>CM033327.1:58451044-59866244 GCA_019359835.1 Pharus latifolius
ACAGTCTTCATGCTTTCTAAAGATTCATTCCTTCATGCAATATGAGATTGGAGCATGGTTTTCTAAGGAAGTGTATTTTTAGACAAACATAAAAAATTCAGAGCAATTTTGAGGAACACACCAACTTAATACTTTTCCAGAGCATTGCTGGTCATCAAGTTGCTAAAAGAGGCATGTTAATGGGCAGAGATATACCAGAATCCTTGATAGCACCAGCCCTGGCATAAACCCTGCTACAACAGGAATAACAGCCGTGGCCAATGACCATGCAAAAACACCAACTTCAAGCACTCTCCTACAATTAGCGGATAAGCAAGGCAATAATAATTAGTGACTATGATATTAAAATAGACAAATGAATACTATTTGGATTAATGAGCCCATTTAATGCTTCACATTGCCTTAGATTGCAATTTTCCAACTTATTAGATGTCCAAATGCACCAGTCTTTCCGTAATAGGTTTGGTTAGATGTCCCGACAACTGATGGCATATATTTGTATCTGGGAATATGCTTATCTCAGCAGCCGCAATGGCTGAAAAGAATGCTAAGTATAACATGAAAATGTTTGTGACTGTACAAGAGGCTTTTGTTACCCCAAACAAACCTTCCACCAAACATCTTTGCCAGCCAACCCCCTGGTAATTGACTCAAAGCATATCCCCAAAAAAAAGACGACTGAACTAAGCCAGCAGTCGACGAGTTCCAACCATACTGATGTGACATAGGGATGATTGCAACACTCAAGTTAACCTGAAAAATTAAAAATAGTCAGAGTTAAACTAAACAAAAAGGAACCATCCACATGAGCTTCTGTAGAAGTAGACAACTACATTATTGCATGTTCTACAGTATGGAAATTTCAAAGAAATGCTTTCAATCGACAAGAAGTAACTTAGACTCAGAAGGCAAACAAATGCCAGAATGGATTTTGCAACATGCCACGTCATGTTCGACTGGGTGGTTATTGCTACGGAAGCAACAAAATTATTTCAACTAGTGCCGTTCAGTTTGAAGTGTCTCGCACTAGTACCCCCTATGTGTATGACACCAGGGATACCGAAATAACCACTACTCCAGTATCCAAATTCATTAGAATCCCATGTCAACATCTGGTAATACATGTTGGCAGTCCACCATCACTAGCTTTCATCATGAGCAAGCCACTGACCAACAGACTTGTTACCACTATTAATTCTACTAAGTAACAACACCATTTCAACCTTACTTTTCGCCTGTACTCCAACAGTGGCTAATTACAAATCCCTTGCATCCTCGTCACCATTTCATTGTCTAATTCCAATTTCACTCGTCTTTTTTTCCCTCTATGTTTCACAAAGCAAGCCTAGCAATGAGATACCTAGTTGCTAAGTACACTGTCCATTAGAACTCCGCATAATTTGCTCCGATCAAAGATCATAAATTACTGTCCCAGGAGTCCACTCCAACACAGACATCAAGCACAGCAAACACGATGGTGATAAGTGATAACTGATCTCACCTTGTCCATGTTGCAGATGACGAAGGCGAGGGAGGTGGCGCCGATGAGCTTGTACCGCTCAGCCAACCCCTCCCACGGCGGCCACCTCAGCTCCAACGCACCCACCACCACCTCCTCCTCCTCCTCCTTCGCTCCCTTCTCCTCCTCCTGCTCCACCGTCGGAACCGACCCCTTCTCCACGGCGCCCACAAATCCTCCCCCTACCACTCCCCCTCTGTCGCCGGAGAAAACGCTAGCAGCCGGCGGCACGCGGTGATGACGGTTAGAGAGGAGGAGAGGGGGGGCGCGAGGAGGGAGGAGGCGGAGCCGGTGGTGCCGGTGAGCGAGGAGGTAACAGTCGGATTGGAGCGCGAAGGCCGACATGTTTGGTCGATTTGGGAGCGAGCGAGAGGAGTGGAGTTCGAATTTGTGCGGGACTTTAGTTGTGGGATTTGGAAATTTGGGAAGTAGAGGAGCCGGGAAAAACACGCGAGGATTAAACGAGCGGCCACGGGTAAACGCTGGCGAGAGAGGACAGTGTAGCTTGTTGGTTTGAACTGTTGAAGCTGCGAGGTGGAGAAGAGCAGAGAGTGTGTGGTTGGCGCCAGGCATAAGGAGAAGCCGGGCCCTACCATGTCAGACAATCTCGAACTGTTGTCTATTCCTACCTTGGGAGTATATGCCATATCGCTACATGTGCTTTCTGAGGGAGGAGAAAACACCACCTGTTCAGGCCGTTCTCGAAGCACAGAAATTTTGTAGATCTCTCTAAAATTCATGTATTCCAAACATTAGATTTCTCTCTTCTGCAGAATAGTCATTAACATGCCCACATGAAACACGAGCCCGCTTGATTGCGTGGAGACTTCTGAAAAACTAGCAATAAAGAACGAATATCATATTCCTACGGTGTATTTCTTCAAAAACGCACAAGATTTTTATCAGAAGGCAATGTATGGTAAAATTTTGCATTGGGCTTGGCTTTCCGATTCGTTCCATTTCAAAACAAACCATTTAGTCCAATGCCTAATAGTTCACCGCACTAAACTTTCTCAAGACAAAAATGTCACTGAGCATCACCATTCACCAGTAATGACTCAAGGATGGCATCCACTCCTCAAAACTATAACACGAGATGTACGGGGATAACAAAATTAGAGACCTTTCCATTTCTTTGCTGTGGGTCAATAACTCAGATCTGCTGCGGTTTCTAAGGGACCCCGCATATTTGTGCAAGCCATCCATAAACAAAATAATTTCCTGCAGGCAGACTGCCAATTTCTTATCCTCGCTCAATCTCAACTGCTGGATTTGTTATCTTATCAGAGGACCTGTACAAGAGTGAACACCTCAAGACTATAGCAGATCCAAGTCTGGTGAATCAGACTAGAACTTCCGGTTGTGCATATCATGTCTTGACAACCTCCTCTTGCTCAGAAAGAGGTACAGTTGGCCTCCAAGTTGTTCCATCAGGACAATCCATGAGGGCAATCCCAACAGCAGCCAATTCTTTCCGTATCTCATCGGATTTCTCATATTGTTTTGCCTTTCTTGCCGAACTCCTTTCTTCAATCTTCTGCAGCACTTGCACCTCGGTGAGGGAAGCTCTTTTCAGTGCTTTTTCCCGCAGCTGCTGAAGAGCCTGGGAATAGAAGTAAAAAAAGTTTGTTCTCATCTTTTTTTTTTCAGGTCATATTATGCTGCCGAGTTTGGGAAAAGAGCTTGTAAAAAATGCAACATGAGACTAAAGATATGTTCAGAATAAGACAAATTTTACCAGCCAACAAATCCAATGCGAAGTTGAGAACTAATTAAGTGCCCGCCACCCGAGCTACCTTTGCATACTCTCCTTTTAACTTGTATTTAAACCCCCTTTGTCATGATCTCTTCAATAGAGAATGCCTTTAGCTTCCTTTTACTCAAATGCTGAAGCTGAAGGGTGAACTAATGGACCTTATATAGGCCTGTAGTGTCTTTTATTCAGGCTAAACTCTGGTTACCAAACAGTTTACACAGAGTTGGACCTATCACCTACAATGACTAACATGGTTACTACACTGCAGGGCATGATCAAATTGTAAAGGAATTGGAGAGTTTATAACGGTGCTCCTCTAGGGATGAAACAAAGTGTTTTTCTGCAGTGAAACAAGCTCAATACTACCAAGTATGTTTAAATTTATTTGATGAATTCAATAGAATATTGTACTCACCTCATCATAACTTGAAGGCATCAAACCTAAAACAGAGAGCACACTTTTTATTTTCTTTTCTAAAGCAGAGAGGGATTCCAATCGTTTTTCTTGCTTCTTTCCCTGTTCAGAGTTCAGACATCAAAGGTTAAAATAAATTAAGGCAGTTTTTTATGTTTCGTATAAGAACAAGTCAGATATCATCCCGATAATGCATCTCCGATCCACTAACTGAATATCCACAACTTTATTCATCACTTTACCTTGCGAGTGTGCACTAAATCATTCATAACTTTTAATGGCTCAGAAATAGCGGCCAATGCCACTGAAGTGTGCAAATCATCAGACATTGAAGCCTCAAATTCATCATGAAGTTTCTGGATGCAATTCGCAGTATTAACAGGTAATGCATCTCCATTATTGCTTTGGTATTGCTGACAGCTTTCTTCACAATCCCACAAAGTCTGCAAATAGGAAATAATTTAGCAAGTTATGATGTTGAAACTTCACCTCATAAAAGAGCAATAACAGCAAAATGTGACTTTCACTGCCACCACTAAGTTGAATGTTCTGACTAGTCAGGCAGACGGCATCAATTTCCCAGTCTCCAGACATGAATCAGAATCTATGTGAGCAGCTATTTGCAAACAAGAACAAATACAGTCAGAGACTGCATGTGCTGGGGAAAATCTAGCTGGGTCAGACCAATACACAGCAACTGTTGTAGCCCTATTGGAGATGCTACGAGGTGTCAATAAGATAGGACTGATCAATCTATGTTAAAATGTGGCACCTCTGTGGGAGGAACAAGATCATGGAACAAATGATGACTCTTAGGTCTGTATGTAAATAGTTTTTAGTTGGCTTGGGCCAACTAGCAGTTCAATATAAAATGCAAGAATTTGGTGTAGTGAAACAAGCTTTTCTTTGGACTAGGGCTGCCTAGGAAAGGGGCAGTTCAGAACTTCAGATGGCAAGTTCTACGTGAAGGTAAAAAAACAAGTTCCTATGACAATCCCATATATCAAGAAATCAATTTGGGTTGAGCATAGAGTGCCCACAAAAATCTACAAGAGAAATAGTGGTTCTAGAGAATTTGCAGCAAACCATGCTATGAACACATCTTGAAGAAACAAGATGTTTGTTTTTAGAAATACAATAAGCAAGGTACCACCAATTGGTTTCTGAACACATATTTTGTCTTTAGATCCTGTAAATAACTTGGCATAATCATAATGCCTGCATTTTTTGTTGGCAACCAACTCAAGTATTTCTATTGCTGTGCATGCATCACATTTATTGAAGTTCACTGACGCAGATTTCCTAGCATGGTTGCTTCTGGAAAATTGTATCCACACTCACTTGTAACAAGATAAACCAAAAATATCAAGCCTAAAAGAGTTCTGGCAACAATCTGGAGAAAACAAATCTGACTGTCATTTCTCCTGACTGTAATTTGGTCAAAAAATCTGACTTAATGTTGTTCCAAATTTATTGTTTCCACAATATTCCCCCTTTTTGGTTGCATAAAAGTGTGACTGAGCACCAGTGAATTGTAATATGACGAAATATGTAGTATATCCGCCTATATGAACAAAGTTGTAGAATATTGTGCACATAGAAACATAAAAAGAAGATCGAGTACCTGATAAGTGTAGTACAACCTATCCGATGCAACATCAAGTTGTTCAATTGTGTAGTTGATCGGGGACCTGTAGTGCGTACCCAGTAAGAACAACCTCAGAGAAAGTGGGTGGTATAGCTCCATAACCTGAAAATATTGGCAGTCTTTGAGAATGTCAAGGCTATCCTGGTGGCTCAAGAGTGACCTCTCGGCTAGATCGATTTACTCCTAATCAATGAGTTCACGAATAAATGACTGAACCGAATAAGTCTAAGCAGTAAAACAATTAGGAAAAAGAAAGTAGCCATGTCCTTACCTTACGTATAGTGACAAAATTTCCAAGAGATTTAGACATCTTCTGGCTATTTACATTGACAAAACCATTATGTACCCAATAAGTTATGCTGCTGTCACAACAAGCTGCACGACTCTGAGCAATTTCATTCTCATGATGAGGAAAGATAAGGTCCTCTCCACCACCATGTATGTCAAAAGAATAACCCAAGTAATGTGCACTCATGGCACTGCATTCTATGTGCCATCCTGGCCTTCCAGGGCCCCAAGGGCTATCCCACGATGGCTCTCCATCTTTTGCAGACTGCAATTAACACAGATTAGTAAACTTGATGTTAAACCATATCTTGGACAGTACAGGATAATCTATATAAAAACTCCATGATTGGGATACCTAGTAACTGCTTACCTTCCATAAAGCAAAATCAGCTGGGTTTCTCTTCCTCTCATCAACTGCAACCCTTTCACCAGCTCTATTATCGTCTAGTTTTCGGCCAGATAACTCCCCATAATCAGGAAAATTGTCAACAGAGAAATAAACATCCCCACCCACTATATATGCACAACCATTATCAAGAATCTGTTACAATAAAATGAGGAGTCAAGCAACCCGCGCAGTGCATAGAGCACTTTTGAAGTTTTGTTGCAGGTATCTAAGCTCAAAAGAAGATAACTAACATAAGGCCTAAACCACCGCATAAATGTAACTCTCTTGTCATTTATTTTGTATTTGTGGATAACCCTAGTATGAAAACACCAAAACTCACATCAACAGAGCATAAAAGCATTCTGTTTATTCAAATACTACCACCGTTTCACTATATAGATTCATTTTCTTGGAAATTGATCATTTCACAATATGAGTCAGTGGGTAAAAACGATGGTGTTTTATTATATTTCTTTTTTATTTATCCCTCATTATATCTTGTAGACATTCAACGTTGTTTTTTCAATAAAGAGAAAGTGAACAATTAATTGTTTCTATCAATGCCATGTTGTACATTAATTAGGAGTAACATGATCTATTACACTCAATTTCACAACTTCTTGATCTGTGCGCATAGTGGGTTTGAACAAATATTGTGAAATAGAGGGAGTAATACTTACGGAGAACACATTACACAGTGTTGTTCTTTATGAGTGTATGTACCTCATCCAACATAGACATAAAAAGAACAAGACTTAGTGCGACTTCATTATTTAAGAGGATTTTCCTCTTCAATTTTTTAAGAAAGAAAGAAGAAAAACACTAACACACACAAAATAAGAGTACTGATAGAACGAACCTTGTTAAAATACAATTAAAGAAGCACTATGTGCACAAAACACCAAGGAACAAAACTAATAATTTAGAATTTTTTGTACGGATAACACATAAAGAAATAAAAAATAACGAAATAGGACACAATAGACCTAAATTACAAAAGTGACATCAATCGTCAGGCCCGGTGGCGACTTACCTGAAAAGGCGACTAGTCGCAAGACCAATTGGTGATCAGAGGTTTTAGTCGCCAGATGGGTTGGGGACTGCGGATCGACTAACTGGCCACCAAATGGACTGGCGACTGATGGCCAGTATATAATACGGCCCCTAGCAACTGGAGGCATAGGAGCAAACAAAAAAAAAACAAAAAAGGCAGAGGGGAGAGAAGAGAAAAAGAGGAAGAGAAGAGGAAAAAGAAAAGAAGAAAAGAAAGAACTACACATCTGAAAAAGGTATATATTTTTTAAACTTCTAGTGATAATTGGTGTAAAATTAATTAAACGTATTTTTGTGGAAAACCCTAACTTTTGTACTTTTCTGCTTTGGTAACCCGACAAATTGAACCAATCACGAAATGTACGAATCAATCAACCCAACCAATCACGACTCTTTTTCTCCTTGGCTGGCCGGGCGATGGTGCTTTGATAGCCCTTTCTCGGTTTCATCTGCGATTCTTCTTCTATTTTGGGTTATTCATATAAAAAAATACATTTTCATGCTGTTTTTCATGTTCAATATTTTTGGGGGTTATTTTAGAAATAAAAAACCACATTTCCCAGCTATTTTCACAATTTTCTCACAAAATTCTAACTGTTTGGAGGCTAATCCACCAGTCACCAACCCGTCTGGCGACTGGTCATGACGACTGATGACGTGGCGACCAGTTACCAACCAGCCTGACGACTGGTCGAAAAGGTCGCCAGCCGAATTAGCGACACTGGCCATTTCTCCAATACCTTTCTATTCTGCGTTATTTTTGACTTTTTTTTATATGTGTGTTATCCGTACAAAAAATTCAATAATTTAGCATACCTGTTTGATCATGTCTATAATCTGATCAATGTGTTCTGAAACACGGGGTTCAACAGATGGTGGTAAACATTGAAGATGATCCATGTCTGACAGGAATTCATCAGAGTATCTTCTGCTCAAGCTAAAAGGATCTTCTCCTAATTGATTTGCTCTTGCTATTATCTACAGAATTCCAGAAGTGCAACTCAGGTTTTCCTGTGCAGGTTAGGAGAAAGCAGTTGACATATAAATTTTCTTTCTAGTTTTCCAAATAAAATAGCTTAATACAATTAAAGAGAAAATATAAATTAATTTGACGATGACTACACTAGTTCTGGTAGTAGTTTCAAATAAACATGACAAATAGCGCAACTGAATGCACTCTGGTAACGTGTTCGCTATTCCTGATATACACAATGAATGCAAGTAAACACAAGACAACTTGTACATAAAGAGGATGCAAGGAAAGAATAACTGCAAGCATTAATCACAACAATGTGGTTTACTGTCGAAGCAAACACCCAGAAAATGAGAACCGGTCATTAGTTTTACTAATAAATTTAACCAATAAAATCACCTTGTCGTCAATGTCAGTGAAGTTCCGAATATAACGAACTTCATACTCCAAGTAACATAAATACCTGTTATACGTACACACAAAGATAACTAAAGATCAGCACATGCGATAATACATACAAGGTGAAGTAGAAGAGATATGTATCTTTTTAGTCTTTGAACTTTGAGGTTGAGTACAAGCCTGAAACTTTCAAAGAGAACCAATCGACCCTTCAATTTTCATTTTCATATTGCATGGTCCATATTTTCTTCTATTAGCAAAACTGTAGTTTCAGGGTTGATTGATGCCATTTGAAAG
Source organism: Pharus latifolius (assembly GCA_019359835.1). NCBI lineage: Eukaryota > Viridiplantae > Streptophyta > Magnoliopsida > Poales > Poaceae > Pharus > Pharus latifolius. The sequence continues at coordinate 58,459,781 of CM033327.1, forward strand.
TTCTAGGCTTAAAAAGGACCCCACTCCAAAGTTCAATGACCAAAAGGTTACTTATATGAAAGAAAGAAAAGAGGATAATACAGTAGAACAAATGCTTTAAGGTAGCTTTGCATACATTTCTTCCAAGTCAAATTTTACTCACAGTTGCAGAACCAATTTTCTCTTTCTGAAATTAAACGCCCCCTAAACATACAAGCTGTGGCAGTAGTTCGAACAGCTGGTGCTGTGCTCACCAACCTACTCAGCTTGTTTTCTTTCCACATACTTTCTTCCTGGGTTGCATTTCTACTGCCCACCATCCTACAAATGGTTGCCTACTTGCAGGTGATTTTTTTATGCTTCCATTTTCTTTCCTTGTAATATGTGTTAATTAACGTGCTGTAACACTTTAATAAAGCACATACTAAAGATTGCAGTTCGGAAACAGTCAACAACTGAAGCATTGGATGCAACGCTGTGGAGGCCACAAGGCTAATAAGGCAACTGCCCTAGGCCCCTTAAAAACTCTCTAACCTTTTTTTCTTTTTTCCGAGATAACTCTCTAACCTTTAATGTTAGGTAGTTAAAGCAATATGATTCTTAAATATTCAAAATTTTAAAATGTGGCCTTAACTTCTACCTCCCCAACTTCCCCACCGTAATTTTTGGTATGCTAACTTCACTTTTGATGTTTTCCTCTTCTAAGACCAAATCAATTTTTAACACTCCCTCCGTAGAACCGTCAAAATCTTCTTTTACCAACTCAAAGTTCAGTTCTTAGAAAGTTTTATACCAGGTGCTACCAAGATTTCTCAAGAAAAAAGAGTGCCACCCAGATATTTCACCTATCTTCTTAATTTTCATCCCTTCTGGTTTTGGCTATTCCCTCCATATGCAGAGTTGGAGTAAAACCAATATTGCATCATCACAAAGTTTCTGAGGTTCTATCATTTCATAACTTTTTTCCTTTTGATCTCTAATCTAGTTAGCTGCTAATTGTTTATGTTTTCCCTTATTAATTTTTATTTTAGTTAATTTTTTGCTTGTAGCAGTAGAATCTCTTGATTATAATATAATGATAAATGATTTTGCGTATTGCAAATCTAAAAACATAGAACAAAAGTTGACGAGTTCTACATTAGTTTTATCTAACAATCTCGCCTAAGGCCCCAAAATTTCTAGATTTGGCCCTGATTGGATGGCGGGGCACCTGTAGAGGACATCGAAGGCGACGTAGGCGCGGGCGTGCCCGATGTGGCTGTCGTCGTAGGGCGTGACGCCGCAGACGTACATGCCGACCTCGCCACCGGGCGCCCGCGGCCGGAACGGCTCCTTCCTCCGGGACTTGGTGTTGTACAAGTGCAGCTCCCGGGGCCTCTCCGCAGCTGCGCCATTCGAAGCGGATGAAGAGGCGGCAGCGGCGGAGAAGAAGGGCTTGGTGGAGTGGAAGAGGAGGCGGTGGGGACGAGGAGGGGTTAGGATCAATGTTTGGTGGTGGGGTAGGGGAGTGCGTGAGGAGGAGAGGAAGAGGGGGAGGAGGCTAGTGGCACGCCTCGCCGCCGCCGCCGCCATGGTCGTCACGGCAACGCGCGCGAGGGGTTAGATGAGTGGAGATAGCGTTCCCTCACTTTCTCCTCATCTTCTTCTTCTTCTTCATTTTTCCTTTTTTAGGTTTCGGGCTTTTCATGAACTTTTTTTTTTTTTGTTAAATTGTGGAGAGCAAGTAAACAACAAATAAATAACTCGTTTTTAAAAAATAAAGAAAGAAAATGAGATGGGATGTATACATCTACAGCAGGTTCTGTTTGAAAATTAGTTACATTTAGCTTCTAAAAATAATTTGGATTCATTTGTAGTACTATTTAAATTGATCATCACTTCACTAGTTCACTTTTTATGAGTCCAAAATAATATATATCAATAAAATATACATCTTATAGATTAATAAAATTATGGAAAAAAGAATTATATAATGAAAATGATGCATAACTCAATGAACATGCAGTGTTAATGGATGTGCCCTACTTCCAACAATAGTAAAAGCTTTTCTACCTGAAAAAGAAGTTATAAAATCTTCAGCATTTCCTTTCATCGAAATAATTGTAGTTTCAGTTATTAAATCTTCATGCTAATTAAATAGCCGGATAAAAAGAAATTTAAGTGACAATGATCAAGGTTGATGCCTAAGAATGACACGCTTGTTGATTGCACTGGAAAGATGGTGGATAAGCAAACGCAATGGATTAAAATCATAAAAAAAAAATTACCAAGTAAATAAATTAACCATTTTCTAACCAAATACTTCACATGTGTTAAAGTATGCATATAGGGATTTTACATGTCTGATCCCATTCATTCAATCGGTCCTATTGTCATTGAAAATTGAGGCATCTTATAATTGCACACCAATAATGCATAATTCAACAGAAAATATAAAATAAAAGATGATTTTGAAGTTCACTTTTATGGAATGAAAGCAAGTTTTGTAACTAATGCTAAGAATAACATTAAATACAAAAAAATCAAGATCATGGTTGGACAACTAAATCATAGAAAACAAAAATGCACATGTAGTCATGTTGTTTTTATAGTTTTGACAATCATCCATGTTAATTTAAAAAATTTGGTTCTCTAACAAATTTAAAACTCAATAGTCACTCAAGTGACACTAAAAGAGTGATGCGGACAAAACTCATTTATAATTTTTTTATGTTGATATAATGATATATGATCAATTTAAGTATTATTGTAATGACTATGAACTTGTTAATACAGTAACATTGAGAGAAATAAGATCATGCTTAGATAAAATACCCTCCAAGTCTTTAGGTTGCCATCATCTCCAACAAGACGCGAACTGTTCATTTTTTTTTTGAATTCAACAAGGCTCAAACTGCTAACTTCGGTATTCTGTGAGCAGTGTTACTTCGGTTGCAAGCTCTCATGGGCTGGCCCAATAAAATGTTTCCCGGTTGGGATAAGGTCCAACCAGTCCCTGGTCGCTTCGCGTCGCCGCGCAATTGGTGCGTGGCCTGCGGGTTGTTGCCCGCCACACGGCAAGCCTGATGTTACCTTGACTCGCGAGGCACCGTAACGATGCTCCAATGATGGCAGGATGCCATTACGCCAAGCAGGTATGGACTCCCAAACTACCAATCACATCACTTGGCTCCGCACGAATCTCGAGGCTGGTCCATCACTCATCTAATGGCTAGGAAACAGCCTAAATGCGAGCAAAAACAAGAAATCCACATGGCAGGCCAGTACGCCGTCACCTGTCCTCGGCCAAGCCTAGTCTACCGTAGGCTACGTATCACTGCACGTGGGGCCTATACACCGGCAGCCACTATGTTGTTTGTCCGGTGCATGGAAGGCTGGGTCCTCGAGGATTCCCTTTGTTCGTGTGGGCCTCCATGTTTCCACGCCTTGAACTGCTCCCGGGCCCCACGCCCTCGTGCCTGGCTTTTGTCTCAGAAAGCGCTCCCCGCACCGGGTCTTTATGGACCAACGCACAAAGTGGAAAAGTTCAAAAGAAAAAGAGAATAACGAAAGCATCAACAGTCGCACCGAGTGCTTTCTTGGTCACTAAAAAGTTTTTGTTTGTCCATTCACACAAAAAGCCTTTTGTAGTAAATGAAGTTGTAAAAAAATTTAGTGCTCCTACTAGTATATGTAGTTGTAATAATTTTTTTGGACTGTGAATTGATATGAGGTGGCCATGCACGAGGTCTAGGGAAGCCAAGGCGGGTGGGGTCCCACCACCCCCTCTTCTCTCAATCCTATCTTCTGACTCCTGACGAAAACCCAAAAGCAAACCGGACCAAAGCCCCACCACCACCATCTCTCGCTGCGCCAAAACAAAAGCCACTGCGCTCTGCCCTGCACGACCACAGTACAAGACACCAGCGCTTCATAATTACACACACGACGCCCAGTACCCTGTACCCAGTCCCCAGTGCCCACCCACCGAGTCTGAAACGTCATTCTGCCCGCTTGCGTAAAGCTCTCCTCCCCACTGCTTCGCCAGTTACCATTCCTCACTCCTCGCCGCGGCGCCGCGCGATGGACGACGCATGGCCGGCGCGGTGGCCTCCGCCTCCACCTCCGCCACTGACTCCTCCTCCTCTGCTGCCGCAGCCGAACCAGGTACAGCCCGCTGCGCCATTGGTGGATTTTGTTTGTGGTGGGTGTTGGATACTGGGGGTTTGTCAAGGGTTTTTCTCGAGCTCCGATTTTGGACGCTTCGGAGGATTGTAGCGTTTTTGCTACACAGTTAAGTAGTTGTTTGGTGTTTACTGTTTTGGATGATATTTTTTAGCTTCTCATTCACATGGTATTGCTGGTATTGCACGTCTAATACTATTACAGATGGACAGCGTCAGTTTGCGCTACCTCTTCCGACCCTTCGTTGCGCAAGACGCTATTGCAGTAGTAGATAGTCGAGCAGCAACTATCCAGGAGCCACTGGTGTCTAATCCTTTCAGCTCGCAGCCCGGCCAACCTGCGAAGGTGGGGCTGAGTAACTCATTTGTTGCTCAAGTGCCAAATGCTCCCAATGCCGGTGGTATCAATGATCTGACTCGTGTCTCTTCGCTCAGCGGCGTAACGCCGCTGTCGAAGTATCCGAGACACTGTTTGTCAGCAAGCAGTTTTGATCAGGTCTCCCTGGGGGCGCCCTTGCTGACCAAAAGTGGCAATGCACATAGTGGTTTCCCAGGAGAAGGTTCAGCTGTTGATGGTATGGCTCTAATAAGCTCATAGGTAATGGGCGCAGTTCCAGCTTAATTGAAACTTCACTATTTGTGGCAATTGAAACCTGCAGGGATATCTCAGGGTCCCACTCAGTTTCATACTCCTGCTCTGCAGAAGCTGTCGTCAAAATCAATCCCTCGTCATCATCCCACGCTTTTTGGGGATCATCTCCGCCTCTCCTGCCTGAATGTTGGTGTGTTCAACTTGCAACATTATCCACATTTACTTTGACTGTCACGAGGAGGCTTTCATTAAATGGCAAGAAAACCGTTATAATAATTTTTAACCCTTACAAAGCCCATTGCTGTCAGGCTGTCAACTAGAGCCCCAGCATATGACCTGGATAAGATCAGTGATGTCATCAAAAGTTTTATGCCCATGATTTTAAACTTTTTTGCCCTTCCCTTAACGCAACATGCAGTCAAGATGTTAATGCTCTGCATTAGCTGCAAAAGGGATGTAAGTTGGTTGGCTAGATAGAAAATTTCAAGATTGTGGAACTCTAGAGGCAACTGGGCACGCATGTCAGGTTCCTTAGGTCACATTCTATTGGCTGCTTTTTGGAAGTAATTTGGACATAATTATTCGAATCACAGTATGCACTGTTGACATTGTTTTATCCCTCCTCTTTCATTTAAGTAAGGGGCAATATGTAAGTTCAATAAGAATAAGAAAATTTATATATGGTCTTCACTATTAATTAGATTTTTTTCTTCAATATCTCTATTTGCTGTTGTCTAACATTTTGATGATCGTTAACTGTTGTTTTACCCCCAAGCTATTCTGATATGCTCTTGGCTTTTAAATAGGTGGAGAGTTTTTTGTGGGTGAAGCTGGACTTTTTGGAGTTATTTGCTTTTGTCATTGGCTGAAAATGTCCGTAGCTAAGTTCTGTGAGGTACATTAGGATCACTTTACTTCCTTCTGTGCTGATTGCCTATTCTAGTAACTCTTATGGAATAATTCATATTAGATGGAGTTATTTACTTGCGTAAGATCTTTGCAGCATTCAGGAGCACCTGCAGAAAAAGCTGGTGAAATTGTACGCATGGAGAATGGCATGAGTATTGCACAATGGTTCAAATACTGTATAGGAGTGAGTGTTATATCTAATTAATAATAAGACGCAATTTTTGTCCTGCAAACAAAATATGTATGGTCAGATTCTTATCTTTTAACTATGCCAAGTTGCATGTTCGATGCAGTAATTTAGTGGGACCAGTATCCTTTTTTTTTGGGCATTGTATTCTGCAAATTAGAGTTGAGCTAGTTGCAAAGCTCTTGGTGTATCATATATCATGATATACTAGGTCCTATTGGATAAGGGATGAATAAGAATGCACTAGTGCTTGTTATAAACTTATAATGATAGTTATCCGATTATGATTAGGTGTGAGTAATGGAACCATGGAAGTGATGAGTTGATGATGATCGCTTTTAAACACCCAGAAATAAAACAGTTCTATGTATAAATGCACATCGAAACATAGATTTGAAGTGTCTGGCTTCTGGTAGTGGGGCTATGTGAAATGTGGTTCCTGTTTCTGTCAAATATTATGAGGAACAGAAGCAAGACATATTGTACAGTGGCTGTAACCTTCTGCAATACATTATGGGTGATAGCATTAATAATTGTAGGTTACAGTAACACTCAAATTATAAGCTCCAAGGTCCTTAGCTATTTTAGATAACTTGTGAGCCCTTGTAGATTCCACTTCTGTACCAACAGTTCAAAAATTATTCTAGGGTTGCTGCAAGGATGGCCTTATGAATCTAAAGGAAATTGCCAATTAGAGACAGATATCTCACAACTACTAATCCTCTCACATGAGGCATTTTTTGACTTTTTTTTTTAAAAAAAGGCATTTTTTTGTATGTGATACGAAAAAGTGACTCCCCTTCTGTCTGCAAAATCCCTGTTTATATCCTTTGAGAACATCTTATGTTTCTCCAGTATACAACTTCTATATTTTGGCAAAGGAATAAGAAGTTATTGCTCAATTTGTTTGTTTCTGCATATTTTCTCCAACATGTCAATACTGTCAGTATAAACCTTTACTTCAAGCATTTGAGCAGAACTGTCTGGAGATGACATATACTTGTTCTTTTGTTCGGATCTAGGTTGGTTCTTCTATTGCTGACACTAATTGGGACTGGCCAGAATGGGTGTGTACAAAAAATTCTCCAGATGAATATAGGCTGAAAAATCTCCCTACAAGAAACAATAATAAGGAAAATCTAGAGTTGATTGGTGGATTTGGAAAAATGAGTGGACCTATGAATATGCCAAGTTATTCCAATAATCTTTATGTTGAGGGAGGAGGGTGCACTAGTGCTGAGAAGATATTGAACAAGCCAGATGAAACATGTCACAGAAATGTTGATGTACGCAGCACTCTTATTAAGAGCTCTACTTTACAGCAGAATGCCAAAACCACGAATTTAGCACTCGCTACAAACCATACAGTTCATGCAATGAAGATAAATCCTGTTAGCAGGCCCATTGGAAGCCAAGATTTGGCGGTGAATAAGGGAGGATATTACAATGGTGATCATTTGGCATGTAATAATGATAGCCTATTTGAGAAATACCTTGATGCCTCATTTCTTAATCCACGGCCAAGTTCTACTGGAGTCTTGAACTATGATGGTAGGACAGCTAGGTCTGATTTTCCCCACAGAATATTTCAGGACAGTCCAGGCATTGCTTCAAACACTGAATTGAAGCTTGGCCAATCATCTTATCATCAATCTATGGCAAGCCTGTTTCCATCTCTGCAGTCCACAGTACTTGACTTTCAGAAACCTCAATCACATCAGCAATTGATTATTCAAAGTGAGTCTACCTCTGATTTGTTGTTATTGTTTCTTTATTTTCTTTCTGCAGTGCCATTCAAAGACAGAACTACTTGCAACAACTTCTAATAGGCCACTTATATATAATTTGTCATGCCACAACTTTATTATAGCACTATAAACTGCTTAAATAGCATGAACACAATAACACGACTGTTAAATGCTGATATTGCTTGGTATGTTTCAATGCACCATAGCTCAGTTATCCACTTTGATCCTTGGACCTTGATTATGTGGGCACGGCCTCAGAGTATTTTTCTCTGTGGTATATGTAGATAACACTATGATTATTTGGTACAGATGTTTCTCCAAGGCAAGCAATCCAGGTGAACAGAAGTTTACAGGAGCAGACTGAATCACCATGTGCTCCAGGAAATAAGAAACAAGCTCTTGAAGGTTTTAATGGCATTGATCATTCTGAAGGTGATCACTTTGTGGATGATGCAGCGAAGAATTCATTTATCTCACTGTTTCTTTCACATCTTGAAAGGAATAGCACATTGGAGTCTGTTGATGATATTTTCAACAATAATGACCATTGTCTTCCTAAGGTTCTGGACGGCGCTTGTAGTTCTGATATTTCCAAAAATACAAGTAAACAATTTGAAGTGAGGGCTAGTGATATTCATTCAATGATGTCCCCAACCATGGTTCACACCAAAAAGAGATCAGATGACAGATCTCAAGCTAAACAGAAATCAGATGACAGATCTCTCTCAATGACTTCCATTGGATATATTTCTCAAGATTTACCTCGCGCAAATAATCAAGAATCTTTAATTCATGGTGATTGCATGCCACACTTGCTGCCCAATCAACCCAGTGCTGGAATCTCCAAGATGTGCACGGAAGTTTCATGTCCTGCAAATTGTAGGAATTGCAATCATGCAACAGATACATCTCACCAGATTACACATAATGACACTGGTGTTCCGTGTCTATATCATAAAATGGTGAGAACAGCCGCCCCCCCCCCCCCACCCCCCACCCACCCACCCACCCACCCAAACACCACCACACCCCCACCCCCCAACACACACACACAAAACTTCCAAATTTAAGTTGGTTTTGATCCTCTCCGGCATGTCATGCAGGCTAGGGAACATCATACTTGTGAGCATGATGACTTGTGCACACATAAAAAATCAAGAACTCTTTTTGAAATTGGCTGTCACTATGGAAGATCTTGTTGTCTTTCAGCTCGTGAATTGCTACCTAGTTTTGGCCAAAATGATCAATCAACACTGGAAAAATCAATACATGGATGCTGTTGGAAGCTACATCAAGATGTTTCTAAATTTGGTGTTAAAGCTGGGCATTTGTGCCTAACTTGTTCTAATGATGCTGCCCCGGTTCTAGCCCATAAACCTATTCTTGAAGGTTAGCTTTCTTACAAAGGAAATTCTGCTGAGAAGGATTAGCACAACTTATTTTCTGATTTTGATATATCTTGTCACCTTCCTGGCGTATATTTTATCTATTCAGGGTCAGATAAATTTTGCACCTGCTCCACTTTCGCACCAAGGTCTTCTTTATGTTCTAGAGAACGACTTTTGCAGTATTCTTGCCATGCATGCCCCATTGATGAGCTTCACCTCATAAGGTTAATTGATTTGTTTGATTTTCCTCTTCTCTTGAAGTCGTTATTCTGACTAGTTAATGAGATGTCATATCAATTTTTTGTTTTCCTCACTGTATGATATTGAGCATGTTTTTGGTTCCATACTTTTCTTTATCATTTTCTCATAAGACTTTTCCTTTTGATAGGCAATTGTTTGAGAAGTTCATTAAAGCACCAGGAATGTCATTCCAATTGCGTGACCTAGATAAAGCATGGCCCAGGAAGAAAATTGAAACTTATGGAAACCCAGTGCTAGCACTCTTTGTTGTACATCTATTAGCAAAAGCTAAGGATTTGTTGAATCCTAGTTCTAACACTTAAGATATGTTGAAGCCTAGTGCTAACACCAAGGATTTGATACCCAGTGCTAACACTCTTTCTTGTACATATGTTAGCTTAACCAAGGATTTTAGTTTCCCATTTATTCTTGTGTGAACTTCTGTTGGGAGCTTGGGTTTAAGTTATGGCAAAGAATATTGGTAAGATATACTGCTCCTAACTAGAGCATATTAATGTTACAGATACTCGAATAATTAAGTTCATATCTTCCACGTTCCAACACTGATTCGAGCCTTGATGGTTTTAGTGGGCACTGGGCTTGTCCCTAATGAGCTATGAGTATTGCTAATTGGCCTAATAGAACACAAAATATCTTGGTCTCAGTATTGATCCCGAATCCCTAATTAACATTCTTCTGTGATTTCTGTATAACCAGCATGTCCTTATGTGTAGTATATTTTTACACCATACTTATAGATTAAACTTTCAAGAACCAGAATATGCACAGGTGCTATGTCCCCTTCCCGCTCCCAGGTGCTATGCCCCCCCCCCCCCCCCCCCCCCCCCCCCCCCCCACCCCCCACTCTGCTTATTTGCTTATTTGTTAATGAAGAATGTATATATTGTCATTAAGTAAACTATTATATTTCTTGGTAAGTAGTATGGAAATTCCATACAACAAAAAATTCTTTTATTAATTTTCCTTGACCCTTGTGAGCCCTCCTGCACTTTTTTTGGTACAAGGACAGATTTATTGTGGCATTTGTGTCAGGCATATATGCGCAGTGAGTTTTTTTTTTGTTGCAATTGTTGTTATTTTTGGTTTGCATTCTTCTTTTATTGCTTCCCTAGCAGATTGGCATTAAATCAATCTGCCTGTTTGTTTAATTATAGTGCTCCTCTATTTTTTGAAGGAATATAGTGCTCCTCTATTATGCATCATATTGCATATCTCTTGCAAAATTTGCTATTGCAACTAACTACTATAATTAGGGTTTGTTTAGTTCATGGACACAAGTTGCCACACTTTAAGGTAGGTGTGTCACATCTAGTTAGACTGCTGTTTGGTTCACTACTATAATTAGACATACCAAATTGTTATGCAATTTTTGATACCCTTGCCGCACATTTTTTCGCCAAAAGTGTGGCCATCAAATTAAATACCACACTATTAGGCAAACTCTTGCCACACTTTACCCTATGCATGCCCACAAATCAAACAATTCTAAACTAAGTGTGGTAATTCCGCAGGTGTGATAGGTATCTATGTCAATATATGGTCATCTGTAGTATCCAACCAAACAGGCCTTGATTTTTTTTTTCTCATGAATGCATTGGCATGGTCTCGAAGTTAGGACCTTGACTCTGATACCATATTGAGTTTCATGTACCAACCAATTTACCCAGATGCAAGCTATGCCCATGCTTATTTTGACTTTTTTTTTTATTTCTTACAGTTCTATGGAACACTCGACCAACAGTTTGGTTAAAAAGTCTTTTGTTGAGGTGCCTAATAAGAAAGAACCAGGCTGTTGTTGGGAGGGACGATGCTGCTACTCTGTAATGCCAAAGTGCTTGGCTAGTTGTTGCTTCACAAACCGCCATGGTGTTAGAAACGACCAAAGTAATCCTATTGTGACTAAAAACATGGATGATGCTCAAACACCTGCCAAATGCTGTACATTAGGGGAGAGTGAAAATTTAAGATTTGACCCATGCCAATGCTCAAACAATAGAAGTGCTAGAAGAAGCAACTCTCAAGCTTCTTTTTGGAAAGATGTTTCTAGTAAAGTAATAAACCATCCTTCTCTTGCTTTGTCAGAGAGATTGAATAATTTCTCTGAAGCATCAGCAGCTGGTGGTAATCGACCAGATGGAGTTGTAACAGAGATAGAGGGAGCTCATAGAGATACTGGAGTCTTTCAGGAACAACTAAAGACTGGTTTTTCTTCTGTATCCTCTGCTGCTGTTCTGACTAAATTTTCAGTGTCAACTGAAGTTAACAAGATTGCCTCTCATACTGCTGAATATACTGATGAACTTAACGATCTTGTGTTTGATGAAGGATCAAGAATTGAGAAATGTTCCTCATCCAGTTATGAGCCTATACATGCAAAGCATGGAGGGACCATAAATAGTTTCTCTAAACTTCACTTGGATTCAGCAAAAGTAAAGCGAAACTGTAATCAGATTTTTGATGGATGTGCAGTGAAGGGAAATGGTGATGAAATACAACATTTTGAAATGCCAAGAAAAACCCCAAGAACATTGGGGTGCTCCGCAAAATATTCAGAATCAGATGATTGTGCTGGAAAAAGTTTTCAGCCATCCCAAAACGAAGATTCTCAGCTAGAGTGTGGGGCTAGTTCATTTTCTTGCAGGGAATCAAAAACCAAGCGAAAATATCCTTCCATGTTTCTTAATAAACCTGCAAAGCGACTTCACAGCTACCAGAAAATCTTTAGAAGTGATGATGGGAAATCAGATGAAGAGGGCTTTTTGCTGGGAGCATTAAAAAATAGTAGAACAAAGAAAGTAGAGGGCATGGCCACTTCATATGGAACAAAACATCAGAAGGAAGGGAATCATGTAGTTGTTCGCAAACTACCTAAATATGTTTCTCTGAACTGCATTGTGAATGAACCTAACAGTGAAGATGCTTGTAGTGGTAGTGAGTGTGTGGAGTCTAGTTTAATTGCCACTGGAATAATGAATGACAACAGAAAATCTCCCAAAATTGTGTCACTCAATCTTATTCTTAAAAAGGCTAAAAGATGCCAGATTGCCAAACCTCTCTGTAAGATAGGGAATTTGCCATTGTCAGAGGAAACGAGTTCAGTCTTTCCTGTAGATAAATCTTACTTTGGTGTAAGATCTTCCAGGAATACTGCATTTGGTAGTAAAGATTGTTGTCCTCAAGTTCAAGATGAATCCCAGACTTACAAAAAGGATAGGAATTTAGCTAACACATTGAAGCCCCATGTTGATGCTGACTGCAAAAGTGACTCTGGTGGTATATTTCTGAAGCCTTCATTTCAGCTAGTATCAATATTCAACTACTTAACAGTTTTTGTTTTGGGCTAATTGGAAATGTGACAAAGCCTTTCCTTGTCAGTCCTTGGAGAAAATGAACCCCTTGACCTAATAGATGCAGAAACAAGTCAGCCAATATCAGTGTCAAGAAGTACAGGTAAGACATGAGTGAGTGGTAAATTTGATTATATAACTGATACTAATTTATGCATAAGATATGATGGCATTTCTCTACATTCCTTTAAAAATATCTCTACTTAGCATTTTAAAGGGCCTATTTAAACTTTCTACCGTTTTGTGAAAATGGATTTACACATGGTTCTACCATGTGGCATTACTGATTAACTATTAGCATGGTCAACACTTCTCTTTACAGAAACAAATCTACTGGTATGCATCAGCAAACTGCATGTTTGCTCAGTTTCTACATGTGAAGCTAAAGAAACTTTCAATTTTTTCTTCTGCTAATATAGTATACTGACAATATCCAGGGCTGAAGAATCGAAGGGCAAGTGCATCTCTGAGTGGGGATAATTATCATGAAGAATTTATACATGGACCAGCATGTAGTCCTTCTGGTGATAAAGAAAATGCAGCTCAAGTATGTCAAGTTAATGTTGGAAGGTTGTAGTTTAAATTGATGTGTTCTGTAGATAGTATAAAATGTTTGTTAATTTATCTTGTTCTTTTGTCTAATACACTTAAGTTCTGTTTAATATCTTATGCAGTGATAACAAAAGACTTGATTCTCCATTAAACTCAGATGCTTCCTGTTGTGTTTGTGGAAGCTCAAGTTCCGAGCCCTGCAATCAACTAATGGAGTGCAGCAAGTGCTTTCTTAAAGTTTGTCCTACTATTTCTTACCTGTGCTTAAAGAGTTAAGACTACTATATAGTTACATAAACGGCCCATGTTTTGTGCAGGTGCACCAGGCTTGTTATGGTGTTCCAAAAGTTCCAAGAGAACAATGGCTCTGTAGACCTTGCAAGACCAATGCCCAAGACATAGTAAGCAATATTGCTGACATGGTTTTTAAATAGTACAAGATGGCAGAAGTAATAATTGGGAATTTAGCATATCACATGATGTACTTGTACTAGTGCTGTTGTGGTGATCTACACATGAAGTTTTCCATGTGCAAATTACGGCTGGAGCACCTCCGTTATATATTATCAATTTATCATTGCTAAATAAACACTTAACTTTCTTCGCTAATGATTGAACAACAGGGCCTTAAAAAGGTCTCTCTATTGGTCTCCATGAGTAAGCATTACAAATTATCAGGCAACCTTCGAATGTTACTTATTTGCTGCTTGGATCCTTCTCTATTAAGCTTCCAGTTTCTTTTTAAACATTTTCAAGGGTTTAAAATCAGGAAAAAGAGGTGTATTATTCATGGGTATCAATTCTTCAATGTGATATCCACTATTTTCTGAGCTAATGGATTGCATCTTAATTACTGCTCCATGTTCAAGGTGTTTTCTACCAGCCCTGGTTGCCTTTACTGGTATAAAGGCCTCAGTGTTTCAAATGCTAGTCTTAACCACCACACTGGCTTTATACCAGACACCTGAGATCATGACCCTCTGACCTTGAACAGTATAGTAGGAAAAATCTTGCTCATGATAGAGATGTATTTGCTGCATTTTGAAATCATTGAACAGTGTATCAAATATCACCATAGTGAATTAGTTTTGTTGCTAACCATTCTTTCCTTTTTAGGTCTGCGTTTTATGTGGATATGGAGGTGGGGCTATGACAAGAGCATTGAAAACCCACAATATTGTGAAAAGTTTGCTAAAAGGTTTGACAATTGGAGCAAGGCCAGATAGATATGTTCATTCATCTGAAAATGCAGGTGATGAGTGTACACAAAACTGGGAAGATGTTAAACATGCTTCATTTTATGCACTGAGGTCAACAAGCTGCAATACTGTTTCAAAAATGAATCTGCAGAAGCCAATAGATAACACACACCGGGAGGAGGACATTATCAACAATTTCCAAGGCTCTAATAATCCCAATTCCAGTTTACTTGGTCCATCAACAATGCAGTGGGTTCATGTGGTCTGTGGGTTGTGGACGCCTGGTACAAAATGCCCGAATGCCACCACCATGAGTGCATTTGATTTATCTGGGGCTTCACCTGGCAGGAGAAACACTGTGAGTTCTGTCATCTGTGGTTTCTTGGGAATTTTATTTTTCTATGCTTGCTAGTACATGCAATGCCAAGAGCTGGTGTCTTGGCCAGGGAATTCCTAGTCATTTTTATTTATGAAGTAATCCTATAGTTTTTGCTAGCTGTCAGTTTTTACCCCCAATGAACTTTATTTTGGCCTTGACCAGTTCAGGTTCACTACTTTTTTTTTTTTTTTGGTCTTCAGGTATGTTCAATGTGTAACAGAACTGGAGGCTCATTTATGCAGTGCCGAGATGTGAATTGCTCAGTTCTATTTCATCCTTGGTGTGCACACCAAAAGGTATGAAATGTGCAGTATGCTGTGAGATTTTCTAAAAGGAAGCATTTATATTCTCATCAATTTTATTCCTGTGTTCTCATAATAAATTATCTACACCTACTTTTGGCCACTACATCTAATTGCTTTTCTACACAAGTTTGGTAAATATGAGATGATATAGGATTTGGCAGGATATCCTTTGAAATTTGGAACAATATTGCAATGAACAGAGGATATATCCCTCCAAAAAAAAAAGGAAAAAAAAAGAAAGAGGAACAATAGCTTGACATATTGTTGGATCATTTCATGTGTTGCAGTGAACCTTTTAAGCAGTATGGCTCTTTGCAGGGTTTATTGCAAAGTGAGCCAGAAGGTGAGCATAATGAAAACATTGGCTTTTACGGGACATGTGTGCATCATGCTACATTTGATTATTTGAATAGAAGTCACCATGCTGATCCCAAGGAAGAATGTTTGAGAAACAAGGACTGGGCTTGTGCACGCACAGAGGTATTAAGTTTTTGCTTGAACCATCCTACCACATTAAATCCTAAGTTTTTTCCTACTATTTAATTTTGTGGAACAGGGTTTTAAAGGCCGAAAAAGAGAGGACTGGTCTGGTGCTAATCACAAGAAATCTGAAGATAACAGTGGAGAGTGCAATGTTTCCCAGGAACAGATCAATGCTTGGCTACGCATAAATGGATCAAAGTCTTATGGAAGAGGGCAGGTAACTTCTTGACAACTCTTTCACTTCAGTGCAATATCCTTTTCAACATAGAATGCCTACCATATATGCTATCATGAGACATTTGCTGTTTGGTAGCATGCACATACTGAATGAATGTATGAAGTATATAACAGTGACAACTTCTGCAGTTAAAGAACAACGTTCTGCACTACAAATGATTTGGGAATAGTAGTTTGAACTGATGGTTTAGGTTCTAGCAGATAGTACTGCACTTGTAAGTTGTAACCATATAATGCCGGCACACCTTGCTAGATCTGGTTACTGGACTGGAATTATAGTGAAGAATAAGGTGGTAGAATGTGAATGGATAATATGGATATGGGAGGTGTTGATGTATGAAAAGGAAGCTGCAGAAAGTGGCAAGATACTGGTGCAGAGTGATGTGAAGGTGACACACTGGTGAAGGTGGTATTTGCATGCTAGCACTGTGGCTAGTTTCATTGCATATTGCTGTTCTGAGGTGAAAATTCCTTCTCTGCCACATTGAGGCTCAAAGACAACATGTTGTGTCTACTGTTTGCAACCTTGTCTGGTTTAACATCATCATGTGTCTTGTTGCACCTGCGTCATTGCGGCCTTCAAATTACCTAGCCTCTACCACAACCTTTTACTGGTATTAACCATATTATACAGATGCTTGGTCTTACATGGCTGATGTAGCTTTTCAATCTTGCTATATTTACTAGTCCTTATTAGCCACAGGAAAGCCTGCAAGCATGTGTGCATACAGTTCTAGTTCTTTGTCCTTGTACTGTTGCATAGCTCCAGTGCAAGCGAGAACGTTCAGATTCACCTAGCTTAAGTTATTTCCATGAGTATCATCGAAAACCTCTAAGAAAATGTGATTCTAACTTATCTTTTCAATGTTATGCGTGCTCAAATCACATTCCAATGCTGTTCTGCTTATAGCATGAGAAGCTGCCAAGCATGTTGCAATTTCCTGAATTTCTGAGGTTTACAGTTTTCAACAAGTTTTTCCCTTTTTATTTTCTTTTCCAGAAGGAATACATTCATTACAATCAGTTAAAAGGATGGAAGCACTTGGTAGTGTATAAATCTGGCATACATGGACTTGGTCTCTACACATCTCAGTTTCTTCCCCGAGGAGCTATGGTAATTTTCAGGGTTTTTTTTGTAGATAATTATGTAAACATTGAGCAAATGAGAACACTCTCAGTTCTGCATGTCAGGTTGTAGAATATGTGGGTGAAATTGTTGGGCAGCGTGTTGCTGACAAGAGAGAGATTGAGTACCAGTCTGGAAGACGGCAACAGTATAAGAGTGCTTGTTATTTCTTCAAGATTGACAAGGAACATATCATTGACGCTACCCGGAAGGGTGGGATTGCACGATTCGTGAACCATTCATGCGAGGTGATAAGCTATGCTCGTTCGTGCCTTTTGAATTCAGTTGCAGATTTGTGTTTCTAACACAGGTTTTATGTTCTTTTCAATCATTTTGTTGGATCAGCCAAATTGTGTTGCGAAAATAATCTCTGTCAGGAATGAGAAAAAGGTAGCCCCCCTTTTGCTATATATATTTTCTCCCGAGAAAACTATCCTTCAGTTCTAAATTGTGAATGCCTGTCATTCTGTCAAAAGCAATCTGTTAGTTACGGGCTATGTATTCCTCTTCGAGTACCTCCAATGAACCGTGGTGCATCTGAACTACTGTTGTGTTAATCTGCTATGCAGGTAGTCTTCTTCGCAGAACGACATATAAACCCAGGAGAGGAAATAACCTACGATTATCACTTCAACCGCGAGGACGATGGTCAAAGGATTCCCTGCTTTTGTAGATCGAAAAACTGCAGGCGATACCTGAACTAGTTACCTATCTTCTTTTTTGCTTTTTTTTTTTTTTTTACTGTGCGATGCTGCATATAGCTAGCAAGCTGTCCTTTGTGTATAAACTGTATTGACTTGAATGTTGTAATGTGATTAACTTAAGCAGAAAGCAAATTTTTTTTGACTCAAGCAGAAACGTAATTAACATAGAATAAAATGAACTCACTGTCATCACGAAGTTATTCGGCAACTTACATCAATCAATAAATATAAATAACGAATGGAACTATTTCTTACATCTGAAGACACAACCAAGGTCCAAGAACAATGAACCTTAACTACAACAACACCGAGAAACAAACAACAAATTACACATACACAAAGAGACCCAATTACTTGCACATGCTCAATTGTAGCTTGGATTCCAGAAAGGGTTTTTCTCATCATAGAAGGGATTGGTGAAATGGTCACTGCTGAGGCTCTCATGCGCTTTCCCCTTCACTGCTGTCTGACGCTGAGAGAAAGCTCTTTGGTCGAAGTACCAGCCATGATTTTCTTCAAATGCAACCCAGTTCTCACTGCCAGCGATCTCCCTCCGCTTCTCCATCTCCTTGACATGCTCCTTGAATTCCTTCTTGATGGCATTGATCACGCCGTCTCCATGCTGATCACACCATTCCCTGCAAAACCAATAATTTGTAAGGGGACAGATTTTTCCTAGTGGTTTATCTGAATGATGAATGGTAGGTTCTTTTCTGTACTTTGGGAAGAAGGTCTTGAGGTCAGACTTAGCCATCGGAAGCCTTGTTGAGATGGTCTCAATTTGATGATCCCTACAACGTCAAGAACAATCTATTGACATTTCAAGCAAGAGTAGAAGATTGATTGAACATTGCCTTTCCAAGAAGAGATAGAGATCTCACGAGAAGTTCAAGTTTCGATTTGTAGATGATAGCTCAGCCTGAATTCTTGAAAGTTCCTTCTTTGTATTCTCCACCAAAACCTTCAAATAAGTTCAAATATGAACTATTCAAACCTACATTGCTACTGCAGTTCCTTAGAACTAAACATGATGCAAAAATCTACAAATGTACAGTACCTTATCATTCAACAAATCCGAGGCAGAGTCATCACCAATAGCTGTATGCAGCTTCTTCTTGGCCCTCTTTGCATCCAGGCCAGCAGCAACCGTGGGGCTAGCTTCAAGCCGGCACTCGCTGTACGACGACCGCGGCGGGGGGCACTCCGACCGATCGCCACCTGCTGCTAAGCAAGGCACTGGGACTGCTTCTTCCTCATTGCCGCCACCACCACCAGCCTTCTTCCACTTCTTGAGCCCATCAAACCCCCAAGAACTCTTCTTCCTGCCCTTCACCACCTCCTTTTCCTCAGTGCTTTCCTCCCCTACAGGCTCCTTGTTCTCACTACCATTGTGGAACAGGGCAGTCATGTGCCTCCTCTTCCCCTTCTCTGCCTTCCCGGTCGGCATTGCGGACGACGGCGAGCTCTCGGTCATGAGGACCGATGATTTTGTGGTGTGGTTCTGGTCCACTTGGGCTAATGGCGGCCTCGGTGGGTTGCTTACGTCCTGCTCCCTTTTGCCTTTGCTCTTCCATGGCGAGATGAAGGACTTGGCACAAATAGGTGCCTTGTGCTTCGGCTTGTCGGAGGCCCCTGCTGCCGCAGGCGGGTCCCGGAGGTCGATCTCGGACCACTCTTCCTCCTCCGACGAGGCTGAGGTGGGCGCGCCGCCGACGTCCACGTCGCGGCTTTCGATCTCCACACCGAGCGCGGTGAGGCGCTGCACGAGGGGCTTCTTGGAGGAGTTGTACTCCTCCGCCGAGATGCCTTTCGCATACAGGAGTTCCTGCAAACAAACAAAACATTCAACTACTATTAGTTCTTTGGAATTGATCAAGAAAAGCTCAGACATTCCATGGTACCTGCAGGAAGAGGAGCTTGTCGCGGAGGACGGCGGGGGAGTCAGGGTGCGTTGGCGGAGCGAGGAGCGTGGCGAGCATAGAGGAGCGGAAGGATGCGACGTCGGAGGCGGGGACGATGCCCTCGCGGTGGAGGGCGGAGAGGTGGAGGATGCGGTGGAAGGATTCCTGCTGCCACTTGAGGGCATCGGCGTGGCGGCGAGCGGAGGCCTGGTCGGCGGTGAGGCGGCGGCCGGGCTTGAAGGAGAAGGGGAGGATGGAATTGCACAGCGAGGCGATGGTGTCCTGCAGGCTCGAGTAGTACGTCGGAGTGTACGTGTATACCATTGTTGGTTAGCTGTTGCTTGCCTATTGGGGCTTTGCTGGGTGGAGTGAGAGAGAGGCGAGGAGGAGAGGATTTGAGCACTTCGTATGGAAAGGGAAGAGTTTTGTTTGGTTTCGGCCCAACGGTCAGATGAACTAGCCGTTGAGAGTTGATTCTAAGTGACAGAGCCCCCTGAGTAACTTCTATCACGAGTTTGTGATCCCACTGTTTACAACCGGATGTTGTGCATATCATCAGCTACGAATCTCGTTGATCTCTACTTGCTTGTTTGTACTTCCTTTTTTTTTAAGGGAAAATATTTTACTTCAATCAGGATGCTCAAATTCCACGGCAATACATAATTTCACATTTTGGTCCTTTATAAATGATAACTCATAAGCTAGGACGATGCCTTCTTCAAGAATATAGAATGAACATTGGACACAGGGGAAAGGGAAACATCCTCCCATGAACTTTTGTGCTAACATTTCAAAACGAACAGATTCATTACTGAAAAGCAGTGAAGGGAAGGATTACAACATAGCCACCGCTCAGAAATCAGAATACATATACGAGACTATAGCACAAGGAAAGGATAAAAGAATCAGGTGGAGTTACCAAGTGGTTTCTCTAATGGAACTAGAATTTACGTCAATACTGGGTAAAAACACAATTCAATTAACTTCTTCAGCAACAGCCATATTGCACGAATGTGGAGGGAAATATTTGACAAGATATCTTGGACAGCATATCCCACCACTTTCTGGTACTGGTTCATTTTCAGTTATCAGGATGAACACATAGCAGAAACAGCGTGCTTATATTGGCAAGGAATACCTGCAATAAAATGCATAGAAAGGCCAAGAAGTTTAGGAATATCAATGACAAATATGAATTCAATAAGAATGGCCATATTAGGATCTTGATAATTAAGATAAGGTGTACATTGGCAGGCCAAAACTTGTTGAAAAATGAATCTAGTCAGTCAGGAATATAAAGGATGCAAATTTCTCATTTCTTGTGATGAATATGTTACATGCACGGGTTAGTGAGCGCGTAACGGGACGACGAGGGCCACGGTGGCTCGCCTCGGCGATGGTAAAAGATTTAGGTTTTCTTGGTATAAGATGATAATCTTCATTGATGATGGTGATCTTATATAAACATTACAAGAGAACTAATTGCAAAGGAAATAGGCATTATAAGAGAACTAATTGCAAAGGAAATAGGCATTATAAGAGAACTAATTGCAAAGGAAATAGGCATTATAAGAGAACTAATTGGAAAGGGAATAAACTAATAAGGCCCATGATTTTCCTAATTTTAACCACCTAATCCTAATCCTAATCCTAACCGACCCAGCGCTTGTAGACCCACCCGACCATAACAGAATATGCCGTGCCTCTGATGTTCATCGAAAATGCAACATTGATGACATTCTTTCCTGTTTTGCCCCAACAAAAGTTGTGTTAACTATGTTCACTACTTATCTAGACACTAACAGTGACCAAACAAAGATCGAAATACCAAGCTATTGTCAAACCAAAGCTTTTGCTCTCACTAAATTAGCATTCATAATATATACCTCTGTTACTACACAAAAACAAGCTATGAGTGAAATGGTGGGAACTTTTGACGATGTAAGAGTAACAATTCATACACTATTTTGGAAACGACATCTAGAAGTTATAGAATAAAGAACTGACAATACCATAATTATATCAACAAGAATTGAGGGGGTTAGGTTCCCCTTATTTGTTCCTTTTCGTTTTTTTTTTCTTTTCTATTGTGTGTGATGACTGGATAGAATGGGAACATAATGCCGAACATTCATTGAAATTAATCTTCTTCAACAATCTCCTACATTGAGAATAATCTCTTTTAGCATTGATTGAGAACAATTAGGAAACTAGAATTGTGTGTGTGATGACTGGATAGAATGGGAACATAATGCCGAACATTCATTGAGATTAATCTTCTTCAACAATCTCCTACATTGAGAATAATCTCTTTTAGCATTGATTGAGAACTGACAATACCATAATTATATCAACAAGAATTGAGGGGGTTAGGTTCCCCTTATTTGTTCCTTTTCGTTTTTTTTTTCTTTTCTATTGTGTGTGTGATGACTGGATAGAATGGGAACATAATGCCGAACATTCATTGAGATTAATCTTCTTCAACAATCTCCTACATTGAGAATAATCTCTTTTAGCATTGATTGAGAACAATTAGGAAACTAGAGATTTTTACATGAAACATGACAAAGATTTTAGCTTTCAGATGTACCATTGAAAATGAATAAACACAAAATTTCACTTTTAAACATGAAGTTTAAAGAACAAACTGCTTTAACTACTAGTCCTAGAATTATCTATTTCTAACTTTTCTTAAAAGTATCAGCTAAGCAATGTTTTGTTTTTTTTTCATTTCATAAATCTTAACCAGTAAAAGCTCTGACCTGCAGGCTGCAGAGTCTGTGCCTCCTCACTCCTCAGCCTACTTCTCGACGAATGACTCCACGGTCCTCAACCACCGGAGAAGCTCCATCTTGTCCTTGTTCGCCATGTACTCGTGCAAGAACTCTGCCAGCTCGTCGTCCACCTCCCTCTCCTCCAAGAACTTCCTCACCGCCTCCCTCTCGCCCTCCTCCAGCCTCCTGCAACCCACAGAGCAAAACAAACTTGAAACAAACCACACAAAAACACGAGACTACAGAACCACAAAGAGCTAACTGATCCTTACGTGAAGTCGCGGCCGCCGCCGCCGTGGAGCGAGAGCACGTGGCGGACTCGGAGAGCGTCGGGCCACGCGGAGCAGATGAACCCGAGCACGTCGTCGCCCCGTGAGACCTCGACGATGAGGCTGAGGTGGAGGCGGGGCCCGCTCTCCAGCCACTCGACGCGGCGGAAGAGGGGCGCGTCGGGTGGCGGCGACGCCGCCGAGCCGTCGAACATGGTGGCGTCGACCTTCACCTCCTCGGCGTCGGCGGCACGGCTTGCGCGCAGGCGCACCCACTGCTCGCCCGGGCGGTCCTCCACGGCGAACGACTTGAAGCTCATCGGAGGCTGCAAGAATAAGGAAAAGGGGCGTGAGGTTGGAATTGTGTACCTTGTATTAGGAAGGGAGGAGGGAGTTGTGTACCCGATAGGGAGGGCGGCGGTCGGAGAAGTAGAAGATCTCGTTGCGGAGGAGGCGGAGGAGGCGCTCGTCCAGGGGGGATCGCGTCGGCGTGATGGCAGTAGCGGAGGAGGAGAAGGACGGGGGTTTAGGGGTTGTAGAAGCCGCGGCGGAGGCGAGGGCGCGGCGGAGGAGAGCGCGCGCCATGTGTTCGAGGTTTTGCCTCTACACACCAACACACACACACTGCGCCCGGAGGGTTTGGAAATACTCCTCCAGCCCTCTTGGGTTGCGTAGGGCGATCTGGTTTTGTTTTGCCTTTTAAACACATCAACACTAAAAAAATACGTACACATACAAAAGTACCGCCACGTACAAACACAAACGGTTGGTACTAACGAATCGGTACGAAAATAATCTCGAAAAAATTCGTCACAATCTACAAATACTGATATGGTTGACATATGGAACTTTATTCTATCATATGGAGAAGATAAAGTACAAATTCTGACATTGGTAATATGTATGAGGCATTATTCATTAGTCACGGTAAATAAGATCAGTATGCATGGATATAGATGGCGAGGGACAACGCGACGAGGAAAGCAGAAATAGCAAGTCTCTTACTCACGACGGCAAGCTTGTCAAAGAGCCACATTGTTGGGTGGGGAGAACAAAGTAGTAAGAGATAAAACATAGCGACGCCAAAAAGAAGGTGATGGCATCAAATAGGAGGACGACATTAGCGTATAACAGGTGATGGTGTCCTGGCTTGCTGTGTTGATTTCTTGTTTTTGTCCTCATTTTGCTTGGTTCCTAGGACATCATCAGATGAGTGATGGAGACCTTGTTTCCAGATTTTGTTTGGAGACTCGAGCGAAGTGATGTTTGGTTGGTTCGGATTTGGAGTGCGTGTGCGCCCGATTGGCATCACCATTGTTTTGGAACCATCAGCTAATTCGGTGCCTTGCGTGCGCGAGTATGGCTCCAAATGCACCTAGTTTTACAATGAGCTCGCAGGCTACGCACCAATTGAGCCACAACACCAAGCGACTACGGATTGGGTGGGCTTAGCTCCTCCGGGTAGAGTTGAATGAGAAAATTACACGAACAACTACCCCACCCAAAAAAATCATGGGATTTCTTTGTCATTTGAAAACATTATCATTACCACGAGTATTCAATAGTTTCAAAAACCTCTTGCTCAATGGTTTTCAATTAGGTTTAAACATGGAAGTAAAATACTGAAAAAATTTAAAAATCGAATGACACGTGGAACTCATAATTTATGAGTGTGAAAAGGGATAATGTTAAGAAAATCGTTACAGGTGAGGACGGTCCTCAAAGTGATTCGTCAGCAGATATACCGATTGGTTTTGGGAAGGAGGAGGTAGATGCGGTAGAAGAACGTCGTAGAGAAAGCAATTAGCCCGCCCGGTCGGTCTTATCACCATGCAATGCAAGATGCTTCCCCCCAAAGACTACTCCTAGATCAGCAATTGCAGGTGCAACTTCCAAACATGCATGAATGATGCACAAACTAGTTCAAATTCTCTTTAGTCCAGAATTTTCTAGAGCCTGTATATTTTTGCCTTAGTTAATACATAAAGTCGCAGTTTGTTTGTTCATATAAGTTCGGAAATTAGAAGGAAATAAAGGAACATCTGCTCATGTTAAAAAAATTTACTTTCATCAGTAAAAAGCGTGGTCGGCAGGATTCGAACCTGCGCGGGCAGAGCCCACATGATTTCTAGTCATGCCCGATAACCACTCCGGCACGACCACCTTTTTATTGTAACTACAACCAACAAATTCTAGTATTATATCTTCTCCGAGAATCGGCACATTCCGCACCACCATCCACTCAACTCATCAAATACCTTACCTGAATGATATAAATTTGAAAGAACTGGTTTTTAATCCCCCCAGAAAATCTCTAGTATGAAGTATGAACCTTTTTTTTCTTTGTTCAGCACATCACAAGATCAATACAATTTTACTCATGTATTATAACTATTTGGAAACATGCAACAAGATAGCAAACTTGGACGGTATATCCCTATGACTGCTAAAGAATTTCAGTTGATGCTATGATTACCACATGTACAATATATTCTCATACGAGCTTTCAGAAAATGATACTCGTATGAGTCATAGATAAAGAGCAAACGACCCAGGAGCGGAAGGATTGGCGGCTCAAGTGCGCAACCAGGGCTATAGTTCTTTAAACCTTTTGAATAGCATCAAATAACAGGGATCAGAATTTGTATGACATTTGAATTTCACTTCACTTGACATCACAAATTTACCGTAGTCTTAAATAAATTCAAGAGTAAATTCAATGCCCGTGGTTCTGATTCACGAGCAAAAATATTTACTTTCTTGAGCTATAATTTCGTTCCACCTGCGTTGTGTGAGTTTGCACTCTACACACATCATCCAACCATTACACCTAAAAGTAACAGCAGCAGCTCAATTTTACTCCAGAAAATAAAAAACAGCAGATCAAGTACTTGAAGAGGTTCTCTTCACCGAGGAGTGTCCAACCATGTATGACCCAAACCCCCAAACAGTGATGACCAAAGACAGGATCTTGAACCCACTCATGGGGTCATGGAACCAGATGACCGCGGCAACGCTCGTCAGAGGAACCCTGACTGCATTCAGAACGCCAGCCAAGACGGTCGACGCCAAGAACAGCACACCGGTGCCCCCAAGAACTCCCAGTTGAAACGTGATGGCTGACCAAAGGATCACCATTATATATGAAACTTCGCCGTGCTTGAAATGTCCCGCCTCCCGCCTCATGCCCTGGAAGTCCCCATTGATGGCCATCCCAATGGACGTGATCACGAATGCACAGAATGACACCATCACCTGCTGTTCCAGCACCACATGGAATGACCTCCTGCCTAGTATCTTCACAAAGACTAGCTCTGAAAGCGCAAAGATGAGACCGTGGAGAGCTGATCCAAGAATGTCCCAGACGAACCCGAGGGTGTACTGCTTGTCAGTGATGCCGGGATACCTATCTGATTTCGAGTCCAGCGCGATGATGACAACACCAGTTGTGATGACAACAATGGCGTTCAAGGAAGACAGCTTTAATTTGTTCTTCACAATCATGAACCCGAACAATGCAGAGAACACGAGGGATGACGCAGCGATGAGCGAGGCAGTGGATGCAGGGAGATAGGCATACGCCCAGGCATACATGAGATTATCAGCAGCACTGAGGAACCCAATCAGAATGTACCAAAAGCATAACTCCAGTGACAGTGGTGTCGGTGAAGCTTTGCCTGAGAGATAGTATGGGAGCAAGAAGAGAGCAGTGAGGGGCCAGCCAGCAACAGCCGACCAAGACAAGATCCATTTGCTCTGGCCTCCATTGTTGTAGTAGAGCCGTGAAAGGAGGCTTGAGGCGGGGAAGGCCGTAAGCATCGCACCACTGCTGAGCACAAGCAGAACCCAGAAGGATACAGGCTTGCTCCTGTATGTGTCCATCGAGGAGGCTATTATCTTGGCTGCTTGCTGGTACACTGAGCAATCTGGCTGTTGGGTTTCCACTGCATCTTCTGATATATGCATCAAGCAAAATAAACAGTTCAGAAATAGTATGAGTTCAACTAGGTAAACAGCATATGTTGTACCAACTATCAAGCATATAATAGTGGTCAGTGGCAAACTCAGATCACCACTGCAACAAGTTACCATACCCAAGATGTATCTATAAACACGTTTAACTCTGCTCTTCACGAATGAAAGATAACTCAACAATTGACATTAGCATCGGTTATGTGACTATTATGAAAGGAGCTTGCTTGCAGAATTAATAACCCTCAAACTCACTAAAATCAAGAACAGAAGAAAAAAGATAACATAGGCACATCACACTGGTGAAAACAAATTCCAATTCTAACATCTTAATTTCCCTGGGTATTGGGTCAAGCTAGTGCTAAAACCACCCAAGAAGTACTAAATCCTTGAAGAAGGCGGGGGAGAGAGAGAGGATAGACCTGGGTCTCGGATGGGGCGGCGGAGGCTATCTTGCTCCATCTGCTGCTGGCGTTCGATCCACCAGTCACCGGCGCCACACTGTTGTAGCCTTCCCCCCAAAGGAGGACTGACTTTTCACGACTAATAAGTGCTCAATTATTCGTACGCCTCGGTATTTTCTATGGGCACAATGTGCCATGTGCATTAGCCTCGCCTGACCCCGATGGCGGTGCTTCAACGGACTGACAAGTAGAGCTCACGAAAAAAAATTATTAAAAAAATTGGATGAGCAGAGAGGGAACGCCTGGTGAGTGGTCGGGACGCCTGCAATTTTTTTTCCTCGGTTTATGTGCAATTTTTTTTAATTTATGATTAATCTAGTTCAAATTAAATATTAATTATATTAAGAAAATTGTAGATCTTTAAATTATCTTTATATAGAGACCAAACATTACATATATTCGATTTTTAAATTAAAAATTATTGATGTTTTACTAAAATCACTTAAATTTAATTTACTCGTGAGTCCGTATGAAACGTCTCGCGAAACATTTTACATTGGAGCAGGGCTGTTTTGGGTGGTGCTTCGCGCGGGACACAGAATATACTGAAGAATATTATATTAAAGCACCTCACAAAACGCTGATGGGTTGGAGATAGTCTTAGACAAACTCCAACCCAAGTGCCTCATCGCTCTGCCATGCGGGCCCGCGTCGAAAAATTATTAAAAAAATCACGTGAGGAGAGAGAAGACACCCGACGAGGCACCTCCGGTTGAAGCTCTGCAAGTGGGTCCCACCGATGCTTCGCGATCGAAGCGGCCGCGTTGGAGTGATTGCAACACCTAATCACGTGTTTTGTGGGCCCCACCTTTCGACCAAGCGTAGCGGCGGCGGAGGTGCACAGATCCGGCGACTGTGCGTAGCGACGGCGGCGTGGCTCGGCACAGGCTTCGGGTTTTTTGGAGAGAGAAAGCGAAAAAATAATTGCAATAGTGGCTGACGGCTAGGTTTTAGAGAAATGGCATAGTTGCAAAAAAAACCCTCAGAGTTTTGTAAATAACAAAAAGATCATTTGTGAGTTATGGTTTAGATTTATGAGTCTTGACTATTTTGCAAATGGGTATTCTGGTTTCAGAGATTTCACAGTTGAGTTTTAAGCTGTTAGGTTTTGATGTTTCAAGCCCCCAGAGACTCTGATTTCAGCATAGTTAGTTCCTACGAGTCCGTAAAACTTGTGCTTCTATCTTTTATTTTGTTGTGTTTAAATTATTCAAATTTTATTGTAGCGATTTTTTTAATCTGTAATAAATATTATATACGCAGACCTACGCGAATCGCCTTTGCATTGGAATGGTTGGCGTTTGAGAAGGTGTCTCGCGAAGCGTCGATGGGTTGAAGTAAGAGATATTTCGGATTGTACTTCGCATAAGTGGTACAGAATATGTTGGAAAATATTCTGTTAAAGTGCTTCGCAAAACGCTGATGGGTTGGAGACAGTTTTGCTCAGGTGTTGTCCAATAGAATAGAATAGAATGGAATATTTCGGCTTTTTTTTAACCCTCCCTGACGCGCCATTTCAATAATAATATACCATACGATAGATACATTCTAATTTCGAACAATGTAGATTATGCTTTGCATATAGAAGCATGTGTTCTGAACAAGTGCATTTCAATATTCGCATCTTAAAAATCAACACTTATTGCTTGAACAAGATCTTTTTTATAGTGGCGGACACGGAAACGAGTAGAATGAGACATATCAGCTGTATAACGAAAGCTAAGTGGAATTCGCAATAGAACGGAAGGTATACATACAACTTTGTTTTTCCCCGAATTACTTTGAAAAATGAGTATGTGACAGTTCATCCGCTGATATCAGAGATTAAGGCAATCTACAAGCTAATTATAAATCCTAATATAGTACTCCCACGGTTCAAAAATATCGTCTTTTTTTTAATTTACACAATCTTCAAAATATTTTTATTATAATATGTGGATAAAAAATTATAATATTATAAAATTATTTTTATGATAAATCTTATATAATTTTATAGGTTCAAAATTAAAAAAATTAATTTACTCCTATCCAAAAAAATCTTTTTTGACCGGAGGGTATAAAGTGTACTATTGCAGCATTTATTAGTGTAGGTATGAGAAATCCCTTCTTTAAATAAAAAAAAATAATAAATAAAAAATTAAAAAAAAATTAAAAAAAAATTGAGATGTCCCACGCCTACTGGTCCTGCCCTCAACGACCCAGCGTTGGGTCTGAGCACATCTCAAATTCCCTCATCAGCCCCACCATGCCATGAGGCACGGGCGGCTCACGAACCACGCGGGGCAACAACAAGCACCGGTTGACTTGAGTCACGCCCGCCTTTAAGGCTTGAACGCTCGCTCACACGGTGCACGGTGCTCTGCCCCACTCGGTTCCCGTCTCCACCATCACAGCACCTGCCGGTCTAATCCGGCAGCCTGCACGACTACACGCCAGAGGCCGCAGCCAGGCACACCGGCTCCACCGATCCACACTCGCACTCAAATCACTCGCAGGAAGATAAGCGTGCCTGATGTGTCTGTCCTCTTATGCGTCTCGTGCCAGACATGCACTGTTTCATGTAAATATGGTGTGTTTGTTTGTCTGATTTTGAGTTTAATCTGACTTACAGATGCATTTTTTGAGTGTTTGGTCGTCTCTATTGATCCTTTAAGTCAGGCTCGTATGATACAAAACTACTTCCACAGTCTGGCCCAGAGATACGTGCAATTTGAGTATTTCTCACAGTCTGACCCGCAGATACAGCCAATCACTCATCAAAACCAGTCTCTAATACAGCCAACCAACAGAACCAGCCTCTAATACAACCAACCAAACAAACTCAACACTCATCCAGGCTTCACAGATTAAGCCAACGTCTGTTTCATCCAGCCTGTCCCACTAATACGGGCCAACCTATCCTCATGCAGGCAATCAAACATACCATTAGAGTGTTAGCTTGCCCGGAATCTAGTCATCTATTCCATAATTCCATCATAAAATGTATTGCATTGTAAACCGTAGAGATTTCACTGGAACCTTGCCTTCGCTATTGTTGAGTTTAACACGATAGATCATACATACAAATCATTTATAATGTCATCTACCAATATTTAAGGAACATGCTCAGCTATTACATCATGCTTGATTAGTTTTAACACATTTCCCAGATTAAGTATAAAGATTCCCAGCTTCTGGGAGATCGTAGGCACCACTTTTAAGTAATCATAGTTTACTATCTCCGTTGGCATAGGTAAAAATTCCCAGATGCCAACACCAGAAACAAACAACAATACTAAATTACTAAAGCGCTTTTATGTAAATAAATTCACAGAAAAAAGAGAACACAACAATTTCTCATTATCTCATATCAGAAGATTCATCATGTGACTAGGCTGGCAGCGGCAGATAGCCAAACAGATGACAACGTAATCCTGTCTGGGTCCCATGACAAATTCAACACATGTATCAATATTAACACGCATGGTCTTCCATCACGGCCATGCTAATTAAAATAGATTTTAAGGAACCCTATCGAACTTTCACATGGACAAATGGAATAATAAAAAGGCAGTTTTGGAATCTCTTAGGTGGTCTAAAACTCTAGATCCATAAAGAACTCATTCTGCAATATGATAAAAGTTGCGAAAACATATGCATTATAAGATACAGAAGGGCCAAAGGAAAAAAAAAAAAGTTGCACCGACAGAAGACCCGAAAATAAAATGTTCCACCAATGTGTGTTCCTTGTTACTAAATTTTCCTTGTCTGACATGGATGTTCCTTGTCACTAAATTTTCTCCATTAATGAGCAGAAGATGATGTTAAGTACCTGTCAAAATTGCTTCCTTCTTATTGAACTAACAACCATCAGAAGGCGAAGAGATTTGCAAACACTAATCACCATAAAAGTCCAAGCTGATGGAGTCCAACATATACAATACTTGCATCATAATCAATGTTAGCATTGTAGAAATAGGCATGTAACACAAGGCGGCAGGCCTACTATGAAGATGATGATTATGTATGACGAACTTATAAAATCCATAATCAGATGCTGCCCAGCAGATTATCATGTTGAGGAATATTCAACACGCACTAGTCTAGAGAGATACTAAACACAAACAACCAGATAGTACAACAATATCTTTTTGCTTCATTTTCTCGGAATTAAACAGTATCTTACTTCAGAATGGATATGATACATTCGTGGCATTATTTCTTGAATACTCAACTCAGTTAATTATGCTGCAAACGCAAATCCAAATATCTCAACATTCTTTTCTCTGAATCTAATGGGTAAAAGAATAACTAGGATGATGTAACAAATCATGGAAATTGTGCCTGTCTATTGTCAAAATTGTACACTATACAAGGTAACCAGTGTGATATGAGAAATAAGACATTTTGCGGATCTTGTGTAACCTGGCACCACTCTGTCATGATAAACAAACCATGAAACTCCATATTCCTCTGAAGCAGACAATGATCATACTTTTGATTTCTTCCATATATGAGAAAAACAAGAATGAATGACTCCGTATTGACACTGAAAATATAAATGCATCTGTGTCATCTGTTGAGAGGTTCAAGCTGCACCTCCATTACTCCAGAAGAATTAGACTCTGCATTATTGGCTGCATTGTCAGGATGCAACAGATCAACTGAATCGTCTTGCTCACTGTTACCTAATACCCAATGCCCTCTGAAGCTTCTGCTGCCACTCCTTCGCTTAACCTCCTTATATTCCAAGTACAGCACTGTAGCAATACCTGAAAGCACCCAAAGAACTAGGGCCCAAGTGAGCCCCTCAACATTCTCGCTATCATATCTATGGCCCAAATGCTTCATTCCAGTGAAGAGTGCCACAATTCCAACAACAATTGCTGACCTGCCAGTGATAACATGTAGGTACTCCCACAGGATACGATTCCGAGATGCAGCCTCCCCATTAACTGGTTTCTTTGGCCGGAAATAAGCATTTAGTGGTTGTAGACCTGCTAATAATAGAGCCACTATGCCAAATTTAACATGCACTGAGCTGACATAGAAGCCCCGGAGCTCGGCTGCAGCAAAAAGGACGCCAAGCAACATAATAGCGATTCCTGAGTATTGCAGGTATACATGTATTTGGTACCACCCATCACCTTTCAAGCTCTTCAAATACCGGGCAGCCACTATTCCACCAGGAAGCAAGATGCCCCAAGCAACAAACATCATAAAGCCATGAACAGCCAGAACAGGACGCAAGTCTTGTTCTGCCTCTGCCGAGCCTCTTAGCAACAGAACACGTATGGGGCGACTACTCATCACCGAATGCATGTTACTCTCTGTTAGGTCAGCTCCGGACCAGCTTGCACCCATGGCCCAAATAACCTTAAGGGGTGTAGTAGGATCGATAATATTCTTACACTCTACTCTTCCACTACAAGAAGGTTTAAGAGGACGAGTAAATTCAAATGTAATGATGCCATTTTCTGACTTACACCTAACATAGGTTAAATTCTCTGATGTCGGATGGATACCCATCGCACTCTTTCCATCAATCCAGTAAGTTTTGACTCGCCCGACTCCATCATCACCAACCCAGCCAACATAGACATAGCTATTCACCATCCCACTTCCGAACCCAATAGCAAGATACCCACTTTTCTTCTCGCCTCGAGCTGCGATAGATATAGAATCAGCCGACAGAGTCCAAAAAAGAGTAACCTGCTGATCA
This sequence comes from Pharus latifolius, assembly GCA_019359835.1. Taxonomy (NCBI): domain Eukaryota; kingdom Viridiplantae; phylum Streptophyta; class Magnoliopsida; order Poales; family Poaceae; genus Pharus; species Pharus latifolius. The sequence goes on from CM033327.1 coordinate 58,492,421, forward strand.
TCCAAAAGGACACTACTACTATACATGTCGCTAAGGCCTCCATCAACCACTTGAACCTTCCACCCCATCTTTGGTTCATACAATGACTGGTAAAAGACTAGATCAGGTGTATTCCGGTCAGGCAGCCAAACCAGCTCTGTTGGGGCGGCTGGCACACCATGAGCGTTAGCCCCACCCGCATATATAACCTCAGTTTTATTCCGTGAGTTTGCATTTCCACCAATTGGGTCTGAAGAGATATACAGCGCCACATCATGCCCTGCTTGCACCGAGAACTTCACTGGCACGCCCCTCTCGACCTTCAACAATGGTGCCTCCTTCTTGTTAATGTAAATCACCTTAGCGGGGTTTGGTGGGTTCGGGTAATTCACTGCTGGTGCAGAAGTCACCACCAGTGGAGTCTTCCCATCTGCACTGATCCTCTCCTGGTCCTCCTTATCTTCCGCATCCAATGGCCCAAGACAATCATCCACTGACGCTGACAAGTTCACCCTTGCAAACCCAAATGTCACATCCCTCGGCCCCCCATGGTTCTGTGGGAGGTAGTAAGGCCGCAGAGTGTCTGGCGGCCGCAACTTCCCTATCGCCCACACCACCACCATCTCCTCCGCAGCCCCTACTGAAACATCATAGTGCCCATCCCCACTGTCCAGCATCCTCTCATACCTCACAAAGGAGACCCCATCCCGCCGGTGCCCATATAGCAGCCTCGTATCATTCCTTCCTCCGTCATAAACTTTATCAGGGCATACTCCGGTCACTGGCGAGCCGTCCTTCCCCAGTGTGCATTCGCTGTAGTCAGTAATGAAGTAGTCCTCAGCAAATGGCATACCTTCCTCAGTGAAGCCGGCGACAACAACGTCCGCATGGAGCATGGCCGGGGAATTAGCCTTGGGATCCGCCCACCCGAACGCCATGTAGTATTCAGACCCAACAGCCGCCTCGAGCCCGACCTCGACGGCGCTGGCGGAGGCATTGAGGGTCCAGCGGAGACGGTAGGTGTCTGCCAGGGCGATGCAGTTGTCGAACATGGTGGGGGCGGGGGTGGCGTTGGAGGGAGAGAGGAAGACGTGACCGAAGTCGGAGGACGTGGAGGGGTCGAAGAGGGCGAGGAGAGGGGGCAGCGGGGAGGAGAAAGAGAGGGAGAGGTTGTCGTGGCGGAAGGTGTTGTTAAGTGGGAACGGGGAGAAGGGGTGGCCGGCGGAGAGCTCCGGGAGGGACGGCCCGGACGCGGCCCAGAAGCGGGCGGAGGGGGACGCGGCCAGGAGGTCGAAGCGGGTGAGCGTGAGGACGCAGGCGTCGGGGGACAGGCGCACGGTGCCGCGGAGCTGGTGCTGCAGCATAGACAGGTCGGCCGAGAAGTTGGCGGTGAGGTTGGTGTGCGGGCATGTCGCGGAGGTGGTGGAGGAAGGGGCGAGGAGGGCGAGGAGGAGGTGGAGGAGGAGGAGAGGGGGAGGGGCCATGGGAGGGGTGGATCGAGATCTGGAGGGAGACGGAGGGATCTGGGGGGGGTTGGGGTAACTGTGGAAAGGTGCGCCGTGCGTTTGGCTGCTACGACCAGCGCGTATGATGCGACCGAGGGCGGTGGCGTGTGACCGGACGGGAGGGACAGGGGTCTTCCGAGTTGGGCTGAGATCCACGTTGCTTGTGGTGCTGCTAATTTTTGGTGAGGAAGCACCAATAAATGTTTTTAAATTTTTTTTAAATGGATGAAATTTGGCCCAACCCCAATTACAGATAAATATGTGAGAAGCTTTTTTTGAAATGAAGTGAGAAAAAATATAAGACTAAATCGCATTTAAGTTTCTTAAAATTTGACAGGTATGTCACTACATTAAATTTGAATTTTAGTTTACCAATGTTCTTGAATTTGCTTAATTGGACCACTTTGATTCTTTAATTTCTTTCCCATAAGCAAAGCAAGATTTCAATTTTATTCATCCGATAAAATGTTCTGCTCAATTACATTTGCAACGGCGAAAGTTATACCAAATGACGTACCTATCCTCTTTCAAAGCATTACTTGTGCATATATGTGCCGCCCCGTGGCCTTGCCTTCTGATGAAACAAACTTGATTTAAGTGACCAAACCGTGGGGACACAGAGACTTCTATTGCAATCAAGTAAGTTCGGATGTCTAAGTTGGTGCTCAAACAAAGTTCAAGAACCCTAACATTGTCTATGACGTAAATTTTTTTTGTTTTTAACTAACAGATGGATCTAGACGATAAATTAGAGCAAGTTTAGCACCAATCATATTAAAACTCAAATTTAAGAATTTAACTAGTATAATCAGATCATTAAAGTATCTGTTGTATAATTTACTCTTAGATTTTTTTATGTGGTTTTAATAGATCCAGGCTATCCAGCATTTGATTGGGTGGGATAGTTTTTTAAGATTTGTTTGAGTTTTCTTTTCATTCTCATGTGTTTACACTGTATACCGATGGATTCCGTATTTTTTTATTTTTAATTGATGACTTGAAGTGTGTATAATTTAATGAGTCACCAATTGCAAATTTGCAATAGAACCATGAGTAAAATGATAAACTCATTAGCACAAGTTCACAATATACATGTGTCCAAGATAATTATTGTTGTACTATACGTATGACAAAAATCTAGTATATACAATTGTTATTATAAGGACTCTTCGGTGTTGCACATGTCGCAAGGATCTAATTGAGAAGTAGTTATCAAATCTTTGATATTATGGATCCACCTGTCAGCAAAAGGTAATAGTTTTAGAAAAACCCACGATATCTCTGCAGATAAGACTCTAGGCCACAAATCTCCGGATTTGGTGCTCGAATTGTAATTATCTTGCGGTTACTCAGTGACATCCTGGTATTTTAGGAGAATTAATTAGCTGCTACAGACTTCAAGTAAAGAACGAACGAAGAAAAAAAAGGAAGAAGAGAAAAAAAAGAATTAGGTTAGACGTTATATAGTTTTAGCATTTGAGAACAGGAATTGTTTGTTCTAGTACTCACGTAACACTCTTCCAACACCCCAGAAAAAGGATCGACTCCCTTCCCGTGCGTTTGGCTATCACTGTAACACCTTTACGATATAGTTACGATACTCCTCAATCATTTGATTTTCCCGCATAACCCTACGATAATACCCTAGAACGTAGGGTTGAATCCGTTTTATTTGAACCTGTAAAAACACCACGTGTTATACCTTTCTCTCTTTTGACTTCTAACCGCTCTCATTAGCATGCGTGTGTCTTACGCTGAACAAATAAATTTACATGCCGAGACGATCTCTCGACAATATTTGAAACGTTGTTATGACTTATAACACAAAACAACATAAGTGATATTTAAAACTAAAATATGTTGTCATTTTGTGATTGAAGTGCAAAACAAATACAAGCAAAAAATGTTACTTTATTGGCTTACAACTATTATGGTTGTTTACTACCTATAAGAGGAGAATAAAAATGAGACAAACTGAATGAGCGCATTGAAAATTTTGGCTAAGCACACTATTTTCTCACTGAAGTGGGAGCAAGAGAAGTTGCCACCATTCAATTAAGTTCGAGGTCAATAGAAATGCGTATTATAGGTAGTCTCAATCTAAGCTAAACTTTAGCGCAAGCTGCAAAAAAAAATAAATGTGAGAGTTTGCACAAAGTTGATATGCATCAATACTGAGTTAAGCTTGTTGCTTTTGTGCTGAAAGATCCGACCGTTGTTTTATCTCCGTATTGCCTTAATTATATTTTTTATATTAACTATTCTCCTGTGACCCCTATCCACAAATTTCTATTTGTTTTCCACACAAACAGTAGCATCAAAGTCATTCTTTTTTTTTTCGAAAATACCAAGAATTAAAAAGAAAACACTTATTTTTCAAACTTAAAGAGCGTACCAACCAAGAAATTTAACCAGCCACAGAATTTTGATTTTTTTATAAATAATCTATTAGAAAAATAAATTTTAAAAATAGTCAAACACCGTAAAGAATATTAATATTTACTTTCAGTCGTTGGCCAATACGCGATTGGATTTCAATTGCTGACCCAATTCATAACTAATATGTTATAACATGCAAATTATCTTACTAGTTTAGTCTACGAGATTTTAGTTATTGACCCATCAAATATACGAAAGTTTTCAAGATGTTGGACTATACAGTGAGCTGGACCAATAAGACAATAATCTGTGTCAAATCTTTAGTCGTAAACTGAGTCAGCGATTAAAACCCAGTCGCGAGTTTGACTCAGTGACTGAAAATCAATTTTGATTTTTTTTTGTGTTAGGTTATTTTTACAATTTGATTTTTAATTGGGTTAACTTAAAAAAAATTCCAGAATTTTCTATCTTACAAGTCAGCCTCACGACGAGCTCAGTCAAACAAATTAACCAACACCCGCAACGCAATTCCACATCTTACTAGGGTGCCAAAAGTAAAAAAAATCAATTATCCCATAAAATCCCCTCAGAGATCTCTCGTCTCCTCCAAGTGCAGTCGTCGTCGTCTCCGTCTCCATCACACCTCCACCTCCTCCTCCATTCACAGATCCGAAACCCTAAGTCACAACTCCCCCCCCCCCCCCACCACACTCGTCTAATGCGGCTGCCGGCGATGCTCCGGTGGGCCACGGCGGCGGCGGCGCTGGTCCTCCTGCTCGCACCGGCCGCCGGGTTCTATCTTCCCGGCGTCGCGCCCAACGACTTCCATAAGGTTCGGTGCCCCCCTCCCCAACCCCCTCTTCATCGAAATGGTCATGTTCGGATTCGCGTTGGGTACTTGGATCTAGTCAACTGGGGACGGGGGTGGGGGCGGGTGCGTCCGCGGGTTGGGTGTCTGGATCTCCGGATCTAGTTATATGATTTCGGGTCTCGCTGTTTATTCTCCAATCCGTTCGTGTAAATCACGTAGTTTTGCTGTGGTGCTGTGGGAATTTGATATGTTTGTGCCTGGAACTCACATGGTTGCACACTTGCACCTTAATTTTGTGTTCTAACTTCTAATTCGAAAGCCATGGGCTTGATTTAGATCTGCATAGAAGTTGGCATATGAGTGGAAACGTCAACGCATGTTATGTTTGTCTCTCTCTTAGTCACGTATAATTTTTTGAGCTTGTGATAATAACATCTGATGTGGCTCTAGTATGAAATTTAAGGACGGGCCTTAATTGAAACGATGGATCTAAACTAGAGGTTTGTAAGTGATAACTTTGCAGCCATATTGCAAATTTTTTGTATTTTGATCCTTGAACTATTAAAGTGTTTGATGCTTTGAGCTATGTGGTACGAGGGGCTAAATCATGTATTTACTCTCTTCTAGATGTAGCAATGAGGTACCACTGGTTGGTAATTACAGTAAGTACTCAAGGATAGTGTTCATGGGATGCTGTTGCTGGTGCTCCTTGGAGTGTCAATTTTATGCAAAATTACAAACACATGGTTTATTAATGGATCAGAGCATTTTTTTTTGTTTATCATTTTCCTGTCACAATTATTTTTGTGCTGGACTTGCTGCCGGTGAATGGCATTATGTACCATGATTTGGTGGTTATTCCAAGTCAATTTGTTTATGCATGTGTTATCAGATGCTCGGTAAAGCAGACATTAAGCTGGTGCATGAAAATGCTTTTGCTAGCAAAGATAAATTCATTTCTTTTTGGTGACAGAAATTTGTTCTAAGTTTATATCTGTTCCATGTAACTAAGTTATACCTTTTGAATTTACAGCATTTTATTTGCCACTTGGAGTGCGCTAACCATTTTATTATTTGTCTACAGAAAGATCTACTTGTAGTGAAGGTAAATAAGCTGACATCAATAAAGACTCAACTTCCCTACACCTATTACTCCCTTCCTTTCTGTAAGCCAAAGACCATAGTGGACAGTGCAGAAAATCTTGGGGAAGTTCTGCGTGGTGATCGCATTGAGAACTCTCCTTATGTGGTTAGTACTGGTTAAAAGAGCAATTTGGTTTATTTAGATTTTACTCATATAATATGTCTAATTCTGGATTTGTTGTGCACCTTGTTGTTTGAGCTACAGTTTGAAATGAGAGAACCCAAGATGTGTCAGATTGTCTGCAAAACAACTATCAGCGAGAAAGAAGCAAAGGAGCTTAAGGAAAAGATAGAGGATGAATATCGTGTGAACATGTAAGGATCATATAGATGACTTTGCAATTCAGTTTTACAGTAAATTCCAGACTAACATGAGTATCTTGCCTTACAGGATTCTTGACAACCTCCCACTAGTTGTTCCTGTCCCAAGGCCAGATAAGGATGCTGTTGTTTATCAAGGTGGATATCATGTTGGTGTCAAGGGCCAGTATTCTGGAGTAAGTTTGTTTGCTTAAGTGATATTGCTATTTTTGATACATATGATCTGGGGTTACAGTTCTTGTATACATATACATTCGCAGAGCAAGGATGAGAAGTACTTTATCCACAATCACTTGTCATTTTCGGTGAAGTATCACAGTGATGATGAGTCAGAACTTTCTAGAATAGTTGGGTTTGAGGTCCAACCATTCAGGTTTTGTTTTTAATTTGCTTTTGATTTTTAATTTTTCATATGCTTAATAGAATGGGCATATTTTATGTGTTCCCTGATGGCTTTCTGCTACATTTTTGTGCCAGCGTCAAGCATCAGTTTGAGGGGCCATGGAATGGTGTTAACACTCGTTTGAGCACATGTGATCCTCATGCCAACAAGGTTGTAAGAAATTCTGATTCTCCTCAGGAGGTTGAAGCTGGCAAAGAAATCATATTCACCTATGATGTTCGCTTTGAGGTAATAGTTTGTGGGGACTTAATTTGATGTTTTTATTCTGCATTGTGACTGCTTTCCTTAAAAGCTACTCTTTGAACATTAGTTCTATTTAAGTGATGATTTTCATTGAATCTTTTGTCACTGTTTTGCAGGTGAGTGATGTCAAGTGGGCTTCTCGCTGGGACACCTATCTGTTGATGACTGATGATCAGATTCACTGGTTTTCTATTGTTAATTCCCTCATGATCGTGCTTTTCCTATCTGGTATGGTGGCCATGATTATGCTTCGCACTCTGTATAGAGATATCTCGAGGTACAACCAGCTGGAAACTCAAGAAGAAGCCCAAGAGGAAACTGGATGGAAGCTTGTTCATGGGGACGTTTTCCGCGCTCCAAACAACTCTGACTTACTCTGTGTCTATGTTGGGACTGGTGTTCAGTTCTTTGGCATGCTGCTAGTCACCATGATTTTTGCTGTTTTGGGCTTCCTTTCTCCATCGAACAGGGGAGGATTGATGACTGCAATGCTGCTTGTCTGGGTCTTGATGGGGTTGTTTGCTGGCTATGCTTCTTCCCGCCTCTATAAGATGTTTAAGGGTTCAGAGTGGAAGAAGATCACACTGTGGACAGCTTTCCTATTTCCAGGGATTGCTTTTGTTATTTTCTTCATATTGAATGCTCTCATATGGGGGGAGAGGTCCTCAGGTGCTGTCCCTTTCACCACAATGTTTGCCTTGGTCCTTCTTTGGTTCGGCATCTCTGTGCCTCTTGTGTTTGTTGGGAGCTATCTCGGGTTCAAGAAACCTGCCATTGAGCCTCCGGTGAAGACCAACAAGATTCCGCGACAAATCCCTGAGCAGACTTGGTACATGAACCCAGTCTTCACCATTCTAATCGGCGGCATTCTTCCATTTGGAGCAGTTTTCATTGAGCTATTCTTCATCCTGACCTCCATCTGGCTGCACCAATTCTACTATATTTTTGGCTTCCTCTTCGTTGTGTTTGTCATCCTCATCATCACCTGTGCTGAAATCACCATTGTGCTGTGCTACTTCCAACTTTGCAGCGAGGACTACATGTGGTGGTGGAGGTCTTACCTCACCTCAGGATCCTCCGCACTTTATCTCTTCTTGTATGCTGCCTTCTACTTCTTCACAAAGCTGCAGATTACTAAACTGGTGTCGGGCATCTTGTACTTTGGGTACATGCTTCTTGCCTCATACGCATTCTTTGTGCTCACTGGTACGATTGGATTTTGTGCTTGCTTCTGGTTCACGAGATTGATTTACTCTTCTGTGAAGATTGATTAAGGTGGGAATACCGGCAGAGCATAGCATAAGTCCTCAGCTTTTGAATTGTGGGAATTGTATGATTAATGTGAAGTGGGGATCCTTTTTTCCCCCCTTATTTTTCAGGTTTCTGAGGAAAAATTACTATTTAGGTATTAGTTTGTGAACTGGTTATGTTCGCTGGTGTTCAGACGATACGTCTTTGTGTTGCAGTTACATGTCTAAAAACAAATTGTTATCCAGTTATTTCTTTTGAGAAATTTTTATAGACTAGTGTATAAATTCAATTGATTGTGGTCGGTACTGAGTCAAGTCAATTAAGGTCCAAGTACCACTATGCAATACCTTCGTGGCACCAATGTAACCACCTTGTTTGAAAATAAAAAGGTGTCTTCTGCAGTGTGATTTGTGCTTGCTGGGGTGACTTTGTTTACCTTTGACTGCAAATTTTACTGTACTTTCCGAAGTTCCCTTATAAGTTATAACATCTGTATGGTAATGAGCTACCACTTGTGGCATGCTCTCATCATGAGACTAGAGGCGCAAGGGGCATGAAATCATTACGGGGACAAGATGAATGTCAATTGTTTTTCATTGTTGTATCCCATTCGTTGTGAATAATGTTTTTGTGTCTTATGTGCCCCAGCTGTATCTCACAGGATAATTGCCTCTTTTCTCAAGACAACAAAAGGCTTCAAAATGGCTGGGTGCTGCTACTGCCTACTCTACAGGGGAGATTAGCAGTGTGGTTGCCATTTGTGTGGTTTGTGTCTCCACTTCAGTTCAAATGCTGAGAGATCTCTTGCAAGTTCCCTCCGACAGTGTGCTCTTAGCCTCTTCTACTACTTTTGGCACTTTTAGTATTTAGGGTGGCGCGCGGCCCTCAACAATTCAAATTCCGCCGACTTACAACCGCACCCCCCGTTTCATGCCAAAAGTGGTCCAAAATCATCGATAACCATACACCATCATTGTGACAGAAACAACAAAAATATTATTGCTGCTGTCTCTCTTCCCCTCACTCCACTTCCTTCTTTCTCTCACTCCCCCCAACATCACAATGGCATGCCTCCTACTCATCGTCCTCCTCGCCGGCTTCGCCACCCTCTCCGCTGCGACGGACCACATCGTCGGCGCCAACCATGGGTGGAACCCCAACATCAACTACTCCCTCTGGTCCGGCAACCAGACCTTCTACGTCGGCGACCTCATCTGTAATCACCCTCATCTTCTTCTACTCATCTCCGTTCTACATACATACGTACATACATACTCTCAGTACCATCCTGTCAAAATGTCATGTCCTAGTAGCTCATATCTACTAGTTGGTATTAAAAGTCACATGATTCGAACATTAATTAGTTCCAAAGCTCCATCCTTTCCACAGCTATCTATTTCCTATAAACTCCTTGATCTGGCCATGAACTGAAGCAGCCAACACTTGGTAATGGTATAACTAGCATATTTTCCATCAAATCTAGCTTACTGTCTTCGCCATTCGCAAATCTGAGGCAAGTGGTTGGTTGCAGCGTTTAGGTACCAAAAGGGGACGCACAACGTGTTCGAGGTGAACGGGACGGGGTACGACAACTGCACCATGGATGGCGTGGCCGGCAACTGGACCTCCGGCAAGGATTTCATCACCCTGAATGAGTCCCGCCGCTACTTCTTCATCTGCGGCAACGGCTTCTGCCAGGCCGGCATGAAGGTCGCCATCACCGTCCACCCATTGCCCCACAACTCTTCCTCCACCAACTCCTCCAAGCGCCACAGCAATGCCGCCGCACACGAGGTTTCTGCGGCTGTACCCGGCAGGAGCGTGGCCTGGCTGGCGCTGGCATTTGGCGCAGCTGTGCTACTGCTTTCTTCAGGGGGTTTGCATTGATTGCCAGCGATGCGGCGGCTGGTGGTGGACTGGACATTGAAATTTGAACACCATTGTGTGCCTTCGGGTTCCTCTGCCATTTCCTGAGGAATTGCTTTTATGGGATTTGTTAGTTTTGGATTAGTGTTTTCAGTGAGCAAAGTTGCGTCTCCATGATAGGACGAATGGTAATTGTAGGTTCGCCATGATTTATCCCTTTTATTACAGTAGGATGAAGGCTTCCTTTTTTTCCAAAAAAAAAAAAAGACTTCCTTTCATTGCATCTATATACTTTTCCATCTGAGACTATGACGAGATTAATATGCTTAAAGAACGAGCTGCAGAAACTAGAGATGTTATGGGTGTTTTTTGTCCGGCATTAAATTTTTTTTAATAAACTAGTTTGTTGGGAATATTAGTAAATCTAATAACATTTTTTAATTGATTTCAGTTTATACGAGGGTTTTGCCTTTCTATAATTCAATAAAGACCTACGTCTATAGAATAATCTCATAAAAATTTGAGATAAAAGTATTTTTGATCTCTCTATATTGTAAAAAACTCATCTTGATCTCTTTATTTTCAAAAGAGACAAATCGATTTTTCTATTTTATAAATCGATTTATTTGATGTTTCTAACTTTCTATAATTCAATAAGGATTTATGTTTATAGAATAATCTCTTAAGGATAAGAGTATTTTTAGTCTTTTTATTTTGCATAAAACTTATCTTGATCCCTGTATTTTTAAAAGATTAAATTGATCTTTCTATTTTCTAAACCAGTTTACAATGATGCTAATTAGATAATACATATGTCTAAATCACACATGTCTAGTGCTAGTCTTTTGCATTAGAGTGGGTATACAATGATCCAAGTCAGAGATGACGAACAACAGTGGAGGGCCACTGATGGTGCCTTGATAGTTTCTCATTGACCATCGATGGTTGATATATATCTAGCATCTTATTCACCATCAACGCTCGCCGGCTCTCCGTGTTCTAGAACATGAGCTTCACCATCGTGTTCAGTGTCAACAACTCTGTCAGCACCAGCAACGCGTTCATCCCAACTTGGATCACAAAAGTTGTGAATATAATGCTTTACAAAATTAGTTGCAACACACAAACAAAAGAATAAAAATTTTGTAGCAATTTGGTACAAATTGGTACAAGAAGTATCTTTCCTTTAAGAATCACTCCTCGTTGCCACTGTCCTCTAGAATGAGCCGCTTCTCCTTGATGGTGGCCCCCTTCTGAGGGCTCCAATGTCCTTTGGATTTGCTATCACTACATGTAGAAACCTTGTCAGAAAAGCAGGAAGACTCACGCGAGTGGTGGCCAAATGAGCGCGGCGGTGAGGCAGCCAGGGAGTAGAAGGAGGCGGCCGTCTTGTTCCTGCCGTTGTGGTTGGAGCTTTGCAGATAATCGGTCACCGATGGTGAACAAGAAACCATTCGGCGTCGCCACTGGCCCTTCGCCGCTGTTTACCGTCTCTGACTTGAGCTGCTAAATCTCGAGCGCCCACTTTAGGGCAAGAGACTAGTACTTAACATGGGGCCATGATTTATAGATCTTATGTGTCATCAAGTCAATGCTACATCATCAAATTTAAGTCTAGTATAAATTAGAAAAAACCATATTAAGTTAGTTCAAAAATAGAGAAATCAATTTGACCTTTTTGAATATGGAAAGATAAAAATAAGTTTTTATAAAAAATAAAAAGGCCAAAAATACTCGTCTCTAAAAATTAAATGTTAAATCACTACTTTCATTTATTAACTCATGGGATAAAACTAAAACTCGAATAGACATGCTGGATCCTTTGAAGCATGACCCAATGGAACTAGTCTCTATCATTGCCTTGCAGCGTTGATGCTTTCTACTAGCACTCTCATCGATATTGTGAGCGGTGTAGCACTCTCATACACATGCGTGATGCGTGGTGCCACATGGTGTCACAAGTTTGATGACGTTAGCTCAAATATTAGATTTGGTTCGTGCGGACGTGCCTAACTCGATGCAACTTCGTCTCTCACATGTGACTAGCTCTCAAGCTCCATATTATCAGATGCCATTTACTAAGAGACTATTCTCTAATTATAGACGATTTACACGAATTTAGGTCGAATCTCAAATTATAAGCATATCTAGCGTACCGACTTTCACCAAATATCTGCCAAGTCCCGCGCCATATTTCAGTAGGACCAATAAAACCTGAGAGATAGCACCGGATCGGTAATCCCGGCTAATCGGCAGGGACCTTCATTAGGCTTTTAACCAACTTCGTTTTGGTACTATAGACAAGCATGGAGTCAAAAGCTGCATCCAGCAAGATGATCCAAATCTTATATAGAACTAATCTTTAGAGATAAAAACAAATTGATAAATTAAAATTAACCAGGACTCAAACTAAAATTTGTCTTGGACTTTTCATATGAGATAAGCAATCCTAACGACGAGAAACGAGCACGAAAGGCTTTAGATAAAGAAAAGAAAAAAAAAACATTCGTGGAAAATTTTGTGCATTTCACATAACCTGGGTTTGAATGAACCAGCATGGCATGGATTACAGGTTGTGATGGAGGCAAACTAAAAAGAACAAACCCTATAAAGATTCGAATAGAATCACTTATATACACCGCTTACTATTTTTCTATCACCAGTTAGAACTCCATGGCTCAGGTGTGCTACTTCAAAGGATCATTCATGTCATCAGGCTCGCTGTTCATAACGGGAAGAACTCAAATTCTGAAAGAGGAACTATGGCTTTTACATCACAGGATTTGTCTGTCATAAGTTGTGCTTGCATCAGTAAAGGAAAGCTTACTTTGCCCACATCTATTCTGAATCGACTGCAGATTCCTCAGCGCCAGTAGTAGCAACTGACCCAGTTGGCTTCTTAAATTGAACCAAGATCATTGTCATATTGTCGCATCCATCCCCGCCAGAGACGGGTGCCAAGCACCGGTCAAATAGCTTCTCACATACAGCAGACAGGCTACTCTCCTGCAAAAATTTCATTAAATTACCAAAAGCATACAGAACACTATGTTGTTAAACACAGTTATGGTATATACTTTATACACAGCTAATTTCCAGAAGAGTTGCTTACAGTGTTTATGTGCTCATGAATAAAATCCACCACTTGTTGACTTGACATGCAGTCCCTATCATATGCAGAAAGATCAGATGTCAACAGATCATCCATTGCAAAAAGGCAGCAAGCACAATATCCATAAATAAAATGTAATTTAACATAATACATTGCAAGTGGAAAGCACCTATAGGGTATAGCTTGGCAGTCAAGTCGAATGGTTAAGATCACAAAATGACATGACAATTACTTCATTATTTTATGTATATCCAAGCATGCTAGGACCAAGAGTAGATGGAGAAATTTTGACATAGTGTTGGACAGTCCACCACTGTTACCTTCTATTTGGGATCTATTTAATTTATAATTGAAAGTCACAATGTCGAATACAGTGATTCTCTAACAGCATTGCAGACCAATAAACAAAGTTCAGTTATAGTTAATCAAGATCCAAGACCCCTCAATGACTACATTGGCTTATGATGATCTAGAAGTAACACAACATGAATTCAATGGATGAAGCACCCAAGCTCAAGTGCACCCAGGCCTGGGTTCATACAGTGACCAGCTCAGTAACTTTTTGTGTGTAGAGTTGGATTTTATTTGGAATACACGTATTTAATTGCCTTTTCATAGCTGTAGGTTTAGAACAAACCAATGAAATCAGTATGGCCTACTTCTGCAGTTCACTTTCCTACTGTCCATGCACATGCCTACAGCATAACACCGCATAATCATTTGCCACAAGCCACAGCCAACAAACCACTTCCACATGACTAAATTCTCAATCCTAGTACTACAATGCTGCAACACAGAGTCAACCCAAGTTCTGACTCCACTGCTATGCAGACTAAGGTTGCTACAATTGACCGGAACCGAGTTCCCTTTACCGCCCTTCTACCTAAGTCTTACAGCACCTGCTAACAATCCAAGCTCCACCTGCACTGCCATGCACACCAGAGATGCTTCTGTACTCTGTCAACTTGCTGATATAATTCTTTTTTCTTTTCCAGGTTTTTACATGAATTCTTGAATGTTATGTATTCTGAAGACAATGCAGGTCAAGATCATTGCAATATGCAGCATCCAGATCAAACAATAGCATTTATGACTTGAGATCCCAACTTTAGTTCCACCTTGCATGTGCAAGGTGAGGTAAATATGTATATAACACCACTTTGTGACCAAACAACTTACTCCAGGTTAACCCTTTTGCGCAAAGTAAAGATGAAACCGCAAGTGAGTTAGTGTGTGTGTTGCGTGTCCCGCGTGGGGGCGAAGTAGTAGCATGTTGGACCCTAGAGCGTTAGAATGACATTAGTGAGATTCTCTTCAATGTTTAGATAATGAAAACCAAGGAAGACAGTTACATGATTCTCTTTGATTGTTATACATTTTATGCAAACAGTGAACATTAGAAGTTATACTGTCATATAATGAACACCAAGGAAAATAAAGGTAAATTAATTGTCACAAGACTCAATTAAAGAGAGATTAAGTCATTCATGCACATAAAGTCATACCATATGCCATCACATGCCAAAACAATGAATTCATCATCCTTGGAAAGTTCGACCTGACCAACAGCCAAAGTAACCCACATTTGAAATAATTTTGTTCAAAGGAAAGCATTAACTGACACAAAAGGAACAGAAAGCTCACTGTATTCAACTCAGGTTCAGCTGAAACAATTTGTCTCTCAGCAGGCAAACGCTCATTTTGCTTCAATTCCATATCCCCTAGAGGAAGAATCCAGAATAAATAAAAGGGCTACTTGTAGAAAATAAAATGCTGCCTATTTGAGCAAGAATTATTGCTACCAATCGCTCTTGCCAAGTTCAAACTTCCATTGACCCGCCCAGCAACAATGAAACCCCCAGCATTCAGTATCCTCTCTTTTTCTGCTGCCACTTCTGGCTTGTGATCTCTTGACAAATTGTAGGCCTATAAAGATGAGTTAGGAAACCAGATTCTAACATTTATTCTTGACAATTAAGAGTTAAACAGAAATAGATAAGCCTGACATACTTGACCCTTCCTTGAGATAACACATCGTGAGTCACCAGCATTCGCAACAATGAGTTGATCATTTCTTATGATAGCCACACAAGAGGTGCTTCCAGATGTTGGCCCACGGAAATCAGCATGTGGCCCCTGGTACAAAAACTTAGTTAAAGCAATCCAAATGAACTCCACATTGCCATCAGGCCATAAATTTATCAGAACTTCCAAGAAATCTGAAAGAATCAAGGGTAACATAAAGTGCCTGATTTGTTGTTCTACAAGGCTACAAGCAATATCTATGCTAGTGCTAAGTGATGTAAACATTCATAAAAGAATTGGCAAGCCATTTATGATGTCATCATTGCATGTTTATTTTGGATGAAATGTTTTAGAGGTTATGTTGCTAATTTTTGCAATGATGTTGGAGAAAAATGGTTTGCAGCACGATTGTCAGCAACAGCCCTTAACTTACTAGATGGCCTTGACCCTGTCTTAAAACAAGACAGGACCTCATCCGCTAACCTAGACCACTGCCAAAAGAAAGTTTCCAAAACAATGCTTTTGGGCAAAATGAATCCACTTGCACTCTTCTCATCTTTTCTTTACTTTTCTTTTTTTTTTTGACAGGCAGTCCTGTCGTATTTTCAAAGACAAATAGATGAAGGGTATCATGTTAGTTGATGGATAGGGGGTGTGAAGGAATCTATAGTGCATTTGTGATTGGTGAACCGTGAACCCTTGCAGGACACACTACCCATAAAAAATATCTCCCACCTGTTATCTTTCTTCTAAGTTCCAACTCGCCCCAATCCTCTCCCATTTCTCCCTTTCCCAACACACCCTCCCCCACTGATCCCGGCCCCAAAAGACCACCTACCCCCCTGGAGCCTCTCTCACCTAAATCACCCCCACAGGCACGACTGATGCCCACTTGCTTATCTCTCACTGTCCACACGCACCACTCTGACACCCCCCTCCCAAAAATAGATAAACAAAAATAAGGAAAAATAAGTCTCCCTAGACGGCAACTTTCATCTCACTTGATGTGCATTGTAAAGACCAATACTTCAGAGTTTTATGCCAAAAAAGGTATAGGCTTCAATTTTATACACAAGCAAAGTAAATGAAGAAATGATCGAAGAGGTGGGAAGCAGGTAAGCTGATTTACCTCCTCAGTACCCCAGCCATCCTCTGATTTATCTGAATCTTCACCTTTGGGGGACCAGATTATGTTCTCTAACATACCAGCAAACTTGTTTCCCTTATCTCCTAACTCAGCCAGTTCTCTCCACCCTCTTTGCCCTTTCATCATCTCATCCATTCTGATGGTGTAAAATGTTATGAAGATTCATTAAGCTCCAACATTGTAAACATATGCCATTTTCACCCTAATGCACTTCATGCTCAAAATAGGCACATACCTAAAAAAAGCTTTTTGAACAGAAGTAGCTAAATCACCAGATGAATATGCTTCATTTCTCAGAACTTGCCTGTGTAGATGTTTGGCACAGAACTTCGAAACCGCTTTTCCTGAAATAACAAAGGATGGATTGTTAGTTAAGATATTTAACTTACTCTGTGATGCATAACTAGATGATTAAGAACAAATAATTTCAATATAGGTGTACACATATACGAATTCACAACTGATATTAAACTGTAGGTACTTTTGCTGTATTACAGCAAGTCAAAAATGGAAAATTGAAATTCTTATATTAATATAGCTTGCTTCCCCAGAATGAGAATAGAACTTAATCACGCTGTACAGTACTGAACATTGTGAAATACATGTTTAACTTAGATGATTCGCACAGTTAGCACTGCCAATGAACATTTTCACCATTCAAGCGATCCTTGGGTGCTCATCCTTCAACAAACAGCATTGGTAAATGCACATATCTTAATCAATCAAAAGGTCATGAACCTTGGGAAGAGGGTAAATATGAAGAAAGAAAAAGGGCAATCTAATCAACAAGTGCATCCAAGAAGCAGTACAGCACCAAAAAGCACTTTTCACCCAGTAATCACTACCTATATGTGGTCAATATTGAATGAGAGCACTGCAAAAATGGTGGTAGCCATATGCACCAGAAGATCGACAACACCAACTTCCACCCCCCCCCCCCCCCCCCCCCCCCCCCCCACCCCCCCACAAACACCCTCCAAACCACACAAAAAAAAAAAAAAGGTATTGCAGTGGCACCTCATTGCCCTTATACGTAATGCAAGGACACACACAATGGCTGACTTTGTGGTGATAGGTTATATTATCAGGAATAACAAAAGGAAACACTGATCATATCTAAATATTAATGGAATTAACTGATAAATGGTTTATATGATATTAACCTAACCAAAGTACCATCATATAAGCTCAAATCAATCTACGTTCACTCAACAGAATTGAAGATACAGCATTATAGTTAGAATTCAATGTTAAACAATCAAAGTTTACCTCCATGCCCATCATAAACGCCGAAAAACGATGTGCACTCATCAAGATTTGGCAAAGCAGCATGCTGTGAAGTAACATGTGTACCAAGTTAGCATTTAAGGCCATGCATGTTTATGCAGCTGAATCCTCAAAAGAAGGTAATAAGTCAGTCCTCAAAAAGCCACACCCAACAGATTGAATTGCATAAACTTGATCTTGTGGTTAATCTCAAAGCAAGCCATTTCCAGGTTTAACTTGATTTGGCTCAACTAGCATTAGTTTTGAATGATCATGTTGTTCCATCTAATTGCTAAATTTTTCTCCCCATTTAGATGCGCGACTTGGAACCTGCTTCCTTTACTCATGCTGATTGGGGATGTACAGTGTGAATAAAGTTTGCTAATCTTATTATTTACTTTTTTGTGGCACCAGTTTGTAGAATATGATGAAACTTTACATTGCATATAATACTAAAATATACCAAACTATAGTGATTATCACCAGGATCTATCCTTGGCCCAGTAATAAACTCTTTATGCAAGCAAGTAGCCTACATGCCACTGCTTCATGTTTTTCTTCCACTTTTTCGAAAAATGCCGTTGCAAACCACAGTTTCGTGGTTTTTTCCCACTTTTTAAGGAAAGGGAAATGCTGTTGCATAAACTATGGTGAAACTTCTTCTAGAAGGTCTGCTATCAGATGATAGGAAATAACAATTTGTTGATCTAATTCATAGGAGTAAGATACATAATAAAGCAGAGTCGCATGCATGATAACTGTAAAAATATAAGCAGTTACTTAATTTACACGGGTGCATCTCAACAGTACTTTGTTTTTTTGGTCATATGTCGAATAGAATACTTCAAACACAAAAACAAATAAGATAAAAAAACCTACAGCATCCTCCATAGCTGTCCGCCATCCCTGCATGGACGAGAGCCCAAACCTCAGCCTCTCGTTCTCGCCATCCGCCGAGAACTTATCGGTCTTCGGAGTACTCAGGTACACCCCCATTTCTCTGCACTGGCCCAAAACCTACAAAAATTATACAACAGACACACATTTCAACAGAAATCCGTGGATGTAACAAGCGATCCAAAATCCAGTCCCAGACGAAACTAGACCACCAAACAACCCAAATTCGCAGATTATATCGATGCCAATTCATAGAACCCGTCCATTTTTTAAAAAAAGAACAAAAAATTGAGCCAGTGGGACGCTCGAGTGTGTTGCACGAAGAACAAATTCGCGAAAATTTGAGTTAAAACAAAGGAAAAGGCTCGGAAGGCTCACGCGGTGAATGAGGAAGCGGCGGAGAGGCGGAGAGGGAGCAGTGCGGGAGAGAGAGAGAGGGATGGTTAGGGTTGGGGGTGGGTATATGTAGTAGTAGTATACGAGGGAGGGTGGGTGTGGTGGTGTGAGGGAGGGAGAGGGGAGGTGGAGGAAGATGGTGTGGGCGGCCGGGGTGGGTTGGGGGATTCGGGAAGATTGCGTATCTCTTTTTTCTATTCACCGCCAGCTCCTGCTTATCTCCCTGCTCCCCCCTCCGTCCTTTGCCTTTCTAGTTTCTACTATCACCCCCCCGTATGTTCTCGCTGTCCCCCTTCTCTCAAAAAAAATAATAAAAATAAATAATTATGTGTTTATATATAATATAATTATGTTTGTATAATGTATTTTTTTATAAGTACATTAATAAATATAGATAGAACATTCCTATTCGTTAAAATTCTATCACTTATCACTTAAAAAAGTAGAAATCATACACCATATCTTATCATCTACTGTGATCTAATGACATACCTCCCACCCCAACTCTAAATCACATGTATTTCTATAAATAATGTGTCTTATATTTTCTCCTCAATTGTCTTCTTTTCTCATTTATTACAATAATTCTCTCACCGTGCTCTAAGATTGAGCACAATGAATATATAAGATCTTAATACACCCACCCAATTTTTCAATCCTTACTTACTTTATCATCTTCCTTATATATCTGTTAGACTCACCGATCTAGACTATTCAATCTGAAATCGGATGGTCCAAATTAAAATATGATGTAAAATAAAAAAAAAATATACTCTTAATTTTTTAGTGTGATTGTTCTGATTGTGCACGCATACAATTTAAACTACGCTGTAGTAGATTTATTTCACGTAGCTTGTCTAGGGCTCACTATATATCTAACAAATTGTAGCATGCACATAAATATTTTGGTTTCTCATTTGTTAAACACATAACTATCCTATTCAGCCAATCTCATGATGCCACGTCATGTTTGCAATAATGTGTTGTAAGTGAAAGTTCACCTAGGAATGTTCTCGGCCAACTCTATCACGACATAAATTACAGTACCATTTTGTCACATAAGGTAAAACTATCAAATGGTGGGTGACAAATGAAATACTTTCCTACTTGAATTGCATTAACATATATATCAGGTAGATTACTCCTTAATTATGAAGCATGCTACATAGATGCATCGATTGCTACAGTTAAGTCTGAACTGTAGCTAGCTTCTTACTCCCTCCACTCCTCAGTAAAAAAAATCATTTTTTACTGTATTTTAAACATTATATTTTACTGTAATATATTAATAAAAATTTATAAAACTATAATATTATGAAAATATTTTTTATAATAAAGATACTCATATAATTTTTTGTATCTACCTTAAAAATTTATAAATATATTAATGGTAAAAAGTTAAAAAAAAATTTGATTTCTTACAGTAAAAAAACGAGTCTTTTTAAATTAGGAGCAAGTGTTTATAATAACACTTTACGTATGAGAAACGGGAGATTCGACAGGCAAGTAGTTATTGCCTATATCGCGACAACACTGTCAACTTTTAAACCTCCCGTGCCCGTAGTTAAATATCGCGTTAATTCCAAAGTTTTTTTTTTCTAACTCATGGCTGAGATAACAGCAGGAAGACAACGGTTGATAGAAACGTGGAAAGACCGACAGCTGTGCTCTTAATATGTATCATTATTTGATCGGTAGCTTTTTTTGGAAAAGAAATTTGAACTAGACTAAATATGAAGTAGTTGGTAAACCAAACAGTAGTGTTATATAATTACATATGGCAACCCAGCCATGCTACGCTTTTTAATGATGGCTAAAATGCGAACATCTAAACTACCCCACCGTACTTACCTTCCATAAAACAATAGTAGGAAAGATACAGCTCATCTAATCTCAAATAATCTACTCTTGTGTTTCCATCGGTGAAGTTGATACTCATCACACAAAGAAGAAAAGATTTTTCTGCAGGCTGATGATCTGAAGTCTCATTAAGAGATTAAGAGGTAGTTTAGTAAATGATCAAAATTAGTCACACCATTGTTCTAGAAAGCGAACATTAGATGGCTTGGTCTACCGAATCTTAATTATCAGATATACTGTGAGATAAATTTCTGTGTGATATATTTGGAATTTCATTTTATTTTTGCTTATAGCCTTTTAATTTCATGCACTATTCTTTTACTCACTAGTTACTGTAAGCATGCATGTTGTGTCTATGAATCAAATATTTGACATGTGATAGCATGTAATGTGGTAAACTAGTAGATCAAACCTTCAAGATGAAAACTTGTATATGTTTGTTTTATCGCTATAATAGTGCCAATTGGGGGGATTTTGCAGCGAAGTTTGCAAGAAGTACTGACAACTTTCTCTTCAGGTTGTTCCGGGGATTTGCTAGGATGCTGTCCATGTGTGCCCAGCGAGAACCTTTTGCAATAACACTCGTCGCTTTTACAGCGCAATCTTAAAAATACACTTTTTTTTTTGTTGTTAAATCTTTTGGTTCTTTCGTGCTATGTTTCTCCATGCTGGGCTCTGATCTTTGGGATTTGTTTCCATGTGTGTGCCACTCGCAACGATTTCAATAATCACGCAGCTCACATTGTTCCAGTTTTTTAAAAAGGATGCATGCCATCTGTCAGATTGTGCTTGTTCATGATATAGATCACATACTATTTATTATTCATATATAATAGTCTCCCCATGCTTTTGGCGAATAGGGTTTGCGTTTCTAATTATGGTAACAAAACCATTAGCATGGCACGTACTCGTTAACTTCTTTTTACAATTGTGGTTGGTCCCCGGCCTTCGATCCTGATGCAGAATGTGGGTTTGTTGTCGTACTACGAATTTAGAATCGTCCGTAGTTAAGAGAACTCTGTAATTTATATTTTTCTCACATCTCATGTCAAAGAGTGGACGAAACTTGGAATATTTTTTTAAACGTACCGTATATGGTTGCTCACTAGTTGTTATACTAGTATATATAGTGTTCCATGATATTGGATTTTCTGTGTTTAGATCAAAGTTCATAGGCTTTCTATTTTGTCTCAGAAAAAAAAATAATGTTATTAAAACTACCAGGTTCTCCATATCTCAGTCTTGGCTCTCCAAAGATCAAACCTGTGGGGAACAAACGGTGGAAGAAGGGTAGAAAGGAGTATAGTGGACCGGTAGTATGGTTCATAAATAGGTGCCATTTAGCTCTCTTTTTTTGGGTGGCAAATAACTACTCTTTACCAGCACTCAAATGTAATGTATGTACTCATGAAAAGAGAGACTGGATTAATCTTCAAAGAAAACTTCGCTCTGTTTGATTAAAAAATAAAATAATAAAAAAAGAACAGGGAAAAAAGTACCCTCTGTTAATAAAAGAAGTAAAAAGAATGGAAAAAAGAAAAAAAAAAAGAGGAAAAAATAGAGTGGCAACTTGCAAGTTATGGGCAGCGCGGGTAATGTGAGACCCAGCGGCACGGCCCCGGGAAACACGCGCCGCCCCAAGGCCGGCCCAAAGGCTCCCAGGCGGCCCATACCACCTTTCCACTCCCGCACCGGCAGAGCCGAACAAGGGACCGCGTGACCCATCCCCTCCCCCACCCCTTCCTCCCGACCGACCAAAAAAAGGTAAACGCACGGAACGGAGAGGAGAGAGTCGAGATCCCCCTCCACATCACAATCCGATCGGATCCGACACGAATCCGCCGTCCCTATGGCCTCCGACCGTTGCTGCTCCTTTCTGGAGATCCTGTTCGCCATCCTCCTCCCTCCCCTCGGCGTCTTCCTCCGCTTCGGCTGCTGCAGCGTACGTATCTTATCGTCCTCAGTATCGTACATTAGAACATTTTGTTCCATGTTTGTCCATGCGAGTTGTGATATCGTGACAAGTGCTACAACCAGACCTTTCACTTCTGCCCGATCGCTTCGTCTGCTTATATTTTGTTTTAAGATGTGATCAAATCGTTTCCGGAGTTTGTGTATCTCGTTGATTTTGGCTTTAGTTCGCAAGCCAAAACTTTGCAATGGCCTATCGGATTGCACATAGCCAGAGATTTTGACATTATAGTAGTAGATATGGTTCTTATGCGACATCCTTGTAAATATTTTTTGTATCCTGAATCCTGCTTTTAGTGGTAGTGTGTAGTGCTAGTTAGACTCATTGCATTGAACTACCATTGCGTTTTCACCTTGAATTATTCTGTGGGATGTTAATTCAATAAAATGACGCTTGTGAACATATGGGTGATTTTGTTAGTTGACTTGGTTCTTGTGATGGTGACAGTCATTCAACCCCAACTATCAGGCATGCTTGTATAGATTGAAATTTAGTCGGGAGCCCTGATAATCGGTGTTGTGTACTTCATTGAAATGTTTGGGGGTTTGGTTTTATGTTTGACAGAGCTACGAGAAATACATGGGGATTATGCATGAAATTTTGCCATCATTCTACCTGTAGCACCCTTGAATCCATTGTAATATGTAACTATGGCAAGTAGCTCGAGGCAAGCCAAAGGCAACGTCACTGACTCACTGCCAATTTTTTTCCCAACTGAAGAATGAAATAGGTTCAATGACTCATTTGAATAAGTTGAGTTCCTTTGAAATGAAGTGGCATGTACAAGTCATTGTCTTTAAAACACTACTGATAGTGTCACTTTTTTTTTATTTCTTGTCTGGATAACATACTAACAGTGTTAGTCATTTTTCTTTACTTTTAACAGATGGAGTTCTGCATCTGTCTGCTGCTCACCATCCTTGGCTATGTCCCTGGCATCATCTATGCTGTTTATGTCCTTGTTGCTGTCGACACGGAGCAGCACAATAGGGACTACTATACCCTTGCTTAGCTCATCTTAGTTCTGCCTTGACTTGTGCTTTGTGATGAACAACTAAGTTGGGTCAGTGTCTTGGCATGGATTATCAGATATGGCATTGTGCACATAAAAGGAAATAGATGATTTTCATTTGTTGGTACAACATCTTTCTTTCTCCTAGATCAACTGTAATGTCGTGACTCTTTATTTCTGTCTCTTGAATGCTTGAACTATGACCTGGCCTCTCTATTCTGTAATTTTTCTACCAGTAATTCAGTGAATAAGTTGTTGAACTCTCAACTTCAGAGAGTAATTATGTTTGGTATCTGATATGGCGTTTTTATATACAGATGCGCAATGACTGTTCATAGCTACTTGTTTTCTGAAATTGTGGAATAGCTTACATCACTAGTCAGAATCTTCTACCTTAAATAACTGTGAGACAACTCATTCACATTTTAATTGTCTGACTTCACATTTGACAATAAATGTTACCCTGGTCTTCTGCTCATTCTCACATTCTGTCCTTTCCAAAGCATGAGGTTGCTTTCACATGCTTTGTTGTGCAGAAGAATTTTTTGTCGGTTTCTCTTGAGCCTCTGGCAGTTCCTGTACCGTCCATTAAACTAAAACTCCCTCGTTTAAAATTTCGATGGAATTTATCTTGCTGCTGATACCGATTACCTCTTGATTCTGTCACTTTGTCATGTGCCGAACCTGTGCTTTCTCTCATGGACATCTTTGAGTTAATAATTCAGTGGAGAGCTTTATAACCAGAATGCTTGTTTCTGTTGTTGAATGTTCTTCCCTGTGATTCAGCGATTCTGTAAGGTTGTGCAAATGTGCAACTGCTCAAGAAGTTTATTTAAT
This sequence comes from Pharus latifolius, assembly GCA_019359835.1. NCBI lineage: Eukaryota > Viridiplantae > Streptophyta > Magnoliopsida > Poales > Poaceae > Pharus > Pharus latifolius. The sequence goes on from CM033327.1 coordinate 58,516,846, forward strand.
AGCATATGCTAATTCACATTGCAATGATTCTGTCTGCTCTGCTGTACAAAAGATGCCCTTAATCTTCAGTAGAGTTGATATGTTGATTGAATCAGGTATTTTTATGCGTTCTAGACACTGTTTGGTCAGATTTTTTTTTTTGGGTACTTTTCTATTGGTCTTAACGTCACGAGTGACCAACAATTCATCGTTTTCTAGCCTTGAGGGCAAAAGTTTATGGAGTAAGATTGGAATTGTGTTGGGCCAGCGGTCCCGGGACAAATCATTGAAGACACATGCTGCGGATAAAAATGTTCACGTCAAAGGAGCAAACTTCCGTAGGATAATGTTCTTGTACTCGCGAGGAAGTTGCGCAGCAGCAGTTCAAATGGTATGTAATTATATTTTTAGATTTCGGGAAACAGGGTATTATCCCGGTTTCATTAACAAACCACAACGAGATCTTTACAGGGTTCGTAATGGTATTTTAAATGTAACCAGCCAGACAATAATCGACGTGATTATGATTTGGGAAATTCATAATTTTCCATCATAAATTAATCGACTCAATTTACCAATTCATATTTTACCATTTCCTCTCATGTGACCAAGAGTTTATTTATTTTAAGGTTTTTGTTTAGGTGCAATATTTTTTTCTTATCTTGTATATATCATTTTCCACGATAAAATCAAAATTTTTCTTTTTAAATTTAGTGTTTTAGAATTTACCTAATTCTCACCTTAACTTCTCTGACAGTTGCAGCCCGACAAAGGACAGAGGTGGGACGATAGTGACATCGCTAGTCATGGGTGGCGGTGCTTGGTGGGGAGGACAGGAGTAAGTGGTGCTAATGCTATTTCTCAATGTCAGTGGTGGACGATGGTAGGTGGTGGCTAGTCAATGGGCAACATTGATGGTTGTCGAGGGTGGGGGCACGTTGGTTGGGGGTGGGTGGTGGCTGTAGTGGGAGGGAGAGAAGATGAGGAGGGATGGAGGGTAGAGATTAAATATAAGTTTTAAATGTGTGGATTGAAATAGATGGTGTGAGTTTTTTTTTTAAAAAAAGAGGTGGATATATGCTTGCTAGACAACATTATTTAAACTTGAATATCAAAATTCGAAAGTTGAAACTCTTGAGTTTGAAATCAAAAAAATTGTTACTTGAGTCAAAAAAAAAAAAGGTTGCACGCTCTATGCACCATCCCGCTTGCGTGCATCCGCTGCATTGGCATGGACCCGTCGTCGCCGAAGAACGCCCTCGCCTGTGGTCTTCCACATCCTCTTCAGCGGCCACCCTCCCTACTCTCCTCAAACCCAAATGCAAACCCTAACCCCATATCGCCTCCCTTCTAGGACCACAGGCTCAAGATCTGAATTTTTTTACATAATCCAAAAAAAACAAATTTACAAAATTAACCCAAATGCAAACCCTAACCCCATATCGCCTGTGGTTTTTCCATGTTTGACCTACGAGGGGTGCACATTGAATCTTGAACCCACGACTAGCCACTTGTCGTGCTGCAACTGGAGGAAACTAGCTTGTCAAGTCTTGGAGCTACGACAAGCGACTTGTTAAGTCTCCGAGCCACGACAAGCTTTCTCCCTCTACTAAGTTAAAAAATACATGTTGTTTTGCTTGTTTTGGGATAAATTTTTTGCCGTATATAACTCTAATTTATGATCCGTTTGAACCAGTAGACTTGTGAGACTAAAATGATCAGATTAACATAAACAAATCGTCGATCGGATTTTTATATAAATAGATATGATTTCTTGTCATATATAATTCTGATTGATGATCCATTTTTGTAGATTTGATCTTTTTGGCCTTACAAGTCCATTAGCTAAAATGGATCAGAAATCAGAATTATAGATCAAAAAATATTGATCTTGAAAGAATCAAAAAGTTTTAGTTAAATTTTTTTAGATTAAATTGTACTTATAGATCAAAAAATATAGAGCTATAACAAATCGCAACAAGCCTTTTATCATCGAGCGCTACCCAAAAACCTCAAACATTACTATCTTCGTCTGCTCTTTTTTCATGTCATTTTAACTCTATGCAAAGTTTTTATCAAGGAATGGTCCCCCTGAGGGGTAAGAAAGTTGCCATTTTTGTATAGCAAAGGATTTTTTTTCAAGGAATCATTTTTGGAAAATTTGTTTGTAATAGTTTGATAGGTTTTGGCAATAATTTATTAGGTTAACATTTGAATGCTTGTAATATAGTGAAGATTGTATATTTTCAAAATAACATTGCACACAATTGAAGGATGAGATAGCCCAGACCTTAAATATAAAAATAGACCAATATTTAACTTGCGGAGAATGAAAAGAATGGAAGGATACGATTCATACGATCAAAGCATATAGAGGTGGGGGTCGTGAAGGGCGAGTCGAGACTCATTAAGTTCCTAATATTTCGGTAGAAATAAAAGGAAGAAGGATCGAATAGCATACATCATATGCTTTAAAAAAAAGACCAAATTTTAACTCACAACGATGAAATGAATGGCAAGGTACCCCACATACAATGAAAGAAATAGTAGCAAGCATTACAGATCAAGGGTGAGGGCCATTAAGGTCAAGTTGCGGCTACCTAACTTCTTAATATTTAAGTAGAAAAAAAAAGTTATACACAACTGTGGCAGTTGCATGAACAAGTGGAGTCATTTTTGCAGCAACAAAAGGTTATCAATTATTGAAGTGCTATCTTGTCTGAGTCGAGATGATCTATCTTGTGTGGAATAGTATTGATAGTATTCTTCTCTCTTTCATCCTACTGGGTGTCTACCTATGACATGTAATTACATCTCTCCCTCTTGTCTTCTCGACCGCATTCTACATATAACCTCCCATAATTGTCATAAGTCCAACAAGTATTAATCTTAAGATCACCGCCACATCAGCACATAAATCCATCCAGTTCCAGCCAATCATGGGCCAGTTCAAGTCATCCTGTATGTAAAATCGTATACTTTAGGACAACACGTGTGTAATGAGTGACACTAGGATGTTTTATACATATTTTGGAAGTAGAAGCTTACATGTGTTCTTGAGGACGTGTTTCTATGGCAAGAGAAGTGGCAAGAGCATTTGCAACATCACATGTGTTAAAAATCATGTATATTAGTTGAAATCATCTTCAAAATGTTGATTTCGTCATGAAGCTAGCCTTTTCTAGACAGAAGATAGTTTATCGTTTGCTTTACCCTTCAGTGTCACTCATGGTCGAGTCATTGCAAGTAAGTAAGTGTACTTCTTTTTGTCTTCCCTAGTGCATTTTAACCTTTTCCCGTAGTTGTTTTTTTTTTTGAAGCTATGGTAGTCTTCAACAACAAACCACAACTATAGCAACAGGTTCTTGAGTTTTGGCCTCTATCCTATAAATGGATGAAAAAAGTTAATATAATCAGCACATGTAGAGGCATTTATTTGAGGCAAACCAGATTGATTTTTTTACCTTCCGTGGCCTTGTTCTTCGCCCTCAATTACCTCACTTGCCATGACTGAAGAGGTTAGTAACAGAGAGCAAGTGCAACCTTTTTGAACGATTTGTGTAAATTTATAGGACAGTAATGGCAGACTTGAAACGTTTGTATAAGCCATGAACATGAAAAATTTAAGTTGATGGGATGTATCCAAGAAAGATTGAATTGATGTATCATTGAAAAGGTGATGCGACGTTGAAAAACTGATGTGACGCTATGCTGAAAAAGTTGAAAGGCTGTTACAATGAATCCTGTGAATAAAGTTTATTAACTGATTGGAAAAAATAATCATGCGGATAGAATATATTGTTTACACATATTTACAAATGTTTATACTTGATCCAAACACAAAACTATTATAACCCCTAAGGATTTTGACGTCCCTTTTATGCATTGACCTGTCTCTCTAAAAATGCGACGGTGAATATGGATCCGGCGGGACATGTGATCGCTGCCTGGAAGCTACAGAAGGTCCATAGTGTAGGATCGAGGATGCCGACTAGAGGGGGGTGAATAGGAGGCTATAAAATTTTTTCAAATAAAACAATTTTTGCAAAGAGAAGAACCAAATATATTGAAATGAAAAGATAGAGAGAACAAATACAAAGATTTTTCCCGAGATCTCGGAGACTCGCCCGGTCTCCCCTACTCCTCGTTGAAGCACTCTAATGAATGAGTCTCGCTTCAATATCCACGAAGGATATTTCTCACTAATGGTTGCTTCTTATCCACTCCAGAAAGGCGAACACCAATGCCTTGTACAATCTTGCCTAGTCTCTCCAACAATCTTCGAACATGAGAGATCAACGGCTACGCCACCAAACCGTCTAGGTGAGGGCGTTCACCAAGAGTAATGAGAAGCAATGTCTCTTCTAGACCTCCAACATGCACCAAGAAACTCTAAGTATGCAAGAATGATGCGAACAGAAAAACTCGGTGAATCTCAGAACTCACGACTTGATCAACAGATCAAGATTTTTTAAACTCTAGAAGAATGCTCAAGTGTATAAGAGAGTATGAGGCTGCTTGGTATCTAAAAACAATAGCTCAAAACTTCTATTTATAGCCTCAATAATCAAAAGAGCCGTTGGAGCTCGAACTGAAAATCAACAGTACAAACTGACAGTCAGTTTGGGTCATGACCAGAAAGAAGTAAAATCCGGAGAAAACTCAGCTAGCCGTTTGAGGTCGTATATGGAAATAAAATAGCACAAACTGACAGTCAGTTTCAAACTCAAACTTTGCTGGTCGTATAAGGAAACTGATATCACATACTGACAGTCAGTATCACAAACTGACAGTCAATTTCGACCACAAACTTGACCAGTAAAACAAAACTCACAAAATAAACAGCTCGAGGTCGAAATGCAAACTGACAGTCAGTATGAAAAACTGACAGTCAGTTTAGGTCAAAAGAATTTGGCTTAAAAAATAACCTCTCTGGACAACTGTCAGTTAACAAAACTGACAATTCAAACTGACAGTCAGTTTCACAAACTGATAGTCAATATGGATAAAAATAGTTATAACTTTTAATCCAGAGATCCGATTTAAGAGTTTAATAGTTTATTTAAAATATAATTAAAAGGTCTATCTTTTTATCCACAGAAGTAAAAGCCAGATCTGTGCCTAAATCTTTCTAGAAAAAGCAAAAACTCTTCTGTTGTAAAAAACACAACTGAAAAACCAAATCTTCAAAATCAAATCCACCCGAAATGAATGCAATGCAGTGACCTAGTAGTTTCTCGGTTTATACTGGAAATATAGAGAGGGCTTGCAGCCCCTCTTTATAGTACGGTTAAAACTAAGAAATAAAATCCTTAACCGATCAAACTCCATACGCTGAGATCGGTAAAAAATAAATCATATTACCTTAATTAGATCCTTTGCATCTTCATGTTTGCAATTTACGTCTCGTCTTTTGCTCTTTGCGACTTGTACTTTTATTTATTTCACATCGGGTTCATCCTGAACATCTTGCACGTTTTTCAGCTAGGTCTGTATCAAATAGTTCAGGAGCACAGTTAGTTTGAAACGCTTGTTTTCATTAATCATCAAAATTAGGTCAGGCATAAAGGCCTAGATGCAACACATAGCACTCTAATGATTGAGATGGCTATGTGGATGGTGGAGCATCTATGACCTGCCTTGGTCGAAACTCATGATGCGGGTAGTACTGATGTACATGAGGATCGGACATCCCAAGCATGTTGAACATCCAACCATCATGTTTTCTCTGTTGCGCTGCCCACTCTACCTCTTCCCCCTGTGGAGCACATATGTCGTGCTCTCCCTTCCCAAGGAGCAACTTATCTGAGGGCTGCCCCTAGTATAGTTGTCCACCATGCTCTGTTAGGCAATGAGGCATCAAATAAACTGTGTACTGCTGGCTTATTTGCTCCAACTCACTATGGTCCCAAGACTCATATGCTGCCAGTTGCTCCGCCAAAGCCTTACTTGCAGTCTCCTAAACTCTTCTGATGTTGTCCTCGTCGTCTGAGTCATCAGAATCATCACCACCTAGCGTAGGATGTTTGGATGATCCTCCTATTTGCAAAGCTCTTAGAACATGTTATGTGATGTCCATCTTGATGATATTCATTAATGTTATCTCTTGATGGCATACTTGATATCATCATTTCATGTTATTTCTTCATTTTATACTAATGGTTATGAGTTTTTGCAGATATGGCTGATGAGGATATATTGCTTCCATAGTTACTAATTGGAATGTAGGGTTATGTACATCATGGACGTCTACTATTACAAGGATGAGACCTTGAGCCACTTATATTGAGGGGTCCCATAGAGTACTGGCATCTTCATGCGGGATACATCCCCAACCTTGGAGATGCAAGTTTATTAGCTTTTGCCTTTATGTTACAGATTGATCATGGTATCACCCTAGATAGGTCATTGATCATCACTCTGGTAGATCGATGGCGCCCAGAGATGCATGTGTTCTATTTCCAATGAGGAAAAATGGTAGTTATGTTAGAAGATGTGAGCATGCTACTAGTCCTACCTACCATGGGAGAACCCATCATTCCACCACAAGTGCCTGCAAGCTGGCACACACAAATGCACAAGAGGTTCAACATGGAGCAACAGGCGGATGAGATCCCAACATCTATGTGTAGTATGCCTCATAGATTTTTGATGTGTTACCGCAAGTGTCTACCTGATGTTGCGGATCATGTTGTACGGCACCATTTGTTCGCGTACTTGATGGTTATGATGCAATACATATTATTCTCGTCTACACATGGCGATACATTCTACACATGGTTTATTCCATTAGTAGAGAGTATAATCGATGCCTAACCCAGGGAGGTACCACAACACCCTTGGACTATTTGCAGTGCTATGTGCGATATACAGGGGATTGTGCGAAGCATGCATCAGGAGCACACCGAAGTCATATTGTCCACATGCCCCATACTGCTTCAATTGTGGTCTTGAGACCATTTTCCCGTTGGCTGGCCAAACTTGGACTGGCTGATCCATTCGTATGTTGTGTCTCATGACATCTATGATTGGGTTGACTAACCTACCATGGGGACACTCTGGCTAAGCAGTTGATCAAGATGGTCTGCATCACAAGTTCGCCGGTGCTACATGTCGTACCAAGGAGAGTTGGATCTCCTTCTTGAGTTACGAGTTATATGGAGATCATGAACACTAGAATTCATACAAGATATTGCACCACACAACATACCCATACAGTGCACAACGGGGCACAATTGTTGGATGACATGCCGTCATCTTGTTTTCTTGCACATGGTGGTGTTGGATCAAGGATGCCGACTAGAGGGGGGGTGAATAGGAGGCTTTAAAAACTTTAAAACTTAAAGCAAATAAAGAACGAATTATGTAAATAAGAGAAAGAGAACGAACACGATGATTTTTACCGAGGTATCGGAGACTCGCCCAGTCTCCACTAATCCTCGTTGAAGCACTCAAATCTCTTGAGTCTCGCTTCAATATCCACAAAGGATATTATCACTAATGGTTGCTCCTTGTCCACTCCGGAAAGGCGAGCACCGATGCCTTGTACACACTCGCCGAGCCTCTCCGACAATCTCCGAACGAAGAGGTCAACGGCCACACCTCCGAACCGTCTAGGTGAGGGCGCTCACCAAGAGTAAAAGGCAGCGAGGTCTTCTCTAGACCTCTAAACACGCACCGAGAAGCTAAGTATATGCAAATGCAAAAGGAACGAAACTCTCGGTGGATCGGAAAAACACTCAACTTGATCAAAAGATCAAGATTTAATATAGAAAACTAATGCTCAAGAGTGTATAAGAGAGGAGGCTGCTTGTTGTGTAAAACACATGCCCAAAGCCCCTATTTATAGCCTCAAGAAGCAAATGAACCGTTGGAGCTAGGGCTGAAAATCAGCAACCCAAACTGACAGTCAGTTATGCAAACTGACAGTCAGTTTAGTGCACAACGGCCGACAAAATTTACGGATAAAAAATAGCTAGCCGTTTGTGGTTGTTTAAGGAAACTTGAGACCCCCAACTGACAGTCAGTTATGTAAACTGACAGTCAGTTCGACCAAAACAACGACCAGATCAAATAGAAACTCAGATAAAAACAGTTGTGGTCGAAACCCAAACTGACAGTCAGCATGGGTATACTGACAGTCAGTTTAGTACAAAAATTTTTGGCCCAAAAAACACACTCTCTGGACAATTGTCAGTTAACACAAACTGACATTCAAACTGACAGTCAGTTCAGCAAACTGACAGTCAGTCTGAACAAAAACAGCTATAACTTTAAATCCAGAAATCCAAAAGAGGTGTTTAATAGCTCATTTGAAAGATATTTTAAAGGACTATCTTTTTGTCAACAGAAGAAAAAGCCAGATCTCTCTAGATCTTTCCAGAAAATACAAAAACTCTTCTGCTGTCAAAAACTAAGCTGAAAAACCAAATAACTGACAGTCCGTTAAAAACATTCATAACTTTTGATCCAGAAATCCAAATTGATAGTTTAATAGCTCGTTTGAAATATAATTTCAAGGGTTACATTTTTGTCAACAGAAGCAAAAACTAGATCTACCTAGATCTTTCTGGAAAAATGAAAAACACTTCTGCTGTCAAAAAATCATTTGAAAATCCAAATCTCTCAAACCAAAAACAAATCAAATCCAACCAAAATGATGCAATGCAATGACCTAAGTTTCTCGGTTTGTGTTGGAGATAAAGAGAGGACTTTCACCACCCCTCTTTATAGTACGGTTAAAACTAAAAAATAATTTCCTAAACCGATCAAACTCCAAACACCGAGATCGGTCAAAATAAAACAAATATTACCTCAGGTCCTTTGCATCTTTAATTCTTGCAACTTTCGTTTTGGTGACCTTGCACTTGCGACCTTGACTTCCAACTTTTAACTGCGACCACAGCCAACATTGCGACCTTGCGCTTGCGACTTTAAACCTGTGACCTGCAGATCTTCCCGGATCACTTGCAGACTTTACAGAAATCGCTCTGCATAGAAATAACTCAAAGACAAGGTTAATCCAAAACACTTAATGTCATCAATAATCAAAATCAACATAAAAGAGCCTAGATGCAACAATCTCTCCCTTTTTGATGATTGATGACAACAAGTGTTTAAATGAATAAAATCAAATGACTCCCCCTAAGTTCATGCATAATTAACAGATATTCGGGAACTCCCCCTAAATGCATGCATATGTACATACCCATATGAGTCATTTGAGATTTGAGAGTGAATCTATAATGATGAATTTATAATAATAGATCGTGAGATATCTCAAAAATCTTTCTCCCTAATCTCTCTCAAAAATCTTTCTCCCCAATCTCTGCCCTAAGCATAAACAATGTCAATAATGAAGCAAGAAACTCAAGAATCTCTCCCCCTTTGTCATCAAGCACAAAAAGGCGGGAGGACAGGAAAATCAGACAGTTATTTTAGATCAACTAGCATTTGATATATCAATAATGTTCAGTTCACCCCTTAAAAAGCAAAATCTTGATTCATCTAGAGGTTTAGTGAAGATATCAGCTAGTTGCATATCAGTTCTAACATAATTCACATCAATATCTCCTTTTGCCACATGATCTCTAATAAAGTGGTGCCTTATTTCAATATGCTTAGTTCTAGAATGTTGAACAGGATTATTTGCAATTTTAATGGCACTTTCATTATCACACAATAGTGGCACTTTATCAAATATAATCCCATAATCCAAAAATGTCTGCTTCATCCACAATAATTGAGCACAACAACTGCCTGCAGACACATATTCAGCTTCAGCTGTGGAGAGAGCTACTGAATTTTGCTTCATAGATGACCATGATACTAATGATCTCCCCAACAGTTGACAGCTACCAGATGTGCTCTTTCGATCAATCTTACACCCAGCATAATCAGAATCAGAATAACCAATTAATTCAAAATTTGCATCTTTAGGATACCAAAGGCCTAAACTGGGATAGCATTTTAAATACCTAAGGATTCTTTTAAGAGCAATTAAATGACATTCCTTAGGATCATATTGGAATCTAGCACACAGGCATACACTAAACATGATATCAGGCCTAGATGCAGTAAGATACAAAAGACTACCAATCATAGACCTATAAAGTTTAGAATCAACCGATTTGCCGCTTTTGTCCATGTCCAAATGTCCATTGGTTGCCATGGGAGTTTTGATTGCCTTGGCGTCTTCCATCCCAAAGCGCTTGAGCAGGTCCTTCACGTACTTTGTTTGACTCACGAACGTACCGTTCCTGAGTTGCTTGATTTGAAGTCCAAGGAAGAAGCTCAGCTCACCAATCTTGGACATCTCGAACTCCCTAGACATCATCTCTCCAAACTCATGACAGAAATGTTCATTAGTAGATCCAAATATAATATCATCAACATAGATCTAACAAATGAACAAATCTTTTTCAATTTTCTTTGTAAAGAGAGTTGTATCAACCTTCCCAATTTTTAAAACCTTTTGATAATAGAAAGTCTCTAAGACGCTCATACCAAGCTCGAGGAGCTTGTTTGAGACCGTAGAGAGCTTTCGACAATTTAAATACATGGTTTGGAAATTTAGAATCTTCAAAACCGGGAGGTTGTTCAACAAACACAAGTTCAGAAATTTCACCATTTAAGAACGCACTTTTTACATCCATTTGAAAAAGTTTGATATTAAAACATGATGCATAAGCAAGAAGGATGCGAATAGCTTCAAGTCTTGCTACAGGTGCAAAAGTTTCACCAAAGTCTAAGTCTTCGACTTGAGTGAAACCTTGAGCAACAAGACGAGCTTTGTTTCTAATTACAACACCATTTTCATCTTGTTTATTTCTGTAAACCCATTTTGTTCCGATAACATTATGATCTTTGGGTCTTTTAACTAGAGTCCAAACTTCATTTCTAGCAAAGTTATTAAGTTCTTCATGCATGGCATTAACCCAATCGGGATCATTTAAAGCTTCATTAACATGTTTGGGTTCTAAAGAAGACACAAAAGAGTGATGTTCACAAAATACAGCAATACGAGATCGAGTTTGAACACGCTTACTGACGTCACCCAATATTTGGTCTAGAGGGTGATCCTTGGTGATGGTTTGATGTTGCCTTGGTTCTTCATCTTGTATTGCTTCATCTTGACTTTGTTCTGGAGGATCATCCTGAGATGATGATGCGTCTTGATCAACATTTTCAACGTTGACATTATCTTCTTGATCTTCCTCTGTTGGCTTGATGTCTCCAATGGTTATGTTTTTCATGGCTTCTTGAAGATCGTCACCTGAAACTTCATGAGATACTTGCTCCTTTTGTGAGCCATTAGTTTCATCAAATTCGACGTCACCAGATTCTTCAATACAACTTGTATTTTTATTAAAAACACGATAAGCTTTACTAGTGGTGGAGTATCCGACTAGAAAGCCTTCATCTACTCTTCTTTGAAATTTTCCACCAAAATTTCTTTTCTTAAGAATATAACATTTGCAACCAAAGACTCGGAAATAAGAAATATTTGGCTTGCGCCCAACAAGAAGTTCATAAGGAGTCAAATTCAGAAGAGGATGCAAATAAAGCCGATTTATAGAATAGCAAGCGGTATGCACGGCTTCAGCCCAGAAGCGAGTAGGAGTATCATACTCACTTAGCATAGTCCTTGCCATTTCTATAAGTGTTCGATTTTTCCTTTCAACAACTCCATTTTGCTGTGGAGTGTAGGATGTGGAAAATTCGTGTTTGATTCCAAGAGAGTCACAAAAATCAAATAGAGTTGAATTAACGAACTCTCCACCATGATCACTACGGATTTTCTTGATGGATAATTCGAATTCAGTAGAAACACGTTTTGCAAAACTTTTGAAAACATCGGGGGTTTCGGATTTTTGAGAAATAAAGAAAACCCAAGTGTAACGTGTAAAATCATCAACAATCACAAAACCATAGTTGCTACCCCCGATATTCTGGAACTCAGAAGGTCCAAATAAATCCATATGAAGGAGTTCCAAAGGTTTGCAAGTCGAAAGAATGCGCTTAGTTGGATGTGAAGTAGCTACTTGCTTGCCCGCTTGACAAGCGCTACAAGGTTTGTCCTTTTCAAAATTCACATCCTTTAAGCCAACAACCAAATCACGTTTTAAAAGTTTTCTCAATTGATGCATTCCAACATGTGCAAGTCTTCTATGCCATAGCCAACCTTTTGAGGTTTGAGAGACAAGACATGTTGAAAGAGATGCATCTTTTGAATGAAAATCAACCAAATAAAGATTTCCAAAACGAAAGCTTTTAAAGATCAAAGTTTTATCTTTTAAACTTTCAACCAAAACTTCTTTTGGGAAAAATGTGCAACTAAAACCAAAATCGCAAATTTATGCAATGGAAAGCAAATTGAAATTCAGAGATTCGACCAATAAAACATTTGAAATGGATAGATCATTTGAGATTGCCATTTTACCCAAGCCGACCACATTTCCTTGACGGTTGTCGCCAAATGTAATCTTTTGGTTCTCGCTTGAGTTGTCTTCTATTGAGGTGAACAACTTCTTGTTACCGGTCATGTGTTCGGAGCATCCGCTATCTAGCACCCAATGTCTCCCACCGGTCTTGTAGTTCACCTACATGAAAAGAATTAAGTTCTTTTAGGTACCCAAATCTTTTTGGGTCCTTCAATGTTAGCAATCAAAGCTTTGGGCACCCAAATAGATTTCTTCTTTTTGTTTAACATGGGTGCACCAACATACTTTGCTATAGCATAACCTTTTCTCGACTTTTGAAGCATGTAGCAAGTATCAAAATAATTTGGAGTCATTAAGGGACATGCTTCATGTGAATGACCGGTTTCATGGCATTTATGACAAAATGTGTTGCATGCTTTAACAAATATAGTTTTAGAATTTTGTTTCCTTCCTTTCTTTTGAAAATATCATAATCCTTCTTTTCTAAAAGAACATCTTTGTTTACTAAGGATTAGATCAAGAGATACTTTACCTTTAAAGCAATTTTCTAAGCCTTTTCCAAGTTTTTCAACTTGTGCCTTAAGTACATTATTTTCATTTAAGATGTTGTCATTTGAAACACATGGAGTGTGATGACTACTAGAGGGAGATTCATTCAAGTTACATGAAGTTGAAGCATCTACCTTAGATGAAGCATTTGTAACATCTTTTATAAGCATGCTTTCATAGGAATCTTTAAGCTCGGAGTATTGAGCGCGTAGGGAAGAATGTTCTTCCTTAAGCGCCTTATACTTCTTCTTAGTTTTTCCAAAAACTTCATTTAATTCGGTTATCATTTCAACTAAATCATCATAAGAAGGATCATTTGAATATACCTTTTCATCGCCTTTGGCCATAAGGCAAATGGATGAGCTAGTTGAAGTGTTGATGTTGCCGAGAGCTAGTCCGGCCATCTTCTTGGAGCAACTTCTTTCGTTGTCGGAGTCGGAGTCGGAGCTCTCTCCGCCGGACATCCATTCTCCAAAACAAGCTTCTTTGATTTCTTCATTCTTCTTCTTGAAGAACTTCTTCTTCTTGTTCCACGCCTTGTTCTTGTTTGGACATCTTGATGCTATGTGTCCCTTCTCATGACATCCATAGCAAATGATGTCTTTGAAGTTGTTTTGCTTTTGCCCCTTTGGTCGTGTGTCAATGTTGACACCTTTCTTATGTAACCTGCGAAGAAGTTTTTGAGTGTTCTTTACCATAAGTGCGAGGTCTTCATCGGAGGAGCCTTCGCTTGAATCGTTCCTTACATTAGCTTTGAAGGCCAAAGCTTTCTTCTTCGTCTCCGTGGATTCGGCCGCTTCCTTCTTTTCCTTCTTGTGCATCTCATGGGTGATGAGGTTCCCATAGAGATCGGTTGGTGTTGTGGTTGATAGGTCGGAGTTTGTGAGAACCGTGACCAAGGTGTCGAAGCTTTCCGGCAAGGCCCTAAGCATCTTTCTCACAAGCTCAAGGTCAGTAAAAACAACACCAAGACCCTTGAGTTCATTCACAATGTTGTTTAACCGAGTAAACATGGAATCCACGGACTCGGTTAATGACATGGTGAATGTCTTATATTTTTGCCTCACCATTAGCAATTTTGCCTCTTTAACCTTTGTAGTGCCCTCGTAAATTTCTTCGAGGGTAGTCCAAACCTTATGAGCAGTCGTGAGATTGCTCACACGGTTGAACTCGTTTAAGGATAAACCAGCAAAGAGAGCATTTTTTGCACGGGCATTTAAATGCAACTTTCTCCTATCGTCTTCGGATTGACTTGCCGGATCAACCGGAGGAGTAAAGCCGAGTTTAACAATATCCCATACATCAAGCCCCATGGCTTCTAGGAATACCGACATGCGCACTTTCCAATACGGATAATTTGTTCCATCAAAGATGGGCGCACGACCGGTATGTCCAAGAAGAAAATCCCCGCTTGACGACATCCTCTCTCTAGGCGGTAAAGCCTAATGAATCGAGAGACCAAGCTCTGATACCACGTGTTGGATCAAGGATGCCGACTAGAGGGGGGGGTGAATAGGAGGCTTTAAAAACTTTAAAACTTAAAGCAAATAAAGAACGAATTATGTAAATAAGAGAAAGAGAACGAACACGATGATTTTTACCGAGGTATCGGAGACTCGCCCAGTCTCCACTAATCCTCGTTGAAGCACTCAAATCTCTTGAGTCTCGCTTCAATATCCACAAAGGATATTATCACTAATGGTTGCTCCTTGTCCACTCCGGAAAGGCGAGCACCGATGCCTTGTACACACTCGCCGAGCCTCTCCGACAATCTCCGAACGAAGAGGTCAACGGCCACACCTCCGAACCGTCTAGGTGAGGGCGCTCACCAAGAGTAAAAGGCAGCGAGGTCTTCTCTAGACCTCTAAACACGCACCGAGAAGCTAAGTATATGCAAATGCAAAAGGAACGAAACTCTCGGTGGATCGGAAAAACACTCAACTTGATCAAAAGATCAAGATTTAATATAGAAAACTAATGCTCAAGAGTGTATAAGAGAGGAGGCTGCTTGTTGTGTAAAACACATGCCCAAAGCCCCTATTTATAGCCTCAAGAAGCAAATGAACCGTTGGAGCTAGGGCTGAAAATCAGCAACCCAAACTGACAGTCAGTTATGCAAACTGACAGTCAGTTTAGTGCACAACGGCCGACAAAATTTACGGATAAAAAATAGCTAGCCGTTTGTGGTTGTTTAAGGAAACTTGAGACCCCCAACTGACAGTCAGTTATGTAAACTGACAGTCAGTTCGACCAAAACAACGACCAGATCAAATAGAAACTCAGATAAAAACAGTTGTGGTCGAAACCCAAACTGACAGTCAGCATGGGCATACTGACAGTCAGTTTAGTACAAAAATTTTTGGCCCGAAAAACACACTCTCTGGACAATTGTCAGTTAACACAAACTGACATTCAAACTGACAGTCAGTTCAGCAAACTGACAGTCAGTCTGAACAAAAACAGCTATAACTTTAAATCCAGAAATCCAAAAGAGGTGTTTAATAGCTCATTTGAAAGATATTTTAAAGGACTATCTTTTTGTCAACAGAAGAAAAAGTCAGATCTCTCTAGATCTTTCTAGAAAATGCAAAAACTCTTCTGCTGTCAAAAACTAAACTGAAAAACCAAATAACTGACAGTCCGTTAAAAACATCCATAACTTTTGATCCAGAAATCCAAATTGATAGTTTAATAGCTCGTTTGAAAGATAATTTCAGGGGTTACATTTTTGTCAACAGAAGAAAAAACCAGATCTACCTAGATCTTTCTGGAAAAATGAAAAACACTTCTGCTGTCAAAAAATCATTTGAAAATCCAAATCTCTCAAACCAAAAACAAATCAAATCCAACCAAAATGATGCAATGCAATGACCTAAGTTTCTCTGTTTGTGTTGGAGATAAAGAGAGGACTTTCGCCACCCCTCTTTATAGTACGGTTAAAACTAAAAAATAATTTCCTAAACCGATCAAACTCCAAACACCGAGATCGGTCAAAATAAAACAAATATTACCTCAGGTCCTTTGCATCTTTAATTCTTGCAACTTTCGTTTTGGTGACCTTGCACTTGCGACCTTGACTTCCAACCTTTAACTGCGACCACAGCCAACATTGCGATCTTGCGCTTGCGACTTTAGACCTGTGACCTGCAGATCTTCCCGGATCACTTGCAGACTTTACAGAAATCACTCTGCATAGAAATAACTCAAAGACAAGGTTAGTCCAAAACACTTAATGTCATCAATAATCAAAATCAACATAAAAGGGCCTAGATGCAACAGGTGGAGCCATACTACCTAAAGAGGATAATGCGTCAGTTTGGACCATATCCGGTGATCCTACATCTAGATACAAAGGCATCTTCCGAAAGAGGTCCGACGTACTACAATTTCACTTTCCTAATCTACACTCTATTATCCAAGCAAACGAGGAGAGGGAAGCATTCTGTTAACTGGTGAGACAAGAATGCTAAATGGGTGTAGGAGTGATAGGATCATGCACGAACCAATGTTGTTGCTAAGCACCGACCGTATGATCCCACAATGTACCAAACATATCTTGACTAGTACATGCCATGTACCCCCACACACAACTTGCTTATGCGCCTGAGGCTCTGTCAGCACATATACCGCATGCAGCTAGTGTGCGGTTAGGATTTGTCTAGACTAGCCGGGGTGGACCCATCATTCAGTACAACGAAATGATATTTCTTCTTGCATTATATTATGTACTATTTTTTACTAACATACACTAATTAGTCATGTGCGATATGACGTCGAGGCTGCCATCAAGAGGTAAACTAAGTCCATATTGGCTGGCATGGTACACAAAGGTTGTTGGTGTTGTAAAGAGTTCATTGGTGCCATCCATGTAGTCAATGTTGGTACTCAACGTCTTATAAATGACTTGAGCTACATCTTACAATTGATGTATCTTTCCCATACTGGAGAGGGGACCACTCACCTAGCCCAAAATCTGCACACCCTAGCATGACTGGTCCCAACAGAGTACATCCTCCACGTCCGAGTACCTCCAGTGCACGGTTTGCTCAGTACAACATATCATTTGCATGGGTGAGTGATATACTGGGGAAGTCTACTACCCCAACTTTCCTTTCACGCTCATCGTCGATGTATACTTTTCGAGGTTACATAACATATTATCAAAAGGTTCAACATTACATATCAAATGTTAGGAAGATTGGAGACTATGTCGGCGGTTTGAGCACATTCAGATAGTCCATTCTGGTATGGTTGGGTTGTTTGCAGATGGAGCACTTTCGAGCTCTAGTATTCCCCTTCTGTGGTGCATCCATATTGTTGTGTAGCTGACGTGTCTTCCGACAGTCAGGACCCTTTCACCTAAGTTTGAAATATGGGATCCATCTGATCTCACCCGGTGGGATAACTATAACTGGCTCATGGTAATGTGTTGCATGCACGAACGACTCACTATGTTCTCCCATTTGTAAGGTGGATCAAGGGCACCCAGCATAACGTCAATGGCTGTGAGCAACCCTCTGTGTCATTCCAAAATGATGCAAACCTTCTTTCGATCCTTAACTACTGCCCACTTTCTGTGTCGTTACCATCTGCAGTACTTGCAGTGAGATGTGTCTCTTTATACCTCCCAGTTAAGAATGTCCCATCTAGGCATATTACTAGACGACAGAGCGTAAATGTCTCTATGCATTGCGGGTAGAACCAAAACACACAACACAAGACTCTTGTGTTCTATATGGGATTGTCGTCTTGGCCAATAGCTGATTGATCAAAGATGTCCACAGAAGTGCTTGGGTTTGTTAGTGTGATGTTGTGAAGCAACCTCATCACAGTGTTGTCTGCGTCCTCAAATGTGTCATACATGTTCCCAATTGCCTTTGGTTTTGTTTTTCATGCATTGTTGTAGCTACTAGCTAATACAATATCCACACCTATTAGCCACTTGCTTCATAATTTCTCTTTGCATTATCGATATGTTTTCCTATACTAATGGTTGTATGATGTTGCTTATATATGCCTATGCCATGTTTCTATATCTATTCAATGCCTCTATAAGCATAAATGTGTGTGCGGTAACTCTAGTCACCATAAAACTGATGTCATCTTTCGGTTGCATGGCACAATCCTTCCATAGGCAGCCTAGTATTATCAGGCTACAACGTATAAATTAGGAATGGACTTAACTATCTGGTACTGCTGGTTCAGTGCAAGAGACCATTTAGCCATAGTATTTTTCAAATCTTATTTTGTTGTGAAATTCCTACTCTAGTTAGATACTGTCCTGATCAAAAGACCATCTTGAATTCTGACTCATTAGCAGCAATGCCAACTAAATCCAGATTGATAAAGGCACCCTTCAGGGGGTCTAAATTATCTTCATTATAGTCATCAGATGCTTCCAAATTTATCGAATCATTTTCGTCAGACACATCTGGAAGGCCCTACAATAGCTCACATACATACACACGAGTGTGACAGAAAATATTTGACAATTTGCTAGCCTAAGTCTTGGTGAACTCGATTCATTCCTCCTTCTACTTGCGAAACGTTATTAGGGCCGCCTTCATTGTGACACTCGAGCGGTTGTATATCTCAGAACCTGACATAAAGTGCAAGTCGGACGCCTAGTTTACCTCTAGG
Organism: Pharus latifolius; assembly: GCA_019359835.1. NCBI lineage: Eukaryota > Viridiplantae > Streptophyta > Magnoliopsida > Poales > Poaceae > Pharus > Pharus latifolius. Next base: position 58,535,457 of record CM033327.1, read on the forward strand.
GTCCTTCATTCTATGCAGGAATGAGCCCCCACCAGTTGTCTCCTTTCATTTTGTGCAACGCCCAATACAGGTTGTTCTCAATCTGCCTGACAATGAGCTCCTCAACTTCAAACATTTCATGTTGTGGACTCTTTCTAAACAAACTCAAAATCCAGAACTTCACATCCATGAATGGTGTGTTCTATATGTTCAAATTACCATGACATATTTGCAATAACTCATATTTACACCATATGGGTCACTGCGAATTAAACTGTTATTGTAAAATATGAAGAAATTTTTTGGTTTCTCCATTCCATGAAAACATTTATGCAATTCAATATAATATAATAAACTAAATCTATTTTAATTAAATTGAGAAATTTAAACATCTATTGTTTTACTAAAATAAGTTTAACATTTTTCACTAAATATTCCTAAAACAAAATTATAGCACAGATATAAATGAAACTGCAATTCTCATCATCTTTTTATACTCAAAATATTTTAATGTACTTTTTTTTTGCAAATAATATCCATAAAAACAAAAACAATTCCTCTCAAAATTTTAATTTTTGAAACTTTATTCATGAGCAACTTTTTTTGGTTGTTGTGTTTAGTATTTTTTTTGTTTTTAGCTTTCTACTATGTTCCATTTTTATAGTTCTCATGATAACTTTAGTTTTTAGCAAGATAATTTGGCTTTTTCCATAATTTTATTTTCCGATTCTATGATTATTTTTGTTTTATTTTTTTATGCTTTTTTATTTAGTTTTTATTTATTTTTTTCAATTATTTTCTCTAACTATAATATTTTTTTTATTTTTATGAAGTATTATGGTTTTCTTAATTATGAAATTTTGTAATTCTTTTTTATTTACATATTTATTTTGAAAAATAATAAATATGGACTTCAATGCAATTTTTAATTATAATATGGGAATTATTCTTCTTAAAACCATCTATGGTCATTAAAAAAGCTAAATGCATTATTAATCACAAATAAGTAATATAAACTAACCGATTTAACTTTCTAACTTAATTTAACCACAAAAAATTTTCATCCACATAAATTTTCTAACCTAAACTTATCTAACATAACCAAAACTTACTGTCATTAAACAACTATATACAATTTTATCCACAAAAAATTCAAATACAACACAATACCATATTCTCTAACATACTCTAATATCATATCTTTATCTAACAAATATTTTTACCATCTAGTTAAGTACTAATTATGTAATTAATAAAATCATTAGCAAAATATGTTCGGATTTCAATAAAATTTACCTTGGTTTGAAGTGTCTTCTTGGATTTATAATTTTAACAACAACACAAACTTGAAATTAAGACTAGATTTCAAAATAGTTGAATTTGTGCGGAGTGAGAGGAAGTGTTGTTGTTTTTGAGTGAGTGAGAAAAATGAATGTGGGAGTGGAGGGGAAGGGGGACTACAGTGCAAGTAGGAGACAAGATTGTATGTTGTGGTTTGGAAATATGATAAATTGATTTTATTAAATTGTATTATGATAAATAGTTAGTTGTTAACATGCATTGTGTTAAATAAAAATACAAAAAATTGATAAATGTGAGTTCTTTTCATAATTTTTTTTGGTTATTAAAAAAAATTCCTCAAGATCCACCGAGGGAGCTCGACCTCTGCAACATTCGACCTTTTCTTTGGTTCCCCCGCAATTCGCGAGACTCAATTTCGTGGGATCAGGTGGGGCGCGCGCGTGGTAGAGGAGCAACATCGAGCCGTCGCCGGTCGCGTCGTTTCACGAGTGCCGGATCGGTGAGGCACTGAGTACTTGGGTGTTTCTTAGACTTTTCATCTTGTAAATGCCAAGCAAACTGCGATGAAAGGATGAACTAAGGATGAATATGCGTTACGACTTTTGATACTTGATTCATATTTTGCCTCAACCATCTGTTTGGGATATGGATATTTGTTCAGGAAATCAGGATCGGTTGTTTCTTAGTTCAGATGCCCAATACTCTACTGCATTCGATTCCGGAAGTTGGGGGTTGGTGTGTTCAAGTGTTAATTGCTCAGCTGATAATAATCTCACTTTCTCAAAAGATCTCAAATGTAGCAGAATGCTAGTTTAGAATCAGATATTATGTAGTTTACTTACCATCAAGAGTGCTGACTCAGAAGATAGGACTTTGGTTGTGCATTTCATCACTTTGATTTCATAGTTTAGACTTGGTGTGGAATAATTATGGATGAGAGACTGATAACTATTTCCTCATGCCCAATCATTCACTTGGATGCACTGTCAATAGTTTGGTTGCTAGTATATACTTGTAGGCCTGATAGATATATTCTCTTCTAATTGATACTACTCATTGATTACAAGCAGTTAGTAGAATCATTAGTAGGTAAAGATGGTTGATTGATCTTTTTTTTTTTCAATGAAAACGCAGCAAATCTTTGTTTTAAGACCAGCATATCTGTTGAAACTACTGATGAACTCAACTAAGGAGCAAATAGCAATGACTTGCATTGTGTTATGAGTTTCACTTTTGTGATCATTCTGTTCTTAGGTGAGCTATATTCTGATATGCATCAGTTATCATTCACTCATTCAGGTATATCACAATTTAGTTATCAACTTTTTTGAGGACAGAATCTGCACCTATATCATTCTTCCATATATTCCAAGGACCCGCAAAGGCCATGGATATGGAGTTACTGGTTTTCAGGCCTTGCATTCTAGTTCAGTTCATAGTGTATTGTGCGCACATGATGGTGTTTTTTTTCCAAAAACCAGGTTTCTTTTTCTCTGTCCTATCTCACTGCACATTGTGGTCACTCATTCTGCTTTCACAATGCACATTCATCTGATAGAGTTCCTGATATCTAGCTAAATGAAAAATAAATTGGCTGTGCTGCAAGCATTTCCACAAGGTTAGTGCTCTATTACCCTCTGATGACCCTTGTTTTCTTTAAGCTATTAATTCACATGATTCAATCTGTGCTCAATTTGTACAACTACAGCATACAAACAGAGTTCCATCATTGCATCCAACATCTCGACAACATTTCAGTGCGAATGCTTGACCGAAACAAAGTGGTGCTACTGTTTCAGGCCATCTTTTGAAGAATGGGAGCCCTCAATCCTGAAGGACATGAATGGGCTGCCTGCATGTGGTTTACATTGAGCGAGTAGTCGTCAGAATGGCATGTCGGCAAGGCAAGGGAGGTGGCTTCAGCTGCTCATCAAGGGAAGTCTCTCATCCACACGTATGAGCCGAAGTGCTGATACCACTCACAGTCTTCCAACCTGCCTGGGTATCTTCGTCTCACCCACTAACTTGGATGACATGCTCATATCCAACTTTTAGATTATCGGCCCTTTCATTTGGGGCATCGCTGACTTCCGGCAGACTTTGGAGGGGGTGTTTTGGTTGAGTTTAGCTTATTCAATACTGGATAAATTGTTTTTTTGACTTTTTGGTATATAAACCTAAAAGATTAACTTATTTGATAAACTCATAAGTTGTTTGATAAAATTTGGACATAAATTTGAGAGAACGAAAAATGTGTGTGTGTGTGTGTGTTTTGGTGGGGGGGGGGGGGGGGGGGGGGGGGGTAAGAATTAGCAACTGTTTGCAATTTATCCCTTAGAAAAGTTGTAGTTGGTTTATAAGTTCTCAAATAAGCTATACGTTTGATCGGACTTCAATAAGAATTAGCCTCAAATAAATCAAACAAAAATTGGGGACTGATTACAATTTATCCATTAGATAAGTTGTAGTTGGTTTATAAGTTCTCAAATAAACTGTACGTTTGATCGGACTTTAACTTTTTAAAAGTTGAAACCTCAAATAATTCGACCAAGTATCCCGTTAGTAGGGGATATTGCTCATTATTCTGATTCTTTCTTAGTTGACCTCATAGTCTTATATATCTTGGTAGGGGATATTGCTCATTATTTTTTGTACTTTTACAAATGTAAATTAAACCAACTAAATGAACAAATTTTATGTAAAGCTAATTAAAAATTTACCTTACAAATTCTAAAATAGAAATTGAGCTCGTGAAGCCTTCGCACTACTGTCTTGATAGGAAGCTTGTGACTTTTTTTTTTAAATAACTCATATAAAAAAGAAATTTCAAAAATAAGTCATAACTGGGTTTCAGCCACAGAGCCAGCCCAATGACTGAAGTTCTATCGTTGAACAGTTTAGCAACTATCTTACGTGGCAAACCATATACGCTGACTTGACATTAGGGCACATATCTTTTCAATCGTTGAATAGTTCAAACGACTGAAAAGCCCACAATTTTCAGTCTCTGAACCATTCAAGAAGATAGTTATTTAAGCACTTTTCTCCTCTTTTGTTTGATGCGGAAAAGCTCAATGAGTCATTGCAAACCTTTCAAATAGCTACATTTCAGTTACTGAATGGTTTAAAGACAGAAAAATTGTGGGCTTTTCAGTTGTTGAATCTTTCAGCAACTGAAAAAATACGTATCATGATGCTAAGTCAATATATGTGAGCTGTCACTGGGACAATCACTGAACAATTCAGTAATTGAACTTTAATAGCTAGGTTGGTCTGTGACTGAGCGTAAGTTTTGTAATTCATTTTTTCTCAACTCATTTTTGAATTTTTTTTGTTTATATGGGTTATTTTTTTTTAAAAAAAATCGAAGGTTACTGCTTAAATTTTGTCCAGCGGTTTACATTATGATTTTATCTTCAAATGTTATAATATAGATGGTTTAAATGGCTACATAGTAATGGGATAATTTGTTATTTCTCACTGAAAAATATCAAAATATAGAATTTGCCTCTATTTTTGTTGCTCTGTAAAGCGAATGTCTCGAGTGAACCAAAATGTCCATGATATATGTTGATATACTAGTATAAAGCACGCGGTGTCAAATTAGTCTTTTTAGCAGAGGGACAACAGCAGATTCGATAATAGTATTGAACCAAAGACAACTATAGTGGCAGATCCCATATGGTGATGTTTTCAAGTAACATATGGTATAAAATATTTCTACAAAGGCAGTTACATCTTACATGTGTTGCTCTGGTTGGGTGTCGTGTTGCTGTGTGTTTGCAAGCAAATTATTCCATATGCAATACATTTCCTAAAAAAAAATTGTCCCAAAAAGATGCTTTATAATTTCGTTTCAATAAAATGCTTTATGTCGTAAGCTATCATCAACAGCCAACAAGTGTTTTTTTTTTTTTTAGCAAAGCAACAGCAAAACAGTTGAATTCCAAAAGATGACTATACCCTATAAAAAACCAGGCTGCTGCGGCTGCTCCCCGGTGCCGTGGAAAACGAGGGCACCGGTGGGTTCCACCGCCACTGCAGGCCTCCCCTCTAGTTCCCACGGGCCCCTGCTGCCTCCGCCCGATCCGCTGCACGCCCGCACCACGACGCGCCGCGCGGCCCCACGGAACAGTCCCCGCACGAACCTTGAAGGTTGCGTTGTCGCGCGTGGCTTCCCCCTTGACGGGTCCCCTTGTTCGCCACCCAAGACTCAATCCAGTCAGCGCTGACGTCACTCTCCACTCGGTGTTCTATTGCGGTCCGACGCGCGCCTCCACTCCCACTCCCTAGCAGCTCCCTCCGTGCGCCCGGTCCACTGGCCCCGGCCCACCGTACCTCGCCGACATGCTGTCCCCACTCCCAGTTTGCACAGCTTGTGGAGCTTGGCAGGCCCGGTGCATACGGGTACGGAGACTTCTCCTAGTCTTACTTTCTGTGCCCTTCTCCCTTCTGTCTTTTGCCGATGCCTAAGCACCCTAGAAGTCCTTCCCCCAAAATTATACACCGTTCTTTTGCGCATTCCGTAGCTCAATCTTGTCATTTCCAATGAACCGCGCTGTTTTGTTAGGGCTTAACTGTTCTTGAGACTCTCAGCTCGGTTTCCTCTTTCTTGCTGTGTTCTTTTTTGGTCTGTGTTTTGTTTGTTTGCTTGCTTATGGTGGTTAGGACTTGGCAGGTAGCCTTCTTTCTGTTAAATCTTTGTTATGGTTTAGCCTGCTTCTGCTTTTTAAGAGCAATTCCTCCAAAATACACGCCATGTCTTAACCATAAACAGTCAAGAAGCCAAGTCTTTTTGATGTAGGATGTTTCTATCTCCCAAAATTTTCTTTCTTTTGGTCCTCAGTGAAAAAGTTGGTTTCTTTTTTGATCTTTTGTGGTCTACGAGCTTCAAGAAACCCCTTTCTTGTAATCTTTCTATTTGTTTTTAGCCAATTGAGCCTTGGTGTGGTTTCAAGAAGCATGCGCCCTATGTGACAAACTCCTTCAGTGCCGTGACCAATGACCCTATTTTGTTCCAATTCCCCTATTTGAGCTGCAAATTTTGGGGTTCTTTTCGGCTTCTCCACCATGGATGGCCTTCCTGACGCCGACGTGACGCCGCTGGCGGCGGCACCACCGCAGAAGCGTGATGAATGGAGTGAGAGCGGCATTGTGCGGCTGCTTGAGGCCTATGAGGCCAAGTGGCTGCTGCGGAACCGGGCCAAGCTTAAGTGGACTGACTGGGTGGATATTGCCCAGGAGGTGTCCGTGCATTGCTCCGAGAGTGCGACGGCTAAGTCCGGGAACAACAGTGGGAAGACTCCTAACCAGTGCAAGAACAAGATCGAGTCAATGAAGAAGCGGTACCGGGCAGAGTCTGCTGCGGCAGCGCGTGCTGGCCCTGCAGCCGCTAGCCCGTCATGGCGGTTCTTCTCCCGCATGGACGGGCTGCTTAAGGGGCCAGGTGGTTGTTCTAGTCAGGTGCAACCAGAATTGAGTAATAGTATAGACCTTCGAGCCCCGGCAAAAGTAGAGGTTGAGGTCGAAGCAGATGTTCCAGGGCAGTTGCCTGATGCAGGGTTGGACACTCTTTCTGATATGAATATTGATGCAAATGGTGCTGTTGCGGAGAAAGTGGATAAGGTCAATAACAGTGGGCAGAAAGAGAGTAGGGGTGCAGATAGTGATGTCAATGTGAGCTCTCCAAGGAGTAAGGAGGTCAATGAGGATGAGGAGGCAGACAAGGGTTGGGACCTGTTGAAGAAAAGGAAGGGATCGGAGTTTGATATAGCAAAGAGCATTGAATTGCTTGCAAGCTCATTTTTGAAGATTGAACAGGCCAGGATGGAGATGTACAGGGAAACAGAGAGGATGAGGGTTGAGGCTGAGATTAGAAGAGGTGAGATGGAGCTCAAGAGAACAGAGATCATGGCGAAAACGCAGTTGCAGATTGCTAGGCTTTTCGCTAAGAGATTGAAAGGTAGCAGCAGCAAGGCTGACGGTATCTTGTCAGATACAGCTGAAGTCGACACTCGTACCAAGAAAGGCGAGAACGGTTAGTTTTGACATGATAATTCACTCCCATGAAATGGCTATTATTCTTCTAGAATTTTCTACAGTTTGAATTGTGGGCAGCGTTTTTACATTTTATAACTGCCATAAAGGAATGATGTATAGCATAACATAACCTTCCATGCAATTCTGAATTTAACCACTGTGCCACACCCTGATAGTTCATGTAGTTCTAGGACCTTTATAGTTATACTATAATTATTATTCTTTGCTGTTATGATTCCATGAAAGGATCATATTTTGTGGAGCAAAAACTTGATGAGAGAATTATTTTACTGCTAAAGATTCAGATGTTGGTGTCTATATGGATGGGGCAAGGATCTCTTGGTATGCAAATACAGTTCTTAGTTTCAAGAGTGTGTCAGTTGTCAACAAATAGCAGGGGCATGTGGGGCACCAACCATATCCTGATTCTGCTAATGCCCTATATTGAAAAAAAAAAAAAAGATTGCAGAACCATTGGTGAGAAAATGTAGATTAGATGCACAAAGTTCTTGAAACACACTTACCACACTCTTTAACCGTGTGTCTTGTTCTGTTTTAGGCTTTTAGCTGATGTTTGAAATTTTGGAATGTTGATGTTGTTTTAAGTATAGTTGTTTGAACTACACCTAACTATCCTTGTCTCCGTGAGCAAATTAAGGACATACTTCCTCTTGGAGAGAATTATGCCCTTTGAGGACTTTGCAATCTCAATGCCATGCCAAGAAAGTATTTGATCTATCTAAGATCTCTAACTTCAAACTCCTTTCCTAATATGCACTTCAAACGACCAAACTCCTTAGCATCATCTCCCGTAACCACGATATTATCCACATAGACTGCGTGAATTGTGATGTACGAGCTAGGGTGCTTACAGAACACAGTATGATATCCACTACAATGTGAATATCCTATACCACAAACTGCACACCTAAACCTGTCAAACTATTCTTAGAGACTGCTTTAGTCCATACAAAGGTCTCTTGATGATCCGTTGGAGACTTAGTCTTGGTTTTCGCACTAGGCTCACCAGATACTAATATATAGAATAACGGGATCTTACTCAGAAGTACCGAAACCCAAAGGATGATTGAAACACAGCTCAAAGTAATTGCACAACTCTTTATTTCAAAGAAGGTTTTACCCGTCGAACGTTACACACACTTGCCTAAGTCGAAGGAACTATAAGCTGGATATATGATCCAAGACTGTAATAATATTCGATGATTTAAACTAGACTTATTACAAGATATTTATAGTCCAATTGTATGAGTATGTATCAGACTCAATAACCTAAACGTATTAGACTCATATAACTAACTAACTCTAAACTAATAAGCTTAGTTATACATATTTGTATCGAATTATAATTCCGACCAGAGTTTGAATCCTTCCCAAAGTCGCAAACCTTTCCAAAGTCGCAAACCTTTTCGTGGTCTTGAATCCGTTGCGAACTCGACCTGAGATCCTCCCGGATCATGACTCCCCTGTTGAGAAGGAGCCAACTCCCGTTGGTGACCAACTGTGAAGACGTAGAGAACAACTAGGAGCCTTGGAACGAACACACGATGAGCAATGCTACAATCGTCGGATCGAATGTACAGATAGGCGCTCATGGAGCTTGGCACATCCGTCATGGATTGTGGCCTTGGCTACTCGCGGAGAGCCTTCCCCTTGTCGAGGTTGATACCATCACCGATCCCAAAGCTAGGATTGCGAAGTTTGAATAGTGGCGTCGTACAGACAAGTTGCATGTCGTTTCCGACTAGTCGTTGTGGTGATCGACTATGTACCTCTGCGAATAGCGTGTTGTTTTCTTCCGGCAAGTTCGCTAAACAACCACCACTTTCCATACACGATGCAGCACAATCCTCTTGGCTAACTGGACACATCACGCTCAGCACACACTTTGAGCATGCATTGATAATCCGTTTCGCTTGATTTGCTGTCAACAAGTTCTTGATGTCAACGTGGTCGTTTTTGCTGATGATGAATTTCGCCTCATCCTTTGTGAGGTCGTATTCTTGAGCTCTTCGGTGGTAATGGGCGTCATGATCGTACAAGAACGGACTTCTAATAATCACTTGGAAAATATCGATGGGGATGACATCGCATTGAACCTCGTCGATGTAACGAGTAGATATTGCAAACTTTAGAGTACACTGACTCTTGATTTGCTGATTCATGTCGGAAGTGAACCATCCCAGAGGATATGGTCGAGGATGATGAGTTGTCTGCAAACCAAGTCGTCGAACCAGCCCAGAGGAGACCAAATTCTTTTGGCTTCCGGGGTCGAAGATGGCTGCGACCACCTCGTGCTTCACCTGTATGTTAACAGTGAACAATTCCTCTATCGGGTTGTGGTCAATTGATGAACCCGAACCTTTCTCCTTCGGCAATGCCATTAGAGACAAGGTCGTGTCCGCCTTTTCAACCGAATCCAACTAGATGATTTCCTCTGCGAGTGGAATAGAAGTAACCATAGCTGTTTGTGTGCTTGGTTCATCCCTCCTTGTTCTTTCTAGTCGCAGTTCAGGATAAAGTTTATAATACTTCTTTTTTGTGTGCCCAGCAACATTACAATGCTCACAAATATTACCCGTATCGTGGGTACCCTTTCCGGAGCTCGTCGTGGTTGAAATCTCCCTCACGTTCTTGTCGTTGCGGGTCTTATTCTTCTCAATCGCCAAAGCAGTCGTGCTTGCGGTCGAGATGTCTTGAACTCTGAATAGGCTTAGCTCAGCACTGATTATCTTCTGAAGTCCAGACGTGTATTTTCTGAACGTATGGATGTCGGAAATTGAGATGCCAAGGACCATTGCTTGTCTTCGGAACTCCGTTGTGTAGTCCTGGTCGTGTAGTATTGGACAGATTGGTCGCGTCGTTGGTACAATCTGTGCCAACGTTCCCATCTATCCTCAAGATAACCCATCGGATAGAATTCTTGTCGCAGAAGTTGTTTTAATTGACCCCATGCAAGGTCGTCAGCTTCACCACTGGCGACAAGAGCCTTCCACCAAGTCTTGGCGTGGTACTTCATCTTCAAAGGTGCGAACTTCATCTTTTGAGCGCTACTAACCCTTTCAGGTCAAAATAGGTCTCAAGCTGGTCGATCCAAGAATCCAGTTTCTCGGCATCGATCACCCCATATATATCCAGTTTCTCGGCATCGATTACCCAATCATATATGGGTATATCAATCTTAGCGTTGACCTTAAAAGATTTGACAACTAAGGAGGTGTTGGCGAGGTCGTCGGTCTTGTGGTCGCCTTCGTCTGCATCTTCATCTGCCCTGCACAAGTCTTCACTAGCCTTCACACCCATAGCCTTCCCTACTTCAGGAGGTACAATCATGGCCTGCTGCTTAATCCAAGCAAGCACGGTTTCCATGTCGGTGGAGAGTTTAGCCACTTGTTCAACTAGGTTAGTTTGAACGGAGGTATCGTCAGACATTGTCGGAGACGTGGCTGTAGGAACCGTCAATTGATCGGCTAGAGTTTCGCCGGAGGCTTTGTAACCCTGACTAGTCTTCACTATCCACAGGATAGGAAAGTTGTTCTGATACCAACTTGATCTGTTTGAGACCTAGTCTTGGTTTCGCACTAGGCTCACCAGATACTAATATACGGAATAACGGGATCTTACTCGGAAGTACCGAAACCCAAAGGATGATCGAAACACAGCTCAAAGTAATTGCACAACTCTTTATTTCAAGGAGGGTTTTACCCGTCGAACGTTAGACACACTTGCCTACGTCGAAGGAACTATAAGCTGGATATATGATCCAAGGCTGTAATAATATTCGATGATCTAAACTAGACCTATTACAAGGTATTTATAGTCCAATCGTATGAGTACATATCAGACTCAATAACCTAAACATATTTGACTCATATAACTAACTAACCATAAACAGATAAGCTTAGTTATACATATTCGGATCGAATTACAATTCCGACCAGAGTTTGAATCCTTATCAAGGTCGCAAACCTTTCCAAAGTCGCAAACCTTTTCGTGGTCGCAATGTGGGATCCTCCCGGATCACTTGAGCAAGGTTATCAAATGGTTAGTCGGTCCAAGTTGCCATGGGACTGACTAGTCAAATAGTCGCTCGACCAGTCGACGATTAATCGACAAAATTTCCTTTTATGACAGCAAATTAATAGGACATTAAGGATTAATGATTAATCATAAAAAACAAGTTCTCAATGACTTAACATTTTAAATGATAATTAAATAGCAAGACATCAAGTTCTTAAGTCCCAAATGGCAAAGGCCTAGAGCAAGCAAGCAAGCAGCAGGCCAAACTAGCTAAAGGCCTAAAGCAAAAGCCAAACTCAAAAGCACAGTGAAAAACGGTGACACTAGACTTGAGCTGAGTTGGATTGCAACAACACTGAACTTCAGGTGAGTTCAAAGCAAGTGACGGCGGACGGCTGTTAGAGGCGGCAATGGTAGGTGGACGGCTTGTCAACGGCTCGAGGCGACAGTTAGAGGTGGCAACGACGAATGGGTTCGCCAGGGGCTGAGGTGACATTGGCCTTGAGTGCTTCTAACGGCGGTGGCCTCAATGGCCTCGAGGGCTTGCGAGTTGTGACAACGGAGAGTTGTGATAGCGGCGGTGACGAGGCCTTGCGTGGGTTGTGACGGCGACGGCGACGGGTGCTTTCTCTCGCCTGTCCCTCAGACCCTCGCTTAGATCTTAGATCTGAATCATCTGATACTCTCTTTGTGTCGCCTCTCCCTCTCTAGTCTCTCTCGACCCTCACTGCACGTGGACCCTCGATGACTTGAATCGCTCAACGATGACTAGTCGGCGACCATACGACTAAGTCACCCGACTAACCTCGGCTAGTCGAGTCAATGGCGCAAGTCATAGGCAGTCGGCCTACTGGACGACTAGATTTTGACTAGGCGACGACTTGATAACATTGCTCTTGAGTCTACATGACTAACTTCCCATTTGTTTGTTTAGTATGAAAGCCAGGTAGAACCTCCATGTACACCTCCTACAAATCTCCACGTAGAGAAGCATTTTTTACATCAAGTTGATGTAAAGGCCAGTCGAAATTGGCTGCACAAGAGATCAACAGCCTCATAGTTCTCATCTTAGCTACAGGAGCAAATGTTTTATCATAATTAATCCCATAGGTTTGACTGTATCCTTTTGTCACAAGTCTGGCCTTGTTCTTGTCCACCTTCCCCTTAAGAGTTTACTTCACAGTGTGCACCCACTTGCATTCTACAACCTTCGTCTCGGTAGGAAGAGAGACCAGCTCTCAGGATTGATTCTTGTCTAATGCTTTAAGCTCCTCTTGCATAGCACTCCGTCACTTAGGATCTTGCAATGCTACTATCCAATTACTTCGTATTGGCATTGTCTGAAGAGATGCAAATGAAAGTTTTGTATGCAGGAGAAATTGAAGAATGTGAAATGAAGTTAGCGATGTCATGCTCATAGCCAAACTGGGCAGGGCAGGAGGTTTCCTGGCATTGACTTGAGGCTTTACACTATGCAAGTGGTAACTCAGGAGACAATGAGGGATGAGAAGATGACACATTACCATTAGTCTCAGAAGGAAACAAAGGGATAGAGGAAGAAGAAACCAAGGAGGGAGGATTTAGGATAGGCGTAGATTGCATGGACCTTGCTGGCGGCACCAAGTATGGATTGTTTTTGTTGAACATCCTGCAATTGATCCTGTCGCTGCTCCCCTTAACCACTAGTCTTCTTAGGTCCTTTAAAATTCCTCCTCCTATACACCTTTAGCTATTCTTGAGTTTTGTTGCCTCCACCATGCCAACCATGCCCATTGCCCGTAAGTCTCATTACCTCCATCCAGTGGGCCATCTATACCTCCACCACGCCCGAGTCTTATCGCCTCCATCTAGTGGGCACAGAACCAATGGGCGATCTATACCTCTACCATGCCCCTAAATCTTATCACCTCCGTCGCTCCATCCAGTAGGCATGGAATCATCTCAGCTATGACATTCTCCCTTTCTTGACTACCACTGCCCGTGGGAGGAGAGAACTCCTGAAACATATACCTCTCCATGTAAAAAGGGCTTAGTCTCCTGAAAGGTAACATCCATACTCACAAACAAGCCACATTCCATAGGGTTCCGACATCGACAACCTTTTTGGCTGAAGGAGTACACAACGAAGATGCACTTAATTGCTCGAGGATCCAACTTGCCAATAGAAGGGTGATGATCTCGAACAAAACTATTACACCCAAATACTTTAGGAAGGATTATGAATAGATTTTCACCTAAAAGAAGCTCACAAGGAGTCCTTTTCTAGTACTCGAGAAGGCATTTGGTTGTTCAGAAAAGCTATTTTCATCACCACTTCACTCCATAAATATGGTGGCACATTCATCTGAAACATAAGGAAACATGCTATGTCCCAGAGATGTCGATTCTTCCGCTTAGACACTCCATTCTGTGCAGAAGCCCCCGGGCAAGTCGTTTGTTGTATTATGCCGTATGCAGATAAATAGGAGGAAAAAGCTTGATTCACAACTCGGTCCCATTGACTGTGCGAAGAATCCGGAGTTGTGCATTAAACTAGGTCTTGACTAGATTGTGAAAATCCTGAAAGCATCAAAGAGCTTCGTTCTTGTGTTTCATCAAGTAGATCCATGTCATACAAGTAAAACAATCAATAAAGGTAACAAACTACTTATAACTACTAATAGAAGTAACATAACATGGCCCCAAACTTTTGAATGTATAAGCATAAACGGTACAACACTCCAAAGCCCAATGCTGGGGTATACAAACTGTGTATGCTTGCTAAGTTCACAAGCATCATATACAAGTTTACTTCTATCAACTTTAGTTAGCAGTTCAAGAAACATCCTACTCAAAACATTAAAAGATGGATGTTCAAGACGCCGATGGTGCCAAAATGACCTCAAGCTCTGCTCCTGCAACGGTTGCGGTGAGTTCAGCATCCACTCTCTCATGAACCAAGTACCACAGTCCATTACGCCTAACACTAGTCCCAATCCTCCTCCTAGTTCTCTTCTCATGGAAAAAGCACATTCCTCGTCATAGAGAACCCAACACTTAAGTTGGTCAATATTTGAGCTGACAGATAGGAGGTTAATTGAATTGGAAAGGAGGGAACATGCAAGACAAAGGGCAAAGTAATAGATGGAGTGCATCTCACTGACCCATCCCCATGAATGGATTGTGGTGTTCCCATCAACGGTTTGGGCGGTCTCATGATGTGTATGGGAAGTGTAAGATGTGAATGCATCAACAATACTAATATCATGTCTAGATGCACCTGAATCTACAATCTAATATGTATGGGAAGGCCTATATGGAAATGCAAGTGCCTTGGTTTGAGTACTTTGCTTGGGTGGCATAGTTGGTAGAGTTACTAAAAGGAGTAATAGCCAGAGAATTATCTTGTGTGACCAAGTCTTTACTCTTAGAGCCCTTAGCCTGCATCTTCAGACTTTGCTAGCTCCCACTCTGATGCCTGATCCATAGTTATCTCTTGTTGTGACTCTGGCTTGACTAATCGCCATCAGCCACAACAAGGTTAGCTCTAGGGCCACCACCACAACCCATCCATGTAATCCAAGCTCAAATGATCCTTCTGGCCACAATTGTAGCAAACTCTGTTATCCACAAGAGCTGGAACAAGCAAAGCAGATTTCACAGCTGGTGATGTGTCAATAGCCATCACTCTCAATCGAACTTCTTGTTGAACCATAGCTGCAATAGCTTCTTCCAAGGTAGGAAGAGTAGGCTGATGGCACATCGTGGCACATCTACTCTCAAACTCAATTATAAGCCCCTTCAAAAAATGAGTAACTCCTTCACTCAATCCATCTTTGATGCAAGGTCACATCCTCAGAATCTCGCAATGTAAGAGAATCATAATGGTCCAAGTCAGACCATAAACATTGCGGCTCAGTAGCATACTTCTGAACAGACAACTCCCCATGTTTCAAGGCCATAATCTGACCCTGAACCTCCATCATTAACATGACATTGCCAGCACCAAAGTACATGTTGGCCAAGTCTTCCATATATTGGCAACACTCCTGATCGCCTCT
Source organism: Pharus latifolius (assembly GCA_019359835.1). Taxonomy (NCBI): domain Eukaryota; kingdom Viridiplantae; phylum Streptophyta; class Magnoliopsida; order Poales; family Poaceae; genus Pharus; species Pharus latifolius. The sequence continues at coordinate 58,550,855 of CM033327.1, forward strand.
ACCATCCCAGCAATAGTGGGAGACATCAAACTCATCTACCAGGCCACTACTATGGAGTTTGTGGTGTTCCAATTCCGTCACTCCACACTCGTCTTCTCCAACAGGCTCCGTACATGTCTCCTCCACATAATGCTCAATCCCTTTGTTTGCAAAATCACCAATGCCCTCTTGAACCAACTAAAGTAGTTCGTCCCTTCTAATTTGATGTTGTTTGGCATGAGCTCCAGCTTCTTCATCACCTCAGGACGTGTCACAATCACCTTACTGGATGAATCCAGCTCTCCTTTATTTGCAAAGATGTTTGCTAGTTCTCCAATAATCTCCGTCATGTCCACTGTTGTAATTGGAGTCTCCATCTCCACACACACACACTACAGATCTTTGCAATGTTTAGTTCTTAATGCAAGAATGTGATTCCAGAAGTTTGGAAGTGCATAGTAGAAGTTTCTTTTGAATAAATGATGGTAGGGGAGAATCCCTGCCTACTATGTATTGATCGACATTGTGTTCTGTGTATGGTAAGATGTAAGGCATGGGTTGGGGTTGGGGTTGGGGGGTGGGGTGTTTGTTTTCAAGGGACAAGGGACAAGGGACTAAACTAAATTACTTGTAATAACTTTAGCCGATCTACTGAACCAGCCAAGGCACCAATGCGACCAGCACACCTGGTGCTACTTAAGGAAAGAGTGAGTTCTGCAACTCAGAAAAGGATGGGAAAAGCTGCTGAGTCTCTGTTCTGGAATATCATGTTCTGATACCTAATAGAATTGTGATGCCTACTGTTATTTTAGTTCAAAATGAGCCAAGTGCTTTTGTAGTGGCTGCCTTACAGGGCTATAATTCCCTTTAGCCTAGGTTTTATTTGGTTTAGCACATAGATATAATGAAGTGTTTTGACTTTTGAGAGACACATTCCTGTGATGCAAATGCTCTTACTGGTACATACATTTTTCAAATTCCAAGTGTGCTCATTTTAGTTGCAGAACCAAATTTCCTTGCATGAAAAGCTACATGTTTTTGAAAAGATCATGAAAGGCATCATGTTGAATAGTCCATTGTTGTTGTTTATTTTTTCTTAATTTAGTGTGAAGAATTCTCCTTACCTTTGGGCTTATAAATTTCAGGGTGATTTGCCATACAAAGCTGGTTGTTGCCAAAGCAGATATTCAGTTCTCCCTGGCATTGCAGGATTCACCCGCATCAATTGTATGTGTTTGGTCGATCCAACATCACCTGTGTGAACAAATAGTTAGTATAACATTAATATGCAATAATTGAAGCAACCATGTGATTGTTTCCACTTATGTGGGGATTACAGAAGCAATTTTAGAACTAATCACCATTCCAAAATATACAATTTTTCATTTGAATTTCTTGTTTTCCTTCGTTCTTTCATTGCAGAGGATTTTGCATGTTGCAAAATCGTCATTGTAAAATATAGCGAGGGGGAGAACGGGCGCAACTTCTGTTGAAAAATTGAATTTTTATGCACTCGTGTTACGGAGGGAGTTCAGATTGTGACATCGTTGTGGCCAGTCTGGCCATATCAGGCTCCTTTGCCAAGAGCTAAAGGCAAACCATAAGGGGCCGATGGTTGTTGAGGTGGCTGGAAAGGAGTTGGTTTGCAAAAAAAATTCTGAAAGACGATGCGCCATTGGGTAGGCGAGAAATTTCATATATCTTGTGAGAATTTCAAAAATCTCAATTTATCTCCATGTTGGTCTTAAATATTGATTCCTGATCGAACTCCCGACGGGGATGTGATTCCTTGTACCCATGATATGATATTGAATTGCCGTAATATGCTGCATGACTAGTGTATATGTGTATGCGATGGAATCGTCTTCAGACTTTTATTGATTCACTCCTTGTCAAGATAGATTCAAGATAAGAGGGAAAAAGGAACAGGAAGATGATACGAGTAGTCAAGTAAAGTCTTCTTACTCCAGGTTTTTCAACTAAAGTGGAACATTCACTTCAGACTTCAGAGAGAGTCGGACGTCAAACTAGCTAGATTACCAATTGGGGTTGGCCAGTGGCCCAATTGTCCGATCAGTTGTTAACTTACTCGTCAAGATGTAACAAGGTGTTTGGAAGCCCATCAACGCTCGCGATGAGCCCAAAAGTTGTTTAGTTTTGGCATTTGCGTGCTTGTTTTCAGCACATATGTATTGGGCCGGTTGCCATAAAAATTCACACACTTGTGTCGATTTGATGGGTCGCCCACTCGCCCAAGCTTTTGAACATCGCAGAAAATCCAGTCCAGTAGTACACCACCCTCCCCAAAAAAATGCAATAGCCAGTCCACCGGTCCACCCTTCCCTCTGTCTGAAACTAAAAGTAACTGCCCAAAAAATCCTCTCCATTTTTCTGCTCCCATTTTCCTAGTTCTTCGAGTTGTCAAACGCAGCCAAAAAAAACTCAACAGTTCTGCTTCTCGTGTTTGTCGACGGTGATGATTTGTAGGTGTTCTTCCCTCTGATCGGTCTCCATTCGGCGCAAGATTTAGATTGGAGGAGGTGAGGAGCCGCCATGTTTGGGTCCAGGGTCCAAGATGGGGTGGAGATGCAGAGGAGAACTACCAACAGGTCCGTGTCACCACTCGATTCTTAATGCTTATGTCTTTTTTTTTTTCCTTCGTTTCCGATGTCTTTCTTTCTGTAGTTGTTTCTCTGGATTACCTGTCGGAATCGAGAATTACCTATTAGAATTTTTCTTTATTTGAGTTTGTATTTTGGTTAATATACGGAAGAGAACAAGCAAAAGAATTGAGGCTGAAATTGCTCACTGGCCGTCCGATTTTGGCTCGCCCACCGTCCGTCTCCAGCGCCCTGGTGACTGGCGATTTGGTCCCCAGCGCCGACTTGTTCACATGCTCCACCGACTAGCTCTAGCACGTTGTGCGCAAAGCCGACTCTGTCAACTGCTTCCCTTGCCTCGGTGTTGCCAGCCTCAGTTTCGTTGGCGTCCGGTCAGGCTGAGCCGGTGACATGTTGAGAATTTACTGTTCGTCGGTCATGGCGTCAGTCCACATAAAAATCTTGATAAGCTACAGTTTTGGAATGGCTTGGTCCGCCGGCCATCGGTGATGATGTTAGAAGTAAAGCATGACGGTCTTGAGAGGTTACTGTTCACTTTCGTAGTGCATTTAAATTCTGTGCTTCATATATACAAAAACACATATAGAGCAAGTTTAAATTGCATTTGAACAAGATTGGGTGGGTTTTGGGTAATGGATCCAAGCAGCTATTCAGACTAACTTGCCCTCAAAAGATCCAAACAACTATTCTTCACCCAGTAAATTTGCCCAAATAAGTTAGTTGCCCAAACTGGCAATTGCAGATTTGCAATAGCCCTTCTAGGTAATGGATCAAGCATTCCCTTTTGGTACATTTCTTTACTTGCATGAGGAATTGAAGAGACCTGATTATATATTCAGATTTTGGTTGCTCCGTTGGAGGGAGGGAGGGGGAGGGATAGTTTTCTTGGGGATTAGCTCTTCAAATTGATATGACCCTGACACAAATTTAGCAGAACTTCATGGTTTTCTTTTATAAATTGGCATGAGCTGTTGAGATGACTCACTATGATTCTTGTTTTGTTGGTTTAAGCTTAGATTTTTGTTTCTATTAGTGCAGCACGGAAAGGGTGCAGAATGAAAGATACAATTTCGAGTCCAGCATTATTTTATTTTTCATTTTTATTTTTGCATGACTCAGTGGTTGGTAGGAGAGGATGCATTTGGAAACATCTAGCTGAATATTTAATTTTGATGCTGGTTCTGTTTTCACCTTTTGATATTGGAAGCACCAAATATACACTCAGAATCTGAACCACTTTGAGATTTTCTGAGTTTTTTGTACTCACTTGTAGTTCTATTACTGCTTATATTACTAATGTTGTCATTTTTCTATTTGCATCTGCAGGATCTTTCCTGATGAGAGGCAGGATCAATCTAAGCCACTATATCAAGTTGCACGTGCTGATAGATTTGGTGCAAATAGGGTAGATGTGAAGAACCCTGAGAAGCCTAAAGTGTTGAATGAGGGCAACAAACCATGGCACCGCCAAATTCTAGATCCTGGAAGTAATATGATACTGTCATGGAACCGGGTCTACCTTGTGGCCTGCTTATTTGCTCTTTTTATCGATCCATTCTTCTACTACCTGCCATTGGTCAGACAGGATGGAGATGTCCAATGTGTTGCCAAGGACCGGAAATTGAGCATTACTATCACTGTCCTACGGTCACTTGCCGACTTGTTTTACATGCTGAACATCATAGTCAAGTTTTATACTGCGTATGTAGATCCAAGGTCCAGAGTCCTTGGGAAGGGAGAGCTTGTCGTAGATCTAAAGAAGATTCAACGAAGATATATCAGAACAGATTTCTTTATAGACCTACTTGCAGCAGTACCTCTTCCACAGGTAAATACTTTGGAAAGTTGAGTTCTTGGTGTTCAGGTCGCATTGTTGGTGGCAATTACATACACCCCTTTAGTTCTTTTGTTCTTGTTGTGTTGACATTTCTAGTGGAATATTATAATAAACATGTACTATAATTAGCCTTGGTATTTGTCCAATTGACATTTCTACTCGAATAAGATTCCCTGGGGTTGGTGTTAAGAGAAAATCTAAGAATTTCTCGGCTTGATGCTGGCAGTCAGATCTAACCTTATCCTGCACATCAACGCATCCAACTTTGCCTCCAGATCTAGAGTTTGCCTAAAGATCCTTTCATCCTCCAAGACCATGTACCAACTATAACTCCTAAGCATTCAATATCTACTTACTACTTCCTCCGGTACATAATACTTTTTTTTTAAACTCTGCACAATCTCTAAGATACAACTTCGATCATTATTTATTACTATAATATGTTGGTAAAAAATTAAAAAATTGTAATATTATATAAAAACATTTACAACAAATATACTTGTATAATTTTCTAGTGGCCAATTTAAATATTTATAGATATATTAGTGCTCAAAATTTGAAAAGTTTGACTGACATTCAATAAAAGTGACAAGTATTTTGGACTAGAAAGAGTATTTGGTACTCATTGATCACATGATAAACTTCATGGTCAGAAGTGTAGAAGACACTTTTTAAATTACTTTAAAAAAGGGTCAGTTGATAGACTCTTATATGTGAATATTTTATGTAGAAACTGTTATTTAAATTGGAGATTCATTTTATTGCCAGTAACCATCATCAAACTGGTCAAGACCTGCACAAGATAAACCAACCAGCTTGCCATTTAGGGAAAATAAGTAGTTTAGGATGATTTTGACGTAAGGCAACTGTGGGCCAAGTATACAAGAGTTTGATTTTTTTATTGATTTATTATTGTTTAAAGGAGTAGTTAACTAGATATATAGAAATATGCCCCAATATAATTAAAAAAACTTCAGAAACATCATAGGTGCTGTCTTTGGGCTTCTTTACAGAGGAAACCTGTTGGGTCTTCCTTTTTTCGAAGGCTGAAGTAGGCCAGTTCCAGTGTGGTTAATGCCTACAATGGAACCAGTACTGAACGCCCCATAGGAAACTGGCCTTAACCTGTCTCTGGAAACCCAGTTTATAAAGGCTATTCCACTGATAGGTTCAAAGGCTCACCCTTCTGTTTGAAGTGACTGCCGCCTGAAATGGGAAGAGAGGCTTAGCCTTGAACCTATCTATGGCAGATGACACCATCTGCAAAGTGCATTAAAGAATTGTTGGAAAATATAGCTAAATTATTCTGTCTCTTAAGAGTCATGGGCTGGGAACACCATCTTTGGAGAGCTGCACTGGATGCATGGATACGCAGGATACTGATCGACAGCAAGATAATTGCTGTACTGTTCAAATTTACTGGATTAAAACCTAACAATATAGTGGATATTTTTTCGCATATTGATAGTACATTATCTAGTTTGATGAAACACTAAGTTATTGCAATAAGGTAAATATTTTTGAAGCATTCTGTTATTCTACCTGCCAAAGGTTGTATGATTATTGTAAGAAGCAAAAAAAAAAAAAAATGTGAGTATTGCATGCGTAGTAACTTTGAAGGAGTGTGGCTCTTGTTGAGCTTGCTTTTTTTAACAACCAATTGATTGCAAGTATTGAATAGAAAGAACTCAACATGTCACTTGTTTAAAGTTCTTGATTTCTATGGTGATAACTTGATTCTTTTGCTGGTACTTGTTTCTTTCAGGTTACTGTATGGTTAGTTATGCCTGCGGTAAGAAGCTCAAATTATAACATCATGAACACCACACTTGGTCTTGTTATTGTGATTCAATATATCTTCAGAATGTATCTCATTGTACCATTAAGCAATCAAATTATTAAAGCTGCTGGAGTAGTTGCAAAGACAGCTTGGGGAGGAGCAGCATACAATCTTCTGCTGTACATGCTTGCAAGCCATGTATGACTACCTACTATCTACTACCTACTACTTGGTGTTTAAAATTCCAGGTCATGCTAATTGGACTAAATTATTGGGGAAGTTTTCTGCTTTTATAAGATCCAAGAGAGGCAAATTTTATTTATCAGTGACATGAGAGTAGAAATAACTTCTCTATCTATTATCCTGGAATGCATAATGTTTCATTCTAATATTTGTGAAATGAAACACATACTGTTTTGAGTAGACATGCATGTATTGAACTCAAAGCAGAAGACTTGTACTATAGTCTTGCATCTTTAAGTTATACATTTGTACAATTGAAACTTCAAGAATGTTCCTTATGCCCTATGCATATCACTGCAGGTTACTGGTGCAATATACTATCTTCTCTCCATTGAACGGCAGATTACATGTTGGAATAAGCAGTGCCTAGCTGAATCGAGCAATGCATCTTGTGATGTTAAATATATAAGTTGTGACCATTCTGGTTCTAGAAACTATCTTGATTGGGCAAATGGGACACAAATATTTACGTCCTGTGATCCCACTCGTAATCCTCCACCTTTTAATTATGGAATGTTTTTGAGTGCACTGCAGAAAGGTGCGGTCTCAACCTCATTCCATGAGAAGTACTTCTTTTGTCTTTGGTGGGGCTTGCTACAGCTTAGGTAGTGATTCATCTTAATATACATTTGTTCTTGAGATTTACCTTGATATATCATTGTTCTTGAGATTCATCTTAATATACTTCTGATGTTATTTTGTATGTTTGTTATGGTTATTTCATGTTTCCTCCTGTGTATGCATGTGTGTGATTCTGAAATACAATGACAAATATTATCTGGTGTCTCTTGTCTCCTTTTCAGTTCAAGTGGAAATCCTATTGTGACAAGTGCATTCATCGCAGAAAACACATTTGCCATAGCAATTGGTGCTCTCAGTCTCATACTGTTTGCTCAGCTGATTGGCAATATGCAGGTAGTATCAAGTCCTTTTTTCCAAACTAGAAATGAAAGGTTTCCTAGATGATAATTCTCATTTCTTATGCTCTTCATACCTTATGGAGAAGTGGCTAATAGAGTCATTCAACTATTTGATGAACATTTCATAAACAAAAAAAAATTATTTGATCAAATTTGTTTATGAGTTTTATTGGACTACTTCAGCACGTTTGTTGTACAATTAGTTTTCTTGTGTACAATATATTCTATCTTTTCGTTCGATAGATGAACATAGTGCAAGCATTTTTAATTTGTGGATTTGATTGTGTTGAAGAATGAATAGATTCATTATTTTTCCTCAATAGTTCAAATTTTTGTTGAATTGGTTAGTGCATGAAACTCAATATGGTATCCGAATTTACATATCCTGGGTTTGAGACCTTGCGATGGCAATATTTTTGAGAAAAAATTTGAAAGGCTCGGTAGTAAGATCAAGAAAGTACCAGGGTGAACCAGATCTCAGCCCAAGTTGAGTCCATGTTATAGACTTGGTGAAGCCTAGACGTGAGAGGGGGAGTGTTAAAGTTGAGTAGATTGATTGCTTTTTCTCAACAGCATATGTTTTTGAGTGAACTGATCAATGCATGAAATACCTCAAGATGGCGCATAAATATTACACATGCCCATCTTGGGACAATATAAAAAAAAACAGTAGGACTAAGACCTATGGTTAATACATCAACAATTTGATTAGAGGATTTAACAAAAGGTAAACAAATGATTTTTTTATCCAACTTCTCTGTCATAAAATGCCGATCAATCTCCATGTGTTTCGTCCTATCATGCTAAATAGGATTATTAGCAATATTAATGTCCTCTTTATTATCACAATAGAGCATGAGAGAACCTTTATCCAGAAGGCATAAATCATCCAGTAATTGGCAGAGCCATAGTGCTTCACACACACCTTGAGCCAATGCTTGATACTCTGCTTCGACACTCGATCTAGCCACGACATTTTGCTTCTTACTAGCCAGGTCACTAGATTGACTCCGACAAAACTACAGTACCCAGAAGTAGATTTGCAATCATCTCGAGATCCAACCCAATCTGCATATGTGTATACTTCAACATGAAGATGTCCATGTTTAGTAAGCAACACACTTTGCCTGGACAATTCTTCAAGTATCGAAGTATACACTGAACTGTATTTAGTTGTGTTCTGCGATGATCATGCATATATTGACTCACCAAGTTCACAGCATATGCAATATCTGGTCAAGTATGGGAGAGATAAATCAAGCGTCCCATAGTTCGTTGATGTTGCTCACGATCTACTTGTTCACCCTCACCAAGCTGAAGGTTTTGATTAGGATCAAAAGTAGTCGTGGCCAAAATGATAGCCTAGCATTCCCGTGTCCTTCAAAAGGTCTAGCACATACTTCTGTTGAGAGAGATAGATGCCTTTGATTGACCTAGTAACTTCAATTCCAAGAAAATATCGAAGGGCTCCAAGATCTTCGATATGAAATTCTTCTGCCAACTTCTGTTTCAGTTGAGTTATCTCCCCAGACTCATTTCTAGTGAGAACAATATTATTGGTATAAACAATTAAGCCGGTCATATTGTTATTACGTCGATGAATAAACAATGTATGATCAGCACAACTTTGGTGATATCCAAAATGAATCATGGCCCGACTGAACTTGTCAAACCATACTTGAGGGGATTCTTTCAAACCATAGAGTGATCTTTTTAAATGGCACATAAGCCTGTGCTTTATTTGTGCAGTTTGAAACCTTGGAGGAACTTTCATATACACTTCTTCCTTTATATCTCCATGCAAAAATGTGTTCTTAACATCTAGCTGATGAAGATCCCAATCTAGATTTACTGCACGAGAATAGAACTTGCACAATATTCACTTTTTGCAATTGGTGCAAATGTTTCTTCATAGTCCATATCGTATGTTTGTGTGTACCCTTTAGCCACAAGCTGGGCCTTATAGTGATCCACTTTCCCCTTTGGTTTGTGTTTAACAGTATAAACCCATTTGCATCCTACTGCTTGTTTATCAGATGGTCTAGGCACTAGCTGTCATGCCTCATTTGCTTTTAATGCATTCATCCCCTCAATCATAGCAACCTTCCACTTCGAGTCCTGCATGGCTTCCTTTCAATGTCTAGGAATATCAACAGGTACCAAAGATGCAAATAAAGCTCTAAATTGATGGGACAAGTACTCAAAAGAGAACATTAGAAATAGGGAAAATTTTGTTCATATCACTCAAAAATTGCATATTTTCGTTTCTACCACCAAAAGTCACCTTTTCTTATTTACCACTGCCACATCAGCTCCTATTTTGTTATTACCATCGTCGTCAATTTAGGAGTAACAGAACGAGCAAATGACATATTTAATCTCACCAACCCCCCACCTTCTTCTCTATGCATCACTGCCGGCCATCTTTGGCCATAGAACCATGCCCAAACGATGGCTCTCAACTCCTTGTGCATGTCTCGAGTTTCAGTCCCATCAATTGCACCCTTGCCAGCGGTTAATCATCATTTTTCCTCTGCCGACCGAAACGCCCTGTTCTTCCCATCGGAGTACCTTTCGGTCACCCTCGCCGTCAATCTCTTTACAAGAAATTACCATTAGCCTTCCCTGAACTGGCCCTGATAGTTGCCGCAAACAACCTTGCTGTTGTTTTGCTGCCGACGCATCTTCCCTTTCCTCCTCACCGCCGCTAGCATGCCTCAGCTGCTCGTCTCAGGCAAACACCGCATCACCAGCACTGCCTTGGCCCCCTCGTGCTCACCTTCGGCCGCAGCCTCCTCTGACGGCGCCTTGCTAGCAAACATGGTGCACTGCTCACATGAACGAGTGCACCATTACCACCCCAAGTCTCCCTACCTCCATCCAATTCCCGCTGACCAATCCATCTTTAGACCACCCTCAACTCCAGACATGACTGTCCTCGCCTCGCCACCCACATTGTTCCAACGATCATGAAACGATCGCATTCCTCTGCTACCGTAGAGCATGTCGTCGCTCGCCACTGCTCCATCGCTATTGTCCCCAATACTCGCCGCCATCACACTCCACCTCTAGCTTGTAAGCCTGACAAGTTGGTTATTGCCGCTGACGACCTCATCGCCGTTTCGGCTTGTGTCCCCGCCATGTCCAATATCTAGGTGTGGTCACCGTCGTCATTTTGCCGCGTCCGGTCACCACTGTGGCATCTCCCTTTCCCCTATCTCCCTTTCACCAAGTTTGCCTACCACTTGTGCTCAGGCATGACCACTGGAGCCGTTGTCACCGGCCATTGCTCATCGGAGCTCACTGTAACCCTCAAGCCTTACCACGGCTTAAAGTCAGCCATTCCAGCTCAAAGTCGTTGGCTCAGAGTAGCTCAGGGGTAGACTTGTCTTTTTTTGTAAATATATGACCGGGTCAACGCTACTTTGAACATCTAATGGCGATGGATCTGACAGCAATGATAAAAACAAAATAGGAGCTGACGCGGGAGTGGTAAAAAAGAAACGGTGATTTTTTATGGTAGAAAAAAATATTCATTTTTTGAGTGGTATGGACAAAATCTCCCCCTAGAAATAGGATGAGAAGTAGAACACAAATGAGTTTTAATCAGATTTGCAAGTATTGTTTTGTTTTTCTAGAGTGATAGGAAGGTCAAGATCAGTGTATTCAGGAGATGAAGGATTATCACATGAGACTTCCAAGGTGGGGAAAATATCGGTGCTTTCAATAGGTGGGGTATGGGAGTCATCAAGAGAGGTTGCGTCACTCCTGAGTTTTCGATTGTGAACCTGAGTAATGGCTGGTATTAGTCGGTTCAGTTTAAGCACTTTACCCCGATCACTAGGCATCTGTCCATCACTTTGAACATTGTCTCCAATAGAATTTTGATCACCATTTGCACCGTCCTCAATAGGCACTTCCTACTCACTGCACTTTATCCTGATCTTGGCGAAACTCCCCCTCTTGACCTATATTAGGGAGAGGATAAATTGTTGGAGCATACCAGAAATCAAATGAATCACCATTGGAAGTAGTCTCTTGACTAACTGGTTCCGGGGAGGTCCATAGAAGGATTGTAACTCCCAAAAGGTGACATCCATGGAGACACAAGTCTTACGTTCTTTAGGACAATAACACTTATAACCCTTCATGTCGGGAACATGGCCCACAAAAATACACTTCCTTGAACTAGGGGAAAACTTACAAATTGATTGGCCTCTAGTGTGGGCAAAACATACACACTCAAAGACCTTACGTGGCACAACAAATGAGTTCTTATCTTGAACCACTTGGAACGGTGAATGGAAGCCTAGTGTGCAAAGAGGCATTCGATTTATTAGATGTGTTGCACATAGAACTGCTTCCCCCCATAGAAACTTAGGAAACTTCATGGTAAATAACAAAGAGTAAGCCACCTCAAGAATGTCTATTCTTCCATTCAACAACTCTATTATGATTAGGAGTACCCACAAATATTGTTTGATGGACGATTCCTTGAGAAAGCAAGAACTCTTGAAAGTCAATTTGTATATTCAATATTATCTGTACGAATTGCTTTAATGCATATCCCAAATTGGGTCTCCACTATACTATAGAACTTCTGAAATACTACAAGAACATCACTCTTGGTACTGAGCAATGTCAATCAAGTGACTCTGCTATGACGATCAATAAAAGTGACGAACCATCGGCAACCCCCAATAGATGTGATATTAGCAGGACTTTAAATGTCAAATTAACCAAATCAAATGGGTTTGAGCTTTTATTACCAATAAAGGGTTAAACACTATGTGTGTGCTTCGCAATCACATGCTTCATATTTGAGCATGTCTTTATTCCATCTCTTATAAAAGGATGGGACTAAACCCTCAATGCTCAAAAACTTGAAAAAGGGACGCTGAAGTCTTCTATGCTATATAACCAAATTTTTTTCCGAAGAAGCCACTAGATGAGCAGATTGTGAGATGAGAATTCCCAATTTCTTGCAGTTCTCCAAATAGTACAATCCATCTTGATGGCTACCATACCCAATCATCTTTCCATTGTCAACTCCTGAAAAAGACAGTGAGTAGGAAAAAAAGGTTACTTTCCACTGAAGGGAATTAGTGATAATAGAAAATAAGATTAAACTAATGGGAAAATTGGGGACATGCAAGGCATTCGACAAATTGAAACCAAAAGGACATGTTACTTCGCCTTTTCTCAAAACGGGAGAGAAAGACCCATCAGCTATTCTAAATTTTTCTCTACCAGATTGAGGTAAGTACTTAATAAAATTGGAGGATTTGCAGTCATATGTTTAGATGGATCTTGATTATATAATCCAAGAATCTAACTCATTGAGAAAGGCAGAATATGCATGTTCAAGAGACATAATATTAGAACGGGAATGGGTTGAAAGGAAACCAGTGGATTTGGTAGTAGTTGGTGCTGAAGTTGGCGAGCATGACACATTTGCGAGTAACAATCACCTGAGAGAATGAAGCTCCTCACTATTTAAGACCCTGATCTACTGTTGACGAAACATGAGCCTTTAGATGAGACTGCCCCTTGTGTTTACTTTTGCCTCTGTAACCTCTTGTTTTCTTGCCAACATTATCATGCAGAGTCCAACAAGTCTCCCTACTGTGTTTGGTTTGACCACAATGATCGCACCATGGCATATCAAGTGTCAAACCAGGAGGATGTGAATGAAGAACACCTGAACCACCAACTAAGCGGATAACTAGTGCACTAGAATGACTAGCTTTGGCTGCTGTTTCAACAGTAGAATGATTCACCATCAACTCCCATCGACTACTCTCGTGTTGCACTTTCGAACAGGCCTCTTGGAGACTAGGCAAAGGTGTTCTTCCCAATATTTGTCCTCGAACTTGACCAAACTCAGGATTAAAACCAGCTAGAAACTTGTACAACCGTTCTTGTCCAATGCATTGTTGAAAGAGTTTCCACACTGTTAGCATGGAATGGATCATAGTAGTCCAGCTTTTGCCACTCAGATGTACGAATGTTGACATACTTAGTGATGCTAAGTTCCCCCTGACGAATGTTTCTTACCTTCTGATGAAGCTCAAAAACCTCTGCATAATTATTACTCTGAGAATATGTTTAATAGCACTCCATATCTGAGCAGCAGCGTCATACAAGATATAAGAAGATACCAAAACAGAATCCGTTGAACCAAAAAGCCATGACATGACCAAAGAATTCTCCAATTCCCATTGTTCAAAGCTTGGATCTGTGGTAACTGGTTTCTCTGTCTCCTGAGATGTAGCCTGCAAGTCCTCGTGCCTGAAGAGACACAGTGTATTGTCGACTATACCAAATAGTTATTCGGTCCATCCAGCTTAATCGAGCTAATTGATCTGTTGAACTGTTAGTGCTAACAGGATAGTGGATCAACTTTGATCCTGACTCGCTTGGATCTGTCATCGTCAAAGCTTTTAGAGTTTGTGCTAGACAAAAAACAGCAAGCAGCAGGGCACACCAAAGGTAGCTACATAGGTTTTGAGAGGACCAAAAAACCAACAGCAGTAGAGAAGCCAATTGAGACAGAGGAACCAACAACCGCAGCTGAGAAGCTAACAACAGGAATCAAACCGGTGGCAGAAGAGAAAACCAACAGCTGCAAGGATCTGAAGAAATTGACTATGACAGTGGCAGAGATTGAACCAGCGACAGCAGAAGCTGTATAACCGTCTGGCGATGTTGTCTTCAAGCAGAGAAGATTCCAGCAATGCCGATTGGTGCAGCAGGACTGAAGACCGTAGGTGCTTGCATTAGGACAGACGATGGCAGGTGCTGCAGAACAACAAAATGGGCGGAGATGATAGACACAGAAAGACTGCGATGTCAAGTCCAGAGGGCGGGAGCAAGTCTGGAAGATGCCGACAGCAGGAGAAGATTAGGGCTAATTTAACCCTAGCTCTGATACTATGATGATTTTGGATGTGGAGAATGGCTGCATCAGTCATTCCGATTTAGCCCAACTTATATTTGTATGCATATACAAGTTTATATATACACCCTTCCTTTTAACAGATCAAAAGAACATAAAGCTAAATCAGTCAATTCCTATGCTGACAGCCTGGTTGATGTTGTTTTGATCTGGAAATGAATGATTTCGTTTTCTTTTCCATTTTTTAGACATACCTGCAGTCAATCAGTAAAAGGCTTGAAGAGTGGAGGCTGAGGCAAAGAGACATGGAGGAGTGGATGAGACATCATCAACTCCCTCCCCACCTTCAAGAACGTGTCCGACGGTTTGTTCAAGTAAAATGGCTTGCAACACGAGGAGTAGAAGAAGAATCCATCTTACAAGCTTTGCCTGCTGATATACGTCGGGAAGTACAATGCCATCTTTGCTTGGACCTTGTTCGACGTGTAAGTTGTGATTAGATTCCCATGTGTCTCTTGAATAAAGAGAACCAATTTATTTTCTGAAAGGTTCTTGATTGAAGTTTTTCTTTAATGTGCTATTTGTCTTTGGATGGTAAAACTGATGTGGAAGCCTGTTCTCAATTACTTGTGCTGCTACTTCAGTTTCCTCAACTCCATATTCCCCGCATTTTCTCCTGAATTGCATTTAGTTGCATATTACATGGTAAATCAGTTTGTGCTAAATTGCAGCTGTACCCTGAATTGGCATGGGAGCATACTGCATACCTAAGATCAACAATTTACCACTATCAACATTCAACCAAATAATGATGTCTATATAGCCATATAGCCACTATGAGCAGTGTTTGCCTAACAGGGGGATATCTGGCCCATGTGGCACTTGTAAGTTGCAAATGCACACTTTTTTTTTTGTTGTTGAGGAAATCCTTTATCCAGCAAGTTGCCGGAGATTTTATTGTTCAACAAGAAGTTTATTTTCTTTTATCATGTCAGGTATTTTTTTTTGTGCTTGCAAATAGATCTGGCTTAGTATTATCTTAGTTGAAATGAACTTAACATTGAAACTTTCTTGCTAGAGGCAGATATTAGACACATGGCTGTTGGATCGTCACACTTGACAACTGTCATATAATCCTGTATTTTTTTAGACAAAATCTACTGGAATAAAACCTTAGCGTTTCTGGTTTCCTGGCAGTTCAGTAGTCAATATTTGTTGAATCATCCAAAGGCCAACTACAGGCAGTGCTATAGAAAAGGAAAAGGGTGATGTCCACTTTGGAACTAGGATTATTTTGCTTACTATGTATTTATCAACCTTGTGACCTTCTATGGACAATGTAACTGAAATTCTGTTTCATTTTTCTGACAATGTTATGGAAAGTAAAGATATTTACGATGATTGCTTAGTGCATATCAACACTCATGGACTGATAGACATCAAATTAAAAATGGAATTGTCTTATACAACTATAATGTTTTAATCTGGCATTTTGGCATCCTAAATTAGTCTTTGAAAAAAGAGAAAGGTGGGTCAAATCATTTCTTTTAAGATGAAGTTTGATCGAAATGGAAATATACAGTTTTAGCCTCGAATTTCATATGCATTCTCTGGATGGTTTTTAATTCCATTGTGTTATAGGTCCCTTTCTTCGCGGAGATGGACGATCAACTTCTCGACGCCATATGTGAGCGGCTCGTGTCTTTCCTGTGCCCTGAGGGTACATACATTTCTCGTGAGGGCGACCCTGTGAGTGAGATGCTTTTCATCATCCGCGGCAAACTAGAGAGCTCTACAACCAACGGTGGCCGCAGCAACTTCTTCAACTCTATCCTCTTACTCCCTGGTGATTTTGCGGGAGAGGAGCTGCTCACATGGGCCCTGCTTCCGAAGACCAACGTCCACTTCCCACTATCCACAAGGACCGTACGGAGCCTCACGGAGGTGGAAGCCTTTGCTCTGCGAGCTGAGGACCTGAAGTTCGTCGCAAATCAGTTCCGAAGGCTTCACAGCAAGAAACTGCAGCACACATTCCGGTTCTACTCACACCACTGGAAGACATGGGCTGCCTGCTTCATCCAGGCGGCATGGCGGCAGCACCAGAGAAGGAAGATGGCCGAGAGCCTTAGTCGATGGGAGTCGTACCCGTGGTGGTCTGATGATCATTCAGCAGCTGGCAAGCCAATGCAGGAGGGCATGGCAAGCAGTTCAAGAACTGTTGCCGAGGGTGCAATTGCTCAACTGCAAAAGTTTGCTTCAGCTTCAAGAAGGTTCCGCAGTGATGGCACCGTGATGCGTAGGTTGCAGAAACCCGACGAGCCCGACTTCTCAGCAGATCATTTCGATTAAAAATGCTTTGGCATTAAATCATAAGATGCACAACTGGATACTTTGTATGTAGCTCTCCTTATGTAATTCTAGTACAGGGCAATGTAGTTGTTATTATAGTTGTAATCTTGGACTCCTAATCCTACTGATGTATAAGCATTCTCAGTGTGTCTCACTGTGGAGAAGCTTCGTCATGATTTCAACTGTCGTGAAGTTCTAGTGATGAATGGAACGTTTGCTTCTACTGCTACAGTTGTAATTTTGGATGTTACTTTGCTATGATTACATTGACAGTTTTTGTTTTCCTCCCTTTTAAATTTCACCTGTCGATGGGGCTTGTAGCCTTGTATGTCGATGTTCATAAATTGTTCGTTAAATAAATCGTTCGTAAATATAAAATGCGAAAATATATACATAAAATTGACAATGTGGCTCATCTGAATAGTGTAAATTTGGCCTGATATCGGTTAATATAATTGAGTAGCAGGAATATAAAATTCTAAAATCCTTTGGAGGATCTCGTTGATGCTATAGGATTAGAATTACTTTCTGAAGCTAAAATGGCAGCTGGATAAGGAGAAAAATAAAAAGAAAAGAAGCGCACTACAGACTGTAGCTGCACAAGCTTCCTCCCCGCCGTTCCCATCCCCATCTTCTGAACCACCCATCGCCACACCCATCTACCGCGGCGGCGCGCCCCGAATCTCACCGGCCACGGCCACCTCTCCGCCTCGCTCCCGCCCATCCACCCCACCCCGCCCACCCACACCCCCACCCCCCCAACCCACCCCCACCCACACCCACCCCCCCCGGTCGTCGCCATGGACTCGACAAGGCCACCTTGCAACTTAGACGGCAAGGCGTCAGGACTTCGGAGCAACTAAGCCCACTATTCCTTTCCTACTCGTATTCCTCCGCCTGCAGCGCCTACTCCGGCAGGCAGGCATATTCAAATCTGCCTCAAATCATCGTATCACCTAGTGTTCTTCCACACTGGCGATCTGAACAAGAAAGCTTCCATCTTTCGGATTCTGTTCTCTTTTCTTTTTGGCATGTCCCAACCCAACAGATTTAGCATGATATGAGGATGGGTAGGCCCAGAATCGGCGACCGCGCAACCAGCGACGTGGTGGTGAGGCTGCGGACGCGCGAAGGCCGCGACGAGTGGTTCTACTGCCACTCCGAAATCCTCACGGCGAAGAGCAAGTACTTTGCAGACCGCCTGTCGAACGACTGGCCGACGTGCCAGATCCTCGACTCCCGCCACTGCGTCGAGGTGTACTGCCAAGAACCCGATTTCAGCTCCCACGTCAATGTCCTCCGCCTCCTCTACGCCGACGAGCCGTGCTCCCGGTATGGCGTCCGGAGCACACTCGGCATCCTCCAGGCGGCCATACACCTCGGCTGCCCTCAGATGGTCGCTGCTTGTGTGGACTACTTGGAGTCTGCCCCTTGGGATGAGGCTGATGAGGATGAGATATTAAACACCATCCCTCGCCTCGGGTCCCAGTATGAGCATGTCCTGGCGCGCCTGAGGCCGATGAATCCGGTGGCTATCACCGACATCTTCATTTCGGCATTTCGTCGTGCTACATTGTCGTCTGCTGCAGGATCAGTGTGCGAGCCGAAGGCCTCAGCACAGGAGCAGCTGGAGTATATGCTCACTGAGGACGATGATGCGCCATTGCTAGTGTTTGATAGTGAAATTGTCAAGTCTGAAGTTATGAGTTGTGTTATGGGCTTACTGGCTAGATTCAGTGATTTCATGGATTCTATTCTGACAAAATGTCAGGAAACGACTTCGGGTGCTGACCTTGGGCAAGAGTTGCATTCCTTTGTGTCTGATATTGCTTGGCTCTGTCAGATCTTGAGCAAGCTTGAAATGATGAAGGGTCTCGTTCACTACTGGGTAGGAGCGTCATTTGATATTGTGCAAGCTGTTGAGCTAGTGTGTGTGCAATTTGACTGTTTGAAGACTAGACTGAAGCTGATAGAGGCGTCTGCAAAGGTCCTGGAGGCTATCGCGTTTGGCAACATTGTTCTCCCAACTGAGAGACGTCGTCATCTGGTAAGCATTTGGATTGGTTTTGCACAGAGAACAAAGCCATTGGTCGAACAAGCGGATCACAATAATGATGATGATGTAACACCAAAGTTCATCGTGGACAATGATGTGTGGCAAAACCTGGAGTCCGTGGTTGTTTCAATTGTGCTGACACTGCCATCCAGTTGGCAGGCTGAGATTCTATCGGAATGGCTTCAATCTAAGCATGCCAGGTTCCCTGACTTGTCAGAGGTATTTGAAGTCTGGTGCTATAGATCAAAGGTTGCTAGGAAAAGGCTCTCTTTCTTGAGCTACACTAATAGAGACTAACTCAGGCATCTTGACCTGTGCTGTGCTGCCAATTGTTCTGGAAACATGCTCTCATTTCCAAGTACTTGCCCTGTAAAGTTTTATTTAGAATAAAGGCTAAGGTAGTATCTGAAGTAGACTCTCTGATCATAGCACAGAGCCAGTATCCTACAATTCTCAGGCATCAACCATCATGCAGCTTCATCATTCTGCTGCTTGCATTGCTTGCAGTGTGGTCACTTAGTTGTCATTGGAGTTGCCATACGACCTCCTTATGAACAATTCAGCACATTTGATGGTACAGATAGTCCTGAAGATAAACACATCGGCGTGCCAGCTTTGCAGGAAAACAACAGTCATCATGTATGGGGTAATATCAATTAAGGCAAAGTTGCACTTGAGTGGCCTGTCTGCTCAATCCGGTATGACAGGAATCGAGTCGTGCATGGTGAAAGACTTAACAGTCCTGAGGACACAGCCATTCATTGTTAATGTGCAAATGTATGAATGAACAGAAGGAAGCCCCTCAGAGAGAAGGCTTGCTCTTGCTATAGGAATCAATGGGGGGCGTCTCTCCGGTTTCAGTTACTGCGGAAAGTGATTCTATAATCTTGTATGAACTACTATCCTTGCACGAAAACCAGACGGACTACTAAGGTAGTGTTTGGTTGAGTGTGCGGGCAATTGCAGTTTCTGAAATGCAGGAAACTGGTGGTGTGGTGAGCTTTGATGGATTTCCAGTTCAGGGCGATTAGGCGCAAAGTCAATGAATGGCTGGTGCTTTGGAGGGTGAAAGGCATGTATCCTGGTGCACCATTCCGCCATGATGTAATGCTCAGTGAAAATAAGCTATGAGAACTAGGGAGTCTTGGGACCGCTAGTTTCAATCTGTCGTTTGAGGTGATCACTTTAGCTGATTGATTATTTATTAAATATTAAATCTTTACAATAGTTATTACATTCCCAAGTCACAGGCAATCCGCGAGAGAGAGAGAGATTGTGCTGAAACATAACGCTTATCGAATAATCAGTCTCCAAATAAAACCCATGCACAAATGAAGTGTTACGATCACTATTCTAATTATAAATTGTTATAAGTTGGAAGGTCACGGTAGCGCCCATGGCCTAATGGATAAGGCGTCTGACTTCTAATCAGGCGATTGTGGGTTCGAGTCCCACTGGGCGTGATTCTCTCTTTTTTTTTTCTTTCACTATCCTAAATAATTTGTATCCGGTCTGCTTATATTTTTTTGAGCTTTTAAATCTGATTATTTTAAAAGAAAATTTTACTCCACTTATATCAGTAGCAACTTGTCACATGATCATAAGCACATGGAGAACTGAATGGTATTGTATTTTTTCTGGAGCATTTAAATATAATTGTTTGAAAGGAAAATTTGTATCCATAGCAACTTGTTACACAATCATAAACACAAAGGAACTTAATGTTAAAATATAAAAGAACACACTCGATGGATTGGGACGGCGGCAGCGAGTACAGATTGGGCAACAGGGGGTGCTTGCGTAGTTGCTAGCAATAATCGTCAAGAGTAGGGCCGACGAGGTACGGGGATGGAGGTGGTAGTCACGAAGGATGGAGATTGATTCATTTTAAATGAATCATTTAGATGATGTAAATTTTTTTATTAAAAAAATAGCAACCTGCATAGTAGACACTCCATATAATATTTTCAACTCATTTATATAAAGTTTGGGTTTTTTAAAATAAACTTTAGTTAACAAGTTTGATTAACTTATGCAACGTGAAATTATATGACATTTAATTAGTAATTCGACCCTGCTGTTATTATTTTCATTAGATGTACAAAACGCCAGTCTGTGTAGCGGCAACTTTTTAAAATCATGTGATTCCATATGGGCCTCTTGTCTTAGCATTGCCCTCATACAACATGGCAGGCCCGTTACTTTTTACTTCTCATTAGTATGCATCACTCTGACAGCTCCTCCTTGGCTTCTGGAAGCTTCCCTCTCTCTTGGGGCACAGCCATACGCACATCTTGCTCTCCAAACTCTAACCAAGGAGCCACGGGAGGCGCCGCCGCGGTCGCCAACATCTCCGGCGAGAACCGGCGGAGCGCCACAACCTCCTCCGCCTCGCCGTTACAGCGACGCCTCGGTCTCCAACATCTCCGGCGAGCACCGGCGGAGCACCACGGCCTCCTCCGCCTCGCCGTTACAGAGACGCTGCGGTCGCGAACATCTCCAGCGAGCACCGGCGGAGCGCCACGGTCTCCTCCGCCTCGCCGCTACAGCAACGCCGCGGTCGCCAACATCTCCGGTAAGCACCGGCGGAGCTTCACGACCTCCTCCGCCTCGCCGTTACGACTCCTCCACTTCGCCATGACGCCTTTACCGAGTAAGGTTTGGACTTCTCCCTCACTCGAGTCCTAATTTTTTTTTCTCCTCTTCGTGCATGTTTAGGTGGTGAATTGGTTTTGATGCTGTTGTGGCGTTAGGGTTTCGATAGGCGAGGGTCTGGCGATGCCGTTGTTTCCGCTGTTGTGGTGATAGGGTTTTGATAGGCTGGGTCTGGATGGGGAAGAACTCCCAGATTCCTCCTTGACGGCATGCTACTGTGATCCCCAAGGTGCGGGCACCCTCAAATTTCTGTTCTCAAGTTGCTTGCATCCAATTCGTGACTGCATGTGATATTTCTGCCGCATTGGGGTATTCATGCCATTTATGTGTAATGTGGGTGCGTCGATCCTTCTGTGGGAGGTTGCATAGTGTAGTTTCTGTGCCTATAGGGTTATGGGTCAAACATTTGATTTAGGGCTCTGATCTAGTGCAATTTTGCTTTGGAATGTGAAGCACATATTAGATGAAAGCTATATGGGTAGAGTACGGTGTCTGTAATTCTGATCATGGGTTTGGATGTGATGTGGTTAGCAATGTACTTTTTCTGACTTTGATATGTTGCCTCAGATTAAACTCTGGAATGGTTGAATGATATGTAGGTGACTAGGTGTTCTCCCTCTGGACAGAACTAGATGATGTTGAGATATAGTCTGTTTTGTGTAAGTTAAATGTATTACTGATGGATATAGGCATATCATCCAAACAGTAGAGATCTGTAAATTTGACCTCTATGTTTTTCTAATGTTTGCGGAGCTGATTCAAGCAGGACATTTTGGTCACCATGTTTTTACAATGTCCATGATCGGGTGTTGATCCATTGAGTCAAATATTCAAATGGTCTATAAGTGGGGACTTTAATTTGTTAAAAGACTAGAAAGTAAAATATGAGTTCATTGTGCTGCCAACAGTAGTGATATTGGTTAGGGTTGATTGTCCAGAGTATCAACATTTAAGAACCTTCTTGCTGGACTGCCCTCCTCAATCCATTCTGTTTACTATATATTGACAATGGGACTGGCAATATCGAAAGCACTATGCTATGTTCTTGGGCTACCATGAAATTGGGGTTTTCACTGCCTTTTAGTTTCTTATTTAAAAGAAATTGCAATGCTAGTGTGTTGACTATAGAGTGGTGACAACTTGAGATGGTGGTTATGTATCGTGGGAACATGTTTCATCCATTCCTATGTTGCAGTACAAAAAATCTCATTGTCTTATGATATGGTGGTTCATATTAGAAATTGTTGGGCATTTCAAATGGTTCGTATTGAGGCCTTTTTCTATTCCACCCACATGACATGCTCCATTTCTTGTCATTTAGCTTATTTTCCCACAGCACTAAAGTTCAGTGGTGAGGACTCAGGTTTCTCTACACTTTGACCCCTGATGATGAAATTGATGTTGGTCATGGTTGCAAGGACGGCACAGTTGATGATTGAGAGAACAAAAATGGTGTTTTGCTTGTACATGTAAAGCATGTGTTTGAGCTAGTCTGTGATACCATAGGTCCATTTAATCTTTTTCAAACTTGGAGAATTCAGGCGGTTCATCATTGCTGTTATGAAATTGTATGAGAAGTTTGGCATGTATATGCTGCTCTTCCAAGTAACTTTGAACTTCTTGATCATGCTTCTTGGATGACCAAAGGAAAAACAACAATCTGTTATTCCTTGCCCCCACAGAGCAACATCTTGAGTTACTCATTGTTGGTTAATGTCTGATTACATCAGAATTGTTTTTGTTATGTTGTTTCTTGTTTTTTATTCTTGTGGTTAAACATTTAAACTGTAAATGTACTGAACTTCCGTCCTCTTTTTTCTGGAATATACGCTATACCTTCGCAGACCGAAAACCTGGGGCTGTAATTTTGCAGGAGTAATAAAAAAACGAAAAATCGAATTTCAACTAAACTCTGCATGCTTGCATTTTTCATCCAATGTAGTCATTTAACCTTGGCTAGAGCCTATTCCATCAGATAGTGTGTGTCAGCATCACCTCTTAAGCTTAACACGTCTAGGTAACAAAGTTTGTCTCTAGCTTTTAGTTCTATCAAACAGTTATTGGAGCAAGTAACATCAGGTTCACAGCTACATGTATGGCATAATTTGCTTGCATGGCATGAGTTATCTTGAGTCATACAGAGTTGTGCTGAGTGGTTTATTATTCTGTTGTCATATTTCTTTTGTTTTGATATCATTGTTAAGTGAAGCTCTTGATTATTGATTTCTAACTATGATACATGCTACTAATGTAGACAAGTTAGTCAGGCCTTAATGTTGTTAGAAGGATGATGGTGGTTCTAGAAAAGAAAAATGTAACAGTAGATCAGTAGATCACTTTACTTGTGCACATTTATCTGCTTGTTTGCGAGATTGTGTTATAGCCATGCTTATCATATTTGTGAGTAATTGCACTATAGCTAGAGCCTAGTTTTCAATCAGATGGTCAAGTTATAGACTTATATTAGTCAAGTTGGAATGATTATTTAGTGGGTCTTACACCTAATTCTATGGATATGAATGAGGTACTTCTAGATGTATGGTCTAAAAGTGGCTGGACTACTCCTGTCGATAGTAGTTCCTAGATAAGATCATTAAGCTATCTTATCTTATTTCTGTATTATTTAAAGCATTATGATATATTTTTCCACAACCGGCTCATTTCATCTAACCAGCACCTTCTGAGTTTACCTAGAAACCAAATTATATGGATTCTCTAAAAATGCAATGTTGTTAATGTGGCACTGAATTATGTTTGTTTTTTTGCAAGAAGTTATCGGAATAGATTGTATGTTTTCATTCATGACAAGATGTTTAAATTGCTTAGGGAATTTTAGATGTTTAAACTGAGGCCTTTATTATTAGCGAAATGTCTCACTTTCCCCGATTCATATGGTCCAAGACATTCATGTTTGTTTCCCCCATTTCTTAATTTTTGAATTTAAGCTAACATGTAATAGTTTTATTATGCTAGGTGAACTTGCAAGGGTAGACGACTGGCATTGGTCTCAAAGAAGCAAACAAGAGACGTTAGGTTATTGTCGTGCTGTATAAAATTCGTCTCATTCTATGTATCCTGTGGTCTTTGTTGGGAGTAAACATTGCAGCCTGTTTAATGAAGCCATTTGAAGCCACATTTGGACTATGTCATGGACATGCAGGCGAGGCTTTGCTGTGTACCCAACAGTAATGAACATCAGTCCATTAGTGTGGTGCTAACGGTAGGCCCAATTTGTGTGAATTGAAACCCAGTAAAGGTCCAATTGGTTGTAAAAGTGGCCCAACATAGTTGCATGAGCAGACCCTTGTGACTCACTAGCGAGTGGCTAGCCATTAACAACCCACCAGGATAGGGTTGTCATTGGAGTGGATTTTTGCACCACTTAGCACCCGAACTGACTTAGGTCGGGTCGACGGGATTGATTGGTTAATAAGTATTCATGAGTTGGGTAGGGTCGGATTTTAAGATTTGATATATAAAATTATTTGTAAAATAAAAAAATATTTTTTTAATAACTAATTTTATGAAATTATTACTACAAAAATAAAGACATACAAATTAACTAATGAAAATTATGTGATATTTGTAACAATTGCATATAAGATATCATAAAAATAGTTAAAACTAATACTCTTTTAAAAGAAAGGAAGTGAACTGCACCTTCTACTTAGCACTTAGAGAAAACAGAGTCTTTTAAGGGGTGTTTGGTTCACAATTGGAAATAAGTATGAGAGTTGAGGTTGAGATTTGTAAAGTAAGATTGGGATTGAGAATCTTTTTAAATCCAATGCAATGTTTGATGTGAGTGGGATTGTGAGGTGGAATTTGATTTGAAAGCTTTTGCTGGACTAAAATGCTTTTGCTGGAATTTGGTTGTGAGGGGTGTTTCTATTACTACTCCCCTAGCCCTGCAACCACTACCAATGGGTCGTAGACGACAGTGGCTAGCAACACGACGGAGGACAGACAACGTGGTGCAATCTCATTCACTTCACTCTTATGTCCCATTTCACCAATCGATTACTACTCCCCTAGCCATGGATTATTTCCAATCCTACCCCATTTCCAATCCCTCCAGTGAAAACAAGGGTTTATCCATCCCCTTCTCACCCACAAATCGCTCAAACCAAACAACCCTAGTCTTCACAAAAGCCGCAGATATATGAGCATGGAAATAGGTTCCCCACCTTTGTTGATTTCTGTACTTATGTGCGATATTTCCTTTTATTTAACCATCTGAACTAGATGTTTCAGCGCTCTTTTTGCTCAGTCCATTTGCTTTGTCACTCAAAATATGCTCTTTACTCCCCCGTCATTTTGATGCTTAAAATAACTCTAGGCAAGGTGATCGGCAAGCACATCTTAATCTTGTGTACCTCAGCTTGTTGTCGTGTATTATCAGTTTTTGCGTTATGATGGTCATTACTTATATAGGAGACTGATTCCAAAGATTAATTAAGAATGAGAGATAACATGAAGAATTGATGGAAGAAGACATATTTGGAACTCTGGCTTCTTTACAGTTTTTTTTTTATACAAACTCAATAATTTCTAGTGTCTTCTCATACAAAAATCTGAAGCGGTTCTAAAAGTTTTAAGTTGCTTTGGGCTTTAATTCAGGCTTGCAGAGTTAGTCAAAGAAGCTCTAGCTCCTTGAAGCTCATAAGCTGAAACTGGAAAGGTGCTTGGCCAACAATTTTAACTGCTCTGATTTATAATTGTATTTGTCGTTTTTAACCCATTAATAAAATATTGTACTGATTGTTATAATCAGTAACAAACCATGTAATTTGTTATGATTTTGGGCAAATATGACTTTGACTTTGACTTTGACTTTGACTTTTGGAGCGAGAAAAGCCACCAAAAGTGAGAAATCGACTCTCAACTTCTTTCAAGTTCCAAATAAACCCAAACTGGAGCCAAAGTGTGTGTCTAGGAACTCCAACTTCACCGCAGCCAAACACCACCTGCAAAGGCAATAAATTAAGTTTCTGTTCTTTCCATAGGAAATTTTTCGATGAACAAAAAGCAAAAAGAAAATTAAGTCTCTGAATTTGCTTCACATCAGTTGCACCTCCAAACCATATATAGATGATATGTTCTAAATAAGGGTACAACGATGATATGTTCTAAATAAGGGTATAACTAAGATGCTCACATGACGACCAAAAAAAAACATGACAATCTAAAAAATACATCAACCTAAAATAAGAAAAAATAAGAAAATGAAACAAACCAAAGTGGGAAAATACGACAAATTAAAAAAAATGACAATCTAAAATAATAAAATATGAAGATATGATAACCTAAAAAAAAAAAGTGACAATATAAAATAAAAAAAATATGACAACCTAAACTAAAAAAACACGACACCCTAAATCTATTGGATCAAGCAAATGCAAATGACTATTGGATCACGATATATTAGTTGATATGAAAAGTGGTAGTAAACTTATAAAAAACATTTTTATGTTAGCCATTCAAAAAAAGAATAAAAAGAATAGATGAATGTCCAAATTTCAACACTTCTCAATGTTATGCCAGATTACACAAGTCTCCGGTTTCTCGTTGAATCTTGAAGATCTTGCATTAGTTTCTTGTTTCTCATCAGTTATTGCAGATGTCGCACTAGTTTCCTGTTGCCCATCAGATAATGCAGATCTCGCACTAGTTTTTTAGACCAGAAATTGTGTAGTACTGTTTATAATTCAATTGGTTATTTGCAATTGCGCAAGACTCAAGAGAGCCCCAAATCAGATTCTTTACCCATAGCGCTATAACCATAGAAACCACTCCATCTCAACCGACATGCCACATTACACATAAACCACATGAACCATATGTATGTAGTCAGACACAAATCAGAACCATCCAACCCCAGAATAAAACCAATGCAGCAGCAGAAATACCACATGCAGAAGCGAACTGGAGGCAAACAAGTTTGAGGATAACATTTTGAGGATGCCCTCACCTTGGGGATCACAGTGAGCTCGTTGTCGAGAGGAACCTGGGTAGCACAAGTACTGGTCGGTGTTCTCTCCGATCCAGATCCTGACGCATCAAAAGTTCATAACCCTAATGCTAAAACAGCAGAGACAACAGCATCGCCAGATCCTGGCCTATCAAAACCCTAACGCCACAACAGCAACAACAACAGCATCACAACCAATTCACCACTCAAGCATATG
This sequence comes from Pharus latifolius, assembly GCA_019359835.1. Taxonomy (NCBI): domain Eukaryota; kingdom Viridiplantae; phylum Streptophyta; class Magnoliopsida; order Poales; family Poaceae; genus Pharus; species Pharus latifolius. Next base: position 58,578,381 of record CM033327.1, read on the forward strand.
CGAAGAGGAGAAAAAAAAAAAGAAGATTCGATTTAGGGAGAAGTCCAAATCGTACTCGGTGAAGGCGTTATGGCGAAGCAGAGGAGCCGTACGGAGAGGCGGAGGAGATCGTGGCGCTCCGCCGGTGCTCACCGGAGATGTTGGTGGCGGCGCGGCTCCTCCCATGGCTCCTTGGTGGGGTTAGGGTTTTGGGTTCTGGAGAGCAAGGCGGGCATGGCGATGGCCCGAGAGGGAGGGAGGGGGGAAGCTTCGAGAAGCCAAGGAACGGTTACGTTAGTAATAAGCAATGGGCCCGCAATTTTTTCGTGGCCCAAATGCTAATTAATATACGAGGCCCATATGGAATTGCATGGTTCAAAAAGTTGCTTCGCAGGAGGCGTTTGGTGGACAGTTGAGAATGGGCGCCAGCTCTAAGGGTTAGATTTGTAAGGTGTGATTGAGATTAAGAATTTTTTTTAAAAAATTTAATGTAATTTTTTATATGAGTAAGATTTTAAGGTGGGATTGAGTTTGAAATTTTTTATTAGACTAAATGCCCCTTCTCATATCTCTAATCGAAACCTTAGCTCGTGCTTTAGTGATGGCGAGTAGCAATGGCGAATGGCACGAAGGCATGGCGGCGAGCAGCGACGATGGACGGCACGACTACTAGCAACGACAACAGATAGCACGATGATTAACAGTGTGACAGTAAGGTGGTTGATGGCAAGGAGCGATGGCGGATGATGCGACGACACGACAGTGGACAATGCGATTGCTGACAGTGACGACGGACAACACAACAATTAGTAGTGTGAAGGCAAGGCAGCCGACAGTGCAACGACAAGCAACATGATGATGTGAAGATGGACAACACAATCGTTAGTAGCAACAGCAAACGACATGAGGACAAATCGACAGACAGTGCGATGCCAGAGAGCGCCAAAGGATGACGTAACAATGGAGGACACACCGGAGGACGGCCCAACGGCGGAGAGTGTTAGTGTGGGTAATCTAGTCACTTCACCTTTATGATCAATCTCACCAATCTATTATCAATCTCTCCCTAGTCATGAATTATGCACAATCTTATCTCATTTTCATACTCAATCCTCTAACCAAACAAAGATTTGATCCATCCCTTTTCCATCGTGCCCAATCCCACCTCAAATCTCTCAAATCATGCGGGCCCCTAGATCCTACTATACAAGTCATTAGTGTTTTTTTCACTAAAATGTGGAAATAAAAATGCACACGGATTTGGTCCCAGAATCATAAGGTGAGATTAATTTTAGACAACAAATTTATCAATAACACTATTTTAGTTCACCTTGGGGCGGGTACTATTTTGGGCCTCTTATGAGAAAAAAACTACAAATTAATAAGTCTCAATATCACTGATAAGTGGGCCTATTGATCAACATATCCCACTAAGTGATCCAAAAATATTTTGATTTAGGTTCTTCGATGATTAAAATAGTGCTCTTAAAAAGTTGAGGGTCTAAAACGAATCTAATCTTAATATTGAGGACTAAAATAGAACTTTTGCCGAATAACAGTATCAGAAACTAAGTAATTGGATATTGCAAGCCGGATATAAATTCCAGAACACATTAAGTCCAATTCAGGTTAGCTTTGTTAAAAGAGAAGGCATAAAAAGTTTCGTAACTTTGAGAGTGAGATAGCACGCATTGGCTCCTTTGGCGCATATAGTAGCGTGGAAACTGCTTTACGTGACAGGCAAAGATTCTTGTTTCCATAAGCTTGCATGGTGCTTTCTTAATTTCTAGCTATAAGATTTGATGTCGAAATCGCAGTGTCCAAGGACATGACTAATTACGGATCAAAGTGATCTTTATATGACCAAGAACGTGATCACCACATGGAAATCAATGGGTCGACATGTATGAAATAGTTGTGTGTACGTGTGCCCATTGTGGAGGTACCCGTACTAGATCATCACTGTTCTTTACTCCTCTACCGTCCATCCATTGCTAAGTAATGATGGCGCACACTACGGCAATCCATTGTTTACAGAACTCTACTACTGTTAATGGATCATCTATACATGCAACTTATACGTCATTAATTTTCCAGGTTTCCGACGTCTCCAGCTGATAAGTGCTTTATCTTTCAAGATTAGAATTTGATTTTATAATTTTCATATACCTACGTCTTTTAGATACATAAGTGTTTGAGCCAAATGTTTCCACTGAAAAAATTGAGTATATACATAGGATGTCGCCAAGGCGTTTGGTTTTAGTAATGGGAGAGGAAGGCTTTAATGTTCCAACTTAACCTGGACTACTAATTAAACCATCATTCTGTGATGGTTAGACTAGACTAATCCTTTGGATCCATAGAGTCCATCAGCAGCCAACCAAACCACGAAGAAATTAAGGCCGGGTGATCTCCAATAATTTCCCCACTGATTAGATGCAACACACACACATATGTTTATGATAAGCTAGGTGATGAGCTAAGACGAAAGTGCCCATCCAGTTTGTCCATTTGCCTCATCAGGCTCCAACATGATGTGCACTATCAGATTTCTTCTCAGGCCACCAGCCGTAACAACAAAAAGGTTTTGGCTGTTTGCCTGTTTTAATTCGTGTTACCCGCGACAAAACTGAGAGACTTACAAGTGAAAGTAGTCTGCGTGGGAAAATATATTCTTCAGTATAATTATAAAATTATTTGGAGCTATATTTACTATTCGTAAGGAGATATTTTTCTAATTTATGTATTTGTGTAAATTATACTATGTGATATTGTTATAAGTGTATTTGAAGTAATTAAAGATGATCAATGAATATATATACAACAACACAAAAGGCAGCATGAATTCTCATGGGCACGACGTGTGGTGTATGGACTATAGAGTTCTACAAGGAATACTATTTGCAAGGAGCTAATTAACTTGGAGATCATGCATTCAAAGGGTGTAAAAGGATAGAAGCAAGGATAAGTTTTGGTCACGTACTACACTTGAAGACCCACATGCAAGATGGATCGAACAATCGGATTGCTCCACGTACGCAAAACGGGACAGAATCAAACTACGCAGTTTCTTGGATGGAGCACAAGACATAAAGTTTATATTCAAACGAACACCAGGATTTGGACACGGAGACCAATCCACCATCAAGCTATCAATAGCTGTCGAACAGAAAAGGTTTCGCGTCCTCTACAGAGCTAAATTCATATATTTAACATAGGATAATTTTGGAGGATGATTGGGTTCAATGTCGAATGTACAGGATATAGTCGAGTGAACTCCAGAAAATATCAATGTGTTTGTTTTTTTTATTGCTTTCAATTTGATTTCTTGGCTTGTTCTTTAATTTTCACTGCATAGTAAATTTCTAATATAATTTTGATTCCAATCATCCCTCAATGTCATACCTAATTCTTACACTTCGCGTGGACACTAAATACTTATTTGTTCAAGTTACGATTTTTTGGACAAAATGAGAAAATTGTTTGAAAAGAATTGAACTACTTAACTTTTAAGAGAACCTTCGATGAGAAATTATTCGTTTGGCTTCAACTTTGGATTCTCTTGACCAGAAAACTGAAACTGAAATGAGGACAAACAAGCTCTGAAATTTGCGTGCCGTTAACTGGTGTGTGATTAGTGGCTATGCATCAGGGTGTGAACAGGATGCACTTTGAGCAGGTATAAGCTGGGGCAATCATTGACCACGGATTTGGACTTTTGTTAAAATTCATGCATGGCTTTAGTGGGGCATACATAGCCCTTTTTTTCTTGTGTTTGTGTTGGTCACATGCTAAGATTATTCGACAGGAGGGTTTGAGAGGAGGTCCACTAAGACACACCATTGTCGTAATGTGATTAACTACCAGCTAGCATCAAACTTTCTCACCATTGATTTTATTTACGGGAGTTATTGCTTTCTTTTTCTTCATGGAAATGAAATGGTTGCTTGCATATTGTAACCCGAAAAGTTAATTTGGATAGCTTCTTATGCGCAAATAATGGAAATTAATGAACTAATTTTTTTTTCAGAAATGAGTAAAAATTAAAAGAAGTTAATCTGTTGGTTTTTGGTTGGTTTTTTAGCCGGTCTGGCTACAGGAGCACCGTCATTCACATTGAAATATTAACATGTATGGATGGTTTGAGAGTTGAGACCATATATGTAGACACTAGAAACCTTTCGTGATGAACTAGTACTTCTTGATGAGGTATGTTGAGTCAAGTTTTGCCTTTACCCAAGTCCGCCCAATCGCCACCATATTTCCTAGATTAATTCCACCTTGACCAAAAGTGGGTTCAGAAGCACATTTGTCCAGCTTCCTCATGCTCCACCCACACTTGTAATTATTTGATAAAAAAAATTTATACTACTCTAAAAATATCAAATTATTAAAATATTATTAGAGATAAATAGACATATGTATCTATGTTCTCATGTCATTGAGATATCCAATAATTTATTTTTCTAAATCTGAATTTTTATGGTGCTATGAGCTAAACACATTTCAATCTTACGTGGTAGAAAGTACGAATTGTGATGTCTTAAAGATGAGACGCAATCTATGTTGGTACGAAGAAATGCCAAGCAAAATGGCCTAACTTGTTAGCAGAAGTAAATAGCATGGACATTAAAACAACAAAAACGGTACATACACTAGGTTCAAATAAAAAAAACCATTCGATATTTATAAAGCTAATTCGTCATGCATGGTGTAGCCTATTCATGAGAAATTAATTGCGCCCATTCTACTCCAAATTACTCCACTTTTTATGATTTGATGCATGCATGGTGTAATCCATTATTGAGATTCTTTTGGCCGCGATGGACGCACTAATTGATTGATCTGTACAGATCGAAGGCTGCAAGAACTAGCACTGATCAAACCCCATAGGTAAGGTTAATCAGATAAATTAGTTGTGCTAATAAATAATATCCTAGAATGTCATGCAATTAAGTAAAATGTTTTCTTTTAAGTACATTATAGAAAACACAACACTTCTCACACTTTAACACACACATATATTCCTACAGGGAATTAGCCGATGATTAAATATGTGCCAAAAAAAAAATCCAAGAAGTAAGTTATGAACCAAATACATAGACTTTGAACAAGGATATACTATCACTTTTTAACTTGGGTTTTATCAACTAACTGTGCAAATTAAGTGCACAATAGGGCATAATGATTGACAAATGTTGCACAATGCCACATCTTGTTTCCAGAATTTTTTTTTTGAGAAATTGTCTTTTTCCAGATTGTTAACTTGGTGCGCTGTTAGCATCTGGTTTCCAGATTGGGCATTACAGAGTCGTCATGTGAGCGTACTTCTTGCTTACTGCTTAAGACAGCAATTGTTACTTGTCTTGATCATAATTAAGTAGTTGTCATCATTAAATTGTCATGGCAATTCAACTTTTATGTCTAAGCTAACTAGCTATATATCTAGCTAGGTGCATCAGGTCACAGATTGCTCTCTTTCGATACCATTACTATTTCCATTCCTGGTAATATTATTCCTCAATGGTTAATTGATGATATTAATTATATGCGTATGAAATAAGAAGTTGTGTAAAAAAGGGTAAAATGTGACGTTGGGTTAGTAAATATCTAATCCATACAGTGACAAATCATGCAGCATCTCCCGTAGAATTCTGGCAAGCTAGCCCCAATATTTTGCCAAGAAAAATAGGGGTTAAAAGCCTCGTGTAGTCCAACAAGCAACCACCAAAAATTAAACTGGAAAAACTGGAGCTGAAGTTTAACAACACCAAAGCAAAAGAAATTAAGTGCAACAACATACAACACCAACATCACAGCAGTGGAACTCTCTCTCTCTCTCTCTCTCTAGAGTAATTTCTTTTGGCAGTAGACCTTAATTTTGGTGGTTGATTAATCTGATATCAAAATGTCATAGTACAAAAATCAGTGTAGTTCATGAACTATCAGGAACAGAGAGGAAAAAAAAAAAGGTTAAAAGAGATTTGAGAACAAAATCAAGAAATGATGCACTTGCAATATATTAATTGAGCAAACAACATGGAGGTAATTAAATCAGGTCAGTTTAAGACCGACGATAGAGAACTTCATAATGCTTAAAAAATAATGAGTTGTACAATTTATAAAACAAATTGAAGATTTAATATTTTTTTTTGTAAAATATAGAAGCACTACATAATCGAGATTTTTGTTTCTAGAAGTCTAGAATTAGCTCGCAAACATGCTCATGGACGCATGTATACTCAAATTTCAGCATGTTAATTATGTAAGATTGATATAGATACATGACCATGCATGACATCATGAGGGGTGCAAGAAGAGAGAGAGAGAGAGAGAGAGAGCTGGAGCTAGGTACACCGCTAAACTTAAAACATATCAAGAGACTACTAGCTAAACCACTTGCACTGGAAACAGTACCCCCTCCTTACACAGATCAACATCTGGCTAGCTCATAGCCTCAGAGACAAGTCGATCTCCTCGCCCTTCCTGCCATAGACGTACCGGCCGCCGCCGTCGGTGTCCATCCAGCTCAACACAGCGTCCGGCGCCTCCACCTCCTCACCGATTTGCGCACGGTAGGGCCAGAACTCCCCGCCGACGACGCGCGAGGACGGCCCGCGCGGTGACGCAGCCGCGGCGAGGTCGCGGCTGCGCTTGGCGAGCGTGCGCTCCAGCTTGTGCGCGTTCTGGTGGCCGCCGAGAGCCTGCGAGCTGTAGAACTTGCGCTGGCAGTAGTTGCACGAAAAGGCCCGGTGGTCGAGCGGCGCCGCTATGGTGTCGACGGCGACGGCAACGGCGGCGTGCCGGCGGGGCGTCGGCTCTAGCCGCAGGTCGAGGCTCACGCCCTGAGCGTGCCTCTGCTCGTTGTCCATGGATGCAACTCCAGAATTCTTGTGTTGTTGTTAGTGTTGGAAGTAAGTGCAGTTAAGTAGGAGAGGATGTGTTCGGAGGGTAGAAGCCAACAACTCAGTGGTGCGCAGGTATATAGAGAGAGATTTCGGGTCGTAATATATTTGCATGTACCCGAACCCGCACTTGTTATCATGTTACAATTATTAAGATTCTAACTATGCAAGACATTAATTCTACTCGGTTTTTATCTGTAAAAGAAAATATTTAGTTTAAACCACTAACTTGATGCTAATATACTAGACAAGTCATGTTTCATCATGCGTGCATCAAATTGACATAAAAAATTCTTAAAAAATTTAGCAGTGTACATTGATGGTTCTAGCTAGCTTGGTTATAGTCTTGGTTGTTAACCACTCACATTTGTTAATCATAATATCGTGCGTTCACATATTGAGAGAGAGAGAGAGAGAGAGAGAGGTGCTCGTTTTTATGCTTCCAAGTGTGGGAATTGTTAGTCACAATCTCACGTAAATAATGCGTCTGTTCACTTTCTTAATTGGGGAATTTGTGGCCCATGCATGCATGCGAGTTCAAACACATTGCAGCTTGCTTATGAAAAATATGCGAAATCGCGCACAGAAAGCGGAATTACTACTCAAGCATGTTGTAAAGAAAAAGGACGAGAGGGGACAGTCACAGAGAGGTCCTGTAAATAAAGGTCAAAAGGAATAGGCTAAGTGCATGAACATATCTGCAAGTACGACTACTGCTTGCGATATCATGATTCATGCACGTGTTTAATTTGCTTTTAATGTTCTTATGATTGTGTTCAACTAAAACTTGTATATGTTCTTGTGCAAAAATTGGGTTTTGGCTTAATTATACATGTAAATGAATCAATTAGTATACAAAATTTAAGCCATAGGTAATCCTTGTTCCATGACTTCAAAATCTATCTTCGTTGATATGTAAAAAACATGTTTTTTTTAAAAAATAACAATTTAAATCGATTGGCACTCAATAGTGCTCTAGTGCATAAGCTAATAAATCTTTTTTTAACAAAGGGTTTGGTTTTTTACCTTTCTTTAAGCAACAGCTCAATATTAGCTATATTTAAAAGGAGAGAAAAAAATGGAGTTATAAATGGGTCCATTAGTTGGATGATTTGTATTTTATTTTTCTTTTCCTCTAAACTGAAATGGAAATCTCTGAATAGCCTGTCTTTCCTTGTGTCTATACTCTAGACAGACATAACTTAGCACATGAGCATACAAAATACATGGATGTCCAATTGATATAAATATTGTGCTGGCTTTGAAGACACAGCAACACCTTTCAGAGATGTGAGGTGCCTGCACGCCCCTTCCTTGGAAAGACCATTTTTGCTATCAAGTCTCTTACTCATAGTGGTCACAAAACACTACTGGGGCCTGGAGCTAGCTATGATGGCGCTACAGAAGATACAAAGGCTTCTGTAGACTCCCAATGTACGGGCTACTGAAACAACAGGATGGCCATGGGAGAAGTGAATATTGTGAATCCATATTTTACTTTACAATCGTCTCTGCAGGCAGGCACAGCAACTGTCTTGTCTGAAATAGTTAGTAACAGTTCAAATATATATAGCCTTGTTCAATGACCGACACAACTTGGATGATGGATGGATGGATGGATGGATGGATGGAGTGCACAAAAGGCCAAATGTGTAGGTTGTAGCAGCAGCAGCATGCTGATCTGAAGGAGATGCCCGCATAGTACTGTACCTCCCTTGCTCCATCCATATCTTTTTACAGAGACTGATCACAACATGATTCATATGTTGGATATCTTTGATACTGGGTCGGCATGTCTCCTATCGGAGTAAAACAACGAGTTGCTCACGTGTGCTTGTGATGTAGACATGTATCATGTATGCATGGAATGGAGATATGATGTGAGTATATATTCCATTAAGTGGTGGTTAAGTCACTTCTTGATATCGTTCACTGCTCTGTGCCAACGAATGGCCTGTGCAGTAACTTTTTTTTTGGTGCATGCATGTCTGTGTGATCCAGAGGGGTGGATTTTTTTTGGTACTGCAAGAGATACGGTGGGATGCATGTCTCTGACAGAAATCTGGTCGGGCGTGCATGGACCAGGTCGGGGATTCATCCAGGATCTTCCACATAGATCTGATAAGCTTTTGCAGCTAGCGATGCTGTTCATATCGCAAACATTTAGGTAGTAGGTACGTCAAAGAAAATTGAGACTACAGATTAAATTCGGTTTAAATTTGCCTGTCACATATTAAGTTGTCATTTGTCTGTCAATGAAGATTATCAACTTGCAATCTTTACATAGGAATTCTTCACGTCCACGAAAAAAGTTTCGTTCGATTCACTGTCTCGTAAGTAAGCTGTCCAAATTGACTCAGAAAAGACAAATAGATTGTTTTACAAAGTGTGTAAAAATAATTGCGACTAAACTAAATTGTGCAAATCGACGAGCTATTACAATATATCAGCTGATAAGCAGATTCGCATTTTGTTCTATTTAGTAGTTTCACAACAATGATTTGTAACACTGATAGAAACAAATAATAGCTAGAGGCAACAGTCCTATAAAGAATCCCGGCTGTGTTTCATATAACTGAAAAATCCTACACTCCATGTATATTTCGCACCAAACAAATCCTAATCGGGGTGAAACTTCTCTTATGTTTACCCGTTGCAGTATTGCACTAATTTCTGTAGAATGTATCCTTTTGTATTCGGGGGGAAACTCAAGTTTAGGGAGTTGACACTGAGGTCCATCTCTCAAGGTCGAAATATATCACCAAACATCTCTTAGATATCTCCCTTCCATCTGCAGGCTCTTCACATAGCTTTCCGTCTTTGAGCTATCCATAGAACCCTGCAAAAGTATTGTTAAAAGTACCATTCAGCAGAAGAAAACAAAAGTACTTCATTGCAAAACAGAAGCTCCAGGGGGAAAAAATCAAGGTGCAACGATTTGAAATATCTTTCTGCATCTGTGTGCATTCCCTAGAAAGTAATTGAACTCCAATAAGGCAACCTGCCACTTCACAAAGCTCCATGCATTAAACGTGCTAATAGAATCACCAAGAATCCAACCTCCACTGCAGTCACAGAAACGAGTCTAGGATGGATAAACTAGGTGGTCAGAGGATTGTCAAACCCACCGGTTTGGTCCAGACTGCTTTGATCGGCAATCCATCAGTTACTAACTTACCAGTTTTCTGACTTCTGAGTGTCTGACCATAAAGATCACCCCCGTACAAGGGGGGAAATCGTCCAAAGGACCATAGCAAATATTAAAAATGAATCATCTTGGTAATATGGCAATGCAATGATGGTTCACTGTTTTTATATGCAAACTCAGCAGGGATAAAGATGATGTATTATAATGTCATTGAGGATAACATGTGCATGCTACAGAATGATAAAACTAATACTGATATCTACGGTGGATTGCTCCAGACTAACAAAATGTTAAATTGATGGTTATTTGTATGAAGTCCTTGTAATATCAACCATAAGCCTATTTGGATCTCATGCCCCCCTAAACAACCATAAGCCTATTTGTATGAAGCCCTTCTTGTGATAGCAAATGTGGGCCTGCTTGGATCTCTTGTCCACATAAACAGGAGCTATTCTAGCCTTGCTTAGCAAAAGATGTTTGATAGTAGTTACATAAGCTAGCTTTGCTAAGCAACCAAGCCTTGTTAGGTTAGGAAAAGGTTGTCCATTACAGAGAGACAATTTGGCTCTCTTTTTTTTCCTTTCTAAGAGAGCCGTAGGAATCAGCAAGGTCATGAGATCAAATCCTAGAAAATCCAGAAATATGATATAACCCGGAGTTGATGAAAATTGAACCTTGGCATTTAGCCAAACAACTCAAATGTCATACTGGTTATACTACCACTGGTTGGCGACAAGTTGGCCCTCCTGCACAGCACAGGCAAGATTGCCACAAGAAATAAAGAGAACCCTCTCCAACCCTACCCAAGCCTACATCTACTTCCACCCTCCCCAAGCCTACATCTACTTGGCCCTTAGATAAGTAAAATAAGTAATAAACCAAATCTAACAAGTGATGCTGAGACAATAATAAAGTTTGGGAAGCTAGCAATACCTGTTCATGAACGATGGTGTGTATCGTGCGGTGTACATCTCTAGCCATGCCCTTAGCATCACCACACACATAAACATAACCACCCTGAGAAATAATGCTCCAAAGCTCGGAAGCCTGGGAAGAGAACACGAGAACGATGAGAAAAAGGAAAGATAAGAAATGATGTTAGATTAATGAGAGGATTGAGGGGAAAAAGAATGAATTTACCTTTTGTGCCATTTTGTGCTGAACATACTCTTTTGTGGGCCCCTCACGAGAAAAGGCTACAATCAACTCAGACAGGGCACCAGAATCAACAAAATTGTTGAGCTCATTCTCATAGATGAAGTCCTGAACAAGGAAAGCGTTAATCAGGAAAAAAATATACATGAGATTGGAAATCACTGAATCAATCAGCTATAAAATACGTGCTGACAGATAGACAAGGAGTCGTTCTAGGGAGAATAACTACAGCATATAAAATTTATGGCAAATAGGTATTTTGCTACGTCTTTGGAATTATGGATCTGTGATAGATCCCATAAATTATTAAACTTTTGCTACATACTAACCCCAGAGGGAGATGAAGCAGAGACATTATAATTTATACATACCATCTTGCGGTTTCTGCACCCAAAGAAAAGGACGGCATGCCCTAGTTCCACTCCACTCTCTTTTAAAGCTAACCGTTCCTGCCAATGCCAAACACATCAGATATATGCATGAAAATTCTTAAGAGAAAAAGTTTGAAGAACAATGCCAATGATATAAACCAAACCTGTAAGAAGCCCCTGAAAGGTGCCAGACCAGTCCCAGGGCCTATCATTACAATTGGCACTGTAGGATCAGAAGGCAGTTTGAAGTTTGACTGTCGCACAAAAATTGGAGCCCAGCTACATTCTTGACTCTCTTCCAAGGTAGTTGAATTCTGTAAGCAGGATAGTGGAGTAAAATGCTTACTGAATGATATGATTATCGTGAACAAATACTTAAAAAGGATATGAGCATCACTATACTGAACCCACCCCCACCCCAACAGGAGAAAAAAGGTTATGGTGGTTAGACAAAAATTTGAGTAATCATCTATAGAAGGAAACTGTACAAACAATGTGTCAGAACCCATAAGTTCTTGGAATCCTGTTATTCAGTAATAAAAGATCTGGGCTTCACAGGAAGGAATACAAGGTTGCAACTTTGAATGAAATAATCTATCAAGAAACTATCATTCATTTTGCTGTCAATGGGGAAGTAGTCAAAGAATGTCATAAGGAGAACTACAAGAGAAAGATAAGAAGTTGAGATTATCCCAATAAAATAAGGAAAGACAGGCTAAGTGAAAGGGTGGTTCTACTCCTGCATCAAGAAACATGGAAAAGACTGTACAAACAACATGCAGTTCTCAAGAAAAAAAATAAGAAACTTGTTCCGCATAACCTGTTTACAGTTACAATATGCACATCAGCACATGGTTGAGTACAAACATAAGAAGTTAAAACCAACTAAAATTGTCAAATTCAACAAACTTTCTGTCAACTACAAAATTGAATGATGTAGGGTAAAACCCTATTATAGGAACAAACTGCTTTGTAACCAAGTATAGGCAACAATAGAACCTTCATCCAAGTAGAGCAAACTCCTTTATGAATCCTTCCAGTAGGTGTTGGCCCATACACTACTGCACATGTCACATGAATCCTTGTCGGTGCTATCCTGCAGCCATACAGTAACATGAGTCTTAAGACTTTGCAATATCTGTTCAGATTAGATGAGGTCTTGTTTAAAAACACAGTACCTTGGTGAGGAAGATATTGAGTAGTATCTAGGCTGCAAGCGAGGAGCAATAGCTGCAAAGAAGACTCCAAGTGGAGGCTTGGCTGAAGGGAACTCTGACATAACTTCCAAGAGACTTCTTTGACTAGCCACTATCCATTGAGAATATTCCTCCTGCCCAATAAAACTCACGTGAGTAATGCAGCATCAAAATCGGCTTACCAACCTATATTACAAACCAACCTTTCCAGCAGGAGATGCCAGATTTCTTAGCCGCTCAGCTTCTCTGGGATCAGATGCATGAGCAGCCAAAGCAATTAAAGCACTCTACATCAATCCATTGAGGGAACAAAATATCATCAATATGACAAACACAAATAATACAAATAGGTTCAACAATCTAAAGGCTACCTTTTTGGGGGAATTTAACAGGTCTGCATATCGGGTAAGTGCAGTTCTCAGTGTACAAGGAGATGGGAAAGGAGGCGCCAAAGAACCCCCAAAAAGTGGAGTACCATCCTTCTGGTCAGCATAAATTGAGAAAAATGTATCAGGTGAATAACCTAATAGCTTTTCTGCTGCCTCCACGTTCTCGATGCAATTTTCTGCATATACACCAACATGATCTCCAGTCTCATATCTGGTGAGAAAAAAATGAGTCATCAGTGTCTTAAGACTAGAATTAGTAATACTTCAAATATGTGAGTAAAATGGGACATAGGGTATGTTTAGTTTGTTACCAATAGACAATAGTTGCCACACCTGAGTTGTGGCACATGGCACAGTTTTGGCATGCCATAATTTTTTGTGGCAGTCTATTTGCTATATAATTTGCTAAAAACTTCTACTCCCTGAAAAATGTGGAACTTTTTCCATTGCTATGCAGATTACACAAAATAAATTTTGCTAGCTCCTACTCTCCATATCTCATTGCCACCCTAACCAATTTATAACTTTGCAGCTAGCATTATAAGTTTGCAAAATACTCAAAGGTCAAAAAGAATTTAAGTACAAATTTTACAATGGGGAAGCTCTTATTTCATATTTCCTTATTCCTTCCTTTCTTGAATTATGAGTCTACTTTGGGAGAAAATAGGTATAGTTCACTTGCATTTCGAAACTTTGAGTATTATCTGCCATGTTGTGGTTTGAGAACTAGTTTGTGTGTTAGGAATATTATGGATGTATTGAATGACGTAGGACTAATCATTTTGGTTCCTATAAAACTGGAACTTAAAATCTTTGATCCAAAAAAATTAGAAACTGCAGATACAGACATAAAACAAGTCATAAATGATCATGTTCATCTATTCCCTTATTTTCAGAAACTAACAAAAGTAGAGCTTTAGATATGCTTACATGAGGCCAGTTCCAGCAATATCAAATTCTATATGAATGCAAGACCGGTCAGAAGCTGGCATATGGAGCTCCCGCCGCACAGCCACATTTGCCCTAAAACAACAGTATCTTCAGAGTTAGCTCGTTGTCACACCCACAGCTCTGAGCACATAAAAGCAAAAATGTCCTACCTGCAAGGATGTTGAATGTCATAAGCAGCATGACCATTAGTAAGACTGAAAGTCTTGTCGATATGTGTGGCGTCTTCTGGTTTGATAAATACAATTCTATATTCTGGAATAGCAGCTGTATAAGGAGTTGGTGCAGCTGAAGAATCATCTTCTTCACGGAGCAATTTATCCAATTCTGGCCATAGAAGTTCCTTCCTTTAGCCACAAAGAATCAAAGGGTTAGCCTTTGACGCATAAGCAATAAAAGTAATATAAGCATTGTGCTGAAATGAGATTGAGAACAGTAACTAATTCAAACATTACAGGCCTACAAGACGGTCAAATGCATCATCCTATATATCAATCCTTATGTTTTAAAGTTGAGATCAGGGTTAAGCAGATTGCAGTTTGTACCATGAGTTGAAGTCATCCTCAATGCATTGATCATCATCTCCAAGACCCACAGGGACCAGGCGTTTACCACCTAAAATAGACATGTCAAAAAAGACAAAATTTAAGCAGCAAACCAAATAGGGAAAACCATACAAGTAGAAATATGTCGCAGAAGATCCACAAAACCTCGTGCAGTGATTACATGGTAAAAGGCATTGTTCAGGCCTTTCTGAAACAACATTTGGTTTGCTTATATCATTTAAAAAGCTCCACTTCTGGGTCCAAACAGCTCCACAGAATAAGGAGCGGCTCATGTGTTCATTTCATTATATCTCCAAATGGCAACATGCATTGAGCAAGACTCATTAAAATGAGCAATCAGTGATCAATGATCAGCTCAAAGAATGCAGCTGCAAAAGAGGGGGGGAAGGTGCCAGAAAAGCAGCACAACAGTCAACTATTTTAGCATTTGAGCATTACTACCAAACAATCCCAATAAAGCTGATTTTTTTTTTTTTTGTGTGTCTGCATCATCATGTATGAGTACAAAAATTAGAGAAGTTGACAAGTTGTAACCCGTAATTTGTTTTTCAAAATTAGAGCTTTTGCCTTGAGTTCAATAGAGTTCTTTCCAAGCGAACAGGCACACAGACTCTATACAAAGTTACTTTTCTGAATCTTCTTGTTGAACTGAGTTATTATTAGTCATTCTGATTTAGTTACCTTGTTCGGCAAGGAGCTGATCAATCACCTTTCCAACCTTCAATTGAAAACAAAATTGATAAGACATCAGTGTACGAGCCAAAGCACATGCATGCATCAGACCAAAGTAAAAGCACAAACTAACCTTGTTAAAATGCTCGTACTGTCTGTTCCCCAGGCCAAAAACCGCATATTGTAGATTACTCAACCATTCACCCCTCTCACTCCCCTGTACTCAAACCAAACCAAGAGACCATCAATAAAATGTACAAGAGCACCAAACTACAAACTAAATGCTAAATTTTGTTATCCAACCTCTGTGAACCATTTATAAAACCTCGCTGCATTGTCAGTTGGTTCCCCATCCCCGTACCTACATCACCGCCACCATATTATAACAAACAGTCAGACCCAAATTCATACTTTCCCATGACTGAACTAATCTTATAATCGATTCACGAGTAAAACTGGAGATGATGCAGCCGATCCTTACGTGGCCAGGAAGAACAATGCGAGTGTCTCCTTCTTCAGCTTCTCCTCGTATTCGTTATCCTCCATGGCGTAATCATCCTACACCACCTCCCAAATCACGCATTCATCCATTTAAACTACACGCTAAGCATAACTAACTAATGATCAAACCATACAAACAACACTTACCAGATCGACGACCTTGAAGGCGGCCTTGTCATACCTCGCCCTCGCCTCCTCCGCAAACGCCTGCAAAGTTTACACAAATAAAACACCCTAATTTCATACAGTAAGAACAAAATGGGAGGGTTTGGCTGTACTATTAGGTCCAGTACCAACCTTAGCGAAGCCCTCGGCGGTGCCGGTCTGGGTGCCGAAGAAGACGGCGACCTTCTGTCTGCCGTCGTCAGGGTCGGGCTCGGGATCGGGCTTGGCCGCCAGGGGCCGCGGCGGCGGCTGGGCTGAGGCCGCGCAGCTCGGCGAGGCGGAGCGGCGGAAGAGGAGGGCGGCGACGCAGACGAGGAGCACAGCGAGGGAGGTGGTGAGCAGCACGAGCAGGTGGCGGTTCTCGGCCAGGGCCCACGAAGCGCAGTCGGGGGCGCGGCCGGTAAGCAGCGCGGCGACGAGGTCGAGAGGGGAGGGTTTTAGCGATGCCGAGTCCATGGCTCCCTTCGATGGGATCGAGGTAGGTGGTGAGGTTTTTTAAAGAAAGTCACAGTGAGGTGCTCCGAGTTGTGACGAGACGCCGTCTCTTTTTTATGTGGCGCGGACGAGCACCGGCAACCCGACGACTCGGGAAAGAAGTTTCGAGTAAGTTTTGTAACCAGAGCTCTCCTTGCGTCGCTATATGGGACCAACCGGAAACACGGAGAGTGGTAACCAATCTTGTGGTCGCTATTAGGCCACCGGTTGCTATGCCAAGAGTCGCTGGAAGTGTGCACGGTGCTGCGCCCAGCCACGTTCCAACCGCATTCACTGTGAGCGTTTGGCCCGCTCCACAACTCCACTATGCTCTATGGTGATTTGGATCGCCATTTTTCTGGAAATAGCTTGTTCAACACCATTTAAAGATATGCATTTTTATAAAAATATCACTAAAAAAATTTGGCTTAATAAAATACCACTAAAAAATATTTCTATTAACGAAAATACCACTTTCGGGTTACAAAAATAACTTTGGACGGTTTTGTCCTCGCCTATCCTTACTACCCTTCTCCGATGTCTCCCCCTTCTAATCCCCAACTCCAAACACATAGCAGAAATCCTAACTCTCTTTGCTGGCATCCATTCTCACTATGTCACTGCTCATTTTCCATTAATGTTCAATATTGCAATGATGTAATTCAAAAGATATGACAACACAATCAGAGTCGTTCCACATCAAATACAATGACCGGATGCCTTCCAAATTGTGCAATATCCAGCTTATTCTCTTCCTGTGAATAGGGCAGTGTCTAGGAGCGAGCATAATGGAGGCAAAGTTTAGTACAAATGCCCAGACAATATAATTTGTGATATATGTGTTGATTGATGAAATGTTTTGCATTGTAGAGTTAAAAAGATATGAAATTAGTCTCGTTAATGTATGTGATGTCACTTAAAATTTCAGAAATACTCAACTTGTAAGTTTTATATGTGTGAGAAAAAGTACATAACGTATGTACAGGACTTGGGAGTTAAGATTACTAACTGAGAAGACTATGTCTACAAAAAAGAGAGGAAATTCACTTTGATGGGAAGCAAAACTATTAAGATGAAGTGCTTGTGCAAATCAATGAAGGCATTGCCAAGTTGCAAGAAAACATGTGCAAATTGTTCGGTTTAGTCGAGAAGATGATAATTCTTGCATTTATTTTCTGTATGCTAGGAGGAATGCTAGCTTTCATGGCTGAAAAGTAAAAATAGTTGTAGTTGCACAAAATTTTATTTGGACCTATGGTTAGCAATGTGTCCCAATTCTCATCCTTATCATATGGCAAATCATCACTCTCAACCTCATTGGCCACATCCCACTAAAGTGCATGTACTCCTTGTCAACCCAATGAATTCATCCTCATCAATATCTCTATGTTGCTCCTTTTTAGATGGTCCTACACTTTTTTAAGCAGTATTAGTAATCTAAATGGCTCTGCCCTTTACATAACAGCACCTCGTTCTCTCCTTTTCCTTGCCACCCAGTATGAACTTACTTACCAATACCAGCACCTCTAAGTGGCTTTGCAATTGACTACATAGAAGAAATTGATGGGGAAGCAGGCCGAGGTGGCTCTACAATTGACAACACATAAGAGCTTGCTTCTACAATAAGTCCAAATGGACATGCTTTTGCACTCTGGTTGATAGGAGCCTATTCAGAGAGTGGCTGCAATAGGGTGCTTGGTGGAGGAGTGCTCTGTGTCAACTCAATTCTATCAGTTTATATATGAAATCTTAGTTTCCTTATTTCTCAATTCATATTAAACAACTCAATTAGATGAACCAGTTAGTTGTTCATCACTTACTAATCTAACCAACTGTTCATCCTATCTCATATACCATATGGTAGATTGTTGTCATATGGCTCAAGTGTAGTGCTTAGCTAACTCTGAATTCAACTTAATGACTAAAAACCTACTTGAGTCAACAATCCATTATATAGTGTTTCCCATGCAATATTCCCTTCTACGATTTTTCACTATGATATATGAGCACGTAGTTACCTATACTAAAAGCTATCTTAAGATCTACCCTATAACAACACAATTACAAGAATCATGTAGTTAGAGCAAATTAGGCCTACCACTACCTAAATTTGCTAGAGATCAATCTTACACAACCAAACAACCAAACTCAACTCCGTGCAAAACATTCCTTTGATAAAAACAAATTGAGAAGATTGAAACTTACCTGCAAGGATCGCATCCAGACCCCCTTTTTTTTTTTTCTTGACCACTTACCTTCATTGCCTTGCACCACAATCACATATGAACTAGGGTTAGGGTTTTCGAACACCAATCAGACAAAACATCAACAAAGAGTTAGATGCGCTAACCTAACTCAAGTAGGAGAGGTGTCCAACTTTGCGATCGCCACTGATGGCACACGGTGTCTAGCGGCGATCGTTGAAAGCGTCGGCTGAGTTGAGAAAGAACCCTAACTTGTTAGCGAAATATGGTATAAGTCTAACATGTTCGGCTCAACTAGGTTGTAGTGGTGAATCAAAAGGGCAAAGTTGGCATTTTGAAGACTTTTAAATAATAATAACAAAAAGCGAACAGCACCTGACATAAGTGATATTTTCACTAACAGAGACATCTTCCAATGATATTTTACTAGTCAAATTTTTTGAATGGTATTTTGCTAAAGTGCATACCTTTTAGTGGTATTGAACTAGTTTTTCCTTTTTTCTAAGTCAAAAACATGTTGCATCTTTGAAAGTACATAAAGTGCAGGATTGGGATTTGAATGCATGATTGAAGCTGAGGTAGGGATTGGAAGATAAGTCTAAATGTCTTATGAGAAATTTCATTTTAAATACGTCCAAATCTCGAAACCTACATCTAAATAATTGATTTATAATTGAACAACTTAAAAGATAAAAGATATGGGATTACTAGAATCCAGTGTATGGAACTGTTGCAACTCACTCCTCATGGCATAATCATGAACGCCAAACCATGCATGCAAATTTGCACATTTCTGCTTAAAAGATGCACAGTACTCAATGTAGTAGTAGTGCTGTCAAAACACCAAAGTACTAAGGACATGAGTTATATGAAAGGAATGCAAGAGACGAGAGCTGTTTTTCTGTGTCAACGATGGAAGGGAGTGTTTGTTACATGACACAAGTCCGAATGCTTGAGGTTCTATCTGGCTTTTCTCTATCATGTTTGATGTCTTGTGTTTAAAACTTGAGATGGTGCAAGTGCTAGGTTTCAGCGTTTTGTACCAAAACATTGCAAGAAAGCGACCTGACGCCACATGCATCCCCGGACGTCGTCTATGGTCCTGGAACACCAGATTTGGAGTCTGACACTGCTCCTAAGTCCCAATCATTTCACAAGAATTTGTGTGGAAGTATTTAGCTCAATCGACATTACTTTGATCCTATTTCAAGCTATCTTCAATCTCGGAATTGTATGTATTCCCTCTCATTCAAAAAGAAATGGTGCTATTCAAGCTTTTCAGAACTGTTCAAAAGATTCTTGAGTGGATATATGATTCTTTCGACCCGAGCCAAATCAAAATCCAAATTGATCTTAAGTAATTATGAAACCCACTATCAGTCTTTCCCAAATATGTTTTTGTAAGTAGTCATAGCATAAGTCATACCTAACTTTTTCAAATTTCCCTTCATCATATCAAAAATAGTTGTATGATAGACCATGTTCTAAATAATTAGCCAGTCGAATAGTCAAATATTATAGATCATTATAAGTAAGTATTTCTTGTGTTATAAGATAAGCGGCTGTTGCTATTGGAACCTACAAACAAAGACCATAAGAACATTATTTGGAATTTAGGGTGAAATCTACCATGAGTGTGAGACTTTTGACATTTTAGCTCATGTTTAGGCAATTTTTAAGAGCATATACTATAATATAAAAATGTGTGTTGTGAGTCCCCCTTCCAATTTAGCCATTACGGATGATCTATAACTAGGTAGAACCCCGTGTGTTGTCACAGGTATTGAGAAAATAGATTTGTAGACAACAACCAGTTTTGAAGTGCACGACTATGACCAGTTTTTTATCGTGTTTCGCCCAATTTTGCACTAAACGACCATGAAGAAATCTTGTATTTGTTGAACTGGACGAGCACTACTAGAGATTTGAGCCGATACGACCAGTTTTAAAATTGACGAGCATGACCAGCTTGTTCTAATACGACCATGTTTTTGACTAGACGATCACTACTAGAGCCTTTTGTTTGCACGACCAATTTGGAACTAAGCGACCATGACCAGGTCTTGTGATGACTGAAAATAATGGTCGTAAAGGTAAAATAATTGATCGGATAATTGAAAGAGGTAGCTCGACGTGACGGTAAAAAAACTGGTCGTGGTAGAGTTGTCGTATCACTACAAGCATTAACAGTACTTTTCTCTTGTGATTTTTGAGGTCCATTGGATTTTTTTCTTTGTCTGGTCGAGTCAAAAGTTTTTGACTGTGGTGGTCTTGTTTCGTTGTGATCAAATGTGGGATTTGTGAATTTATGGTTTGATCCTGGAGGCCCACTGGCCGTGTTGAACTGAGCTAGCATGACCAGAGCTTATACTGACAGTAAAAATATTGGTCATGACAGTAAAACTAACGGTCATGAAAGTAAAAGAACTTGTCGCATATTTGATCAAATGGGAGAATTATAAATTTCTGGCTTGCTCTTTGAGGTCGATGACCGCATCGTTTGTGTTTTTTGGTGTGGAAGATAAAAAAAAATTTGGTTGTACCAAACTAGTTGAATGAACGGCTTTGTTTTTTTTCTGATGGTCGCATTTTGGTTGTCTTGGTCGAATCTTTTGTCTTTTTTTTGGTCGATTAAGCAGGCTTGGCATTGGACGAATTTGCGCAACAGCATTTGACTGGTCGAATTTGGGTTTTTTGTCAAAGTACCAGCTTTGGTTGTGGTTGAATGTAGAAAATAAGACATTTGGACAGGGCGAAACAGTATTTCTGGTCTAGTTTGAGTGTTTGGTCAAACTTGGGATGTTGGTCGAATTTGGGTTATTGGTTGAAGCGGCAATATTGTCTTGGATCGTATTTTTTGGCCGAATCAGTTGTGATGGTTTCTGGTTGATTACTCGACCAAAATTAGTGGACCAATATCAGTCGGTGGATTCGACCAACAAACCAAAATACGATTATCATAAAAAAAACAAAAAAACCTATGCGAGAAACAACTTGACAGTAGGAAACAGTGTGTCTGATCGATAGAGAACTTGTGGCATAAAAATAGTGGGCGACACATAAAAATAGAGAAAACAGTGTGTCTGGTCATATCAATTGTTTTGACTGTGGCCGAATGTGGTGCCTGGTCGAAACAGCTGTTTTGTCTTTTTTCGTTGGTAGCATTTTTTTTGGTTTTCTGGTCGATTTTTCTCTGTTCGAATAAAACTTGGTTAGACAGTAAAAAAACAGAGGTCACATTTTCCCTTGGTTGAATTGACAGTCACTGTTTGTGGTCGAACGCGACAAATTGCTCGCCAATACGTACCAGTGTGGTCATGGAAGCAAAAAAATGGTCGTAAGGTTGACCCCATCAGCAAAACATGAATTTGGTCGAGGTAGTAAAAACAGTGATCACAAATATAAAATCTCTGTTTGATTGCTCTTAGACGAAAGAGAAAATTATTTTTTTGTTGCATTTTGTTTTTTGGTCAGATCATTTAGCTTGGTGGTGGTTGAAGAGTTACTTGGTCCGATGATCTGTAAAGCTCTATTGGTCTTTCGCTAGCACAAATCTTGGGGATCTTTTTTTTTTTGGTCTCACCTTGATTTTTAACCTTTGTTGGTCAAATCAGATTTTATGATTTGCGGTTGAACGTGGCAAACTGGCCTACAGTACATAAGAGTGTGCCTAGTCAATTTTTCTTCCTGGTCGAATCAAAACATCTGAACTTTGTCGAACGGCGACACGAAGTCAAGACTTCTACTGTTTCGAGCAAGTACTTGTTTGTCCAAAACGATCAATGGCTAGTCATTTTTTGTACTGCCAATAAATTGTTTGTGGGTTGGCAGTAAAAAAAATATAGTGTTCCTTGTTGGTCGATTTTGGTCGAACAAAGTGAATGATTTTACAAAATAGAAAGTTGGTTTTGACAGTAGGTTGATTTAGTCGAGGCAGTAAAAAAATAATGCTTTTGCCTATAAAATGCCTAGTCGATTTGGCTTAGTTGGTGGATTCTAGGTAAAATGGTTAATTAATTTTTTTGCTTACATTATGTTTTTTGGGTGGAATAAGTAGGATTGGGTGTGGACGAATGTAGTGTCTTGTCGAAGTGGCGTTTTAGTGCATGGTCGTATTCCCTTTTTTGCAGTAGTATATTTCGATTTGCATTGACTGTGTGCCTTTTTCGTTTTGGCTTGTTTAGCCTTTTGTTGGAAATTTTTTTTGTTTTGCATTATTAATTTTTTTGACATTATAATTTGCATGGAGGGAGCGCTTTTTTTTGGTGAGTATATCATCTTCTTTTTGCTACACATCTACCCACACAACAGACCTGACCATATTTAGTTGCTTTGTTGACAAAGTAATTTGTGTACAAAACAAATAGAAAAAGTATGATAACATAGCATTTCTAAGTTAAAGATGTAGTACTGATAAAAGTTGGCTGTTAGTGTCAAAATATGTAAAGATTAAGGGACACCATTAGACAGCTTTATGATGATGACTACAGGATGGGTGCACTGAGTTGCAAAGAAGAAACAAAACATGTGGTGAGTAAAGTAGACATAATGATGGCAATGATGTAATCTAACATGGTTTTGAACAATTCATGTGCTTAACTTTTTTTGTGGATATCATTGGAAATGATACTTAATTCATGTAATTTTTTCTATTAATACATCTATCGTTTCCTGCATTCCAAATGGGTCTTAAAGCTATATCTTTAGGGATATGTATTTTTTTTCTTCGTGAGCTAAATTTATATTTTAATCTTTCTAATGAAATTAATTGGTCCTTCAACTTTCATTTTCTTCAATTTCATTAAATACATTAGTTTGAAAGATTGAGGATCACAAATATAGCCCCAAAATTTAAGGATAAAAAGATACTTATCCTATTTTTTTTCTTTTTTGTCATTTTACCTAAATACAGATATTACATTGGCTAAATTCTACTCTCATATCTTTTGTACTATAGGTTTCTATGGAATCTTCTTGCAATAAAATCTGAAGTCTTTTGCTATAGTTAGCTAGACAGAATGCCGTTGGTTCAGTAATTCTGCTTTTGTTACATATTAATTGATTTATCCATGCAAAACCACAAATTCAATATTGTAATGTTCAAATTTTCATCTACATGGTCATATCCAATGCCCTAGCATCAATTATATAGTTCTTGATGATGTTGGTAACCAAATAGTCACATAGGTGTGCTAAATTCTACATTTTTCTGAAAAACTTTACTAATGTTTTTCTGAAAAACTTTATAAATTGACAAGCTGATAGTGTTAATTATTGGTAATGTTTTTTTTACAGATAAGGGGAGAAAAAAACCTATTTGTTTCTTATTGGACTCCAAATCAATTTCAAAATTGACATTTTAAAAAGACAAATTGATAGTCTTGGCTTAAAATAAGTGATTCACATAAAATTTAAATATTATAGTGAGCTAGTTCTGGAGCAGATCATACTTGGTTGTTTGTCTAAATTTAAATATTAAAATTAACTGATTATATGTAGACCAGTTCATGTTGGTATTTGATCAGAAGACGTGGTACCAAGTGCTGGATGAAACAAACTATGATCTACTGTGTATGTAACAAACAGTGATTGTTTCTGATAACAAATAAAAAAAAGAAGACTAAATGAGATATGAACATCAGTATTATTAATGTGAGGACATGAAAAGATTTAGGAAGATCAAAGAGATTAATAAGACAAGCCTCTGTTATGTTTGTCAATCAGCAGGTGGATTAGATTCGAAATTTGTTGGGTTGGAGCTAGACGAAGTTGGACTACAATGGAAAATAACAATGGTTATTGACAAAAAATTTAATATGGTTCAGTCATGTTCATGAATGAGGAGAAAGGAAAAGATAAAACCTCGTCTTCAGACATTTTCTATCTTGATCATATGTGAGTGATCTTTTGACAAAGTTGCTATGTAGAATATTGACAAAATAATATTGTGAAAATGAAACAATTTTTTGTTGTTAAAAACAGTGAAGAAATTTGTATATATTACATAATACCTTCTGAGTGGTTGCAACGTCATAGGGGCAGAAGAAGCAGGAGTGGAGCTTGTTTGTTGTGAACCCAAAATAAATGTTTCAGATGTAGCAGGGTCATGTAAAGTATCATAATGTGTCTTTGCAATATTTGTGACGGATGTGCTGCAAAAGATATATTTGATGTATCAAGGTCTAAAAAAGGGTAACATGGAGCAAGGAAAATTGGGCCAAAATGTAAAGCATTCAACCTGGTAGGTGGTTGTGCAGGAGGGGGGGGGGGGGGTGCTGTTAGTAGCAATGTGGTAGAACTTTGTTCCTCTGTTGGGTAGCTTTTTTTAAATAAATATTTGATGGCATAATCTGATGATGTTCGATTACTCATTGCAATTTCAAAGAGTCGTTTTGAGCCAATTATGTTTGTTAGCATTGGAGGAATGTCAACAAGACCAATTCTCATGCTTTGTGATACTTCGGTAGCTATATGACCTATTAGTTGCTCAGTAGCTGCAGAAAACGCAACGACATCTATGTTGGATGTGTTGTCGGAGAGTGTGAGGAGAAGTTTGTACCTAAAGCAAAAGATATGGTTAGACAAAGTCAAAAATGAAATAGATGAAAAGAAATTTGTAATATGTTTGTAAAAAAAGTGCTTACATGGCAGCAGGTTTGCCAAATCTTTTGCAGGATGTGCATTGTGGTATTGAAGGTATTGTGTAATAGACCACTCTACAATTGTGACATGATGGGTATCACCAGTTGATGTTTATTACAATTGCTGTTATTGTAGCAACACAGCTATATGTTGTTCCTTTCTGCACCGTGTGATAAGATATCAATAATGAGATGCTATGAATAACATATTGACAACAGGATGGAATCATAATTGTATAAAATATGATGAGACATCTAACAAACGATATTTTTTTTGTAATATGTAGTTGTGCAATTATGAGAGTTTATTAATGTTATAGCATACCTCGAAGGCAGATGGTAACAATGCAATAAGTTCTTGGATATTGATCATATTTTTAGATGGATTGACCAATAGTTGATGAGGTGCTTGTGGTTGTTGATGCTCGAGAGGCAAAATCTGCCATTTGTACCTATGAGCAGAAATACAATAATGTTTGAAGTGTAATAACAAAAGCATGTAGTTTTCATGAAAGAGGCAAAATTATCTAAAATGTGTAGTTAAACCTGGAATGAAATTGTGTGATCTGTGGAATGGGAAGGTCTATGTAGATCTTTGTAGCTGATGTAGATGATTCCTGTGGTTGGCCTTCAAATTTGCATTAGAAATTAACAATTTTTTAAGACATTTGGTTGATTAAAGCAAGATATGTATGACGAGGATTGACACCCGGACCACTTCTATTGGACTTTTGGTTAAAGGCAGGTTCGAGTCAAGAGTGTATCTGGCGATACGAGCTCAAGTTATTCTGAGGGACGTCACTATGTGATCGCCAGTTTTACGCGGTCAGACCGTAAGCCTTGCGCGGTCAGAAGTTCGTAGGCTATACGCGAACTACACATTCGGGATATTGTGCGGTCAGCCAATATCCCGCGGTCAGAACATCTGCCGATCAGGATACTTGGGATCTATCTATTCGGTTGCCCATACAACAGGATATTCTAAGTATCCCGAAGATTCCTACACGTGGAGAATCGACCGTCAGAAGGTTAACACATACAGTTATCCATGAATAACACATGTTTAACCTGCGTGGAGGTTAAGAGCAGTTCCAAAAAACCGCATCCAACCGTCCGTGCAACCGATTGATGCAGTTTCCTCCACATGGCACCCTTTCAAGCAGTACAAAAGGATGGCATGGAGCATCAATCAAGGAGGATGATCCAAAAACATCAACCGAGAGATCGGAAGATCAAGAAATCCAAAATCATTTAAGTTAGCCAAGTCTACGGCCCACCTCAAATAGCATTTTAGTGAGCCTTCTTTGGCTTATCCTTGTACACTTTTACAGGAAAAATCCTCGCCTGTGAGGACTTTTCCCTCCATTTGTAAACCTTTTACCACACTTAGTGAAATCTCAACAGGACGTAGGGCTATTACTCCCACTATCGAGGGCCCGAACCTGTCTAAACTCTCTGTGCTCCTGTTCACCATTGTTCAGCATACCTTCCCGGAGGGTCATCTTGAAAGGTCTCACAATTACAAATTCTGCATAAGTTCGGCTAAGGACCCTGAGTCCGAATCGTTGACAATGTAAGACCCAAATTGAGCAAATTGCTATCAAGATTTGTTACCTAGGTATTTCCTTACAGAGAGACCAGCAAATATGGAAACGACGATGCCGTCATGACTCTTTTGTGCAATAGTTTCTGCATCGAATTGCTCTGCATGTTCACCCCATAGGATAATTTGTTACCTTTGTTCACTGCATCGTAACAACAATAAAAAGTCACAAGAAAAAAAGGATACAAAATGTTTTGTTGGAGGTACCATGTAAAAGAAAGTAAGTATTTCAAGGAAAAAACAGAACATACTCTTCATCTTTGATTTCAATTTTCCTATGCTTTTTGGAAGATGTCGCGCTAGCATAGTCATAAGGGCCAACATTTCTCAAAGCACCAATCAAATCTATATATAGAAGAAAGTTAAGTAGAAATTAATGCAAATACCGTGTTACAATGAAGTGTTAGTGACACTAACCTACAAGTGGAAAACGTGTGTCATCGTAAGTGCTGATGTTGTCAAACGATGAAAATAGAAATCCATGCTGAGGAATATCTGACCCTCTAGATTGCAATTGATGAATTTTTGTAGAACTATTGAATTGAAGCATACAAGTTTCATGTTCATAAATATATGATTTTTTTGATGCCTGCACAACAGCAGCTTCTGATATAATGTATACAAATCCTTCAAGAAAGTTTGTAGCAAATTGAGCGGTATGCCTTTTTGAAATTGTCAACTGAAGCTTTGTTTCCTAGTTCATGAAACAATCAATCAATATATTGAAAAAAGAAAAAAAAACAAATGAGAAAAGCTGGTAATGTTTGCAGGATAAACAACTATATGTCAACAACTTGCAAGTCACAAAGTTTCCAATAGGAGAGAAATGAGAAGTGCAAACAAATTTCTTGTCAAAATTGGTTATATTATATATGCATGGTCTTACCAAACATGTATCTATTTATCTAAAACTTTTCAGTAATGTGACATTACAAACATATGACCTACTATAACATATTAAAAAAAAATTAAGTCACAATATGTTAGTATTCTTTTGTAGAATGAATATATGATGATAATGTATACATGTGCAAGTTTTATGCTTGTTTGTAAAGAAAATATTGATATTATCATGTCGAAAGTATATTGCATGTAAAGGAAATATGTATCTTTTATCTGAAGATGAAAGATAACATGTACTACATGAATTAAATAAGTAGATTATATTTAAATAAGAATGTGGAGCTACATCAAGTATGAGGTCAATAAAATGCATGGAATGTTAAGAGTTTTAGACAAAATCAAATTCTAGTAAAAAGGTCAACATATCATGCTTATACAGAATAGTGCAAAGTAGCTTGAGAATGTGTTAGGTTGCATATATCTTCGTCAAACAACAAACCATGAATGCTAATCAAGGGATCAGTTGTAGTAGATTTAAAATTTCTTGCATGCCACAGAGGAATCAAGCGACCGCAAACTTTTGATCCATGTTGCCAAACACAAAGTATTTTCAAAGGAGTAATTGATGCTGTAGACATTGTAGCACTCTGCATTAATATGTATGAAGTGGTAGACCAAAAAATTATTATCTAGCAGGTAAATATATGTAATAATGGAAAACATCATAAGTACTACAAAATGCAGTGAGTGACAAAAAAGGTATTTTGTGACAGGTAAATTTATGAACTAATGCAAAAATAAATATAGGTAAAAAACAATAATTGATTGGAAATATCAGGTAATTACTATATATACCAATGATTAAGCAAAAGAATTGTGTTCATAACAATAAATGTGAACTTGGCGACCAAATATGTTGGCATTGACATGAACAGCACAGAAGCAGACAACCATAGACAGACTGCTCAATTGTCTTGATAGTAGCTGAACTGGTGCGACCAATTGTGAAGTTGAGCAGCATGACCAGGGTGTCAGCCATGTAGCAAATGACCATGACTAGTTGGCATGATATGAACAACGCTGAAATTAATGACTATGACCAGACTGGGCAGTGACTGGTAGCAGCAACACTCAAATGAGCAATGATGACCAGACCGTGTACTACTATGCACAAGGCTTGAACTAATGTTTTGAAAAGTTGAGCTAGTAAGAACAAGTTTAGATTGCAGACAATCATGATAGATTCACCGAAATATTCAATTTCTTGTACTGCTAGGAATGAACATGAGAGAAATTGTCAAATATTTCTCTATACACTATGTTATGAGTGCAGTTTTCATAGTGTGCCAGATTGTTTTCAATGAGAACACGCAATCCGTCTGGTGATGTGACACGTGACAAAGCAACATATAGTTGACCATGAGAAAAAACAGGACAAGGCAAGTAAACACCAACACCTGAAAGTGTCTGTCCTTGGCTTTTGTTGATTGTCATCGCATATGAGATGCGCACTGGAAATTGGTGTCGCTTTAATTTAAAAGGCCATCTTGAATCTGAAGATGCTGCAATAATTTTAGGGATGTAAGTCCTGAAGCCCTTATTTGTACCTGTGATAATTTCTGCTGCAATAACTCGATGAGTTAACTGAGTGACTATTATGCAAAAGCATTATGGGAACACCAATTTTTAATCGAAGATGATGCCCTGGTAGGCCACTGAGCGAAATTGTGTTAAGAAATTCTATCGGATATAAGGCTTCAATACTTGCAGAGTTAGACAGATTATCAGCAATAGAATCGGAGCTATAGTACAACATTTCTTCTGTGGCTAATGATTCGACCATCTGTCTATTTATAGATGTAAATATGTCATTTGTTGGTGCAAGAATGGCACACTGACATAAATAAAAACATGCATCATGTAAGCCAAAGAACAAATCATATACAAAAGAAATTAGACCATCTAAATTTCTTTGAGTATGTGGAAAAAGTAAGTAATCAGGAATCTGTATAAAAAAGTTCAATGGAATTCCATCATGCAAAACAAAAGGTGTTGTTCCATTCCCAACACTAATCAGCCAAGAGGCAAACTCAGCGAACCGTTGAGTATCCTGAGATGACAACTTAGGAGACTTAAGACACATGTTCTCGGACAACTGTATTATAACACAATTTTTCCATAAGTATGAACATGTGATGCAAGCATCAAGGACTTCCTATTTGTCTGCTTTCAGAATTACTGGCAAAGTTTGATGGAGGTCACCTCCAAGAACCATTGCGATCCCACCAAACTGTTTCGATGTATTATGGGGGTCAACATCAGACAAGATATCTTTGAGTGTACGGTCCAATGTGACGAGGATTGACACCCGAGTCAGTTCAAATAAATGCACTGTTGGCTCAAGACATATTCGAGTCAGACACGTGCCCGGCGGTGTGAACTAAAGTCATTCTGAGAAGCATCAGCCTAAGGTCGCAGGCTTTGCGCGATCAGGTCGCAAGCCTCGTGCGATCAGACCACAGGCTTTGCGCCGTCAGAAGTTCGTATGTTATACGCGAACAGAATGTCGAAGATGTTGCGCGGTCAGCCAACACCCCGCGGTCAGAACATTCCCGACCAAGGTACTTGGAATTTTTCTGACCGGTTATCCCTATAGTGGGAATATTCCAAGTATCCCGAAGATTCCTCCACGTAGAAGACTAACCGCCAGGAGGTTAATACAAGCAGTTATTTCACGAATAACACGTGCTTAATCTACTTGGAAGTTAAGAGCGGTTCAATAAACCGCATCCAACCGTCCAAACAACTGTTTGATGCAGTTACAACATGGCACCCTTTCGACCAGTATAAAAGGGTGGCGAAATACATCAAACGGGGGAGATCCGATCCATTTGGAAGAACAAGACTTCTGATACAAGTGAGACACAACGTATCTCAACCACCAAAAACAGCCAAGTCTACGGCTTAAATTAGATAGTTCTTACAAGCCTTCCTGGTTTTATTCTGTACATTTATATAGGAAAAACCCTTCGCCTGTGAAGGAGTTTTTCTACCACTTTGTAACCCTTTAACACACATAGTGAAATTCTAACAGGACGTAGGGCCATTACTCCCACCATCGAGGGCCCGAACCTGTATAAATCTCTCTGTGCTCCTGTTCACCATTGTTCTACATACCTTCCCGGAGGGTCATCTTGAAAGGTCTCATTATTACAAATTTTGCATAAGTTCGGCTGAGGACTCCGAGTTCGAATCGTCGACAACTGGCGCCCACCGTGGGGCCTTTCTCAAGGCGTCCTAGTTTAAATCTGGAGGTTCGCTGAAACATGGCTGGAGCATATGATTCCGAGAACGATTTCGATCTCGAGGATTATGCCCATATCCCAATGCCTTCTCCAAGCGATCCTGTCCCGATGGAGGAGGTCGAAGGCCAGAATCTTCCACAGGTTGAATCGTCTCTCCAGGTCTGTCAATCGACCAGGGAGCAACTAGCGCAAGGTCAGAACCCATAGAGGTTCTTAATGCGCTAGGCGATGAATTCGGCCCGTCATATGACCCCGCTGAGGGGAAGGATGATGACGACCCGGAAATTAGCCCCGGAAGGTTCGACCCTGATAACCTTCACCGTCTCTTTGATTTCGAGTCCGACTCGGAACAAACTGAGATGTTTTCCCCATCGGCAACCTCTCTCCCTAGGCAGTTTGCTGCGTTGTCGGAAGAAACTCCCGATCAACAGGCTACTAGGGAAGAACAAGATCGCAAACAGAAGGAGGATCAAGATCTCGAGCAACAAAACAACGAACTGCGCAGAACTGCCCTAGAGGCTCTTCAAGATGCGCAGGCTCGTTACGATGCTGCTCCGGGTTCTTCTCGACGGTCGCGTGGTCGCAAACGTGACCAGACCCCTTCTTTATCACCGGAGCGTTTCCCGGTGGACGAAGAAACAATAACACCTGGTGCCCCTAGGAGAAGTACCCATGGTCGACTCCGATCTATCGCGGAAGTCATGCGTAACTTTCCTCCTACGGTCATGGATGCGCAGAAACCGGCCTTTTTTAGGATCCTGGCGGAGAGACTGGATGAGGTCGCGTCTGAGGCGACCCCAACGGCCTCTTCCCGCTCGGTAACACGTTCCCGCGAACGAGATTGTCCTCATTCTGGTTCCGGCCGACGAAGTTACCCGCCGCTCGTACCGTCTCGACAGGACAGATACCGGCGAATGCAGGATTCTCGCAGTAGGGATCGAGTTCCTGTCCACTCTCGTTTGGGACCACGAGTAACTTCACCATTGCGTGAGGTCGCCCGAGACCCAGCCGAGAGTCACAGGGCGATTCACGGTCCCTACGTTGGTTGTAAAGCCTTTTCACCTGGCCTACGAGCAGTCGTTTGGCCCGATAAGTTTCGACCAGGGGCCATTGAGAGGTTTGACGGAACTCAAAACCCATCCGAGTTCCTTCAAATTTATATCACTGCCATCCAAGCGGCAGGAGGCGATGACAAGGTCATAGCCAACTACCTGCCTACAGTCCTCGCAGGACCGGCTAGAACCTGGCTGTTTAATCAGCCCGAGGGTTCCATCTACAATTGGGAAATGCTATGCGATGCCATCCTCAGCAATTTCCAAAATTATTACCAAAAGCCGGGTAAAGAGGACGACCTTCATCGGCTATGGCAAACTTCAACCGAAACACTTCGGCAGTTTGTCAAGAGGTTGTCGGGGTGAGGAATACCATCCCGAACATATCTGATGGCTCCGTTATCAGAGCATTTAAACATGCCGTTCGATACCGGAGATTCACTGAAGACTTGCTTATCCACCCTCCTCGATCAGTGGCCGATCTGTTCGACATGGCCGATCGATATTCCGATGCAGCCGAAGCGGTCGAATGGAATCGAATGGTCGACAAGGGGGACCTACCACCTCAACCAGGCTTCAAGGACGCCAGGAAAGAAGATTCAAGCAAGAAGCCGGAATCTTCATCGGGTGGGAAGTCAAAAAAGTCGAGGAGGAACTGCTCTGGACAGTACCGCGAGGTTGCAGTCGCAGAGAAGCCACCTTCGACCAAAGGTAATAAGTCTTCATTCAAAAATAAAACTGCCTCTGGTGGTCAAAATGTCGACCAGCCAGAAAAGTCAACTAATCCGCAGGAGGGCAAGAAGTGGTGTCCACTCCACAACTCCGTAGGCCACGACCTCAAGAATTGCAGGAGTTGGTTGAAGCAACTGGATGACTTCTATCAGGGAGTTGGGCCAATGCCAACCTTACCACCTAAAGAACAGGCGTGCGGGCTTAGAGACGCCGACGGAGACGAGGAAATGTCCTACCAGGTACCTCAAAATCATGTTAACGTTATTTTTGGAGGTTCTTCTTCTTTCGTTTCTAAAAGGCAGTTTAAGGCCTTTTACCGAGAGGTTAACCAAACGGAGACATCCCTTGGCAAACCTCAGTACCCCCGTTGGTCGGATACACCTTTAACATTTGATCGCACTGATTGTCCGGCGGGGTTAACACGACCATTGAGGCTCCCTCTGGTCATTACCCCAATCATCAGCAACGCGAGAGTTGAAAGGGTCCTGATCGATGGAGGAAGCTCCCTTGACATCTTGTTGGTCAAGGCGCTCGACGAGATGCAAATTCCTCGTTCGAAGATTAAGCCCATAATCCATCCGTTTTATGGGATAATCCCAGGCCCCTCCATGATGCCATTGGGACAAGTGGTCCTCCCGATCACACTGGGAAAACCGGATAACTTTCG
The DNA here is from genome assembly GCA_019359835.1 of Pharus latifolius. NCBI lineage: Eukaryota > Viridiplantae > Streptophyta > Magnoliopsida > Poales > Poaceae > Pharus > Pharus latifolius. The sequence continues at coordinate 58,611,897 of CM033327.1, forward strand.
AACAGAATTGGTTACTTTTGACATAATCGATTGTGATTCGGCTTATAATGCAATCTTTGGCAGGCCAACTCTCGCTAAGTTCATGATGGCAACGCACTATGCTTATCAGTGCGGGAAATTGCCTGGCCCCAAAGGTGTCATCTCGGTCCGAGGCAGTCACAACGTGGCACTCACGTGCGACCGGCTATCTTTGGAGATGGTCGATCAACTTCCCCTCTGAGATGCTCAGGTCGCCACTGTTACCACCGACACGATCAAGGCTGCTCCTCGACCAGATGAGAAACTCAAATTGGTTTCTTTGTACCCAGATGATCCATCCAAGACAATTTGGGTCGGATTAGCTCTGGATGACAAATAGGAACTCGACCTCGTTGCTTTCCTCCGGGCTAACGCAATGTGTTTGCGTGGAAACCGTCCGACATGCCCGGTATCCCAAGGGAAGTAATTGAGCACAGGTTAGCAATTCGATCTGGACAACGACCAATAAAGCAAAAGCTCAGGCGTTTTGCTGCTAACCGACAGGAAGCCATCCGAGAGGAGTTGGACAAACTCCTACAGGCCGGGTTTATCCGTGAAGTGGATCACCCGGAATGGCTCGCCAATCTGGTCATGGTCCGCAAGTCAAATGGCAAGTGGCGCATGTGCGTCGACTACACTAGCCTCAACGCTGCCTGTCCGAAGGATGACTTTCCCCTTCCCCGCATCGACCAGCTGGTCGACTCAACTGCGGGTTGCGAACTGATGAGTTTTCTGGACGCTTACTCAGGTTATCATCAAATTAGCATGGCAGAAGACGATGAAGAGAAAACTGCCTTCATCATCCCGTTCGGCACATACTGCTACGTCAGAATGCCGTTCGATCTCAAGAACGCAGGTTCCACGTACCAGCGCTTGATGCAAAAGACCTTTCTTTCCCAGATAGGGCGTAATCTCGAAGCATATGTAGACGACTTGGTTGTAAAAAGTACTGAGAGATTGTCTCATTTGGACAATCTCGCTGAAACCTTCTATAATTTGAATCACTTTGGAATAAAATTAAACCCGGAGAAATGTTCTTTCGGGGTTTCTTCAGGAAAACTCCTTGGTTTCCTTGTGTGTTCCAGGGGCATTGAAGTTAATCCTGAGAAAATCAGGGCCATTGAACAAATGAGATCGCCCTCGACCATGAAGGATGTTCAACGCCTGGTTGGTCGCATGACGGCTTTAAGTCGTTTCATCTCACGACTAGGCGAGAGGGGATTACCTTTCTTCAAAGCCTTGCGGAAGCATCATAATTTTACATGGTCGGATGAGGCCGAAAAAGCATTTCAGAAGGTAAAGACATATCTATCCAGTCCGCCAGTATTGGTGTCTTCCGACAAAGGAGAACCATTGCTTCTTTATCTGGCGGCCACACCGCACGCGGTCAGCGCCGTTCTGATCGCGGATAGGGAAGGAATACATAGACCCGTCTACTATGTGAGCGAGGTACTTCATGGTCCTAAGGAGCGCTACCCTGAGGTCCAGAAGATACTTTACGCGCTACTGATGGCTTCCCGTAAGCTACGACATTACTTTCAAGCGCACAAGATCACAGTACCCTCCTCTTTTCCTTTGGGGGATATTGTCCGAAACCCAGAGAAATCTGGTCGAATCGCTAAATGGGCGGTCGAATCGCCAAATGGGCAGTCAAACTCGGTGCCTTCGAGATTCATTTCACGCCCCGCACGGCGGTTAAGTCTCAGGTTTTGGCCGACTTTGTGGTCAAATGGACCAACCCTGAGCCACCCGTGCAGTTGGCACAGGAACTGGAATGCCCCGATTACTGGACAATGTACTTTGACGGCTCCCGTAGTTTTCAACACTCGGGGGCTGGAGTGGTCTTAGTTACGCCCCAGGGCGAACAGCTTAAGTATGTCATCCAACTACACTTTGTTGCGACTAACAATGCAGCAGAGTATGAAGGTCTTCTTGCAGGGCTTCGGGCAGCAAAATTCCTCGGAGTCCGTCGATTAGCGGTGAGGGGAGACTCACAGCTAGTCGTAAACCAGGTAAACAAGGAGTACAGCACCTCCGATGAGACAATGGCTCATTACCTGGGGGAAGTGAGGAGATTGGAAAAACACTTCAGTCATTTCGAAGTCCAATACATCCCGCGAAAGGACAACATTCTCGCAGACCAATTATCCAAAATTGGGTCCTCACGCACATCCGTTCCGGTAGGAGTGTTCATTGAACACTTGGACCGTCCTTCAATCATGACTTCGGTTGAGGATGATCCGGTAATAGCCTCCGTTACCAACCTCGGTCAGGAACAGGATTGGACTCATTCATTGAGAGTCTATCTTGAACATGGGACCCTACCCGAGGACGAAACCGAAAGCAATCGGTTAATTTGAAAAGCGCGACTGTACAAACTCATAAATGGGGTTTTGTACAGAAAGGGTACTCAAGGAGTATTCATGCGTTGCGTATTTCAGGAGGAAGGAAAATCCGTCTTGAAAGAAATACATGACGGTGTATGTGGTGCACACGCGTCATATCGAACACTGGTCGAAAAAGCTTTTCGACAAGGATTCTACTGGCCTTCGGCACTCGATGATGCCAAGCATATGGTCAAGATGTGTCCTCAGTGTCAGTTTCACGCCAGACAGGTTCATCAACCTGCCTATGCGTTACAAACCATTCCCCTCGCATGGCCTTTCGCGGTCTGGGGAATGGATATTGTAGGTCCTATGCCACAAGCGGTCAATGGATACAAGTTTCTGTTCGTAGCCATTGACACGTTTACAAAGTGGATCGAGGCCGAACCGGTACGCAATATTACCGCATCAGCAGCACAAAAGTTCTTTCATAAGAACATTGTTGCTCGATTTGGTGTTCCAAACCGCCTTATCACTGATAATGGTTCTCAGTTCGCTAGTGGTCTCTTCCTAGACTACTGCGACCAGATTGGAACTAAGGTGTGCTTTGCTTCTGTGGCGCATCCACAAAGCAATGGCACTGTAGAACGGGCCAATGGGCAGATACTACAAGGCATTAAAAAACGTGTTTTTGATCGCCTTAAGACTCACTCGGGGGCTTGGGCAGACGAGCTTTATACTGTTCTATGGGCACTACGAACTACTTCTAGTCGAGCCACCGGTGAGACGCCCTTCCATCTGGTCTATGGGGCCGAGGCTGTATTGCCTATCGAAGTTAGTATTGGGTCTGTTCGGACAAAACAATTCGAACAGATTAATCAGTCCGAACAGCGGTCACAAGATCTCATCCTCTTAGAAGAAAAGCGTGATCGCGCTTTGGTCAAGTCGGCGGCATACTTGCAAGCTTTGCGCAAGTATCACAGTAAAAGGGTGCGACAACGTAGTCTTCACGTAGGCGACCTGGTCTTACGAAAAATCCAAGATCAGTCTAATCGCAACAAATTCTCCCCGAAGTGGGAAGGCCCTTACACTGTGGTCTCGGTGCCACGACCAGGATCCGCACGGTTAGCCATGGGGGATGGTCGAATTTTGTCCAATACTTGGAACATCGATCAACTTCGCAAGTTCTACGTGTAAGTACTCAACCTCATTTTTCCTGTTCAATTAGCATTTTTTCATAAAATTAAAAATGTTTTACGTTTATATGAGGAATATTTCCCTTTATGCCCATCCACTGTGAATTCGGCTCGGGGGCTGGTCGCACGCGGTTAGATCATTATAACATCCTGGTCGGATTCGCTGGCCGATCTCATAACCACTTTCAGATAAGTCACTCCTAAATAAGCCGTTTCTCAACGCACACGGGGCTTTCTGACAAGTCCTTGGTTATCCGAGTGGCTGCTGGTTAGCAAACAAGGCTAGGTGTTATAATAATTATAATTGTTGATTTGATCATACACCCCTGGTCGTTATATTCACTTTTCCCCTGCGTTTGTAATACTAAGCCTTCAGTATCTACAATCACAGGCGGGGGCTAGGGGGATAAGTCTATAATATAAACCAACATAAAACAAAAATATATTCATTTTCAAAAGTGAATTTTCATGTGCATTGCATCGTATACAACTGTTTCTGTACAGGTATAGGGATCATTCGATCCCGAGCTCAGTCAGGAGCTTATCTACAAGGGGACTAATCTCCTCCATGACGGCCTCTAGTTGCTCTTCACTCTCGATCTCAACTGGTCCCACTAGTGGATTCAGATCTGCATCTGGGCCATAGTGAAGTCGAACCCGGCTAAGGATAGCGGAAGCGGCTGACCGAACTCTGGTTCTGATCACCTCTTCTCGTCGCTGTGTATCCTCAGGGAGATACTCGAGAAGTGATTCTGCTTGAGCCGTAACTAGGGCAGCCCAGTCCTCTTGGCTGAGATTGTCTCATGTGGTTTCGACCACATCAGCCTTCAGAAGATGAGCCACCGCCTTCAGTTTTTCGAAGACTAAACGACTCAGCTTTCCAATCGCCCTTGTGGAGGCTTCAATAGAATCCTGGAGGAGTTTATTATCCGCACTGAGCTGCTTTATTTGACCCGCTTGCGCTGCAACAAGGGAAAAGGTTACTCGCATATTGCGAAGACAAGTCTTCCTAAATCAGGAGTCGACTTACCAGCAAGTTGTGACCGTAGTCTGTTATTTTCGATCTCTTGGTTCCTAACCACTGAGATCGAATGGAGCTTCATTATGGCCGCTTCTTTGTCCTGCAATGCCACCTTTCTGTAGTAAAACAGAAGGAATGGTCATAACCAATTTGTACCTTTACAAATTGAAGAGTAATGATCCTTATTTGCGCAAGCTGTCTCGTTCTCTTTGTATGGCCACCATGCTCGCCGCCGTAGCATGCGATTGGGCCATCATCCGGGATAGTTCCTGTGATGCAAAAAAGAGTCAAAAGTGTCCTATGTACAATTCAGGACACCCAGAGAGGGATTCAACATACCTTCATGAACTTCTGCAGAGAGGCATCTTCCGGACTAATGGGAAGATTTGTCGAAGGCCTGGAAGTGCCTACAGTAGGGGCAGTTGGAGGAAGTGCCTGCTGGGTACTGCTTCCAGTCGCCGATGACTGCGACTGGGTCCTCGTGTCTGCTTCTCCCTCCATGGTCCGGACAACTTCCTGGGCCGAGGGGGTGGAGCGCTCCTCACTGGAGGCTCCTGCACCAGCAGTGACTTCAACCCTTCCCGAAGCGGTTGGAGGACTGGGCGCTATTTCTTTTCGTCTGATAAAGGAAAAGGAAAATCAAATGGTAACGATTCGTGACCATCATTTCTAATACAACCAGGATAAAGGTTCTTACCTTAATTGAAATCCCATTAGCTTTTGGGATTTCAGAGAAGGTTCTCCTTGAGCATGGGGACAATCATTGTCCGCCCTGACCTTCCTCTTGGAAAACAAGGGCCCTCTTCCCTGTATGTGTTCCCCTATGAACATTTTTTCAAGGGAAAGATAAAGGCTAACAAGAAGAATCTTTACCTGGGCAATCGATCCCATTGGCGACGTCCCATCCAAGGACCTCGCTGTCTCCTGGGATCCTGTGGCCGGCACCTCGCGTGCAATCGCCACAGGATCTTGCACAACCACCTCCGCTCCTGTCTGCGGAGGAGAAGTATTTTCCTCCCTGGGGCTAGCAGGAGTCGCAGGGGGAAGCTCTTCTCCCTGCATAAGCATTAGCTCATCGAGTACACAGGGGGAATTGAAGAAAACGGACTGTGGAAAATCTTACCACGGTCGTCCCTTCAACCAGGGAGGTAGAGGCAACTGGCTCTGAAGCCTCGGGAGCTTCAGGGGCTAGGGGATCATCTGCGACCACAAGGCTTTCAGTGGTCGTAGGGACTGCTACGGCTGCCTCTGCAGTAATAGTTATCCCTGCGGAATGGGTTGGAGCGTCACCGGATGGAGAGCCCGCGATCTTCCTCCTCCGGTGAACTAGAGGGACATCATCATCCTCCTCCTCCTCCTCCTCGCTCCCCTCTCCCTGTACGACGAAGAAGTAATTCGAGTTCGCACCTGGAAAGAGCGGTGGGATCTGATATCTTACCGCAGTTCTTCGGGCCGTAGGAGGAGTGCTTCGCGAACCCTTCCCCAAGATTTAGTCTGACTTTCTTGGGGGCGGGATTCCTCGTCCTGGGTCTCGAGGAAATTTTCTTCACGTTCTTGGTCGTCGGCTTTCCCAGGGAACCGACGTTCTCGCTGGGAAATGTCGCCTCAGCAAACCTCCCAAGAAGCTATTCACATGGGATTAGTACTGGACAGACATAAAACCTGCAAAACAGAGGCCAAGTGGAGAATGTACCCTTCGGCGCTCTTGCCTGAGGTCGTCACCAGCGTGAATTAAGCTCTGGGGGCGAGGCGACCCCTTAGCACCCTCTACCTCGGCGTTATACGCCCGGAGGAGGTGGTTAGTCCGCCTCTCAATTTCAGCAGAGGACAGGACTGTTACCAAATGCAAGTTAAAATGAATGTATTTCTAGAAAAACATGAAGGTTTTCGGTGTCAGAAACAAATACCTTCGTTATAATCCAGGGTGCCGTCCGCCATGGACTTAATCTCCCAAGCCGGATGAGCCCTTTCACGCAGGGGGCTCACCCGGTTCTTCACAAAGTCTCGGATGATGTCCCGAGCCGTCAACCCTTCTTCGACTAAGTGAAGAATTACCTCGGCGTGCTTCATGAACTTCGAGTTCATCGCCGGGACAGTGTCTAACTCACTTGGCTTCTCTGGCCGCGAGTTTTCAAACCACAACCCGCTCTCCTTCGGCGGGGTACAGTAGAACCACTTCTGATGCCACCCATGCACTGAGTCTAGCAGGGGTGAAAAGGGATACTCCTTTTAATCCCTCAGCCGGAAGTAGATACATCCGGCGGCGCTAGCACTCTTCGACCACGCCGAGAAGTAGAATCGTCGGAAGAGGTCCGCACTGGGGTACACTCCGACGAACGCCTCGCATAGGTGTTGAAAAACCGCCAATATCAACACTGCATTTGGGTGGAGGTTGATCAACTCCAACCCATAATGCTCGAGGACATCCTTGAGGAACGGACTCTCGGGGAATCGGAACCCGCAGCGCAAGTACTCTTCAAAGACCACCAACTCGCCCTCCTGGACGGTTGGGGTTTCTTGATCTTTTTCCGCAGGCCGCCAGTTGATCAAAAGCCGCGGAGGAAGGATTTCCTCCTTCTCCAGCAACATCAAACTCTCCTCGGAATGGTGAATGGATCGGCTCCAGGACGCCATTTTTCGGTGGAAAGTCGAAGAAAAAGTTGGTGATTTTTGGGGAAGACGGAAGCTGAGAAGAATGAGGGTTTTGTGCGGCGGAAACGATGAGGGTTTTTGGCTGTATGGCTTCTTTGAGAAGACATCTGCTCTTTTTATAGACCCAAGGCGGCGCATTAATGTGAGTAACGTTTCGTTCAAAACGTTCCACTGAGTGTTTTATTCATTTCCCATAATGGATACTGTCTCTGACGGACCCGTTAAAGTGTTCAGGCATTGGATCTGAAACAAAAGACTTCTTTGTTTCGGAAACTGAAAGTGCAAAAGGACTGAAAAATTTTCAGTACTTTTGAGAAGACGTTTTTCCTTTATGTGCTTTGAACATTTTTACGAAAAAGTCATGCGGCTCAATTTTTGGACGTATGGATGTATTTTGACCGGGTTACGGTACGATCGAGACCATGGTTTTTAATTAAGTTCCGATTCTAATCGAAGTGATAGTCAGGTCGAACCTCAATCCTGGTCGCAGTATGTTTCAGTTCTAATCGCGGCTTTAAGTCTAATCGCGATATTAGGGTTGGTCGCGGCGCTTTTTTGAAAGTGTGATTCTGATCGCAGAACTGAAATTTCCCTGTGTATGAATGGTCGCGAAAGCATTACTCATGACCATATATTCACACAGAAGATGTAAAGAGTAACTATTTGAAGAAAGAAATTTTTATTTCTTGCATTCTTTACATACAAAAGGGATACAGTCGACCAAAGCGTCGACTTGATCCGAAAGGAGTTTACAAAGTTCCCCAAGGGACATGTTGTTGTCAGTAGGATCTACACTGATAACCCCCAGGGAACTAGCAACTAACCTAAGTCTATCTACATCATCCCTAACAAGAGACGCACTATTGTCCCTAATCAAGTCAGAGAGTTCTCGCTGTCGCTGAGCGTGATCCCTCTCTCGACGGAACTGGCGCGCCTCTTCACGGGATCGTTCAAAACATTCTGCTAAATGCAGAATCTTTGAAGACATCTCTTCGGTCTTCTTCTCCAGGGCATTCTTCTCCTCCAGAAGAATCTCTCTGGAAGGAAAAGATGGAGCAGCAGAAGGCTGATCGCTGGAGCCTCTAACCTCCTACATTTGCAAAAATTAGTTATACTGACTATAACTATCAGCAAAAGGAGAGAAGAATTATTACCTGTCCCAGCTCATGGCATGTTGATATAGCCATCCTGGGAAGAGGATCATCAGATGGTGGAAGTGCAACCTTCCCACCATATGATTGCTTCGCCAACACAATTTGGGAATCATCTGGTCGAGGGATAGTCACCGCTTGCCGACCAGAATATTGATCACCCAAATAAGGGTTGGAGGTATTGGGATGAAATGGAGAAAGGTTTCTCTCCAAAGTCAAAGGCCTAACTTGCCGAGAAGCATGGACAAGAAGAGTTATAGGAACTGAAGGAAGAAAGAGACTTGCTACATTCTTCACCTTCGTTCCGCTGGAAGATCCCTCGTCAACCTTGGATTTCTTCCTTGAAGGAGACAAGTCTTCATGCATCTGAGGCCCCTGTTCGACAACTTTCTCTTCATCACTCTCAATCTCGATGATATTGTGATCTGCCATCAGGAAGTGTATGAAGAAAAGAATCAAGGTTGTCTAGGAAGGGACTTAGCCGTGGGAAGAAATTGTGAAGCTTTACAGAACCAAGGACCTGGTATTTATAGCCGCCAAGGTGACGGTTGGCATTCCAGGTGCCTCGGGTTTCTACAAAGCATTTATAATTTTACCTCGAGTTAAAAAACATTTCTACGGCGCTATCATTACCTGTCACATAATACCCAGAGCCTGTCTCGGGGAACCAACCGACCTAGTTAGTGCGCCACTAAGTGAGGGATTTGAAGAGTCGGGTTAATAATCCGATGCATTTCTTTAAATTTAAAGTGAACACGTCCCTTCGTTTTCTTTAAATTTGGGGGCTAGCTGACGAGGATTGACACCCGAGTCAGTTCAAATAAATGCACTGTTGGCTCAAGACAGATTCGAGTCAGACATGTGCCCGGCGGTGTGAACTCAAGTCATTCTGAGAAGCATCAGCCTAAGGTCGCAGGCTTTGCGCGATCAGGTCGCAAGCCTCGTGTGATCAGACCACAGGCTTTGCGCGGTTAGAAGTTCGTATGTTATACGCGAACAGAATGTCGAAGATGTTGCGCGGTCAGCCAACACCCCGCGGTCAGAACATTCCCGACCAAGGTACTTGGAATTTTTCTAACCGGTTATCCCTATAGTGGGAATATTCCAAGTATCCCGAAGATTCCTCCACGTAGAAGACTAATCGCTAGGAGGTTAATACAAGCAGTTATTTCACGAATAACACGTACTTAATCTACTTGGAAGTTAAGAGCGGTTCAATAAACCGCATCCAACCGTCCAAACAACTGTTTGATGCAGTTACAACATGGCACCCTTTCGACCAGTATAAAAGGGTGGCGAAATACATCAAACGGGGGAGATCCGATCCATTTGGAAGAACAAGACTTCTGATACAAGTGAGACACAACGTATCTCAACCACCAAAAACAGCCAAGTCTACGGCCTAAATTAGATAGTTCTTACAAGCCTTCCTGGCTTTATTCTGTACATTTATATAGGAAAAACCCTTCGCCTGTGAAGGAGTTTTTCTACCACTTTGTAACCCTTTAACACACATAGTGAAATTCTAACAGGACGTAGGGTCATTACTCCCACCATCGAGGGCCCGAACCTGTATAAATCTCTCTGTGCTCCTGTTCACCATTATTCTACATACCTTCCCGGAGGGTCATCTTGAAAGGTCTCATTATTACAAATTTTGCATAAGTTCGGCTGAGGACTCCGAGTCCGAATCGTCAACACAATGCATTGAAGCAATGTCGATGATTGACCGAAGCTTCATCCCAAATAATCAACAAAGTATGTTGAATAAGTTCAGCAAGATCTGTGTTTTTTTTAATAGAACACACAGAATGTTCATGTATATCTAATGGAATCTTGAAGCGTGAATGAGAAGTCTGACCACCTGGCAAAAGCAATGATGCAATCCCGAATGAGGCAATAGCTAACACAAATTTTCCCTAAGATCCTATGGTGGTGAGTAGTGTATTCCACAAGAAAGTGCCTCCATAACCATAAACAAACAAGGTTCGGCCAATGTTGTTAATAACAGATGCCAGCACCAAATCGCAAACTTGTTTTTATCAGCATTAAGGAGAGCACATGAATCAGATGTATAATCTGTAGTGACATCATGAACAAATGATAATTGCTCAAATATCAATTGATTTGTTGTAGTAGTTGTTGATTCAGTAGTGTAGACAGATTGAAATGGGAGAGTGAATAACCTGTATCTTTAAGCAAAACAACAAGTTTTGTTAGTACTGTATTTCTGGCACATTGTTGAGTAAACTAGGTGTTTGATCATTGAGTGTTAGACAATATGTGGTGTATCTTCAGACATGGAGGATACATGATCTTCAAATAATTTTTTTGGATCTACAACTTCACAAAACAATAATAATGTCACAAAAAGATTCCGAAATTGAGTAGACGAAGCCCACAGAGATGCATGTAGAAGAGCATGAGTCCATTCTACGTCATCAGCTAGTAAACCAAGAGCTTCACATGTAGCCCTAAAAGTAGGATATCCATGGCCAGAAACAGTTCTTATATCAAAAAATTGGCGAGGACCTTTTGCGATGTGTAGCAGCATAAGTAATACAACTCACCCCGTGCTGGACTGACATGAGAAATCCGACCAATCTTTCTCGATGATCGCCAAGGAGCCCAAAATTTTCCATCTAAATGCCATGTCCATTGTTCCGGAAAGTCTACAGATGTGGTATTTCGTGCAGACATACTGTGAATTAGCTGTGAACCATGCTGTTAGTTTTGTGATAATAGAACCAGGGTTTTCTATAACTTGCTCAAGGTCATCATCTTCAATGAAAACCACATTGTTCAGAAATGGAAGGTGAACAGGAAGTATTTCAATAGCTGGAGTTGCATAGTGCACATTATATTGGAAAATTTTCTAGCATGCTTCATGTGGTGTAACATAACGGCATTCAAGATATCTATTTATCTCATTAATAGGCTGAGGAAAATCACTTGAAGATGCTGTAGATTGAACGCCAATCTTTGCACTATCAAATCCTTTGTGACATACTTGAATTAATATTTGTGTACCATCATGATTAACTCGCTCAACATTTATGTGTGCCTGATATTTAACCACTAAGTCAACGTTGTAAGGAACAACAAATCTATTATCAAGATGAATGTCGTTTATGTTTGCTCTAATTCTATTGTTTGGACGAGCATAACGAATAAAGCCGTTACTTAAAATAGTGGTTTGGTCAAAAAAAAATCTTTTGGATATGATTTTGTGCAGTTGCCATCAGGCATGCAAGGTGATGACGGATTAGATGCACCACATGGACCATGCATCATAAAAGAGGATATTGCTTCATATCCTGCTATGTCAACAGAAGGATCCAGTAATTGTGTATAAATATATATATCAATGTATTGAACAGTTAATTGTTCATCTTTCAAAAGCCATAATATGATATGAACATGTGGCAGGCCACATTTCTGAAATTCAATTGTGTAAACCATTGTACAAGGAGGAACATAACATAAGAAGATAAGTACAAAAAAGGGAAAAGTGAAGCAAAGATAGTTAGTGTATTACTTGCATTGATTGGACAAAAAAATTGATATTTATTGAGGTCGTCTATCAACATACTGAGTTTCATATTGAAAACTCTGTTGACAATATCAGGGTGATCAGACGGGCATTGACCCTGTATGTATGACAAAGCATTTGAAATTTCTTGCCAAGCAGGATTGCAAGTATATGTGATGAAAAGATCTGGACAACCAAATTTTCGACAAATAGCTATGCAATCTTGATAATTTTGGTATAGATACCAAGTACCACCAGTAAAAGTTGTAGGTAAAATGATGCGTTGTCCAGTAGTAGATCCGCTGATAATGTCTCTATCAACTGATTCAACTAATGATCTGAAAGGAGCAAATCTATATTTATTCTAAAAAGTATGGCTTCTGTAATGATTAATACATGAATTCTCAATACAACAATATGCATCATGTTGGGGGAAATCTCTGCGAGACTAAGTCCAGGTAAGTTGCGTCACATTCGCCCGGGGACGTGGCCTCCGGTGCCTGCCCCGGGCGCCGCCTTTCGTCCGGGGACATGGCCCCCGGGGCGCCGCCTTTCACCCCGGGGACGTGGCCTCCGGTGCCTGCCCCAGGCGCCGCCTTTCGTCCGGGGACCAGGCCTCCGGTGCCTACCCCGGGCGCCGCCTTTGGCCCCGGGGACGTGGCCTCCGGTGCCTTTTCGTCCGGGGACATGGCCCCCGGTGCCTGTCCCGGACGCTGTCGTCCTTCCGGGGGCAGGAGCCCTTGGTTCCGTGTCACGTGCGGGTCGCGTGACGAGCGCCTGGGTCACGTGCGGATCGCGTGGCAAGCGCCTCGGGAATCAGCGGCCACCTGTCAAGCATCCAAGGCGCCTGACCGGGAGAAGGACGTCCCTACCCCTCGATCCGACGGTAGCGTCTGGGGTAGTTTAGTCTTTTTTCTTCTTTTGGGGCTATAAATAGCCCTTGTACCCCCTATTGTAAGGACAAGTGGCTTATTATTGTTAGAGTAGCCAAACTCACAGGTGTGCTCCGGAAGCCTCTCCCCGAGAGAGCCTCCCCAGCCGACTCTGGTCGGGAGCACGCCGACAGGACTAGGGCCCCCACCGGGACCCGAACCTGTATAAACCTCCGTGTCACTTGTTGTGTTTGTCCGGCTGGGGAGGACCGGTCACCCGGTCAACCCGCGTCGTGTTTTCTTCGCTAGGATCGTCCACAAAATCTGCCGGGGTATTCCCAATACCACAACAGTTGGCGCCGTCCGTGGGGACTCGTGACAAGACGCCATGGCTCCCCCAAGAACAAGGGCCCGCGCCCTTCCGGGTGACGCCGGTCTCGGAGACCCGGCGCCGCCTGTCCAGAACACGACTGTCCTGGCGCTTCCGCCCGGAGGCGGCCAGACCCAGGTACCGCCTCCCACCTTCTCTCTTAACTTAGGTGGTTCGACCTCCGGGTCGCTCCCGGTGACCGTGGGAACCTCGGCCGAGACTAGTCTCCCCCCGATGGCTCCCCCGGCTCCCTGGGATGCCCTGCTCGAGGCTTTAGTGGAGGGCCAGCTCCGTGCCCAGCGCTCTATGGATGAGCTGCTTTGCTTGTAGGCGCGGCCACCGGCCCCTACATACGCGTCGTACCCATACCCGGGGGCTACGCCCCCGTTTATGGGTCACTAGGCGGTCCCTCCGGTCTCCGGAGGTTCAGCCGCCCCCGTATGACCCCATCGGGGGGTATCCTCCCCTTGCGGGTCATACGTCCGGATCCTTCCCGGCACCCGGGTCCTTCCCGGTGCCGGGAGGCTACTTTGTGCCCGGGCCCTTCGTGGCACTGGGGGGATACCCCGTTCCGGGCCCATTCCCAGGGCTGGGGGCCCATTACATGCCAGGGGTTTTCCCTGCGCCGGGAGCCAGTCCCGCCCCGCGCGTCGCGTTTACCGCACCGGGGGCGGTTGACAGAGCAACTCCCGTGCCTCAGCGGACCTCCCCCTGTATCGGCTCCCCGGTTCCGGACGTCGCCCCAGGGGCTTCCCCCTTTCTAGTTCCGGTTGTCGCCACGGGGGCTCCCTCCACTTCGATTCTGAACGTCGTCGCGGGCGCCCCCTCCCCGGTTCCGGATGATACAAGGGCTTCCCCTTTTCTGGTCCCGGGGGTCTTCGCAGGGGGCTCCCCCCAGCCGGCCCCGGTAACCTCCGGGCCGGTAGCTACAATGCATGAGCTCCCTCCTCCCCTGGGGCCGCCCCCGAGGGTGCCCCCGTCGGACCAGGCCCGTTTCTCCAAGGAGGAAGTCGAGCGAATGCATACGACCAAGTGAGGGAAGAACTTCCCCCGAGCCGCGGGCGCGGAGAGCCTCGCTCTCGCACCGGTCGGGGAGAGAGACCCGCCGAGGAGCCAACCTCCCCGGGGGAGAGCCCGGACGTCAGGGAACTCAGCCCCGGTCCGGAAGAAAAACGTCGCCACTACCACTCCGGCGGACCTCTCGGGCCGCTTCCCGACTCCGATAACGAGGGCGTGTCCCCCGTCAAAGGAGACAGCGACCGAGACTCCCCCCAGGAAGTGCAAGGGGCTAATCAACCCCTATGCCGCAGACTTCGGAGCATTCGGTGGCCGCGGCCTTATCGCCCGCCGCACATCGAGCACTATAACGGTGAGGCTGACCCTTACGAATTTCTACAGGTATATTCTACAGCCATCTCGGTGGCTGGGGGGACGAGACGGTGCAGTGCAACGTCTTCCCCCTCTACCTCACCGGGATCACCCGGTCCTGGTTCTACAACTTGAAGGCCGGCTCCATCAAGTCTTTCGCGCAGCTCAAGCATGAGTTCTGCGTGAACTTCCAGGGGAACTACGTGCGTCCCCTGGACTCCTCGCAGTTGTACACCGTCCGGCAGAGGACGGGGGAGACCATTCGAAGCTTCTTCAAGCGCTTCGCCCAAGTGAAGAGCAAAGTAGCTCACGTCCCCGACTCTACGGTCATCGAAACGTGCAAAAGCGGGATCCTCCCGGGGGAGCTCCACCGGAGGCTCTCCCGGAGCTGCCCCTCTTCCGCCGACGAGCTCTTCAACGTACTCGAAAAGTACGCTCGGGCGGAGGAGGACGACCTCTGGAAGAAGACCCAGGGGGCCCCGCCCCCGCTAATCGGGGGGCCAAGGACCCCCTCAAACGCCCCAGGCAGGGGGGCCGTAGCGAGCCACGGCCTCAGGACACCTTTGTCCTCGAGGGCGGAGGCGGCTCGCGCAACCCCCCGAGGGGCAGCCGCCCCTTCCCCAAGCCGAAAGGCCATGGGGGAGGACAGTCTTCCCGCGGTCGGGAAGGCCCCGCGGGGAGAAGCAGGAAGGACCGTGGTGCACCTTCCACGGGTCCAGTACCTACGCTACCCGAGAGTGACATCAGCTGCTACAAAACTTCACGACTTTCCTCGACCAGCATGGGCATGGGGGGACTCCGGCCTCCTTGCCCCCTCGGCCAGCTGTTCCGGCCCTTCCTGCTCCTGCGGGGGGTCAGCAGGGGCAGACGCACGAGGGGGAGCCTTCAGAAACTCTCCCCTTTCAAACTTCCCAGCGCCGCATCAACGTCATCGTGGGAGGGTTCGCCTCCGGGCGGGACTCTAAGCGCTAGCGTAAAGAGTACGCGCACGAAGTCAAGGTAGTGGGGGTGCTGCACACGTCTCCGCCACCCAAGTGGTCGGACGTCCCCCTCACCTTCACGGCGGAAGACGCGCACGGGGTTCGCTTCCCCCATGACGACGCGCTCATCGTCTCCGCCGCCATCTACAACTGCCACCTGACCCGCATCCTCGTGGACGGCGGGAGCTCCGCCGACGTCCTCTACCTAAAGGCCTTCAGGGAGATGCAGGTGGATGAAAAGCTTCTGCAGCCCGCAATGGGCCCCTTGCAAGGATTCATCCCAGGGAAGGCGATCCACCCCGTGAGGAAGGTGGATCTCCCCACGACATTTAGCACATCAGAGAACTACCGGACCGAGATGGTCCGATTCAACATAGTGGACCTCCCCTCCTCCTACAACGCGACCATGGGGAGGACGACGATCAACCGCCTGGGGGCTTCCACCCACCAAAACTACCTATGCATGAAGATCCCCGGGCCGCATGGCGTGATCAACGTCCGGGGAGACCAAGACATGGCCCGCGTTCTATAAGAGCGCGCCGCCGCCACAATTGGAAGCGTCAACATCATTAAGGCGCCTGGGGGGAAGGTCTCTCTCCAGGAACCAGACGTCGCTGCGATACCCTTCGGGAGGCCCCTCCCCAAGCCGCGTCCGGAAGGGGGCCTCCGGAAGGTCCTACTGTCCCCGAGCAACGGGGACAAAACCGTCTGGATCGGGGCGGAGCTCCCCGAGGAGCATGCAGCGCAACTTGCGGCTTTCCTGCGCGAAAACTCTGACGTTTTCGCATGGAAGCCCTCGGACATGCGGGGCGTCGCTCGGGAGGTCATTGAGCACAAGCTCGCGGTGACCCCCGGTCACCCCCCGATCAAACAGAAGCTGAAGAAACTCTCCCTTGAACGCCAAGAGGCGATCAAGGTGGAGATCGCCCGGCTCTGAGAGGCGGGGTTTATTCGGGAGGTCTTGCACCCCGAGTGGCTCGCGAACTCCGTCTTTGTGAAGAAGTCAAACGGCAGGTGGTGGATGTGCGTGAACTTCACCGACCTCAACCGTGCCTGCCCCAAGGACAACTTCCCACTCCCGTGGATTGACCAACTGGTCGACTCCACCGCGGGGTGCTAATTGATGAGCTTCCTGGACGCCTACTCGGGCTACCATCAAGTCTGGATGGCGGAAGGGGACGAGGAAAAGACAAGTTTCCTAACTCCCCTCGGAACCTTCTGCTACGTCCACATGCCCTTCGGGCTGAAGAATGCGGGAGCGACCTTCTAGCGCCTCATGACGCTAGTCTTCAAAGACCAAGTCGGCCGCAACGTCGAAGTCTACGTAGACGACGCGATCGTCAAAAGTCCCCACGCAGCCGCCCACGTCGGCGACCTAGCGGAGACCTTCCGCAACCTCCGCGCGTATGAGTTGAAGCTCAACCCGAAGAAGTGCGCCTTCGGCGTGCGCGGGGGGGAGCTCCTAGGTTTCCTTGTGTCCCAACAGGGCATAGAGGCAAACCCCGAAAAGATCCGGGCGTTCCTGGACATGCCCCCACCGCGCTCCTTCAAGGACGTCCAGCGGCTCTCCGGCGGCTTAGCTGCGCTAAGCCGCTTCGTCTCGCGGTCGGGGGAACGAGGCCTCTAATTCTTCAAGATCCTCCGGGGGCTCGAGGGGTTCCGATGGACCCCCGAGGCCCAGGAGGCATTCGACGACCTCAAGAAGTACCTCACGATCCCTCCAATGCTCGTGAGTCCGTCTCCAGAAGAGCCTTTGCTCCTCTACCTTGCCGCGACCCCGGTCGCCGTAAGCGCGGTATTGGTGAAGGAGCAAGGGGGGCAACAGCGCCCCATGTACTACGTGAGTGAGGCCCTCCTGATGGCGTCCTGGAAGCTTCGCCACTACTTCCTAGGACACCCCATCACCGTCCCGTCGTCCCTCCCCCTGGGGGAGGTGCTGCGGAACAAAGAGGCCACTGACCGGATCGGGAAGTGGGGGGCCGAGCTCGCCCCCTTCTCCCTGTCCCTCACAGGACGCTCCGCCATCAAGTCACAGGTCCTTGCCGACTTCGTGGCGGAGTGGACTCCTGCCTCCGGGCCCGGGGACGAAGACCTCCCCGCGCCGCCCCGACGCGGTGACCATTGGACACTCATGTTCGACGGGTCGCTGTCTCGCTGGGGCCGGTGCGGGAGTAGTCCTCCGGAGCCCCGAGGGGAAGGAACTCGAGTAGGTATCGCGTCTTGAGTTCCCCGCAACCAACAACATCGCCGAGTACGAAGCTTTACTCCTCTGGTTGCACCTTGCGCGCTCCCTGGGGATCCGGCGCCTCCTAGTGAAGGGAGATTCTCAGCTCGTAGTTTGCCAAATGGACAAGTCTTACCTGTGCCATAACGCAAACTTAAGTCTTTATTTGCAAGAGGTGCGAAAGATGGAGAGGCACTTCGATGGCCTCGAGGCCCAGCATATCCCGAGAAGGGACAATGACCGGGCCGACGCCTTGGCCCGGGCAGACAGCGCCCGGGAATCGCTCCCCAGAGGGGCCTTCCTGGAGATAATCGCGAAGCCCTCGGTGGCCTCCACGGATATGGGCGACGAGCCTCGCATCCCAGAGGTCGCCGAGATCACCCGGACTCCATCATGGATGGACCCCCTCGTCTCCTTCATCAAGGGGGAGGGGGACCCTCCTAACGAGACCGAGGCTAAGCGCCTCCGGGCCAAAGCCTGGGCATACCTCCTGCTGGAAGGGAAGCTCTACAAGCAGGGGGCTTCCGCCCTCCTCCGTTACCTCCCACGGTCGGAGGGACTTCAACTTCTTGAAGACATCCACGCGGGGAGCTGTGGCTCTCACCTAACCCCGCATGCCATCGCAGCCAAGGCTCTCCGGCAGGGCTTTTACTGGCCCACGGTGATGCGTGACGCGCGAGACCTTGTCTCCGCGTGCGAGGCTTGCCAGAAGATGGCCAAGGGTTCGAACCTCCCCCTGTAGCGCTGCAGACTATCCCCATCACTTGGCCCTTCGCGCGCTGGGGGATGGACCTCTTAGGACCCTTCCCCTTAGTGCCCGGAGGATACAAGTATGCGGTGGTCGCGGTCGACTACTTTACAAAGGCGGTTGAGGTGGAACCCTTGGCCAGCATCACGTCCCGGGCCATCCAACAGTTTTTTTGGAAAAACGTCGTTTGTCGTTTTGGTGTCCCCCGGGAAATCACTGTTGATAACTGGACCGAATTCGACTCGGCTTATTTCCGGGAATTCTGTGAAGGCCTGGGGCTCTTCATCCACTTCGCCTCAGTGGCCCATCCCCGGAGCAATGGGGCTGTCGAGAGGGTCAACGGCGTTATCCTACAGGGGTTGCGCCGGTGACTCGAGTAGGCCGCTTCTAAGCGGGGTGCATGGGCAGAGGAGCTCCCTAGAATCCTTTGCTCCATGCGCACGACCCCGAGCCGGCCGACGGGACGTACTCCCTTCTCCCTGGTCTATGGGGCCGAGGCAGTCCTCCCCCCGGAGATTGGCTTTCGGTCGCTGCGAGTCGAGCTCCTAGACGGAGCTACGACCGCAGCATACCAAGCCAATGAGGCCAACCAGCGGCTGGAGATCGATCTCGTGGAGGAGGAACGCGACCGAGCGCTCCTCCGCCACGCTATCTACGAGCGCGAGATGGCGCGCGCATACAACCAGCGCATGCGCGAGAGGGCTTTTCGCCTCGGAGACCTTGTCCTCAAGCGCGTCACGGACCCCCAAGCCCAGGGCAAGCTCTCCCCCAAATGGGAGGGCCCCTACAGGATCTCCGCGGTCCTGGGCTCAGGGGCTTACAAGCTCTCCAACCTCCAAGAGCAGGAGCTGAAGCACACGTGGAACTTGCGTTTACTTCGCAAGTTTTACATCTAGCCTACACAGGCCCGTCCCCTCCCCCGGAGCGATCACGCCGGAGGGGGAGGGGGGACATTGTAATTACCTTTCCCTCCCCTTTCGCGACTTCGTGGAGGGAGGCGTTGTATTTTGTTTCATTATCAATACAACTGGATTTTTCTCTTCAACTGTCTCATTGCAGGCTCTTTACATTACCACCTCTAACGGCGATGCCCTCCCCGTGAGGATGCCCTCCCTGCGAGGAAGCCCACCCCGAGAGGATGCCCTCCCCGCGAGGATGCCCTCCCTGTGAGGAAGTGGGCTCTCATGACCCAGCAAGTCCCTCCTGTAGGGCGGCTTACGATCAGCCCTCGTGGACTGAGGGTGTAAGCGGCAACCCGGTCCTCAGGGACCGCGGTAACGAGTCACTTTGGGAGACAAGTCTCGTACCCAAATACTCAGACCCGTCATCGGGCACATCCTCCTCCAGGAGTCGATGGTCTCCCCAGCGGGACAGATTTCTTGGATATTCTTCTCCGGAGACCTTATTCCCGGCTCCCCGTTTTCACGGCCACCGGACGATTTCTCCCGGAAAAACTACGGATTTCTTGGATATTTCTTTCCCGAAGACCCTATTCCCGGCTCCTCGTTCTCACAGCGACCGGACGATTGTCTCCCGGAAAGTTCACCTCCGGAAATTTCATCGGGTTTTCTCGGATGTTTCTTTCCCGAAGACCCTATTCCCGGCTCCCCGTTCTCAAGGTGACAGGACGATTGTCTCCCGGAAAGTTCACCTCCAGAAATTTCGTTGGGTTTTCTCGGATGTTTCTTCCCCTGAGACCTTATTCCCGGCTCCCCGTTCTCACGGCGACCGGACAATTGTTTCCTGGAAAGTTTTTCCCCGGAAACCTCGTTTTGGAATTTTTTAACTTAGAAAAATTCTTATGTCACAGGTCTTCATCTTCATCCCGGGGGTTTTGTCACCCCCACAGCGCGCGGAGCTACCCTCCGGCCCGCTGTGGGTGGGGGGGGTAAGGAACCCCCGGGAGTCGTCCGGACCATCCAAGAAAAACGAGCAAACTTAGCTCATTCTTATCAAAAGAAGTCGTCCAAACCATTCAAGAAAAATATCAAAAGAAGATTCTCAAAGCAACAAGCAAACAGCTTTATTAATCATTCAACCGGAGGACATCTTCCCCCTCCGGTGGACATCAGAAACGGTACAACCCGGGCTATAACCCGGAAATCCTCTACGTCCTAAGGCTCTTATGCCTAATAGTCCCGGAGGCCCTCCGCTGAGCTTCCTGGAGGACGTCCTCGGGCTAATACTCGTAGCCCGCCGGTGGAAGTATCCAAAGAGGGGGGATCATCCGGGACCCCGGACGCGGAGGGGATAATTCAGCACGATGATTGTCGAAATAATCCAAGTGCCACTCCGGATGCCATCTTAACCGGATCGGCTCCCGGACAACGTCCCCGCTGCGCTTAGGGCTGGAAACGAGCCGAGTTCGAGCGAGCCCAGGCAGGCTCGGCTCGAGCTTGATAGTGCACTGGGCTCCGCTCGGGCTCGGCTCGAAATCTTAACGAGCTTTGAACCGGGCTCGGGCTCGACTCGCAGCAAACTCGATAGAGCTCGAGCTCGGCTCGACAAGCACACGGCCACTGCCGCCGACGCTGGAGCCGCCGCCGCCACCGCCTCCTCGTCGTCGTCCACCGAAGCCTCCTCTCCTCCACGCGCCGCCGCCACCACCGCCTCCTCTCCTCCCCGCGGCGCAGCACCGCCGCCGCCTCCTCCCCTCTCCTCCCCCCAGCGCCGCCGCCTCCTCCTCTCCTCTCCTCCCCGCAGCGTCGCCTCCTCCTCCTCTCCTCCCCGCAGCGCCGCCGCCTCCTCTCCTCCCCGCGCGCCGCCGCTGCCGCCTCTCCTCCCCGCGTCGCCGCCACCGCCTCTCCTCCCCGTGCACCGCCGCAGCCTCCTCTCCACGCACTCTGCCGCTTCCTCCTCCAGGCACGCCGTCGCCGTGGCCCGTGAGAGGCTTTAACCAATTGATTCGTAGGTTGGGGATTGGGAACGACCGAATGAATGTGTGATTGGAGTTTTAACGAGCCGAGCTCGAGCGAGCTCAGGAAGGCACGGGTTCGGCTCGAGTTCTCTCTCGAGCTTCACCTCAGGCTTGAGTTCGGCTCGTTAAGGGCTTGAGCTGATCTTCAATCCGATCCCGAATAGCTCGCGAGCCTCGATCTTTTTGTCCAGCCCTAGCAGCGCTCCCCGGAGACGAGACTTAGCAAAATCAAAGCGGCTTGGGCGTCCCCCAGGGGGCACCTGCCGGGGCTCAAAGGCCTCGCCCCCGGGGAACCTCTTCTTGACCTTCGTCCGGGAGTAACCTCCCGGGAATCCTAGTAACAATGTATTTATTCAAGACTTAGAAAAATTTTCAATTTCCATTGCATTTCAAAATGTCTTTTTACAAGTGTCTGGGGCTTCTTCTAAGAAGCTACCGGGAACAAAATTTTAAGAAAGCAAAAAAGGGTCCTATCTAAGACCCGGGGGGAGGCTCATACTTTGTCATTGGCGTCCTCCCCCCGGGGGGCTTCCACCGGGGCCACGGCCGGGGCATCCGCTCTCGGAGGCGCCGGGGCCGGGAACCTCACCCGGACGATCCGGTCGTAGAAGGCCCCGGCGAGCTGCTCCACCTCCCGGCGTGAGGGCTCGAAAAACTCGGGGAAGCTCCGGGGCGCCCACCCCCCAGTGCTCCACTAGCCCGGCCGTGGCCGCAACCATGGGGATTGCCCAGCCTCGTGCCCGGGCATCTGCGGCCTCCGGGATCATGGAGACTGTGCGCTAAGAAAACGCACAGCCTCCGTGAGTGTGGCCGAGGGCACCTCCGAGCTGCTCCCGGAGCCTAGGCTCACGCCAAGGCCCTCGAGGGCCGAGCGGACGGAGCGGCCCGCGTCCATCACCGCCCGGATGCTCGAGCCCTCGAGCTCCCGGAAGGCCTCCTCCTTCACCTTGGCCTCCTGCCGGAGGCGGTCGTTGACGGCCTCGGAGACATGGACTTGGGCCTGGACCCGGGCCAGCTCCTGGAGGGCTTCGTCCCGCTGCCCCAGGTAGGTGGCGACCCTCTCCTTCGCGTCCTTCAGCAGCCGGCCGATGCGCTGCTCAAGGCCCCAGGTAATGGCCGCCCCCTACAAACTCCAGAGTTAGAAAAAATTCAAGTATAGGGGGCCGAAAGAAAGCGGCATCGATTCGGGTAAGTACCTGGATCTAGAGAGACTGGAGCTCCCCAAAACACTCACGGAGCGTCCCCTCCGCGACGTAGGCCTAGACCTTCCGGGTCTGCAAGCCCTCCGCGTAGCGGTCAGCCTCCCCCGCGGAAAGCGGGGGGGTCTCCCGCCCGACGCCGGTCCCGTCGTGGCCGATGAGGGGCCCCCAGACCTGGGCGCCCGGCATAATCTCGGCCGGGGTGGCGGTGGTCATCGTCTTCGTCGCTGAGGAGGTGGCCTCCGAGGAAGTGGCCGAAGAGGTCTCGGAGGGGGCCCCTCCCCGGGGAGGTACCATCAGCCCTTTCCCCTTCCCGGGCTGCAGGGCCCCCGGGACCTCCACTTCCGGAGGGACCTCGTAGACCGAGGGGCTCCCCCCCTCGTCTACCGGACACTCCACCCGCAGAGGCGAGATCTCCGCGAACCTCACCTCCGGCCTCTTCGGCTCCAAAGATGTCGGGGGCGCCGGGAGGGCCGCCACCAAAGGCGGCGAGGCGGCGTAGTCCGTCGAATCGGACGCCGCCCCGTCCGCGGCCGGTCTCTTCCCCAGAGCCTCAACGGGGCTCTCCGGGGGAGGGGGTGTTGCTTCCTTCCCGGTCGGCGCCCGGGCGCGCCCGGTCTCGAGGGTCTCGTCCTGGGCCTTCGCCGGTGTGGAGGCCGGCATCGTCGATGGGCCGGGGGCTTTTTGAACACTGGCCTTCTTAGGCTCAGAGCCCCCGGCAGCTTCCTTCCCCCGCTTGTGCGATCCAGGGGTGGGGAGGGGCTTCCTCTCCGGTAGCTTTAGCCCGAAGGCCTCGGCTACCAGGTTCCGGGGAGGGCCCTCCCCCACGATGCGCACGATGCGCTCGTGCTCATCTGCGAAATACCTCCCCAGGAGGTTCTCCGCCTTCTCCCGTGCCGCCGGGTACGGCCGGACTGCGAAAGGTAAGAGTTAGAAAAATTTTGAAAAATTTGTAAATGCAATGAACCAGGTAATCGAAGACTTACGTCGGGTCACCGGTTTCACCGAGGGCCGTTGCTCTGGGCACATCCTGATCCCCCTTCTCCCGCGCGAGAAGGGGGAGATCCTCAAGAGCATCATCTCCTCGGCGGCGTCCCGCATGGAGCGGGTGCCCCGGGAGATGATGACCTTCCCGAGGAGTTCCAGCTCCTCGTCCGTCCACACCGGGGGCTTCGGCGCGGACGACCTGCTGTAGGTGGGGGCCTCCGGGGAATACACCACCCCGTCGTCCCGGACCCGGAGGTAGAATCACTTCCGGATCCAGTCGCCCCAGTGGTCCCGAGAGGCCGCCACCGGGTAGTCGGCTACCCGGGACGGTAGCATCTGCACCATCACCGAGCCAAAGGGGGACTTGGGTCCCCCCTTCACAATATGGGAGCTCCTCGCCGCCGGCTCGTAGAAGTACCAGAAGGCTCGCAGCGTGGGCTCCCGTCCGGTCGTCGTCTCGAAGAGCCATATGAATAGGCCCATCCGGACGATGGCGTTCAGCGTGAGGTGGTTCAAAGCCACCCCATATTCCTTCAAGAACTCCCGGAGCAATGGGTGCACTGGGAGCCGGAGCCCCACCAAGAGGAAGGCCTCGAAGGCCACGACCTCTCTGGGCCTGGGGCGGGGGGCTCCGTCTTTCTTCGCGGGGATTCGGACGTCCCCGTCCTCGATGACTCCCCGGTCGACCAGGGACTCTAACTCCCCGGCCGTGAACTCGGAGGCCCAAAGGAAGTCCGGAGCGACTTCCTCCGGTGATCCGGGAGGATCTCCAAGTCCTAATCGCATGCGGCTTCGCGACCAAGTCCTGATCGCATACGGCTTCGCGACCTTAACCGTGTTCGGAAAGGTTTCGCGAACATGGATGGGTCCGCGACCATGGATTGGTCCGCGACCAGGAAAAGGAATTCGTTCCCTGTTTGGAATTGTAATCCGATCCGAATGTGTATAACTAAGCTTATCTGTTTAGGATTAGTTATATGAGTCTAATACGTTTAGGTTATTGAGTCTGATACGTACTCATACGATTGGACTATAAATACCTTGTAATAGGTCTAGTTTAAATCATCGAAGAGTCATAGAACTTATTTGAGTTTTAGACACTTATAGTTCCTTCGACGTAGACAAGTGTGTCTAACGTTCGACGTGTAAAGCCCTCTTAGAAATAAAGAGTTGTGCAATTACTTTGGGTTTCGGTATTTCCGAGTAAGATCCCGTTATTCCGCATATTAGAATCTGGGCGAGCCTAGTACGAAAACCAAGACTAGGTCTCAAACGGATCATCCGGGGGCATCTCCATGGTCTTCGCACGGCCCTTAGGCGCCATCGAGTTTTTCTGGTGGCTAAAGCTTCGGGAGCGGGAGGGACCTAAAGGTTCCAGAGACTAAGCTTCCGGGTGCTAACTACCGGGAGGGGGCTACCAGGAGAGCTAAGGGCGCTGGAGTGAAAATTTTGGAATGAGCTCCCCAGGCCCCCCAAGGCTCTATTTATAGAGGTGAAGCGTGGCCCAGATGGGCGGGACGTGGCACTTCGCGGTACATCTGTGCCGTTGAAATTCAAACCGCGCGTGGGAAACGAAGGGATGGGCGCGCAAACTGAGGCACCAGTTCGAACCGCGAGCGCATTTATGGCCAAACGGCGCGGTCATAAGCGCGCGGCACGGGAATCGAAGAGTCACGGCTCCGGTAGCTTGGCCCGGAGATTTTCCCGGTGACATGAACCATACCCACCGGGGACTCGAACATCGTCCCCGGCGGGCATGGGGGCTGCTGTTGGGGGAAATTTCCGCGAGACTAAGTCCAGGTAAGTTCCGTCACATTCGCCCGGGGGCGTGGCCTCCGGTAACTGCCCCGGGCGCCGCCTTTTCGCCCGGAACGTGGCCTCCGGTGCCTGCCCCGGGCGCCGCCTTTCGTCCGGGGACCAGGCCTCCGGTGCCTGCCCCGAGCGCCGCCTTTTCGCCATGAACAGACAGATTCCCACTAGTTTAGGGGTAGAAATGCCCGCTACCCTTACAAGTATTAGAGCCTGAGTTTGACTATGGGATATGACCCTTGTAAGTAGAATTTAGTAAAAAATAATAATAATAATAATTTAATTTCCAATTTTAATTTTTCTTCTCCATTGTTTTGCTTATAAAATCTTTTAATTTATACATAAGTATCAGGTTGTATTGGTTAAGTCAGTATAGGAAGTCAAAGGTATAGAGTATAGAAGACCTCAAATAGTAAAGTTTTGAGACCATTAGGTGTTCAGATGCTCCAATCTTATTTGAATCACCTTGGACTTTTTGGGTTTTCAGGGATTGCTGATTTTATTTGGTCGTATTTTCAACAATCTTTGAATTTAGTCGCAATCTTCTTGATTTATAACGGTTTAATATGTCTTTATTTGGTTATTCTTCTGCATGCATGCATCATTCTGGAATCACTTTTCACTTGAATTATTGATTTTCTCGAAAAATTTGTGATTTTGTTGTACCCCTGGAGCAAAAAGAGCCTTACCTACTAAGGGGATAGAGTTGACTATTGGTTAAAATTTAAGTTATCTAGGATTGTGTAGCATGTCTTTAGGTTCGTAAATGTTAAACTTTAGTTCTAACGTTGATACTATATGAACATAGGAGGCATCTTTTCAACCGGTATGGACATATTTTTACCAACTACTAGCTGTAAGTATGGGTGGGCCTATACGAGCCCCATTGACTGATAATTGCTCTCTTGCGGACCATATGAAATTTAAGGGTATAAGTAAACCCAGCTATGTTGAATAACACACAAACTATATTTTCTTTTCCTCTCTGCATTATGAGTTACTCTGTTCAGCATATTACCTTTGAGTGTGTGCATCTTGGTTGTGCATGGTTAGAATTGAACTAGAGCCCTTTTCTTTAGCAATATCATGGGCGGAGAAGGTGGGGGAGACGGCAGTGGGAGCCAAGCAAGGCCATCAACTCATGAACCTGAGAAAGAAGTTAATATAGCTGACTTTCTACGAACGGAACTTCCTACCTTCTCTAGTTCGGTCGAGCCTCTTGATGCAGATGATTGGCTAAATACTGTGGAAAGAAAATTGGAGGCTGTGAAGTGCTCCGATAAGGAAAAAGTTTCGTATGCTTCGCATCAATTGACTGGTGTTGTAGCTGCTTGGTGATTCAACTTTCATGATATGCAACCAACGGATCAACCCATCACCTGGGAGGTGTTTAAACAGAAATTTCGAAAAGCATATGTATCTGCCAGCCCTGTGTCGATCAAGAAGAGGGAATTTAGTAACCTGAAGCAAGGACATAAGACTGTCACTGAGTATTTACAACAATTCAATTACTTGGCAAGATATGCGCCAGAAGATGTGATCACTGAAACACAAAAGGTCGAGCACTTTATGAAAGGGCTTCATCCAGTCCTTCGGATGCAGCTAGCTGTAGTAAAAGTTACAAATTTCCAAGATTTAGTTGACCGAGCTATTACTCATGAGAGATATCAATTAGCGGTCAATGAAGAGAGGCGCAAAAAGGCAAGATTTGAGCCACAACGATTTGTTCGACAACAACACTACCAACGAGGAAGGCAGCAGATCATTGCCAGAAACAAACCTAGCTTCCCACCAAGGGAACAGTGCCAAAATTGTGGAGGAATTCATCAGACGAAAGATTGCAATAAAGTACGTGGTGCATGTTTTAGATGTGGCCAACTGGGACACCGTCTCAGTCAATGCCTACAACGAAACCAGTCGGGATCTCAGGGGCGACCATCTTTTAGACCCCCAATGCAGATCAATCCCGCCCCTGAAGGAAGAGGACAAGACAATAGACCGACGACCACATTTGGTCAAGGTCGAGGACGAGGAGGACCGACAAAGACTTATGGAAAGTTGAACTATATGAGCACCCATCAAATTGGATCAGCCTCGGACATCATTACGAGTAAATTATTCATCCCCCTGGTTTTGGTCTTATACTTTTGACCCAGGTGCAACTCATTCTCTTATACCCAGAGATTTTCTCTTTCAACATAACCTACCCTATACCACCCTAGATAAACCAGCATATATGCAATCATTTGGAGGGCCTATGGTGGTAAAACACAAAAGGCAAGGGCAGTTGATTGAAATCTTAGGAAACGAATTTAAAGCTAACCTACTAGTTGCGCCCTTAGCAGACATAGACGTTATCTTGGGAATGAATTGGTTAGCCCTAAATGGAGCAACAATGGATTGTGAAAAGAAAACAGTATCCTGGAGGAAAGATGATGATACTCGAATCATCTTCGTCGAAGAAGAGACCCCTTTTGTAGACACAGGTACTCATATGGCCACCCAGGACATAGAAGTGGATCAGATACACGTGGTCAGAGAGTACCCAAATGTTTTTCCAGGAGGATTACCTTGGCTACCCAGGACATTGATTTGATTCCAGGGACAAGTCCAATTTTTCAACGACCATATCATATGGGATCTGAAGAATTGGTCAAGCTCAAGAAGTAGTTGGATGAATTAACCAATAAGGATTATATCAAACCAAGTGTATCACCGTGGGGAGCACCGGTACTGTTTGTGCACAAGAAAGACGGCAGTATGAGGCTTTGTATTGACTACCGAGCCCTAAATGCCGTGACTATCAAGAACAAGTACCCATTACCCCGAATAGATGATCTATTCGATCAACTGAAGGGTGCAACTGTATTCTCAAAAATCGACCTTAGGTCTGGGTATCATCAGTTAAAGATCCGAGCACAAGATACCCTGAAAGCCGCATTTGTGACGCGGTATGGGCATCACGAATTCCTGGTCGTGCCGTTTGGATTGACAAATGCACCCGCTGTGTTTATGGACTTAATGAACAAAGTGTTCATGTCATTCCTAGACAAGTTCGTGGTGGTGTTCATAGATGACATTCTTGTATACTCTCAGGATGCAGAAAAACATGCAGAACACTTGCAAGAAGTTCTACAAGTACTTAGAGAAAACCAACTATATGCCAAATTGAGCAAATGTGAATTGTGGCTAGACCAAATCTCATTCTTAGGTCACATCATCTCCGGACAAGGTGTCTCAATGGACCCAGCAAAAGTGGAAGTAGTACTAGCATGGCAACGACCTAAGACCACCACAGACGTCAGGAGTTTTCTAGGCTTAGCAGGGTATTATCGAAGGTTCATAAAAGGATTCTCGACGATAGCAATACCCATGACCAACCTGCTAAAGAAGGATGTTGAATTTGAGTGGACTGAAAAGTGCGAACAAAGCTTCGAGGATCTCAAAGAGAAGTTAACGACAGCACCTGTCTTGACCCTACCCGAGAGTGGGAAAGACTTTACTGCCTACTGTGATGCATCTAAAGCCGGATTGGGATGCGTCCTGATGCAAGCCGGAAAAGTAATTGCATATGCATCCTGACAGCTAAAGGCCCATGAAATGAATTATCCCACTCATGACTTCGAGCTAGCTGCTGTCGTCTTTGCCCTGAAGATCTGGCGACATTACCTCTACGGAGTCAAGTGTGAGCTGTACACTGACCATAAAAGTTTAAAGTATATCTTCACTCAAAAGGAACTGAATATGCGACAACGGAGATGGTTGGAACTGATTAAAGACTATGACTTAGCAATCAACTACCATCCAGGAAAAGCTAACGTTGTCGCCGATGCCTTAAGTAGAAAGTCAAGTTGTCATCAAACCTCTACGACTGAGATTTCAAAAGAAATTATAAGAGATTTGGGTCGTTTAGAGATAGAGTGGATCGATCAACCACTTGAAGGGATAATAGCCACGTTATCCATGAAACCTAGTTTGCAAGATCGTATCCGAGAGAAACAAGCTGTGGATGAATTCATCCGAGAAGAAATACTCAGGATTAAAAGTGGAAGACCATCAGAATTTAGCCTCATGGAGGATGGAACCTTATGGTGCCACAATCGAATCTGTGTGCCAGAGGACCCTAAGATAAAATACATCATCCTCAAGGAAGCTCACCAAACCCCTTACATTATTCACCCGGGCAGTACAAAGATGTACCAGGACATCAAAGGCACGTTCTGGTGGAGAAATATGAAAAGAGAGATAGCACAATTTGTAGCAGAGTGTGACACGTGTCAGCGAATTAAGGCTGAGCACCAAAGACCAGCGGGACTATTACAGCCTCTACCCATACCAGAATGGAAGTGGGAGGAAATCGGAATGGATTTCATTGTTGGGTTACCCTGACCCAGCGAAAGAAAGACTCCATATGGGTGATTGTGGACCGCCTGACTAAGTGCGCACATTTTATTGCCATTCATCAGACATACACTTGCGAAAGACTCGCAGAGTTGTATTTAGAAAGAATTGTAGCCTTACATGGAATTCCGAAGAGAATCGTTACCGACAGAGGAGCTGTCTTTACCTCAGCATTTTGGAAGAACTTGCAACAGACACTAGGAACCCACCTAGATTTTAGCACCGCCCATCATCCCAAAACTGGAGGTCAGATAGAAAGAGTTAACCAAATTTTGGAAGATATGCTGAGGGCCTGCGCTATAGATTTCGGAGCGTCATGGGATCAGAGTTTGCCACTAACCGAGTTCTCCTATAACAATAGCTATTAGGCCAGTATACAAATGGCACCGTTCGAAGCCTTATATGGTCGGAAGTGCATATCACCGATCTGTTGGGCGGAAACTGGAGAACAAAAATTTCTTGGACCTGACTTGATCAGAGAGACAAAGGAAAAGATCCAAATTATTCGAGATCGACTTCGAATAGCCCAAGATCGACAGAAGAGTTATGCCGACACTCGAAGACGAGGACTGCAGTTTGAAATCGGAGACTTGGTATACCTAAGAGTGTCACCAATAAAGGGTATCAAGAGATTTGGAATGAAAGGTAAACTGAGCCCCCAATACATCGGACCCTATCGTATCCTGGCTAAAAAGGGAACTGTGGCCTATCAACTAAAGCTACCTATGGAATTGTCACAAGTTCACAACGTATTCCATGTCTCTCAGTTAAAGAAGTGTTTAAGGGAACCCTCGGAACATCTGACCCATTTAGAAGAGACTCTACAACCGGACTTAACCTACGAGGAATACCCTACTCGGATTATGGCAGTAGAAGATAAGAAACTTCGTAATAAGGTAATCCGCTATTGCAAGGTACTATGGCATAACCACCCCGATAGGGAAGCAACATGGGAAAAAGAAGAAGAGCTCAGAGGCCGGTACCCCCATCTATTCAGACAAAGAAGAATTTAAATTTCGAGGACGAAATTTTTCTAACGGGGGAAGGATGTAAGGACCCCGAAGCTGGTCAACTGGTCAGCGTGTCAAAGGCCACGTGGCTGACTATTAGAGTGGTCGCACTACTGACCTCTAAACTTATGTGCGAGTTTAGTTTTTAAAGGAGTGCTGTCAGACTGTGCAGTATCTGTCTGGGGTTCCTCGCAGCCACCTCTCAGCCTGAGCGAGTGCCGCTGTCACCCCTGTGTATGATTGTCATCATTCATCTTTCGTTCACGGGACAGTTTGAGCCCAGATGGGCGCGAAAACAAAACCAACAAAGAAGCAGGAAGAAAGAAAATAGCGAAGAAAGAAAAGAAAGGAAGAGAAGGAAAAGAAAAATGAAAGAAAAAGAAAAGAAAAGAGGGGGAAAACTCCAGAACAGCCAGGGCAGGCCCAAGGCCCAACAATCATTTATCAGTTTAGCCCCTGGACTTTTACCAAATTTTTGCCCAATGAGAAATTTTGCTTAAAGCCCCTCTGACTTTCCAATATTTGCAAATCAGTCCAATTACACTAATGCAGCTTAGACATCAGACACCTGTTCATCGGAACAGTAACCACGGCCACATAGCCCTGGGATAAAGTCGGTTGCATGCATGCAACAGCTTACAGGATAAGTAAGTTTACCCCTACAGCAGTATCACCATTTTCTTTACACAGAACTAGAGCAGAGGTTAGGGCAAGATCAATAGTCTCAGGTAAACCAGTAGCATATCAAAGCAGAGGAGGAGTAGTGAATAGCCTAGGCATGCATGTTTATTCTATCTATGTTTTGTGATTCACAGGGGAAGCACCAGGAGCAATCCAGGAGCAGGGAGAAGAGACTCAGGATCAGCATCAAGGTTAAAGCTGAAATTAATTCTAGATTCTAGCATGTTTAGCCCTAGATTATATTGAGATGTGTCATGTAGATGTTTAGCTAGAGTGCAGTACACCAGAATCACCCAAAGTAGCAGTTGAAACCCCAAACCAATGATTCAATTTAGTTAGGCCTGATTGTTTATTCAGGAGTTAAGTTTAGTTGGGAGTTAGCAGAAAACAACAACAATTGCCCCAGAACCACCTGGAACCTATAGACCATTGCCTTCACATGATGCCTGCACCTTCAGCATAAATTTTATACATAGCCACAGTAGATTATTTCCCAAATCAGCACCTCCAGCCATCACCAAACACACATGCCTCCATTATCATCCAGCATCACCAGCCAGCACAAGATCACACACATATGCATAAACACAGACATCACAGTACACAGCACCACCTCAAACCAAGGCACACCAATTCCACAGAACAGAGCAAACACAATACCAAAACCAGAGCAAAGCACCCCAGCCCAAAACTACACCTCTCACCTCAACCAAGACCCAAGGTAGGGGAGCTTACCTGGGGGCGCCGACGTCGAGGACCGGGTAACCGGCGGGTCGGCGGCGGCGCATCCGCACACGCGCGACAAGCCACCGTGCGGCCACGCCGCTAGGGCGCGGCCAAGCGCGGCCGCGAGCCGTGAGAGAGGAGGCGCAGCAGCGCGGCCCGGGCTACGGCCGGCCGCGACGCGTGCGCCGGCGAGGGTCACGGCGGCCGGAGTTAGGGTTAGGCGCATAGAAATCATCGGGCGCAAGTAGAAGAAAAGGGGGGCAGCGCGTGTGATTGATAGAGGGAGAGAGAGAGGGCCACGGGGGAGCGCACGGCGGCGGCGGCGGCGCCGGAGCCGGGGACGGCAGTCCCGGCGGCTGGAGATAGGCGGCCATGTGTGTGTGTGCGTGCGTGTGTTATGTGTCTGTGTTGTGTGTGTGCTAGGTGTGTGTGTGAGTGTGTCCTGTGTGTGTGTGTGTATGAGTGGGCCGAGAGGGGGATTGGGCCCTGGGCCGGCCCAATCGAAATCCTTCTATTTCTTTTTCCAATTTAGTCTTTTGTTTTAAATTCTGATTTAAGTCTAATTGAACACTGATTTATATATAATTAAAAACCTATGTAAGGCAGGTATTTAAATAACTAAATATTAAGACTAATTGGTATTTGCAATTTCTAAAGTTTTATCTAGTTTAATAAGAGCATAATCAATTAGACATTCATATATGCACACAAATTTACCTTCACTTTCTTGATAAATTAATTTAAATTAATATAATCTTTTATCCAGACAAAAAGGAATTTTAAAACTATAGATCATTTTTGTATCACCTTGTTATTTCAAATAGCAACCAAATCAGTTATCAACTTAATTAGCATTAGCACGAAATTAGTATTTTGATCAAATTATTCTAGACCTCTGTTTCAATCATCATAAAACAAATATTATTTCCTTCTGAAAACTACCCAACTCAAAGTAGTTATGTAATCCCATCATGCAATTCAATTAAATAAAATCTGTTTTCTTATTTTGCTTGGGAGAGTGACCCGTACGATAGAGCGAGAGCGATTAACACCTAAGCTCTGCATCGCTGCATAGCATTTATCAGTATTTTCCTTAGGAATTTATATACGCGATCATTTTACTTTTAGGAGCGGAGCTGAACGAGGATTTCCAAGGCAACGCTCATATTTTGGATCCTGATCTTGTTACTTCAGGCAAGTTTTGTTCTTGACCATATTGATCGTGTTTTATTGCTTTTATTTGGCTATACTATATCTGATAATCTATGTAGCTATACCATCTTGCATTAAAAAGTATTTTATAAAAGTTGGTCAAAAGGAAAGAGTCGGTGTCTTGATGGATAAAGTGTAACTGGAGGAGAGCCGAAGGAGGGCTCGAATCTTGTATTAAGGTATGTTTATAAAAGTAAGGACATAACCAACTGTCATTTCTACCCAGTGCCGTAATACCCGTATCAACCACAGACCTGGTATGGGACGGGCCTAGTCAAGTATCTTATCCGGAAACTGGTATACCTCCACAATGGGAACGTATATGTATAGGTATGTGGTGGCATGAAGGGAGTTTTCCCTGTTGAGGGTTCTGGAGCTATAGGCTCAACCGGCGGGTGTAGTGGATGCGTCCGACTACACAGGTATGGTGGTACCATACCAGTGGAGGGAACTAGTGGAAGGATTTGAAAAAGGCTTTGTTCTCTTGACGATGTCACGCATTATCAGAAATGCGGAGCACTGTTGACGAACACCGACATGGTAGTCAAAAGATTCTGTGGGTAAAGTGATACCCCTCTACAGAGTAAAACGTGGATATTCACTCCTTGTTCTTAGGTCGAGAACTGCATCGCGGCAGGAAAGGAGACCTATAAGTGGTCTCACCCTGTGGTACAAGTGTTCAGTAGAGTTTACTTAATAACTAGAGTCTTTTACAATCACAAATGAATTTATGAATCAAAACTCATCCTTGCTAATATAATATAATATTCTTTTGACTAGTTAAGGTCTGCATGATGCATTTATACATCCAAATTGCTTGCTGAGTGCCTCGGCACTCATCCTTGCTATTATAATTCCTTGTTAGACTTTGAATACTCCTTGGGTGATGCCACGCCAACCGGACGATCAGACCAAGAAGCTTATCCCGGAGAATCCTACTGTGAGCTTGATGGGGTCAACTTCAACACCGAAGACAAAGAATGACCGCCATAAGAATACCCTAACTGCTGTATTTTGTTTTCAATAAGTATGCTTATGCTTTTGTGTGTAACTAGACTCGTCGTTATATTGGACCATGTTTAATTATGTCATGTTTCTGCTTGCTACTCTATAACGAACATTATCAGATAAGTTGGTTTTGTTTGAAAATGTTCAAAGATCAGACGTGCTGCCATGTGGGCGGTATGTCAGGTCGCCGCAACAATGATGTCTCTAACGAAATTGTAAAGTTCAAGTCCTCCAATGACAAGGCCTACTACTTCAGTAGCAATTGGAGCACTATATATATCACCATGTGCATCTGGTTTGCCAAATATTTGTATAAAATAATGGTCATTTATATTTTCCATCATTCTATCACGAGCTATCCTAAAAAGTCCAACAATTGGATTGTGCATATCAAGCATTGTGATAAATGCCTGAACTATGACTAATCAGGTCTGATCCGAGTACCAGATAAATTGGCAGGTGCACATATTCTATTGGAAACTTCATTTGAAGTGTCATATATATAGAGTTGTGCATATGACGGGGGAACACTAGGAGAAGGCAAAAGTGATCCAATAGGGTGGCAAATTTGACCGCTAATCTTGAAAACATAAGGACCACGACCATCATTAATTGAATGAATGATATTAGCACCCATGGATGTCATAGCAAACATCAAATTGTATTGTCTGATGTTCTTTAAATAATGAATAGCTGGTAAATCTGCGGAAGCCATTAGCAAACTTAGTAGTGGCTCAGGAGGATGCTGATATCTTAGCAAAGAAATATTGACACCTTTACAAGAAAGTGAGTAATGCGGAAATGAAGTTCGTCGGACTCTGTGCAAATGTTCTTCAACCCAAAAAGAGGCGCTGCAATGATGACAGGTACAAATGGGCTCGCCTAAATATGTAGGCTAAAACATTGTGCCTAATAGCAATAACAAAAATTGTGATTGGAAAGTGTAGTTACAAAAAGGAAGTAATGCTAAAATTGTAGCCAAATAATAGGAGGAAGGTATTGAAGTTTGAAATATCGTACGACGATGATTTGTGGTTGGATGGTGGAATGAGAATGGTGGAGGACCAACTACAACAAAGTACAAAGTAACAGCAAGACAATTAGTAGCAAATTAAACAATAAGTATATCGTTGCAATAGATGAACTAAAAAATCACTGTACCAAAAGTAGAAGGCAAAGAAGAATTATTGAAGCTATTAGGATGATTTGACAATGGGGAGCAGCGATGTGAATTAGAGGAATCGATGAAGACATCATCACCCGTATTTGATGCTACATTGATCATATAATGAGTATCGTAAGACATGAGAAAGATAAAGGGAAGATCACAACATAGCACACTAAATTTGAGCAGATATGGGAAATTATATATTACCTCTATTTGTATGCCGACGCATGGCATATTTACGATGCAAACGCGCCAATGCAGAAGTTGCCGCATTGGGACGCGGAAGTACAATAGTAGGTTCATTATTGCAACGACGTCGCTACCTGCGTGCAACAGGTGGCAATGTACGATCCATTCATGGAAAAAATAGCCAAACACCTTCATGCATGTATTTCGTATAAAGTAAGAAGTGTAATTGGCATCGACATAATTAAACATGAATAGATAAGAAATATTGTGCCAAACATATTAGAATAGGTGGAAAAAATCTGGTAGACAATGTTGGAGTAGTAGACAAATATGGACATGATACAGCAGTATGAATAGGTTAAGTGTGATGTGAATACACGATGGTAGATCGGAACAAAACTATGGTCAACAAAGTAAATCGTGGTTGGCAAAGTGAAATATGTAGTTGAATAACCAACAGGTCAATATGATCGACCCAGACACAACCAAGAGTCTTGACAGTAAAATCTCTAGACATCTTATATCAACATATGATCTGTTTTTTTTGGGTATTACCAATTGGAGCACAGAGATATACAAAAATGTAACCATACTGATTGGAGACCTACACACTCTGACTTGGTCCTAACTTAGTTCGGATCACAAATAAAGAAATCAGTTGAAAAGTTTCATATAACCAAATATTACACTTTAAGGGTTAGACTGGCTATTATCATGATCATAGACATGTCTTTCCAGTAATTTGCACTTGTAATAATCATATTTGATCTTATAGATCATTATTAGTTATTTTACCTTACTGTTGATACTGTTATAGATGTCTAGGAGTTTGTTGAAAATGATTTATTTTGCTACCTAATTTTTAGGAATAAAACTTCATATCACTACAAAAGTGATGGTTAGCAAAATACCTAATTTTTAGGAATAAGACACCTAATGATATTTTTTGCTACATCTGCAACTTTGATATTTGTATGCAACTAATTTTTATAATAATAATAATAATAATAATAATAATAAGTAATTTTTAAAGCTATGTGCCTAATCTTGATACTTTAACATATTAGTGATAAAAGTTTAAATCATACATTCTAAAAATAATAAGAAAAAAAGAATGACTGAGTAGGAGGCCTCCAGTTATTAATTATTTTTTGTCAGACAAACCTGAGAGTAGCGGCCACCATAAAAAACATATCCATATGCATTGAAAATATTAAAAAAGTACATGTATGCACAAATTAATAAATTTAAAAATGTGCATCGATTATCAAGATAGTGCTAGTGTTGGACTATTTTGTTTTGGCCTGAGAGGTTATTGCAAGTCAGGCTCGTAACAGTAAAAAAATGGCAACTCTAGCCAATTAACCTACTAATAAACATATAAAAATGTTTTGATATGTTGGTTAGTGAATAAATTGGCTAGAGTTGCAGTCCCACCAGTTATAAATGTACTGACAAAATAAGCCATGGTCAAGCAAACAATATTTGTAAAAATGTGGAACAGAAAAATAGAACAAACAACTCACAGATCGGCCACATACGAAATTGGAACAGAAAGCTGCAAACAATATGGCTAAAAACCAAAGAAATTGCCGAAACAAAGTAACTTGATGATGGGCAGCCGAGCTGTAGGAACAGAAGAGAAGAAAAATCAGTATGCAAAGCAAGTAATGATACTGTAATTAATATTTTTTGTAGCTCAGTAAAACAAAGTTGTAATTGTTGAATCTTGAGCCCTAATTAGGGTTTTGATGATTAATGACATCCGTAAGATTTGCGACTACCCTTTGTGTGTGAGATAAGTAAATCAGAGGAGACAGCATCAAGAAAGAGCAAAGCAAGATTATCAAGAATCCATGAAGCGAAAACGATGAAAACCTCGACAAGAGTACAAATATCTAAACCTAGCGTTCTTATGTTTTAAAAATTTCTAGATTAGATGGTCGTACTATTAAGAGGGGTCTAAGCGCAAGTCTCTTGATCAACCTTGAGGTCTTTAGAAACACATTTACATATGCATTTAGCCTCAAATCAAAATTGAGTAAAAATTCAGCAATTCTATTTTCGTTTTGTACTGGCCGGACAGTGTCTGAAGTGACCGGACAATGTCCGGCCGACACAAATATCATCTGAAAATTGCAAAACGTGAATCAAAGACAAATGAACTTGTCCGGTGCATCTGTCCGATATAGGCCGGACAATGTCCGGCCAATACAATTTTCACTGCAAGTTAAGTTGAGACAAATGGATTTGTCCGGAGGTTTTTGTCTGAAATGCACCGGACAATGTCCGACCAATACATCTTCTGAGAAATTAAAAATAGATGTGTTAACAGAGACATGTATTTGTCCGGACATTTTCCCATATGTCCGGCCTATACATTTGATGGATTGTTTTAATTCGAGTGTCAACAGAGACATGTACATTTGTCCGGACAAATCCATTTGTCTGGTGTGTACATGTACTGTTGAACAGGGGTGTTAACAGAAACAAATGCATCTGTCCGGATGTTTTGTCCGGACAAATCCATTTGTCCGGCCTTCACAAATTTGCTCAAACGGCTACTGACACTTGAAATACACGTGAGTAACGGTGAAGTTTTTTGTACTAACCGGACAATGTCCGAAGTGACCGGACAATGTCCGGCCAATACAACTTTCGCGCAATTTTCTTAAAAACGACCGTTTTGCTGAGAGTATAAATACCCCACTGTTTGTAGATGTTATATACACACGAATTTCAGCTCTCAACACTTGTGTAGCAACTTGCAAAGCCTCTCACACTCATACTCTTGCATTTCAAGTCAAAACCCTAGCAAACCTTTGAGTGCTAGTTGAGAGGAGTTGAATTCAAGCCAATTGCATTTGCATATTTGTTCTTCAAACTTTGAGGTTGATCAAGCAAGGTGCTAGGCTTGTTACTCTTGGTGATTGCCGTCACGTAGACGACCCGGGAGGTCCGGCGATCTCTCCATCGACGGTGTGTGTCAGAGAGGCCCGGTGATTGATTGTAAAGGCTCGGAGCTCGCCTATCTAGAAAGAAGAAGGGCTACCCCTAGTGAAATCAAAGCATAAGCTCTAGCGAAGAGCGCTTCAACGAGGATTAGTGGAAATCGGCAAATTTCCGAGACCTCGGGAAAAATTCGATCTCTTCAGTTATTTCTATTACTTGCTTTATTTTCTTAGAGATTGAATTGTTGCTCTTAATCTTTTAGAAATTGCAAAACTTGTCTTGAATTGTCATTCATACCTTTAGAGATTTGTTATTGCAATTTAGGTTGTTAATCACTAGTTTAAAAGTAAAAATTTAAAAACCGCCTATTCACCCCCTTCTAGTCGGCATCCTTCGATCAACAGTAATCACCTAAAAAAACCTTGATCGGCAGAGGAAACAAAAAGAACAAATCTAGAAATGGAAAGAAGTTGCAAGCACAGTTGATAGTGAAACAAAATGGTAAAACAAAACAGCGTTGCAACATTGAGGAGGTCGCTAACGTCGTTAGCAAACAAACGGCAAGGCATAACACGCGTCACAAAAACAGTAAGCCAAAAACGCATGCAACCCACGTAGCAGCACACGTTAATCACATGGCTAGCGCATAGGACCGCATGGTCATATGTACCTGGTCGAAGCGGGGAGGTGGCACAACGACAACAAACTCCAATCGAACAGCAGCAGGTGATCTTGGTCGAAAGTGGGGAACATCTAGCTTTGTGAGGAAGCACGATGGACCGCCCAGATGAGGAGAAGGCCTTAATCGAACGGGCATGAACGAAGAGGAACGAACGGAAGACGCGGCTCAACATAAGACACAAACAAAGCAACGATATGGCGCAACGTCCACCAAGTGTGCAAATAGTACTGCGCAAAGCCAATAGTGCGGTCCACGCGGACGGGCGAGATGAAGCAAAGACGGCAATTGCACGGACAACAATGCGACGACGACGTGGATGAACGCGCGAGCTGCACACAGACGACGCGGATGAACCAAACAAGCGGATCGAACGGCGACGAAGGCGGCATCGACGTGACCGCACGGGGCCGAGTTAATGTTTGGATTGTATATAACTATATATGATATGTCTTTTTAATTAGGTGTATCTCCATTTTAAAGAAGTAAACTATTTTGTCATTGAATGTGAAAATAAACTAACTCAACTTACTTATTTTTCTTAGGCTTTGAGATGAGTTCAAAATTAGACTTAAATTTTGGTTTTTCCCTCTACTTCAAGCCGAACATGATACTAAAGCTGCCTTAGATTAAAGTTATTGAAATGATTTTATAATTTTCTTTTCTTTTGAGTGCCGGAGTAACTTTCAATTAAGTTGAGCTTTTATAAATGTGGATTTGAATATAATTTAACTATATTGTTTTAGTCTTTACATTATAGAACTAAACTTAATAATTTTGTTGCATGCAACCTAACCAAAACATCAAGGGAGAGTACACAATAACTTGAATCTATTGGTCTTTTTGAACTGTGCCACAATTCGGGTCCGAAGGGGACTTATCTGCTTCAAAATTCAAATTAATGAACAGATGGATCACAAAATTCATTCAAGTAGGAGTAATTTGTTTTTTTCTGGCTTCAAGCCATATGGAACAAATATAAAGTTAAACTGATCTCAAATTGCTCGCCATGATATATCCCTATATACAATTTTTTTAAAAAAATAAAAACAGTATCATGTAATTTAGCTCATCATAAATCAATTTAAAGTTCAAACCTAGCCAAACCAAATTGAAAAAAAAAAAAACAAAAATCAAACCCAATTGCTCAAAAGAAAAGAAAAAAAGGAAAAAGAAAAGAAAACTACAAAGAATCAAACCTACACGAGTACCAGATCCAGTCTTCCAGCCCCTGTAACACCAACCAGATCTCACCATCCCCTTCCCTTCCTCAGATCCCAATTCTCAAATGCCCTCGTAGCTGCTTACACCCCCGCACCCCCACCGCCGCGCACTCAGATCCATGGGCGCCCTAAGGGCAGGGTCACCGTCGGCGCCGGACGCGGGCGCGGGAGTGGCCTTGGATCCGCCGCGGCGCTTGGCGATGACGTGCGTGGTGGCGTCGGAGGTCGCCACGGTGCTCGCTGTCATGCGCCGCAACGTCCGCTGGGCGGGTGTTCGCTACGGTGGCGATGACGGAGGCGACGACGAGCACGTTGACCACCCCCTGATCGCCGGCCTCAAGTCCCTCCGCCGCCGCGCCGCCACGTGGGACCCGCGCCGGTGGTGCGCTGTCGACCCGCTTCTCTACCTTCGTCCCTTCCTCGACGTCGTCCGCTCCGACGAGACCGGCGCGCCCATCACCGGTGCCGCGCTGTCTTCGCTCCACAAGATCCTCACGCTCGACCTCGTTGGCCCTGACGCGCCCAACGTCGCCGAGGCCATGGACGCTGTTGTGGAGGCCGTCACGGGGTGCCGCTTCGAAGTCACTGACCCGGCGTCCGAGGAGGCCGTCCTGGCGCGCGTACTGCAGGTGCTGCTTGCGTGCGCGCGTGGCCGTGCCGCGCCCGCGCTCGCCAACCGGCACGTCTGCGCCATTGTCAGCACCTGCTTCCGCGTAGTGCAGCAGGCCGGCACCAAGGGGGAGCTGCTGCAGCGCGTCTCCCGGCAGACCATGCAGGAGGTTGTCCGCAGCGTCTTCGCCCGCCTGCCCGATATAGACACCACAGCAGTTGCGGACGACCAGGTGTGCTTGCCTCTAAATGATTTAAGCCTGCTATTACCTATGCGTAGGGACATGGAAATTATTGCTTCTGCTGACATTTCATATGATAATTGCTGACTTGCAATGCTCATCTAGGCTAGTGTGAATAAATGTACATATATGCACGTGCCACGTTTGATTAGAGGCTTTCTTTGCTTGTTAGTTCTTAATGCCACCACACTCACACAACACAAATCCTACAAGTAACAACTCAAGGTCAGTAAAAATGACATCCAGTCTGGTGTGCGCAAGGTCAAATTTGCGTTGTATTTTGGCTGCAAGGAGATTCATATGTCCCTGTACTGAGGTTAATGTATTAATGTGCTGACTGCTGATAGCATCTGTTCTGCAGATTGCTGGTAGCAACAACAGAGATTTGGGTGTTGGGGAGATGGGGAATGGGAAAAGTGATTTTGTATGTTTGAATAGTTCTGGGGATGAGGTGGGAGATGGATTGGAGGTGGTGCAAGACAAGGCCATGATGGAGCCATTTGGGGTCCCTTGCATGGTGGAGATATTGCAATTCCTGTGCTCGCTCTTGAACATAGCTGAAGACATTGAGGTGAACCCAAGGATGAATCCAATAGACTTTGATGAGGATGTGCCACTCTTCGCTCTGGGGTTGATCAATTCTGCTATCGAGTTGTCAGCTTCATCAACACACAGACACCCAAAATTGCTAGCCTTTGTACAAGATGAGCTGTTCCGCAATCTAATGCAGTTTGGCTTGTCGATGAGCCCCTTGATTCTGTCGATGGTGTGCAGCATTGTTTTTACTCTCTTCTATCATCTGCGTCAGGAGCTTAAGCTGCAGCTTGAGGCTTTCTTGTCATGTGTGATCCTGAGATTAGCCCAGAGTAGATATGGAGCTAGCTATCAACAGCAGGAAGTTGCCTTGGAGGCTCTAGTGGATTTCTGCCGGCAGAAAGAGTTTATGGCTGAGATGTATGCCAATATGGACTGTGATATACAGTGCACTAATGTTTTCGAAGACCTAGCCAACCTTCTGTCTAAAAGTGCATTTCCTGTGAACAGTCCTTTGTCTGCCTTGAATGTACTTGCGTTGGACGGGCTGGTTGCCGTTGTTCAGGCAATAGCGGAGAGGACTGATAATGCTCCTCAGCATCATGAACAAACAATGCCAGAAATCAGTGAATACTCTCCTTTTTGGCAGTTGAAATGCAACAATAGCAGTGATCCTGATCAATGGGTTAGATTTGTGCGCCGACAAAAATGCATCAAGACAAAGCTAATGGTTGGTGTTGAACACTTCAACAGGGACCAAAAGAAGGGCTTTGAGTACCTGCAAAGTGTTCATCTCTTGCCTGAAAAGCTTGACCCTCACAGTGTTGCGCTGTTCTTCCGCTACACATCTGGGCTAGACAAGAATCTTATTGGGGACTACCTGGGGAATCATGATGAGTTCTCTATTCAGGCCCTTCATGAATTTGCTAAAACCTTTGATTTCAAGGAGATGAATCTGGACACTGCCCTAAGGCTCTTCTTGGAAACTTTCCGGCTGCCTGGTGAGTCACAGAAGATACAGAGGATTCTTGAGGCCTTTTCTGAGTGGTATTATGAACAATCACCACATATATTTGTTAACAGGGATGCTGCTCTGGTGCTGTCGTATTCAGTAATCCTGCTCAACACAGATCAACACAATGTAAGGGTGAAGAAGAAGATGACTGAAGAAGACTTTATAAGGAATAATCGCCGTATCAATGGTGGGAATGATCTTCCAAGGGAGTTCTTGTCAGAGCTGTATTATTCTATTTGCCGGAATGAAATAAGAACAATTCCTGAGCAAGGCGCTGGATGCCCTGAGATGTCTTTCAGCCGCTGGGTTGATCTAATGTGGAAGTCAAGAAGAACATCACCATACATCGTTTGTGACCCCTACCCTTTTATTGATCATGACATGTTTCCTATTATGGCCGGACCGACAGTTGCTGCTATCTCAGTAGTTTTTGACAATGTTGAGCATGAAGATGTTCTTGCAGGATGCATAAATGGCTTTCTGTCTGTGGCAAAGCTGGCCGCATTCTATCATCTTGATGATGTATTGAATGATCTTGTTGTGTCACTATGTAAGTTC
Organism: Pharus latifolius; assembly: GCA_019359835.1. Taxonomy (NCBI): domain Eukaryota; kingdom Viridiplantae; phylum Streptophyta; class Magnoliopsida; order Poales; family Poaceae; genus Pharus; species Pharus latifolius. The sequence continues at coordinate 58,655,472 of CM033327.1, forward strand.
ACCAATTTGTTGAACACTTCTTATATTGATGATCCTGTAACAGCTTTTGGGGAGGATACTAAAGCTAGAATGGCAACAGAGGCCGTTTTCACTATAGCAACTACTTATGGTGACCACATACGCAGTGGTTGGAGGAACATAATAGATTGCATTTTAAGACTAAATAAGATAGGCCTTCTTCCTGGTTGCCTCACTGGTGATACAGCCGACAATCATGAGTCCTCTTCAGATGCCATGCTTAGCAGGCTTGCTTCCTCATCTGCATCTGCACCTCAAGCTGCACAAATTAACACTCCTAAAAGAACATATGGGTTGATGGGAAGGTTCAGTCAATTTCTGTATCTAGATGCTGAAGAACCAAGATCCCAGCCAACTGAGGAGCAACTTGCTGCTCAGAGGAATGCTTCACAGACTGTAAAGAACTGCCAAGTAGGCACCATCTTTACTGAGAGCAAATTCTTACAAGCTGATTCACTCTCAAATCTTGCAAGAGCCCTCATTCAGGCGGCAGGCCGTCCTCAGAAGATCACCAGCTCGCTTGATGATGAAGGCACAGCAGTCTTCTGCTTGGAGCTATTAATTACTGTCACATTAAACAACAGAGACAGGATTGTGCTTCTTTGGCAGGGTGTTTATGAGCACATATCTCATATTGTTCAGTCCACAGTGATGCCTTGCAATCTAGTGGAGAAAGCTGTTTTTGGGCTCCTGCACATCTGTCAGAGGTTACTTCCTTACAAAGAGAACCTTGTGGATGATTTACTGAGGTCCCTTCAGCTCATTTTGAAGCTTGATGCCCGTGTGGCAGATGCTTATTGTGAGAACATCACCCAGGAGGTCACACGCCTGGTGAAGGCCAACGCAACCCATATCAAGTCCCAGATGGGTTGGCGAACCATCATTTCCTTGCTTTCTATTACTGCTCGCCATCCTGATGCCTCTGATTCTGGTTTTGAAGCACTGGTTTTTATCATGTCTGAGGGGGCACACCTCTCACCTGCCAACTTTATCATTTCTGTGGAGGCCTCAAGGCAGTTTGCAGAGTCTCGGCTTGGGCCTGCAGAAAGATCTGTCCATGCTCTGGACTTAATGGCAGATTCAGTGAATTGCCTTACACGTTGGTCACATGAGGTTAAGGAAGCTGGTGGAGAGGCAGACAGGATACTAGAAGGAATTACTGAGATGTGGCTGCGTCTAGTGCAGGCACTGCGGAAGGTGTGCACAGATCAAAGGGAGGAAGTGAGGAATCATGCACTCCTATCGCTGCACAGATGCTTAGTAGTTGATGGAATCTCGGTTTCACCTTCAGCATGGTTGATGTCATTTGATATTGTTTTCCAGTTGCTTGATGAATTGTTGGAGATTGCTCGGAATTATTCACCAAAGGATTTCCGGAACATGGAGTTGTCTCTCTTGCACACTGTAAAACTATTGTGCAAGGTGTTCTTGCAGTCACTTAAATCTCTCTCAGCACAGGGCAGTTTCAGTAAGCTGTGGTTTGAAGTCCTCGATCTGATAGAGAAGTTCATGAAAGTGAAAGTGCGAGGGAGGAGGACCGAGAAGTTACAAGAGGCTATCCCGGAGCTTCTCAAGAACATACTGATGGTGATGAAAGCAAATGGTATCCTGTCGAAGGAAAGCACCAGTGGGGAGAACAGTTTGTGGGAAGCAACATGGCTCCAAGTGAACAAAATCACACCATCGCTGCAGCCAGAAGTTTTTCCTGACAATGAAGGCGACTATGGAACACAAGACCAACAAAACAAATCAGATGGTCCAGCACAGCCCGAGGGCAAAAGTATCGAGCAATAGGATGAGATCCATTGTGTCGTCTGATAAGTTTGGTGAGCTGGAATTCGATCCTGCAAGGTAGGATGACCTTCCAACTTTTACGGCGGGAGCTATACACAAGCGCTTGGCAATGCTCTCGGTGGACATTAGGGAGAGTATGCTGGTATATTGTAATTTTTTTAGTTTATAATTCTTTTTGGTTATTGACAAGGTTGTTGTTTTTGGGCTTTATTGTTGCAACTTCCAAAGATGTATGATAGGTATATCGCAGATACAGCATTTTTCCCCCCACAGCACATAAATTTGTTACTGAGGTGAGATAGCACCACGATTCTATACTGTGAAGTCTGTGAATTCATGTACCACTTTGGTACCTGTAATGACAGATCTTGTACAAGTTTTAGTACATGACGACCTGGTGACTGAATTTGATTGGTGTAATTATCTCCACCGTTTATTCAAACAGGTTTAGGTATGTTACAATGTCAGATGTGGTGGGGGCAAATTATCTTGGAGGTTACATATTATGCCATTTTCTTCATGGTACTTTGATGGAGTTCAACTGTTTTGCATGTTTTGGAAGACGAGTATTAAGATGGTTTTACAAAAGAGGGTTATGAAGAAATTGTTTATAGTTCATGTAAATTGGTTTCTTGATGTAAATTTTTAAGCTTTTGCAGGCCTTGTCAGACGCTTCTACGTCTACCTGGTGCTGAGAAGTGCATAATTTACATACAGATCATAATAACAATGCGACACAGGTGAAGAAAAAAAAGAAGAAAACCAAAGCATTAAGAGTTGGATTCTGAATCCATGGACTACTGCAGCACTTCGGCCAGGCCAGTCTCAAATGCTTTAACGAAGTTATCAAAGTAGTTGCCCGTGACATCCGTGAGCCCGGCGAGCTTCATCCGGAACACGGCAAACTCCTCCGTGCTAGTTCCCTTTTCTGCATAGTAGTCTTGGTACTCCGGAAACTTGAAGTCCTCCAGCTCCTGTTCAACGCAGTGGTGCAGGCGCTCCAGTGCGGCCTCGGCCTCGGCCTGCAGGTACTCGAACAGCTCGCGCCTCGCCGTCTCCTCGGGCTCCAGGTAGTACCCGTAGGCGTACGTCCACCTTAGAACTCGCCGGCAGTCCACGATCCGCTCCCACGCCTTCGTTACGAACGCCAGGTCCGTCACCGGCAGTTCCACCGTGGCGCTCAGCATCTCGAGGCCGGATTCCTCCATGGCGTCCAGGTCCGCCTGCGCCTTCTGCCGTGACTTCTCGTTGGTCGCCCAGCGCTCGTAGTAGTGCAGGTACCTGTTGCTCGACGCCTTGGCCCTCTCCCTCTTCTCGTCCTCCTCCGTGAGCGAGCCGTCGGCCTTGGCCTGCGAGTAGTGGTTGCAGTAGAAGAAGCCGCCGGTGCGCTCCTGGTGATTCTTCCAGGGGCCGAGGCACAGCCAACAGAACTCGCAGCGGCACGTGCATGTGATGTGCATGCACCCGGCGTTCTTCTCGATATGGCGCTTGCACAACGGGCACGGCTTGGTGTTCGACAGCAGCCAGTTCATGTTCTCCGAGTCCGACCTGTGCTTCTGCAGCCAATTGGCCACCGTCTCACAGTCTACCGGCCGGTGCGCCTCCTCGCCGCACTTCCAGCAGAAGACGTGCTTGCAGTCGCAGGCGACATCGTAGTTCCCGCCGCCGAGGAACTCCACGGCGCACTCGCAGCCGGGTGCAGGGCACCACTTCAAGTTTTTGCTATCTTCAATGTACGACCGGAGCGCGAACCGCGCGTACCTGTCCTTGTCTTTGTCGCTGACCACTGTGTTGACCATCTCCCGAACAACGGTGGACGAGCAGGACGGGTCGGGGCACTGCAGCGACAGGCATCGTGGGCCTTCGCCGAGCGCCGCATGGATGTAGCCCTGCCAGCACTCGCGGCAGTAATAGTGGGAGCACCCCGCGGAGCTCATCTCGGCCACGGAATACGTCTCGAAACATATGGCGCAAGTGAGCGGTCCGCTGTTGAGCTCGGTGCAAACGCCGTTCTCCGGCAGTCCCACAGTGCCGCGAACGCCTTCCTCGTCGACAAACCACTCCTCCTCCAGCATATTGGCATTCCAATTGTATTGCCGTAGGAGCACAAACGCGGAGCCCTGCGGGATCGAGAGCACCTCGGAGACTCTGCTCGTGACGTCGTCTTGCCGTCGCCGTAGGTCATCCTCGTGTAGAACAATGTAACTTAGCTTGCGCGCAATGGCCGCGCTCTCCAGATCATCGTCGTCCTGCTCCCCTGCGTTGTCGTAGTCCTCGCAGCTGCCCTCGTCGTCGCTGCAGTAGTAGCTCATGTCGTCGTCGCTACAAGACTCCATGACTAAACTAGATTGCAAATGGATGTTGAAGAGAGCTGCGCGTGCTGTTTGTTTATGTAGATGCTATGGCGCCTATTATTCCTAACCCAATTAGGCTAACTATATTACTAGTCCTAATCCTAGTCACATTAGCTTCCAATAGAAACCTGTACAATTACTAGTCCTAATCCTAATCGCATTCACTTCCGATAGAAACTTGTACAATTGTTTTTCTTGTTATTTTAATTTTGAGAGCCTTGTATGAATCACTCACGGATTATAGGTTACTTAACAAGAAACGTTGCGAACACGGTAAACTATACTTCTAAACAGAACGGGATTAAAAAAAAATATCCCAGCCCTAACTAGGACTCCGACTTAACGACGGAAATAGTTTTTCAAATTCTTTTTCTTCCCCTTCACACCTACAGATGTCTGTAAATGATTCACAGTAAATCCCTGTGCAAACAGCAACAAAGTTATTGTAAGTATGATTATAAATCAAACTGTGTACACATTAAACTGTAGTAGAATAATTAACTATAATTAGTGAAACAAAACATTACCAAAGTTTCTTATTACAAACATCTGCAAATATATATTATATCTACCTCTGCTGCCTACGACTAACAGTAGATCAATATTCTGATTGGCCTTGCATGACACACATCAAGAAAACAGATGATTGGCCTTGCTATGATCCACTCTACCCGAATATTCGATCTTCAACGGAGGAAAGTGCGATTCGCGTTCCGAACATAGCTGCATCGGCAGCCACCGACGCCGCCGCCGTCGCTGCTGCTGTGCGATTCCCTGCAATGTCTCAAAGAAGCACTCCATAGAACACCTCTTCCATCACTTCTCTTCCTGCTTGTCGAGCTGATTCCAGCAATGTGCAGCCCCTGTATCTCCAGCTTCACCTTGCCATCTTTCCTCTTAAGAGAGGCCTCCACTAGCCCAATCATGGGCTCACCAATGGCCCCATACCCTTCCTTCGGATCCCTTGCCTGTATCAGAACCACATGAACCATGCAATCCTTGTTGACCGTCTCCTCCCGCTTCTCGTCGGTGGCGGCGGTGGCCGTGGAATCATTTGCTGAACCCATCTGGATCTTTAGGCCTTCTAGGACCAATCCTTCCATCTTGTCCATTGCTTTGAACAGGACTGCCTCCAAGAAGTCGTCCCCGGAGTTCAGTTTTGCCGTCTTGTGGATGGTTTTGCCGGGCTTTTGCCCGTCGGTGATGCCCTTCATCGGCATCATCTCCACCAGGGACTTGCACAAGTACTCCATGCTCGTCATTGTCATCTTGTCTAGAACCTAGTGAACAGAATGCATTGTTAATCATTGGGAAAAAAAAAAAAAGATCAATGACATGTATGGATCATAAGACTGAGCTCACCTCTGACACGCTCGCCGCATTGTCGGCGACGATGGGCTGCGCCACCTGCATGGCCAGCCTCGCCCACGGCCTTTCCACCATCCTAATCTCATGCAGGTAGCTCCCATCCTCCAACCTCACCATTTCTTGCACGTTACCACCATTAATATGATCAACACTGATACATCTCTTGGTAGTACTGCCGATCTCTTCTCTTGCCTTGCCATTCTTGACGCACTCGGTTAGCTTCTCCTCTTGTCCCAGCCACTTGCCCAGCTTCTTGATCTCCTCCTCCAGTAACTGAACTCTCTTCCAGTACTGCTCCGCGGCGACATCGCCGTCAGAGAGTCTCGGTTGCAACAGCGCCTTGTCGCGCTGCTGCGGCGGCGGGGTGGTGCGGCGGAGGGAGAGGCACGACATCAAACCGGAGCAGCCGGTGGACACGACGGCAGGCGCCGGCGGCTTCTTGGGAGGCATTGTACGCTGCCTGCGTTTAGTGGTGTGGCTGGTGCAATTTGTTTAGAATTTTGCTGCTGCTGCTGTTGTTGATTTGAGTTTTTGCAGTATTTTTCATGGATGTTTGATAATTGTTGGAGTTTGTTGCGCTTTATGAGGAGCGATTCAAATTCGAAGTTTTGGATGGAAGCTTGGAGCAAGTGTACGTATTCGGTTGTAAAGTGGTGACGCACATACATTGGATCGCGTGATGCTATGAGTAATAACTTCGTTCCTCTGGTGTCATCGGACCATGTGGTGGTACTACTACTATGCGCTAGCTCTAATTTACTATCTCACTCCGCTCGAGTTTCGTTACAACTTCATACGCATAAAGGTTATCGGATCAATAATATTCATCACTCTAGAAAACATAGAACATATTTTCTAAATCAATATTTGTTAATTTAGACTTTCTATCGTGTAGTATAATCAGATACTCCAGACAACATGCACCGCTCTACTGCAATAGATCATCTTCCATATTATACATTTTGGTTCTATTTTTGCAACCCAAATTATAGTTGGACTCATCCCTCCATGTTTATCATCACACCCCGAGAGTGCGTACAGTGCAACTGGTAGTATGTTTCTCGAGAAAATCATGCTTCCAAGTGAAATAGTCATCTCAGAGTAGTACAACAGAGACATGTGGGTTATAACACACTTATACACGCAATACTACATCATGGTCATTTTACATTATTTATCACACATGCATTCAAGTTAGTAAATAATTATACATCGTGACAAAGTAGTAGATTTTCCTAAATTATATATCTTAAACTTTAAGTTGAGTTATTTTATTCTTCAGAGTTGTCGTAACTCCAATCGATGACACCATAGCAGTAGTCTTCATTTGCCGTTGTTGGGTAGACGTCTGTGGACTCATCGTAGGAAAACTCCGCCTCCGCTTGCTCCAAATAAACTGGATATTTAGTTTCTGTAACAAGAAATTACTAGTAAGGATGAGCACAGTTGTACTCAGCAAACTGAGGAGGATAAGAATTTAAATATCATACCTAACTGATTCTCAATGAAATTATGCAAGTCATATTCCAATTTCTCCATTCAAATAGGAAAACTTTTGTTTTATTTCAAATCTACTATTGTTATTAATATGGATAAACCACCATCGTTATCACTCCCATCCTGGGAGTCAAAGTGAATATTCACATTTTTTAACTATAGTTTTACCCATAGAAACTCTCACACACACATACATATTTACACCGTTGTATGTATATATATCTATCTATCTGTGTGTGTGTGTGTGTGTAAAAGAATATCAATCAAACAAATAGGAGAGCACTTCTAATTTGGTAAGTAAAAAAATGTACATACATATTTGTAAATGTAAAAAATTATCTTAAAAAATTCAAAAATGTTAAAAAAATTTAATAACATACCTATAAATGTTCAAAAATATCTGATGAAAAATATCGGTGTACTTCACCACCCAGACAACGGTAATGATATAATGAGGCCGTTCAGCACCTCATCGATTCTTCCACGCTTAACATTGATGTTTAGTCGTCAAGGTGGATCACTACACATAAGAGGGTTGTCGACACATCCTAGGTCAGAACACGATGATTTTGATGACTCAGACAGCCCGAAGGACATCAGAAGAGCTCAAGTGGCTGCTGATAGGGTTGTAGTATATTAACTAGTTGTAGATGAGCTTTGAGATCAGGGAGAGTTGGAGCGGGTGAGCCAGCAAGACACTGCTCCTCAAATACCTCTATAGCCAACATAGCATGTTGGAGAGACATCTTGTGGTCAGTTTTGGAGCAGATTATATATGCACCACAAGGGTTTGAGGCTGAGTGGGTAGCACAACAGAAGGAAACATGACGATTGTGTGTCTAATATGCTGGGGATGGATGATTCCTATGCACATCAATACTACATGCACGATGAGCTTCGAACAAGCCAAATCCATGATGCTCCACCACCCACATAGTCTACTCAGCAATTAAAACAGTCAGACAGTTTTGGACCCTTTTACAGCACCTTGTCAACGACCACATATCCCATCTAATCCTTATTTACCCTCATCTTTTCACGGAGATCGTCAACACACAAAAGTGAGAGACAAAATCATTAGATATATTAATGAGTCGACACCACATGTGATGTACTTATAAAAAATATGTGTTAACCTTTTGTTTCAACTTTTCAATATAGTGTTTTAGGTTTTCAGCTTTTGAAGTGAAAAATAACGTTTTTGTTTTTGTAGGAAACAAACATTTTAACTTTTCCAATGTGATGCCGAATTAATCTTTCAGCAATTTATCAAATCGGCTTGAATTTTTCACGTTTAAAACTTATAACAAATTTTATGTCCGCTGCTACCATTCTAAAAATTCGTCACAATCCTAACCCTAACTCACTGAAATCTTAACCGAACCCTAACATACTGAAACCCCAACTTTCACCCTGACTCGCCGAAACCCTAACCCTAATTTTTTTAATATTAAACTATCTTGAATTCCTCCGACCATTCATCATAGCATCACATCAACTTTTCTGCTTTTTCCACTTTCTCAAAAAACTTTGAGTTCTAATTTTCTGGATTTAATTGTATTGAAATCTTTTATTCTTCTGATATTGTTTTAATTTATAACTTTAATTGACAACATGTTTGAACCATTGGAATTATAAGGTCATACCATAACGGATTGTTGATCGGACTTATATATTTTAAAATATAATAAGATATGATATCTTGTGATATATAAATCTGATTGATGATGTGTTCATGTCGATTTAATTATTTTGATTTTATAATTCTAATGGTTCAAATTGATTGTCAATCGAAGTTATAATTTAAAAAATAATGATATCAAAAAATTTCAAAAAACTTCTACAATACACAGAAAAAACTTTTTTTTGTGGTTACCAAGCGTGACAAATTATGTCACAGTTCTCACTCGCGACAATTGATATATCAGAGTAAGCTAGGTCATTTTTGCAAACTTGTTAAAATGTGAGTCATTTTCATAATTATTTTTTACTTTGGATTATTTAAAAAAAAATCATTATTAACTTATGAGTTTTTTATGAAGTGAATCAAAAGTAAGAAAATCTCATCGTGGCCCATTAACGTGTCGAACCATTTGGACAGGGCTTGTCGAGCCCATCCATTCACACCGCAAGGAAATAGGAGGTAGCTTGTTAATCTGTGTCGTCCATTACGTGATCAAACGGCCCAGATCGTGTGCAGTCGCCCGTTAAAACGGGGGTCCTCGCTCTGGGAGAGGCTCTGAAAAGACGGCCGAACTCCCCGCAAAACAAATACAAAACCTGTTTCCAGAAATCCTCCGTCCCCTGCCTCCGCACCATCACCCAACCAACCGATGGACGCGTCGGCGACCGGAGTGACACCTGGGGCCGGGGCGCCACCCCCGGGGGAAGTGCAGGCGGCGGCTCCCCGGGCGGAGCGGCTGCCCTCGATGTTGCAGCAGCAGCTGAACCTGGAGGCTGTGCGGGCGCGTGCGGTGGGGCTGTACAAGGCCATCTCCCGCATCCTCGAGGACTTCGACGCCCTCGCTCGCACCAACCCCAACGGCTCCCCCAAGTGGTACTGAACCCACCCACCATCCCCCTCCCACACACAGACACACACGCACCCACCTCTCTCGCCCAGAAGTTTGCCGTCTTTTAAGGTTTATTACTCACTGGTCTAGGTAGATGAGAGATGATTTTTTTGGGTGAATTCCCTTTTCTTTGTTTTTGCAGGCAGGATGTGCTTGGGCAATTCTCGATGGTGTCCATGGAGCTCTTCACTATCGTGGAGGACATCAAGAAAGTGTCCAAGGTGTTTGTGGTGTACCCTCGAAACGTCAATGCCGAGAATGCTGCCAGTATATGTTCTTCTTAAACTTTTTAAGTTACCATGTCTATTTCTTCTCTATGACCATCAAGTAACATAGTTGGAGGGTTAGTATCTAGAAGAGGGCTCTGTTTCCAGTATATTTTGGTGCGAGCTTCCAAAACTGGCTGTTTCTAACTGGCTAATGGAACTGCACTGTTTCCCAATTCGATGTCGAATTCAAGAGGCATATTTAGGATTCGTGATTTTTTCCTGTTTGAATCTTTTGCAGTTTAATTAGACCTGGAAATGAAAAATTTTGGGAAGAAACATCAGGCAAGGATGAAAACTTTTGGCAAAAAAATATTTCCCTGTTCAATCAAATATTGAAATATTGTGCTTAGTTTGTTCCTTTGTGCAATTTTTGCCTGGTGAAAGGCTATTTTTCACTGCCCAATCAAGCTCCGCTCTTGAATCCAAGGAATCTGTCAAAGGAAATCTTTGACTGTTCCCAAAATTGCACAATGACTGATGGATGATATGACAATTCGCCTACTTGCCTGCCTATTGTAGAAAAATAAAATTAGTAGCATCTTGCTATTGCAACAATAACAAGTGAGGGCTAGAACTATGTACAATGGAGATACTGTGGTTACATTTGCTAAACGATGGCTCAAAAAGTTCATTGCCATCTTTTCAATTTCCAAGTGTTAGTTTTGACCTTCTACCTTACATTCTGTATTTACCTTCTATGAACTTTCTTTACTTCTGATATTGTGTGTACTTCCTTTTGTTCTAAAAGCTGAAATTAAGCTTCAGATTATGCTACTTAAGCTGTTCTCTTCTACTTGGGGTACTTGGTAATACATTTCCTGTTGTTTCATAGACATATGTTATCAGCCATTTGTTGAAAATTCTCTAAGTGGCATGGCCTTCATTTGAGCAAAACGGTTTCTGGGATAAGTAAATAATAGGAATCAGTTGCAAATGACTCATAGGATTTATTTGATCCAACCTCTACAAGGGCTTTGCATTTGGAGAACTGGAACCTATGCCAAATATATGAGTTCTGAGAGGCACAATCTTTTCTTATTCATAAAAGTAGAAGCTCTAGTTTCCTGCTAAGACTTATGTGGAAGCAGCCTTCTCGATTAAAAAATTGGCTAAGCTACAATATACATTAGCAAACTAGTGAGCAAGGCTATTTAATAAACAAAAATGGTGTACAACCGTATCAGGGGAAGCTTTCCTCAAGGAAGAATGGAGGTTAGGAAAACTAGTCTCCTACAAATGGTAAAAGAGATATGAAACTTTTCTTATACAGGACCTAACAAAATAGCAATAGCACAGGAGTGCTCTAGGTTGTCATGATGCATTGTAATCTTATGTGTTGTTTATCATTGTTCTGTACAGTTATTCTTCATTTCCTACTAGTATTATCACACTATTCCTATTTGACCTCTATGACTGTCGCAGTACTGCCTGTAATGCTGTCATCTAAGCTATTACCTGAAATGGAAGCTGAGGAAACTATAAAGAGGGAACATTTGTTGTCTGGAATAACAAATCTACCGGTGCCAACACAAATTGAGAAGTTGAAGGTGATTAATTCAGTATTAAGACAGATGTTACATTGTGCTGGTTTGGGCTGTCTGGGACTTAAACTTATTCTTTTCAGGCTAGAATAGATATGATTGCGAGTGCATGTGAAACTGCTGAGAAAGTCATTGCTGATTGTCGTAAGGCTTATGGGCTAGGAGCCCGTCAAGGGACAAATCTTGGTCCAACTTTGGACAAGGCACAAGCTGCAAAGATACAGGAGCAAGAAGGCCTACTTCGAGCAGCAGTGAATTTTGGTGAAGGTGACTAACATTTATGCTTTATTAATATTGTTTAGAAAGTAAATATTTGGGACGATATTTCTTAGGGAGCAAATGATGAAAGTTTTGATTTCCTTCCTTCGGTAGTGAATTTTGGTGAAGGTAAGGAACATTAATGTTTTATCATTGTTTTATGAAAGTAAATCTTTAGGACGATATTTCCTGTGGAGCAAATGAGGAAAGTTTTGATTTCCCTCCTTTTTTAGATTTTCTGCCGCTATATAGACCTGTGGATTGATTGATTAGAAGATAGAAAATCACTACACAATTTGTACATGGTATTAGAGCAAAGCTATATGCTATGCAAGTCTTGGCCATCTAGAAGCTGCTGTGGTGATCCTGACCTGCCACCTTGGTGGTCTTGGCCTGCCACTTTTTGTTGTTGCCATCTCTCGATTTGACACCATGGTGTGATTGGTTTTACATAAGATCTGGTTTTGCCTTCTGATTTGCTTAAGATTTTTGTTGGTGATTCTGGTGGTTTCTTTTGTATTAGTTTGGTTGTTTACATCTTTGTGGTTTTGTTTGCTAAATTTGTCTTGGTCTTCTATGGGTGAGGAACAAAAGACATTAGTGATGACTGATGTGGTTTCGGTTATGTCTAGGATTACGGAACAGAAATTAACCAGTCCTAACTATCTGGATTGGTGCAACCGTGCAAGACAGTCAAGATCTTTTGTGGAGTATTTCTAAGGATGACCATCTTACTGATGATCCTCCAACTGATGGCACTTGTAAGGAATGGTTGAAGGATGTTGCTAGGATATTGCTGCAAATCAAACTTCTATTTACATTGAAGTAGTTAGCTTGATCAATCACTATGAACATGTTAAAGAATTAATGGAATATCTAGAGTTTCTGTATTCTGGAAAAGGGAATCTCTCATATATATGAAGTCTGTAAGGAATTTTATTGTGTTGAGCAGAGTGATCAATCTCTTCAGGCGTACTACATGAATTTTAAAAGAAAATTACAGAAAGCTCCAAGTATTTCTATGTACCATATTGTCACAAAACACCAAGTTTTAAAAATATTAGCACATAACACAGGATGTTTTGCTTGCTATCGCACTTCACCCATTTCCGTCAAACAGTTGTTAGAAGAGACGAAAAATTGATGTCGGACCTGTTAGGTTCTTAGTTGGCCAAGTGCATTGTCATTGTATGCCTAGATGGATGTGCAATTGGAGTCTACCATGCCGTCATCAGCACCATCGCCAACACCTCCAAGGCTGCCATCCCCGAACATGGCGGCAGTGGTGGTGAGCACAAACAGCTTGCGTGTACTGTCTTTCGCCTTGATTAGCTCAAGTCTTTCAACCTCTCTTGCCTTGCGGCCCCCAATTCGAAGCCACCGCTTGTCGAAACGGTAGATCCGGCCCTGGCAGAGTCAGAGAGGAGGGACATTGAGCAAGCGGGAGCATGCTCACATGGAGAGGAGCCAGTTGAAGCCGGTTGTGGCGGAGGGGGACGGCAAGGCCCTTTGGTTGTTGATAAAATAAGGAAATCAGCGAGCGAGAAGTTGGCGTTCGCGCACTTCGAGGCGGAGGAGGTCAGAGAGGTTGAGTCGCGCGCCTGACGGTAACGGAGGAGCGGAAGTTGGGGCCCCATGGCCGCCAGCCGCAAGGAGGGAGAGGAGGGTGGTGGGGTGAACAGTTAGGTGGATGACTTTATATACTGGTTTTGGCCGCACCTGTAGATCCCTTTAGGCATATATAGCAATGTACTTAGCTAACTAAGCACCTAATGAGTCCCAACTGTCAATTTTCTATCCCTTCTTACTTCCGTTTGACGGAAGAGAGTAAAATGCAACAAGAAGCAAAAATATTCTGTTTTATGAGCCACGATTTCTAGAACTCGAGGTTTTGTGACAATAGGGTACAAATTTGGGGCTTTCTATAATTTTCTAATTTTAAAAGGATCTATGTAGAGTTAAATGTCTTATTACTATTTAGCATAGATGTCAATGTGCATAAATCACAGCGAGAGAATATGGCATTCATGAGTTCCTTGGCAGGTGTTAACTCCCAATTTGAGATTGCTAGGTCTCATGTTTTATTGACAATGGACACTTCCTCCTTGCATGAGGTGTTCACCACAATTATGCACACAGAAACTAGTGGTATTGGTGCTTCTGCTTCAACCTCCAGTGCTCTTGTCAATTGTAATAATGGATTAGAGGGTTACAAAGTCCTCTAATCAGAATTATAACATAGAAAATGACCAAAGCCGGAATCTAAAGGACATTGAATGCAATTATTGTCATGAACATGACAATATCAAACGCTATTGTTAAAAACCATTGAACAAGTCTCAAAAGTCTCACCCAACCCATAGAGTAGCTGATGCCAAGGGTGTAAATAGCGTATAGAGACAATTAGTGGTGGGTGGGCCCTCTAGCGTTTAGTGCTATTGCGTGATGTATTGACCGATAGATGTTGAAACCGGCATGTTTATAAAATTATCTTTTTTACATAGTTCAAATTATTTAGTGTTAAAAATGCACTCTACCATTAGTCTATGATAAGTCATACATGACACTTTTATAAGCAAACTCGTTACCTCATTACCAAGTAGTCATAATAATTGGTCCAATACAACATCACAGGAAACATGTTCTAAGTTCAACAACACGAACATACATAGCACAAAGCTACAACCTAAACAATGTCCAACTTTGCATATTTTTGCTATTGAGCTTGAACTTTATGAGAAGAAGCTTCACTTAGTCAAGAAAACCTGAATTTTGAAATATCGACGATAATTTTACATGATATATTAGCGATAAACACGATAAATCACATAAGATCACTAAATCTGATATTTCTATATTGTTTTAGTGCCAAGAGTTATTTAGACGTTATTGTCTATTCGACGCTATACCGGTGCTATTTATAACCTTGGCTGCTGCTATTCCATCTGGACCATCCACTGAATCGACAATTGCACTATTAGCAAATGAATACACTAATTCCTGCAGCACCAAGAAGCATTGAAAAATTTATCTCATCTTATCTCTGCCATTGCTAAGTCTGGTAACCAAAGTACACACCTTACTTCCTCCACCTCATGGTGAGTCATAAAATCTGGTGCTACTGACCATATGGCAGGCAATCCTAACATTTTCACTTCCTTTAAACTGCACACATCTTCTAAAGTATGATTATTTGCTGGCTCTACATCAATTGTCCTTGGTTCTGGCATTGTACAACCCACTCCTCGTTTCCTATCGGCTGTTTTAAGTCTCAATTTGGTGCAAAATTAGAATATACAGCAATAGCTCTGTCTACATGTGAAATAGTGTGCATGTAGTAGCTTTTATCAGAGGTCGGCCTTTAGGTTTCAATGCCGGCGAAGTTGTGGTTTGATAATCAAGCTACTCTTTCATATCTCTTCCGATCATTCATGAAAGAACTAAACATATTGAAATTGACTGTCACTTAAGACCGCAGACCAACTATATCTTTTTGCGAAGGCTCTAAATGGAGTGTGAGTAACAAGCTGGCCCTGTTATGGTTCGGCTTGAGGGGGAGTGTTAGGGAAGTAAATATTTAGGAGTATATTTTCTAGGGAGCAAAGGAGACCTTTTGGTTTCCTTCACTCTCTTCTTTTTTCTAAATTTTTTTTTCCTCCTATATATAGGCATATAGATTGATTGATTAGAAGATAGAAAATCACTTCACTATTTGTACAAATATCAATACAAAAATAAAAAAAAAATTAGCTTTTCAAAATAAGCAAAACTCCAATACCTACCCTATTTGTATTACAAATTCAAAGATGAGCATTTCAATGTTTATAGTCCATGATGGAATAGTATGATTCACAGGTTTGCGGGTACCTGGGGACCAGAGGCAGCTGCAGTCATCTCTTCCTAGTCATTTAGTGGAAGTGCTTCCTGTTGGAGATGGTGTACAGAGTTTTGGTGATAATTCTGGTAGGTTTAGATTTCATGATTTACCTGAATTTTCTTCATGGTTATATGAGCTATCTCGAGTCTGCTATTGAAGCAACTTTTGTTACGTTGGTATTGATTTCAGCCTCAGGTGCTAAAATCACTGCCATTTATGTTGGAGGGATATAACTTGGGAGCATTTTGACATTTACACCTAGCTGCCATTTATATTGCAGGTGCGTATCCCAAAAGTGCTTCAACATTTGCAACTAGTGGTGTTAACACCCAGGGAAATCCAATGCAGGTTTGTCAAGATAAGCAATACTACCTTTGATTATTATGGAATTAAAAGAAAGTCCATCTTATATTGCTTGTTGATTGAAAAACACCTAGTTAGAAAAGGCAATACTAGCTTTGATTGAAATTCTTTGTTGCATGACCGCAATCTATGCTCAGTTTTTCGCTCATGTTCTATCCATAGGCCATTTGGTGTTGTTCATTGTAATGGCCAACTTTATTTAGTGTTTATTAGAGTGCTTTTCAACCTTTTGAAATATTAAAAGATCATTGTATCTGAGAGCAGGAATCACCAACCTAAACCTAGACAACTGTTTTAATTTTCTGCCTCAATTTTCAAATTTTTCATACTGCTAATTGCAGGCTTCTGGAGGACAATTAATGGGCAGACCTGCACCATCACCCGGAGCCTCAGGAACTCCTAATTTTGAAAATGTATCTACACCTCCAATGCCGTATGCTAATTCCCCTAGGTCAAGCACCAACATGATGAATACCCCTTCACCCCAGCAACATCTAACACCGCAACAACATAGGCAAAAGCTGATTCAAGCATCTCACCAGCAACAACTGCATGCTCAACAACAGTTGAGACCATCGGCTGCTGGGATGCTGGCACAGGTAAGGCAAAAGTTTACCTTAAGAGGTCCTTTTAGAAAGAAGTTTTCTACTTGTGGGCCAAAGTTTCCCAAGATATTTTCATACATCATGCATGCATATAAGATTATTTTCTTTTGTCGAGAATAATAATATGGAATTTATGATATGACATATTAGACAACTATAATTATTTTTACCTTGTCTGCCATCAGCTGAGCTATTATTGAAAAGTTTTGTAAACATCATTGTTCAACAACTCTTTGAACTTGTAGTTTCAAAATTTTTCTCATCTGGCAGACAATTGATTTAATCAGCTATATCGATGGTCTAGTACTCCAGCAGACAGTGTATGTCATGGCCATCCTAATAGTGATTCAAAAGTAGCTGCTCTATTTTTTGTTTGTATATCTTCTTCTTTCTGCACCATCTTGTATAACAATAGTTCTATTAATCATTTCATTGTTATTGGAAACTTTACCAATTTTTGCAATTATGTTAAATACCCATTTCTAGAATTTTTCTTTATTGTGTTCTAAAAATGCATATCCTGATTTTTTGGCATTGTCTTTTTCCCTGGGTGTTTTCTGGTTTTTTATTTTCGAAGAGGGTTTCGTTTTTCTTGTATGCATCTCTTGCTTGTGTTGTTTTGTTGTGGGTTCTTGCTTTTAGTCTTCTCTTTTTCTTTTTGTTCCTGTCTTATAATCATTCTATAGTCTTTACTTCTTAATGGTTCCTTCTACAGCATTCAATGAATTCGCGTTTTTCTTGTAGAGTACAATTCCTCTACATGATTTACAAGGACAGGCACAACAAAAACTACAGGCATACTGCAACTGATTGCTTTATTTTATACATTTTCTATTTGCTGAAATGGAGATATTTATGTTTCACATGACTCCCAACTTGGTGTGTAATACCTTTATAGGTCCCTGGGCAGCAGCAGATGCAGTTTAACCAAGCCTTGTCACAGCAATTTCAGAATAGACAGATGCAGCCTGGACGCATGCAACCAGGCATGTCTCAGAGTCAACTCAACCAGGGAAACCAGCTACGAAGCCATTTGGGCCAGTTTTCTGGAGCTGCAAATAGTGCATTGTTTAATGCTGCACAGGCATCGTCAAACTCACAGATGGTTAGCGAATATTTTTTTATGTGTTTATTGTTACTTTTTGTGACACTTGGTGATGTTCGAGTAATTTAGGGTTTGCTTGGCCGAACTTAAGCCATCCTAATAAACTAGTTTATTGAGAATTTAACTTATAAATCTGATAAGTTAGTTTATTGGGGGTTTTTAATTCAAAAAGGGCTTGGACTTATGGAATAAGCCCTAAACTAAAGCCCTTCATTTGGCCTAGCATGAACTTGAGCTTAAGCTGAAGCAAGGGCAAATGAGCCCTTAGAATGAAAATCAGATGTTAATTTTTCTAATAAGATAATTTGATCCTTATGGACATGAGTTGTTTGTACATGCAATTTATGAGCTTATGAGACAGAAGCAATATTCTTACTTTATTTAGCCTCCAATCAATGTAAATGTTTTTAGGTGCTCCCTGGGTTGGTTAAAATTGGCTACCTTTTTTTTCGCATTTCAGATAGCAAATATGCCTGGGACAATGCAATCGCAGTCACTTTTGCCACAATTGCAAGTAAGTGTTTTTTTTGCTTTCCCATTTCCTCTTGATGGCCACTAGGCTTGTTTGCATTTATTTAAAGAAAATGATCAAAAAAAAAAAAATGATGACTTGCATACGGTATGATTGTTCATTGCAATCGCTAAGCTAATTTTGCAATTTTGGACTTCCCCCCACCACACTCAAAAAGGAAAAAAAAAAAAAAACTCCAACTCAAAAAAACCGTGTCTCAAGTTTCATAGTTTGCTAGTCCCATAAGTGCTAAGAGGGAGATACATAGGTTGAAGTATATGCTCTTTACCCTTCTAAATCTTAAAAGAGATGTTCTGTTACATGAATGAACTTAGGGAACTTATTAAGCTGGAATTTGATTACCTAGGTTTGTTACTTGCATGATTTCCCCAACAATATCATTAGACTATGGCAAGGAATAACATGTTCCACACCATTTCTCATGCATCCCCCTTGTTGATACTGTTTCATCTTTCATGAACACAATTTGCTGTTCTGTAGAGAAGTAACATGACATGACAATGCAACATTTGTTCTCTTCTCTTACTGTTTCTCTGATGTTCTGTTAAAACGTAATTTTCTGCTCATATGAAATGTTTCTTGTATGTAATATTGTTTTGATAATCATTAATCAGTTTGGTTTGACTGGCGGGCATCCTCAGAGGAGTCATCCATCCCAAATGTTGACTGACCAAAGTACGTATCATTGGTCCATTTCCTTTCCTCTTTTAAGCTAATGCATCAGATGTGTATTTGTGCTATCATGAGTTTGAGATATACCAATATTTATTGTACCGTGCCATTACTGGCACACTTGGTGGTAGAATCTCTGGTAGGCAACATCACCTCTGTAGGCAAGTTATGTGTATTGTTATAGCAGTAAAATCTTTGGTAAGGAAAACCATGGGAGTTACTTGAAACCACATCTCGATCACAAGAACAAACTAAATTGGAGTTGAGTCTTTATTGTAGAGGTGAAGTTAGCAACATGTTTCACAATATGATACAAAAAATCTTCAAGGATACCAAGGAAAAGTCAAGGGCAATGTCCTTTCAGTATCTAGTAGCTAGCATATGATATTCTATATCTTTTAGGTTTCTTTAAGATATGAGTGCCTTGTCCAGTGCAAGTTACTAGGTCTGTAATGTTGGAAATAATGCCAAATGAAAGGCTTTGAATATCAAAAATATCATTCAATTTTACTTGTCAATTGCATTTCAATCTAGAATTGCACTGCCTTTATATTGTTTGTCATCCTAATTGTAATTTGCAATAAAATTCTCCTCTCCTTATATAGTACATCTTTAAATTATTTTCTGAAACAATTTCTTCGTTGCTTCCTACTGCAGTGTTTGGTATGGGAGCCACAAACCCAACTAACATGATGGGAATGCAGCAGCAACAACAACAGCAAGGCGTATTTGGGAACATGCAAACAGGTGCTCAGAACATGCAGCAGGGCATGGTGGGCCTTCCAAATCCGGCGGCACAGAATCCAAACTTTCCCCAGCAGAGACAACAAAACCAGCAGTGACAGAGAAAAACTAACATCATTTTGCTAGACCCAGGAACCAATTCATTTGTCGAAAGGCACATGCCATCAACGGTTCGCTATTAGTTGTTAGGGAACTGACTTCTTTAAAATAGAGGAATTACTGCATAGGTATTAGATATATTTTCATCCATTGCATTAAATAGTAGCTGTCATAATTGGTCTTTTGATAAAAAAAAATTGATATTTTTTTGTGTTTTCAATTTTTGAGTTATTTGACGCACTGGATCTAAGACCATTCATTATACAATTGGATGGATATGGATGAAAATTAATACAATACTCTGTGTAGTAACTCCTCTAGAGTCAGTTCTTTTGTTCAGTTAGGTGATGTTATCGTGGAGGAGTGAACCCTTTTATCACTTGACATATTCATATTGGTTATATTTAAATGCCAAAACTTTTAGGCTGCTGGGGCTGTTGTTTTAAGCTCGACCCGGTTGAATGGGTTTTAAGTTATGCCCCATTGATTGAATGGTTGTTGTGTATCATATTAATAGTCTTTCTTAAGACCTTCTCCAACAATAATATCTAAAAATGGATCTCTATACCCTCATATACATATCTACCTTAAAAGATTCCATTCCTATATTTTATTTCACTCTAACAGTAAATCCCTAAATTTCAATCCCAATTCTTAAAAATCAAGAATTCTCGTTTCTCTTTCACGCTGGGGAGCGGCGGCGCCTCCGAGCAGTCAACCGGCGGCGCGGGGAGCGGCGGCGCGGGAGGAGCGGCGGCGGCGCGGCAGGAGCGGCGGCGCGGCAGCAGCAGCGGGGCGGGAGCGGCGGCGCCGAGGGAGGAGCGGCGGCAGCAGCGGCGGCGCGGGAGGAGCGGCGGCACGAGAGCGGAGGCGCGGGAGCGGCGGCGCCGAGGGAGGAGTGGCGGCAGCAGCGGCGCCGCGGGAGGAGCAGCGGCAGCGGCGGCGGCGCGGGAGCAGCGGCGGCGCGGGAGCGGCGGCACGGGAGCGGGAGCAGCGGCGCCGGCGCGGGGGAGAGGATACCAACCGGAGAGAGAATGCCGATATTTGGGGAGCCGCTGTAGCATCTGTATCGACCGGCCCCGGGATGCGTCCGCTGTTGGAGCCGCCGCGGAAACCTAAACGGGATGTGTATATGCATTCTCACGGGTGAACAGTAGTTTAGGTTACCTCTTGGAGAAGGTCTAAGATGGAGCAATATACATGGCCATCTTACTACATTTTTTTTAAAAAAAAGAGTAGAATTGAGACTTTAGTGACTGTTTGGTTAGAGGAATGCCCCATTCTAGAATCACTTATACTAGAGGTTTACATTTGTTAGTGGAATGGAATCTTGCGGTCCTAGATAACTGTATTTTTTATCGGTTGAATGGAATGATCTCATGCTTGCACCAGCTCATTCTATAAGATCAAGAAATGAATACAGATTATTAATTACATCCATGATTTATGACCATTCTATAACATGTACATAAGAAGCGTTTCTCAAACAGGACCAACACCTTTCTCCTCTCTAGTTAGCTCAAACTGGATCATGCAAAGTCATGGCACTTGAAGAATTAACTAATACAAAGCAAGATACAAGTTAATAGTACGATGATTGAGTAAGCATACACCTCCCAACTTTCATGGAGACGTCATTCAAATAAAATCAATCATATATATATATTGTATTAAGAGTATGAGTTCATTCTTACAGACTTATCTAATCAGGCGTGTGGTATGGGTGCGCCGTTGCCATGGCGATGTGTGTCTGGAGGAGGATCCACGTAGCCGTAATCTTCCCGATCAGCAGCATCCAACGGCAGCGGCGTCTCGTAAAAGTAGAGAGACAGAGCACTTCGCCTACGCAGCAAATCTGGAGGTGCAGCATGCAAGGTCATGCACGTAGCAACCAACATAGACGCCAATAGCAGCAGCTGCTGAGATGGTCGCATGATTAATTAGATCTAAGTCATTAATTGGTGTCATGTATACGAATGTGGTGGAGTTGTAAGATGGCTTGCTTTGCATGGAAGATATAAGAATGCTATAAAAGCAAGGAGAAGAAGGTACGGAGGCGCGTCTTGGATGAAGAAGATGGGATGACTTGTTAGGAAACTCTAATTAAGAAGGGGGGTGGGTGTTGTCACGCAAATGGCATGGCTTCTCAGGCTTGCTTGGATGGTCTGATGCCTCAAGTTTAACCTTATCAATTGGGTTCATTTATGCTCATAGATTGTAATTCAACCGGTAAAATAAATTATATCATGTTCAAAACCTAAAGCTTGCTTTCGTGGCTCATTTTTCAGTTCAAACATCGCATCATACAGTTTGCCATGCAATTGTCCGATCAAAATTTTTAGTCGGCAATTCAGGGAAACAAAATTTTCTATGAGAAATTGCGTATAGCAATTTCTGATCAGCTTCGAGCAATCTAAAACAGTTATCATAGATCTAGATTTTGTAACTTTTCTAACATGCTAGATAAGCAGGGGATCCTTCTTACATCCAAACCGAATCGCAGCAGTTATGGTCTGGAAGCATAAGTAATAGTTTTGTACTTTGTTTGTACCACACTTCAATTTTCTTAAGGCAAAATCTAGGACACCATCAAACTTGAATGCCCATAATAAGGACTGTAGTAATTATAGGACAAAAATTTTATAAAGGTATCTTATCTTATAAAGAATAAGGGTATCGATTTTACCGTCTAATCTAAAATAAATTTTTATGTCAATAAAACATTCGAATAGGTTGTATTTGGCAATTTGTTTAACAATTATAGCTATCTATTATCCATATGATCGCATGACTAGAAATCTATGATGGTCTGCTACTCATCCCAAGAAGGCAAGAACAAAAGACTTCCTGTCTAATTTTTTCCCTGCAATTACGAAATTTTTTTAAAATTGGGAGCTTAAAAAGGAAAGACAAATCCACGATAAGAAAGGCGCTTATGTGTAAAACTGCCATTGAATTAAGAGAAAAAAATGGGCAGCCCAGACCCGCCGTCCTCCATACGTTCCCGGCGACGCAGCAGTGGTTGCGAAGGTCCCGCCTCCGCCCGTAATCTCTCTCTCTCTCTCTCTCTCTCTCTCTCTCTCTCTCTGTTCCTGCACGGATCTGCTCAAGTCGCAAGGTGGAACTTTTGGTTTCTTCCTCTAATTGCAGTTCTTGATTTCGTGTTCTATAGGGTCTTGTTGTGGGTAATTTGCTCCAAAGCAATGGTTTTGCATAGCTGGGGAAGTATTTGCAACCCATTTGTGATCTATGGGTCCGTTTGAGTTACCTGGTTCTTGATTTCGTGGTGTGTGCTCGTCATTGGAGGAGATTTGTTTCGAGTGCTGTCCTTGATGCACTTCAATTAGCGAAATGTATGTCCTTGGCTCCCTGATTTGTGGAGGGTTTGTTGTGAAATTTTGAATTTTTGATTAATTTTTGGTTAATTTTAGGCTAATTTTGTTATTGTTAGCATTTTTTCTTCGAATCATTCTGTCTTGAGGAAGGAAATCTGAACCTTCTTTGTGTATAAGTAATAGTAGCTCCGTTTGGTGGGGGGCTTTGCAAGGAAAAGAAGCACCTTTGGCAGCTGATGGGCAATAAGCTTGCTAGGATAACTGGGGTTTAAGTTCGAATTAGGATTCTCTGGTTGGAAATTTTAGATGTTCTGCCGCTTCCTTAGCTTATAGAATTGGTTTGCTCCATATCTCATCTGACTTGATATATAGTTGTATTTGTGCTGGCAAAGCATGACAACAAACACACAATTGATTTGTCTGTATCTCATGGTTATTTGCTTCTTTCAGATGGAGAATGGCATATCTACTTATACTGTGGATGAGGCGCTCGTGTCCATGGGGTTTGGGAAATTCCAAGCATTTGTGCTTGCTTATTCTGGGATGGCTAAGATCTCTGAGGCAATGGAAATGATGCTTTTGTCATTTGTCGGGCCATCAGTTCAAGCTGAATGGGAGCTTTCTGCACAGGCAGAGAGTCTCATCACAAGTGTCGTCTTTGTAGGGATGCTTGTTGGAGCATATTCTTGGGGCATAGTTTCAGACAACTATGGACGAAGGCAGGTCCTTTCCTCGAATTTTTCCATTTATTATTAGAAATTTTGTTTAAAAATGCTACAATTGTTCCCACCTTACTGAAGTATTGCACATTTCCCATGTGGATAGAGAAGCTAGCGTTGGTTATTGAGCCAAATAATGTTTTAGAATGATCTTCAATGAGAATTTGAGTCTTCACTTGATAATCTTGTTCTGCAGCAGATTAGTTGAGTTTCACCAATTACAATTAGAATAGAATGTCTTAGCGTTTCCTTGATTATACATGTGACCTTGTCTAAGCTTGAGCTTACTTGCATGATAACCTTAACAGCAATGGTTAGCGTACATATGGGTACTGGGTTTTGAAATCCCTATATTGCATGTGTTCCCACTGGTCAGTCAATTGATACTATTTCCTATTCGATTACCTGTGATAGCTAAGCCAACAACAGAAACAATGGTGAGGAATCTTCTCAGCCATTATTTCAGTTGGGCACCAGCTGTAACTCATTGGTTTTTGCCAGTTAGAATGAATCTTGGAAACTCATCAATTCTTTAGTATCGGAGTCATCAGCGAGTGGTGCTAATCATTTAAATGGCCAGTTTCATTACAGATGTGAAATTATACTAAAAACCCTTCATTTTAGGTTGTCAATGACTAATAGTTACATTTTACAATGTGTAAGTGATTTTTGCTCACTGTATCCCGTCATACATTTCCAGGATCGGGTTTAACTTTACAGCCCTTGTAACTGGTGGTGCTGGTCTTCTCAGTGCCTTTGCACCAAATTACTTATCTTTGATTGTACTGAGATTTATGGTTGGTGTTGGACTGGGTGGCGGGCCAGTTCTAGCTTCTTGGTTTCTAGAGTTCATCCCTGCTCCTAACCGAGGAACTTGGATGGTTATCTTCTCAGCATTTTGGACTATTGGCACAATCATGGAAGCTTCACTTGCTTGGGTAAGTTTGTATCTTCTGCTTTGCCCAACCTGCCTTAAGGCCCTACTAGTTTGCTGCCTGATCATAATGACATTACTGATAAATCTAAATGATGCTGATATGTATCAGATTCCCTAGTATTCTGTTGTCCTGAGTAAATGTAGTTCTGACCCGAAAGATCTGGATGTATCCTTTGGAAGAGCAAAAATGTATCTGCCTTGTTGGTCTTTTAAAATCGTGATGTATTAATGAACCAACTCTTGATGTAAATGGTTATTCTCATGTTTATAATCTCCAAATAAAGTGATCCTGATCTGGCGAGCTGTGATGTATACTCTAGATGATTTTATGAAAATCTTATGCCTTACATGATTGTATTACCCACATCTTCATTCAAATTCATAATTGTACTTCTTTTCCAATCCCCCGTATTAAGTTTATAATAACTAGTATATTTTGATTTACCTTTGTGCTTGATTTGCAGGCTGTGATGCCAACTTTTGGCTGGAGGTGGCTGCTGGCACTCTCATCATTACCGTCATTTGCTCTACTACTCTTCTATCCAGTGACACTGGAGTCGCCGAGATACTTATGCATGAAGGGCAGAATAACTGATGCCGTGCATGTTTTGGAGACAATGGCACGAGTAAACCATGTAACTCTTCCTTGTGGCCGGCTTATCTCTGGCCATCGAATAGAACTCAATGAGATCACCGACTCCTTAGAAACGTCACAGCTGGTTTCAGTTAGAAAAACCAACCCTGTTGATCATGCTAACAAATCCGAGATTGGAGGCCTAAATGCCATATTAAAACTTCTTTCCCCAAATTTAATACGGTCAAGCCTTCTTCTTTGGACTGTGTTCCTCGGTCATGCTTTCTTATACTACGGTCTTGTTTTGCTGACCACAGAATTGAGTAGTGGAAATAGGTTTTGTGGATCAGAGGGAGCAGAAACAATCCAAACAATTCACTCAAATGATGCTAATCTCTACAAAAATGTATTTATCACTAGTTTTGGCGGTACATTCTCTTTTGCTCTGAACTTGAGCATATTTCTTCATAAACCTTGTGTTCAAAATTTTTCCCATGCATCTCACATATATGGTCACATTCATGCAGAGATTCCTGGTCTTCTTCTGTCTGCCGCCATTGTGGACAAGATTGGTCGCAAACTCTCAATGTCGTCCATGCTTTACATTAGCTGCCTGTGTGTAGCTCCACTTATGTTCCCCCAGACAGAATCCTTGACAACCGTCTTCCTGTTTGGCTCACGGGTTTGCATCTCTGCGAGCTTCACTGTCCTGCACATCTATGCTCCTGAGGTTTGGTCTTGTTAGCCAAGAAAATTGTTACAACAGTCTTGTCATACTTCTTAGAGGATTTGCCTCACTTGTGTTGTGTTCCTCCAGATATATCCAACCGCAGTCAGGGCCACCGGCGTTGGGTTTGCAAGCTCCATTGCACGTTTTGGTGGGATCTTGTGCCCTCTTGTGGCTGTAGGCTTGGTGCACGCATGCCATCAGACTGCAGCCATCCTGATATTCATTACTGTGATGCTCATCTCCGGTATCGCCGTGTCATACTTTCCCCTAGAAACGAGTGGCCGGAGATTGAGTGACCATATTGCAGCTTAGAGCTAAATTGTGTGGGCATCTGTTGCTGCTGTTGCCAATACTGTTCTTCGGCTATACCATACAGAATTTGAGTGACCATATATATTGCAGTTTAGTTTTTTCTTTTTGTTCTTGATACAAGAGAATTGAAAGGGAAAAGTTAAAAGGGGCAGTTTCCCAAATGTTTACATTGCTTGCTACAGATGTAACAACATTGATGTAATAATTTCAGATGTTTTCTTTGATGTCTTAAAAAAGATTTGTGTGTATTTGTGCAATCGGTAATATCATCTTCTCTACAAGGAAAATTTTGCCTTCTTTCCAAAAAGGAAAGAAAGTGTCAGCTGAAAACAAACGACGCAAACTTAGAAATAAAAGTTCAAAAATACGTAATTCCGTTGCCGGGATTCGAACCCGGATCTCACGTGTGAGAGCTGAGTATCCTAACCATCTAGACCACAACGGAGGTTGTGTTGAATTCTAAGGTTTCACTATTACAAAGAGATATTCTAATTTTCATCCAAAAGACCATATATCACTCGTATTAACCTTTTCAACCTTACACATCAGCAGCAACGTGAGGGAGAAATCAAAATATTAAGAAATTTTTGTGAGATTTATGGAATTTCTTGTGTGCCCCAATTTTAATCATTTGAAGAACTGATCCAACGGCAGTCGGGTACTTGGATGTAAATTTGCTCAGACGCGTTCCGGAGTGATTACCCTAAACCAAACGAAATCTGCACCGTCTTGCCTTCAAATGAGCGGATTCCCGCTACTCTCGCTCCTCCAATGGACACATCCCCCTCCATATCCTAATTTTAGAAAAAACCATTTCTTCTCCCATTACCCGGCACACGCAAACCGAGGTGATGAGAGAATAGGAGAGGTGAAGTGTCTGGGGATCTCCTGCTCCCCAAGACGTGCCGAGGGCCGATCCGAACACCATCCGGTGTAAAATGACTGGTCGATGGCACCATTCGACGCCGCTCATCAGCGTTGTTATTCTTCTCTCTGTGGCATCCACCGCTCTCGCCAAGACTGATCAGCCTGATGGTGAGTGTCTGGTCGTTATTTGTAATTTTGTGTGTATAATTTCTGGTTCTGAAAAAATGTGATTTCTCTTTGTTCCCCTTGCAGTTGCTGCACTTAATGTCATGTTCAATAGCATGAACAAACCGTCTCAATTGTCCGGTTGGAGATCAAGCGGTGGTGATCCGTGCAGTGATGACGACGAGTGGAAAGGAATACAATGCAGTGGCTCATCTGTCACGGAAATGTAATTGGCTTCACACAGACATTGCTTAGAGAAATTGTTTGTTCACGATCTTCTAAAGAACTTTTTTCAAGTTTTTATACAAGGTATTTTCTTCTGTGTGCTCATCATGTTTGCATCGAGCAGTGACTTGTCAGGGCTCCGATTAAGTGGTACACTAGGTTATCAACTCTCAAGCTTGAAATCACTAACCAAATTGTGAGTTGCCCCTGTGCTTTCCGACATTGATCCTCATAGTTATGCAACTTAGTTGAATTTTCTTCTTTTTCTTAGTACAGTGATGTTAGCAAGAACAACCTCCACGGCGATATTCCATACCAGCTTCCACCAAATGTGGTTCAATTGTAAGTGTTCATGTTTTCCCATCAGTAGTTCATGTTTTCATGGCTAATTCAAGGCAACGGTGATATATTGCAATGCAGAAATCTGAAAGAGAATTCCTTTACTGGTGGCATTCCTTATTCAATATCCCAGATGGTTGATCTGGAAACTCTGTAAGAACAGTAATGCACATTGTGTGTGTGTGTGTTTTGCTGATTTGCTTTTCCCTTCGCACTATCATGATTTTTGTTGTACTTGTCATTGGAAATATTTTTAATGGGTCGCAGAAATCTTGCAAAAAATCACTTAAACGAGCAGTTGACAGATATGTTTTCGCAGCTTACAAAGCTCTCATCATTGTAAGTTAAACATCATGTTCATCATAACTTAGTGGTTAATTTCAATCTTGTTTTCCTATATGAGTAACATCACTTGTGACATCAGGGATCTCTCATTCAACCGCTTCTCAGGTAACCTACCCCAGAGTTTTCAGTACCTCAGAAGCCTCAAGAAACTGTAAGGGAACTGTATTTGTCGATTCATACTAATTCATCACTCAATACAGCCTTTCAGATCAAGTAGTGACCCGCAATCTTGTTTTTGACAATGTTTAGAGATTTGGAGAACAACCAATTCAGTGGTCATATAGATGTTCTGGCTAAACTTCCTCTCGAGGACCTGTAAGTATGCCTCAATATAAACACTGCATCTCAAACCAATTTCATCATTATGATGCCAACGTACACTTAGACATGTAACAAACCACTGTCAATTTTGTATAGCTAATTACTTTACAAAAATACTGAAAAAGCACCATTTTGAACTATCGTGTGCATGAGTATTGTTTCAGCATATTGGTACAAAATCTAAGCTAGAGTGTCTTTTTCCCTTTTATGCTCAAGAAATTTGCAGAATAACAAGTTCACTGGGTGGATCCCAAGTAAACTGAATGACATTGACAATTTGCAGTAAGTAGTACTCCCAGTCAATCTCTGTCTTTAAAATATAATTTAAGCATTCTGACAACTCTAACAACATTCTGAAGGACTGGTGGGAACCCTTGGTCATCTGGGCCGGCCCCTCCCAGTATGGAGAAGGGATCTACAGTGGGAAGCTCTTCCCATGGGGGCAGCAATAGCGGAACCAAAGGTGTCGCTGTCGGAGCAGTTGTCATAGCTGTGCTCTTAGCAGCTCTGATTATCTTGTCGGTCATGAAGAAGAACAATTCTTCTTCTGTCTCAGCTCATTACTACGCAGACGAAGCGGGACAGAACCAACCATTTACCCCACTAGCAGATTTCAGAGGTACTTACACACATGATATGTTCTTGAATCTTAAAAATCTGTATAGTTGCTTGCTATGCACCAGTTGTAATGTGTAAAGATAAGTGTCCATTCCTGATGGTTTAATAAGTATGTTTCAAGGATCAGCAGTGCTAGTGACAGTTCTTGCTTTCTTTTCTAGACCGTACACAATCTTCAGCAATTAAGATGAAATCAATGGAGCTATCTTCATCTATGGGCTCCAGGACGCCGGCCGCTGTGCCTCGTAAGTCGATCAGTGACAATGAGTTTGAGATCAAGCTTAACTCTTCAAGGCGAAGCACAGATCCAATCAGCCTGATGCCTTACACATTGTCTGATGTGCAAGCTGCCACTGGAAACTTCCATTCTAGTAGGATGATTGGTCAGGGGACGATTGGTCGTGTCTTCAAGGCGAAATACACCGATGGGCAGGTACGCTTCTTTTGATTGCATGCTAAAGTAATAGCCGTTTGCAGTTTCGCCTCAAAATATACACTATGATAAGATGGTGTCCATGTAAGAAGTGCAAAGTTTCATTTAAAATATCATGTCAAGATGATTATGTTTTCCGATAATGAAATGGTAAACATCTACAGAAGCATATTTCTTTAGATGATTTTATATCATTCACTTCTGATGTAGCATTAATAGCTGAACTTGACAATGAGAGTTTAAGTAAGCTATCCATCCTGCATTTTGAGTATGTTCATCATCTGTCATGAAACATCTCCAGGTACTGGCTGTCAAGAAGTTTGATCCCTTAGTTTTCTCGGGAAGCAGCGACTTCATGGACATCGTGAACGGAATTTCAAGGCTGCGCCACACAAATATCTCTGAGCTTATAGGTTACTGCTCAGAGCCTGGGCAGTACATGCTGCTCTATGACTACCAGAGGAACGGATCCCTCTACGAGTTTCTGCACTTATCTGATGACTACAGCAAGCCACTGACATGGGAAACACGAGTCCGGATCGCTCTTGGTACAGCTCGTGCTCTGGAGTAAGTTGACAAGAAACACTGAAGCCTAGAATCCATCAATATAGACATGAACCTATACATATGGATCTGATCATCTGAGTTCATGAACAGAAAGTGACATGTAAGGCTTTCTTTTCTTTCAGGTACCTACATGAAGTCTGTTCGCCTTCGGTGATCCACAAGAACATAAAGTCTGCTAACGTCCTGCTTGACACTGACCTCAACCCTCACCTCTCTGACTGCGGCCTCGCATTCTTCTATGAGGTTTGCTGAGTGCCTCTTTCGACATTTGATGAACCACATACGCTTGTACAGGTAATGCAATCTAATTATGCGATCCTCTGCAGGATACAAGTGAGAACTTGGGACCGGGATACAATGCCCCAGAATGCACAAAGCCATCAGCTTACACGATGAAGAGTGACGTCTACAGCTTCGGTGTGGTCATGCTCGAGCTATTAACTGGTCGGAAGTCTTATGATAGGTAACTGGGAATAAAGATCTTGTATTTCCAGTTTGGACTTCATATTTTATGATTTAGAAACTTGATTGTAGGATCTTGGATTTGTCAGCATGACAGTTTATGTTCCTACTCATTGTTGCAATTGATATATCTAATATCTGTGTGACATGCTCACTTTTCTGTGTCATTGTTTTGTTTGATCTTCAGTTCGAAGCCTAGAATGGAGCAAGTCTTAGTCAAGTGGGTGACTCCACAGCTTCATGACATTGATGCTTTGGGAGCATTGGCAGATCCGGCTCTGCGTGGCCTGTACCCACCAAAATCTCTGTCTCGCTTCGCCGATGTCATTGCTCTCTGTGTTCAGGTAACTTCTTCAGTCTTGACCTTCCACAAGTAAACAATTGCTTCATGCTAGTTCTTTATATGCCTTGAATCAGATCCTTCTGCTCTTTGATCGGGGCAAAAACATCCACTGTAACAATGTCTTGAATAAATTCATCTGAGATTATGCCTGAACTCTTATAAGTTGGCTTCTTGTGATGCAGTCTGATCCAGAATTCCGGCCTGCCATGTCAGAGGTAGTACAAGCTCTGCTACGTTGCGCCCAGCGCACAAGTATCAACAAGAGAAAAGGCAGCAACATGAGTGCTTCCCAACGGAGTGATGATTCTGACTGGTGATGTTTCTGCAGCGTCTATTTCTCACTGTTGAAATGCTAAAGATGACGGTAGGTGAAACTTTGCAGCCGTGTCATTGTAAAGAAATGGGTTTGTGATGGCAAGCGTTGGGAAATTTACAATCTAATTGTTCTTGTCATAACTAGAATATCATGGCAAGAAATAAGTCACTCAATCTAGAAGAAGATAAGGTAAAAAGAACATGTGTATTCTACTTGTAGAGACCTCTCCTTGTTTTTATCCTTCTATGAAGTATTCTTGGTTTACATGGAACGCATGAAAATTTGATGCTACAGAACAGCAAATTAAAGAAAATGGGAGCTGCACAAGATGAACTAGCCAAAAGCTATGATGTGATTTCCAAACAAAAAAAAGGAAAAAAAAAACCTTAGGTGAACTATTTAGATATCCACCGAGGTTGACAAATTTACTCTAGCTAAAGGTATTTAGACTAGGAATAACAGCATTTTTGGTCTCTAGTTGGTATAAAAATTCTTTTTATTCTCTCTATTTCAAAAGAACCAAATTGATCAGTCTACTTCCTAAATCGTCTTAAATAATCCTTCTAACTAAAAATATATTGAATTATATGGCATGACACACATATATGCCAACTAGAATAGCACATAAGATAGTACATGAGCAGTAGCACATGACCCCACATGTCCATCCTTATATCCTCCTCCATCCAATCCACCATGACCTGTAAACCATTAATCTTAGCCGTCAACGATGATCTTAAAATACTCTGCTTGTATGTATTCAAAATTAACAAACTAAAAACGCATCCATAGAGGCGACATTGAGCAAAGTAAAGTCCATTGTACTAATAATTAATTGGTGACGAATCAAGAAAGACATACACCAATTACTCAAAGCCAAAGTAAGAACAAGTACCATACCAACATCAAAGAGAGAATTAAAGGAAGGAGACACGAGTAAAGCAAACTTCCTTATTCAACATTACTCATCACTAAGAAAAGAATTGCAGTGATGCGAAACACTTCGTAGTAATCACCAATGAATAGACTTATTATAAGTTTAAATAAAGGAATGGATAAAATGTGAGGAATACATTCGTGACACATGAAATCTTGTTCTACAATTTATTTGCCCTTTTATATATCATCCCAGTCAACATGCATGTGTGCCACATCATACAATTAAATATAGTTTTTAATCAAAAATACTATTTTGATCTAATTTATAAAATAAAATAATCAATTTGGTTTTTTTAAAAATAAAGAGACCAAAACAAGTTTTTACGCAAAATAGAATAACCAAAAATGTCTCTCTTTAGACTAAAATAACCAAATGTTTAAACCTCTAAGGTTCTCATGTTAACAGAAGTGCTCCTAAACTCTATATGGAATCGATGTATTTTTAGTACTAAAACTGAATTGAAAGGATTTGCATCTAATAAGCCCATGCCCTTTTCATCTCACCAAAACCAAGCTCAATAACCACTGGCATCACACTAGCAAGAAGTTTGATGATCACCCTTGTAGGGATGGATACATAACTCACGAGTCCCTAGATCAATTGTTCCCGAGAAAGAACAATTTCCAAACCTACTGTTCCGAAGCAGGATTTTTTTCAGTTTTGCACACAGTAATGAAACCGAGTTTACATCACACAATATTACAGAACTACAAGAAAAGACAATGAGATCACTGCTTCATGGTTCAAACTAACACTAGGTTACGGATTTCATGAAAATCTTTCACATTGCAGTGGCCATGACAGTTTCGTTTCCTCTGCACACTCTAGTTGAAATTT
Source organism: Pharus latifolius (assembly GCA_019359835.1). NCBI lineage: Eukaryota > Viridiplantae > Streptophyta > Magnoliopsida > Poales > Poaceae > Pharus > Pharus latifolius. Next base: position 58,688,526 of record CM033327.1, read on the forward strand.
TCCTACAAAACAGCACAGATCCATCAGTAAAACAAGAAATTTGCAAAATGCAGAATTGATAGACACTTCTAGCCATCAATGGACTTTGTGGATGGCAAAAGTACCTGCATGGGGCAACCTCACAAACTTTGGTCAGTTTAAATGCAAGCTGAGCGATGGCAATTCTGTTTACTGGATCGGCAGATCCACTTGTTGCTGCTTCCTCCAATGCAGAAAGGAACTCCCGTTGTGCTCTTGCAGATGTAAAAAGTTGATTTGGCTTATACATAGTGCTCAAATCCACTACCTGGGACAACATACCCACATCACAATTGTAATTAGTGAGCTGCATCAGCAATAATTAAAGTCTAACATTTGCAACAACCAATAAGAGTACCACTAGCTTTCTTAAGACTTGAAAGCTATTGTAAAACATAAATAGATGATGAATTGACTTACCTGTTGCAGCCAAGGTAGGGCCAAGTCAAACAACTTTTTATTTAGAAACTGTCCAGTTATAACCTTTAAGAGTTCGTCTGCTGTTTCACGTGACAACTTCTCAAGAACAGGTCCAGTTCTATCCATCAAGTCAACCAGATCATCATAGTCACCACAGTTAAGGGCTTCCGCATATGTGGACTCCATGTCCTGGGCACTGTGAGACTCACCAGCCCGATTAGGAACACACATGGCATTCTGCAGCTCAGGCTGCTCACAAGAATTGGTAAATGAAACTGGAAAGCTCTCCTTAACAGCCAATGCTTTGCTCCTTGCTGAGCTTGGAATATATCTTCCGGAGCGACTCTCTGTGATCACAGTTCCAGGCTTGCTAACTTTATTGCGAGCATGATCCTTCAGAAATTCAGCTCCTCCTCTTATGCACATGCTTGAACTCTTAGATGGTAAATCATGCACCCACTGCTTGTCATGTTTCAAATGCGGATGTGGTGGCAGCTTGTAATTAGCATCCACAGATGACCTAGGTGTAGAATTAGAAAGCCTGGGTGAAGAAGAGACACTTTGGTTCTTGTAAAACTTGGAGCCTGGAAGGTGATAGCGGCTTTCACTTTGAGTAATAGTATACACAGTTTTGTCTACAACATTCTCCAAATTGTGCACTTTAAAGTTTAGCACTGACATATTCTCCATTGAGTTGGACATAAATTCCTGCAAAAAGGCCATGAAAAAAGTAAGCACAAAGGTAGAAATCTGGAATCCACTTCTTTTGCATTACAAACATGATGTTGTGCATAAGTACATGCAGATAGGTTCTGAAAAAAGCACATGCATACATTATAGCAAAAATGTTCTATGTGGAGAATATGCTTTCTTTTGCCACATGATGCAGAGGGAGGATCCAAAATGACAATCATTGATGTGAATTAATGTTTATGAAGCTTATAATCAATACGCATCACCCTTTTTTGTTCACGTTAGCAGATAAGTACTCCACACAAAGGAAAATAATCACAGGTCAGGGTGCTCAGGAAAGCCACAGAAATTGTTTTTAGAAGTATCATGATATTGTATGCTTGCACAAGAAGCAAAAATGTAGAAAGCACTGAAGTTATAAAGGATATAATTGATCCCATAAATGAATATAATAGCCTTGTCATTAACTCATTAAATAAATAGTTTCCATGCTTTTCAATCAGATTATATATATAATTGCTTGGGTTATATACTTATATTGCTAAAATAACCCCAACACAGGGGCAGGTTAACAATAAGATTTTTCACGTTTATTTTGAACTAAGGTCATTCACAATTCAAATTTTGAGAATTACCTGTAATAGATCAAACAAGCTTGTCTGCTTGCTTTCCATCTCTTGAAGTTGCTTCCTGATAAGGGCTAATTCCTTCATGGCATTCAGACAACAACTATGTGTGCCATGTGAAGTGACATCTGTAACTGTTGAGTCGATACTCTTACTCTCTCGAGTCCTAGGGCATTGTTCAGTAACTTGTGTGGAATCACAATCTTCAGTGCATTCCTGAGCAACAGTGACATGCTTTGTCTCACAACTCCTGCTGGCCATATCTGACACAGAGGAGCATTCTGGTTTATCATCCATGAGGTCATAGTCATACTTCCTGTCTTCATCTACAATAGCATATGCACTTCTATTTGCATCTTTTAGCTTGCAAACTTTGCTAGAACCCTTTTCTTCAAGATCAACCAACGGCATCATATTTTGCTTGGGGACTGATATCTCAAGATGCCAACCACTTGACTTCAAACGTTGCTGATTTGCAGCATTGTTTAGGGTTGTTTTATTAATAGACAATGGAGATCTCTTCTTTACAGAATTGATAGAATTGCCACTGAGAACAGATATAGAAGCTACAGGATCAACTCTCCTAAATGAGGTGTCTCTTGATCCACAATCATTTATACTTCTGGCATCACGGTGGTCTCCAAAGAAATTTTCTGCCACAGAAGACATCAAGAGACAAAACAATAAAGAAGCTGATGTGCAAGCAAGGGGAAAAAGGTAGTTGAGTAGAAGGCGTTTCCTTTTTTCTTATGTTTTTTTAGACTCCATTTCTTATGCTTTCTTATGTTTCTCCTTTTTTTTCCCTGATGTTTGGCAGCTTATCATTTCTTGGGGACAAATCATGTGGAGGCACACCAACATCCTATTCTAACGTGGCTCCATAAGCTCATGAATAACTTTAAAATAAAAAAAATAATAATAAAACACTCCATACAAAAGAGACTATCAACATCTGAAAGCATACACTCAAGTAGTCAACATTCCAGATCAAAGCTAATCAGAAGATAGACCCTGTCATAAGCTGTATCATTTATAAGTTATTTGAAACAGTTAATTAGGAATACTGAGCTAATGACCGAAAGAGGTGCTTCTCTCGAGCAGCATCACCTAGCTGGATGGTGTATAGGACCTTAGCTGTATCATTATTTTCTTTTGCCAGTAGACAAACATCATATTAAGCTAGATAATACAATGAACAAAGGTGCATGCTAACTTTTGATTAAAAAAAAAAAGAAAAAATTAAGCTGGAGACCAAAAAAGAAACTAACAACACAGACGAGCTTCAAAAAGAAGTGGTGCAACTCTCGCTACAACCAGATTGTAAATTTACTTTAAAGAAACTTTTTACCTTTTGTGGACGATCCAGCTTCTGATGGTTCTGGCGTATCAGATCCTGGAATAGCTTTCCACAGTTGAATGGCATGGGCAATTGCATCACGCACTGGTTTTACCTATTGTAGGAGGCACAAAATAAGTGCAATACATGCCAAAAAAGAAGAAGAAAAAAAAAAGATACTCCCAGTAATTTCACAGTGCACTGACCTTGTCAAATTTACAACGTTCAAGTGAGCGAATACAGGAAGTTCTGAAACAGGTAACCAAATATCCGGAGCTGACAGCAATACTAGACAAGGCTAGAGAGGCAGCTTTCCTTGTAGTCCAGTCACTACTCTTCAGGGCGTCCATGATACCTGTTAGAGCAGATGATAAAGCCTGCTCTGTAGAAGCACCTCCAGCCTGAAAAAATGGGTCAGAGCCACAGCCAAATTAGAACAGCAACAGAAAAAAGACCAAGATCATGTTTTAGTCAGAATATATAAGTTCAAAATTGAGATAATGACACTGACTAACACTATGGTTCTAGAAAAATATTTTTTAGACAAGATTTGCTGAATCTCAGTGAGAAGAAAGTAGATACAAACCTATCACTCTGAAGCATCAAACTAGAAAGGAGAAAACATTAAATACATTTTGACTATGAAAGAAGAATTGCAGTATCCTTCTTGTGTGCCAACTGATTGAATAATCATTAGACAAAGAACATAGCTCATTGGACAGAAGCGTGCTTTCTTTTTCTTGTCGCTAATCACTTCATAACAATTAAGAATGTATATTGCAATGTAATAATCTAGTTCAATCATCCACCTATATAATACAAATCATGCTTCATACTAGAGAATGTAACAGAATGGCATTGCTGATACAAAAGTGAGAGTTGAACCTGAACAATGCTTCTGATCAACTCAATCACTGCAGGTTTTGCCATGAAGTGGGGGTTCTTGAGCAGTTTAACAACACGAACAAGCATCTGGGGGAGAAGAGGACCAGGGAAGTCGTTGCTCTCATCTATAACTTTGGCCAAGCACAATGCAGCCCCAGCCTGCACATGTCTGTTTTGCTCACCTAGTGCTTCGAACAAGGGCCGCACCAATGCAACCAAAGCACTGCCACCATCCCCGTAACTCCTAGCACACATTGCAAGGACACCACAAGAATCAACACATGCATCTCTGACAATTGAGTCATTATCCTTCAAGCGCTTAACTACACTAGCCACCATCTTCGCCATGTGTGGTGCCAACAGGCTTCCATGTGACTGTGCCAAGGTGCCCATCACCTTAATACACTCCTTCCGCACCGCACTCTTCTGCTCAGCATCAGTGTCAATCACACATGACAAGAACGGGCCAATCATGTCAGGAGCTAGAGTATCCGCTGCCTTCTCAAGCTCATCCACTCCAATCTGGTAAGTGTCTCTATCCGCAATCTTGTTAAGAGCTTGGACCAGCCTGTGCTTCAGCTCAAAAACAGCCTTTCCTTTGAAAGTCACTGCGCTAGACTTCATCTTGGCAAGCCTAATACTCTTTCAAGATACGATTTTGACAACTTAACAGAGAGCTAACAGAAAAGGATTTTGGGAGGAGAACAATGTCTTCTCCACCGAGGAAATAGAGGTCGTGCTTCTTGTAGCCTCTCCATCCATCACTTCTCTGGCATAAAGCATGCAGGAAAAGAATAAGAAACCAACCAGATCAAGAAATTATAGTATGATTCCAGATCAAAAATAGCTAAGCAATTATGAAATGAGGATCATAGTGACAAAAAAATGGCTACAAAAATTTTTTTGAAACTGGTCACAACTCACAAGCTTAGTTTTCACCTACGGGAGTTGAGTTCAAATTACTGGTGAATACTACCTTATTATTCAGAAACTAGAAAGTGAACTAAAAACCTACACGAAAAAAAATATATAGTAGTTGGTCAACTTTGAGCTGAAAAATACAGATGCAAGGCATGCACGCATCAATCACAAGGCTACGCTTCCTGCATTCTACAAGTGAAGCAGTTAAATGCAAAGTTCTAGAAAGCTAGAGATGAGAGAGCAAATCCGGACCCCTCTGATCACTCACACACACACACGAAAGCAACATTTCAGCGAACTCCCAGAATAAATCCCACCAGTTCGCACGATTTGTCTCCATTGAATGATCTCAGCTACTGGTAGAGAAACCATAAGAGTTTGGAGCAAACAAATAAATCACACACCATGCTATATATCAAACGAGCATAAATTCCCCCAAAATTCACATGAAAACGAGAACAAAAGAACTAATAACCTAAAAATCGAAAAACAAAAACCAATCTTTAACAGGAGAGAAATCTGAACTAGCAGCGTCTCTCTGCTCCCAAGCAACACACACACACAAAAAAAATCCTGCAGGTAGAACCAGCAAATCGCAAAATTAGAACAAGCAACAGCCAAAAATTCCATACCGTATGATCGCTTAGAATCACACACTAAGCAACAAATCACACAGGGACCATACTCAAGACACATGAAGGAGAAAAATACACTAGTACGTACGGTAGGAGCAGTGAGAAGCTCCACTTTAAGATCCCCCTGGGAGAGGCTGCGAAGCCTCTCACCTCACCTCCCCTCCCACTAAACGATGGATTGGAGACTGGAGATTTGAATTCGAAACTGACGTTGTGGTAACTGAGTAAATGGTAGTCTACCATGAACTTTTACTCTCGCTCTCTCTCTCTCTCTCGTGCACACGCCCAACGAGGAAGAGAGCACCAACTCCGAGGCACGTGAGACTAACTGGTCTTTCTTCTCTCTGTACCCGTGCCTCCGTTGGAGGGATGGGAGGGGGAGGGGCAGCGGAAGGGACCCGCATGTCATTGTGTTGGGGTTGGTGGGTGAGCGGTGCGGTGTGGGTATACTTGAAACTTGAAAGCTATCCTGGGTCGCAGCTTTCGCGCTTTTGGGTGCCGGGATTCGAATTTCGTGAGATTGAACGGTTGGATGTGGTTTTTTACGCTGAGGAAGGGGCCGTTGGATGGAGAACACGTGGCCGGGAGATCGTGGTTGGCGTTTTTGCACTTAAGTCCCTGAGGTATATGAGTTCTGTGAGGAGTTACTTGATATGTACGCCCTCCGTATGATTTCTGGAAAGAAAATTGCGTAAACTTCCAAACACATTAACAATACAGATTAGTTCACCACTTAGGCTATCTCCAACCCACCGGCGCTTCGCTTGGCGCTTCAACAGAATATTCTCCAGTATATTCCATGCCACGTATGCGAAGCACCATCTGAAGCACCACCCTTCTCCAACCCACCGGCGCTTCGTTTGGCGCTTCGCGAGGCACCTTCTTAAGCACCATCCTTCTCCAACCCACCGGCGCTTCGCTTGGCGCTTCGCGTGGGGCCCGCACATACATTATTTATTACACATTAACAAATTGATAAAATAAAATTCAGATAATTCGAAGACAACAAATTAAAATAAAAGCACATATTTCTACGGACGCGTAGGAACTGATCGTGCTGAAATCAGAGTTTCCGGGGGCTAGAACATGAAAACCTAATGACTTAAAACTCAACTGTAAAATCTCTGAAATCCGAGTACCTATTTGCAAAATAGCCAAGACTCATAAATCTAAACCCTGACTTGGAAAGGGTCTTTTTGAGATTTAGAAAATTCTGAGGGCTTTTCTGAAATTATGCCATTTCGTTTTTTAACCTCGCCGCCGGCCTCTGTGAGAGGAGTTTTTTTTTTAATCTAAACCTAAACGCGAAGTCGCCGCCGCCACCTCGCCTCCGCCGCCGAGCCTCCTCCGAGCCACCTCGACTCCTCGCCGCCGAGCCTCCTCCTCACCGAGCCTCCACCTCACGGCCTAGCCACCTCGCCTCCGCCGCCACCTCGCCTCCGCCTCGTCGCCGAGCCTCTCCGCCGCGCCTCCGCCGATCCAGGCCTCCGCCGCCGCCGCCGAGCTCCGTTCGTCCGCGCGTCCGTTCGTCCACGTGTGGGGCCCGCAAAACGCGTTGCGAGGCTGCGCCAACCACTCCAACGCGGCCGCTTCGTCTTCCGAGGCGTCGCCGGGCCCACCTGTCGGAGCTTCGTCCGCGACGCATCACCGGGCGTCGTCTCTCTGCTCTCTCCGCCGAAAAAACATTTTTTTATTCGTGGGGCCCACGTGCAGAGCGTCGTTGCGCCGGCGTTGGAGATAGCCTTATGTATCAGTATTAGTGTAGATTCCTTTTAGGTTCTCTCCCACAGCGGCTCCTTCACTAGCACGCGTCGACGGATCCTGCCACTTGCTCAACGACTATTTGGCGTGATGGGACGTGCACATACTACGGGCGGAAGCGAGCTCACGGCAAGCGTAGTGCCGGCAATGGAGACGAAACGGGTGCTTCTTCACGCGTATTGCAGGCCCTACAGAGAAATAAATCAGCAAACCATACTCGCGAAAAAATAAATCTGAGAGATGAGTCCAAAAAATAAAAAGACCCACATGTCAGGCAGTGTATGTTGGGTTCAAGCGTCACCGAGAAAAATCGCATGGGCCCTATGGCAACAAGCAGCGTGCCTGTGTCAGTACGCACGTGTACCACGCAAAAATTGACCAACAACGCTGACAACTAGGTCTCATCTTTGGTGTCCCCACACGTCAGTTAGTGTCTTAATTAATGTCGGGTAGCAGAGCATTCGACAGATATGGGGCCTACCAAACTCGTAAAACGTGCGAGTGTGAGGCCTCATTGCTGTCGGTGATGCACACGCGGTGCACTCAACCCACTGATCAGTGGGTCCACTACTTTTAGGGCCCACCTGTCATTGAAATATGGGCAAAATGGCCGATGGCTGAATTTTAAAACAGGAAAAGTGTTGCGCACTCAGTTTGGATGACCCAGAGGGAATGACAGGTGGGGTCCACGATCCGGTGGCTCACCTGTAAGTTATGGAAAAAAGAAAAAATGACCGTCAAAGAATTTGTCAGCTGTGAGCCTACCTGTTAGTGTCACAAAAAATACCCGTTGAAACAATAGTCGTTACAAATAGCCGTTGGAGCTATTTTAAATGATTTTTTGCTAAAAAAATAGTCAAAAATAAGAAAAAAATTCCAAAAAAATTCTCAAAAATCACAGAAATTTTTGGCACCCCTCTTCTATATAAAGGGCATATTGTTCAACCATTTTCACACAACAATCTCCATCCATCTACAACCAAAATAATTCCAAATTCTTGCAAAATTTTTTTAAATCTCATATGGATTCTAATCCACCTGGCGGTTTCGCTAATTGGCTTGGTTTTTCCCATTCTCCGGGTGAAAACACTAAAAATTGAAACAACCAACAGCAACCCAATTTTTCGCAGTCATTGTATCCCCCTAACAACCATCCATATCCACCAAATTACCATCCATACCCAGCAAATTATCATCCCTATCCACCACACGGCTACACATTTCCGCCGCCTCCTCAATATGGCCAACATTTTCATTTTGTGGTATGCCGCCAACTTATCCGCAGTTCTCTCCACCATAACCGCACTCTATGTCGACGTACGACAATGGCACTCCAGATTCTGCTCCAGTCGATCTGGCGGCCCGAGTCGTCATCGACAACGACAACACCATTACTGTCGTGGACGCTGGCCAAAAGATGAAGCGTTTACCATGGTCCACCGATGACGACATAAAACTAGTAATAATTTGAGTTTCATACAGGAGTACTATAAGGGCAATGTATTTACGCACGACTTCATTATTCAATTTTTTTTATAACATGCAGATTAGCTCTTGGCTCAACAATTCGCTCAATCATATTGATGGAAATAATAGGAAGTGCGATATGTACTGGGCCAATGTAGTAGCGGCATATAACGAAACGGTCCTGAGAAGTGTATGGACCATTGGCAACGAAGAAACAAAAATATGGTCTAATTCAATAGTGTGTGGCTTCGACTGAAAGAAGTGTATGCCAACGGTCTTTTCGACGACCAACTAATGGCGCAGACCTGCGACATGTAATGGGCGGAGATGGGTCATCCTTTTGTCTTAAATCATTGGTAGACGGCGGTTCGCGGTCAACCTAAATGGTCTGCAATTTAGGTTGATGCTGCCAACAAAAGAAGCAGATTGTCTGAGTTGGGCACCTATATGTCATCGTCCAACAACGATGATATGCCATCAGTGAAGACACGGCTGGAAGGATGAGACACTGCTAAGGCGAAGCGCAAAGGTAAGGGCAAAGTTGATGTAACGCAGGATTCTACGGCGGCAATGAGAGCGGATCTTGATGCCTTCATCTACAATCAACCTGACCGGGCCGAAAAGAGGAAAGACATAGTTCGTATGTTGAATAACTTGTGCAACGTGGCGAAGTCAAAGGTAAAGTTCGCCTTGTATAAGGCGTACTAGAAAATGATGGGTCTCGACAAATCCACCTTCGACGACACTCAAAAAGAAGAGTATGCGGCATGCATGAAAATCCTAAGAGAGAAAATTAATGCCATAGATGCCAAAGATTAGTTATTTTGTTTTTTAATTTGCTCTTGTAGTCAACCATGTATCTTCCTTTATTAATCTATATATGATACTGTAGGATCAATGATGCCTACTAGAGAGGGGTGAATAAAAGCCTTTAAAAACTTTTCGACTAAAGTAATTTTTGTAAGATATAAAAGAAAAACCGAGTTTTCACAAAGGGTCTAAAGCTATATAAGATCAAGTTGCATTCAACAATATAGAAAATGAAATACAATATGCAACAAGAGTAAACGGAAGCAAATAAGTTTATAAAGTGTGCAAGAGAGAAACCAAATGACACAATAATTTTTACTGAGGTCTCGGAGACTCGTCCAGTTTTTCCTACTCCTTGTTGAAGTGCTCACGCGTGAACTTCATTTCTATATCCACGAAAGATATCTCCACTAGGGTTGCTCTTTCTCCACTCCGGATAGGCGAGCACCAATGTCTTTCGCAAGTCTTTGTTGGCCTCTCCGACAAACTCCAACGGAGAGATCGCGACTCTACTCTAACAACCGTATAGGCGGTGACAATCACCAAGAGTAATAAGTCGTACACATTCACTTGAATAAATCAAGTACTAGAAACTCAAATGATACAAATGAATGCCCACACTCTAGCATTAACTTGCACAATAATGGATGATATGCACTAAGCACTCTTAGCCTCTCACAAATACACTAAGTCAAGCAATGAAGCTAATCTTTTTATATATATCACTTGTATGCTCAAATATACAATGATTTTGCTAGGGATATGAAATAAGGTGTCACAGATCTCTTGACCACCAATAAACATTGAGAAACTCTAAGGATGTAAATGATGAAAATGATTTTTCTCACATGATCTATCACAAACTCAATAGATGATTTTTGATCAAAAGATCAAGACTTTTGTGCTAGAATACTTGGGATCAAGTGTGTATCAATTATGGCTCAGAGAAATAGAAAAAACATGCTCACATCTCATATATATATATAGCCCACAACACTCAACTAGCCGTTATGATCGTGCAGAAAAAAATTAGTACATGCTGACATTCAGCATCGACCTGAAATGGCTAGTTATAACACAGTCAATAGCCGTTGGAAATTTTGTCAGTGCATGTGCTGACAGTCAACACAGGTCAAAAATATTTTGGCTCAAAAACATGCGGCTCTGGAGAAACGTCCGCACACACGCTGACATTTTGTGCTGATAGTCAGTTTCACTATGATGACATTCATGCTGACAGTCAATGTCCCATGTGGACAGTCCGCATGGATCTGTGCAACTGATAGTAAAATAAGCATAACTTTTGATCTAGAGATCCGATTGAGGTGTTTTTCAGCTTGTTGGAAAGATAACTCATGGGGCTACAATTTTGTCAACAAGAGTAAGACTTGGATCAACCTAGATGTATATAGAAAATTCAAATAATATTCCTGATACCAAAATGACCAACAAAAACGTCAGCGTCCACGTAGACATGCATGCTGACTGTCAACATAAACCACAACCAGTTTTGAACGAACAATTGGAAAAACTCTAATTGAAAATCTGGTCAAAAATCCAGTGGTCGAATAACTTCTTATCGAATGGCTACTAGTCTAATGTACACATTTAAGCTCGACCAAGTTTAAATCACTGGTTGAATATCTGGTCGAATACCTTTTGGTCGAATGGCTGGTGGTCGAATAAATGCTGGTTAAATAACTAGTTCGTGTATTAGATATGATCACAACTAGTTCTAGTGCTTATACGACCACTACCAGTCAATTACATATATGAGTAGTGTGTACAGAAATGACCACGACAAATTTTAATGCTTATGCAACTAGTTTTTGTACTCTATACAACCAGTTTGTGTAGGTACAACCATGACCAGTTTCAATACTGTTTCGACCAGTTTGCTTAGATACGACCAAGTCTAGTTTTTAGATCTTTGCTCTAATTTAAACAATCTAGAGTTGTTTTCTAGCAATGCAAGAGGTGAATGAGCATTACTGCAATATGATATGAATGCATTTGAGTTTCCACACTAGATTGACTCAAGTTACTAGTTTTTGATCCCTCTAGCTTAATAGTATGGTCAAAGTAGTTAAAAAATTGTATCAATTCGGTCTATCTCTAAACACCGAGACCGATAAAATTCTAAAAAAATGATCCTTAATCTATACGCCCTTGCTTACTTTCATCTCGCAATTCATTTTGAGACTACAACACATATACTCATTAAACCACGTTAGTCTTATAGTTAGGTTGTCATCAAAATAATTAGCACAAGTTTGATGCAATGACATGATGATGCAAGCACGGATGACTAATATGATGAGCTCCCCCTCAACATATGCATCAATATGAAATCACAACAAAAGAGACATCAACTTCAAATCCAAGATAAGAAGACTCCAAAATAAAAGTTTAACAAGTTACATTTCAATTACCTCTACTAAATCAAAGTTTATCCAAATTTTATCCCAATTGTCATTAATCATCAAAATCTAGATGCAACAGGTTCTCTATTAAATTTACTTTGGTATCCAACCATGGAAACTAGCAGTTGGAATGTAGTTGTTGGAATACAGCCGTTGGACTCCTTGTCTCCACAAAGTTCTCATCACAATCCAACTATCTTCTCAAACAACACAGCTCTTGACAAACTCAGTTTCGGTAGCCACTCACAAAATGTCATCTAGGCCTAGTTCGAGGACACATAGCTCCGAGGAAGATGCCATCGACAAAATTAAGGATTTCTTGGTGAAATTTATAGAGGATGAGGAGTTAGAAGATCGTATTATTGCCAGTCTTTACGTCCGGTTCGATGCTTCTTCATCCCGCGGACGCCGCCGAAGCAGCAATAGGAGATATGTTGAGAGAGACCGCGAAGATGGCCATCAACGACTCGTTGCGGACTACTTCTCCGACTCTTCCATCTACCCCGACAGTATATTCCGCTCGCGTTGTCAGATGGAGAGACCTCTCTTTTTTCGTATTGTCAAAACTCTCGGTGAGTGGTCCCCCTTTTTAATTGAAAGTAGGGATGCCACTAATCGTCGTGAACTCTTTCTTTTACATAAGTGCACTGCAGCAATGCGTATGCTCACGTATGATGGCCCCGCTAATGCTGTCGATGAGTACGTGCGAATAGGGGAGTCCACGACGATTTAATTCTTGGAGCACTTCGTACAAAGTGTCATTGACAAATTTGGCGACCAATATCTTTCAGCCCCACCATCAAGGATATCCACCGCTTGCTGCAACAAGGAGAGGTTCGTGACTTCCAGGGTATACTGGGAAGCATTGATTGTATGCACTGAGAATGGAGAAATTGCCTCATAGCATCGAAGGGACAATTCACTCATGGAAATTATGAACTCCCGATGATTATACTTGAAGCGGTAGCTTTCTATGATATCTGGATATGACATGTATTTTTTGGTGTTGTAGGCTCTAACAATGACATCAATGTGCTAAACCAATCGCCCTTGTTCGCTGATGTATTGAAAGGGCGAGCTCCTCATGTTCAGTACATTGTCAATGACCGACAATACAACATGGGGTATTATCTTGCCGATGGTATATACCCGGAGTGGGCTGTTTTTGTGAAGACGATACCGCTCCTATAGACGGTAAAAGATCGGTTGTTTATGCAACACCAAGAAGGAGCCAGAAAAGATATTGAGCAGGCTTTCGGAGTTCTGCAGTCTCGGTTTGTCATTGTGCACGGCGCGGCACGATTTTCGCGACAATCAACCTTCGTGAAGACCATGCCGGCATGCGTTATCTTGCATAACATGATTGTAGAGAATAAGCGAGACAACGATGCCGAGAACTATGATTACAATGATCATCCGGACACATCTATCGTAGTACCGCCTGTGATCCACACTGGGCCTACGCCTTTATTCACTGATGTATTTCTAAGAAATGCTGCCATCCTTGCTCAGCCTACACATACACAATTAAAAAAGAGACTTGATCGAGTATATTTGGCAATGTTTCGGAGAACACACCGAGGAGTTGTATCTTATCGGATTTCGTAGTAGACATTTTTTTGCAAATTTAATTTTAATTTATTTCATAACGATGTCATGTACCACTATTTGAATTTTAATATCTATTATTTTTACATCGAGTATAATTTTTAAATTAAATTTTATTATTTATTTTTTGTTGGAAATGTCGAATTTAATTTTCTAAGTAATATGTTAACATATTACTAACAGTAAAATTCATGAGTTCATATAAATTCGTTAAATATATAATTGTCAAATCATATAAAGTCAAGTCATTGGAGTACTTGACCCTTATTTAGTGCTTGTTTGGTTCTTAAGAGTGTAGAGCTCACGCTAAGAGCTAAATAAGAGTCAAACTGTTGAAGATTTGACTCTTGTATGGTTTTCTGAAATTGTTCTCGTATGTGTGACCGAGAATATTTTGTTTAAGAGTTAAGTAAGAACCATGAGAGTTGGAGATAACTTTAGAAATGTATATGAGAAGTACCTTCCAAATTAATAATATTATCTTTTTATTGAGGGATTTAGTAATATTATCTTGGTTGAATAGAGTATTGATAGAAAGTTGAAGGAGTTTTCTTAGAAACAACGCGTAGAGGAGGGACGAAGTGAGAAAGCGTCGTCAACTATTCAATTTTGAACATGAGCCATTGAACTTACCAAATTCTTACACGTACAAGGAGTGACATGCGGGCCTACTACGTCAGGTCCCAAATGTCACTGAGGATGAGCAGACACTCTTCGAAAGTTTGGTTGGTTTTGAACTTTTGGCGCTAGCACTAGAAGCCAGACGTGGGAGCGCATGCAGTCTTGTCTTCTGTGGACTGGGGCCCACAAGCAAGCGACACATTTTCGAACGGATCAGAAGGGTAGTTGAGGTAGACGCCATATCAAAGAACAGAACAGGACAGGACAGGCTACCCCAATGCGGCAGACATGCGGGCCCAAGCCAGATTCAAAAATCTCTTATTTGCTTTCATCGATTATTCCAAGTTCCAACTATGCCTCTCTCCAGATAGAAAGATGCCAATGTTAGCTGATTCAAATATATTTCTTTTTTTTTTTTCAGAAAAGATATATTTTGTATTTAGTCCGATATAACAAAATTAATATAATTAGTTGCATTCTTTCACAAACACAACACATACATGTACTAAGACAAAAATTATATATGAAACTTTTCACTGCCAAGTGAGAAGACTAATTCAGCTGCTCAATCTAAAACATATCATCATGTTGTTATGTATGAAACATTCTTAGTCTTTTTTAGTAGATATTTTTGTGTAGGTGTCGATATGTCATATCCAATATGTGTAATTGATTTTTAAGTGTATTGTGTATTCATGTCTAAAATTCAAAAGAAAAATTTGCGATTAGTAAAAATTTAGATATAGAATTGGAACACCGCTCATGTGTTGAAAATATTATATTTTGTATATTAAGTTTACTTGTCAATGGTTGATTGTAAAATGTTAAATTTATCCCGGTTCATTGTAAATTCAAACTTCTTTTAAATTCATGTTTTAATTTAAAAACTAAAGGTCAGATATGAATCTACCGGCGAGTAGCAACTAGAGCAACAAAAGATAATTTTGTTTGCTGGATAGTGGATACTGACAAAGCCGTGAAGAGTTACTTCGTTGTTGCATATGTACGGTTACAGATTAGCTCCGTTCTCCATCTCCATGGCTACTACCACTCTCGCGCTCCTCTCTCTCACACTCCCCAAAACCCTAACCCCTCCCGCCCAACCCCTCCTCCACTTCCCCACCTCCAAACCTCCCCCTCTCCTCCGCCTCCCCCGCCGCCGCCGCCGCAGCCCCATCTCCGCCTCTGTCTGTGCCACAGCCTGCCACGCCGGGGAGGCCGAGAGCGCCGTCGCGGAGCTTCTACGAGAGCATGGAGCCTCGCCTGACGACGCTGCGGCGATCGCGGCGCGGGCGCCGGACTACGCGGCCATGCTCGCGGACGGCGTCCGCGAGCTCGACGAGCTCGGCCTCTGGGCCTCCTGGAGCTCCGGCCGGGAGGGGTATGGGGTTCAGATGGGGGGGCTCGGGTTCGAGAGGAAGGTGTACTACATGGGGAAGAGCAGGCGCGACAGCGGCGTGGTGCCGTTCCTTGAGAACCTCGGGGTCCGGCTCTCGTCGGCGAAGCTCATCGCGCCGTACGTCGCGGAGGCGAGCCTCCCTGTGCTGATTGATAGGGTGAGAACTGCTTCCTTTTGAGCTCGTTTTCAGTGCATTAATGAGTTTGCTCTATCGAAACTTAAGACGTTTTGAATTCAAACTAGCTAATTAAACAAGGAATGATGAGTCAAATTGATCTGAATGTGAATTCAGCTGAGATTAATTGAGCTGAGTGTGAGCTCAGAACAGCAAGCTTCGAGTCCTGGACACAGCTTGAGAGTCACTTCACTGCTGCTCACTTTCCACTAACCACGAATACTTTCCTTCTTATAGGCATTTATCTACAGTCAGGGTTAGAATCCTTGCAGCAAATTTTCATTGACTGATTGACACCAGTAAACTTTTTGTTGCATCTACGGTATGCATTATAGACTTATAGTGATAAATTCTGCTTCTTTAGAAGTCATGATACTGAGAATAACAATCTTATGCTCACCGATGATTGCAATAATTTCTTATGGTTTATTCACATATAGGTTAAGTTTTTGAAGGAAATGTTATTTTCGAGCAGTGGTTATGAAATGCTTATAGGGAGGAATGCCAAGCGCATGATGATGCACTTGTCAATACCTGCAGACGAGGCACTTCAAAGTACTTTATCATTTTTTGAGAAAGTAAGTTTTTCAGTCAATTTTTGTTTCTGATACTAGTTTCCTTGTGTTGCCTATTTGTTCTTTCTTTCGCACACACTGCAGTTTGAACATCTCTAGAAGTGACAGTGTCCTTGACCCTATTCTCGCAGATGGAGGCCAGGTATGGTGGTCTTAGCATGTTGGGGCATGGAGATGTGTCATTTCCCTACCTCATCGAATCATTTCCAAGGCTTCTTCTCTGTTCAGAGGACAATCATCTTAAGGCATTAATTCATTTTTTTGAGTGCCTTGGAATTCCCAAGCCAAGGATTGCATCAGTTCTTCTCTCATTTCCTCCTATCATCTTCTGTGATGTTGAGAATGATGTCAAGCCACGGATTCATGCATGGGAGAAGGTATGCCGAAAGAATATGATTCTGGATTGTCCTTTTTGTATGGTGGAGAGAAGTTCTTTTGTGGTGTGTAAACCTTTTATATTTGTCGGTTTTGTGGAGATTGAGATTCTAGGAATGATTTTTTGCAATATACTACTTAAGAATGCTATTTTCTCTTATGACCACTGACCAGAAAAATCTAATTGCTGAATTAGTTGTGGCAAATAAGTTAAATTCTGATGCTAGTGCTACTGTTTTTGTAATAAAATCTGCTCCAGATATGCTTAGTTGCACTTTCTGCAAAATGTTGGTTTCCCTTATGATGTCTTTTGAGACCTACAGCAAAGGTAGTAACTTGACAATTGGTGCACTATATGTAATATTACTCCTTTTTTTTTCTTTTACTTTTTCTAGACGGGCATTGAACGAAGATATGTTGGCAAGATGTTGTTGAAGTATCCATGGATTCTTTCAACAAGTGTCATAGACAACTATGGGGAGATACTTTCCTTCTTCAAAAGAAAAAAGGTAACTCAAAAAGAAGTTTACTAGGATGTTACCTTTAATTATATACAACAAACTGGCTTGGAAGTATTTTGACATGCTGATCATGGTATAGAAATCTACAAAATTCAATATAGTATGTTATTAATGAGAATATTGTGTTAACACTTAGAATTGGTTAGCGCTTAGTACTTGCTTCTATGACTTTCTGACTGGAAATCCTCCTCTTGCTGTGTTATGTCATTTGATTGGCACACAATATGTTATCATTCACTTGTTTTGTTTTCCAGGGCACCGGGAGTGTGCATTATCTGATTTCGTTTTGTTTTTTCTAACCTCTGGATGTACATAAGAACTTGATGTACTCATTATGTGTTTTGGTTTCTAATGAAACCGGAGCAGTAGCCTTTTTTCCCTAAAAAACTGCCTGCTTCTATATGTATCTAAATTCTGGGTTGTTCAATGATATATTGGTTCCAGTTGTTGTTTTTGTATTCAGATTTCCAGTACAGTCCTTGGTATTGCTGTAAAAAGTTGGCCTCATATACTGGGTTCTTCAACCATAAGAATGAATTCAATTCTGGTGCTGTTTGATAAACTAGGCACCAGTAAGAAAATATCGGTTCCAGTTGTTACATCAAGCCCACAGTTGTTGATGAGGAAACCCAATGAGTTTCTGGAGGTGCGCAACTATTCTTATGGATTACTTTCCCTATATCAACTTCATTTGTTGATAATGGAAAAGCTATTTTACTTCACATTAAGATTTTATAGATTGACCAGTAAAATATCCCTTTCAAAATCCTTCTGTATAAGCCTTTTTTTTTTTCTTCTATTATATTTCACACATTTATTGCTTGGTCTGATTTTTTCTCTCCTTTTTTTTTGACTACTTTTACCTGAAAATTTGGCCTAATCATTCTTGTCCACCAGGATGGGTTACAGATGGGTTATTTTATCTTTTCATACGTATTGAGTGGAAATCAATTTCGTCAAGAAAAGGTGCATAAAGTGTCTATTGTTGGCACTGAAAGTTTTGGTAGACAAAGAAAGAGTGCTTAGGGTTAGGAGGCATGAATGTAGTAGTCATGCTTGAGTTAGGTCCATTGCATACTTTGCTGTCACTTTAGACTTCTATCTATGGGGCAATATGGTATTTTAGCAACATGGGCGTCCAAACTTGAGATTGCCTTGAGTTGTTGCTTTATATCTTTGATGCCCAATAACTGGTTATGTCGTCACTAATTGTTTAACTTCCTTCTGTCCCAGACTGTCTCCTTTTTCGAAGATATGGGCTTTGATCAAAAAACAGTGGGGAAGATTTTATATTGTTCTCCAGAAATATTTGCTACAAATGTGGACAATACCCTCAAGAAGAAAATTAACTTCCTTATGGACGTCGGTGTTTCTAAGAACCATCTTCCACGAATTATTAGGAAGTATCCAGAGTTTTTACTGTTGGACATAAATAACACACTGCTCCCCAGGTATGACTGCAAATCCTTCTATAAAGAAAAGAAAAAGAAAGGCAAATAAAAGGGGAGAACTACAAAGGTTCAGTCAATGCAATTGATTTCTTCATAGTTCTTATAAATGGATGTAAATCATCCAGCTGCCAATAACCAGTCTGGCCAGGGCAGGTACCCTGTACCTAACATTACCGCTTGGAAACAAAACCCTCTTTTGAGCTGATTTGTATTGAGTTAGGGCTTTGTTTGGACGATTTGCACTTATATCTTGAACAAGTTTCACATTATTCCTGCACATTCAAAAACATAATTTCACACTATTCTTTGGAACAATGGGAAAAGAAACTGCTGGCTCGACTTTGGTTGGAAACCAAACAAAAACAGGCAGGTTCTCTGCTAGTTTCTGGTCAAGTGGCTGGTCGTCTGGCTACTTTGTAAGGTGTTCTGTCTCCTTCCTGGCTGGATCAGACCTGTTACCACTAGTACTGGCTTGTACCAACCACACAACATTATTGAAAAGGGGGCATTTCAATTATGTCTTATTGCCAACGTAGGCTTTACTGGAAGATGCAGTGCGAGTTGATTAATACAAAACTTAGTGCACTTCTTAACATGCTATGGTCTATTTTGATTTTTTTGGGGCATTTTTCACACTGATTTTTTTTCTCTATTTGCCAAGATTTTATCAAAAGTGTTCTATGCATCTAACCGTATCCCAACGTTCACAGAATGAATTACCTCTTGGAGATGGGCTTGTCTAAGAAAGAGGTGTGCTCAATGATCTATAGATTTTCCCCACTTCTCGGTTACAGTGTTGAGTTTGTTATGAAACCAAAGCTAGAATTTCTCTTAAGCACCATGAAGAAGCCACTCAGAGCAATTGTAGAATATCCAAGGTATTTCAGTTATTCACTGGAGGAGAAGATAAAGCCACGGTTTTGGGTACTTAAGAGCAGAAACATAGACTGCAGTCTCACAGAAATGTTTGCAAAGAATGATGAACATTTTGCTGAAGAGTACATGGGAATAGGAAGGTCATCTGTGACGCCTTCTCTCCATTCAAGTGAAGATGGCTAGTTTTTAGACTCAAATCAAGAGCTCACCATGTTGATGTGTATGAAGTTGTGAACTGTACATCATTATGCTTCCATCTGGGGAGGGCTGTTTTACGGGTGAAGCCACTACACTGGAGGGATTACCATATAAAACTTCGAGGTCAGATATACTATGCTCACCAGTCAACAGCATGAAGGCTGACAATGCAAGTGCGAAGCCTCATGTCATAAACTCAAGAGTTTGGGTGGCTGTTTTCTGTGTTGGAAAACACTTTTGCATTCAAGCTGATGCTACAATCTAATCACTTCATCATCCTGTGGGAGAAGTTCCTCACTGGCGCTCATGGTATTGTAGTAGCACTCCAAAACCAAAAATGCGGCTGGACACAAGTTCCCGGTTCCCCAGCGTACTGCAGACTGCAGACTTCATATTGACATCAAAATTATGATATTAGGCCACTTTTCTGTAAGGGGTGTGTGTGTGTGTGTGTGTGTGTATAGAGAGAGAGTGGCCAACTGGATCGCGTTTATTCATTTGTATTTATTTATGTTATTATTTTAGGTTCAAGCAAAGAAATAAAATTACAAAATAAGGTTGTTTATACAAAAGAGAAAAAAGAAATCTGTTGTACGATTTTGTGATTCTTACTATTGTGCAAGATAAAAAGGTTGTCTCTAATCATTATTAATTGATTGCGTCATGTTTCCCGAAGGTACAAACTCAAAAAATATGGTCGGCGAGGCTTGACCGGATTTATGTGTTTGGCCTTTTCTTACCTGATTGGGCTGTTAATGAGCATATGCTAATTGGTAAGCCATCTCCAGAGTTGTCGTGCTTGGGAGTCTCTTGTTGAGAAGATATCCTCCTTTATGTTGGGTTCCATCTTGAGGGCACACCTACGGGACTTGAGGTCCTTGTTCGGAGCACTACTCGCCATGCTGAGTACCTGGCGCAAGACCTGGGGGGATGCTCCAGTCACCCGTGTAGAGTTATCACATGACGAGTATTGTAAGTTAACCTGTCCCCAAGTGTCTCAACTTGCGCACGTTGGTAAAATATTCAGGTTGTAACACCAACCCTTATACTGTGGGCACCTACATACACAATGTGCTACCAAGCCTTGAAGTATAATTGGATACCCAAAGGGAAAACACTAAATACTAAAATAAACTCATATTTTTAATTTTAGATGTGTCTACATCCACAACACAAAATCCTGAAGTAAATTAATCAGAGGGTCACATCACGAGTTTATTCTGAAGTCTCGACAGGCACAGTTCATGTGGCATAATAGCATTACATGAGGCGTCAAAAGTATGCTCAGTAGCACCTTTCTCCCAGCATTGATCGCTGGTACAAATTATGACGACAGAAGGTAAAAACGAGTCCACAATGCATGTTAGAGCATTCCTTTCAGTACTCTTTTTTGCCAAAGTTTTTGCACCACAGTTGGGATGGGATCGGCCGGACTGGGTGATGAGGGCGTTGCTGCATAGAGTATTACATGCGTCAGCACCGCTCTTTCTAAAATTAAAAATTAATCAGCTAATTGATAACTAAAACCTATCGCCATGAACATCACAATGATAACTATCTTTCCAAATACAGGAAAGAAAAGGGGGGGACAGTTACCATCAAATCAAGCCTTCATTTCTCACTACAGTTAGATTTGACTTGAATAAGGCATTATAATTTTACAATTAAATGTTGTTGGTTCAGTGAACCTTCCTATATATCATTTGTGCATTACAGATGTACAAGAGACCTAGATGGTATTGGTGCCCATATAGAAGATTTCATCCCTAGGTATTAGGTGGATAAGTTTAGGGGATGCAAGATGTACCTGACTCAATGTTTTAGAGGCTGTTGATTTTGGCCGCTTTTCATCTATGTCATAGCTGGGTGGGAGAGCTCAATCTGCTCTCCCTATAGTAACTTACTAACTTCTATCTGTTGACGGCCCTTCCACTTGGAACTATCAGACCACTAAGGTTGACTCTCTTCATTCCTTGACAGGTGAGTCTTGTAGTCAAACTCCCTTCTACTTTTGCACTAGAGACCAATGCTTGTTTGGCCAAAGAAAACCTTTGC
Organism: Pharus latifolius; assembly: GCA_019359835.1. Classification (NCBI taxonomy): domain Eukaryota; kingdom Viridiplantae; phylum Streptophyta; class Magnoliopsida; order Poales; family Poaceae; genus Pharus; species Pharus latifolius. Next base: position 58,710,375 of record CM033327.1, read on the forward strand.
TAGTATCCTAATTATAGGATTAACAATTCAAGTTGCTGATTTGACAAAAGGATGGTTGAATCAAAAGAATTTCTTTTCTGAATTTCAATTTCTATCACATGAATGCCATAGCATATTCCACTATAACACTATGGCCCTGTTTGAATAGGAGAAAAAATTTCATGGTAGGCGGAAATTCCACCGAGATTTTATATTAATTAGAATAGAATCCCAAATCTAGCATATAAATAACCCCTACAAATGAGCCAAAAACTGCTCTACCAAACATGCCTTAAAAGGGGTTATACGATATCATCACTTCTTGAGTTGTAATTTATAGCTGTTCGGAATTCACAAACCATTCAAGCTGATGATGATTAGAAATTCTTCAAATATGTCCTTGAGTTTTTTCAAGACTTAACCGACAGTCAAATTGGAGCAGAATCTCATATTTTGCTCCAAGAGGGCTTGGCACATCCTACTGTCATTAAGATACCTATCAGATGGTATCTTTTAATTTTCTAGAACACAAACATAGAAAATACAACACTAAGACCCTGTTTGGCCGGGCTCCAACTCCCAGCTTCTAGGTTGGGGCCGAAATAGCCCAGCCAAGCAGGGTAGCTCTAGAGCTCAGTTTTGCTGGAGCTCCACAGAAGTTGAAACATTTTTCTAGATGAAGGTTGGAGCATGGGTTGAGTGGCTGCACTTGCTTTGGAGTAGCACTATTACAAGACTTTCCAACAACTTACCCAAAATTCCAAGGGCTGCCATCAATCGGAGCACCGTCATTCTCAGGGAAGCTGTTGTTGTCACTGCCGTCCAAGATTCCAGTTGGAATACTGCCGCGCCATCCACGGCTTCCATCGGAGCACCTGCTGCCTCCCATAATCGACGTCCTAGCCTTCGGTGAGTCCACCGCCATTGCTGCTGTGCAAACCTCCTAGTGGGCAGTTGCCATCATTGTCCATGGATCAGATCAATTGGAGCACGCGATCATTGTCCATGGATCTGATCCATTGGAGCACGCGAGACCAAGCAAAATCAAGCTGGAGCATGCAGTAGCCTGTTGGAGCATCTGATTCGTGATGGCCAAGGGCTCCTACAATGTTCATTTCGATGGATTTGCTTGATGTATTTTATGCCATGAATTCCTACAGTACAACTTTAAGGGCAAACAGTCAAATTACAAAATTATTTAGAAGCCAGGTCCAAGGAGCTAGGATTTTACCCAAACAACTTCAAAGCTCCCCGCTTCTAAGCTCTAAAGAGCCGGAGCTATAGGTAGGCCAAACAGGACCTAACTCTAGCCAGCCAGCTAGTTTGTAGGAAAATATTTCTTAGCTGATGCTGGGTATGCTCCAGGGCCTGAGATTTTTACTTCCATACTGTGGAGTTTGCTATCATTTGAAATAATATTCAAGCACCTGCGAACCTCAGGAACCAAAGGAGCTGTTTGACCATCATCATCCGTCAATAAGGCTCACAATTGAACTTCAAATAATCATAGGTTTTATCCCTTTGAAAACCCAAATCAAACTTGTGGTTGCTGGTTGTGCACTCCATAATTGGATGCTTGAGGACGGTCCTAACATGTACTTCTAAAATGAAGTGTCTTGGTATAGGACCTTACCTAGAGGCGATAAAGTTACTAGAGACATATATGAGAATGATTTGGCAAAGCAAATATTGGAAGACAGCTAAACTTATTGTTGGGCCAAGTTTTTGCGACGAACGATTTTCCAGGCAATTTTTATTACTCAGAAGTGCCAAAGATGTGAAGGTATGGTCCAGAAGTTACAAGTAACAATAGGCCGCGAGTTTTTAATAATTCAACGATGAGCTTTTTGTTCCCACGTGTGAGGCCTCCATCTTCTTCCCTAATAATTTAGCAATACTTAATCAATACAAAGGCGTGCTCAACTATGGAATCAAACGTGCAACGGAGATTGATGCAAATGTTAGGGCCTAGGTGGGTGGGAAGCAAACATATTGTAGCAACTTACTGGGCCTCGCTTCGCATCACTAAACATTAAGCACATATCGTTCTACAACTCCCACAGATAGGGTTAGGGTTAGGGTTAAAAGGGAGGGCACCTCGAGCTCGGCGGACTTGATGGCGATGGGGATGCAGATGAGGAAGACGCCGAACATGGCGATGGCGGTGTTGCGGCGCCAGTGGACGGGCCGGCAGTAAGGCCCGCCCGTCATGCTCCACACCTTCTGCCGGAAGTCCCCGCCGCCGCCGTGGCCGCCATGGTCGCCGCCCATCGCCGCTTTTGCTCTCGACTTCTTCGATTCAATCAGATCGGTGGGTGGTGCGCGCGAGGCAGATGGGCTTTGGGTATGGCCTTTTTGCATAAGAGGCCCTGGCTTATTTTATTAATTACATACCCCTATTTGCTATAAAAAGTGAAAAATAAACCAACAAAAACTTATTAAAAAAAGGTTAAAAATAAACCACATTAAATTCCACCGCGATCTTGCATTAGAAACAACATTAAGACATACCATTTTGTACCCTTTGTCTTCTAGTGCATAAAAATTATGTACAATTTTTACGTAGAAATAGCATCAGTCCAGAGATAACTCGAACTTACGAGACAATTTTTCTCCTGTACAACATGAGCGCCAAACCAGCAGCCATAGCATCAACTACTACAGCCCTGGATTGTTTTGAACCAGCTCAGGCCTCAGACTCAGAACAATGTCTAAATTATATTTGAGACACCAATCCATGCAACATTAATCGACAATAATAATAACAATTGTATCTAATGCAATAATAGAACAGCAGTAGGATGATCGATTGAAACCTGTGAGCAATCACAACTGCTCAACAGCAACGATGATTTGAACCTTGCTAGTGTAATACCTTGATTACCATAAACTTCATTTTTAGTAACAAAATCATTGATAGTGCATGTAAATACATGAAAATTGACTCAAGAAAACAAATCGCACTACAATTAGCTACAGCGTCTTCTACTCCTGTAAGACCTAATAAGCTCTTCCACAGGTACATGTATAAATACAGCACAATGACTGGGGAGAACAACCATCAAAATGGTACAACAAATCAAATTTGGATTTAATCCATAGTTATTCTGTGCTAAAACCTAGGAGGACTTGTTGGGATTCTTGTAGCTCCCTGCATGAGATTTGTTCGCCTTTTCCGAAAATATACAAATGGACCGCTTATCAGAAACAATCCAACCATGATGACCTGCAAAAAATATGAGAACTTTGTCATTCAGATCACAGAAACATGCAGCATAGGAGATTAGCCTACACTTTCATGCTTTGAGAAATAAATGAAAACTTGTCTTAAATTTCCTATCAACTGAGAAAACTTCAAAAGAGCACAAGTCAACAACCAGATATAAAGTTAATAGCCGCTAGAACAGTAGAACATATGTTTTTGCTTTCTTGGCTGCACACATTTGTTCTATTTACTGGGAAGTTTCAATCTTACAAGCATTACGAATTCTCATCGGTCATAACTTATTAAGTGTGAATTTCAGATACATGGGTGATGGGCCAGTTTTGCATAATTCTGAAAAAAGCCTAGATTTTTACAACTTGCTCAACCAATTCTGTAAGTTCATTCACAAGAGTTTAGACTAAAGGAAACAAGGATTTAGTGGTAGACAGATATAATGTTCATAATAAGAAAAGAAAGAAATTTTTATAAGTTTGATACCTCGAAACCAAGAAAAGATAATTTCTCTTCACCCTCAACTGGTACACAACTCCTGAAAGTAATGTACTGCTTTGCACCACCTGATGTGGACGGATTGGCCAACATCTTCCTTTGCTTGTTACTGTTTCCTTCTTTGGCACCACTTTGTACTTCTACACATTTCAATGGCAACCGGTAACCGGTTTCACTACAACAGTATTTTTCATCATTCTATAAAAAAAAAAAAGAGGAATTGAGATGTTAATGTCAGGTCAATAAGACGCAAAACAAAAAATGCAAGCATGTCATTTCAATGGTTGATACAATACTATGGTTTTTCCAGGCTTTGCCACTTATATGCCAAACTACTTGCTCAACTCCAAGTATTTGAAGCAAAATCCGAATTGAGCAGAAGCTAAAAGTGGATCAAGCAGACAAAACCTGAAACATGTATTTGAATACCATGATCCAAATTGGGCGCCCTACTATGGCCATGTGCACGCATGCAAATGTCCCAGAATTAGTAGTGCCAACAGCAGTGGAAAAGTCATGTGACACCTCTATGTTAACACAAACTATAGGAAATAATACAAGCCTGTGATCATTAAGCAACCCATTTATCCAATGAATTCCATGAAAATGAGCAGAACCAAAAACAAGCCCACAACAAGCATTAACTTTGAAGATTACTGCCCGACCAATTTTCAGGTCATGCCTTCTGACCTTCCCGGTTCCAACTATTTAATTTTGAAATAAGGGGTCAATCAATTGATGGGGGCAGTACTACAAAGGAAAAGAAGGGGCACTGAATGAGAGATAACTGTTATTTCCTATTATATCCTCCTCATTAGTCATAAGCCACATACCTAATGTATATGTAGGACTAAAAGGACATTTATATGATTCATGTTAGGGTGGTTCATAGTCCACAAAATGAAAAGTGGGACACGAATTAATACTTCTCGCCATATATAATGTTAAATTTCCGTTTGCAACTGGGAACTCTGGCCTTCAATGACTAACTTACATAAGGCAATGATGGAACCTTCAGGGTCAGCCACAAAATGAAGATAGGAAAAAGAGCAACTATTGAGACAATTTGGAACAGAATCCAATCCAGAAACTGTCCCACATAACATAACTGATCAAAATAACCCTGAACCCACAACAATGTCCTTATTCTTTGTCAACACGCACTTTGAAGAACAATTTCATGCCCCACAGTGTACAAAGTAGTGCACGCATCACAATACAGACACCCAACTTTCTAATATAAAGACCAAACAAGATTAAAATCTCTCACTTCACCTATCAAGAACTAAATTCCCTGATTCCACAAAGGTTCTAGACACTAGCAGCTTGAAACAGTCAATAAGGGTATGTTTGGTTGCCTGCATGAGGATAGACTGACCCGTATCAGTGGGACAGGTTGGATGAAACAGACTGTAAGATGCAGTAGAGATGTTGTTTGGTTGGTTGAATCTGTGAATCCTGGATGAGTGCTGAGTTTGTTTGATTGGCTGTATTAGAGGCTGGTTCTGGTTGGTGGGTGATTGACTGTATCTGCAGGTCAGACTGCGAGAAACACCCGAATTGCCCGTATTCCTGGGCCAAGCTGCGGAGGTAGTTTTGCATCACATCGGCCTGACCTGACTAGAGGGATCAATGACTAGAGGGATCAATACAGGCAATCAAACACTCAAAAATGCATCTGTGAGTCAGGCTAAACCCAAAACCAGGCAACCAAATACACCATAAAGTAATGGGTTTTGAATGAATTCCACCACCGCATAATTTGAAACACCTTAATCATCTCGCACATGAAACAGGTGTTCCCAATCCAATGATCAATTGAGTTTTTAACATCATTTTCGTAAAATAAATTGTAAAAGATTAATAAATTTAAAAAGATTAATAAGTTTAATTAAACAACAGAAGCTTATGTAAAGCAAATTGTACAGAGATCAACAAACCCGTGGAGAGAACAGAAGTTATGCGGCAGAGCTTCTCCATATCTCCTATATAGATTCATGAGTTTAATGAATTACTCTTCTCCTCGATAACCTTAGTTTTTTTAGTTTCTTTCCTCCATGCCGCCTCAATCTAAACCATATCTAAACAACATAAAACTAAATTGTAAAGCACAAAAAATAGCGCAATCTTAAACTACAACGAGAACTTGGACCTGATCTCTACCACTGCCCCATGTTTTTACCAGATAAACCAAATCGATGTACCAAAAATACACCCTAAATTTATCTAAAGCACAAAGGCCTGAACTTTGCCAATCTCCATGAACAAAAATCTGAACTTTTTCTGAGCATTCAATGATTCTACACCCCAAAGTCGACCTGCCGCATAAGCAACGTAAAAAAAAAAAAAAGAAAGAAACCACGAGAACCCCAAATCGCACTCCAAGAACAAACCCTAACGTAATTTACTAATTTTCGTGAACCACCCCCCGAGATCGAATCTTCCCCACGGCGATCACCAAATCGCGGCAAAACAGAAGTGACTGACCTTCTCGGAGTACTGGCAGGCGAGGCAGGGTCCGGAGGGGGAGCAACGGAAGGAGGTGTTCCCCTGCACCTCCACGAACCCCAGCAGAGACCTCCGTCCTACCGAGGAGGCTGCAGCGGCAGCTCCGGCGATCGCCGGAGGAATCCAGCACAGGGCCGCCGCGGCGAGGAAGAGTAGCAACAGCTGCCGCCATCGCCGCGAGCGCGTCGTCGTCGTCGTGGTGTTCGCCATCGGTGGCCTTTGTGCTCTTCGAAATGCCCGTTAACCCGGTATTGCCTCGGGTTAGTCGACGCTCATCGGGTTCGGGTAGGGAGGCTGCGAGCCTGCAACCGCAAGTATGGATTTCGAATTTTTTTAATTAAACCAGCCAAAATCTTGCTCGATCGCCTAATACTTAATTTTTTTAAAGAGCCTTTCTTTATATACCACATAAATTAGAATTAGTGTAGTATACGTTATAAAACTGAGATACTTATAAGTTTTATATAAATAAATATGAATGCGATTGATACTCATAATTTTTACATATAATTTTTTTTACTATTAAGGAACTCAATTATTATATAAAAAAGTAAAAATTACAAAAAATGTTATATCATAATCATCCTGTATAAAAATTTTAAAAGTTAGAATCCATATCATTATGAAATCCTAAAAATCCTCTAATCTAATTTGGTTTGTACTTTTTATTACAACACTAATAATCTAATATCCAATTTGTGGCTTTAGTTATTAGGACACATTTTGGTTTGGATGTAAATGAGAAGAATAAAACTATAAAGAGAGATAAAGGGGTATAGTCAATACACAAAGGTGCATATTTAATTATGGTGTTTCTTTGTGATAAGATTTATCTGTGGTCTACTGAGCAACAAAAGATATAAATTATTGTAATAAAGAAAAAAAAACTAGAGTATAGAATAATTGTTCACCTTAAACAAAGTTTTAATATAGAAGATCAACATTATTGTTAGTTCTACTTATACAATGTAAAATATATGTATTTTACCAGAAGGAAATGAGGAATGTCATTTTTGCATTGCACTAGTGACTTATGACATGATAATCATTAGTTATTTTATGCATATGCTAAGTCATAATAAGAATATGTGTCTAAAGTAAAGTCTAATGAAACAGTCAAGAGAGAAAAATCTTACAAAAATCCGTATGCAAAGAGTTATCTGAGAGTCCAGTATTTGAATAGATTATTTTTTTAGAAAGTTTTTAGAGGAAAGAGGAAACAAGAAATTTTGAAAAATTAAGTTATGGCTTTTTTTTTGTAATTTTCTATTAATGATTAAAAAATATGGAATTTTAGAACTTTCACCTTTTAGAAAAAGGACGTGAAATTTAGCATTTTGTCAGAAGTTCAATTAGATCCCTCCCTCCCCTTCTCATTTGTCCCGTCCGCCGCCGCCAATGCGCCACCACCACCTCCTCCTCCTCCGCCGCCGTCTCGCCACCTCCACGCCTCTCCTCTACTCGGACGGCACCACCCCGGTGTCCCTCCTCTCGTGGGGCCGCGGCGCTTCCGGCCAGCTCGGCGGCGGCAAAGAGGAGCGCCGCCTCTACCCCTCCCCCGTCGCCGACCTTCTCCTCCCCTCCCTGAGCCCGGCACTCTCGCCGTCCCCCGGCCGCCTCCCGCTGGGCTCTGCCCCCTCCTCCGGCGTCGAGGTTGGGATCTCCTGCGGCCTCTTCCACTCCGCGCTCCTCGTTGACGGCGCCGCCTGGGTCTGGGGCAAGGGCGACGGCGGCCGCCTCGGCCTCGGCGACGAGGCCTCCGTCTTCGTCCCCCGAGCCAACCCCAACCTCAGTGGCCACCGCGTCCTCGCCCTGGGAGGTATCCACTCCGCCGCCCTCACCACTTCCGGCGACGTCTTCACGTGGTGAGGAAACCGCAACATTGCTCGTTTTGAACTGCTTTTAAAGTTTTAATAAAGGATTAATTAGTGTTTGAATGGATTGTAAGAAAAAAGTTCGGATTTTGATAGAAGTGGCTGCATCACTCAGTTTACTGTAGTGTGCAGGGGTTATGGTGGCTTTGGAGCTCTGGGCCACTATGTTTATCACAGGGAGCTATTGCCAAGGCAAGTAAATGGTTCTTGGGAAGGGAAAATTGCTCATATTGCTACGAGTGGAGCGCATACCGCAGCAATTACAGATTCAGGTTATTCTCATGCATGCTTCAGTGTTAGTTCTTTATATCTGTAATTGCCCTTCACATCTGGATGGCAAAAGAGTGAGAAAAAACCAAATATTTTATCATAATCATTTCTCAGATACTGGCTATCATGATTATCAAGTTCCTTTGACTCAGAATCTTGTACCTTGGCAACTTCTAATAGGTGAGCTTTACACTTGGGGTCGTGATGAAGGTGATGGTAGACTGGGGCTTGGCAGTGGGGGTGGTCCAGGTGAAGCCGGTTCTCTTAGTGTGCCTTCCAAGGTAAATGTGTTGTCTGTTCCTGTTGCTGCTGTGGCTTGTGGTGGCTTCTTCACGATGGCGCTGACTTCTGATGGACAATTATGGAGTTGGGGAGGTGAGGATGTGATTATAATTTAACCAATGAAAGTAGAATATAGAATTTTCTTTATCCTTACTCTTATAGACAGGAAATTAGTTGTGTAAGGATCTTACTGAACTGATTTTTCATTCTTTTGGCAACAGAACTAGAGTTAAATTGTAATGTATGATCATGCAGAATAATTTTGATGATTGAAAAATGCTCTGAAAGCATAGCAGTTTTCATCTCACTAGCTACTGTTTACTATGGCAGACGCACCATTTCCTTGTTCACCATTTTTACCTGTATTACAAATATGAATGGATTCCCAACTTCAAGTCATCATCAGACTTAGCCCATGTTGATGGTAAATTCACCAAGGTTTGATATTTTTACTGAAATGCACTTAAAGCTGCTATAGCCCATTTGAGTATAATTAATGAAATGTCATTTGGTGCTTTTAGCCTGCTACGTAAGTAGATGGTTGAATTGACTCTCAAGAGATCCAATAACAATAGTACTATTGTCAAGAACATCCTGATTTAATGTGCGTCCTTATCTTCTCCAATCAGTATGGCTCTAGAATTAGGTGCTATGTAGTTTTGAAACATGCCTATATGTCCTCTATTCTCTAGCTGCACAGAGTAGTTTTGATCCCACACAACCCACCCCCCCCCCGCCCCCCCCCCCCCCCCCTCTCCGGGCTTCTACCCGACAACTTATTGATATGCTAAGTTATGGCATCTTGTGTGATTGTCCAGCAAATTCAAACTTTGAACTGGGTAGAGGAAACAGTTCCAGTGATTGGAGACCACAGCTTGTTCCAAGTCTGAAGAATGTTTGTATCATTCAAATAGCTTGTGGTGGATATCACTCTTTAGCTTTGACAGGTAAGTTATCACTACCAACAAGTTCTAACATTTTTCTGTGTTGTTGATGGATGGCAAAATTTTGTGATTCTACAAGCAAAATTCTAATCCATGTTACATTGTCAAAGCTAGTATTGCAATCAATGCCTTGAAAAATACCCAGATAGTACTTGAAGTGAATTATCAATGATATGGATTTCAGCTATACCTAGAGATAAAAAAAACAATTTTCTGTGAGCACAAAAGCTTAGATTATTATTTTCAGCTTTATTAATGATAGAAGATACTATAATACTTTTTTTTAAATTTTTTTTGTGTCACAGAAATGAATTGCATGGTTTTCTTGTCTAAATGAGTTGATTAATTGTACCCATGGTTGGTCTTATTTTATGAGATTGTGTTTTTCGGTTGGAAAAGCATATCTGATCTGAAATCAAGCTTTTGTTGGAACTGTGAGCAAACAACAATAGACCTCTGTTGTTATACATATTTAAATTTTAGCTGCAATAATTTTGAACTTTGAAGTCATGAAAGCACTTAACAATATCATTTTATGTGAAAAATATAACGTATTTCTCCTAAACTGCATTAAGATGAAGGTGAAGTTCTCTCGTGGGGACATGGTGGCCATGGTCAACTTGGGCATCCCACCCCCCAAAATCAGAGAGTGCCACTTGCCATCAAGGCTTTCTCTGAGGAGCGAATTGTCTATATAGCTTGTGGAGGATCCACTTCTGCTGCCATATCAGGTGAAAGTTCGAGTTTTTGACTTATGGTCATTTGATGTCTTGTTGCTGTACAGGAAATTCTTGATGTATCTTTGTTGTCTCATTTGTGTTTCATTTGTTAGCTAGCAAAATGGAAGAAATGCAATGATGTGGTATCACCATATCGATATACTCCTATTATGGCCTAGTAAACGGAGGATGAAAATATATACTTATGAATGCCTATATGGACTGTGAAAAAGAAATTAATATGTTGAAGAAATGAGTTGATACACAGTGATTCTTGTTGAGTAATACATTATATAGTTTTGATAGCAGCCCATGCATCTGACATCAGAGATATTATCATTATTGATGGGGCGGGGAGATAATTGGTTTTGTAGCTTCTTTGAATCTTGCATGAGTAATGATAAAGAAATCTTAATACCATTCTCCTAATTGAGAGTACCCTTTGGTCAATTTATTCCGATGTTCATATATTACATTATAAGTTCATTTTTTGTGGCATGAGGTGTATCAGCTGAGTGGCAAACAATTAATTTTTCACTTGAATTTACTTTCTTTTTTTTTTTTTTTTTGAAATGATGAATTTACTTTGTTTTCATTGCTTGACCAGAGAAAGGGGACTTGTATATGTGGGGAAATGCGAGGGACTGTCAGTTAGGCGTCCCTGGCTTACCAGAAGTTCAGCCGCTTCCGGTTAAAGTGAATTTTCTCAGAGACGGGGATGAGCATCTGGGCCCTCATCATGTCATATCTGTTGCTATAGGGGCTTCCCATGCCATGTGTTTGATCTCCAGGCGACATGTCGACAATTAGAACATCCTGGTTTTGGGCTTTGTAAAGGCTCTAAGTTTGGGCGTTCTGACTTTTGCGGTGCTCATCCTGGAGAAGGATCATGTTATCCCCTGATTGAAGCCTGCTGGCTGAGTTTGATGGTGCCGTCGAAAGCCCTGCACGCTAAAGTTTGACAAAGAGCAAGAAACAATAAAAGCTTTGTGCTGATCAAAACAGAAAAGGCCATATGGCTGGGTTTGGTATACCTGCATTGTGTTTGCGGCCATTTCTCGATTCCTCAATTCCACTGTGTTGTGGGAACAAATTGTTGTTGACGGCTCTAACAACCGATGTTACAACACGAGGGATGAATGAAACTGCGACCAGATCGCGTTGAGAAGATGTATCTTTCTGGTCATCAATTCGTGGAGGTTCCGTTGTAGTTAACCTGACCAAAATTTTGTAGCATGCTGGTCTGACACTGACTGTGACTTGCACACACACAGGACAGGACGCCTCTGGTTGCAATTGCTGCTGAATAAAACGAACAGTGTTCATGCCTGGTTGCACTGTTTCTTTAATCTTGACTGTGTTCATGTGTCATTAGCATGCACCTTCTTATCTATAATTTTTTGCGAGTATTTCGATGTGGTTAATCTCTGTATGTTTGAAAGAAAGACGGAACCAAACTGAACACAAAACTCGTCATACACGGTTCGTTTGCTGTGAATAGATGGATGGCCGCCGACCAGAATCTCTGTTAGGCACTCGTTACTACAAACTAGAATTTTCTTGAGTGAATCTGGACCATCCTTCAATTTTTTTTTTCAGGAGAATATTTCACTAAGCAAGAATCTCTCTCACTCCAATTAAAAATTATTTAGACAGGAGACTCGTGTGAATAGTCTCTCAAAAAATAAAGTAGACTCTTCAGCGTATTAAATATTGAAATATATTTTTTTGCATTATATTTTTGATAAAATAGTTGAAATAATTAATTAAAAATTTATACAAGATAATTTAACAAATAAAAATTGAATTTAAGGATGAAAAATTTGATATAAAGAAAATGAATATTTTTATTAAATTCTGACAATTAAACATAAAATTAGATCATAGACCAGTTGGGTCTCACAAAAAACTTAAACAAAAACGGTTGTTTTCTACTTTGAACAAAAAATAACAAAATTTGACAGTAGAGCCTCCAAATATTTTTGACCCACTGACAATGAATAGAGGCAAGTGATACAAGTTTTTTTTATAATAACCTACATAAAATAATTAATTACTAAAATGATCTACAGTTTGAAAATTTTTCAGAAATGGACCGTCAAGTCAGCCTGTCGAGTCCTAGGCACTCGACAAGCGACCTGTCGCGTGGAACAGACTTGTCGAGTTCTATGGCAGTAAGCAGGATTCAAACCCTAAACTAGTGGATGAGAGATCAGTGTCCTAACCAGTTAAGTTAGGACAAATTTGTGTAACTTATTGCCATTGCACAGGGTAATATTTCACTTAATCATTGATTGCTTAAATACAAACAACACATATCATATTATTGTATATTCGAGTAATAAGTGTCATATGATTTTATAAAAATATATTTTTAATATAAAAAGTTGGTGAATTTTGGTTTTTCTGTTATTTTCGAATTTTATTTCTTGTCATAAATATTTTTTTTTCATGATTTATAAGAATACTATACAAATTTTTTTGAGAATTTTTCATAATAATTTTGTGACTTAACGATTGTGGTAATCTAGTTAGCACCTAATTGGAGATATGCACTAAATATCACCTCTAATAGAAAGTATATATTTTGATTAAGTAGTAAGATAAGACTCCAAAATGCACATAGAATGATGATTTGGGGTTTAGTGTTTAGGATTTAGAGTTTATGGTTTAGGGATTAGGGTTAGGGTTTAGGTTTAGGGGTTAGGATTTAGGGTGAGGCCGATGTATATTTAGTGAGATATATTATTAAAAATGGAGAAAGTACATGAGGAAGCGAGCAACACTAAAGGAAATTAAGCACGAAAATCATCTAGAAAGGCCAACGATGGAGAAAGCTACAAGGAGGTTTTGGTTCCGGTTTCAAAGTACGATTAGTTTCGCGACAGCACTCCAATCTTTGTTCCTCCGTAAGTTGGTCTAGTGCGAAACACCATTCAGCCTCACAATACGGGTCGACCTCATCCGGACTCCAGTTCTCTGTGAGATCGAAGCTCCTACAGTGAGCCTTTACTTCTTGAAGAAACTTTATGCGTTCCTTGGCTTTGTCCGACATCTCGATATCAATCCACTGAACAAAGTTGGACTTGCGCTTGTAAATCTGAGGAACACATGTGATAAATCAATAGGTCAAATAGTGTAAAAGAGAACGATAACAATAGTAGAGCACTCACATCAATTCGCCATGGGTACTTAGACATCGTTCAACCGTAGAACCTCATTCAAAGCGACCATTCATCTGTGGACATGTGCTCCATGCACATCTTGTTGCAGTCGCAACACGGTGGAAGCTCATATAGTTCCATATCTTCATCCTTGGTTACTCCGGAGGACGAACCAGAAGTAGCCATAAGATCAGACAAGGAGTAATATTACCTGTGAGTGTGTTATGAGGAAGTAGATAGGTTAAGTGCGAAAATGAGGGGGATACATTTCATATTTGTAGGCCGGAGGCAGGGACTTATGAAATGGTGGACATGCGTTTTTCTTTGGGCACAAGGTTTTATGACGGAAAGGTGAAAAGATGAAAAAGTTGAGGCAACAACTCGGGCTGCTTTCTATCTTGAAAAGTTGTAAAGTCGAGAAAATGGAAAAGAAAACTTAGTTCTCCAGGTTTTTTTGACGCAAATGCTTAAAAGATGAAAAAGTTGACGTGAAAACTCTAGCAGGCTGTTGTCACAAAAAGCTGCAAAGTCAACAAGCATGAGTTTGAGAGTTTTAACAGGTGTTTCGATATGACAATATCATATCGTATTACATAGTTAGATATATAAGTCCAGTTGAAGATCCGATTATGTTGATGTGATCATTTTGGATTCATTATTCTACACGTTCAAGCAGATGGTCAATCGTAATTACATATCTCAAAACGACCCAACACAATTTAATCCAGAAAACAATGCATTTACTAAAATAAATAAGATGACACGTTGAAGAAATGAAGGTATTAGTATATGTCCGAGAAGGAAAATAGAACGTATGGTACGCTATGGATTCTGACGACCCCTCTTACGTGCATGCCTATCTCTTTGAAAATATGATGGCGAATATGGATCCGGTGGCACATTCGATCGCCGTCCAGCCACTGCAGAAGGACCATGTCGCTCAGTATCTGTATGGCCTTGAGATGGCTGTGCTGGTGGAGGGGGATCTTCGATCTGGCTTGGCGCTAACTCATCCGGTGGGTAGTACTGATGTGGATGAGTGTCCTGTATCCCTAGCATGCTCGAGACCCAATCACCGTTGGCTCGTTGATGTGCTACCCACTCGGCCTCGTCCCCCTGCGGAGCGTACATGTCGGGATCTCCATGTTGATAAATCTGGTCGTCGACGGGCTCCCCAAGCTTGACTGCAAAGACACCCAAGACCCCAAGGTACTGTGTGTCTCTGGGCCATCTGCTCAATACGAATCTAGTCTCAAGTCTCATCAGCCACAAGTTGCTCCGCCAATGCCCTACTCGCATCCTCCCCAGCTTGACAGATGTCGTCCTCATTGTCGGAGTCATCTGTAGCAGGAGTGCGATGTCTCAATGAGCCTCCTCTCTGTAGATCTCTATGTCGACCAGTGTGCATCGATGATGAACAATGAAGCCGTGATGGGCCAGCGGACGTACCTGGTACGACACCTCCCCAAGTTGATGATGTGCCGCGCTGACTAGGCCGTGTCAATGACATGTTCTGTCGAGCACCATTCTGACTAGGCCTAGTTGAGATCGGGTTAGGTGGCCAAGCCCCTCTCTGGTGTGCAACAAATGCGTCTGTCTTTCGGCCACAGTTCAGGTTGGAGACGAGTCGGCGTGCTCTGATGTTGATGGAATATAGAGCGCCACGTAGCTCTGTTTGAAATTGTCGTCCTCCTTGAGCAAGGCTGGACAACAGGGAATGCGTCTGCCTCTCGATGACCACCGCTATGTCAACCTATACACAGTGTTGTAAACGGCAGCCTCGGTGGCCGCCTAGGCCCTCGACCGTGACCGGCTGTGGCGATTATACTCAAATCAATTGTCTGGGCGGTGGAGTCAACTAGGCAGTCAAAGGCGGTCCTCGGCAGTGCTCGGCGGAGCAAGGTGGCACGAATTGGAGCTAGGTGGAGCCAGGCAGAGGAAGAAACGGGTTAAAAAACTTACACGGTTAGGGTAGTTTCTTTTCTCCCCTTCTCCCGTACTCCCGTGTCTCATCGCCGTGGTAGACACGAGTAGATCTGCTGCCGCCGAGGAACGAGACCGTCCGCTCGTCCGCCGCAACCGAGGAAGGAGACCTTCCACTCGTCTGTCGCCGTAGCCGAGGACCGCCTTCTCCCTCGGTCCCTCCGCTCATTTGCCACAGTCGAGGAAGGAGATCTCGCCCGTCCACTGTAGCTGAGGAAGGAGATCTCCCTTGGTCCCTCTACTCGTCCGTCGTAGGCTTACAGTTGAGGAAGGAGATCTCCCTTCGCTGCAAGCCCTCCCTTCCACCGCCGCGGAAGAGATCTCCTGCTCAGTTGCTCTACGCGACTGTGCCTTTACCCTGAAGCGATCGAAGTGCCTTTTGCTATTTTCTCTGCCCCGAAGTGCCTTTTGCTCAACAGCAGAGGAGTCAGCCATAGCTCACAGGTCCTTATTCCTTATTCTAATATAGCTATTTTCTCTGTGCTATAGTGCTGCTGCCTCCTCTGCTCCAGTGCACCTCTTCTCCCTTTCTCCATATATGTAATTTGCTGCCTTTGCTGTGTGGCTGTGCCTCACTCCATATATGATATATTTGCTCTACTAGTCTGCTTCCTTCTCTACTCCATTCTCCTCATGAGTCATCAGTCATGATATATCTCCGAATTTGACTTCATTATTTCTTCTGTTTTTATAGAATGTCATCAACAACATCTGCCTCGGTGTTGGGAGGATAATTTGAGAGTTCTAGTCTTAAGAGGAAGTCAAATGATGTAGGGTGGGAGTATGTAATATTAGTTAACCCTACAAATTTGGATAAAGTGAAGTGTATTTTGTGTGAAAAAGTTGTTTCTGGAGGTGTGTATAGACTTAAGCAACACATTGCTCAAATAGTTGGAAATGCTGCTAAATGCCCAAAGGCTTTACCTGAAAATCAAGCAAAGTACAAGAACTCCATCAATGAGGCAAAGAATAAGAAGAAAACCAAGAAAGCAGAAGATGAAGAGATTAGAGAAGAGGTGAACATTAATAAAGAGATGGATGATGAACAATTGCAAGAAATTGGAAGCTCAGCACGTCGTACTTTATGCTCCATGGATAAGTTTGCAAATCTTATTGGCCTTGAAACTTCTATGTCTTCGGAAAAGTTGAAGCGACAACAAAATATCAGTGAAGCACTATTTAAGAAGAGAACCCATCACACTAAACAATATGTTGCTATATGGGTGTATGAATCAGGTATACCATTCAACGCTATCAACAATGATAGCTTCAAGCAAATGGTTAAAGAGGTTGGCCGATTTGGATCTGGTTTTATGCCTATTACTCAATATGAACTTCGGGAGAAATCGTTGGAGGAGGAGGTGGAAAGAACCAAGACATTATTGAAGAGCCATCAAACAGAGAGGACCATGACTGGGTGCTCCATAGTGACCAATGCTTGGACTGACAGAAAAAGGAGGAGCATAATAAACTTGTGTGTGAATTGCAATGTTGGAACATATTTTCTTTCTTCGAGGGAGGCATCGGAGGAGTCCCACACAAGTCAACTTATATTTGATTATATAGATGCTTGCATTGAACAAGTAGGGCCAGAACATGTTGTACAAGTAGTTACAGACAATACTACAAACAACATGGGAGTGAAGAGATTATTGAAGGAGAAAAGGCCTAATACATTTTGGAGCTCATGTGCAACTCACACCATTAATGTGATGCTAGAAGCTATTGGCAAGTTGGCAAGGTTTAAGATAAGAAAATACTTGACCAAGCCAAGGCATTTACCATTTTCATCTATTCGCATCATAAGACCTTGGCCTTGATGATATCATTTACAAAGAAGCGAGATATAATAGGGCCGGGAGTAACTAGATTTGCTTCCTCTTTTCTTACTTTGCAGAGTTTGATGGAGAAAAAAGCACAGCTAAAGGTAATGATGGGTAGCACAGAGTGGGATACTTGCAAGTGGTCTAAAACAACGAAAGGAAAAGTAGCAACGTCTACTATAATGAGTGTAAGCTTTTGGAATGGTGTGTCATTGTGCTTAAAGGTCTTTGGGCCTTTGGTAAAAGTGCTTCGTATGGTTGATGGGGACATTAAGCCATCTATGGGTTTTTTGTACGGAGAACTCCTCCAAGCAAAAATATAAATCAAGGAGGCTATGAATAATTTGGAGAACAACTATAAAGTTTTACTTGAAATTATTGATGCAAGGATAAAAGAGAGGCTTGATTCTCCATTACATTTGATGGCCTACCTATTGAATCCATATTAAGTTATCGTGATCAATCCATTCATTTGGATGAAACTATTATGGATGGGACACTCAATTGTGTTGAAATCTTCTATCATGGAGATTTTGAGAAGCAAAATCAAGTGATAAATGAGAAGTTGCAAAAATTTTTAAGACAAAAGGGGCTTTTGGTAAGAATTTGACAAAAGCTGGATGTCAAAATTTTAATTTTAATCTAGGTAAACTTGTTTTTAAATTTGTGCTATTTATTGTATGGTTGTTTATAAATATATAATATGTTCATTTGTTGCTATTTGTAATTATACAGCTAATTGGTGGAAAACTTATAAATGCAATACACTAGTATTGCAAAGATTAGTCTTGAGAATCCTCTCCTTGACCACTAGTTTATCTGGATGCGAATGAAACTAGAGCACTTTTGAAGAGGTATTAACATAGATACACTCACATGCATTTTTTTAGGTTTTACAGCCTCGTGTTTAATTTACCTCAACTTTATTTTGTAGATGCATACAAAGAAAAGAAATAGACTAGATGTGAATCGCCTAAACAATCTAGTCTATGTTCAGTTCAATGCAAAGTTGATGAACAACAAAAGAGGGAGAAGGAGAATAATGTAGATGTCCTCCTAGATTCGGATGCTACTCATACTTAGGGATGGATAGTTGATGGTGCGGATAATGATGATGATGAGATTGAGTCTGGTACGGGGTTTACATGGAAACTAGTTGATGAAGCATTCGGGACTAGTGATGTCTTGCAGCATCATAGAAGTAATATAGTGAAAGAACTACATGATGATTTCAACTCAGATAATTCTGATGATGACATCAATGAGGAAGAGGTTGAATTTGAGTCTGATCAGGAACAAGTCCTTCCAAATAAAGATTATGAAGAGCAAGCAGAAGAGGAAGATTAGATATTTACGAGTCTAGGACTTTGTCTATCATTAAACTTCTACTTTTGTTTGTTTGCTTGTTATTTGTGATTATGTGACTTGTGGTGCAGTGGTTAGTTGTTTGTTTGTTTGCTTCATTGCTTGTTTTTTGAGAATTTATTTGTTTTCTTGTTTGATTATATATACTCTGTGATAGTTATAATCAGTAATCTACGTAGCCGCCTAGGCCCCGCCTAGCGACCTAGGCACTAGGCGACAGGCAACTGCCCACCTGGTGCCTAGCGCCTTCTTGAACATTGCCTGCAGATGCGAAATTACTGCGGGAACCCTGAAAAATGGGTAAGAGACCAACGTAAGGATCTAGTCAACACGAACATACCGAACAATGAATCCTACCTGGGAACTCAATATCAAGGCCCAATCGGAGACTGTCTTGGTGTGATAGTTGTGTCGGCGAAGGTGGGGGGGCACGAGCAATTCGTGTACAGGTGTGCGGCACGTACCAGTCAAGATAAGTCCGATACATCGCAGGGTCTTACAGCCGCTCCTCCACGACAACATCGGTCACTGCATGCTCCTCCCACTCGTCGACCCATCTGTCATTCTTGCGTTGCCAGTTGACGGAGTGTTTCCTTTTACGTGTTTGTCTGCAAAAAGTAATGCAATGCACATAAATGCAAATAAATAAAGAAATGTTCGCTACGTAATTGAGATATAAAAAATATTGTAGATATACATGTGAACCTCCCGCAGGAGATGGCGTTGTTGATTTCTACTTGGCGGCGGTATCTGCTAGTGTAGCTCGAACTGGCGCAACACCCTCTCCAGAAATATGGCTCCACTATATGTGAGAAAACCATGTGTCGGTGCGTCATCCAACAACCCTGGCCCGCGGTGCACTGCGATGAAATGCCATGCGGCGCAATCTGAGATATGTGCTAAGGTGTCCACGGTCTCCATATAACGCGTGTGTCCAGCAGGAGATCAAACTCTCCCTGATACGCCACGTAGCAGCGATAAATCTGAGACGATAACCATCTAGGCCGAGCTCCCAACCAATGGGCTCCCATGGTGGGTCGATCAATCCAATCCTAGTAGTCCGCTGGCATATCATATGGATGGATGGACCACTCCAAACGCGACCGACCAATGGGGAAGTGCTCTCATGACCACAGCTGCAACAATACAAGGCATGCGGACAACAATAACTCAGCCGAGGTCCTGGAACATGCCTCGCACAGTCCCCTGTATGTTGCACACAACACTGTAATCGCCCAGTTGTAATGTGGCATGGCCCCTGGGTCCGCATCGACGATACTCTCCACCAGGGGAATGAACCATGTGTATACAGTGTCGCCGTGTGTTGAAGGGAATAGAATGTACTACAGCGTGACTAGCAAGTAGGCAAAAAGATGCCGCTGAACTACATCACCTGAAGCATGATGTGGGCACTCACGATAACGTGTAAGAAATCTACGAGGGACACTACGTTTGGATGCCAGGACTTCATCACTGTGGTTGTCAATGTGTAATCGGAGATGCATTTGCGTGTGCGGGCTAGGGGACGATGGGATGTCCGCTGGCAGGTAAACCAAGCAGCATGGTCACATCCTTCAGCATGACCGTCATCTCACCCTAGAAGAAGTGGAAAGTGTGGGCCTCTGGACGCTATCGATGGATCAATGCGGTGATCAACGACCTGTCTAGCGTGATATGTTAACCTATCTGTAACATACGGGTGAATGGCAGTAAACCTGCATCCTGAAGGATAGGGATGTAGCCCTCACGAAGAGGCCAGTAGTCCACGGGAGCACACATTACAAGCGGCTCTAGGTCCCGACTCTCGGACAACATGTGGCCGCGTGTCCACGATCATATATGCTGGTGAGCAGCTCTGGAGGATCTCTGTCCTCGCCGGTCATATCTGTCAAAATTTTGATCCATTAGTGCAAAAAATGAGCATTGACATCTCAACTCAACACGAAAATAAAATACAATATGAAGATACTACACAACATGAAAATAAAATGACATACAACATGAACCATTAAACCATTAAGATGTCCACATGACAAAATAAAATAACATACAGATTATGATCATCCAGTGGAAATTCAAGTCAAACTCGGCTGATGATGCTTGAGTTTATTACAAAATTTTGTCGAACACATACAATATAACTAGGTCGATGGTTTGGGTGCATTCAAATAATCCTTTCTACTATGTCTAAACTGTCTGCAGATCGAGCATTTCTTAGCTCGTGAACTACCCCTCTGTGACTCATCCATGTCGTTATGTATTCGGCCTGTCTTCCGTCGCCCAGGACCCATTCGCCTCAGATTTACATCTAGGATCCAGGTCGCCTCACCTACAGGGATAGCTCTGTAGTCACCAAGCATCATGAAAACTCTCCACACGTCACTCCATGTCTTAGAAAGGTTTACAAGACTGAAATACTCCGAAAGGTAAGACGTTGGGCTTACAACTAGCGCAGCACATGAAGCAAGGACATGCGAGCATGGCTTGTGTAGTAGCTTCGGTTTGTTGCATGTGCACTCAACGACATCCCCAAGAATGACCTCATGTACTCGTTCAGGCCTAAGTTGGCCGCTCACGTTCTTCTGCTGGAGGCAGACTTGAATTATTCGGTGCAGTTTGTTTATTACTGTCACCTCGTGCCACTGGGACTTGTCAATGCGAGCAGTCAAGTAGGATTGTACAACATCAGGCAAAGTTTTCATGGGATTATCGACTAACATTTTGGCTGCAACGCTTCTATTGTTGAAGTATTCGGCTGTGCGGTACTATGTCATTTCCACTACAGCAGTTACCGGCAAACACCTCACTCCTTTCAACACATAATTGCACACCTTTGAAAAGTTGATCGTCATTATCCCATACCTCGCGCCATCTTCGTTGTGCAACAAGGACCATTTTTCGATGTCCTTGTCCTAAATCCATTGAGAGAATTTAGTGAAGTTCGCATCATCGACCGCATTGGTAGTCCTCCTCATGGAGTACTTCGCTGTCAATGCCTCCAGTTTGTCAAACACAGCTTGGAACTTGCTAGACTAGTTTTGCAAACATAGCCTCTTGAAAATATCCATGATCTATTTACTGCAGAATTGTGTGAAAAGATTTGCTGCAATGTGTCGCATGAACCAATGGTTGTGCACATCCTCCCACTTGTAGGGAGCATCTGGGGTCCCTTGCATTACCTCAATGGCGTGGAGCAACCCTCGGTGTCGGTCCGATATGATGCAGACCTTCTCTCGATAACTAACAACCGCTCGCTTCACATTGACTAGAAACCACAACCAGCTTTCTGAATTCTCTGACTCAACGATCGCGTAAGCCAATGGAAGCAATTGGTCATTATCATCCACAACAACAGCAATGAGAAGCGTGCCTTTGTACTTCCTAGTCAAGAATGTACTATCCACGCATATGACTGGACAACAATAAGCAAATGCCTTGATGCATTGGCGGTACGACCAGAACAATTGATGGAGCACTGAGTGTTCTCTATGGGGCTACCGTCTCGACGTACAACTGGCTGATCGAATACATCCACAAACATGCCTCGGTTGATCTGAGTGATGTTACGGAGCAACCACATTACATTGTTGTAGGCATGGTCGAATGTGCCAAACATGCCCTCAATGGCTAAAAAAAAAACTCTCAATGCCTTTGCGTACCGTATAGTGTATCCACACCTATCGGCCACTTGCTTCATAATTTCTCTTGGCATTATGGAAATGTTCTCTCGCACGGCCAGCTTGATGATGTTACCGATGTACAAGGATGTCATGTTCCTGTGTCTGTCCATTGCCTCCGTAAGCATGCATGTGTGCACGGTAACTCTTGTCACCATAAAACTGATGTCATCTTTCAGCCGCATGGCATGAACTTTTCATGCACAGCCCGGTGTTATACAGGCTACGACATATAGGTTGGGGTTTGACTTCACAACTTTATATTGGTGGTTCATTGCAAGAGACTAGCTCGCCATGACATTCTTCATATCTTCTTTACTCTGAAACTCCTGCTCTACTTGTATGCCATCTCGCTCGAAAGACCACCTAGAACCCTGATCCGTTGGCAGCACAGCTTGACCATATGTGGAATGATCGAACCACTCCTGCGATGGACCAAGATTATCCTCATCAAAGCTATCGAATGCCTCCGAGTCTGTCGAATCATCTTCATCGGACACTGATGGAAGGCAATCCAATACCTCGCACACATCCACGCAAGTGTGACATAATACATCCGAACACTCGCTAGCCCTGAATATTGTAGGACTGCACACGTTGCTTGGCTCACCCTCGACCTCACGCTTGGCTGGTTCTATGTTGCAGAACTACACATATATCGCGAACTGGCCGAGCAGTCCGCTATGAGAGTCTTTCACTCTTCGAATATAAGAACTCCAAAATTTGTCCTCTTTTATTTCGCGCAACATCCAGTATTGCTTGTTATCTATCTCCCTTATAATCAGCCCTTCAATTCGAACCATTTCGTTGCGAGGGTTCTTCCCGAATATATTCAGGATCCATAAATTCATGTCCAAGAATGAGATGTTATGTAAACTCATCTCGCTCGTCACATACTGGTAACGGCTCATATCAACCCTGCTTTACCTCTCGCGAACTAGGCCGTCGCCATGAAATATGCAATTTTTTTTCCAAAGTCTCCATTCCCTACACACATTTATCCCACACATAAATAATATAACACTATTATGTCTAACAATCCAAACTTTATGGACACATTTTGTTAAGTTCGGCAACCATGCATCCATGTATTTTCATAATTTACGAATACATTTTTTTCTATCCCAAAAACTTCCAACTCCTTCGTACTAGTTCAGATCTGCGTTCAGGCTACACAGATGTGCATTATTATGTATGTTATACAAATTTGCCTTCTGAAAACAGATCAAATTCATCTCCTATATTCCTCAAACCAAACATAGTTCTGTTTTCGAAAAATTTTCTAAATTACTTCAATTACCCAGTACTTACGACTAAATTATTTAGTTTTATTAATTTCTTTACAGATTATTTTTAAGTACAAATTATTTTTACTGCAACAAATGATGCATTGCATTTGTACTATGTCTGTCCAAAAATTTTGTTGGAATACATTGCAATTTCTTCTGACTTACACACATACATTAAAAAAATCGAATTTATAGACATAGAACATGCATATGCATATAAATCCTAAAAACATACACATACAAATAATTTTTAAAAACATATACATATACATTTAAAAAAACTTAATTTATAAACATAGAACATGCACATAATTCCTAAAAACATATACATTAAAAAACCTAACTTCTAAACACAAAACATGCACATGCGCAGAAATCCTAAAAACATACACATGTACATAATTTCTAAAAACATACACATATACATTGAAAAAAAACCTAATTTATAAATATAGAACATGCACATGCACATAATTCCTAAAAACATATACATGCATAATTTCTAAAAACATACACATATACATTTAAAAAAACCTAATTTATAAAAATAGAACATGCACATAATTCGTAAACATAGAACATGCGCATAATTCCTAAAAACATATACATTAAAAAAAATCTAATTTATAAACATTGAACATGCATATGCACATAAATCCTAAAAATATAATACCTACAGTACACACATACACATAAATATGTACAAAACCAAAACATTACATATACATAAACATAAACCATAGTTCTTCTGTATTATATTATTGCTAATTACGTGTTTATCAACATACTTAACAGAATTGTAATTGCATTTAAAAAAAATTATCTCCTTTCGAAGAGCTCGGAATCCTCTACAAATTTCTCTTCTACACCAAATCAATTTAACGACTGTAATTTGTAGATTTAAATTTAAAGGAGAAAATGAAAATGAGAGGAAGAGGTGAAGAGTTCTCTGGTGGTTTGTTGAAGAGAGGAAAGGGCGTGAGAGAAGTATTAGAGAGGGGACTAGGTAAGTGAGGCTCAAGGGGGACCAGTACTTTGTTGAGCGCTGAGCACTCAATAAATATCTTGTCGAGTGCTGGACACTCGATAGGTAATGTGTGAGAGACTTGTCGAGTTTTGGACACTTGATAAACCGATTCCACGTTACAGATCGCTTGTCGAGTGTTTAGAGTTCAACAGACTGACGTGAAGATTTATTTCTATAAAATTTTCGAAATATGAGTCATTTTTATAATTAATTTTTTAATATAGGTTACTGAAAGAAAAAATATCCAAGCGATACTAAATTCCAAGGACTAGAAATCCTAAAAATCATAATTTTCATACTGACAGGCAGGCCGCCAAACATGGGGCCCACCTGCCAGGGAGAAAATTCACGATGTGCGAAGGCGACTTTGAAATTTTTTGATCTGGAGGTGCGCGCTGATCATATCTTATCCTCCATTTTTTTTTGGGATAAAACATAAGAGAGTCTCGGCACACTGGGAAGTGGGAAGGCGCCGTGAAAAAGCCGAAGGTGATATCATTTTCTTCATCTTCTTCCGCTGCCTTTTCCATTAAAGCCGATCTCATCTGCTTCGGGGGGTTCCAAAAGCTCTCAGGTATTTATTCTTCCCCTTTTTCTAGGAATATGAGATGACCTACCTCTTGATGGATTTCGATTTCCTTCTTTCCTTTTCTTTTCAAGATTGTTTGTTTGTACATGATCACGGTTTAGTCTTCAAATTGGTGTCGTGCGTCTCATATGCTCTCTCTTGGTTGCACATTGATCATTCTTTGATTGTATGGAGAACTCACGATTCATAACAATCAGGAAGTCGATCTTGAGAACCTTACATATCGCAGGCATAATCTTCTAGTTTTATCCACAAATTCTCGAGAAATTTCTTAATGGTGCAGACTTATTGCTAATACTTGTCTGTAGATGCCCAGAACAAGTTGTTGGTGAGACTTCTGATTCGAACCATCGCTATTGGAACTCCTACAGCATTGCTAGCATTGTTTGTTTAATATCCTTTTGTTGTGGTGTTACTAGTTCACTACACTAAAGCATTTCAACTTACTGTATTGTTGCCCTCTCTGTCTCAGTATCCAACATCTGAAAGAACAAAAAAAAAAAAAAAAAAAAAAAAAAAAAAAAAAAAAAAAGGTGGTGCTCCTTCTACTGTTATGTGCTCTCCTTCATGCAATAGTATTTCGGGTCTGAACTCCCGTCTGCATAAGTGGAACAAGCTGGGAGATACACCTCGCTTGCATACCTCTGCTGGTGCACCTTGCTTCCTCCCCGTCAAGCGACCACCTCTGACATCTGGTTTGGTTCACAAAGCATCCTTCAGATCCCTACACAACCAACTGAGTGCAGCCTTGGCAGGTTAGTAAGTTTCATGTACAACAAAGCTCAATTTTTTAGTTTCTATTGACATCCGCAGTCCTCAGTCAGTTTATTTGGTCACTTAGCCCACTTACATGCAAAAATGTATGTAACAGCTAGACATCAGTGGCATATGCCATCCTCTTTAACAAAATTGTTCTGTGTTTTAGGTACAACTATGGCTGAAAGAGAGTTGATCGCCAAGGATAAACTGATACTAAGAGGTTTGCGGTTCCATGGTTTCCATGGAGTGAAACAGGAAGAAAAGAAACTTGGTCAAAAGTTTGTCGTGGACGTTGATGCATGGCTGGATCTGAGTGCTTCCGGTGAAACTGACAGCATATCTGACACAGTTAGCTACACAGAAATCTACCGGTGATGATGTTTTTACTTTTATCCTTTTTTACACTTTGCAGTTTTCGAATTACTTCTTCTTTAGGTCACTTTTGGAATTACTTGATCTGGGTGTATCCTGTAACCTCTGGGATTTGCAAATCATCATTTTGAAATATTATGTACCTCTAAATGATTCTTTCAAGTTGCTTGCGCTACACTACTACAAGTCATTTCTTTTTTACTTTGTTGTGGGGTATTGCCCTTCAGAGATAGAAACTGGTGACCCTTTCTCTTGTTCAGGCGTGCTCTCTGGTCATTTATCCTAGGAGATAGAGATGTGTTCGAAGTTCCTGGTTTGCCGAATCTCAAATGTCAAGAAGGGAAAGAAGAGGGAGAATTCATGTTATCTTTTCCTTCTTTTCTCTCTCTGTGTGGATTTGGAATTTTTCCATGGGGTAGTTCATGAAGATCTCAATCCAAAAGTATCTTTGTACCAGATACCAGCCCACATTTATAAACTTTTGGATTGAGATATTGAGGATTTTACTGATTATTGAGATGGCTTACCATGGGCCCCTGCATCCATGAAATTCAATCATGATCCCATACCATGCATCTATTAAATGGTTTTGTTCTTTTATCATACTAGAGAAGTTCTCAATTCACCTACTTTAAGATACTAAATTTGATTATCCATGTTGGCAGCTATCCAGATGCATATGCACTTCAAATTTCATCACTAGTTATGTTCATGCTTTACAGGATAGTCAGGGATGTGGTTGAAGGTCCATCACAGAATCTTGTAGAGTCAGTAGCCCACCTGATCACAAGCACCACGCTGCTCAAGTTCCCTCAGATCTCCGCCATTCGAGTGAAGGTTGGGAAACCTCAGGTTGCCGTACAAGGCATTGTCGACTATTTAGGTGTTGAGATATTGAGGTACAGAAAGGACATGAGTGAATCTTCGTCAGAAGCTCAATTGATCTAGTGTCCTTGATTGATGCAGCCTCAGATGCTTCAATTGTAGTTTTTTTTATTGGATAACATGCCAATGTTGATGTCATTATGACGTTGCTTGAATATACGACATTGCATCCACACAGTTGTTTGTCCCACAATAATTTTGTATGAATATGCAATTTCTCAAAAGTTCAGTTCAAATTGGTTGAAGTTATCTTGGGTTAGAATTGGTGATGGAAGTTACTGCTTCAAACCACCGGCACACCATGCTTGCTGGTGTTCATAATCTTGGTTATGTGGTCCCTGGATATTTTGCATCATTTTAACCATCATGCTCTGGTCTGTGCTTGTAATCTTTCTGTTTCATGTCATGTAAACTATGAGCTTAGGAGGATTTATTTTGAGCAAAGTTCATGTCAGCTTGTGTTACATCGCTGATACTGTTGCTATTTCTGTATGTTGCTTCTGATTTATTTTTTCACGCACATTTGATTCTGTTGTTTTGCTTGCATTCTGGACCTTCAAATTTTTGTGGGGTCCTCTCACTGTTTTAGCAAATTGAAGCTGCCATGTCAGCCTCACACATTGAGCCCAAATTTCTTCATTCAGTTGATAAACTTATGAACACGCCGCAGCAGCAATATTGTTAAGTTTTCTTTTTCATTTCTTTTTCAAACAGATAAATTGAGGCATGCTATCCAAAGCAAGACAACAAATGTTGTTGATAAAAGTCCCAATTTCTTACAGACAGTTTGGTGTTCCTTAGCTTTCTGGTTTCCAAGATGCTCCAAACGACAGTTGTCTCTATTGCCTTTAATTAGTTCTTTGCTTCATTTCTACTCTAAAACCTTCTTCCCTCTTTTTGTACACTTCTCTTGAAGCATTTCTAGTACATCCATTTCGATGTGAAATCCAAAATCTCTTTCTTTTCACTTGAATCATTCTTCGCCTAGTAAGAGACCCATCAAAGTCTCCTCCATGGTTTTAGTTTGCTTCAACTACTTGGAAAACATTTGATCTGAAGAAGCTGCTCTTGTGTTAAGGCTCTTGATCTGAAGAAGCTGGCTAACACTTGTGTTTCCAAAACAAAAAAGGTACATTTGTATTTAATATCTGCGAAATCTGTACTCTTCTGTACGTTTGCTAATTAGTTGTTGTTTCTGTAAGCATTTATGACCATATTAGGACTCACTTTCTTGATAGGTCATAACATTTATATGGCACTTTTTACTACATTTCCTGAAGCAGTTGATAGGACACACGTATCATTTGGGCACTTTCTTGGTCAGCTATAGCTGTGTTTCTTTCCGGCAATGGGGCCGGCGGACGGTGACGCACCCGGGCCAAGCTCCAGTTCGGCATCCGCCATGAAGAAGCTCAAGGTGCCTCAAGGTAATCTCTCCTCAGAGAAGATATTTCAGTTTACTAAATTCTGCAGGCAACCAAAGTTTAACAAAGCAAGGGCTTTACGGCCATAGCTACAACATAAGGAACATGACGGCCAAGTTAATAGCCTTAGAAGATAGATTTAGCCAAATAAAAATAGCAAAAGCCGGAACCCTTCACAGTCTAACCCAACCCAACTGCGGTACACAACCCTAAAAGAAGTCTTGGTCATCACCGAAATCCTCTGTGTCGAGCCCAAAGAAGTCCCGATTGGCCGGTTTTTCCTCAGCTAAATTGGTTTTGTTGAGCAAGAGTGAGTACTAAGTACTCAGTTAGCGGCAAAATCTTGAATTGTTCTATGTAAATATTTTCATTATTGTATTGGATGGATGGAATCTGTAGGAGCCTTCTGCAATTCTCCTACTGTTGGAAAGGCTAGCATATTTTGGTGGGAAATTATTGACATGTTAGTATTCTGTTGAGAATGTAGAATCAGTACCACATTTTTTTTTCGAGATTATCAATATATTTGACATGAATTCGGCCTCCAATAGTGATAAAACTCAAATCATCTAAACCAGTTACTGAACTATGGGACAGAGTTTCTCCTGAAATGCCAGTGTCCCAGATCCTCCGGTAATCACAGATTTTGATAAAAACTATATGTAGATTAGAAGGGTGTGATCAAGTTTAGGCTTAAGTATCCAGAAGCAATTTACTTAATGGGGATTATGTATTTTTTGGTTGATAGTTAAATCTTAGAAAAGTACTTATCCATTCTGTAGGTTTTAATGATAATATGTTTACTCGGCAAGTGCTTCCTGCAAGCAAGCCTATTCTGACACCACGATTGGTGAGTCCAATTGCTTGCTTGTACTTGATACTTTCACTTCAATTTTCTTTACAAATGTACTATCTGATAACCACATGCATGACTTTCTTGGCCGGAGATAGCTGTGTTTCTTTCCAGCAAAGGGTCCGGCAGATGGTGACAGAGCCGGGCCAACCTCCAGCTCGGTATCCACCATGAAGAAGCGCAATGTGCCTCAAGGTAATCTCTCCTTAGAGAAGCAAATTTATATTTATAGTTAACTACATTTGGTTGATCCTAGAAGTGATGATTTTGATCGCAACTATATTTAGATTAGAAGGGTGTGGTCAAGTTTTGGCTTAAGTAGCCAGAAACAATTTACTTCATGGGAATTCTGCATTTTTTTAATGCTGATAGTTAAAACTTAAAACAAGCACTTATCCATTCTGTTGGTTTTCAAGATGTTATGTTTACACGGCAAGAGCTTCCTGCATGCAAGCCTATTCTGGCACCACACTTGGTGAGTCCAATTGCTTGCTTATATTTGATGCTCTCACTTAAATATGGTTTACAAATGCACGCACTATCTGACAACCACATGCATAACTTGTCTTTTGGACAATCACTAACTGCATAACTTTTGCAGGTTATACCTGCACTTGTAATTGTGGGTCTGGTTTTTGTTCCTATTGGTCTTGCTTGCCTCTCAGCTTCAAACATGGTGTGTTTTGAGTTCTGCTGCGCATCATATATATATAAGATGCAAGTCAATACTTTACCTTTCTTTGGATATTTAGTATTGCAATCATGATTTGCTTTCAAATAGGTTGTTGAAATGGTTTATCAATATGAGACCAAATGCGTGCCAAGCAACATGCTTAACGACACAGTCGCTTACATTCAAAATCCGTCAATTGATAAGACCTGCACAAAAATTCTCAAGGTAAACCGGTTCTCATCCAAAAAGAAGAAAAAAAAGAAAGCCATTTTGTGTAGCTCAACAGCTCATCTTTATACCTGACCATTGGTTTGCAACTGGTGATAAGATGAGTTTATTTCTATTTTTTGTAGGTCCCTAAGGATATGAAGAAGCCAATCTACATATATTATCAACTTGATAATTTCTACCAGAACCACAGAAGGTAAAAATGTGGCTATTCTTTTTACTGACCAAGTCATATAAATGCAAAACAAGTCTGAAGAAAATAGATTGGAAACACAGGTATGTGAAGAGCCGTAATTATGCTCAGCTGGAAAATCCCAAGAAGGCACATCAGACACAAAAATGCAAGCCTGAAGCTACTGCAAATGGTAGTCCTATTGTCCCCTGTGGACTGATAGCTTGGAGCCTGTTCAATGACACATACAGCTTTGCTCGTGGCGACATGACCTTGAGAGTGAGAAAGAAAGGCATTTCGTGGAAGAGCGAAAGGGAGCACATGTTTGGCAAGCACGTCTATCCGATGAACTTCCAGAATGGGACTCTGGTTGGTGGTGGGCAGCTTGACCCCAAAAAACCTGTAAGTTTTGTGCAACTTGTTATTGTGGGGCTATTGTATTGTATCTTAATAGCTTGTCAGGAAAGAGCAATTCTCTGAGCAGAATGGTTACCATGTTAAGAGTTTCGGGTGTGCTTTTCAACATGATAAGTTGCATGCTTTCAAAAGTTAAGGTGTAACTTTTAGTTACTATTCAAAATTTCAAGTACATATAGTCGGACTATAGGCACACCCAGAATCGCTTGCTAAGCACTGTTGAGTGAAAGCATTATTGAACTGGAGGTACTCACCTTTTGGTTCCAATTTAAACAGCTGAGTGAACAGGAAGATTTGATTGTCTGGATGCGAATCGCGGCGCTCCCAACCTTTCGGAAGCTCTATGGAAGGATCAATGTTGATCTTAGAGAGAAAGAACTTGTAACAGTGACAATGCAGAACAATTACAACTCATACAGCTTCAATGGCAAGAAGACACTGGTCTTATCAACCACCAGTCGGCTTGGGGGGAAGAACGACTTCCTTGGCCGTGCATATGTAACCGTCGGCATGACGTGCTTCATGTTGGCAATGGTTCTTACATTGCTACATTTGATTTTTCCAATGTGAGTTGCGAAAACCTTTTCTCCCCATGCAAATGCAATGTTGATAGTTCCAGACTTTCAGAAATAAGGAGGAACTCTTGGTAGCTCAAGAAGATGGTTTCAGTTAAAAAAAATTCCACCTTTTTGTTTGTTAATGGGATTAAAATGTGTATGCATATCAAATGACGTGGTCTCAAGTTGATAAAATTAAAACACATTGAGTTATTTTTGTACTTGAAATGCAGGAATCCAGTAGATGATGTTTTGCTGCACCACCCTTCAGCTCGAGTTGCACACTAACCATACAGTATATGCAGAAAACCATGTGTACTCGAATCTTTCTACATAATCTTCAATTACTCCTCGCATCCATATGTAACTAACCATACAAGTTCATGTATCTGTCTTAGGCAGCCGTGTATATCCTCCACATATATGCGGAAAGCTATGTGTACTAAAATCTTTTTACAAATCTTCACAAACATTGATCCACACCTTCAGTTACTCCTTGCATCCATATCTATCCTTAATATGTATCTACCTACTTCTAATTGACACCTCCATTTAGATTTTGGAAGGATATTGTAAGAATTTTAAGTAGGTGGAGCATTGATCTATATATATGAATGTGCTATGTAACTGAATTGTTGTCATGAATTTGGTCCTGCTTGTTGCTCAGAAATCAATCAATGCTCTGCTTGCTTCAAGACAATTTTATTTACTCTCTCTGCAGTCTGCATGCAAAAGAATTGTTAGGAAATTGGTTTGAACAATCACAATAAATTGCTCTTCAGGATTTCCTCTCTTCAGTACCTATGCCACAGCAGATTTCATTTTTCTGCATTGATATGTTCTAAATAATATATGGAAATTGTCAGAAGAGACATATTATGTCTTGAGAGAGTATCTTTTTGTCAGAACATTCATATTCGGGTGCCATAAATTAAGCACTTGAGAGATACCATATCTTAATAATATGTCTTCAGAGAGCATTACTACTTTGCTGAAGTCTAAAGTATGCGAAGAACATCAAGCAATATTTTAATAATATGTTCAAATCACGAGTTCAAGAAGGCATATCATTTTAAAATACAATGATTGTTAATAATGACATGTCTAGTTGGCTGAGAGCTATGTGATAACTCAGCTGTTAAAATCATTTGTTATTGTGTAAAAGACTATAATATAGTCCTCATCGGAATGAGTTAGATCAAAGATATTTTTCTAGAAAGAAACAGCACCAGTTGTATGGAACACGTAAAACCTTTTTTCGCTCTCTCCAAATCCACATCGCAAGGCTATGAAATACCAATGCAAATTTAGGTTAATTCCATTTGTTTCTCAACATTTTTTTTCAAGTGTCATCTATCTATCTAACTGTCTATCGTGATTTGGACGGGTAAGATCCACTTACTTGGGACGAAGTCGACTCGTTATGAAAGCAATTTTTCTCGTCAAAAAAAAATCCGAATTTGTTTATTATGTGTCACCCACTTACTAATTTTATTTTGTTGGCAATCGCAATTAATAGCAACCAGCAACATACACAAAGGTTAATACAAAAAGCACTACTATTAAAGCAGCACTACTAGTAAAGCATAATACTAAAAGTTAATACAAAAAGCACTACTATTAAAGCAGCACTACTAGTAAAGCATAATACTAAAAGCATGAACACCAAAAAGGCAAAATTAGTATTCCCCCCTTGTAATATATAGCATGTTTTGACGACCAAGTTTAACATAACCATAAGAACAAACTAACTAATTAATAAATTGTACCTTACTACACCACACCAGAGAGATCCCTGCAACTTCGCTCCCAACATATATGAGTTATCACACACACACCGCAAACTAAAAAGTTACAAATAACTTTTCTACAATAGACATGAATATGATGTATGTGAGTTCAGTAATTCAATAAGTTATAAGTGGATCCACCCAATTAACATGTTAAATCGTTAAAACATAATACGAAACCAATTTACAGATATTGTATGAGATAAATCCCACGCTCTTCGAGATCACTACTTCAAGTAGCGGTAGATAAGTGAATTTTTTTAAATAATCCATTAAAAAATTAAAATGAAAGAAATATACAGATGTGTAAATTTTTTGCAAAAATAATTTCCAATCACTATACTGTATGATGACCAGAGGGTTTTTTGGCTAGTTGTCAAGATGTATAGCGACTGGGCTGATTTTGTCAGTTTAGTCATCGGGACATATGGCGACTAAGCCAAAAAAAATCTTCCAGTCGTCATACGTAGTGGTGATAGGGATTACAACTCTTCTTCCCAGCCCTATATAAGGGTGAGAAATTCGAGAAAAATTCATTCTAAATCAGAAAAAAAGAGAAATTAGGGTTTTAGAGAAGACAAGAGAGAAAAAAGAGATCACGGGGAGGTTCTATTGATTTCGCAAGGTGATCAATTTGTTGTGATTGTCTGGTGAGTGTTCTTGACCATTGTTATCGGTCTATTTAGTGGATTATATTAGAATAAATTTTAATTTGTACAAAAACTTAAATTTCTCTACAATAGTGATAAGAGATCGTGTGGAGGTTTGAGTTGTGCGTGGACAGATCTACTGCAAGGATCGTACTTTGAGCTGTCAGTTAGTGTTCATGATATCTGCCTTAACCGTGTAATTTTTGTACAGCTTAAATTTCTAGAAAACTTAAATGTTTGTTCAACTTGTGCTTAGTTTTTTAATTAAAAAATGATAAATAATTTGTGTGGACTATTGGGTTGTAGGTGTCAGAATCTGAGATTGTATATGTTTACTCCGATAAAGGTGTAGTCTATGATAATATAAATGGGACTGATATGAGTGGATGCCAGTCGGAGTGGTGAAATACAAGATATGAAATCATGGTCGTCCAAGCAATTCCGGGTGTGGGTCGGTCTATTCAAAGGGAAGGTTGAGTTTCATAATGTTATATTGAAGGGTTTGGTGTCGTGGTAGAGCAGGAGAGAATTGTATGCAAGCAGACATGTGCGTCATATGTATCAAGGTTGATGGACCCAAAGAGTCCAATTAATGTAATGTTGATATACACTGAGTTGTACAGTGTACCCGCTCCTTAGGCAGCTACCTTTTTTAGGACAAATGTTGCATCTGAGGAGTTTATGTTTGTTGAATCTAGACCCTGTTTAGGGTTTTGGTGATTAATGATGAGAGAAAAATATGTAATTGATACGATTATTCAGAGCTAATCAAGTTTCAGTTAAAGCATGATGATGGCGACACGAAAGCGACAAATGGAGATCCCTAAAACTTCTCAAAGCACAGTCGAGATAAAAATGAAGATTAAGGATTATCTTCGTAGTCGTTTACTGGTCATTGGTGTAGAAGTCAACCGGATTTGTGTTTCATTTTCAAAATCTATCGGTTGTACTATTAAGAGGGGTTTAGTTCTAGTAGCTTGATCTATCTGAGGTCTTGAAACTCAAATGCATATATATATATATATATATAGCCTAGAAGCAAGATAAAGTAAAGTGCAAAGTTCAAAGTTAAGAGTCTGTTTTTAACTGTATTGGCCGGACAATGTCTGTCCTAGTGGACAAAGCCCAGCCTGTATAAGTTTAGCCCCAAATTTGCATAAGTATAACCAGAGACGTTTGGATTCGTTCAGTGGCAATTTGTTTAAAAAAGTCGGACAAAGTTTGATGTGACTAAACAATGTTCGACCAGTGCAAAAACTTATTGCATAGTTTTTAAACAAAATGTAACCAGAGATATATGCATTCGTCCGATCTATTTGTCTGACTTGGTCAAACTTTGCCTGAAATAGCCGGACAAAGTTCGATCAATACAAACATAGTGAATGCTTTTAAACAAAATTTAACCAAAGACGTATACATTTGTCCAAACCATTTGTCTGACTAAGTATGTATATGTCCGGCCTTTACAAAAATTGTCTCGAACGGTAACTAATATGTTATTAATTGTCCAATAATCACTATTCACATGTAGTAGCTGAACAATGTTTGATGTGACCGAACAAAGTTCAGCCAATGCAACTTTCGTCTGAAACTTGCCAAACGACTAGTTTCAATTGGTGAGCTATATATACACTTCACTTGGCATTCATTTCACTTCTTCTTGCACTCAGAATTCATTGTCATTGCTTGCCAAGTCATCAAGCTCATAAATTCTTGCATTTAGAGCTAATGCGTCTGTTTAATTCATTAGTTGCATTGAAGAGCTAGTTCTGAGAGAGAATTGCATTGCATCTTGAGCTTCAAGAGTTGATTGCGATCAAGTGAAGGTGCTACACTTGTTAGTCTTGGTGATTTCCGTCATCTAGACGACCAGGAAGTCCGATGATCTCTTTATCAACGGTTTTTATCTGAGAGGCCCGATGATTGGGTGTAAAGGCTTGGTGCTCGCCTATCCAGAGAGGAGAAGGGCAACCTAGTGAAATCGAGGTGATACTCTTGCGTAGAGTGCTTCAACAAGAATTAGTAGGAATTGACAAATTTCTGATACTTCAAGAAAAATTGCTTGAGTCTTCAATTATTTCTTTCCTTTGCAAATTTCATATTTAGAATTGTTGTTTTGCATATCTTGAACACCCTAGGAAAGCTAAACCTTCAATTGGGAAATTGACATTGAATTGTGATAATCTCATATGCTTGTTTTAAACTAAAATTATTAATTGAGATTAAAATTTTAAAAACCGCCTATTCACCCCCCCTTCTCTTAATCGGCATCCTTGATCCACAAGGTTCGCTCGTACCGACTTGTACCAATTGGTGGATGGGTTTATTGATGGTTGTGTGACAGATGTGGACAAGATTTTGGACGACGACAGGGTTGATGATATTTCAGACTCAAAAGAGAGTAGCAGTGGAGATGAAAGAAAGGTTGAACCAGGACAATGATGTGATGAAAGTGAGTTTTGTGAAGCCCTCATCACTCTACCATGCAGTGCAGGCAAATAATTAGGAACAAAGAAGACATGAAGAAAGCAGTAGAAAATTGGGCCATGTCATTGAATCGACAGTACATAATGGCGAAGTTGAGCAAGTCGTTGTATGAGGTGTGCTTCCTATCTCAAGAATGTTCATGGCGCGTGCATTCATACAAACCGAAGGAGGAAAATTATTTATTATGTTTAGGATACACGAGCAATCATGCATGTTAGTATCTGCCTTGAGTGAACATAGAAATTTGTCTTTTGCATTCGTTGGTTGTGTGATATACTCCAACATGATGAGCAACTTTGTGATGACTCCAAAGGAAATCATAGCACATGTTAAAGACATGTATGGATACAAGATTGAGTACAACAAGACCTAGGCCTGGAGAGCTAAGCAGAAGGCTCTAGAATCATTGTTTGGGACATTCAAGCAATCCTACAATTATGTCCCGAGATTGCTAGAATTTGTTAAGCGAAGCAACCCTGGGGCGGTGGTGGACATTTGTGACGAAACGATCAATGGAGTTGAGTCACATCGTATCTTTTATCTTTTTTCTAAGCATTCGAGCAACGCATAAATTCCTTCTAGTATTGTAGACCATTACTTTACATCGATGGCACCTTTCTCTATGGGAGGTACTACAGTACTTTTTTAGTTGTCGTGGTATCTGACGTTAATGATTAATTTCTTCCTATAGCATGTGCAATCACCAAAGGTGGAAACAAAGATAGATAAGTATGGTTTTTGAGGAATGTAAAGAGGTTGGTTGTTCAGGACAGGTTGAAGATGTGCATCATCCACGATAGGAACAAAGGGATGCTTAGCGCCATGAAGGACATGAGAACACTGGAGAATGAGTCGTGGCTATGGAAAGATGTACGAAGACAGTGGTGTATGCGATGAGGTTTGAGCGCGATGAGCAGTGAGATCACTGTGATACTCACCAAGATATTTGACACCGCCACACGCCATCTCGAGGAGATGGGATGTCTTAGAGGCAACAACATGGTGGACTCGACGAATGTTGCGGGTCCATCTAGTATTACACATGATGCCCCACCTGTAGACATATAGGGGTTGTCGAGCTTGGAGGACGATATCAACTAGGCATGCCAGTGATATGATCGAGGCTTCAACGAGAGTATGGTGGTTGGGGAGGGGCTATCATAGGAGGAGATATTGCACATCACGCGCACACCGTACTCATCAGGACCATCGATGTCACACCCTCCGACACACGTTAGCATCAGACCGACGTAGAGACCTTAGCCTTCCCCTACCTCCGATCCTTCTCAGTGGATGTTAGAGCAAGACGATCTCAACCATTGGTACGAGTGGTTTTTCGACAAGCCCCTACTAAGATACTTAAACGAGAGTCAGCTCGTAGGTGCACCTCCGCCGACACAGTCCACTCCATCACCTCCATCTTCTGCACAACAGAGGTGTCAAAGACAGCTCCCACCTTCACATGTTCCCAGCGGTCGCGCCATTACTCCATCAACATGATGGGCACCCTTTGACCCTTGTCAACGAAGGATGAATTCACACACACATGGACAACAACAACCCACAGAGCAATTACCTCAGCATCCGCTGCAGCACTCTGCCTCCAAGTGATGCCAACATTAGACATATTTATATTTCTATGTGGTTTGCTTAATTCCGTGTATACAATTGAAATTTTTTTTAAATAGTGCATATATAATTAATTATATAAATAGACTTCCCCGTAAAATAATTACTAATAGTATTAGTAACATTATGTGGTAGAAATATAGGCGACAATAAATAACTAGGTAGCAGAAATATGGAAATGGACTCGGCTAAAATTTGTAAGAACTGACAACCTAGTCGCAGGGATGTACAACAACTGAGCCGC
The DNA here is from genome assembly GCA_019359835.1 of Pharus latifolius. Taxonomy (NCBI): domain Eukaryota; kingdom Viridiplantae; phylum Streptophyta; class Magnoliopsida; order Poales; family Poaceae; genus Pharus; species Pharus latifolius. The sequence goes on from CM033327.1 coordinate 58,748,723, forward strand.
AAATTTAACTTAGTTGCCATATATTCAGGTGATTAGGTCGAAAAGGATTGAATATTATTTTTGAAAAAATTTTACACAGCAGTACACTTCTGTAATTTTTATTTTTAATGGATTATTTTAAAAAATAATCTGGATAAGCATCTAGCTCGCACTCTTAATATCTATCTACCTTTTATTGTTCACACGTTGCGCGCACACACTCCCAGTTATTTTGTTTGTTTTTGCAGTTGCCACTTACGAAGCATGGAGAAGGCCACCTCCTTCCTCTCCTCCATCCTCGGCGGCGGCGCCGGATCGCCGGAGCCCGCAGCCACCGTCAAGTCCATTTTCATATACCCCATCAAATCCTGCAGGGGCATCTCCGTCCCTCAGGCCCCCGTCGCCTCCACTGGTGCTCACATTTCCATCTTTCTTTCTTTTTTTTAACTTCTCATTTCTTGAAATGATGCATCTTTCTGGCTTGGTGTTTGATGATATCACAAGGGTTCAGATGGGATCGGCAGTGGGTGGTTGTGAACTCCAAGGGGAGGGCTTACACCCAAAGAGTGGAGCCCAAGCTTGCTCTTGTTCAGGTGGAGATGCCAGCACAGGCCTTTGCTGAAGATTGGGAGCCAACTCCCGATTCTTTCATGGGTATGATCACTATTATCCAGATTACAGCCTTCCTTGTATAGTTGTATGCCTTGTTAACATGTAAGGTGGTGTTTCCTATGTGGTAATAACCACCCTTTGTTCTTCAAGCTAAACCTGCAGTTTGTTCTTCAAGTACTTCCCTATAGTATGATCAATCACATCTTCTTCTTTTTTTAAAAAAAAAAGTACATAACTTGATGAATCAAACTGACTGTGCAAAAAGGTGAGCAAAATGCGCAGCTAAGTTTCCTTGTCATTGGTGGATACAGACTGAAGAGTTCTTACTAACTTATTTTTCATCATTCATGTGAAGCGCAATCTTGCTTTGTTGATTGATAAGTATTAACAGTTATATTGTTTGTCGTCGGTCCCCTGATTACATGCTCAAACCAACACTATGATGCTGTTTCATGTAAGTTTCATGCTGGACATTGCTGAAGATATCACATTTTTTTAATCTACTTCTTATTGCAGTAATCAGAGTGCCTGGAATGGATCCATTAAAGATCCCTCTTGGTGCTGAACGCTCCACCATTGATGATGTCTCTGTTTGGGAGTGGTCTGGCTCTGCATATGATGAAGGAGCCGAAGCATCCAAATTGTTTTCCAGTTACTTTGGGAAGCCAAGTCGGCTAGTGCGTTTTAAAGAAGGTACGCACATCATGATATTTTTTGCTCATTTTGGATATCTTTCCACTTCTACGGAACAATTTTTTTATCTGGTATTCTGAATTTATATATAATGTTTGTTTGTCTTGCGATAATTTCAACAGTGTCAGAAGTTAGACAGACTAATCCTGACTATGCTCAGGGTTACAAAATCATGTTTACTGATTGCTTCCCATTCTTGCTGGCCTCCCAGGTACAGTTTAGACCGTTCATTGGTTTCTGGATATAAGCAGTCGTCAGATGTTGCTAAACACAAAATTTTATTTAACAATTTGCATTGATTGCAGGGTTCACTGGATGCACTAAACGAACTTCTTAAAGACCCTGTACCAATGAATCGTTTCAGACCAAAGTAAGCAGCTTTTTACATCTATCCAACTTCTATGTTGGATCATTTTATTCTGATAAACTAGTTGCTTAGTGTCCACTTATCGTTTATAACTACTGTTGCTTTCTAACAGTTGTGTTAATTCTTTTGGCAGCATTTTAGTGGATGGATGCCACCCATATTCAGAGGATCTGTGGAAAACCATCAAGATAAACAAGTTAACTTTTCTAGGTGTGAAGTTATGCAACCGTTGCAAGGTAAAACTATCAGCTCTAGTACCATGATATTACACTCCTGGCTTTCAAGTTCATTCTGCAGTTTTGGTCTGGAAGGAAACATGACAACCGGTTCAGGAAAGAGAAGCCAGAAGTGGTTCTGCTGATTAACAATTTACTATGAATATACTGTGGGATCTATCAATTGATTTATTCTGTCACTTGATGTTTAGTTTTTGTGTTGGTTTCCTCAGGTACCTGCAATTAATCAAGACAATGGAATTTCTGGCAGTGAGCCAACAGAAACTATGCTGACGTTCCGGTCAGATGAAGTGCTGCGTCCGAGCCACAAAAACAAACGGCAGGTAATCGTCTCCTGCAACTCCTAACACCTCATTATACTGTTTCAGAGCGTTCTTTAGAGAAGTTTTGGAGTGTGTGTTGGCTCTGTGAAACTTCAAAATGTTCAGGAACTTGGTTCAGAACAGAATAAGAAATCAAGAATTCACCGTTGTATATCAACTTTTCCAGGTGTATTTTGGGCAGAATTTAGTCTGCAAGGAATCCCTGTCAGCAAAGGGCAAAGGAAATCTCATCAAGGTTGGCGATCCGGTTTATGTTCTGCAGGCAGTCTCTTGTTCTGATGAAGCTCCTGCTTGAGTAAGGGCTGAGGAGCAACTGTTCTATTCGTTTTCTGCATCTGTAACAAACTAGAGACTGGGAGATTGTTCAATCTACGTAGTGCCTTGCTGCAAAATGGATGCAGCAATCAAGCTTGAGAAGTGTGTTTTATGTACCCTAGTGGCCTGGCAATCTTGCATAAACAATGTAATTTGGTTCTTAAATCTGTAGATGGGCACTTTTAGAACTGCTACACTTCCATTTGCTGCATTTCTGAAAGATTGACAAGGCTTAACCATTTGCACATGTACTTGTTAGAGGAAAAATTACATACTTTATTCATAAGAATACAAAACAATAAGTACCCAAAATTAAAAGAAGAGGTTAGAAGACTCTCCAAATGGGATTTGAGTCATTTTACCCTACACAAAATCAACCTGTACCTGAAACTCCTCTGGAATTTAGAAAAATGCTGTCTAAAACTACCCTTCATAAGCCATCCGTGCATGCTGCATTTGCTGCTTCACATCAAACTATAATGGCATCCATCATAGCCTGAAAGAAAAAGAAACATAAGGTTACTAACTTATGACAATAAATTTATGCTTGATTTTGTTACTGAAAAAACTGTGAAACATCTGTGCATTGTTCAGTTTACTGATCTGAAGATGCATGGATGATAAGATTGATGATGCTTACTTGGATCCTTGGTGATGAGCATTGCTGTGCTACCGAAATCACAGGTTGCTCCATTGGACTTGGTTCGCTGCCAGTAGCTGTTGAAGGCATATGAAGCGTGAGCTATCAGTGTGTCCGGTCGGAAGCACGGGCCATCCGGCTGGATAGAGTCACAGTCTGCACCAGAGCCGCAGGCATAGTCCATGGCCTGCTGGATGATTGGGCTTGGCACGGAAGGCTTTGCCACGCACCACTCGGCCACCATGGTTTCTGGTGACGGTGGTGCTATTGGTGGCGGGTAAACCACAGGTGGGAGAAAGCTCGGCGGGCTGGGGAAGATCATTGGTGGGCTTGGAAAGTATGTTGGTGGCCCTGGCATGTATGTTGGCGGACTCGGTGTGATTTCTGGTGGATTTGGTGTCATTTCAGGTGGACTTGGGACAATTTCTGGTGGGTTAGGTGTAATTTCTGGCGGACTTGGAGTTGGTGTGATTTCTGGTGGATTTGGTGTCACTTCAGGTGGACTTGGGACAATTTCTGGTGGGTTAGGTATTATTTCTGGCGGATTGGGAGTTGGTGTGATTTCTGGTGGATTTGGTGTCACTTCAGGTGGATTTGGGACAATTTCTGGTGGACTCGGAGTTGGTGAAATTTCTGGTGGAGTTGGTGTGATTTCTGGTGGATTTGGAGTTGGTGTGATTTCTGGTGGATTTGGCATAATTTCAGGTGGACTCGGAGTTGGTGAACTTTCTGGTGGACTCGGATTTGGTGTGATTTCAGGTGGACTCGGACTAGGTGAGCTTTCAGGTGGATTTGGGTAAATTATTGGCGGCAACGGGATAACAGTTGGTGGACTTGGGACGATTTCTGGAGGAAACGGGCTGACGTAAGGTGGAGTAGGTGTGATTTCAGGTGGGCTTGGATTAGGTGTGCTCTCAGGTGGACTCGGATAGATTATTGGTGGCAATGGGATAACGGTTGGCGGACTTGGTACGATTTCCGGAGGAAATGGGCTAAGATAAGGTGGAGAGAAGTATGTTGGCGGCGGAGGAGACTGGTAAGGGAGTGCCGGCACTAGTATGGTAGAAGGTGGGGGTGGCGTGTTTGGAGGGGAGATGCAATTCAGATTAGGAGGCGGCGGATTTGGTCCAAATGCGTCACCGTAGGGAGGAAGGACAGGTGTGTTATAGTAAGGATCAGACGGGGAGTAGTACTCATCAAATAGCCCCAACGGTCTTAGCTCTCTTGCTCCTACTGCTCAATTAACAGATACATGCATTAGTAACTTACTACAGCATAAAACCACAAAATCAGTACAGTGTAAAGTACTAAATAACACTGTACTTAGCCTCGGCCACAAGTCTACAACATGGCGCAAAAATACACAAAATAGAAAAATGCAAAAACCTGAAGGTGATTGGGGTGGAAGGATTTGGCTCGTACAACATTGCGAGAAGGTGAACGCAAGAAAGATGGATAGGAGATGGAATGGTCGCAAGCAGTTGTTGCTCTCCTCCATGAGAGAGAGAGAGGGGGGGGCTGATCTTTAGATAGAAAGAGAAGCATGGGAGCCATGGATGGATGGCAGTGGGGTCGTTGTTATAGTGATGACGCAAAGGTTAAAGAATGCCCCGTCTAAAGATAGGCAGCATCCAAGACGCAACAAGTGAAGCAAGCACCACCAGTAAAAGAGTTGTGAGAGCCATTTAGTCACGAGCTTTCTTTCTTTTGTGATGAGGGAGTGTTGCTGTTAAGTAAAAGTATGCATTGAAATAATGATTAGGTTCGTTGGTGTTTTTGAGGTTTTGGATTCTCCTGTCTCTACACTTTTCTCATTTTGTAGTTTTGGCACATATGCTTGCTTGCTTCTTGCACCCCAGAAACCCAAAATGTAGGCTCTTGGCCTCTCTGCCTTTACCATTTGCTTGGGTTCCACTCAACAGACGACTGGGCTCCACCCACAAGCCAGATAATTTAATTGCATCAACTGTCATCCTTAAACATGTCAACTAATTAGAGCAAAAGTTAATCTTTTAGCAGTAGAAATGTATTTTGTTAATTATATCAATAATAAACAGGCCTTTTTTTCAAAGCATGGAGTGATAAGCAAGTTGTCACCATGTTCTAAAGTATTACTAAAACGAAGGATAAATAGAATGCGAAGAGAAGAATTTACTACTCTAACAGTGTTTAACATCCTTACAAAAAAAAATTATTGAAACTAGTTAAAGATTCCTCTTTTGCTTTGCAACTAATGAATACACAACACACTTTGAGTCGGTAATATATGCCCTCCAACTAAACTCACAATCAGATCTCCAAAGTTGAAGGCATATCATATTTCCTGGTGACAATGAAACAAATGATTTCTAGCCTACCAATTTTTCGCTCAGGTGGAAAGATAAGTGATATTTTAAGCTCTCCTAGTCAGAAGACATTGCTTTAACTGTCACTAAATAAATGAACCACCGGATCTCCAAACTGTACGGCCTTTTACTCCTATGCACGCACAGGTGAATCCAATGACGAATTGCAGAGGATGATTCGTCAAACATTAGCCCAACTAGTAGTTCATAGGGCCATCCGTCCAGCAAGCCGACTTTCTGATATTCTTCTATCTATCGCTGCATCAACGGAGTGCATCTGCTCAAGACAGTAGTGAAACAAGAAAGATTGACATCAGATATGATCTCTCTAGTTCATGAACAAATAATCAAGCATCTTAAAGTTAATCTCCTTGAATAAAAGAGTACCAAGCTCATTGGCCAAATGAAAGCTGACCTGAAACCAAACTCTTGGCACATTCCGACCAAAATTAGGTTACAATAAATGCTATCGTATTGGCAGAAGCCCAGCCACCTAGTTCTTGTTACAAACCCATATTTCATGTAGTGAATTGCAGTGAATAAAAAGATATTCAAATTAAAAAATAATACATACATATTCTTGAACTGTCCAGGGCTTGGTCGATAACCCTCAAGTCATTAGCACCATGAGATTTGTCAGATTATAGAAACTTACTAGCAGGAAAAATAATGTAAATACCTACTTGGAACCTCCTGACGGGCGCGAATCAGCAGGATATAGATGATCAAACAAATAAACATAAAGGATGTATCATTGATGTAAAAAAAGTATAACATGACAGGAAGAATCTAACAAATGCACAACTGGAGCATATTTCATATTTCCTGTAGGACATTAGAAAGCTCCATACACCCGACTAAAAATTTTTAATCCAGTATGCTCCATAAATTGCCTAAACACATCATGCTTTGAAGCAACAATCATATCTATGTGATCACACAAGGATTATGATTGTGCTCCCACCTATCTAATGAACAGCAAATACTAAAGTATATACAAATTGCTTCATCAGTCAATCACTTGTCTATAAAGCTGCAAAAGATTGATGGTGTGTGTACGCATGCATCTTATGCATTTTTTTCATGGATAATCTTGAGAGATAGCATTCCTTGAATGTCAATAATTGCAAGTCAAACCAGTGGAAATCAGGAAACATAATAAATGGGCAACAGAGGTGCTACAAAATGAAGGAAGACCAATGAGCAACAGAGGACAAGTTAAACAGTGGCTGGGTTCACTCTGAACATTCTTTAGACAAAGGGTCACTGGAGGTAGAGATAATGGGCTTGTTTGGTTAGCTATCACAAGTTACCACACCTTAGCCTAGAAAAGTGCCACAAAGTGCACACATGTGACACAACCACACTTTGTGGCAAGTTAGGATTGTTTGACTTGTTACCATGCCTAAGCTAACATGTGGCAAAAGTGTGCCGAATAATGACTCACTTTTGGTAAAAATGTGTGGCAAAAGTCCTAAGGATATGTTTGGTTCATAGCCAATATCTACCAAACCAAACTTGGTACTTCCAATGATATTTAGCTATCATTTGAATTGTGACCAAAAACTGGCCAGCCAAGTAAATTTGGCTACAATTGGCAGCCCATCCTTCACAATTCTTCTACCAATCCGTGGTTTTGCTCGCCCAAAGTTGGCAGCCAAATCCATACTTCATCACACATAATTATCTAATGTGCTTCTCTTCCTCTTGCATTAATTACTCAAGTATTTATTCAACTACTTCAACTTCTATTGTTGCAATTTGGCTTCAATCAAATATTAACTTAAGTTTTGGCCACAATCATGTATGGAATTTGGCTGCTAACCAAACACAAACCAACAAGTTTTGCTATTTCTCTGTGGCTCTGTTGGCTGCAAACCAAACACAAATCCATAGCCAATATTTTGGTCATGCTACTCAATTGGCTATTATCACGGTTTGCCTTGGCAAATTTTGGCACTCATCCCAACATACCCTAAAAGTTGTTTAGCAAAATCTAGCATGTATAACTATGATAGAAAACCAAACCATAGTCTAATTAGATATGACATGCCTAATTTAAAGTGTAATAACTTGTGGTCGTGAACCAAACATGCACAATATCTCTAATTGCATGTTCCATTCTAGTCTCACAAAAGATCGTTCACACTAACAAATGGTGATCTTGTGATTATTGGTTAGTATATGAACTTGACTCACCAGGTTGGCGGAAAAGCAAGCTGATGTCCCACATGCAAGTTAGAGCAGTCTTGACATGCTGTTCTATCACTCTTTATGCACAAGCATGCAAAGCAAAAGTTATGGTCTCTGATATTGCAGAATGCTGTAACTGACATAATTCAGGACCAATTTCAACACAAAGGAAAACTCTCAACTAAAACAGAATGCACACATAAAAGGTAAAGTCCCATGAAAGAAGTTTGAACTGGCAACCTACATTTGGGACAGAAGGCACGCCTGTGCATAACCCAAGTGCCTAAAAATCTAAAATTTACTCAACTGGCGTAGATCAAACTTGATCATGCACCATTTACACACGTCATGAAAATATAGCACTAAAAGATATTGTTGACGTACATGCACTGAGGCACTAACTGGATGGTAGCATCATTGAACCCTCTTGTTATCTCATCTAGTCCACCAGTCCATGTTTAAATAAATCAAATCAGTGTATTATTTACTATTTAATCACCCCATCATGCATAATATAAAAGTACTAATTACATCACAGCATTAAACAATCAGTTTCATTGTTGTAAATCAAGCCCGCTAGAGCCACATATGCAGTCGCACAAGTGTTAGCGATAGGCCCATCACTACACTATGCCACTCGGCCACTTATGTCCGTTTATGTGTTGTCATGTTCGGAATACAATGGTTCAACAACGCTAATCACATGATGCACAAGTTCATTAATGTTATTTGGTGCATGTATATGTAAATTTTTATTTTAGTGTTTAGAGTCTTCTTTTTGTTGTTTTAAAGTACATATTACCTATATTTAGCATTAATCCTACACCATTATATATCATAAATATGTATTTTTTGTAATAGTTAAATCGCATATAAGACCGCATACAAAGCCACATACCGCATAAGCAATAAAGGTGGGGTGACCGCTCGCTTACCGCTATTTAGGACACTGATCAGTTTTAGTCAATCTACCAACTAATCATAAAATCATATCCTCTATATCAGGTTAGGTAGAGAGTACCTACTACACACATACAATGATAATGTCATATTATATTCCCTTTAATGAATATGGTCCAGTTTAATGACGTATGATTAGTATGTGCAAGATTCGATGTATCTATCCATTTTCCTGCAGTTTCTATACTGCTTTACATAGCATTGTTCGAAAAAGGAAAGAATAATGAAATACTTTGCAATTAAAAGGTTCCTTATAATACTCAAAGCTTAATTGCTTGCAAGATCCATTAATGTTAAAAACGTAATAATCATAACTTACCTGGCTAGTTTCATCATGCACCTGATACTTCGATAATGACATCCTTCTTTCCTCCTGCATACATGAACGCACGTGTGAGAACTATTGACCTCATATCAGGACAGTGTACAAAATAACAAGAAACAAGAAGGCAAGCAGCAGTACCATGGACATCGCTTCATCATCCCACACCAAATAGACCTCATTTGTAGCTGGCTGGGTAGAAGGCGCCTTATTAGATATAGCAGGTGGAGGTCCAGTTGATGGACCACCGGTACCTGGACCAGATGCATACATATGTGAAATTTATGAAGGGCATACCCACTACCAAGAGTAAACATACATATAAGATAGAACAGTTCCATTCAAAAAAATTTACATCATGGCAGTTCTAAAGATAGAATGGGCAATATGCAGTACAATTTCTCTTGAACCAAGGGTTTTTTTTTTTCAGAAGGCAGCAAATATGGCATATGTGAATATTAGTTTTAAGAGGAGTTCAGCACTTAATTTCCCTCATATGTTCTATTTCAAATTGAGTGTGTATCTCCTTAATTTCGCCAACATAAATTTAAGGGTAGTTGAAACAAATAGCTGTTAAGGTGACTATTTATAATGAAGAAATTAATGGACGGCCTGAATCACCATGTCTACCCTTCATAAGTGAATAGCTAGTACATCTCACCGTGTTGCTTACGGGTAGTCAATTAGTCACATAAGCTGTGACAATAGTTTGGTTGTGGCAAGTATCAGTCATCGCTGATTTGCTGTCAGAACATATGTCTATCCATTATCATAACTGCAGGCAACATAAGTCCTAGATTTTCTGCAGAAATGTGTCACATAAAACTAGCATTTTTAAAAATCATTGCAATTTTGCAACCAACAAATGCAAGTGCACGGTGCACCTAATAATTGCAAAGACTCATCAAATAGCTTTCTGTCATTAGAGGTCTAGAGTCAAAAACGTAATATACCTATGTTATTGGCTGCATATCCCACTCCTGCAGTAGCAACAGATGCTGGAGAGCTTGCTGGAATAGTTCCAGGTGCAGCAGATGCCAAAAATGGGGAACTTGATGTTCCATTGACAGCAGAAGTGCCAACAGGAAACAGAGGCTGGGAGACATGAGAAGCAATAGGTGAAGGTACCACCCCAGGAGGGGCCACTGGGAATGACGACTGAAGTAAATTAGCAGGAGCCGATGTCATAGGAGTAGGCACATTCTGAATAGGAAACAATGGCTGTTGTGGTACCAGACCAGCAGCCACTGGAGGAACTGAAACTGCTGAATGTTGTGGGAACCAAGCTTGTGCTGGAGGTGGCCACAGTGGTGGTCGGGCCATCAACGGATTCAATGCATGATTGTAGCTGCCAACAAATGCAAAAGAGAAGTTAGACATGCAAATACGAAAAAAATGATTAAGCGGGAAATGAGATTCTTTAAATAAAAAATGATTAGACAAAAAATTGATAAAAATTGAGATTTTTAAGTAGACAAAAGGAGAAAAAAAAAAAAAGAGGGCATACATTGGAGGGGCTGCACCATAAGCTGGTTGTGGTGGAAATCCAATGCCTAGCTGGTTAGGCAGAACGCCAACAGGCCTTAGTGGTGGCACTTCCACTTTGGCTACCTTTGATGATGGATCTTCCTCTGTGCATGGATGAATGTTGATAAAAGTAAGCAGAGTGCCCTTATTGAAACAAAGAAATGAAAAGTTCAACACAAAGAAAATTAACTTCCTACATATCCATAATTTCACTTGTACATCTTTTTTTTTTAAACGTTTGCAGGTGATCTTTGTAGAATTGTTTATGCAATATTTGGGAAACCTGCAATTGCTATTGTTATCATGATGAGAGGTCAACTCAACAAAGGTCATTAAGATCAAGGAACTACAGCGACAACACCCTTCTTGATTGCAGCAACCACAAAGCTCTTAAGTTCTCCAATTAACAGACCATATCAGCCTACGTACTGCAGTGGAGATATTGCAATAGTACCTTCTCCATAATGTGCTGCAAGTACATCTGGAGGAATCCCTTGCATTCCAAATATTTCAATCTCTGTTGATTCTCTCTCAGGTTTTGCATTAGGAACCCTGTAAAAAGGAATCAAAGTAGAAAACTTGGTAGGTACATCGAGTCATGGACAACTAAAGGTCTAGAAGTTGGAGATCAAATTTCATATAAAGGTAACAGGGTACAGAATTTAACGATGAAAATACAGCCAGACTGTACCATTTCTAAAATGTGCACGAAAGTGCAGACACATGTGTTGCTTAGTGAATTCTAGTTTCTAGTACATATCTGATGCGTGGAAGTCATACACTGGCGCTGTAGCTGAAGGAAATAAGGTTAACTAGAGTATGTCCTGTGCTTTGCTGCGGTAGCGATCGTATGAGGAGATGCCATATTTAGATCAACCAAACAAAATACCTCGCATTTAGTGGAGTTAAGACTAATTAGTATAATAAATGACAACTTATAGTGGAGATAACCTAAACGGAAGGTCATGATTACTCAAAGAAACAATCCAATGGTTATGGAAAATAATATGATGATGCTTCCATTGGGAGTGAACTATAGAGATAAGAAGGATGACTAACGAACCAAAGAAAGAAAACTCCCTGTTATATGCTACATCCCTGCAAATATAGCACAACTAATCATAAAAAGGCACAGAAACTACTTGTACCAGGAAAGCTAACAATAGGCTAAAGGTAACTAACAGAAGAAACAAGATAAGTAATCAAGAAGGATATGTTCCTAAGTTAACAGTGCTGACATTTTCCATCGAAAATTGACCATCGCCCAGAGAGAACCAGCAAATCACATGATTGGCTAGCAAATGTATAGTTTCTGTCAGTATGGCTACAAAACTTCCAAATTTCCACCTTACAGCATTACACGCAGCTCCAATTGAACACAACTGTAAGCAATATTGATGAAAATTAATGGCCCAACCACAGAAGCGACAAAACCAAAATTAAATACAACCAATAGTAACAAGACAGGCTCTCACCATAATTAAGTATACAGGGTCATTTTTATCAAAAGCTAACAACTTCAACACTTCCGAATGCACGAACCCACAAAAAACCCAAATTCACAACCAAAGTAGTCAAAACTTATCCAGATAATTAAAGTTTTAAACTAATATCATGCGTGCGGACAATCCAATCCTAAAAGCCAGCAACGTGCTTCCTAATTCCAACGCATCACAAGAAAAGGACAAAATATAAAGTCTGTTAAATCCTCTACCAGCTTTGTAGGCTAAAACAAACAGTTATTCAAGTATAATCCCTAAAACAGCCATCTGCGCCTATATGGAGCCAATGCCTACACAAGCAGATCCCTACAAATTTTGCGCTTCTCAGTCGTAATAGCCTACCTAGAAAAAAATAGAGCAAATTAACGAGCAAAAGTTGAGGTTTTGAGGGCTAGTTAGCAGCGCATAATCACATACCAAAATATCTTATGACCTAAAAATTCTGCGCTTCTCAGCCGTAAATTTAATCGCGTACCTAGACAAGGATCCAACAAAAAAACTAGAGCAAATTGACAGCGGTAACCCTAAATCTAGCTAGTTTAGCATAGCACCCTAGAGCAGACGGATCGAGTAGAGGGTTGGTGCAGGGGATGAGAATTACTTGGTGACGGACTCTTTGTGGACCTGGAGGACGTGGATGGCCATGCCACCGGCGGTGGAGAGCTTCTTGTGGCAGACATGGCACTTGAAGTGCTTGGCCTTCTGGTGCTGGACGAGGATCTTCTCGTCGTCGAACTCTCGGTCGCAGTAGTAGCAGAAGACCTTCTCCACCCTCTTCTTCTTCTTCCCCATCTCCGGCGAAAGCTAGAACTAGGGTTTCGACGACTCGAGAAGACGAGACGCGGCTCTCTTTGTTGTCGCAATCTCGGAAGGAAGGGATCGGAAAGGTATGAAGTAAAAGTTGGAGGGGGCCTTTTGCGACTTTTATTATATGAAGGTGGGGTGAGGCGGAGCCGCGGAGGGAATCGTGACCCCGTTGTGGGGCTAAGTCGGCTAACTTGTTGTTTTCTATTTCTTTTATTTTTCTCTCTTGGAATAGAAAAAAAAAAAGTTGTCAAGTAGCTGTTTTCTTTTTCTCAAACAATTATACACTATCTAGATATAAATTTAATCTCTATCTTTCGTTCTCTCCACAACTTTTCTTCTCTCCTCCTCCTGATTTCTGCCACCATCGCTATTGTCGTCTCCATCTTTTTCTTATCACTCGCTAGTCATTGCCACTCACGATCAACAATGATGATATTGTCTCATTGTATTGCCATCATAACCACTACTTTCCATCATCTGTCTCTTCCACTGACCTCCATTACAACAGTTAAAGAGGAGATTAAGTAAACTTTAGAAAGTTAATTTTAAAGAGAGTTTGATTCTTACAAGGTAAGAAAAAAAAGACAAAATAAGAAAAAACCCTTTAACTTAATAGTGCCTACGTGTACATTATGGGCTGAGCTGGGCTGTGAAACCGAGAGATAATGGGCCTTGGGCTCGTCATGCCCTTTTTATCCATCAGCATGGCATCATTAGCTTGCCATACTTACAATTCATACGTGTAAGAGCTGGACCCTAAAGTTTGATGGCTACTATCGCTATAGTAGTCTAATGTTTGGGAAGCATTATCTTATAAGTAAGATTTTGTTGTGAATCGTCTTATCATGATTTAAATTAACGGAAGATGTTGTTAAGATCTTAGATGAAAAGGTCCTACAAAACATTTTTTTTTAATCATGTTTGGCGTGTACGCAGGAACGATTCATCGATGCTGGTGTGGTCGGAGGAACGATTCATCGACCAATTAATTTTAGGATTCAAAGGACGCGGCTACAGTACAAATTTAATGAAAAAAATATTGGATGCAGATAACTTGTGTATTGTGATACGAAACCATCATTGACTTTTTCAACGGCAATGCAAATAAATTCACCAGCATTTTGCTTAGGATATGCGCGTATTTGGTTGTTAAGTTTAAGCCGTCAACTTGCTTATTAGAAAATTATATAATTCCATTTCTAACCACATATAAAGATAAAAGATGATATTTTGTCTGAATAATTTTGATAACAAATAAAACAGCAGTAGGCTACTAGGCCATATGTTAATGTCGGTGGCCATAGCAGTACTGGTGCTGGTGTTGCAGCACTTGGATCAAGCAGCACCGGCGCCGGCGCCTGCGCCGGCGCCGGATTGCCCGCCGAGGTGTGGCAACGTGACTGTGCCGTACCCGTTCGGCATTGGCGCCGGTTGCTCCCTCCCGGGCTTCAATCTCACCTGCGACCGCACGCACCACCCAACGAAGCTGCTCATCGGCGACGGCACCCTCCAAGTCATCGACACCTCCCTCCCCAACGGCCAACGCCACCGTACGCGTCCAAAGAACCGGCGACATAAAGATCACCACCTACGGGATCCCCGAAGGCAACGGCACGTGGGGCGGCCTCGGCGATGACGGCCCCTATACTCTCGGACAAGGACAACCAGTTCATCCTCACCAGCTGCAACGTGCAGGCCATGCTGGTCGGGAACAGCAGCAACATCATCTCTGGCTGCTCCTCCCTCTGCTCCATGACCGACACGTGGCCGGCTCTGTCACGACCTCCCCGGTGTCCGGCAGGGGCAACAGGTTCTCATGCTCCGGCATCGTCTGCTGCCAGACGCCCATCCCCATCGGCCGCACGACCTACGACGTGAAGGTCAAGTGGCTGGACTCTAACCATGAGCACGACACCAAACTGCCCGTTGCGCTGCTCGTCGCCGAGCAGGGCTGGTCCGACGGCGTCTCCGCCGAACTGCTCAACCGCCCGGGCTCCGACGCGGCTGCGGCGGTCCCCGTGGTGCTGGAGTGGGCCATCGGGTCCACGAGACTGAGGAATCAGGGAGATGTGGACGACAAATCGACGTGCCCCAAGGACGCGGCCGACGGCGCCTGCAAGAGCAGCCACAGCCACTGCCGCAACGTGACCAGCTACTACCGCAGCGGCTACGCATGCCGGTGCTCCCCCGGCTACGACGGCAACCCCTACCTCACCAATGGATGACAAGGTACATTAATTTGTGATTCACTGTAACTTCTCTGCAACTACTGTGTCCCTGTCTGCAACTAATTTAAGGAAATGGTATAATAGTTTCTAAAAGAAGTGGGGTTGCACAATTTTTAGAATAAACTGAAGATTTTATTTGTATTTATCTACTATATCATTAGTTAGTGTCTTGTTTTAAAATGCGTAATTTAATTTTTAAGAAAATATAAGAGTACTACTCTAATTTAATTGGGTCACATGGATTCAGATATTGACGACTGTGCGGACCCAGATGTCTATCCGTGCTACGGCGAGTGCACCAACACGGCAGGAGGGTATCACCGTATCAGTGCCGGTGTCGTGGTGCTCGTGGTACTCCATTCATAAGAGATGGCTGTATCAACTCTTCTACAGGTCAGCTCAGCATGTGTATCTTGGACATTTTTCCTACGAACTACTTATTAGTTAGATCATTGCTAAACGAGAACATTACTGTTTGGACCGCGTACGAGGATTGAGAGAGATATGAATCCGAACTAGATTAAAACTTAGAATTGCATTAGAAAATAAATTCAAGTCAAGAAAGAATGAAAGAAAAGAAGGGTCTATATTAATGTTTTACAGAGTTAGAAATACATATAATTGTCTAATAGATCATACTGTTAGATTTTACTATCTCTGTTTTTGTTATGTCCCCCACCAAATAGCATATAAGTCTTTACAATTTTAAAAATTAGTTCAACTATATTTTGAATATCCGACACTAATTCACATGAATCTTTAGAATAAACACTTATTCTAGGCAATGAGCACACCACTCAAGAAACAAAAAAACATGAAATTCTTCTTCAAAGATAAAAGTTTAGTTCTATTTTCTCATCCTCTAAAAAATATGGCCTATGAAACTATATGAAGAGGGATTTTGTTAAGTATGCATGTGTATATGTATCTGAATCGTGTCTGAGTCAGACACATTTTAGTCTTAGTCTTGTATCTCTTTATATTGATACTGAGTTTCAGACTTTAATATAATTTGAGATTATTCATTGTACATGATATCAGAACCAGATTTCTAAACCCTAACCTACTAACTAATTAGCCTAACCAACTAACCTAACAAACTCATTGCTACATCACATTTGTTGTGCGGTAACACACTTCCTATCGCACACATATTGTGCGGTACATTTGCACCCCTTTGCCACACTGTATTTTTTGCTGTGCACCGCATTTTTTCCTGCTGCACTTAAAAAATTACTACCACACATCACATGTGTAGTACATGCCATGTGTCCACTCTTCGCACTATCGCAAAATAGGTTATTTTTCAAATTTTTTGAATTGTTGGTCATATTTACAATTTTTTAAAGGGTTATTTACATAAAAAAAATTCTGAATATTAATATACACTTTCTCATTGTAAGAGAACAACCACAATTCCGTAATGTACAAACTAAAGTTACTAGGACAGAACACAAGTTAGATCACTTATAAGTTTGTAAAGATGGAGCAGATAACTGGCTAATTCCGTTCAAATGAGACTGAGCAGATCACTAGTGAGCTCCGTTGAAATGAGCAATGGCCATCTCCAAGATGCACCAATTGCGTCGGCCAATACTACTCCACTTGGCTACAGGAGAGCACGGGCACAGAAGTGCCGGGCGTGCCCACGGCATTGTCTCCTACGACACCTTCCATTCTGCAAGTTGGGATTTCCTTTTGGAACTTCTACAGTACCTGAGCTTAGGCACCAATGGCGTGACTGGATAGCCACCCTCCTAAACACTGCTTCTATAAGAATACTTCTGAATGGAATTCCAGGAGCTCCCATTTGACACAGTCGAGGGCTACGACATGGGGACCCTTTGACTCTGATGCTTTTTGTCCTCGTCATGGAAGGACTCAGAGCACCGATAGATAAGGCTGAGGAATGCGAGCTGCTATCAAGCTTAGGACCCCAAGCTGCCACATTCAGATGCTCCCTATATGCTGATGATACAAGATATTTATCAAACCAGAGGAAACTGAACTCAGAGTGCTGCTCGATATTCTACACTTCTTTGGATCAACCTCAGGACTCCAGGTCAACATTGAGAAAAGATAGAGAGAACAAAGACAAGATTTTTCCCGAGGTCTCGGAGGCACGCTTGGTCTCCCCTAATCCTCTTTGAAGCACTCAAGTGAATTGAGTCTTGCTTCAATATCCACGAAGGATATTCTCATTAATGGTTGCTCCTTTTCCACTCTGGAAAGGCGAGCATCGATGTCTTTTACAAACACACCGAGCCTCTCCGACAATCTCTGAACAAGAGAGATCAATGGTCACGCCACCAAACCGTCTAGGTGAGAGTGTTCACCAAGAGTAATAAACAGTAAGGTCTCTTCTAGACCTCCAACAATCACTGAGAAACTCTAAATATGCAAGAACAAGATTTTGTGTAAAGATCAAAACTTAAGAGTGTATAAGAATGTGAGACTGCTGAATGTACAAAACAATAGCTCAAAGCCTCTATTTATAGCCTAAAGAATCAAAAGAGCCGTTGGAGCTCGCACACAAAAGCAACAGTGCAAACTGACAGTCAGTTTGGGTCACGACCAGAAAGAAGAAAAATCCGGAGAAAACTCAGCTAGTCATTTGAGGTCGTTTATGGAAACAAAATAGCACAAACTAACAGTCAGTTTGTCAAACTAACAGTCAGTTCCTACCTCAACAAAAAATCACGAATAAAACTTTTCTAGTCATATATGGAAACTGATACTTCAAACTAACAGTCAAAATCACAAACTGACAGTCAGTTTCGATCACAAAATCGACTAGTTCAAACAGAAAATCAAATCAAACAGCTCGAGATAGAAATGCATACTGACAGTCAGTTTAGTTCAAAAAATTTCAACTCAAAAAAACAACCTCTTTGGACAACTTTCAGTTAACAAAATTGACAATCCAAACTGACAGTCAGTTTAGCAAACTGACAGTCAATATGGATAAAAATAGTCATAACTTTTAATCCAGAGATCCGATTGAAGTGTTTGATAGCTCGTTTGAAATATATTTAAAAGGTATATATTTTTGTCAACAAAAGCAAAAGCCAGATCCGCCTAGATCTTTTTATAAAGAGCAAAAACTCTTTTGTTGTCAAAAACTCAACTGAAAATCCAAATCTTTCAAAACCAAATCCAACCAAAATGAATGCAATGCAGTAACCTAGTAATTTCTCGGTTTATGTTGAAAATTTAGAGAGGACTTGCAACCCCTCTTTATAATACGGTTAAAACTAAGAAATAAATTCCAAAACCGATCAACCTCCAAACGCCGAGATCGGTAAAAACAAAAACAATATTACCTTAGGTCCTTTGCATCTCACTTTTCTTCTCATCTTTGTGTTTTGCGACTTGTGCTTGATCCATTTTACGTCGGGTTTATCTTGATCATCTTGCATTTCTTTCCCAACACAACTTTGTATCAAATATCTTCAACAGCACAATTAGTCTAAAACACTTTGTTTTCATTAATCATCAAAATTAGGTCAGGCATAACAGTCTAGATGCAACAATCTCCCCCTTTTTGATGATTGATGACAACAAGTGTTCGATACAAAATAATAAATGAATAACTCTCCCTGACTCCCCCTGAGTGTATGCATCACATATGACATGTATAATCACAAATATAAGTTCAGAGCATACATCACAGGCCAATATACAAATAGATCACAATCAACAAATATTAGAGCATCACCAACATATCTACATAATAGATCTCAGAATAATCAACCATCATATATAAAAAGTCAATATCCATATATCATCCAACAATATAAAGACATAATACTTCTCCCCCTTTGGCATCAAGCACAAAAAGGGAGTAAATACAAAAAGCAGAGCCTAATGCTCGTCATCATCAAAAAAGCCTAGCACGGTTGTATCCCCGGAGCCTCCAGGAGATCCAGTCGCGTCGACGGCTGGGGACACCGGAGGAGTAGCGGCCGAAACTGGAGAAGCTGGTGCCGCTAGAGCGGCAGGTGCTGGAACTGGTGCAGCAGGCCCTAAAGCTGAGCCCGGTGAAGTAGACGCGGGGTGGGCCCTCTTGCGAGGGACTGAAGATGCTGAAGAAGGCAGCCGACTCAAGATCTCCTCCTGCTGAGCAAGTAGACGAAGCAGCATCTGTTGGTGCTCTTGCTGAGTGCGCAGGATCTGCTGCTGGGTCTGGATGACCTGCTGGAGCTGACATGAGGAGGACCCGATGCTCACATCTGTAGCTGAAGCCGGATCAGTCTCCTGAGTTGGAGCCTCGTCCTCTGACTCCCCCGTAGCATCATCATCAGATGCGGGAGAATCAGGGTCAGCAGCAGCTGCAGACCGGGCACCGAGGCGGCGATCAGCCTGACCCGGAGGGTAGAACTGCAAAGGGTGATGGGGCCGCGGAAGCTCAGACTCGACGACCCTGATGTGAAGAAGCACCGCCATGATATACGGAGCGTACAGCAGCTGGCGATGCGGAGAGAAAAGGACATGCTGAATCTCACTGATGATGAGATCAGCAACGTCAAAGGGCTCCTCCTAGAAGATAGATATAAGAACATAGAGGGCAAGGTAGGTGACCCTGGCTCTGTCTCCGGTCATAGGGACCAAAGTGAGACGCAGAATCCTAAGAGCCAGGTCAACATCGCGGTGCAGGCTAGCGATGTGACGAAGCTGAAAGGGGCCAGAATAGAGCATGGCCACCTCCCGATGCTCGAGGTCTGGTAGGGTGTGGAGCTGGCGCGTAGAAGCAGGATGAACCAGTCCAAGCGCGGCCTCTATCTGCTCCTTCGTGACAGTATAGACCTGGAGGCCTGTCATGAAAGTGATGAAGTCGCGCTGAGGGGAGACGAAGATGGTGGAATAGAACTGAGGAATGGGCTCATCGGCCCAGTGAATGGAAGAATCAGAGACAAGGTCTCTGATCCCGACGGAGACAAAGGAGTCCGCCAAAGAAGTGATGCCTGTGCGAGACGCGATCGTCTGCCAGGAGAGGGAGTGATGGGCGAAAATGGGAACATGGCTATAGACACTAGTGAACAAATCAAGGCGGAGGTTTGTGTAAAAGGTGAGGACGTTGCACGCGTCGCGACCAGTGGGACGCGGCGAGAGATAGGGGTTTGTGGACCGGAGTGTGAGGAGGCAACTCGCGTGCCACAGGGAATAATCCACGGGGACATGCTCAGGCGGAGGCGAAGGCCGGGTCTCAGACATCTGACCCGTTGAACGACTGCTGTTTGCAGCGTTCTTCCAACGGGCCACACGGCGAGACGAAGATGGCTGATCAGACATGGCGAAAACAGAACAGAGAGGGAAGAAACAGAGACCTGAGATGAAGCCGAACAGAGGAACCGATGAACGAAGAAGCAACGACGGTGAAAAGCAGACAACCAGCCGGTGAGAAGAGGTGTGAAACATTGCGAGGTGGTGGCACGAAAAGGTACGGTGGAAGCGATGAAGTGGTGCAGTGCCGGCGAGAAACACCGGTGAACTGAGGTACGGCGAAATATGAGATAGCGGCGCGGTGAAGCGACCAAACGATGGCACGGCGGCGCATGGTGCAACGGCAGTGAGGAGCAGTGAGATGGTGGTGCAAGGAGGCGACGGCGCGGCACGGCGAGGAGGCACCGATGATGAGCGGAACAGTGGCGGCGATTTGGAGGAGGCGAAGAGGCGAAACAGAAACAGAGTTTTTAGGGTTCGGGGGCCCTCAACTGACAGTCAGTTCCAAACCCAGAAACATGGAACTGACAATCAATGTACAACACTGACAGTCAGTTTATAGAACTGAATTTTGAAACTGACAGTCAGTTTGAGTCTCAAAAACGACCAGGGGCTACGACCAAAGACAATTGCACAGAACTGACAGTCAGTTTGTGAGACTGACTGTCAGCATGGTCAACGCCTTCGACCAGAAGCTACGACCAGGCTCCTGAGCAAAGGAACTGATAGTCAGTTTGTCATACTGACTATCAGTTTGGACAAATTCGACCAGAAGTAGGAATTGACTAGAGAGGGAATAAAAATATATTTTAATACCATTAACACATCAACTAGCATTTAAAATATTAATAATGTTCAATTCACCTCCGAGAAAACAAAATCTAGTCTCGTTTAGGGTTTGGTGAAAATATCTGCTAGTTGCAAATTAGTTCTGATAGAACTCACATCAATATCTCCTTTTGCCACATGATCTCTTATAAAATGGTGCCGAATTTCAATATGCTTAGTTCTAGAATGTTGAACAAGATTATTTGTAATTTTAATGACACTTTCATTATCACACAAGAGTGGTACTTTATCAAATTTAATTCTATAATCCAAAAATGTCTGCTTCATCTACAAGTTTGAGCACAACAACTTGCTGCAGACACATATTCCGCTTCAGCAGTGTGGAGAGTTATCGAGTTCTGTTTCTTAGATGACCATGATACTAATGATCTCCCCAAAAGCTGACAGCTACCAGATGTACTTTTTCGATCAATCTTACACCAAGCATAATCAGAATTCAAATATCCAATTAATTCAAAATTTGCATCTTTTGGATACCAAAGGCCTAGGTTGGGATAGCATTTCAAATACCTAAGGATTCTTTTAATAGCCATCAAATGATATTCCTTAGGATCTGACTGAAATCTAGCACATAAGCACACACTAAACATGATATCAGGCCTAGATGCAATAAGATATAACAAGCTACCAATCATAGACCTATAGAGTTTAGAATCGACCGATTTTCCATTGTTGTCCAAGTCGAGATGTCCATTTGTTGCCATGGGGGTTTTGATCGCCTTAGCATCTTCCATCCCAAAGCGCTTGAGCAAGTCCTTCACGTACTTCGTTTGACTCACGAACGTACCGTTCTTGAACTACTTGATTTGAAGTCCGAGGAAGAAACTTAGCTCACCGATCATTGACATCTCAAATTCCCTAGACATCATTTCTCTAAACTTATGACAGAAATGTTCATTAGTAGATCCAAAAATAATATCATCAACATATATCTGACAAATGAACAAACTTTTTCAATCATTTTCAACAGAAAGAAGATTAACCGGGAAGGATGGAACATGTAAAACAGAGGAAAGTGTAATGGTAGGTGTACACTGAACTGTGCCAGTTCCCTTGATGGGTTGTGCAATCTCATCAGCAGTTTGAACAGTTTCACGATGCATGGAAGAATATGGAGAATATGATGCAAATTCACTAGAAGCACCAGTGACATGTCTAGATGCACCTGAATCAACTATCCAATCTAAAGGAGAAGTATGTGAGGATGCAAAAGCCTGTGCCTTGATCCTGTGTCCGCATGGGCATAATTGGCAAAAGTACCAAATGTAGTGGTCGTAGGGATCTCCTGGGTGGCCACGGACTTGCTAGTGGAACTCTCAACCTTTGCTTTAAACTGTCGTAGCTCCTCCAACTCAGAAAGCTCCTCGTTGTCATGCACAACTGATCCCTCATCAGACACGACAAGATTGACTTTAGGACCTTGGCGCCTACCACCACCACCACGTCCTCCACCACCCCTGCCACGCCCAAAATCATGTGATTGTGGGCAATTCCAGCTAATGTAGCCAATCTTCTCGCAAGTAAAGCACTCGTGGTAATTTGTAACAGTCAACGCAGATCTAGCAGGAGGTGGTAGGGTACCCGATGTCATGACCCATAACCGAGTCTCCCCCATCACCATAGTGCCTTCTCCATGGTGAGCAGATGCGGCTAGTGGCAAACGGCAGCTCTTCTAGGCTCAAACTTAGCATTCAAGCCTTGCAAAAAGTCAAGTACTCTCCTGCGATCCACTCATTTTTTGAACATAGTCAGATGTACAGCATGAGGAATGTCTAATGGATCATAATAGTCCAAATCTGTCCACAGTCGCTAGAGTTCATTGTAGTACTCGGATACAGTCCGCTCCTCCTGAGTCATCCCTCAAAGCTTCCCTTGCACCTCAGCCGTCATCATAGCATTGCCAGCTCCAGTATATAGTCTAGATAGTACAGCGCACTTTCCGGCTGCGGTTGGAGTGACTTTCACCATCCCAGCAATAGAAGGGTTCAATGAGTTCAGCAACCACGCTTTCACTAGAGAATTAGTGGTTTTCCAGTTCTGCCATTCCAAACTATCTTTAAGGGGCTCGACAGATGTCTCCTGCACACAGTTAGCAAGCCCCTTTGACTCCAAAATCATAATCACCCTCCTAGACCAACTTAAATAGTTTTTGGTTCCCTCCAACCTCACATCATTTGGCATGAGCTCTATCTTTTTCACCGTTTGTGAATATGGCACTGCCATCACAGTTTTGTCCAATGATGAGATGTCACTCGTCTTCATTGTCATCATCTCCATCATCTTCGCCATAAACTCTTACATAGTTGGAACTGTGGTTGTCATCTCAACATGTCCCAAAAAGAAATTGAGCTCAAGCATTGACAATCCCCTTCTCTCTCTTTTTTTTACGCCACAAAAGATCCGGTATACATGAGATCTAGATCTGCCACAGAAGATCTTGACTTGGAGTCCTCTAAATCACTGAGTAAAAAAAAATCAGCGGGCGGGCTCGGCGGGGTGCTGGCTCGGCAAGCGATGTGCGGACATGGGCTCAGCGGTGGTCGCGACGCACGGGCGCAAAGGGTTAGCCGCCGTCGCCGAGCGCAGGCAGCCGAGCGTGGGCGGCGCGCGGGTGCAGAGGCGGATGGCGGGCGGCCGGTGAAGTTAGGTAAGTAAATGCGGTGGCTGCACTTGAGGGACGATGGCTCTGATACCTAATTGATTTTAGGGCTTTATTGTTTGCTTGTAAAAATAGATACAATTATTCTTTTTTTATAACCCTTAACAAATGATTAATAAGAATCCTAATAGAAAACTAATACGAATCCTAATAGGCTAAGAATTCTAATATGATGCTCTATCCAACACAATATGATGTGATGATCAGATAAAGCTAAGCATAGCATAGATACTAAACCGCCTGTTGAGAAGTATAGACACATACACAAAGGTATACTTGTAAGAAAGGAAACAAGTATGGACCTAAATGTAAAGTGACAATAAACTATATGTATCCAGGGATTAAATGAAATAGAGTAATTTTTTTCCCCAAAACATCATGGTATCAGAGCCACTTCCCAACCCTAACCAGTCAGAAACCTCTCCTTCTTCGGCCACCGTCCTCCCTATCGTTGATCGGCGTCTAGGAGAGGAAGGGGCTTCGGCTCGACGTTGATGGATGGCAAGGAAGAGGCGGCGCATACCAACACCGCTTGAAGGGAGGAGATCGGCGCGCCGCCGACGAAGGAGGAGGCCCGCCTCTGTTGAAGGGACCTCGCGAGCAGCCGGTGAGTAACCACGCTAGATCCACGCCGTCGTTAGTGCTTCCACAACCGGAGGAGCCAAATTTGGAGGTGAAGCTACTCGATGGGAGGCACTGGAGCCAGAGATCGAGCAGTCTCACTGAGTAACCCACGGGCCGCCGCTGGACCTTGAGGCCCACCTTCGCCAGCGCCAACCCACGCGTTGGGCACTGCCACAGTGCCGCGAGACCTCGAGGCCCACCTGCGCCGGCGCCGACGCCGCCGTGGCGTGAAGCCTAGAGCTTCACGCTCCTCGATAAGCTCATCTCCTCGCAAGTGTAGAGGCGGCGGCGAGAAGTCTCTCTTTCTCCCCTCTGCTTCGGCTGCTGTTGTCAAGGAGGGCCGCTGTTGTCACCACCTCTTTGAGATTTTGTTTTGTTACTGTCCAAAAAGATATGGCTGAGGACAAGGCAGCTGAGGAGGAGATTAAAGTTGAAGGGATGGATGAGGATACGAAGAGGCTGTTGACGGCATTTGCAAATCTTCTAAAGACAACGGGGGTTACATCGTCCTCTTCGGTAGTTACAGTACTACCGCCACCACCTCCCATGCCTCATAAGTTGAAGTTAATGCCAATCGATTTGAAACTTGATGGTATAGCGACATACTTGCGTTGGTCCTAACGAGTGAGAGGAGCACTTGTTGCGAGAGGGCTTAAGGAATATCTGACAGGAGAGGTGAAGGCACCGACAGATCGAGGGTCCAATAAGTGGCAGGCATGAAGGTCCACTCACATGACGATCTATCTGTGGCTCCTTGGCTCCATAATTCCCTTGCTTGCCAATTCTGTTGATGGGTTGGAATCTGTGAGTGACATGTGGAGTAACTTGCATGAGAGGTTTGCGAGTGAGGGAAATATCATGAGGATTTTCTAAATTAGAGAGCAAATCAAGAATGCCACAAAGGGAGATCGCTCAGTTCAGGAGTATGCTACTGAGTTACTCCAATTTTGGACGGATCTTGATTATTTTGAGAGGGCAATATGAACCAACCCTCACTATGGTAGATGTGAGACTCCCACCTGTGCGAGGGACAAGTTGGACAGGACCATGACTTTCTTACAAGGCCTCAACAATGCATTCTATCCACGAAGATCTCAACTTCTGGGCAACAAAGAGTTCCCCTCCCTTGAGGAAGCAATTGCTGCTATGATTCATGAAGAAAGCAGGATGAAGTTGATGCCCGAAGTGTAAAACAATACTAGAGCAAAGTCAGCATTGGCGGCCTCAAACTCGAAGGATCCTATAGACTCCAAACAGGGTGTGGAGTACTAGACCTGTGGTGAGATTGGCCACATTGCTCGCTTCTGTCCCAAAAGGGATAAAGGACAGTCTCCCAGGGGTAGAGGCCGAGGTCGAGGAGGCCGTTCAGGAGGTTGACGTAGTCGAGGAGGTCTATCTAGGGGGCACAGAGCCCAGCTAGTTGCATATGAGAAGGAAGAATCCTAGTCTGATCGCTTTGGAGTGCTAAGCGCACATGAGAAGGAGGTGATCGAGATCATGAGGAAGGCCAAGCCTCCAGGTGGTAATGAGAAGGACACAAGCAGCTCATCATCTGCCACAATAGGTAACACTGCCACATTTTCTCACTCTGGTGTAAGTACTTCCACACAAGCACTTGCATCCTTTTACATGCCCAACTCACAAGATTGAGTCTTAGATACAGGTGCATCTAGTCATGTCACAGGTTCCCAACCGGAGTTTAAGACATACACCTGATTGTCTAAAACTGATGGGATCACTACTGCAGATGGAACAACACAACCTGTTGTTGGTGTTGGTTCTGTCAAGTGCACTGAGTCCCTCACGTTGTCTAATGTTTTGCATGCTCCTTCTTTTCCTGTTAGCTTGTTATCCATTAGTGCTCTCATTTTCCAACTTAATTGTCATGTTGTCTTTGACATTCCAAAGGTGCAGATTCAGGAAAATGGGTCTAGAAGAGTATTAGGGACTGGCACTTAGCATAGAGGACTATGGTACCTGGACAGGGGGGCTGGATGAGGCAGTGATGGATGCATTAGCTAATCCAAAGTCGAGGAGAGTGGAGAGTGTGGAGCAGCAGATCCTACTTTTACACTGTCGTGTGGGACATTCTTCTTTTTCATTCTTGAGTAGAGTGTTTTCTCACTTGTTCATGAGAGCATAGGGCAAACAACTTGTGTGATGCATGTGAGTTTGGGAAACACACCAGAAACTCATATATAAGTTCTGGTCATAGAAGTTCTACTGTATTTGAATGATATATTCTGATGGTCCATGCTCCACAACTTCTATAAATGGATTTAAATAGTTTGTCTCTTTCATTAATTGTCATACTCGATTAGTGTGAGTTTACTTGATGAAAAGTAAGAGTGAAGTGTTTGAATATTTTCAAGACTTTCACATGTATATTCAAACTCAGTATGGTGCTAAGGTGAAGATACTGAGGACAGATAATGATCTGGAGTATACCAACAAAGCCTTCAAAGACTACTTATTAGCTACTGGGATTCATCACCAAACCACCTGCCCGTACATCCCAGCTCAGAATGGGGTTGCAGAAAGAAAAAATAGGCATCTTTTAGAGATAGTTTGATGCATGACGATGGGGATGAATGTTCCTAAGAACCTGTGGAGTTATGCAGTGTTGACTACTGCCATTTGATTAACAAAATGTTTTCACAGATTCTGGATTGGAAGACCCCTTATGAAGTGTAGCATGGAAAATTCGATCTCCATGTTGTGTAGTGTATGTTTGTGGGATATTCTCCAACTCAGACTAAAATTCTTCCTCATATGCAGCTAGCTAGGTTCTATGGCCCCCAGATGGACCTCGTCGACCACCTTGGCCTCCTGAACGGCCTCCTCGACCTTGACCTCTACCCCTGGGAGACTGTCCCTTATCTCTTTAATTTGGGATAGAAGTGAGCAATGTGGCCAATGTCACCACAAGTATAGCACTCCACACCCTGTTTGGAGTCTGTAGGAGCCTTCGAGTTTGAGACCGCCAATGCTAACTTTGCTCCAGCATTGTTTGACACTTGGGGCATCAACTTCATCCTACTTTCTTAATGAATCATAGCAACAATTGCTTCATCAAGGGAGGGGAACTCCTTGTTGTCTAGAAGTTGAGATTTTCTCTGATAGAATGCATTGTTGAGGCCTTGCAAGAAAGTCATAGTCTTGTCTAACTTGTCTCTCGCACAGGTGGGAATCTCACATTTACCACAGTGAGGGTTGGTGCACATTGCCCTCTCAATATAATTAAGATCTGTCCAAAGTTGGAGTAACTCAGTAGCATACTCCTGGACTGAGCGATCTCCTTGTGTGGCATTCTTGATTTGCTCTCTAATTTAGAAAATCCTTATGATATTTCCCTCACTCGCAAACCTCTTCTGCAAGTTACTCCACATGTCACTTATAGATTCCAACCCATCAACAGAATTGGCAAGCAAGGGAATCTTCTGAAGACAACGTTGAGGAAAAAGCATCTTTGCCCAGTAGTGGCAGCCCTCGTTTACTTAGCATCCTTCACATCAGCAGCAGCAGCGGCTCCTTCATAGCAACAGCAGAACCTGTAGGGGCAATTCTTGGAGTGGACGCGGCAGTGCAAGAACTGGAGGCCGCGAGCGGTGGCCGTCGGTGGGACGAGGAGCTGCTGTGGGTGCACCTGCGACGGGGGCGCCAGAGGGTCGAACCCGCCACGCCGCAGCCATCGTGGAAGCTGGAGGGGTCTCTGCCGACTCAGGAGGCGACGGATGTGACGTCTATGTAGCAGCTGGGTGCCACCCTGCGGGAAATCCACGACATGATGCAGGACGAGCGGCACCGCCGCAGCAGGAGGAGGGTTCATCGTCGGCGACGCTGCCTGTGCGCCGTCCATCAACGTCAAGCCTGATCTAGCGCGGTTCCTGAAAGGGATCTAGAATATCGACTAGAGGGGGGTGAATAGGCGATTTTGACAATTTAACAACTAATCAAACAATTATCAATAATTAAGAGCAAATAGCTAAAAACTAGATGAACATCAAGCAAATTAACACAAGGATATATCCCGTGGTCTCGGTGATTTGCTGATCACCCCTAATCAACGTTGAGACAAACTCAAATCTCTAACCGCTCTTCTATCTAGTCGACTTCCTCTCAAGAAGTGACTTAGATCTCTAGCCGGATTAGTATGATAAGTTATACAAACCTCGATTCCACTATTGATGCACTTTACCGCTCCGGCAAGGCGTGCTCGACCCCTTCACAAGTTGTTTTGAGGTTTCTTCACAATCTTCCTTGAAGAGCTCTCTAAAACCTTTCTCCTAACCGTCTAGGAGCCGGCAAGCTCCAAGAGTAACAAGCCGGTGATGATCACTTAATGCTCTTCTAGTGCCACAAGGTTGATTTAGTGATCTAAATGCAATGCACTAGAAGATCTCAATTGCATACTCTCTCAAATACAAGAAAATGAACACTAGAGAGTATGAAACGTGGTTAAGCTCTTAAGAATGAAGACAATGTTCACAAATATGCCAAAAGTCCCCAACAGGATCATGCATGGGAGTATATATACCCCCCACAATAAATATAGCCGTTACAAGCCGTTGGAGGAAAAAGATCACTTGGTGGTCAGACCACAGATATAAGCCCGGTCAGACCGCCGCAATTGCAACTGCATTAAACAGGCGCAATAAATGCTCACCTGCCCTTGTCGGGTACTCTCACGGTCAGACCGGAGCCAACGGCGGTCAGACCGTGAAACCATCCAGAGACGACATTGTTTCTGGACATGATTTACGGTCAGGCCGAAAACTTCGGACAGACTGGTTACACGGTCAGACCGCAGTACAAAATCGCGGTCAAACCGTTTTAGCGGTCAGACCGGACCAACAATCGGTCAGACCGACGAGCACACTAATTTTCATAAAGAATATAATCATGAAGCTCCAGGAGTCTGACTCAAGGTTTAACTACGGACAGACCGACCTTTTGGAAAAATAAACACACTTCATCATAACTGTCGGTCAATCCGAAACAACACTCGGTCAGACCGTTTCTGCGGTCAGACCGGCTAACAATCGATCAGACCAACAGAGACTGAACTTGGCTGTTTTGAATGGATAAAAGTATTTTCAAAGGATATGACCTTCTAGTATGCAATGCAAGTTGTTTTTAAGACTTGTGGCACACAGATGAACTATTTAGTGATACACCACATGCTCCTCTTAATAGTACGGCGACTATCCTATAATCCGGTCAAAATTCTTCTCTAATCACCTTAGACCGGTAAAAGGAAAAAGACCATATTCCGTACCTTTGCCTCTTTGCTCAACGTCCTTTCTTCACCATGTAACTCTTTCTTTACCTTTCATTATCCTATCTTTTGATTTTGTTTTTGACACAACTTAACAGGTATCGTTAGTTCAACATTTATAATTGTCATTAATTACCAAAACACTCTTTTAGGGGCCTAGAAGCTACAGTTCCTCGCCGGCGGCTCGCAAGGTCAGCAACGTGCGGGCCTCCTCATTCGTCAGCGGCACGCAGAGCTCCTTGCTCCTGCGGCGTTGGTCCGCGCTGCCTCTTCCTCTCTGATACGAGTGGCACTCACATACCAGGAGCACCTCCTCTCCGTAAACCCTAGCCTCTACACGGTTCACCTCGCCATCTCCTTCGTGGGAGATCGGTGTGCTGGGTCTTGCACTTTATGCTTCCGAGGGGGAGAGAACGGAGGGAGCTGAGGACAATGGCGATGACGTGGAGGCGAAGAAGGCACAGGTGGCAGTAGGTTAGGGATGGGAATAGACTCTGATACCATGTAGTTTGGGAAAAGATTAATTCAATTTCATTAGCCCTGGATACATAAAGGATCATTGTCACTTTACACTTAGATCCCTGCTTGTTTCATTTCTTACAAAAACATCCTTTATCTATATTTCTCAACACAAACAACTTGTACATATTACATCACGAGCATCATCATGCTATGGAAGTTTCAAACTCTATAATAATTTGAGCTTATACACATTGCTCAAAGAACTACACACAGCTTTGAGCTTACACATAGAATACCTGTCCAACATTCAGTAGGCTCTCATGGGGAACATTGAAGATGGCACTGTTCTCTCTGCACATCTTTCTTAGAAAAACATACAGGTAGTTGATGACAATCTTCTTGATGAACCCCGAATCCCTGCGAGCTCTGATGATCGTGTTCCCGAGGATGTGCACCACCCCTGAGTCCTTGCAGGCATTTAAGAACTCAATCTCGTCCCCCACTGTTTGAAATGTCCGACCCGACAACATGACCAAGTTTCCCCTATGATTTGGGGAGTGTACTT
Source organism: Pharus latifolius (assembly GCA_019359835.1). Classification (NCBI taxonomy): domain Eukaryota; kingdom Viridiplantae; phylum Streptophyta; class Magnoliopsida; order Poales; family Poaceae; genus Pharus; species Pharus latifolius. Next base: position 58,779,432 of record CM033327.1, read on the forward strand.
GTACAATGGAATCATGAGATGAGTAGCTGAGACTCATGTTAGAACTGTTGGTGTTGCCAGTAATGCTGGTCGGATTGATATTGCTTGCCTGATTTATCTCGTGAATGCTATAATCCTCGGAGTCCGTGTACTCTTCCATCATACTCTCCAGCCGGATGAAGAGCAATAGGCTGTCAAAGAGCATCTTCTCGAAGTCATCGTCCTTCTTGTGGATATCCTTGTAACCATACCGCGCCACACAGCGAAACATGTGAAAGTTCTTCGGCCCAATCCTCCTGACCAGGAACCTTTCATCTGGTGGCACCATATAGACAGGAAGGTACTTGACACATACAAAGACTAGAGTTGAGTGGATGGCTGGGAGGTTGGTAATGAAGTGTGAGAAGATGTGAGGGACACCATTGGCCAGCTCAGTGTACACCAGGCCTATCCCAGGGACCCTTACCAAACCAAGGCTTGGACCAAGGCCTAAGATCCATGACATAGACACCTTGCTGTGCATCTCAAATTCGTAGCGCTTGAGTGTGCCATAATGCCATACATACATGATAAGGAGGAAGGCGGCGGCAAAGACGAGAGGGACCCACCCGCCCTGGTCGATCTTCAGCATGACCGCAGAGAAGTAAGGAACCTCGACAAGCAATGACAGTGCAGTGAAAAGGAAGACCAAGGCCCAGTGGCTGCGCCACACCAGCAGCATTATGGGGATCATGAGAAATGTTGTGACAAGCATAACCATAATCACAGCAGTTCCTGTTGACAAAACATCCGTGTTAACAAAAAAGTATAGAGAAGTAAACGTGTCTAACTTGAAATTTCTATAGAGATATAACATAACAATGCAAGATATGAGAAACTTTTACCATATGCGTTTGCAATCTGAAATTGGTTTTTAAATCCGGCAGTGACAGCTATGCAGAGAACCATAAGGACCCAATTAACATCAGGACTGTATATTTGGCCAAGATACTTCTTGGAAGTATGAATAATCTTCACTCGGGGGAAGCACCCTAGAGCAAGTGCTTGCTTGATAATCGAATATGTTGCAGATATAGTGGCCTGACTAGCAACTACAGCAGCAGCAGTAGCAATGGCAAACGCTGGCCAACGTACACAATCTGCACAAATTAATCATGTCACCATGTAATCGCATAGTATGGCAATTGAAGAGTTTATGTGTCTGATAATACCTGGCAAGGAATAATAGAAGGCATGGGAGAGATTAATTTTGTTCTCAGATATATAAGCAGCTTGACCAGCATATTGCAAAAGAAGGCAAGGGAACACAACCACAGTGAAAGCAATCTGCATATTAAAATGACATAGGGTGAAGTCAAGATGTAAGAGAATAAGCAGGCTTCTATTCTCATGTTACATAGCCTGTTAAAAATTCTAGATATGCCTCTAAAAGAATTTCCTTAGTGAATCCATGCTGCTTAATTCTTATAAGTACATGCACACAGAACAAAAGCAAGAAATGATACCTGGATAGCTTGCACAGGAAAATGCGAAAGATCGGCAAACAATGCTTCTGTCCCTGGAGAATGAAACAAAAAAAAAATCAATTCCAGTTATTAAAACAGGCGTAACCACATGTGATTGTGATGATCAAGTAAGACGTCTAGACCTGTGATGCTGAGCATAATTCCTCCCAGAGATTGCCAGCTGCTCTTCCCTCGCTTTAAGTACCAATATACATAAACAGGATTGAATGCCTTGAGAACTGATCGATCATATCTCCAAATGTTTACAGCTCCCAAGATTCCAATTAGAATGAACCAAAGGAAGACTATTGGTGCAAAAAGCCAGCTAACTTTATCTGTACCATAGTGCTGCACGCTGAATAATCCAATCAATATGACCACAGAGACTATTACTGCCACATCTGACATGGAAAAACACAAGGAGTCAACTATCCACAAATTGATCATAAGTACCATCTAATTGTTTTATGGTAATATCCTGGTTATAAAAAAGAGAACAATCCAAATGTACTAATTCAAAGTTCCTATATTGAAAAGGAAATGATGGTAAAATACTTGATATGGTTCTCCGTATTCCTAGTTAAATTAAGTGCAATTGACAAATTTGAGATATTTCTAAAGTGCAATAACAACTAGATATATTTCATTGAATGAACAAACAGTAGATAGATGCTAATAAAATCAGAGAATACTAACTTCAACATTTCACATTTACCATTGCTCATTCTGGGTTCTTCGACCTTTATTCCACCAGATGCAGAAAGAACTGCAAATTATAAGGCAACCATAAACATCTTTACATGGGAAAAGGTTAACAATATAACTGTGATATAATCAAATAACAGTCTAGCATTACAAATATATGTCAAAAGGTAGAGAGATATAGAGTACAATAAAAAGGCCAGAAAAGTACTATAACAACACAAATAAATGTAGTGGATTTGGAAACTGACACACTTGTGTTTGATTGATGATCTCACTTAAAGTAGTTCACCCACAAAAGAGCACCACATAAGACTGAAATAACATTGCAATAACAGCACAAAATGAAACAGGAGACCACCATTTGCCTGTAATTTATTAGTGTGAATGTGTGATCCATCTGTATTGGTGTTCAGGTTTGGACAATACTGGACCAGCAGCCTGACCAACCACATCTGAAAACTTTACACACACACACAAAGATAGAAGCCATTTTATACTCTCGGAAGTATGTAGTCTTTTAAATTATACTATAGATACTTCTTTCATGTATCTTGGATACTTATTTGGTTATATATATTTCTTTCGTTGTCTTCTATACTATTTATGGAAAATATACCTTATAACTTTATAATCATATATAAGATACGTAATCATTAGTACATGTTTTGTTATATATATACTTTTTTAGTTGAATAATACATTATTTATGAAAAATATATCTTACAATTTAGAAAAATAAATACCACACTTCATTGATACTATTATACATACATCTCAATAATCAAAACAGTATTTAGACTACAAACACGAAATATATAGTGTATTTGAATACTAGGAGTACCTAGCAGTATAAAATCATTTTCCTGCTTTTGTTATGATACTGTTATACATACATTTCAGTAACCAAAATAGTATTTAGATTACTTACAAAAAATATGTGGTGTATTTGAATGCCGGGAGTAAATACTCCAAGCAGTATAGAATTATATATATAATGCAGATCTTTTGCAGTTTACAAAAAAAAAAAAAGAACAAAAAGTAACAGGAGACCACCATGGCCTAAGTCATTCATATTTAAGCATGAAAACATCATATTTGACTTGTCTGACTGCTGGGACATAATCTAATTGCAAAAGATGGAGCACAATATAAGTTAAAGGAACTTTCACCCTGCTTTTTCCATGATAAAAGTTTGATCTAATGGTTTCTTACAAAGAAAGTTCATGCTCATTAAACCAAGGATAGATTTTATCGACGACTATGCAGTTTAGCTAGTCATATCAGGCTGGCAGTTCTAAACAATCTCTGACCATATTTATTTTGAATTTTGAGCAAATCTGATACTAAATCAAAGATGAAGCATAGAGAGATTCACCTGATATAGCAGGAGTGAGGATTCCATCTCCAACAGCCATGCAAGCACCAAAGAGGACAAGAATAAGAATAACATTCTTTCTGAATTGGTGCCCCTCTAACCATCTTTTGATCTTTGCAGCAAGAGACTTCTCATCGTATATGTGACAGCTATATGTTGTTAGCTCTTCATCTGTTCTATGTTGATTGGGAATAGTGTTTATCTTTGCGTGCCGACAAAGCAGTGAATAAAGAGCAAATGTGCCACCTGAAATTACAAATAAGTCTCTCATATGTTGATATTCAGAGAGAAATACAAGTTTAATTAGGGGCCAAACTCCACACTCCATTTAACTGCTATGCTGAAAAATATAAGAAGGATACCTACGCATCACCATTTCAAGCCACTCCGGCAGTGCAAAGTACACTTGAGTGTGTGATATTGACATGCTGACTTTTATGTCTGCTATATCTCAAGTACCAAAAATGATTCCACACTGTGGTGCACAAAACTCTGTTTCCCCACATTGGAAGCAATTACACAAACAAGAGTGTCGTGCATTAGCAAAAAGGGCACCGAACTGATATTGTAAAATATATTTCTCCTGTAGTGTGCAGTGCAATGTTTCCCAATCACCTACCTCGGACTCCCTTTGTCAACACGGAAAATAAGAAGAGTTGACTTCCAGCCGCTGCTAGACAAAGTATCAAACAAAATAGCTGGCTGGAAAGCAAAGCTATTATCTACTGGAGGAAGGTTGGTACTAGTGAAATCGGTCTTATCCATGCAACCGGTATATCAAATGTCGGTAATGGTATTACCGAAGTGGGTATGAAAACAATTGATCAAAAACGCAGAAACTTTCTATGGAAATGAGAGGATAATATAGCAAGCGGCAATGTCACTTGCCATGGTCAAAGGTGTGCATGCCACTCAAGAATGGAGGACGGGGGGTCCTTGGTCTACATCCCTTTGACTTGGCCCTCTGCATGAGATGGGAGTGGCTGGCGTGGACGAAACCGAATAGACCATGGGTCCCCTTCTTTCAACAAATGAAACACTACTTATAGCTATGTTTGAGGCCAAAATGTTGATAACAGTGGGAGATGGCAGGCGGGTTCTGTTTTGGCATTCAAAATGGTTGGACAACTAATCAATCCTACAGTTGGTTCCAGCTCTGGGGCAATGTGTATGCCGCCGCAAACGCTCCATGACCTCACAAATGGTTGCAAGACATTCGGGGGACAATTTCAAATCAGACGACAATGGAGTTCCTAAATCTTTGGGATCGCCTTGCGCACGTCCAGGTCGACGTCACTCTGAATGACACAATAGTCTAGACGGCAACAGGGGATCACCATTTCTCTGAGCTATCGGCATACTCTCAATTCATGCAAGGAAAGGCATTGTTTGGATGCCACAAAGCAATCTGGAAATCACTGGCACCTCATAGGTGAAAGTTCTTTGCTTGGCTAGCAGTTCACAAGAAATTCCTAACAACAGATTGTTAAGAATTTTGTATATTAATCTGAGAACCCGTAGGGCAAAATATATACACAAATTACAGAGATGTTTTAGGAAACAAATCCTAACAAATAAAACAGAATAAAATAGAATACATATCTCTAACATCCCCCCTCAAACTCATGGTGGGTCAGTAACACTGAGTTTGGAGAGAAAAACATATGTTGCGCCCGAATTTGCGGCTTGGTGAAGAAATCAGCAAGCTACAACTCAGAAGGCACATACTGTAGAGAAATCACGCGCTCCTGCACCTGCAACCGTGTGTACGAAGCATCGACACCAATATGCTTGGTGAGCTCATGCTTCACGGGATCACGCACAATACTAAGAGCACCAGTACTGTCGGACATCAGAGTCGTCGAAGCAGAAACTGGGACACCAAAATTAGCAAGTAACCAGCGTAACCACGCAACCTCAACAGTCACAGACGCCATAGCTTTCAACTCAGCCTCAACACTCAAACAGGAAACTGCAGTCTGCTTCTTAGTCTTCCAGGCAACAAGAGAGGAACCAAGAAAAACACAGTAGGCAGAAAGGGACCGACGATAAGAGGAATCACTGGCCCAGGTCGCATCACAATATGCCTGAAGCTGAAGAGTACTAATGCAAGGGAAGAACAAGCGGTGAGACATCGTACCACGAAGATAACGAAGAACACAAAGAAGATGACTATAATGAGTCTGAGTGGGCGAACAAACAAACTGACTGAGAATGTGGACCGCAGTAGATCAGGCTCCCAACCAGATGATGATAGCGAGTAGGATCCTCGAGAGGAGCGTCATCCGTGGGACGGAGCTGCAGGTGAAGCTCCATAGGTGTCAACAGTGCGCTGATCAGTGAGACCAGAACGAGCGAGAAGATCCTGAATATACTTCTGCTGAGAGAGGTAAAAGTCATTAGGTGTAGAGGTAACCTCAATCCCCAAGAAGTAACGTAAAGGATCCAGATCAAACATGAGAAACTGCTCACTAAGATGCTTCTTCACAAAGTCAATATACGCAGGATCATCATTGATGATCATGTCATCGACATATAGAAGAAGAGTCCGACCACGAGATGACGTGTGAATAAAAAGAGCAGGGTCATGAGAGCTAACAGAGAATCCAACAGCAGTGACAACAGAAGAAAAGCGCTCAAAAGCCCAAGGAGCTTGCTTGAGACCATAGAGGGCACGACGAAGACGACAGACATGACCCTCAGGAGCAACGAAACCCAGAGGTGGTTGCCTGTAGGCTTCATGTAAGTCACCATTCAGGAAAGCATTCTTAACATCCAGCTGAGAGAGAGACCACTGTCGAACTGAGGCAACAACAATGAGAGTGCAAACAGTAGTCATATGAGAAACTGGAGCAAAAGACTCATCATAGTCCCTGCCATGTTCCTGTTGGAAACCATGTGCGACAAGACGAGCCTTGTAACGCTCAATGGTTCCATCAGACCTGGTTTTGATCTTAAAAACCCACTTGTATGTGATAGGAGTAGCATGAGCAGGCAAAAGAACAAGATCCTAAGTGCCAGTACGCTGAAGAGAGCTGAGTTCCTCGGTCATGGAAAGCTGCCAGTCAGGATAGGAAGCAGCCTTACAATAGGAGCGAGGCTCAGAGACAGCAGTAGTAAGAGCGGACGCATATCGATCCGGAGGGCGGATGGTACGACGATCCCGAAGGTGATACCAAGGAGAAACAGGAGAGGATAAAGACGAAGAAAACTCCACCTGAACTGCAGTAGAAGTGGAGGGAACAGATGGCTGAGAAACAACCGGAGGGCGCCGAGTGTACTGAAACTGGAAAGAAGACGCACGACCAGGCAGAGACTTAATGGGGCAGGGAGAGTAGATTTGTCAGAGGGACAAGGTGCCGCAGGAATAGGTGGAGGTAACCTAGGAAGAGGTAGTGGCGATGAGTCAGGGATGGATAGAAACGAAAATGTCTCAGAGGGAGTAGACGCCTGGGGGGCAGAAGCACGATAGTAGTAGGCCGAGTCTCATCAAAAGTGACATCACGTGAAACTCTGATCTTCCAAGCAGAAGGATCATAGCAACGATAACCCTTATGCTCTGAGCTGTAGCCAAGAAAAGCACACTCGACCGACTGAGCAGTCAGCTTTGTGCCTTCTCGAGGCTGCAGAAGAACGAAACAGGTACAACCAAAGACACGAAGATGAGTATACTGAGGAGAACGATTGTAGAGATGCTGAAAAGGAGCAGTCCCCTGAAGAGCAGTGGACGGCTGAAAATTGATGAGATAAGTAGCTGTGGAGACAGCTTCAACCCAGAGGGGCGGCGGTGGCGGCAGCAGAGGGAGGCGGTGGCTCGGGGTAAGGCGGCGGCAGCCCCGAAGGTGAGGGCGGGGCGGCGGCGGCAACTCTTAGAAGAGGGGTGGCAGCGGCCGAAGGTGAGGGCAGCAGCAACGACCCATAGAGATAGATCAACAGCGGCAGCGGCCTAAAGATTAATGGGGGCGACGGCGGCCGAAAAAAATTATGGTTTAATCTTGCTCTGATACTATATTAGGAATTTTATATATTAATTTGAGAGCTCGTAGGACAAAATATATATACAAATTACAGAGATGTTTTAGAAAATAATCCTAACAAACAAAACAGAATAAAATAGAATACATATCTCTAACACAGACAACCTGCAAAAACGAGGTTGGCCTTATTAGGAAATCAACCAATAAATTGTATTAGAGTTAAAATCAAGTATATATAAGATGCAGACTAAATGAGTCATATGGGCCATATGCACTATACAACCATGCATAACAGGCCTCACCCAAACCACAGCTTCCTTTGCAATGAACAGCAGCAACAGGAGACATGCAATCGTCTCCTACTCAACTGCACATACACCCAAAAGATATGGGAAGACTATCTGACCTGGGCAGGGATGCCTTAACTCAGGCCCATAGGAAGCCAAGCTTCGTTGGAAGACTGGTGGTACAATTCTCGAAAGAAGGTACAAAACGGCAATAGAAAAATGGTTAACACCTAATCACGTTGGTAGTTTGGAGCACATAGAAGGAGAGAAACAGACGTTTTTCCAACAAGCTAGACAGTCCCCAGAGAGACTAGTGGAATTGATCAAGGAGGAGCACCGCTCATGGAGCTACGCCGGTGTTGCAGAGCGAAATGAATAGGCAAGCTGTCCACAGGAAATAACTAAGGATCTTAGAAAGGTCGATAGTGCTAATCATTGTTGCTAATCACTGCATGGGACTGTGTTGCGCTTGCATGGGACTATGCGTAGGGGATTTTTGTTTCCAATCATCTAGTTACACCTGGAAAACTGCTGCGTTTTTATCTCTCTTAAAGAATTGGTCAACAGTCTTGAGTTTGACCCTTCAAAAAATATATTTCTCTTGACGTAAGATCATATTTTTTTTATCAGGTTTTCCCTTTGAAGGCAATGTTTCATGTTCATCATTGTCGAGTACTTAAATATAAAGAAAATTAACTTCTTTGAGTGGTGTTGGAATTTTGTTTATATTGTAAAGTACATGATGACAAAGCTAGTCTCCTTGAAGAAGCACCATTCATATAGAACTGCAACAAAGGTCATCAGCATTTAGCTTGTGTGAAGTCTTACTCTTATGAGCAATGTTCTATGAACCAGTTATGATCTTTGACAGTTTTAACCCAACAAGTCAATATATTGAGAGAAAAAAAATGGCACAGGCAAATGATCTACATTTAAATTCCTGATTTATTTTTTCTCAGTGTAGGCTACCCAGGAACTTAATAAGAGCTGAACCAATGAAAGACCATAAAGTTGCATGAAACAAATTGTAGCAAATAACCAATGAGCAGGTATGCAAAGAATAATGCAGGCACGAAGCAAAATAATATTCTTGTTCTAATAAGAATTGTAGCAGTAACCAGAGCAATGTTCAGATCTTTAACTGATGACTAGTGATTGCACTGCAAGCTAGATCCTTTCATTTACTTTTAGGAAGGAATCAGATTAAAACTTGCTATTCGTGCTCATGTCCTAGCACATACAATTTTCATCTTCTGGCAATCTTCAAATGGTTGTAGAACACATTATAGAGTCTAGACTCCACTGTATCTCAACAAATAAGACACATAAGTTATTAACTTCAAGGAAGCAAGATATTTTCTTACCTTGGCCATTATCATTTGCCCTCAAGACAATAAAAACGTATTTAACAAGTGGAATGAGAGTGAGGGAGTAAATAATGAGTGACAGTGCTCCAATGACTTGCTCCGTGTCTTGTACACCATGGGGAAATATGTTGTAGAAAACATATAGAGGTGATGTGCCCAAGTCTCCGAATACCACCCCAAGGCTCTGGAAAGCTAGTTGTAATAGCAAAATTGTAGGGTAGGTCTGCATGTGAAAAAGGGGAAAACAAGGGAAAGGAAAGAATAAAGTTAATATACTTTAGCAGCTCATTTTTCAGAATCAGTGTACCTAATCACAATGCATCGTAAGCTGCATCCTGGACAAACTAGATTGGTATATATCACAATTGCAAATTAGTAACATGTATAAGCACAATATTTTAAAATTACTGATATTATCTTTTGCTTTCTGGTCACATAAAGAAGTGACAACTTAGTAACTCTATCAGAACTAATTGCAAGCAATTAAATGATAGGCACCTTTTCTCTGTACATATTCTTCAATCTCCCAGCCTCCGCGTCCATTGGCTGATCAAGGTTCCTCTCCTGCTCCCACATCGGGCCCTTACTGGAATGCTCATTTCCTGAACCAGTCTCCATGAGTCCACACTAACTCGCAGCAGTCTTACAGTCTGAAGGCATAAAAGAACCATCTTAGTCTAATTTTTTCTGTCCCCTCATATAAAAAGATAGTTCCAATACAACAGACGCTGATTACAGGTTAGAAGATCATCACAAACCACTTTTCCAGTTTGGGTCTTTGACAAGAGTAAACAGAAGCAAAAAACTTCCTTTTAAAATATAAAAAAGGATTCATTTTCAAGTTGGAAGTAAAATAGTGATTCCGGAAGGACCAAGTGGATGAATGAAAGCAAGGATTCTTCAGAGTGCTGAGATTCTTGGATAAATGAACCAACCAACAATATAAGAGTCATCAAGAAAACAGAAGCGGAGCTCCAGATGCAAGTCGAAATGACAGGCCATGACCATACGGCCATATGATGATCAAACTTTTGGATTAATAATATAAGCACCAGAATCCAATGCAATTAAAATGGAATCAGAAGAGTTTGATACCCAGATGCTGATATTCCAAATCATCAAGGACAAAGAATTCTTATTCTTGGTGTTTGCCAGAGGAGCATATGATTGTGACTCCTGGATGTTAGGCACAGTGGGACAAACAGAAGGGAGCCAAATACCAAATTTGATCCAACATTCGAATTCAATACCATAATTCAGGAAATCAAACACAAGCCCATCACCTCAGAACAAACCAGTAACACAAAATTCTTCGATCCTAAACACATGGTAGCAAATGAAAAGCCATCCAGAGATCAAATTTGAATTCCTGTATCAATTGCGGCACAAAATTTCTAATGATGCGCGATTAAAGCTAGAGCTACGAGACATCCAAGCAATACTTTTAGCATCCAAATTGAAAACTTTTCAAGACAATCAAACACACAAAAAAAAAAATCAAATTTTGATGCCATTTTCTTCATCTGTACCAACAATTTCAAGGAACAAGATGTTTCTAACCTTCCAAAACAAGAAAAGACATGAAGAATTCTCGGATTTCAAGCTCACAGCAAGCCATGATAAAATCTGACATACCAACCTTCCAACACCATCAAGAACAAAGGGAAATGCTTGCCAAGATCAAAATTCGAGCCCAGTTTCGTGCTCACCACAGAACCGTCCTCCAATACCATCAAGAACTCGCGCGTGACGTGGAGATGTTTGGCGAGAGAGAGAGAGAGAGAGAGGCGGGCGAAAAATTCGCATGAGATCATCAGATACTTGAGAGAAGGGGGAGAAAAGTTGGTTTTTTGGGCTGCTTATGTGGCCTCGAATATGGGAGTAGTCGCTGTTTCGTCGCGTCCGTTGCATCCAATAATTTTAGCAGTTGACAGCGAAGGTAGCAAATGCAAGTGCGCCACAAAAAGTCAGTGAACCCATATACTGAACTAATGATTTTTCCCATCTAAGTTCTATCATATCTTAGTGTGTGTTTTCTTTCATGCTTGAAAAGTAGGGAGAGGAGAAAATATCTTAGATCTAAATTGCGAAAGAAGAGGAGAATAAGCTTAAATTATCTTAATTTTCCTATTTTTACCATACAATGGATAATGGCAAAAATTAAGATGATACATGGCAAGATGATGTTGCGAAGTGCTGGAATGGTACATGTGGTTTTACGGGGGAAGGGTTAGAAAGTGCACTCTGGCACAAACATTAAAGCAGAGAGAATGAGATTATGAGAGTGGTCCAGCAGCAGCCCACTCCATCCCAACCTGGCGGCCCATTAACCACTGTGTCTTTCTTTCTTCTTTTCTACGGTCCTCATTAGTACTAGAGACAAAAACTAGATAAAAAAGCATCTTATCTCAAGGGACGGTACAAAAAGATCTGTAGTCATCCGACGACTCAAATCAACTGCATCCACTCAGCATTTCTAGTTGTTTAGATGTTCCAAGAAATGAAGTTTTTTCGATGTGTTTCTCCTCTCAGTTTATTATGTTGTGAGAAATTAACACTTGAGGCTTCAAGTTAAAATTGCTTAGTATTGGGGGAACATAATTAAGGACACGGGTTGGTTGGCTTTGGGGGAATATAATTGCACCAAGGACGCGGGTTGGTTAAGAAAGCAATACTACCGTTGCAATCGATGGACGTCTATTAGAAGAAAAGGTAGCCGTTAAAGAATTCCACCGGACAAGCTGGAATGCTCATGATTTCTGCCAATTGGCAAACCATGATACTACTAGACTAGAGTCTGTACTCACCGGCATATGTACTCTATTCCATGCATGTCAAACCATCTTTAGACTAATATATTCATCCTATCCTATTCGAAAAAGTATGTGAATACTAAACAAATACTTTTTCATTCTCCTTTTATAAAAGTATTGTCAATATATACACATATATCACTAATACACATTACGACATGCTTTAGTTTAACATAATATTTGTTGAGTGAAATTATTGCAGTTAATTATTCATTTCACTTCAGATTTTAATGGACAAAATAACCCTAACAAAAAGAATTCCATAGATTTGTCGTAAATATGATTGGACATGCATACAGATCGTTCAATTAAAAATTGATGTTCTAAATGGATCATGACCACAGTTAAAAAAAATAAAAATTATTTTTTTATTTTTAATCGATGCTTACTGTCAATTGTAAAATCCGACGCCAAAAATTGTGTAGCAGTAATAAACCTAGAGAGAGAAAGGGAAGAGTAGAGAGAGAAAAAAATTCATACTAAGAAAAAAAAAAGAAAAGAAAAGGAGACAGAGAGAGAGAGGTTTTAATAAAGCTTTCTTCTTTTCTTGGCATTCAACTACCCTCAGAAAGCACGGGAAAGTGAAAGCCAAGCCCCCAGCCTTTCTTCTTCTTTGCTGTTGCTGCTGGTTGCTGGTGAGAGAGACAGAGAGTGGGAGAGGGAGCGGCCATGGTGAGGAAGCATGGATGGCAGCTCCCAGCCCACACCCTACAGGTACCACTCTCAAATTCTGCTCTCTTTCTTTCTTCTTGGTTCTTGGTTCTTGGATGAGTTGTCTACAAGAAAGAAAGTCTAGTGGGTAGTTTGTGTGCGTGTCGAGCTGCCTGGTAAGGAGATGAACTCGGTGTAGAATTCCATCCTGTGCTGCAAGAACCTCGCGATCTTTGTGCCTCTTTTAAAGATCTGTTGGGAGAACCCAGTTGCTAGTCAACTTTCCTTTTTACTTTTTCATTTTTAGTCTATTTACGAGGAGAAAAATGTCCGATGTGAATTCTCAGAAATTTGGGTGTTGACTGCTGAGGCCAATGCTTGCAAGGAGGCTGCAAAATGTTGGTAGTTTTACCACTTGTGTTAGATTTATAGTATTCTCCGACGTTGCGGTGCTCATTGGTTTGGTTCTTCGTAAGGGCGGCAGGAAGTGGTAAAACCCTAATGCTAAATCACCCCCTTATTAGGGGGACTCCTTGAGAGGTATTCTCCACGGCTGGTAAAAAGTCGCAACCTTGGCGTTTATTTTGTTTGATTTCTGCATTTAAGTAGCTCCTGAAGGGATAAGTTGGTCATGTCATAGGTTTATGCGACTGGTGAGAGATACAAATGGAATTGTTTAAATGCCCTAATTTTGCCACAAGTCTTCACTTGTAGTTGCACATTTTGGGGCAAAGAGACCTCTGAAGATAATTCTCAATGGTTTAGTGTCTGTAAGAATTGAGGTGTTAAGGAAAGTTCTTTTTGTTTCATGTGGTGAAAATGCATCTGTTAGTTTTGCATTGTGCAAGGAAGTACTTTACAACATAGGCAGTTTCTCCATCAAAAGTAGTAATGTTTGGTTTGTTGTTGGTGTTCTTATGTGGTCCAGCTACCCCATCATGGTTTTGCCTCTGTTTACAACAAGAGTGATCAGTTGTTTGGAGAAAACCTACTTGCCTAGTTTGTTTCATGCCATCTATATTTCTGTGTTACTTGCTAGTATTTGTTCACATGTGTACTTGCTGGATCACCTTTTTCATCCATCATTTGGGACAATCTATTTTTCATTACCCCTGCAATTGCACCAAGTTTACTATACCATATGAACAACAAAATGGAGATTCTGCTCGCAATTTTGTTTAACCTTCACACCAATTTTTCGATCCATGGCAAGCTAATATTGGCGGAGAGGGAAGTGGAATTCTCCTCACATATTACAATCCTTTTGATCCAATTGTATATGTCATGAACTTGATTCTCTTTGCCTTTGTAATTTCAAGCAGTTGAGTTTCTTTCAAATCTCTACAAATGGTTATTTCTCTCAGCTTTCATTTCATTTTCTCATTTCTTGTGCAAGAATAAACATATCAACGGTTGCTTTCTATGACTAACATTTCCCTTGTTCTGTTGGGTGGGTATAATTTTATATGGTTACGCACTGTTTTTCAATCATGTTTGTGCACAGCTTCATGTGAGATTGATACCTTTCCATAACCGCATCCTCAGAAGTAGAAATGTGCTGAAGAAACAGAGATTTGCTAGACTGTGATATGCTCATAATGGCTTGGTCATGTCAGGGCCTTTAATGCCCTGGTTACATTGATACTCGTAAATCATGTGTGTGCATTGATTTCCTGGAGTACTGAGGATTCTTTGTTTCTTTAAGCAATAAACTTATGTGGAACGAAATTTTGTGTTTTTTATGCCACCATATTTCTCTGGTTCATACTAGCTTCAAACTACTCTCTAAATATACCAACTTGGATGCCTACTCTTGAACAATTGGATAACAAGGTTATAATATCTTGTTTTACAGATTGTTGCAATCACTGTGTTCTTCCTTCTGGTGGTTGCATTTTATGCCTTCTTTGCACCATTTCTGGGAAAGCAAGTCCTCGAGTATGTTGTGATTGGAGTTTATACTCCTGTGGTAAGCCTGCCTAATGGCCATCTCATTTGCATGCCGTTCTCATCATTTAAGAACAGCTATCTTGTGGTGTTCAAGAAACATTTCTTCAACAATGCTTTCAGGCGTTGGCTGTTTTCATCCTTTACATCCGGTGCACAACTATAAACCCTGCTGATCCTGGGATCATGGCAAAGTTTGAGGATGGCTTCGTTGGTGTACCCGCAGATGGTGCCGGAATGCAAGGCATTACTTTGCCCCAGAAAGCAAATAATGCTTCGGGAACAAACTCCCCAACATCTACTTGCAGGAGCTCTCTGGATGGCCATTCTAATCAGAGAGGTTCAGCTGTAGGAGAGAGAAACATAAATCTAGACCTGCAGCTGCCAAGAAAAAGTTCAAGCTGTTGCTTTCTTGGAGGGCTTATGTGTGCTCTGTTTGTTAAGGAGGATTGCCGGAAGACTGATGATACTGAGCAACAAGCTAATGGAGAAGATGCTCTGTTTTGCACATTATGTAACGCCGAGGTATGCTTATATAGTATTTGTATTTGTGTTTGTGTGGCATTTAGTTTGGTCACATCCCTTTTAGCTACGCAGTCTGTGCTGCACTAACCTTGTAAACTTATGCTGTTAGAACTTGCTAATGTACAAAATAAATTTTTTCAGGTTCGTAAATTCAGTAAACACTGCAGAAGTTGTGACAAGTGTGTGGATGGATTTGATCATCATTGTCGGGTGCCCTTCTTGCACTCTGTTGCCTTATTGTCTTTTAACTGTGCATAGCTGATGTTTATATCTTTGGCAGTGGCTAAATAACTGTGTTGGACGGAAGAATTATTTCACATTTATTGCTCTCATGGCAATCAGTCTCCTCTGGGTTTGTAAAATGGACTTGTTTATCTCTATTTTTTTGAATGTTGATCCCATTTTATGGTTTATATAGAGTTGTCGCTTGCCTTGTGTTGATACTGATTATATACATCATAATGTATGCAGCTTGCAATCGAGTTTGGAGTGGGCATTGCTGTTCTTGTACTATGCTTTGTCAACAAGAATGCAGAAAGAAGTATTGAAGACAAGCTCGGCAATGGCTTAACTCGTCCTCCATTTGCTACTATTGTAGTAAGTCTATAAGAAACTGTTTCAGTTTGTTAGTGTATTAGAATCTCCTGATTACTAGAGTCATCTGGAAATAGCAGTGTTTCCCCCCTTTCTTAATGAGAGAGTGATGCTGTAATACTGTCGTTTTTGCACTTAACTTTCCTCAACACATTGATAAGCTCCTTCCAGTCAGTGGTTTTCTGACTCTTATCTGGGCTGTTTTGCTGCTTGCCACCAAAATTGCTTTCTTTCTTTTTTATTATTTCACTATAGTCCCTGACAGGTATGTGAAAGTTATGATGTTGTCACCTATTTCATTTGTTTCTTTTGTTGCTTATTCTGTTATATTTTATGAAGTTAATGGGACCTAGCATGTAATACCAGAACAGAGTTGTGTGATATTTTATGTAGCTGTGCTCATCTGTCAGAATACAAAAGTTTGTAGCTGATCCAGAGTGCAATTTTACCTTGAGTGCAAATATTCCTTGCTTAAATGTTCCCACACATCTTTGTAGTTCTTCTACCTATCATTACCATACTCGATGAAACATATGCTAGCATATTGGGTGTATGATGAGCAATATTTGCTAGGTCTTGTTTTATTTTTGGGATATGAGTAAGATTTTTTTAACTATTAATTAATTGAACAATAAATTTCTTATGTGCAGGGCATATTTACTGTTCTTTCATTGGTAGCTTGCATACCTTTAGGGGAACTTTTCTTCTTCCACATGATATTGATCAGAAAGGTTTGTCTGACAATTCTGACTGGAAAGCATAATACGTCTGCAAAGTCATGTTTTTTTTTACTATATTCCTTCTCTATGTTCTATATCAGGGGATCACAACCTATGATTATGTTGTCGCAATGAGAGCTATGAGTGAGGCACCGGCAGAGGATGAGGAAGGAGCAAATATCATCTACTCCCCAACAAATTCGGCAACAACTGGATTCAGCATTGGAAGTTCACTGGGCCTTCACCACAAGGGTGCTTGGTGTACACCGCCAAGGGTATTTATCGATCAGGTAACCCTGCCTGTTTCAAAGGGATAGTATGTTGATTTGAAATTTAATGGTCTCCCAAACAAGCACATACCATGTCTTAGAAAGTTTCATAAGAATTTCAAGCTAGAAAAGATATATAATAGAGCTTTGGAAGCAGTTCTGCTAAATTTAGTTTTACTGCAAACTTTAAAGCAGGATGAAGTGATCCCACATTTGGAGCCTGGGATGGTGCCTTCAACCGTGGATCCCGATGCTTCTGGATTTGCCGAAAGAGCAAACAAAGCCAAGAAACCAGTCAAGATCAGTGCTCGGAAGCTCGCAAAGCTGGACAAAAATGAGGCAATGAAAGCTGCAGCAAAAGCTCGGGCATCATCCTCTGTTCTCCGACCAATAGATGCACGCCGTGGTCATGAAGCTGATCTTAGCTCCAGTGGCAATGCCAGCGTCAGGAGTAGCATGAGTGTTGACTACAGTGCCGCAAAGGAATCGAGGAGCGAGATGAGACTATCTTCTCTTCAGAACTCGTACCCCCAAAGTCTTGCAAGTCAGGATGACTATGATACCGGCACACAGAGTGTGAGCAGTCTAAGCAGCCCAGTCCACATCCACAAGCTTGCCCCTCACTCTCAGTTTAATGTGCCACCTTGTCCGCCTCCACCTCCTGGAAGGTCTGTGCCAGGGATAGTGAGGGCGCCTGTTCCAACCACCACACAGATAAACAACCCAATGTTCCAGTCAGCCACATCATATGTTCGGGAGAACCGAAGAGCCTCTGTTGTCTGGGATCAAGAGGCTGGTCGGTATGTCTCAGTGCCTGCGCCAACAAGAACAGGAGCTGGTGTTGAGCTGCCCGCGAGAACCCCGTATTTCTTGGCGAACCCAAGTGGTGAGCCAAGCAACCATGGGAGAAATATCGCACCTGTGAACCCTTCTTCCGCAGCAATGCCATCTGGACAGCCGTCTGAGAGATTGACATATACTGGACAATCGATATTCTTCGGTGGTCCCATTCTGAGTACCCTTGGTACCAATGCCCGAAGGAATGAGGTAGGCACAGCAAGAGCACAGTTACCTGAAGAAAGAAGACAACCTGATGCCCACCAGGACGACACCAGGGGGGAGCGAGGGCGAGGAGGTTCCTTCCCAGTGTTTACTCCCGGAGCTTTCCAGAGGAACCAGCCATTCGACAAGTGACTTTTTACCGTGCTTTTCTGTGGTTCCAAGACGTAAAAGCAGAAAAAATGCAGCTGCGGAACATCACCAAAGCAGAAAGGCATGATCTTCATAATTTCATTGCAACGAGCGTGTCATGATGACCAACTTTCTTCAGCGAGTGTGTGTGTTAGGAATTTAGAAATTGGAATGTTGGATGCACGAAGGCAGGTAGAACAGCTAATTGCTTCTGATGTAAAATGATTTCTTGTTCATCACTTGACTAGTTCTTTCACAATGTAGTGCTCCTCGTCATACTTTTTTTTTGTCTTTTGGGTCTAAATCTAAACTGATGCGTTCTCTGAATGAAGGTTTCTGAACCTTGCGTGTTGCGTGTTGTTCTTGGAACTTAGTTGCTTTCGGTGGGACTCGTGATTTTTTTTTTCTCTTTTTTTATTTTGGGCGTATTCATGCTTGAGTTGCCGTTCGATGAGAAATTTGACGGTCGCTATTACTCGCAAGAAATTGGTTTTTAACTATTGAATTTTTCATCCAAGAGCATACACCTTGAAGTATGATGAGTGAATATTACCTTCTCGAGGTTGCTAGGTCTAATCGAACAGTTTACAGTTACCGTGCTTTTCTGTGGTTCCAAGACGCGCATCACCAGTCTCTCAGTCGTGTCAAACATCTTAAATAGTTAAATTGTGCTTTTCTGTATCTATACGAGTATTAATTTGGGATCCGACGGTTCTCCTAATCGTGTTGCTTAACTTGGACGGCAGGGATTTGAATCTATTTACTATAAAGCTTTTTTTTTTCTAATTTTCTACTGTAGAGAAAAGACGAAGGTTAAAAAAGGAGACGATAAAAACCTCTGCTAAAACCTCTCGCTTCACTTGGCTTCTATGGCTTACCCTGGCGTCTGCTTCGCCGCCGCCTCCTCGCAGCTACTCCCCAGATGGTGGTGGCCGCCGGCGGCGGCGGCGAGAGGCCGCAGCCGCCTCACGGCGCGGGCCGATGCTAAGGTGATCTCGTCCGGAGACGCCTGCCGCCGCGGGCTCGCCGCCGGAATCGACAAGCTCGCAGACGCCGTCGCAGTCACACTCGGTCCCAAAGGTGGGCGCTTTGCTTTCTTTCTTTGGGGGCTCTCTTGCTGCCCCAAAGATCTTATTTTTAGCTTCTTTTAGTGTGTGTCAACAGTCGGGTAAAATTCCTAACATGCAGAATTGTCACGAATGGGAAATTTTGCTTCTTTTAATAGTTAAGAATTGGATAAAGTTGGAAACCTTCGTGCAATTTGGACCTGAATTGTTGGGCCAAGGCGTAAAGAGCCCCGTTTAGTATTTGTGTAATTATTCTTAACTCCGAAGATGTTCTCTCAATGCTGCTATCTTTTTCCCCTTCCTCCCAGTGCTAATTTCATGTGAAGATGGAATTGTGGAATTCAGTTTCATACGGTACTCCGGATGGATTTTCCCCTTGCTGTAATATATAAATTCGATGAATATGTTGAAGTCTAATCCAGTGGATATTACAAAATGACCTAATATGTCGATCTCTTCAGTTACCTGGAGGCCAAAATTACTTGCCTTTGTGCTTTTTCCTTTGCCGCACCGCACCTCCAACACCCCCCACCCCCCCATTTTTTTTTTCTTAACATTAAGACTAAGATTACTGTGTAGTGCCTGTTGCTTGTTCCTGCCCTTCTTGAGCTTGAGGTGAGTCTCTCACATGAATAATTAGGGCTCAGGACAGCAGAAGCTTTTGTTTTGACAATGTAGTTGAGGTTGATAGAGTATCAGAACGCTGCATTTTATTTCTAAGCACAACCAAGTTGTGTCCGAATAGCTTGGTATATTGGTTTGTAGTGCTATTGATTGTTGAAAATTCCATAGTTTCCTGCAGGGCGGAATGTTGTTATCGACCAAGATGAGGTTCCTAAAGTAATTAATGATGGCGTCACAATTGCCAAGGCTATAGAACTCCCAAATGCAGTCGAGCATGCAGGTGCTATGCTACTTCAAGAGGTCAGCTGAGCATCTTGTCTTTTACTTTATTGATTAGTTAAAAATGTGATAAGTGGGCTAACAATAATCTTGCTACTGGGAGCTATGTTAACCAGATAGCTTCCAAAACAAATAGTGCTGTTGGTGATGGGACCACAACAGCAATTATTTTGGCACGAGAGATCATCAAGCTTGGGTTGTTGGCAGTCACGACTGGTGCTAACCCAGTTGCATTGAAAAAGGGCATTGACAAAGCTGTTCATGAACTAATTGGAATCTTGAGGGCTAAATGTATTCCTGTGAGTACAAAGGAGGACATAAAAGGTAATCTTTGTCTCCTACAAAGTCGCAAATCACGTGCAGGAACACAGTAAATAAATAATAATGAAGGAACCACCTTTTACCATTGACAAGTGCCAGAACAGTTACCATAGTTAAAGCTAACATGGTGCACCCTATGCATATTTTTTCATTATCTTGAGAAGGGAGGAGTCCTGACTTGATTTGCATCACAAAGCACAGAACCACACATTATATGTTCCACATGATAAAGAAATACAAAGTGTCTTCCTTTTCTTTTTGGAAGCATTCTATGCTTAAAGCATGAAGCGCACAATTGTTTAAGCCTGTGACTGCATTCGACTGCAGTGTTCTGCAAATCCAAACTGATTAGCAGAATGGATTTCTCTTTTTTTTTTTCAGCTGTTGCTTCAATATCAGCTGGGAATGATGAATATGTTGGAGATCTCATTGCCAATGCCTTGGAGAAGATTGGTCCTGATGGAATAATCAAAATTGAGTCATCAACTTCAATATATACTACGGTTGAGGTGCAAGAAGGAATGAAGGTACCTTATATTTGGTCATATGGTTTTTTCCCTAAAATGTTATGTGAACTAACTCTACTTTTCAACAACAGTTAGCTACATCTCAAATTAAAGGAATGGAAAACAAAGACTAAGTAGTTTGAATCACAAAGTAACAGAGCAAAACGTGGCTGTTAAAACATTTGGCTATTGTACATCATCTGTATGGAACACAGATATAAGGCACAAGTCTGAAAGACTATAATAAAGTATTCTTCGTCTGCCTCTTTGCAGATAGATAAGGGTTATATTTCTCCACATTTCATCACAAATCAAGACAAAGCGACCATCGAATTTGAAAATGCCAGGGTACTTTTAACTGATCAAAGGGTGAGCGAAATCCAAGAGATACTTCCTTTGCTGGAGAAGACCACACAGTTGAGTGTCCCGTTGTTGATTATTGCTGAGGATGTTTCACATAAAGTGTATTCGACTTTGGTTCTTAACAAACTGAATGGATTGCTTAATGTTGCGGTCGTTAAATGCCCGGGATTGGGAGATGAAAAGAAGGCTATTCTTCAAGACATTGCTATTATGACAGGTGATTTTACATGAGTACTATTCTGATACTCCATATCCTATGATATTGTACTATGATATCTTAAAGTTTTATGCTTTTGAAAAAAAAAATATTATGTCTATCCATCAAAGTACATGGTCTGGTCTTGGATATATGACCTGCTGAAAGGATTTCGGATATTTCTTTTGCTTATTTGCTTGTGAGACTTCGTCACATTATTCCCCTCCAATGGAGAGCTCAGATTCAATCCTACAGGAAGCTATTTCTCCTCTTTAGCCTTTCTATTTAGCTGATGATGTTTTGTGGCATCATGAGGATTGTCTTACTTTACAATTGGCTGTGCATTGCTTTGAAAATTGTCTGGTTCTGTTTTCCTGAGTATTGTTCCTCAACTAAGCAGGTGCAGATTTCTTTGCAAGTGACCTTGGCTCAGGTCTTCAAGGCATAACCTCTGATCAGCTAGGTATGGCTCAGAAGATCACCATAACAAGTGAATCTACAACTATCATTGCACATCCTTCCATGAGACCAGAGATTGAGGCAAGAATTCTGCAACTAAAGATAGATCTAGAGGAGACAACAAGTGCCTATCTAAAAGAAAAGTTTTCTGCAAGAATTGCAAAACTCTCAAGAGGTGTTGCAGTTATCAAGGTGTATATCTATCTGTATGAACCTCTATTCCGATAACTTTTCTTATTACATAATGGATATGAACTTGCTAGCGCTGTATAGATTTGCGGGATAATGAGTGCATGATGGAGAAAGTATTTCACCTATGATCTATTTGAAACAATATGTTAATTTTTAGAGTTAAATTTTATTCAGGTTGGGGCAGCCACGGAAGCTGAGCTGGAAGATAGGAAATTGAGAGTGGAGGATGCAAAGAATGCAACTTTTGCCGCAATCGCTGAAGGCATAGCCCCTGGTGGCGGTGCAACATATGTTCAATTATCAAAGCATGTTCCCAGCATCTTGGATCTTGTCAGTGACCCAGAAGAGAAGATTGGCGTGAATATAGTCGGGAAGGTTCAGTCTCTGCACTACCGGACTGACACAATTTCTTTGTGCATTTCCTATTGCTCAATCATTGTATCATTGTAATTACATTACCACTGTTGATGCTGTGTGCATATCATCCTCACTCTGAAGTCTGTCAAATGTTGCTTTAGGCACTCCTCGTTCCTGCTACGATGATAGCTCACAATGCTGGGGTTGATGGCTCAGCTGTTGTGGAGAAGCTTCTTGCCAGTGAGTGGCGGGTCGGGTACAATGCGATGACAGGCAAGTTTGAAGACCTCATTGCTGCAGGCGTGGTGGATCCATGCAGGGTTGCAAGATGCGTCCTTCAGAATTCTGCCTCTATTGCTGGGTTAATTCTCATGACCCAAGCTATGATGTTCGACAGAATAAAGAAGAAAAAGTCCCGTATTCCTCAAATTCCTGGCATTCCACCCTTGCATATAAATCAAGGTGCTTAGTGTTAGGCTATCTGATACTGTCAAGGAAGATCATTGCTCAAGGCTAGGTCAGTTGGTTGATCCGATGAGTTAAACTAAGAACTGTAGTGGTGACCCTTTGAGATCATTATCAACAAGCGGCACAGCTTCTGGAAATGTAATGCAGATTGGCTTCTAATCATGTCTTGGAGGGAATACCGATACCGATACCGTTTGTTTCAACCATAAACAAGAAAGCAAAATGCTCATGGAGGGGTACATCATTTTGTTGCCCCAAGTTTTTCTTTTCTTCTTTTGCTTCAGGTGTGACATTTTCATCATCTGTCCAATTTTGTAGCATATAGCCTTAAGCAAAGATAGGATGAATAAACCATTATGTGAATCTTATTAAGGAGCTGTTTAATTTTTGGGCCTGCTGTTTTTAATTCTTCTGTGCGGTATGATTGGTTTTTGGTTGCAACCACAGTGTTTATGCGTTGTACCAGTTGCATAACCCAAGAGAACAAATCCCTCTTTTCTTTCTGGTTTTGATCACATTTTTTCATATCCATGCCTGGAAATCCATCAATGGTAGGGTAGAACTAATCAACTAAATGCATGAGTATGAACTGGAAGTATCTCTGACCAACACTCAAGACAGATGAGCTAACAAATCATGCACATAGTTTACAATTCCTGAAAAATGTCAAAGATGGAGAAGAATTCTTTAAATCGTTGTTAAATGCATGAGTATGAACTAATCAGCTAAATTCGTCGTTACAAATTATGCTGCTGAGTAAACCACCAGAGAATAACAGCCGGCCGGTGACCGGAAGTGATGAATCTGACCTCTAACTGCAAAACAGAAAAAAAATCAAGAATAAAAAAGGGAACATTGCGGATTATCCTAAAGGCTTTGTTTAGAATTAGGGCCAATATTTGGCATATCAAATTTGGGGTGCCCGATTTTATAGTAATAAATTTAAGCGCAAATTGGGCAAAAAAAAAAAGCGCTAGAATTGGTCAAATACCGGTGGCGTGCCAGAATTTTGGCCAACTATGCATGTAGTGGGGAATTTGGTCAACATGGCGAATATCGTTTTAGCGAGGAGGTGAATGGATGGAAAATTCTCCTCCTCCTTGCCACATATTTGCCACAAGAGCTGCAAAAACAGGTTTATTATGAAAAAAAAGATACTTTTGGATGAAATGAAACCAGAATCTAGCTAAGTCCCTAAATAAACCTTAAATAAAATGCAAAAAATCTAATATATCAAAGCAAGTTCCCAAAAGAAAATTCATGCAAACATGGACAAGAACAAAGCTAGTGACTAACTATTTTAGCAGGATATGAAACCTTTTTCTTAGTTAATCCATTTAAAAAATAAATTTCAAAAATAACCTAATAAAAAAATATCAAAATTAGTCTTCAGTTGCTGAGCCAAACACGCACTAGACTTCAATCATTGGGTCAGTTTGCAACTAAAGAGTTGGCACAGACTATTGTCTCATAAATCCAGTCCAACACCATGCAGATCTTCAATTGCATTATGAGTCAGCGATTGAAAACCTACAGACTGGGCCAACAAGGAAATTTGCCTGTGCTAGCACATCACTCACGAACTGGGCTAACGACTAAAGCTCAGTCATTTGTTTGGCTCAATGACTGAAGGTTAATTTTGATATTTTTTATGGTATTGGGTTAATTTTGAAATTTATTTTTTAATGAGCTATTTATCAAAAAAATTCCAAGATATGTTCATGTCTGGATTTCCGATACCCCCAAGCCCACCATGAATACCGAACTGTACATGGCACCTTACTTCTCACTATCAGTTTCTCTCCTTTCTCGCTCTAGTCGAACCAAAATAATAGTCTAGGTCACTCCATGCTTCTTTTGAGATACTATTTGGTTCAACTGTACTACTCTAGAAAAGAAAAAAGGAGGTGACTAGAGTGTAGATATTTATCTTGTTTGCAATCCAGGAGACACCATTCAATTTTTTTTTTCTTTTTCTTGCTACACACTGTTGGTAGCGAAATTGAGCCAACTTTGTAAAACTCTTTGAAATCGTCTAGTTTTGTATGTTTTTTTTTTCCAAGGATCATGTACAAAAATTCTCAATGTCCACATATTACATGTCAAAGCCAAAGACAATGATTTTGGCGGTATAAGCTGTCATTTTGATCTGCAACCATATAGTAGAAAGGAAAAAAAATAAATGCTTGAAAGGTATTCCTCATGTTGCAAAATGCTTATGTATGCAATATCTACATATATTAACTAGAAGTAAGAGATACAAAACAATATTGAAGTGTTCTAACGAAACGTGACGTACAAACTATTTTCAAGATAGTATTTCTGCGAAAGCAAAACAAACTATGTTTTGTGAAACACAGTACCATCTATTCATCTTCTCAAACTGAGATCTCTCGCACCATATACAATTCCCGATGCTTCCCAATCCTACCAAGTACTGAATTTTATCATCCACCGATGCTTGGTAATGTCATGTCTCTCCCTTCCCTTCCATGCTTTCCAATCCATTTTCTTGTGTGCTTTACGCTTGCTTGCTTTTAAAGCCACGGTTGTTCTTGTTCCGTGCAATCATTCACCCCCAGCACATAAGCACAGACTTTGTACGTTCAACACATGAACAGATATGAAAAAGTACTCACAATCTTCATGCATTTCCCTATCTTCAGAAAATTTTTTCTTTAGGTGTCTTGGTACAATGGGGAGACTGGAGAGCTCAAAAAAAAAAAAAAACTTTCATGGCTGAGAGATTTTTTGGTGTATGATTAACACCTAGAGCTAAACAAGTAGGATTATTAGGACAAGCTTCAAAATGGTGATTAAGAGATAATTCCCCTCAAATTTGCAAAGCTACCATCTTAGCTATATTAACCTGATTCAGAACACAATCAGCTAACAGTTACTAGCTACTACAATAGAAAAGCTTAATAGAAGTTTTTCCAATCTGAGCTTCAAATGGTACTTGAAATGCTTGACATATCATAATAGTCTCTTGCTGGTTGTAAATTGAAACAAAGACAAATTCAATGTAAAAGCACTTTGCATATCCTGTCAGGAAAGCATGAATTATATATTGCAAGACAACAAAATGGATCACTGATTAAGTTGTACTCCATCAGAAAACCAGTATGCCAATAAGCAGCAGAACTCTTCATTTTATTACAAGGTTCATGTATGTCTCTAGACTAGAATCTATATGTTACAAGACTCAAAGTGCAAGGCACATATTAAGTTGTATTTGGCTTAGCTTAAGCCTAACCTTAAAATTGAAAAATACGAAACTAGTGCAAAAAAAAAAAAAAAGGAAAAGAAACATATATATGGAAGAGGAGCAGCAAAATAAAGTTAGTTTACCATGGAATAAGCATGGTTGCAAGTCCTAGCTCATTGTGTTTGCCGAATGCACCAGAAGATCAAGGGAATGTTGAAGACTTTCTAGCAGCGCTGGTTGCATTATATGGATTGTTCGTCAGAGTTGAATTTCCGATGCCTCCCGAGCGTACTCCCATCTACGACGCACAAAAGAAATGCTGTACTCCGTCTTAATTTGTGATGTATATTGACCTCTCCCTACATCTGAGTTTCTTGATACATAACTGAAGACCATATATATAGTTCAGGGCTGTTGCTCTGTGCCGCATTTTCTTGACACAAAGAAGCTGTGTCAACTGGAGAAGGGATGCTACAACTATTTTATGATCCTGATAATTCTCACAATAATATTCGGAAGATAGTTCACAGTCTCTCATCTAAATAAGAGTTTTCTCGTGGTACATTCCCATGTACCCCCAGTACTTTTGCCCAATTAGATGTGAAGTTAAAGAGGGAAAAACAAGAGAAAAGTGCTCGTTACTTAATACTAGCAGATCACGATTGGGCCGATTGGGCGGCCCACTTACAAATTTATACCAGTGAAAGGCCCATTACAATGAGGCAGCCCGAGATTAGAGACATTAAAAGCTTGGTAATGGACTGAAACTGGAACTGAATCTGATTGTTTGTAGGCCGATCCAGTCGATCCAACTACATTTTTTTCTTTTATTGTTCGAACGTTCAGATAATTGAGATTAGAATAAAGGGAAAAGTTGAAACATTATATCCAAAATTCCAAGCGTGTGTTTAAAGTGTTCTTTTTGAAAAACAAATTTATTCTAATATTTGAAAAAAAACAAAGATGGATTTAATAATATTGGAATCGGCAACCTGCAGTTGGAGTAGCAAGTTGCGGGTAAAACGCCGCCCTCAACTTTCCCTTCCATCCTTTCCACTGCTCTGTCTTTTTTAATTTTTACTTTTTGCATAGATTTATTTACAGTGCAGAGCGCGTCCCCACAGAATCCACCGCTTCTTTTTCTTCGCGCAGAAACAAACAAGCAAGATTTACGATTCTTCTTTTCGTTTGTGCTAGTATTTTCGAACGTGGAGGTCCTGCCTGCTTTGCTGCTCCTCAATTCTTTCTTGCTGGGAGTTCTTCCCATCGCTCAATCTTAATATTGTAACTTCCACTTTCCACTCCCTCTTCATTTTTTGTGACTTTTTCACTTTCGAATTCCGTGCATTAGCGCTTTCTATTTTGGCGACGAGATGAGATGTTTCCTGAGATCACAATTTCCCGTGTTGTGATTCGGGTTTCTGTTTGCTTAGAATTTTTGTTCTTTAATTCTTAGGGTTTATGCCCGTCTCATTTTTTTTCGACGTGGGGTTTTTTGGTCTTTGTCGGTTTCTTTTTTGTTCCGAAATTTACGCCCCGTTCGTATTAACATTGTAGCGCTAGTTCTTCTTGCGAGTTCTTGGTGGTTTTTTTCTTTTTCTTTGGTGCGATCAGATAACATTGCGAGTGATTGCAGAGTTTATGAGTTCTTGGTGGTTTCTTTTTCTTTTTTCTTTCGTGCGATCAGATAACAGCAGAGTTTGCAACTGCCTGTGAATACTTCTAATAATTCCCATCTTTTTTGCGACAATCTTATCAATTTGATTGCGTTCTTCGCAATATAGTGGTTGTGATCTTTACATGTTATCATTTTCCCTTGTTGGATGGTTGGATTCATGCGATGCAATTCCACTGGCTTTTGTCTACATTACTGTATAGATCTGCCAAGCGTCGGGTGGATGTTTTTAATATCTGGTGGATAAATATTGCTTGTACAATATATTGGGGCTGTATTTGATCTCTGACAAGAAAGTTTGTGCCTCGGCATGTCAGAGCTGGTGAAGTTAAAGCAGGTGAAAGTGATAAGTAAAGTAGATTAACTTCTATATATAGGCATGATCTAGGTCAAATTCTACGTGCAAGTGTATGCAATGACTAGAGGAAGTTTTCGTCTTGTTTAAGCTTACCATGGTTATCAAGTTATCTGGCTATCAAAATGCACCTTTTGCTGAGTAGATGAATTTTTAGGGTAAAAAAAAGTATCTTCATAAAGAATCATGACATGCCCTGTACACTTATTCCTGTATCCTAGTGTTTCTGTGTACCGTAAATGTAAATGCCGATATTCCCTTCGTATTGGTTGTTTGATCTAGAAATATTTAGAGAGAACGTAACATTCATTTGTATTATCTTTCCTTGACAATAGTGTAGACAATCTAATCTGGTGGTCTTCTTTTAGACTTGTATTGGATTTACATTGTTCTTTTTCTTTGCTTTAATATGAAAATGTTCCTTTAACATTAGGTGGTCCATGTGGTTTTAAAAAATATCTTTTTCTCATTGACCAGCCCCACCTTTTCTTCTTGCTTTTACCTTTTCGTGAATTCACAGAATAAGGACTTATTTTTTGATTGTGTGGAACTTCTCTCTTTGAGCAGCTTACAAATCTTACATGATAACATTTATTGTCTATGATACACTGCATATATCTAGACAGTTTAACCACATGTATCAGAAGAACAGAATTGTTCTTATTGATCTCAACTGTGCATGTGCAAGGTCAGGATGAGGCACAAGGTACATAAAACCTCCTTTAGACAAGATGCTGCAATGGACGGTGCTATCTTCATTTCCAACACTATAACAAGGTCGGAATGTTTCGAAAGGAACCTTTTTGGACTTCCACTAGAGTATCAAGCCTTTGTGAACAATGTCAAAGTGGGGATGCCTTTGTTTCTCTTTGACTACAAGGAGCGTCAACTTTATGGGGTCTTCGAGGCTGCCTCCAATGGGAGACTGAATATTAACCAAGATGCATTTCATTCAACTGGATTACCTTATCCTGCACAGGTATTATCAGCTGGATCACAGGAGTTTTCTTGCTAATTATTCTTTTCTTGTATTTCTTCAACTCACTTTGAAACTGTTTTTTCTACCAATAATTAGAACATTGATATATAGTGGGTTTAAATCTCTGATTAATAATGTCTGGTGGGTTTAAATATCTCTGTTCCTTTCTTGCATTAAATATCATGATCCCCAAAATGAGATTGCTTGATGTTAAGCTTTTATTTCCTCAGAAAAGGTTCTTTTTGGACTTATGCACTTATCAAACAGATCATAATTTGAGTAAAATTCGAATCCCATTTAACTGTAAGTCATGTTAACACTGAACCACCAACACATTAAATCAGCAAACATCTAATAAAATGCAGATTATATCATCCCAGAAACCATCAGCAAATATCTGACGCTAAGTTGGAATTGCCAAAGTTGCATGCAAAGAAAAATTTAGCTAAATGGATTAGTTTTTAAAATGGCTCTTAGCTAGACAGCTGGTTTGCACTTTTTCCTGTAATACATACTTGCAAATACGTGAATATCTAATTGGGAAGCTGTATCCACTAGTAGTCACTGGTGTGAGTATCATGGATGACAAAGAATAACACTTACAATGGTGGACTAATGCTTATGAGCTACAAAATGACAATGGTGAAGAAGAGTTTGGTGGACTATTTGTAGGGTTGGTTCCTGGAAATAGTTCCCTTTTTTGTACTCAAGTGTGGCTTGCTGACTAAAAGAATAAGATGGTAAAAACTATTAATTAAGTTCTGTGCTGCCATTTTTCCCTAGGTTCGCTTCAATATTATCTGGAAGTGCAGACCACTCAGAGAGGAAGAGTTTTCTCCTGCCATAAGAGAGAACTACTTCATGCCAATGAAGTTTTACTTTGACCTTTCCCGCAAACAGGTTTGATCCTCCAGAATTTGATGGTGGAGCTTTCATGAATCTTCTCATTTCAAGGCTATGGTTATCAAAACCTCTTCTGAATTGCAGGTTGTCCAACTTTTACAGTTGTTTGATGAAAAGAGGATAGGTTGTCCAGTCTACAACTATTCAAGAAAAGCTAGATTGGAAGAAAAGCACTCGAGTAAAGAGACACAAAACAAACAAAGCTTGACTCCAAATATTCCTTGTTCTGTTGATCATTCACTCGTGGGGATGCCTTCAAGTGCTCACATTTCAGGTTTTTCAGCTCTTGAAGCAAACCTGTACACTCCTATAAGGATGGACCCAACTGTTCCACTTAGCGTCGAGCCACCACAAAATGTATCAATGCCCTTGGGAACTACGACTTTTGGTTCCCACATTGATTCTGAGCACGGCCATTGTGACCAAAGAGAATTTGCTTATCCTTTTAACGAGCTTGTCCATGATGCATCAAGAGCGCATGGCACTTCAACCCAAGTATTTGCACCTTGTTCTCAAACAACCAAAGACTGCCAAGCTCAATCTGTTGCAAATCAGTGTTATCCATTATCCCAGCATACTAGTTTGTTGTCTTCTGGATATATGACTCCAAATCCAGCTCATGGAGTTAGAAATCATGTTACTCCAAGTATTCCTTCACCTGACCCATTGTATCCTCACTTCTCTTGGTCAAATCCACAAGACAGTGCTAATTGGCAAGATCATTATGGTGTCTGCTGTACTCAAGGCCATGATTATCCAACTCATGAGGTTTATGCATCTGAGCATCGACAGTTTGGTGAAGTCCTATCACCTCAAAAATCAAGTCAACAGGTTATTCCTGCATATCCTTTGGTTCCTGAATGCGAACGCAATATTGTACCAGCAGTGGGTCAGCAGAAAGAAGGTTTTACTGATTACAATTCACTACCTGGTTATAACAAAGACTTTGCCAACAATCTGAGGAACCATGGTATCCATAGTGGTGCCTTGAAGGACTTATCAGATCCTGAAAGCAGTGACATCAGAACCTACAAGTCAGATGAATTTTATATGAAGTGCAATCCGGAGGCTGGTAGCAACACCATGCATCCAGATAAGCATCTGAGAAGCAGTGTATTTTCTCGTTTGTCAGTGAACCGACAAGCATTTATTGAAGAAACTTCGAATCCTTCGCTTAATCAGTTGGTTAGTTCACTTTCTCAGAGAACAAAACAGTGGGATGAAACAATTGCAGATGATGTTGGTGAACAGTTGGTCAGTGAGCAGGTCAGGAACATACCCTGTTTTCTTTCTGAGCTGAGCATGCCAAGTCAACCAGAAGAAGAAGAAAGTATACAGCCTCCCTTCTTGAACTTCAAAAGACGCAGCGAAGCAGGGAAAGTGGATGCAAATTCAGGAAAGGAGGTTAGTGAGAAACCTAAGAGAAGAAAGCTGGTGAGGCCTTCCTTTGGAGAAGATAACGCTGCTAGTCTCCCAAAGGAGCTCCAAGCAAATGATGTAGAAAACAGGAAGCATAGCCATCTTCAAGCTTGTGCAAACAGGTTGGAGATTGACCTAAATAAACCTGCATGTGTAGACGGCAGTGACCCAATAAAGGATGATGGCAGCATTGTATTGTATACTGCTGATGTTGGTAAGATGCAAACACCATGTGGAGTAAACACGAACAAATCGAACTGCTTGAATGAGGTGTAGGCAATCAATAAACAAGATTCATCATTGGACTATGCACCTGCAGAAAATGTTTCACCTGATCTTGATGTTACAGATTTCAATGGATTGGACACTCCAAAACTGCAAGCAATTCTTGGTCCAACTCAATCATTTTGCCCAGTATATAGTAAGCTGACAACTCTGAAGAGTTGAGATTGAGCATCTGATATTTGCAAAGTACTGCTGTAACAGCTAGAGTAGAAAAATCCTCACCATTCCAATCGGAGCATACTGCTACAAGACTGAAGTTTTTTGCGTGCTTTAGCAATAGTGTTTGCTATATGAAAGGAACTTGAGCTAATTCC
Organism: Pharus latifolius; assembly: GCA_019359835.1. Taxonomy (NCBI): domain Eukaryota; kingdom Viridiplantae; phylum Streptophyta; class Magnoliopsida; order Poales; family Poaceae; genus Pharus; species Pharus latifolius. The sequence goes on from CM033327.1 coordinate 58,811,306, forward strand.
TCATGATCCGTTCCTTTTGGGAAAAAGAATATTAGTGCGTCGGTTACTGACTTTTAGGGAATACAATTTCCACTTTTGATATCAGCATAGGTACTTGGTGCATCGCCAAACATGATATGATGCTACTTATCGATATGGCAGTATGAAGACTAATTCCTTTTGTTTTTTGTGAGATTTAAACAGCAGTTATTTTTAACCATGAAATCCTGTTCCATTTACTACTTAATCCATGTGTGCAAAGAAAGCTTTTGGATCACAAGAATTATCTCATATGTGAGCAGAGGTTACTTATGAATTGTTTTTTTTGTTTCACCAGGACGATTCATGATAGAAAACCTGCATGCTTAGCATTTTTTCTTTTCTAGCACCATGCGTGTGTTAATGTGAATCAAGGAGTGATAAGGTCTGTTGTTTATTATACAAGTTCTTTAGCTGAAAAAAGTTTAGGGCAACTTGGTGGTTGAACATCACATATGCAATTTTGTGAAATACTCCCTCTAGTCCAACAATAATGTCGTTTTTTTATTTGCATGGTCTGCAAAATATAATTTTGATTATTATTTTTATTAAATATATTGATAAAAATCTATAATATTATGAAATTACTTTATACAACTAATATGTTTGTATAATTTTCATATGGTTAATTTAGATATTTATAAATATGTTAGAGATTAAAATTTGATTATATCCAGAAAAAAAATTGATATTTTTTTAGATCGTAGGGAGCAGTGTTTCTGTTATTACTGCTGATGCTTGCATAATTATTTTGTGTGTGTTAAAACTCAAATCTGAGTGTTCCAGCATCTTTACTGATTTGATAACGAAATTGAGAATTTGCATGAGAGTAGGATATCCCGTTCTGAGAGTGAAGTAAAAGGCTCATAAGTATAAATATCTCCAAGCAAAAAAAAAAAAAAAAATCCAATGTCCCTAAAACAAGAGAAAGAAAAGAGAAATAAATAATAAAGAGAAGTCCTCCTCTCTCTCTCTCTCTCTCTCTGCAGGAGCACGAGGCCATCCTACTGGCCAGTCTCTTCCTCCCCGGCGGACTATGGAATTCCATCGCCCCCGACAACTCAATTCCAGGTACCTTCAATTTTTCTCTTGTCTCTTTCTCTCCTCTTACCTTAGTTTCTTTCTTGCTGATTCATAGATCCATGCAGCAACACGGTTGCACAAGAGAGCTTCTTTCATAGTTCCTGCATCATTTCTTGGTGTGATTTTGCCTTTTCTTTCCATCTCTGGTCTCCGTTGTGTTGGGGATCCGGTGATCCGTAGTGCGCTGCCGTTTCGCCTTTTTCCCTCTTCTATTCAAGCTTCTAGAACAAGTTTAGGAGATGGGTTGGAATTGCCATCTAAAAAAGATGACATTTTTTTGGGTGATCCGTGTTGAGGGAACTCCTAGAAAGAAGAGGCATCGCTGGGGCATTATATTGTTTTTATTTACTCTTTTGGTTTTGCTTGCTTCGTAGTGTTTTGGTTCATGAGCATTGGGATGGTGCAAGAAAGGCGATCTAGTGATGAGTGTATGCTGGAATTCATGCTGAATCTTCACTTCAGTCTCTTGATTTTGCTTGTTGAGTTGCGGGGAAGAAACATCCGTTTATACCATATGTAACGACGGAGAAAAGAGTAATCTTTTGTTGCAGACTTTTGCTTATGTTGTGTTTCTGATAGAAACAATCTAGAGTTTAGGCAAGCTTTAGTTCCATTGTTCTCGTAGCTGTACATTCCATCGTCAAGTAGTTGGATTGGTGACTTCTATATACTTTAGTGCTCTATGTTACCTTTGAAAGCAGAAGCTGAGCAAATTATGTCAAGTTTGTCAAATTTCCTATGCTTTTTTTGTAGATTCCCTCTACAAATCCCCTTTTTAGTTAACATGTATGATTGTAGTGGAGTCAAAGAAAGACTCTTAGTGGAGCGCACATGGCTCCTTCACTTTTGGTACTGTTGTGCATTTCTCTTTAGCTTTTAGTTGGACATGAGTCTGGATGAGAACTGTGTTAAGTTCAACTTCTAATTCAGTTCCTCTCTGATTCATGTTCCTAATGATCCATGTGATAGGAGTGGTGGAGTGTTGGTGACCTCTTTTTGCCATCACTCCAAGTGCCTGCTTTCTTTTGTGTTGTGTTGAGCTATGGTGAATTACAGAGGAAATAAATGAGCACTTAATTTCCCAAAACCACTTATACCCCTGACAATTGATGTTATAATTGTGAATGTGATTCGTGTTTTGTGGGAGCTTGCAGCCACCATAGTCCTTTTCCCTCCTTTTTGTTGCCCGTCCTATATTCCCCCTTTAGATTCATGCAATCATGTTATAAATCATGTTCTTATCTGAGTGTGCTCTTTGCAGCAGTAGAAACTAGAAAGTGTTGACCATCTCCCAAGTCCCAAGACATGGACTGTGCCTCCTTTGGTCTTTGTTTTCCTTTTCAGCTCTTATGGGATTTGTAAGGAAACCAGCTGGGGTGAGACATTAATTCTTCATTTTCTTTGTCATATGTATTCCCTCAAAACCTTGTCCAGCCAACCTATGTTATTGAATCGAGTTATGGAAGCTTGGTCCATGGTGTGAGCCCTCCATATGTTGGGCCGCTTTGCTCACCTCTTGTCTAGTTAGGTATCTTAGCTCTGTTTGGATTTTGGATGAAATAAAATGGAAGATTACTTGTGTACTTTTCATGATCCTGGCTTTGTCATACCTTAGTTAGCACCTTTCACTATTGCCTCACCTTTTTTAGTAAGTAATAACTGATAGTACTTCCGATTTCTTCAGCTCATCTTGGCTTTACTTGGAGTTTTGAGCTGGATGCCAACTAATGTCCCTTTGGTCCAACCAAAGTTCAGTTGATTATTACTTCTGGTCTTGGTGGAGTGAGAACTGTGACCTGGAGTATACAGTTTCCTCTCAGTTACAGGGTAGAATGAGATGTGGAATATTCCAAGAGAACTGGCGACATGAAGGCGATTTGTATTCTTACATGTTTATGGCGATGCATGATCATATTTAATATTCCGGAAATTTAGTGATATTTGGAACATTTGTTTTCCCTATCTGCTTTCTTCTCTCCATGTAACAGTTTTTCTGGTAATATGATATTGTTGCATTTTGAAACTTTTTCGCCTACTCTTCTAGATGTTTCATTCTTTTCAGTATTGTTATTCCACTGGTAGGAATGGTACTTTCAGCGGAAGGAATGGTACTTTCAGAGAACTTTGCACTTATTCTCTGCAAAGAGAGCTTTATTCTTGTAACATCTTCCCAATTGTAGTGCTTTTGGTGCTGTCTGTCATGCAACCATTAATTTTATAGTCATTTCCTTTGATGATTAGGGGCCATGATATTTGTTCTATATTCTCTCGATTCTTTTCGTACTTCCCTTGTGAAATTTTCTTTGATTAAGAAGTTGTAGTAAAATCCCTGATTCTCTTTTGTCAATTTGCAGCTTGTTGCTGACCTGTTTTTCTTTTTTCCCCTTAATCAATTACATTGCCTCCAAACTGAAAGTTTTTTACTGTTTTCATTCAGGTCGTTGCTGTGCAATGCAATGGTTTGACATTAATGTTGAAGGCTTCTAAACTGTAATGCTTGACAGATCTAGATGATACTTGCATGATGCGGCCCTCAGATATTTGGAAGGTGCATGTGGGGTCAACACAGTCAGAAGGGTCAGCACTGGACATGGAGAGCAACGGATGCAATATCCACTATTGCCCATCCCCTCTCCAACCAATCACCTCAGGTGGTCAGCACTCTGAAAGTAGTGCCGCATACTTTTCTTGGCCTACATCTACTCTAATGCATGGGTCTGCCGAAGGCCGCGCTAATTACTTTGGGAACCTACAGAAGGGCGTACTACCAGGACATCTGGGCCGATTGCCAAAGGGGCAGCAAGCCACCACCTTGCTTGACTTGATGATTATAAGAGCATTCCACAGCAAGATCCTGCGTCGCTTTAGTCTTGGTACAGCAATAGGCTTCCGAATCAGGAGGGGGGCGCTGACTGACACACCGGCTATCCTCGTCTTTGTTGCTCGGAAAGTTCACAGGAAGTGGCTGAGTCCCACACAATGTCTCCCGGCTGCCCTTGAGGTCAACAAGATTTTGAATCATCTATTTTTAGCAATTTATTTGAATCGTCTGGAATTATATAATTATTTTTTTACTGTGCCATGAACAGGGGCCTGGGGGCGTGTGGTGTGATGTTGATGTTGTTGAATTCTCTTATTATGGTGCACCAGCACCAACTCCGAAGGAGCAATTGTATGATGAGCTTGTTGATGGACTGCGTGGTAGTGATCCATGTATAGGCTCTGGTTCACAGGTACTATTAACTGTTTGTTACACGTTAAGTTAACATTGCTTTGCCTGCAAGGTCCTAGTTCTTTGTGAAGTATTAGATATGTGCTGTACAGAAGGCAAGTATATGGTTGCACACTTTATTAGACTATGATTTAATGCTCATACTGCATAAGAATAATGCAATACACTAGATAAACAAGAATTTAGCTTGTCTTAGGCTTGTCAAACCTTAAATTCTCTAAGAACAACTGAATGCAAATGCCATAAACTGACAGATCGAATGGAAGTATTCTTGGTCTGCTCACTTTTGACCTCTCCTGCTTTTAAACTTATCACATGTGCCACTTCCCTGTAATCATACAAGGACCAAGCTTACCTCTGCTCTTTGTTTATTTTCCTGCACATCATAATTATTAGCTGATAGGCAATAAAAAAATCTCTAGACATACAGAATGGCTCTGTTTTCTGTGCATGTTGAGTTTGAAATATGTAACCAAGAGTTCTTTTGTTTTTAATCTTCAGGTAGCAAGTCTTGAAACTTACGGGACTTTGGGTGCCATCGTGAAGAGTCGAACTGGCAATAAGCAAGTTGGATTCCTTACGAACAGGCATGTTGCAGTTGACCTGGACTATCCTAATCAGAAGATGTTCCATCCCTTGCCTCCAAATCTTGGACCTGGAGTTTACCTGGGTGCTGTCGAGAGAGCAACTTCTTTTATCACAGATGATGTTTGGTATGGTATCTATGCAGGAACAAACCCAGGTAACATGTCATGTTAGACCAATTTCTTTACCTGTTGATAAGGTTAACAAATCAAATTATAAATTTTGTTTTTTTTTTTGCCGAAAATAGCCTTATCTGCGGGGCTTTTATGTTCCAGCATGCATCTTCTTTTAGCATCATTTGATTTTTTTTTTTTTTAAATAATGTTTGAACTTCTAATCCCCTAACACCCTTTAATGCACCTGCAGAAACATTTGTCCGAGCTGATGGTGCATTCATACCATTTGGTGATGACTTCGACATTACTAGTATCAGCACCTCGGTTAAAGGAGTTGGTGTTATTGGTGATGTAAAGGCAATTGATTTACAATCCCCAATCGGTAGTCTCATTGGGAGACAAGTTGTCAAAGTTGGAAGAAGCTCGGGACTGACAACAGGGACTGTTATGGCATACGCTCTTGAATACAATGATGAGAAGGGAATATGCTTCTTCACTGACTTCCTTGTTGTCGGCGAGAACCAACAGACGTTTGATCTCGAAGGGGATAGTGGAAGCCTTATAATATTAACAGGGCAGGATGGTGAGAAGCCGCAGCCTATAGGGATTATATGGGGAGGTACAGCTAATCGTGGAAGGTTGAAACTAAAAAGTGGTCAGGGTCCAGAGAACTGGACAAGTGGGGTCGATCTAGGTCGCCTTCTTGATCTGTTGGAGCTTGATCTAATCACAACAAGCGAAGGACTACAAGGTCTGTGCTTTCCCAACACTGAAAACCCATTCACCAACACAATGCATTAGTTCTAATGTGATATTAATTTCCTCTGATGGAACATGTATGATTCTTTTGTACAGAGGCCCTAAAAGAGCAAAGTATTGCTTTAGTGGCTGCGGCAGTGGCTAATTCTGCAGCTACAGAATCCCCACCTGTGGCTGCTGCTCCTCAAGAAAATGAGAAAGTTGACAAGCAGCCTCTTGGAATCGACATCCAACAACTTCCCCAGGACGGTTCTGCCATTGCGACAGAGCAACCGTTTGGGCCTAATGAGTTCCAGGTCGACATGGTGGAGGGCGTAAACAATGTCAAGGAGCATCAGTTCATCCCAAACCTCATTGGCATGTCCCCAATGCGAGACGGGCAAGGCAATTGCGAGTTGAACAACCTGTCGGACCTCCAGAACTCACCTGAAGACATATGTGTTTCTCTGCAGCTGGGGGAGCCGGAACCAAAAAGGCTTCGCTCAGATCCGATGCTCGACATAGACTTGCAGAAATGAGGTTGTCATGTCTTACCCAGCGTAATTTGCTCTGATTATGTCTGGCCCAGCCTGTGTTGATGGTCTCATCACTTTAATCTGAGCCACTGGAAGAGCTTCCAAAGCTGCTGCTGCTACTACAATTTTGTGTAATTGCATAAGATGCGGTTTATTATAAAGTGCCTTATTCCTTGCCCATGTAACACATTGTCTGCATGGTATATTACATACGAGGATTGTAAAAATTGGAGCTTCAGAAGCTTAGGGCACTAGTAGTGTAACTGAAACTAATGAATTGAAACAAAATTGATATTTCAGTCTGATCCAAGCAGTGTCTTCGGCACCAGGTGCTGCCATGGTACATCATACACTTGTCAGGATTTGTTTTTTGTTTTATGTTTTCCAAACATCATGATGAAAAAAACATCTTCGCTTGCAAGATTAATGCCAGTTTGGTTAGAAACAGGTAAAAAAATCGAGTACAGTAACCCTAACTTGGGAGTAAATCATCACTTCAAAAACATTAAGATCAATCTCAACAGGGTGAATTTGCCGTGAAATCACGAGCCTCACTCAAGCATCGAAGGGCAAGATGCACATGATAAAACAGAAGTGAAATATCACCTCTGAACTAATATGTGTCAAGTGAATTATTTCACAACAGATCGATCACAGCCGCTTCATGCAGATTTTCTCTTCCTAATCTCCTTTTGCTACTTTTTCTATGCTATGTGAATGATGCATCTTATGTTAATAAGCCAAAGTAAAACACTGTACATGACAACGGCACGACAGTACAAGCTCTTCACCCAACAGCGCCTGTGTTAGATGGGTCAAGAGAACCTGTGGCATATGGATCTGGGGGTGTCCGAGGGATGACAAACTGGTCAACAACCCGCACAGCATTGGTTGGGTCCAGACCAGAGGCCGCCCTCCATTTGCTCGGGGACTTCCTGCTGTAGCTCATCTGGAATGGCTCCTTTGGCTCCCTATCCCAGTCTGGATCCAGCATCCAATCTTTTGGCACCTGATTGATAACAACAGCATGTGAATTATATATTACAACACCAGATGGATAGATGTTCAACAGTAAAATTGGCTTTCCAGTTTGCTTATACAAGCAGGTCACCAGGTTTCTGAAAACCAACAGTTACCGGCCTTATTGGTAATGGCCGATATCTCCAATAATGACCGGTATTAGGGGTGATGCTATTCTACTGACACAGTTCCCTTCTTGTGATTGCATCCATAAATATGTGCTTCCAAGGTCCACGAGAGACATCAAGTACCATCAGTTCTTACCTTGTCCACTGCCAGGGTGAAGACTTCAAGGTCACCATTTTTCTTAATATGGAACCGTGTAAATGCCTTATAATTTGCTATGCGCAGAGAGGAAAAGGCCTCGTCAAAATGAATGTGAAACCAGTTTATGCATATGTATAAGTAGCTTCCAAACACCAGCGACACAACAGGTGTTGAAAAGACCCAAAAATACAGGAAGACACAGACGTAATAGATTATAGCACCTCCCCGAGGAAGGGACTCAATTCCTCTCCTGCAGATTGTGCTTCTTGTTACTGCCATGACCTGAAACACACAATCTAAATGACACAGTGGAGGATGGTACAGTCCAATAAAAACAGTGATAGTATTTTTGCAGAGTTACCTCTGGGATGTCAAATGCTGACATGAGGTACTTAATACAAGCAGGGTAAAGCCCAAACGTCCATTGTTCCAGACGAGCACGAAGCCCCGTGGGATCAGGAAAATGTTCACTTTCGACCTTACGATACCATTCATAGAGAGTATGAAAACCTGAAAAGAAACCCAACATTTATTTACATTGTGCATGAAGACCAAAAGAACACAAAAAGAACATTCAGGCATTAAATTGCCGTGGCATTGAAAAACAGCAGCAGAATTACACATTGGGGTATTATTCTTGAAATAGATGTGTTCAACAGGTAACAAGACAAGAGGATAGGCCAGTTTAAGACAATATGGGTGTTGTAAGCTATTAGAAATTTATTATATCCCTTGGAATATAAAGGAGAAAGATGATAAAAAATATTGATCCAAAAGAAATATCCTGTGGCTCTTCTACAAACCATTTTATGAGCAATCAATGTTACAGGCGACAATCCTTAGTGTTGCAAAATTTCAGGCAAGTTCTCAAGGAACCAAGAGGCCACTTGTTCTAACCTATTCCAGTATTTCATCAAAGTACTATTAAAGTCAGGTTGTGTCATTACCAAGACATGAATTAACCGGCTGGCATAATTCATTATGAAACTCTTGAAGCAGAAGCATGCAGAGGTTGAAAGGAGAAGCACCTATTCTCTAGGCTATCTGGTATATAGTCAAGAGAACAGTTAATGGATATAGTTGTACTAGTCCAGGATTAGTCCCATATTGGCTTGTCTTGCCCTTGTGTACATGACTTCTATATATATGTATAGAACTATTAGCTCACAATAAATCTTATCAATGTTTTCCTGAATATTTTGTATAAATGAACTGTTAAAAAAAGAAAAATACAAAAATGACCTTAGTTTCACTAATTTGCAAATTTTGGGAAGTGTGGCAAACCAGACATGTCACCCACTGCACTTCCAAAATGTGGTATCTTGTCCAATTGTGTAACATAGGGTGGTACTGCATAACCACTATGCGGCAGGAGGAGAATACAGCTACCGCACATTGCTTGTGCGGTAGGCATCGTAAGATATTTTATTTGATTTATATATGTGCAAATACTTGACAGATGCATATAGGCATGATGCATTGATATACTTGGCAGTTTGATTTGTAGGTGTGTATGTATGGATTAGTGGCATTGTGTGCATGCACTTGATAAGTTGATCCATGCACCCACACTGCAGACTGTATGTGCGGTTGCTACCTGCACTACCCTTTTTCTATACGACAGAGGTTCTCGCATATTGCAAGTGCGGTAGGTGCCACATGTTATCTAATTGGCCTGCTGCCCTTCTAAATGGGTTAGATTTGCAAATTAGTAAAATTGTAGGTCATTTTTGTATTTTTGTTTTATTACTAAGTTATTCTTACAAAATATTCCCTCAATTCCTAACAAGAAGTGTAAAGCATTAAAAATATTAAAACCTTAGTCAAGAGTAGGACAAATGGCAGAGTACCATTCTACATCAAAAGAGTATAAGTTCTAAGCATTCAACATGAACAAACATAATATGGATCAAGTGATGGCCCATGTGACATGAAACAAAAAAGACAAACCTGATGTTGCTAATAGATGGTTGCGGATGCATATCTCAATACCCAATTCCATAAGCAGCATTAGAAGTACTGCCGAAGTTAGATGAGCAGCAGCATGAAGAAAACCAAGCAAAGCACGTCTCCTACGTGATAGTTTTGTGGGTACAAAGAAAAATGATACCATCAATAGTGCTACGACACCAGTCAGGGATACATATGACCGCTCCAAAATCTCAAAAACAGCATTCCACATTGCAATGAAAAAACTATTGATACGGCCAGACCAGGAGTCTTCACGCAAGATGCGGAAGGAATCACACTGCATAACAATACTTAAGTCAGGCGACAAAAACACAGTAATTAAGAAAAATTTAAGTGCGGCTACAATATCCATAAACTAACTATATAGCCCTTTGTCTCTCTAGTTTTCATCATATGTTTCATGCACATCCATCATATGGATGAATAAAATTTACATCCAATTTGTTGGTTTGTAGAAATTTCATGGGAGTAGAAAATTCCCATTCCTTTACATTTATTTGTACAAAGAAACCTTCTTATAGAAAAAAATGTCCTAGAAACCCTATTGGACAATTTTGTCATAAAATCTTAGAAATGTGTTTTAAGACATCCTTGGAGATACTAGAATTAGGTTTGGGGTGTTATAATCCTATGGATGAAGCCCCACTGATTTTCTTAAGCAGTTAATATTACAAATAGCTTGTAGATTTCAGAAACCTTACGCTGCATATTCTAGCATTGTCCTAAGTATTATGGAGAATAATTCTTATGGTCGGTGCCAAACACTAGTTAGCAGAGCATAGCCATTGATGAACTCATGCCACCGAGAAAGGAACTAACATTGGCAAACGTATATCACTTATCCTAATGGAGAAGAAAAAACGAAAGAAGTATTGAGTATTTCCCAAGAACTATACAGTTCAGGAATAGAAAAAAAAAAAAAGAGATTCCTATAGTATCTCACCTGTGGAAACATTGAGAAGACCAATATAAAGTACACAACACCACCAATGACATCAAACTGCCAATTTTTTCTACGGAACTTCAAAATATTACCAAGTGCAATCTGGAGGGATAAACAACGAAAGTTATATGAAAAAATGTCATTCGCCAGCAGTGACCCAGAAGTAAAACCAATCCAAGAACATGAGAGATCAAGAGATGTCATGTAATGAACTAAAAGAATTATGCAAATAAAGGAGTCCACCTTACCCTGCTAGAATCATCATAAGAAGGAAATGTAGCCTTGGTTTCGTATGTGTTCCCGTAATATTCCCTAAAGTTCTCAAATACATGTGTTGGATGCAAAAAGGCCCCACCACAGCCATTTACAAGTAAATGCTGCACATGAACAGGTTCTTTAGACTCGACGCAAGAATGGCGCATATAATGGTGCAGGTCCCCGGCCATCCGCAATTTGCATCTTCCTTTGAGGTACTCACGTATTAAATATGCCACATTTGTTCCAGTACTATCACCCCAATACCAATCAAGAAGCCAACTTGGTTCATGAGTTATAAGAATTACAGAATCACTTTCTCCAACCTGCATAACTTCCAGTAGTACTCATAAAGTCACCAGAAGGAAATTGGCATGTGGTAATCTTCATGTGCAATAATGAAATTGTGCATTGTTTTGTGCTGAAAAACACAAGATCTGCTGATCTTGATCAAGCTTCACATAGTTGTGTACTACTATTGAATCATTAAATTCACAAATGACAATCATGGCACAGTCACATAAAATTTGCCTACTCAGACACATTGAATACAAAAGCATGAAATTACCTTCTGTTGACACAACTCTGCAAAAAATTTGAACTGGTAGACATCAATGTCACCATGAAGAGCTTGGTCAAGACCAAAAACCCACCACCCATTGGGAAGCTTTAATGCAAAATAACTCCTCTTCTGAGGAAGAAACCAGCCACCCAACCAACTCTTATGACACACATACCTCATGAAGGTGTGCAGCCCATCAAACCAATCTGTTCAAAACAATGCAGATTTCATTAGTCTCTTTCTTATTTTTTGGGACAGCTATCCATGATAGTGTCTTTGAAATTTGAAAATATTGTTGGCACTTCCCATGTCAATAAGTCATTGGCATATCAAACGCACACATTGGCAGATGTCAATGAACATAGTGTAAATAAACAGCAAAAGATATGGTGGTACTGCAGTAGATTACAGATGAGGAATAACTACCATGGTTTCCAGGAATCATGAAGCACTGTGGTCCAAGATATTGCCTGAGCTCAGAAACCCCAAGAGGAAGTTCTGGTTTCTCCAGTGCTATATGTTCAGGCTTATACCAAGCAGGAGGCTGGAGAGCATACTCAAATGGACAGAAAAATCGCCGTTCATATGAAAATGAGGACGGATTTGGATATCTGTCAAAAGAAAATGGAACAACCATCATCGTTGCGAAGGACTTCACCAAAGTGTAAGATTGAAGAGGACTCCAAAACAGAAAAAGAAGGTAGCTAAATAATCAACAACGAAAAGGATATTGGTGATAGCAATATATATATATATATATAGTAATTAACAGCCAACAAAATTTTTCTATATGAAATCATTGGCATGTTAACTTGTCAAGAACTGAAGCATACTGCAAGCAAATTATACTGGTCATTTATTAGCCAATACTAACTGAAAACAGCTAAAAATGTAAATTGTACTCAAAGCATGTACATACGCAAGGTCTCCACCAATAAGGAGTAGTTCTCCACGGGGAAATGTAAGCTTGGAGTCATCAGATTTTATGACTAACAAAGGTTGAGCTAGTAGTCGTGCAACAGCATAGGTAGAGTTGCCACCATCGCCTGTATCTGCAATGAAGTCAAACCAAAGTTCGTCTTTTTCATGAAGATGATCATACAAAAGGTCACCACTCTTAGATTCATCTGGAATCTTGTTCATAGCAGCCTGGTTGATTTTGGAAAAGAAATGTCAAGAATTTTATTAAAAGAAGTGCAAACTCAATCAGGAAGTACAAAGTACAACATTGAATCACAATGCAAAATACAGTACATAAAGCATCACTATCCACTATCCAGTTTTCCCAGCGTTCAACAGATAATGCAAAATAGTGCCCAAAGCACAAACCCCGTAGAAAAGAACGCATGTATCAGCCAGACAAGAACCAAAGAGAACTAATAATCCAAACCAAAAAGAGAACAAGAATCTTGACTCTACTGGTTATGTACCTGCATCATACGCATGTCGAAGCGACCAACGAACAGCGTCACTGAGACCATGAGATCAAAAACAGTTTTAAATAAATCAGTTGATGTCCTGCAGAACAAATCCACCAAATAGTCATTTTTCATCAAACCAAATTGGAAATAAGAACTTTTGTGTCAACCAATAACATACCCTGAGTACCATGGCACCATGTCCTCAAAATCTGGTTTCAATTGTTTCTTCAACTTCTCATACTCCGAAATTGTCAAAGGATGAGTCAGAGCCCATCTATTCATAAGCATAAAGACAACAGAGATATGGAATAAGTCAGAAAGTGAACCACTCAAAGACATTCCAACTTCTATTATTCTACAATAATAATACAGTTACACTATGTAAAACAGTTTTCTACTATTTGGTTACCTTCCAGATTATATACAACACATGAGCGACCACAAATAGAGCAAATAAGGTAGATGCTCACAATGCCCCAAGTACCTTAAGTTAGGAAGTAACAACCTGAGATTCTTTTATTCTCTCACATTGCCATTCCACTGACACCACAAAGTTATCATTCTATAAATATTCATAATGTCATAAATTGGCAATAGACTGAATTTAACTCCTTTTAGCACTTCCCAAGCTTCAACAAATAATCATTCACATTCTGTTGAAGGACTAAAGGTTCAAAGACATACTCTTCTACTTAGATGGTATCATGATGAATATGATTACTTTTTCCTTTTTCCTAAACTCCTTTTCTCACGATGAAAAAACTGAAACTTACTAGTTGACTCTCATAGATTGTCATGATACATAACAATAAGTCTGAGCTATTGGTTGAATTTGTTCAGCGTTAAGACAGTTGACGTACCCAGTTGATCTCTCAACTACATAATTGGCAATGTAAAGACCAATAAATGTAGCCCACAAAGAGTAGACAGGTGAAATGTCATTGGAGTGACCAGACCCATTTGAAGCTAACTGGAACAAAAAAGAGTGATAAGAACAAATCAAAAAAGAAAAAAGAAAATTATAAGATTTAAACAAGTATATAAAGTAAAGTACTAACTTCACCATAAATGGCCCATTTAGAGAGGAGAGGGTAATCACTAGCAGAGCCAACAGGAGCAAACCAAGACCAACATATTTGGTCCTTAAATTTATGCACATGCAATAGCTTGGATAGCCAAGTATTATCATCATGCCTTTTCCAGAGTGAGAATGCAGCCCAGCTAGCAGTTCTACGGTCAAAAGATTTATCCCTTGAAACAGTCCGGTTACCACAGTGGCTGTAAAACACGCAGCAAGCTATACTTATAACCTGCAATGTGAAATGAAATGAAAACACTTAAAACACTTAGATAAATCACAGCTGTCTAGAAAAGATTAGGTGGAAAAACAATCACTTGTATGTTGTAGGCTAAGAAACTTACTGCACAGTTCTGGATTATAGTAAGCATCTCTGGCTTCTTCTCTGCCATACGAGAAACAAGACCCAAATACCAAAGGCCAAGAAATATGACATGGAAGACAATCAAGAAAATAAGTGATGATATGTAAATTGTGAGGAAAAGGGAAAGATTCATCCGCAAATCCAACCCCATTGACTGAAAACTGGGGAGATGATACAAGGCTGCCAAGAATATCCAAGCAATATACCTGCATTAGAAAACAGCTTCAGAAAACCAGTACATCTTATTCTACATATTTTCTCAAGAACCCCAGAGAGCACTTACCAACGGCTAAAGTTTGAATAGCTTGGTTTGATAGTCTTCCTAATAAAAGGTGATGAGAAGAAATAGAAGAAACCAAATAAGCAAGCATACATGGACCACCATTTAAAATTCTTGTCCAACTTCATTATAAGGGTTTGCAAGTTATCTGATGAAATGAAGAAAAGCCAGCCAGCTAATACAGCAATCATGAAATGTCTTGAATGCTCATGCGGGTATGGGTATCTGTGTGTCAGGATAGTCCTCACCCTCTCCATTTTGAGGGATTCAATCAGACGGCCAGAGGACTGCTTATGGAGTTTATCTTTTCCCATAAAAATATTGCTCACTGAGGACACTTTGTCTCTAAACAAATGTTTCAAAATTGTACTCAGATCTGCATAAAGAAAACCTTTGTGATGTAAATTCATCTACACAAAAAGATAACTAAAAAAAAAAAAGGAAATAAAACACTAGAAGAAGAAGAAGAAGAAAAAGAAAGAACGCATTTGATCAAAACAATGAAACCAGGAGGATGGAAATGTAGAACTGCAACATCAAAAATCAAATTCAAAAGAAAAAATAAACCACATATTAGAAATAAGAAAAACCAAATGTTAACAAGTAACTAGAATGTGCATTCTTGCTCCTAAACCTAAAGATGAATCCTAAGAATTCTGTTGCTACATTTGCCATATACTGCCACGGCCATATGAATTTCACATCGTATCATGAACATCCTGACATCATATCCTAGAAACTATCTCATTATCTCTATCCTCATCCATGAACCACGTCAACACTATCATCCATTCCTTTTACCGCACTGGTATTTAGTCCTTCCATGGTTGCTCAGGCATGTACTTGTGTAAATCAAACTGCCCTTTTAAAGAAGAAAGTGTTCTTCATAGGATACTTTAGACTTACTAGAAGAGAACAAGAAGGCATGTCACATGCATTATGCATATGCACATGCTGACAAATATATGCTGAAAAACATATATGAAATCATTATTCTTTTTCCTATATATGACACCATCATAACCCAACAAATAACAAAACAACATTCCATACTATAATTTCCAAGAAAGAAGAGGATATTGCACAAGAGAACACATAAGATAAGTAGACAAACAACAGGAGCACATGAAGCACATGACACTAACAGATTCAATGGCAATGGGAAGCAAACATTACCAAAGACAAAAAACTATCCTTAACCCCGTTATCCCACATCAAGACACAAACAAGAAACCCACCTTAAGCAGCTAACAAGAAGCCACCTTTACATGAACTCACCCAGAAACCCCACAACTAAATAGAACTATGAACTGAAACCACTTGTTGTTCAATAAACGTACATGGAAAGAAGCAGAACTCGAGTGCAAAATGTGAAGTGCGCATCAGACTGAGAGAAATGTGGTCAAGAAAACAAGAAACAGACACATCAATCTGTGAGAATTCAGGTCCAATATATCCCCAAACAAATACCAAAGAAGACGGCAGGATTTGACACACAAACGGCAACTGATCGAAGAATTCAAATCCCAAACGTAAATTGACTGCGCACAAGAATTGTACAATTGATCACAGCTGTAGAACAAACAGAAAAAAAAAAAAAAAAAGGATTTTTTTTATTAAAATACATACAGTAAGAGCGAAATTCGACAGGAGGCTCCGGGGGAACCACCAAGATCGCACCTTTTCTCGAAATTCACCAACAAATCGAGAAACACAGATGACAAAACACCGCGTTTATCAATGAACTACACCTCCCAACAAAAACTAAATGGACCCCAAACAACAACAACAACAACAAAATTAGGGACCAAATAAGAAACAGAAGTAAACAAGGAACTGAATTGCACAAACAGAGCTCCCAAGATTCACACCCACCCCTTGTTGAAGCCGGTTAAAGAAAATAGCACACAATTATAACACGAAAGAGAAATCTAGGAGCTTTACCATGGCTTGCAGAGATTAGGAAAAGATGAGATTTCTTGCAAGAAAATTAAATATCTTTGCTTCTGGATCTTCCAAGAGGAACCAACTAGTACTGCTGCCGTCTGTGGGTGTAGGAAAAGTGGAGCAAGCAAACACAAATGACACAGAAACGAGGAAATGCTTCTGGGTTTTTCTTTGGTTTCTTGGTTTGGTCTAACTTGGAAGAAACAGAGTTTTCCTGTCCTTCGTTGGAACTTGGAAGCTCGAGTTCATAACAAGCACACTGAAGTTTTCATATTCTGTTTTAGTCCTCGGACTTTTTGGAGGTCACAGCACGGCTGCCACGAAAAGACTCCACGTATATTCTGCACGAACCGACCTTGAAATTAATTATTCAGATTAAAACATCATCTATATTTTCATTATGATCAATTTCAAGTGCCGAATTTTGATCAATAATTAATATGTATATACAGCTACTCTAAACTTTTTTTTGATGTCAGGGATTGTGTTTGTAAGTTCTTTTGACGGGATAACTTATATTATGGAACATCTGGATTCAAATCTCAACAAAATATCCCTCGCACTCTTTATCCACCTTTATGTCTGATTCGAGATGATTTCTTCAAAATCCCAATCCTTCTAATTTGGCGGACTTACTCACACATTTTCAACCTACAGAGAGAGAAAATCTTCAAAATATGCTCATCTTCTAAGAAAAAATCTAAAAACTGGACGAAGATGGATAGAGTGGCTAAGGCGACTGTAAAAATTAATAGGACATTTTTGTGTCTTTATATGTGCTAATCTAATCTTAGGATTTATACGTATTCATACTTTGATTTTCATACTGTTCAATAAAGTCTCAACAAAGAAAACATGCTTTGAAAAGTAAGGTTTCAAAATTAGCAAATTAAACATGGTGAAGTAAGGAAGAAACATTCTCCATGAAATAATAGGATAGTCTCTGGCCTTTTGAACATTCGCATCAACAAAGGAATCATTACTTGGCCTCCTTTGATTTGATTCTTAAATGGTATTTTTTTAGTCATTGTCTTAGAAAGTTTACATATTTTCTTATCATAAAGGTCATTCCTAAATCCAAATCCAACTTAGGTGCTCAGCTCTATTATTTTATCTTAAAAATGCTCAAGAACTTCCCTATTTTATAGTAAAGAGAAAATTAAAAATATTATCTCGAACCTAGTTAATTATTTCTAAAATTGTCAAGTAGACAATCAGCACTACCTCTCTCTCATGAACTTAAAATCCTGAATCAAGAAACATGTAATTTTAATCATTCAACTATCACATAACATAATTAGAGTAGTTTTCTGCATAATATTTATTGATTGGCAATGGAAGAAAAAAAAAATTCCCATGAAAAAATTATAAAGGACTGATTTCATAAGCAAAGTATGAACACCTTTTTCTTTTGTAAGGTCCATCAATGGCTGTTAAAACATGAAGGTTCAGGGAAGAGGGTAATAGAAAAAAGGAGGAGCTTGAGGGGTGGGCTGCAAGTATTTCAAAGAAAAAGGGGTTAATAGTAAAACAAACTCCAAGGACAAGGACAAAAGGTGTGTATGAACAGGTAAAAGCTAAGGGTGGTTTTGAAATTTACCATGAGATGTTGGTGCCGAAAGTAAAACTTACCACCTCGACTGATTTTGTCGGTGAAATGAAATCTTTTGTACACGTGCTGTGCTCGTGCCGCCTTCATCCAGAACATGCTGGAAACCCCTATCTGCCCCGGTTACACCTCCTTAATTAAACACCAAAAGTTATCTTAGTGACAAACATAGCTTGTTATTGTGTCCCCATAAAAACTACTCTATATCAACTTGCTTCTCTTTAATATATGATTTTAGGTCCTGTTTCACGGCGTTCTGACTCCTAACTGAAATCATTTCAAATAGACTAAGTTTTGGACGTGTTTGACAAAAAAAAAAAAAAAAAAAAAAAAAAAACTCCAATTTCTCCACTTTATTTTTTTAAATAAAATTTATACCCGCGAACAAAATAAAATATTAATTGTAATCAACAACATGACTATGTAATTATTTTCAATTTTATAGATATATTATAAATTTGAAAATTAGAACACCTCAAATCTTGTTCTTATTTTCTAGTGTAAAAATAGCTCTAACTCTATTTTGATTCTAGAGAAATCACTAATTAGAGTCATTCTATTTTGTCGAATTATTTCAATTCTAACCGAGAAATTTCTGATAAATTAACTCCAATTTCAACTGTTTCTAGAAAAAGGAACCAAAAACTGGCCCAAATAGGACATGGCCTCCGACCAATAGTATAATGAATGTATGATTAATTCCAGCAATTGACCATTTGGACCCCTCCTAGGACTGAAAACACGGCGCTAACGATACCAATAACTCCAACCAAATCCAATAATGTTAGGGGTTAACTAGAATTTGCCGCTGTTGCTTTCAAGAAGGCTCTCATGCGAACAAAACGTAGAATATGCTATCAAAAGATGCATGCACTAACGAGTTGTTCTCCTTTTTAAGGAAAAAAAAATGTGTGTGCTTTATTCCTCTGGTTTCTTATCATCTCATACCATGGCTCTTTCTTTGTTCCTTCTATCCTTCCTTTTCTTTTGACAAGAACCAAATCAGTTTATCCTCTTTTTGACAGTAAAATTTAGGAAAAAGATCAAGTACCAGTGCAAATTTCCTCTCAGGATTTCCTAGTTTCACAAACTTTAGCATGAGGGATTATCCCAACTAATAAAGCTAGACAAATAAATGACAGTATCAGACCAATAAAATGAACATTAACTGAACACTGACAATCTGATACATCTGAAATGTATAATATGGCCTTCTGGAACAGCTCAAAGTAAACAACAAATTATCTGACAACAATTGAATTTGTTGATACAAATCGTCCCTTCATCCTACAAGGTACCCCATCCAACAGCAACACCAGCCTTTACAAATTAAGTTACAACATATCCTGTGTTGCAGAATCCGCAGAGATGCTATCTTTTGTGACCATCTTTCTTGTAAAATGCACGCAAGTTTGCGGTTTGTCTGCGCCATTCATTTATGGGGACCTAACATTGCCACGAATATTTAGAAAGAGAAGTTGTTAGAAGAAAATGGAGGAAGTATAGGTTGAACTTTATGTGATTGCTGTGATGAAATGCTTACAGCTGGAAATCCACCATAGTCACCAGGCTTCAGAATATCCTTGGTTACTGAACTATTTGCTGCAAGACGGACCTGCAACAAGATTGAGGAAATGGAAATTTGATGTCTAGCTGTACTTTTTGTTTACTCCAAGCACTAAGCACGAGGATAAAATTCTGCTCAATCACAGGAGGATAAAGTTTGCAAACATCCTAGTGTTTACTCTTAGTTGCAACGGAAAGGTTCCTACTGGATTCATGTATGATTGAAGCAAGGCAACTGGATTAAAACGACGGCAATACATAATTTCACAGTTGTTATACTAGAAGTGAATTTGGTGCGGCGGAAAAGCAAGGGCAAAAGCACACCACTACAAGAGCAGTACCTTTGATGCAACTGAAACATGATCTCGGATGGCCACCCTACCACCCAAGGTTACATAGTCCCCCAACCTGCACACTTGCAACAGCATTAAATTCCAAGAACCAAAGTGACCTAAAAGAATTATGCGACATGTCTGAGCAGAATGAAACTTTTGCATCAATGAGAAGATGATACACATACGTTGCAGAACCAGCAATCCCAACTTGTCCACAAATCATGCAGCACTTCCCAATTATCACATTGTGAGCTATCTGCAAAAGGATTTGTTAATTCACAGCAAAGGAGCAAGAACCTACAAGCAGTGAAAAGCCTACCTGAACAAGATTATCGATCTTGGTATGATCTCCAATGATTGTGTGTCTCCAACTGCAGTGAATAAATATTGATCCAACATTTTCAGTGATAATCAGCTGCAACTGAGCATATAATTAGATGGTGGAAGTTCGGACAGTCCAAAACACTAGGAATATCAAAACCATATATAGCCAGCAGAGGCTTTTGTCTTAATCAAAATTCACTAGGCTCTAGTCTCCAGCAAGCATAAACTCTCCAGATGGGAGGTTGTTCCCTGCATACTGGTATAGCATTGGCAGGTCTCTGGAACATGTATTGACATGATTACAAGGCCAACAACATTACCTGCCTCTGTCAATGCATGTATTTGCACCTATCTCCACGTGGTCTCCGATTCTTGCATACAGCATCTAGCAAATAGAAAGCTTTTCAGATGTTAACCTAGAATTTCTTTCATACACAAATGCCATCAAGTCAAAGATTTCTCAAATGATCTAACCTGTGGACAGTACTGATTCGAAAAGGTAATATAAACTGAAGGCTATAAGCAACCACTGACCTGTGGCTTCTTCTTGACTTGTCCATCTTCATCCACAAAGAAACCAAAGCCTACAATAGACACAACACTGTTTTGCATACATGTACCATCACAGATTTACAACGCAAGTTCTACAGTTTGGCAGAGTAAGGGAAAGCAATTTTTACAGGAAACCAAGTAAACCAACATATGAACCACTACTATACACATTTCTTTATCTCTCTGCAATATTGATCAAAGTTGTTCATAGCAAGTGTATGCTCACCATCTTGACCGATGCAGACACCACTATGGATGGTACAGAAATCGCCCACCGAACAATTGCTCAGGACAACATTGTACCTACAAGCATGTCACAAGAACATAAGATTCAAGAACGAATCACACACATCACACAGAGCTCTGCATATATGCCTGACCCGATCTTTGTGGATTGGCCAACGGAGACCGACGGCCCCACGACGGCTCCCGACCCGACACGGACCTCCTTGCCTAACACGGCGCCGGAGTGCACGACAGCGCCGGTTTCGACCACCGCGGATGGATCAATGGACGCGGACTTGTGGGAAACGCCGCCGCCGTTGCGCCACGGTACGAACTCCGGCGAACCGCCTCCGGAGTCGTCGGCCAAGTCGGCGGAGGCGAAGAGCGCGATCCGGTCGGCGTTACGAGGCGGCGGTTTGGGAGGTAGGGAGGACCATGGTGGCTTGGAAGCTGCTCTTCTCAGTACGGAGGCCATCTCTCTCTCTCTCTCTCTTCTCACCTCTGCAACAATTAATTAACGATAAACAGGGATTAGGGTTTAGATTAATCCACAAGACTTAAGCAAACACACTCTCTGTTATTTTTACTCGTCCTGCCGTATGCGTGCAAATCAAATTTTTTAAAGAAAAAGAGATGTTTAGATACATCATAGTAAAAATATAGAAATTGAGTGTTATGTTTAATAAAATTAAAAAAATAACACATAAAGTTCAAAAAAAATAAAGATATGGGAATTTTAAAAGAAAAGGAGTATAATTTACATTCAACAAATGAGATTAGATTCAGTTTTTATATTTCTTCCAAACAAAAATCATTCCAAAGAAATTTTATACGGTTATTCATTTGTTCAAAACATCTTATAAAGGAAAAGTTCTTTACGATTCAAATATAATTAAATCCACATTTTTACACCAACGGACAACCCTTTTTTATTTTTACTGCCTGTATTAAATCAAAAAACAAAAACATAATTAATGTTCCATAACTACAGTAGAAAAAGAAACAAATTCCCAAAAAAAGGTCTAATGCAGGTACTAAGAAATCGTTAGGCCCTAACCTACCTACCATGCATCAGTTGAGCACTTAACCAGAACCATATAGAACAAGTCCTAGTATAAGTAGAAATAGAACTAGAGGAATTGATGGCATTGAATGAGAATTGATACACCTGAATCTCAAAATTGAATTCCTGATATCTTTCAATCCCAAGATAATACTAATGAATTTGAGGATTATGGTTAAGTGTTTAGCTCAACATATTTGGCTGGTGAAGTATTTTATTAAAGAAGAAAAATCAATGTAACAATTTGGTACAGGGACATAGTATATAGGATCGCACTCAACTGATACAATTATCAATTATGATTAACATAAGGAACATATGTGGTAGCAAACTTCAAATGGGATGGAAGTCATGAAGCATTGCAAGTCAGACGACCTGAATTGAATCGTCACTGGGAGACATAACAAATTAACAATAGTCTCAACTCTTGTCGAAACCATAACTAAATAATCTCAGATTTGCGTGCATCCTTTTGTGCATTCATTATTTGTTTGATGGTATGATATTGATGCATGTGTCTCCCTTTGAACCAAGCAAAAAATTCTTTTGAGTATCAACACATAGAGTAACATTTTTTTCTGACGGACGACCGTCATTTTCATATGCATGTGGAATGTGTCGAGTCATAATACTGGTAAGTGAAAGACACAACTCTCGGACACACATAGTGACGAGGACATCCTTCGCATCAACGATCGATTAAAAGAACTTTGCGCACAATCAGCATTGCTCAAAGTCGCAACACTGCTCATGGTCGCAACCGATCAAGTTTGAAGACACATGGTTGCAACCTGAAAACCATCCAGTCTTCCGATCAAGTACAATTGTTCAGCGACTTCAACCAAACGCCAATTTCAGCACATATGTTCAATTAGGTCATGTGAGCACTTGCTGGAAAGGTAATCGAAAGAGCTTTCCAACGCATCAAAAATCATCGAATTCCGATATCGTATGCAACCAGGAGACCCGAAACAATGGCAAGTGCACGAGGGGGAAGAGTCCTGTTCGGATCCGTGAAAAGTAGCTCGGGATTTTCTTTTTATAGTTTGTTAGGATTCTATTATATTTCAAATTAGTTTAGAATTCTGGTTTTAAACATCCTATCTTTTGTAAATACCACCCTCTATAAAAGAGAGTCATGGTTATAGTTTTGAGAAACCACGAATTGAATACACAAATATTTTCAGAGAAGCTTTTGCTCTTGTTCTAGGATTTGTGCTCATAAGCCACCGCATAGAATTGGGAGTTATTCTCTTTACCATTGTTCTTGTAATTTCTTCGTTGATTGCAGGAACAGTGCGTCTACTTTTGCGTGGTCAAGTAGGGCGAATCTTTTGTCGCAGGTTGCTGTATTGACAGTGGTTGGCGCCATCGGTTCGTCAGGTTACACGAATCAACGAGTTATCAACGATCCTACGTCATGAAGATCGGGCACCCCGTATCACATAGTGTCAATACTACTTTTTGTGATCAGGAATCTCACAGTTGAACCAAATCATGATTAATTAACTTATATTATTTAAATAACTATATTGTAATTAATAAATTATCTTATCTTAAAGATCTTTTTCTAACAGAGAATATACTAATTGTACAAAAGAATATTTCCTTATAATAAGAGAAATTGTGTCTTCTAACCCTTAATTACAATCATCTATATGTGTGTTATTTGTCATAATAACACATTTCATATCTAATTGAATCAAGTTATCCAATGGGATAAAAAGAGAGTGTGATCACCGTAAGGCATCTCACCATACGTACAATATATATCATGTTCTTGACTGTCTAATGCGCTGTTATCATCCGCATTTCTCCCCGGGACCTCAAAGTGGATTGGAGAAATTGTTATTGAGAGCATAATCTTATTGACAACAGGAGTGTATCTCTGCACATGAACCCCTACAAACAAAACTAAACACATTAGTACTTGTATAAAAATAAAAAAAAAACATTAGTCAAGAATTCTAGTGATCAATCACCATGTCTGAATCTCTTTCCTCATTCTGCATATGGAAACATCAGACTCCAGCAAGTATACCACTAACCGACAGCAAGGATGGCATGCTTGTCCCTTTTATTGGCATAAGACTGACATCCATACTGCCTAACAGGTCTACCTAAAGAATCACCACACTTGGACCAAGTCACCACGGACTCCATTCAGATCCTGGTGACTGGTGCCCTTTTCTTTTCCAAAATTCCAATTGCTGTGAATACCAGTATGAAGTTTACACGGGGCTGAGTCAGCAATTCAAAAGAAAAAGACCAACGATTAAAGAATCTTTGATAGAACACACATAGGATGACTGCACCACTTTCTTCATTAATAGCAGATATAATTATCACAAATACCAGGATCTAAATAAATGACTTTTGTCAGTAAGAAGTTTTATCCTCACATGAATGGACACCTGTTCCGATGAAACAGTGGATAGATTGAGGAAGCACAATATGCCCTTTGGAGACAGAATCTGACAATAAGATATGGACAGCAATTCACCTATTTCTATTCTTATCAGGCATTGAAGTCCCCTTCTTCAAACCATTTCTCATTTTGTATGCTCTCCTTCGGTGATAATTTAGGCATGATATTGACTAGGTGAAGATTACTAAAGTGACAAATTTACATCAGTATCTGGGTGTATTTGAACAACATAGGTAAGAAGTACCCCCAGCTGAATTCCACTATATTCGAATTGATGTACATATTTCCTCTCTGATTCCTGCACATGGAGGAGGGCCTTTTTATGAAGATGCTCCTTGACTAAATTCCTTTTTCGGACATCCTGGTAAGAATTTTCTCTGTCTATTTGTTTCTTTGGTGCAACAGCAACTTCAGTTCCAGGAACAAGTCGAACTAAAAGGAAAAGAGAAGGAACATAAGGTGGTGGATATGGTATGACATAAAGAACAAGAATAGAGAATGAATCTATTGGGCTGATCTATTGATTTATTCAGAGACGAGGAAATAACAAGAAATTCCACAGCAGTATGCCCATGCACCCACAAAGGGAATTTCATACCATCATAAGACTATACCAACCTGAATGAACAATCAGAACAAGTAGTCAAGCATAAACAAGTTAAGAAAAAAAATAATAGGTAAACTAACTAAAATAACTAAAGAGCTGCGAGAGATCTAGGTTACAATATCCGAAAATTACCATATGTAGCACACACCAAACCATTCTGATTTATGCAACACTAAAAAAAAGCATGCTGCCATATAAGAGTTCCTTTTTAATATCTATGTTCTATAGTCTAGACCGAACCCAAGATATGTGGAACCTAAGAACAGGTGTTTGGTTAGCTAGATTTGGAGTAGTGGCACATTGGCATCAAGCGAGGCAACAAGTAACCCTATGTGCATTTGCGCCAATCAAACTATGTATTATCTTGTTACCTGCTTCAAAATGACCTCTTCTGCCATCTCTGAGTACTTCCAAGTGCTCCTCAGTACAATTTAGCTTTTGGCAAAACGGGAACAGCAGGCAGGCAAGCCCTTAGTATCGTCGGCGTATGCGGATGATTTTTACACTTGCAACGATGCATGGCAACCTCGAGGGCGTGGGAGGAGGAGACGGCGCAGCGAAGCAGCTCTGGGCGCCGCCCACCATGAGCACAACCACCTCCATCTTCTCCGATCAACTTGTTGCAATCTCAATCTCATCTCATTAGGGTTTTGCTTGCTTTTATAACTTAATTAATATGCTTCTGTGCATCCGGAGCTGCCTGCGGTTGAGTCCTGTTTCCATCTTTCCCAACTCATTTCACCGTCCAGCCCCTGCACGACCAAAGAATGTACGAAATAGGTTTTGCGCGTCTCCTCTGTGCGTACATTTTTGTTCTAAAAAAAAAAAAAGAAAATTTTAAGTTTAAAATAAAAGCGACCACGATGGGACTCGAACCCACAATCTCCCGCTCCGGAGGCGAGCGCCTTATCCATTAGGCCACGCGGTCATATGACTTCCATCTCTGGGTATTTTAAATTACAAAAATTTGAAATTTATTTAGTTAAGACGTTTTTTCTTTGGGTGGATTTTTTCTTAGTAGATCAATCAAAGATCATCTTATTAGGAGGTCTAGTTACACTGATTCTTTCCACCTTCCTCTACTAGAAACACAAATAATCACTACAGCTGTCTCGCAAGCGAATATGGCCCATTTCCATCAATGTCCAAGTCTAAGTAGTGTCTAACCCAAACCCACGATCGTGCAGAACAACGGATGCTGCACGATTATTTCAGACGGATCAGTCCCAACCCTCACAATTTTCAATCTTCCATTGCTAGAACCCTTTTTAGAAGATTTGGTTAATGTAGCCCAGGTCATCCAACCAATTACAAAGCCAGAAGGTTTAGCAAATGGAAGCTAAGAGCTTACTCTTCATAAGCCTACAATCCAAAATTATCCACTCCAACCAAACAGAAACCAACAACGTTTTTCAGTAACCAAAATACTTCTCAAGTACAGATTCAAGCTACCACATAACCTAAACAGCAAAGTTACAGAATGCTCAACTCAAGGTACATCTAGTGCCAGTAAGAACCAAGATTCATGTTGCAATAATACATCCGCTGGCAAAAGGTAAAAAGAAAAATGGGAAGTATGTTATTCCTTCTTGATGGGAACTTTGGTTTCGGACTTCGGTGATGACAAGAAGAGCGGGGTATACCTGTGGTGCTTGATCACCATGAGCATAACAAAGGTGTTTGCGGCCAGAAACACAAGACCTGCAACCCAAAGTTGTATAAAAACGTTTTGGCCCTTGAATTCAAGAAGGTAAGCCCACATGAGCCAGTGCAGTTGAGACCCCATCCACACCAATATGCAGATCACGCCCTTCCATTTTAGTTTCATGCTGCTCCAAGGGAGGATGAGGGGAAGCAGGCAAAAGAACCACACAAAGTATTGCGCTGTCATGACCTGTCCATTGGCAACAATCAGTTAACAGCACGAGGTACCTCAAAAAAAAGACATGTGACAACATGTTCTATAATCACAGAAACATGCACACAGTTTGAGCTTCTACGTTATCATACAGCAACATCTCATTGCTCTTACTCCAGAATGATACATAAGAAGCACATGTTATAGAAAGATCCATCATTGACAAGAAATGCCTGCCATCTTACCTTGTTGAAAGCAACAAATGCAACTGTTTGGAGAAATAGGCAAAATGGAAGATCCCTTGAAAAACGTAGCACGAGCGCCAATTGCACAATCAGTTGTGGCAGAAAAGAACCAAGTCTCTCTATACTTGAGAACCCGTGCTGATGATGTAGATATATGTGATAAAAATATATTGAGAAATTATGCCTCGGATCTGTCCGAGTAAGATGGTATAGCAGTGCTTCATTTAGGAAATCCCACCCATAAAGATAGAAGAAAGCACCCGTCCAGACAAAGAACATAGATCCTGAGAATAATCCAAACAGGATTGTTTCTCTCGTTATGAGGCATCCGAGAAAGTTCCATAGGCTAGCCAAGAATGATGTTGGTTCTTCCACACATTGACTGGCTCTTTCATTTTGTAAGTGCTGTTTGGAACTCCACTGTGTAAGAATAGACCTACCAGTTGGGCCAGCATAACGCTTGCCAAGAACTACAACAAAAGGAATTGAATATATGATTGGGTATATTCTGAAGTGGACAATGAGTCCATACCAGAACGCTGCCTGCAATACTCTGCCTACAAAAGATAACCAAACTGTAAGACAGCCATGCGAATAATCTACAGGTAATAATTCAGGAATGCTTAGAACCTTTGTTGCTAATCTTGACACTAATATGAGCACATTGTTCATGCTACCATCCAAGTAAAGCAGAGTAAATAATCTACAAACTCTCAGTTAGGTTCTTAAACAATGCACAACCAGCAATACACTTGGCTCAAACTTTAAGATGGATTCAGCAAGCTAGGCCATGATGTCAAATGTCTATCTGAAAATGTTAAGTCAAACAATTGGAGAAAAATACACAAACAAACTGCAATAACAACATTATCATATAAGAAATGAGCATAACCAAATATATGGAGAGAAAACCTTGACCACAAAGTTGTGAATAAAGGGGTAACTCAGCACAGGATTAATTGAATTGAAAGAAAAACAAGTAAAGAAACAAACCCAACAGTTAAGTAGCTATGTTTCATCAATTACAGCTTGTTTGCAGGGAATGCTAAGCTAGATACATGCAAAAGTGACGTGGTTTGTTCAGACTCATTAAGACAGTGTATTTGTTAATGTATCATGTTTCGTTGTCCTGGGGCTATGAGAAATTTTGTATTTCATATAAGCAATAGTAAACTTGATATGTGCATGGATGGGACGTAACATATTAACGCCTGAGATGTTCAAAGGCTCCTGGATCCAGCTCATCGAGGCATACACCATGTTTGATATAATAGACTAGTACTAGCAATGTTAACTTTGGTCTCTCTCTTACCTGGTGAATATTTGCTGTATAAAAATATAAAAGTTACATTCCAAACTAAACATGAGACAAATTACCATGAAAAAAATCAAAACGTACACTCCACATGTCATTGTCTCTTAGAGCATATACATATTATCTCCCTATGTATGGTACTGAAGAGTCAGCAAAAAATACAGTTACTAAATATGCATCAGTGCATAAAAACACAAGGTAATACGTTTCACATGATTCTATTGCTTTGTATCAATAGTAAGTGGAGAAAACCAGCAACAGAAAGAACAAGCAACTAAAGAGACGTAGAGCTTACACCGTTCATCAAACAGATGAGAATCCACAGTATAACGGCACAGACTATAGGCTCGCAGTTTCCTCTGGTGCCAATGGTGAAGGTGAAAGGATTGAACAGCCATGCCACCACACACCAGATTCGCCTGTTCTCAGGGACACCTCTCAGCTTCAGAATGGTGTCTATAAACAACCCCACAAGCAAATCTGCAAAACAAGGTCATCAAGAAATTTCCAAGGATTGCAATGATGAACACGGAATGTATCCAACCCACCATTCTTCAATTTATGATAAAAGCAAAAAACTACAATTGCATTATCCAAACATCACACAAATTTTGGTTTCTCACCTGATCTAAACGTGACAAAGAGAGAAAATTTTAGATCAAAACTTTAACACGAGCAGCGCGAATAGTGTGATACCTGCGGCGGAGAAGAGAAGCTTGCCCCAGGAGGAGTGGAGAAAGGAATTAAGGACGAGGAGGAAAGCAAGCAGCGGCGAATAGCGGTAGGTGGCGCGGGCGAAGGGGGAGCCGCCGCCGGCGACGGAGGCGGCGGCGTCGGAGAAGACGAGGTAGTCGACGTCGGTGTAGCGCACCTCCAGGTGGGTGTCCTGCCACTCGCCAAATACCACCAGGAATACCCGGAGAGCGGCAGATGCGAGCATCAGCCGCCGGAGTGCCGCGGCGGAGGCCATCGCCGGACAGATCGCCACCGGAGTTGGGAGGCGAGACCGTAGATTCCGGAGGGCGATTGAGTAATTTTCGTGTTGTTGTGTACTCCTTTGTAATATTTAAGGGGCACTCTATAGCATCCCTTGGATCAGAAACCATCGGCTTGGATTAAGGCGGGCGGGAGAAAATTCGCAGGCCCACATGTCAGGTTTCACTTTCCGGAAAACCCCCAATATAACTGCAAATATTACTGTAACATGTATGTACGCAACCTTTCCCACAAAGATCCGACACCCCGAAGCGCGTCGCGGACCACTAGCTCGTGGACACGACCATGGCTTCGCCGTCCATCCCCACGGCTCTACGCAGCCCCCGCCTCCCCTCCGGCCACCGCCTCCTCCTACATCCCTCCGGCGACTCCTGTCTGCCCCCCACTTTCCCATTCAGGTTAAAAAGAGTGTTCTTTTCTTGTCTTATCATCTAATTTCTCGCAGGCTTTTTTTAATGCAATCTTGATGTTGCGGTACTGTGGTTTAATCCGATTGTGTCAATAGATCACTAGGCGCTGTTAATTTTGATGGGTAGTGATTTTTTTTAACTCATCCTGGAATTCTTGGTTGCATCGACCACTCAAAGAAAACAATACAGAAGGTATTGTTCTTTTATCGTTCTATGCATCAATTGAACAATTTGTTCGATTGAAAACTAACTTTTCTTAATTTTTATTTCTTGGCTGTATCAACTATCAAAATTTGCTGTTCTGGTCCTAGAATTAAATCGATATATGCTTGGCTAAGTTGGCCAATCAAGTCAAATTTGCTATCCATTATAGTGGCTAGTTGGTTGGCTCTCGTAGTAAACGAAAAGGAAGAAGGGGATCCAATCTTGGTTGAATTGCAAGAATGCTGCAGTGTAACTAGCTTCTTGTGCCATATTTGTTTAGATGTATCACTAAGTTGCTATGTATGGTTAGTTTTTGGTGGCGTTGGTTGTGTATCAACTATCAAACAATGCTGTGGTGGTAATTCTTTGCATATGTTCTTGCTTAGGCAGGTTAGGTGGGGTGTCAGTGAGAAGGTGCCAGATGGGCTCTGGTGCTGTTTCAGCCACAAGGAGTCCCGATTTGGGCAATGCGAAGAATCTGCAAGAGGTGTGGACTTTCAAAGCTGCTGTGATATTTATGTGTTTATTCGAATTGTCATTTTATGGTGTTTGTGTTGATGAATTGTGCTTTGTTTTGCTTGTGCTGTAGAGTTCAAACTTGTCTAGGAGCTGGGGCTTTAGTGAGCGGATGGGCGATGACCGAGATGTGCTTATAGAATGTAGGGATGTGCATAAGTCCTTTGGAGAGAAGCAAGTGTTGAGAGGTGTCAGTTTCAAGGTGAGTTCTGGATTCCTTCCCACTTCTTACAAGTTGTCTGGTTATGTGCCTGTCAAATATTTGGTATCAACCATTGGGATTAGGATTTAGGAGTGCTTAGCTGGCAAACATAAGTAGATCATCATGTTACTTGTGCTTTATAGGGTCGAATGAAAACAAATATTGAACTGTGACTCTTGTTTTACTTCTCTTTCCTTCATCATAGTTCCCACATGATAGACACAACAGCACCTTATTTACTAACTGGAATTTGGGATGTTTGGCCTCTTGGGGACTCAACAATTTTCTGCCCTATGATATCATTTATAATTCAAATTGATGTTATATTCATATGTAGATTAGACATGGTGAAGCAGTTGGAATAATCGGGCCTTCAGGAACTGGCAAGTCAACTATTTTGAAGGTTATGGCTGGGCTTCTAGCTCCAGACAAGGTCATTCTGTCTTCTTGATTTGTCTCTGTTAAGCACTAGGATTTTATGAATTACTTATTGGACTTGCTATTGGATGACATAGGTGCTGATTATTTTTTGAATTTGCAAAATCGGCAGGGTGATGTTATCATTTGCGGAAGAAAAAGGCAAGGTTTAGTCAGTGATGAGGATATATCAGGTCTCCGAATTGGCTTGGTATAGTTTCTGAGTAGTACATTTATTTGCTGAAAAGAATGACATGATTTTTTTTTCTCATCCATCTGTGCTTGAGACGGAATTGCTGATGCAGGTCTTTCAAAGTGCGGCACTTTTTGATTCTCTCACTGTTCGTGAAAATGTTGGATTCCTTTTGTAAGGGCGATTGCATTTTCCATGAGTTCCATCGACAGTTTGGTTTGTTTATCTGTTTTCATGTCTGCTTCGTCTGTGCTTTGATTTTTAGATATGAAAACTCCAACTTGCCTGAGGACCAGATAGCTGAACTAGTGACAGAAACTTTGGCTGCAGTAGGACTAAGAGTAAGTCAAGCTCATCTCTTTGTTTAATTTGAGCCTTTTTACTCAAGGACGCGCTCAACAATCTATTCGCAACAACGTGACTTTTGACTTTGCTTAATATATTTTTATATTTCTATTATTTGCTCATTAATTTCTGGCTGCACATATTTTTATGTTGTTCTCTATCACGATGACAGCACATTGCATGATGAGGAACTTTAATTCATCCTGAAACGTTCCAATAATAGACTAATAGCAAGCAGAGTAATCTTTGCAAAGCTTATGTAGGATGACAAAGGATGTTCCCCCTATTTCCATTAAGGGAATGATAAGTACACAGTTCTGCAACCATATCACATACCAAGCCTATTAATGGCGAGCCGACAACAAAAATAGTAATAGTCCTACATCACCACATGGATGTTTTGTCGGACTAACTAAAGAACTACGGATTCCACTGTAGCAGTTGATGACAACACAATTCTAGTCCAGCACAAGAATCCCACATCTTGTGTCTCTCCATCTACTGGTACTGGGTTTATATTGCCATCTGAATCGTAAAGACTTGATTATCATCTATGCAGGGTGTTGAAGAACGTATGCCGTCTGAACTGTCTGGTGGCATGAAAAAACGTGTAGCTCTAGCTCGTTCAATAATATTTGACAATTCGAAGGAGGTAATAGAACCAGAGGTATGCCCCTGATGTTTGAAAGCTGATCTTGTCATTTTCTTGCATTACTACTAGAGGCGTTTCTGAACTTAAAAGGAGGTAATACGAAGCAGCTTAGCTCCCGTATCTGCGTTTCATCTTGAGTTTATGCTCATCAAATTCCTTCATCTACCAGGTCCTTCTATACGATGAGCCTACAGCTGGGCTTGACCCCATTGCATCCACCGTTGTTGAAGACCTTATACGCTCTGTGCATATGATAGGACAGGATGCTCTCGGTAAACCTGGGAAAATAGCATCTTATGTTGTTGTCACTCATCAGCATAGCACAATAAGAAGAGCCGTTGACAGGTAATAACAGGTACCATGATTCATCATTATATGGTTCATATTGTCTGTTGTTAGGCCAGGCCTCTCAATTTCTATTTGCAGGTTGTTGTTTCTCCACGAGGGAAAGATAGTTTGGGAAGGAATGACGCAGGAGTTCACATCGTCAACAAATCCTATCGTTCAGCAGGTAAAATACTACGTTCCGAAATGTTCCTCAGCTTGCTAGAACCTGGCTTCAAAACTGTTATCTTTGTTCTTACTTTGTTGCTATTTCTGAATTGTAGTTTGCATCTGGTAGCTTGGATGGGCCCATTCGATATTTCTGAGGATTCACCTAAGAGTTGAAGTAACATTTTTGGGTACATTTGTACACCATGTCCACATTATGCCAACATCTTACAGAGGCATCAACAACCATAAGAGTTCATACTACTGCGGCCTAAAAGATAGTGTGTAGATGTAGAAGTATTCGCCTTGTCGCTGGTTGGCAAGCAACAGCCCTGTTGACACAATGCTACTACTGTCAATTCATTTGAGCTTAATTGGAATAATGACAATACCAACTTATGAAACTTATATTGACTGAAATTTATAGAATAAACACAATCCTCACTTAATAGCAGCATCTGTACTTGTTATGAATGATTTCTTTTTAGACCTCGAATATGCTTGCTAAGCGCTCTCGTTTTGTCAATGACTTCCAGGAATCCAGAATTTTGGCAAATCTTGCCTGTTGACAACAACATTATCCAAAAAGTGCTCCGTTTGAGATTTGATTGTTTTGCACTATGAAAATGTTAATGTCTTTTACTGTGTTCAAGTGCTGCAAACTTGAGCAGCTAACTCACATTTAGCAGACAACTGAAAACCATGCACAGGAAAAGTACATTTACCTATACATTTTGGGGGGGCACAAACCCTTTTTTTTTTTTGCTTAAATAGGATTCACATACAAAACTTTTGAGTTGCTTTAAGGGATTGCACTACCGAGCAGCACAACAGTAGCCTACTTCAATTCGTGGCGACAAGCAATAACAAAATAGCAGTAAAAAAGAAAGCATGAAAAGGATGGGTGGCTAGAATCCAGAATCACAAGAAAGCTAATGGAGGATCTAAATGACAGTATCAGCTTCCGCAGACCATCATATCATTGTTCAGATGTGTTATGAGGATCCTATGAAACAAGCCCTGCTGTCCTCTGCATCTCCACATCAAAAGCCTCGTCGTGGTCGCTCCTCTGCAACATTAACTCGCAGGGCACGGCCATCCAAACTCTGCGGATTCCAAAATGAAAAGTTATATACTTGGGTAAGAATCGTAAGATTCACAAATTCCAGGAAATTGTCATGCACTGCGATATTTAAGTAAAAACAGTCACTTCCTTATGTTATTATGGTATATGCAAATGGCATGGGAATGACTCTCCACACTGACCTGTCCATCAAGGGCAGCGATAGCATCATCCAATTCCTCCTTTGATGCCATTGTTACAAAACCAAATCCTCGTGAACGCCCTGTTTCTCTATCGTAGACAACTCTAGCATCAAGTACTTTCCCATGCTCACTGAACAACTGCACCAACCGAGAGTCATCCACTTGCCAAGGCAGATTGCCAACATAAATCCTAAAAGCAGACCCAAATTGCCGGGGAGGCCTCTCTACACGAGAACCTCTGGGAGCCGCCTTGTTTACATTCAGAAGCCTTCCGCTGATGTCCTGTTCGAATAAATGATATTTAGTCAAATATACAATTTCTACAGCCTTCTACTCTTCTTTAACAAGTGCAGAATATTTATAATCACACCACTGAAGAATCAACCAGAAGTATCCTAACAAGGAAGATTGAATAGGAAACTAGTCGGGCTCTTCAATGTAGTATACATCTATCAGGTGGAAATAGAAATATGCTCAATAGAATAATATAATCCCTATATTTCCCAGAGAGAACGCTGAATCACAGATTCACATGTGGGCTTGGTACAAAACAACAATATGGTACTCCAAATTTTTTAAGTTTCACATAACCTTGCGAAGAATAATTACAACAAACTGAGAAATCGCATAAGTGATAAGGTAGTAAACCAAGTTAACAGGATAACGTGACTGATCGAGTTGGCTAAACAAAAAGTGTGAAAATGCTGAGCAGATTGAAATTGGAGGAACAAGATGTTCCTCGAAATTTCTATTAGGTACTAAGAGCACTATCATGTACTCTCCAGTCGGTAAGAATGAAAAAACCCACACCACCAATACCACGCAAACCTGTTACAGGAAATATACACAAACACACACTGAGAACAGCCATTTCATCATGCATATTGCCAACATTTGAACTACGAATCTAAATATGAGCACACAGGATTGCAGCTAACATAACAAAACAGGCTACCTTTTAAAGTTCAAATATTCAAAGAACTAAGAAAATGCCAAGGAGGCCAGCTCTGTCAAGCTAGCAAAACTACTCACATAGCGATTGAACATCTCCACAGCCTTCTCGGCCTCCTCGACAGTACTCATGGTGATGAACCCAAATCCACGGCTCTGGTCCGTTTCTCTGTTATAAATCACCTGCAAGCCCACATAATAACAAAGTCCTTTTAAATCAATGGAGCAAAAACACACATTTTCTCAAACTATCATCTGATTGCACCCCGTACAATATTGAGCAATTAAACATCACAAATGCTAGCATGACATCAAAATAGAAGTATGTACGAAGGTAAAGGAACAACACATTCCTTAAGCTGCAACATTTGTATATCCCAATATTTCACATTAGAACTAATACTAAAAGCAACAAAAGAGCCACTTCCTTTCACAGAAAGTAAGCACTCACAAGTGCATGCACATGTATAAGGTAAGGACCGACAAGTGCACGCTCACCTCGGCGACCTCGACGACGCCGGCCTGTTCGAAGAGCTGGGCGAGGCGCTCGCTGTCGATGTCATAGGGCAGGTTTCCTACGAACACCTTCGCCTCCTCCGGCGGCTCCACGTACTCCCCCGCCTCCTCACTCAACTCCTCCACGGACGCGGAGGCAGCCACGCCTCCCTCCTCCACCTCTTCCTCGTCCACATCGCCCTCCAGAATGTCATCCAACTCCTCCCCCTCCTCCTCCTCCACCTCCTCCTCCTCCTCCTCCTCCTCCTGCTGCTGCTGCTCGGGCTCCGGCGGCTCGGATTCCTCTGAGGTGCCGGGCTCGGCCCAGTCGAGGGCGGCTGCAGAATCAGAGGCGTCGGAGGCGAGGAGGGGAGGGAGGGGGAGGCGGCGGGTGGAGCGGAGGGCGTGGAGGAGGAGAGGGGGCTTGGGGGAGAGGAGGACGAGGAAGGGAACGGAGGTGGGCTTGGGGAGGAAGGCGTCGGTGGCCGCCAGGGAGGCGCGGAGAGACAGGGTGGTGGTGGCCATGGAGAGAGGAGCGAAGGGGATAAGGGAGTTTGGGGAGAGCGGAGTGAGAGCACAAGATTTTTGGAGGTGCTGATGCTCTGATGGTTTTTTTTATTGTCTTCAAAAATGGGCCGTAGGCATTTTCTATGGGCCTTTACTGGGCCTCATCAAATAAGCCATCCCATCCTACCATATTCGTCGTCGCCACTAGTTTTTCATGATATAGTGGATACAAATCTCACATCGTGAGTTCATCATATATTTGCATTCCACCTGCTCAATCAGAATTCTATACCTATACATCAGAAAATTCATAATTGATATCAAAATGCTAATTTGGAGTCGTCGTTATTTACTGAATATTACGATATCCCCATATCAAAAGCTACCCATTCGCATGCTAAAAAATATAGAAAGCATGACATGGTCATCAATGTACGCAGTACGCGTGGATACAATTCTCAAAAAAATTTTAAGTGTGGAATTTCCAGCTGTGTGAAATCCCACGGCTTCACTTCAGTGTCAAAAGTAATTCTGTCATTTCTATTGATGGTCCTTCATCTGAGTACATCAGAAACAAAGCTTTCATTAGTGATGTACCCAAGTTCAGATAACTCACTGCATTAGTCTACAGTAAGACATGCAATTCCAATCTTTTTTCAGTAAACAAATCAAATATTGGTCAAACTACATCAACATCCATACTTTTAAATTATATTCGAATTTGAATTCAGATATACTTAGATTCGGATCCAGATCAAATAAATATCAAATATCAATTCCAACCATGTTATTCTTAATTCGGATTAGATTTCAGATTCAATCGAATACCACTTATATTTCTTGATTTTGTTATTTTCTTATTAAAAATTTTAAAATAATTCATTTTGAATTAATAATTAACACACTTTGAATGAATTTATATTATATTTCAATTACTCATGTAAAATTTAATTACAAAATTGACATGCCACAAATTTAGACAGTAATTTCATACACAAAAGAACTCAAATTTGCATTAAGAGATACAAATATATCATTTTATCATATTTTGTTGGACTTTATTGGATTTGGATGTAGATACGAACTTTTTTTTGTTGGATTCGGAGGGTAATTTTGTTTGGATGGGAAACTCTTTCTCATACCCGCATGTTATCAAATTTGGTAATTAGAAAATTAGGATGATCCACGTCTATTTTACACCTCTAAATATATCATGTGAGCAATACAAAGAGTAATCATAATTTAGCATCAAATTAGTGTTAATGTATATGTGGATATGTGTATGTATAGACCCATGAAGCAAACCCACTAGTGGCTCTTGTATATAATTAAGAGATACAAGAGTTATTAATAGATTTGAGTCTTCATAGGTTTATACACACACATATGCACATATACATTAACAATTAGAAATTAAGTTCTGAAGAACAAGAAGAAGAGTCCATTATCTATAACTTTTTAGCCTGAAATGTAAGCAGTCCAGGAGTTAACTGTGTTAGAAATTGGTCAACCAGGTGAGTGGAGAGGTGTCCTTCTTGGTGCCCTTGTAGCCAGCTCGCTGAAAATTACATCATCAAAAAGAATAATAGTCCAGAATAAGAACATAGTCCATTTTCTAAGAATGCATACTTGATGCTGTGACTGATTATTGTTGGAGTGGTATCTTCATCAGTGGTTCCAATGCAAATCGTTCCTCCTCCTTGTGTTGCGGCATTTCCGTCGACATTATTTCAGTGAAGTGGACAAACTTCAGGGATTATGAAAAGAAAAGCAAATTTAGAGCATGAGGGGGAAATTCCTGCTTTAAGAACAAAAAATATCATGATGTTTCAAACCTGGAAATTATTAAATAACTGTCGGTCAGCGTGCCAGTTCTTTAGATCATCCCATGGCCCATCATCAACTCCATCTAGGACAATAGACAGAGGGAAGTAACTGCAAGTATAAACCACATGACAAGGCCATGCCCCAAATACATTTATATGATTATGGGTTAGTTTCTTTATCAAAGCACATAAGAAATTTGGATTTCAACGTCAGTATGCATTCATAAGCTTCATAGTCTCTTTGCAGCATTACCTGGCATCTACAAGAGCCTTAAGAGTCCTTTTACTTGCCAAGATTCTGATCTTCTACAATTAGCACCAGTACCAGCACCAGTACTACCTGTGACCTGGTGCAACACGGGCAATGCAAGCAGAAAAATTAGGTTTCAGATGGTTCCAGAAAACGAGTTTCTAAAAGACCAGCAGTTTCATGTCAGATTGTATTATAAAGAGCAACTACTTGAAAGCTTATGGAGAAAGACTGAAACATTTGGATGATAATAAACAGTCTTCCACAGACTGTAGTAATTTTTTGATCCCCCTGTGGAGTTACATCCAACTCTTCCTAAAATTATTAGGTGATAAATCTAGAATGATATACCTGTCCATCAGCAATTATCAGTAAAATGTGATGTTGATAACCAGAATCTTCAACTATTCTTGTAGCAGTTTCTATTATTGGAGCTAAAGATGTTGGACCTAATAAAAAGACCATTTGGAATTGGTAAGTCCCAACATGATGAGAATCAAGGTCAACATTAATAGAAGGAAAAAAAATTGAATGCTAGATGATACAATACCAGACAGCTGCACGTGTGGGGCAATTTCTCTGTATCGTGCTAGCACTTTCGAAGCACCGTTGCACACGAGCCCATCTCGGTAGAAACCGAAGACGTTTTCATCATCAGTTGATACTGAAAGTGAAAGCAAAAGAATTCACCACCCATCAGTAATAACTTGAGTAGAAGATTTTATGTCCTGTCTTTTGCTAATCCATA
The DNA here is from genome assembly GCA_019359835.1 of Pharus latifolius. Classification (NCBI taxonomy): domain Eukaryota; kingdom Viridiplantae; phylum Streptophyta; class Magnoliopsida; order Poales; family Poaceae; genus Pharus; species Pharus latifolius. The sequence goes on from CM033327.1 coordinate 58,850,319, forward strand.
GGGAGTGAGAGTTATTACTGTCCACAAAGCCGAAACATGGGATTTTGTTGTCTTCATCAAAAACCGATAAGGTTTTCCCAATTATACTGATTGCTTGCTCATAAGGATTAGGAGAATCCCCAATGTGATGCATGCTTCTCCCACCGTAACAATGCCTTCCTACCCACACAACAAAAAAGCAAGTTATGTGAACATAACTAGTACTATACAACCAAAGAAATGCATATAAATTAATCAATTGTACCAGTCCACTCCTTGCTCCCAGTGAAATCTACTCCAATTATAAGATTGGATGACTCAAGCCCAGCATGCTGAAGAGCTTCCATAAGCTGCAAAGAAACATAGATTCAAAACAAGTGAATAACTGACAAGATACAATTACAAAGCAACGGTGATTACCCATTGTTGGTTTTAAGAATAATTGGTGAGCTTCCCCACTGAGCCGACTTCATTGATATGTATAGAAAATAATGTTACATACATCTGCTTAACTAAGAAGATTATTACACTTCACACTCCTCATCAAAATGGTGTATAAATACTATATATGCTCATCTTGGACAAAAGAGATGAGAAGACATGAGCATGCAAACTCTTAGTGAGTACATCAACAATCTGGTCTGATTACCTACAAAGAGTAGACAAATGACATTATGATCAAATTTCTCCCTTGTGAAGTGTCAATCTATCTCCGCATGTTTGGTTCTATCATGCTACACAGAGTTATTAGCAATATCAATTGTTGCCTTATTGTCACAATAGAGCATAAGAGAGGTCTTGTCCCTGAACTTCAATTCTTCCAATACTCTGTGAATCCACAAGGCCTCACAAACCCTTTGTGCAAGAGCACGATACTCTGCCTCTATGCTGGATCTAGCCACCACACTTTGCTTCTTGCTGCCCCAAGTGACCAAGTTGCTTCCCACAAAGCTGCAGTAGTCTGACACGAATCTCCTATCATCTCGAGAGCCAGCCCAATCAGCATCAGTATACACTTCAACTCGAAGGTGGTTGTGCTTCTCAAGGAGCACACCCATACCCAGACTACTCTTCAAATACCACATAATATGATTGACTGCATCTAGATGTGTGGTCCTAGGATCATGCATATACTGACTAACCCAGCTGACCGCATAAGCTACATCTTACCGGGCATGAGAGAGGTAAATGAGTCTTCCAACAATACTCTAATATTGATCCCTATCCACCTGCTCACCCAGGCTTGCCTCAAGACCTAAGTTGGGATTAAGTAGGGTAGTGGCAAGATGGCATCCAAGGATACCTATCTCCTCCAAGAGGCCAAGCACATACTTTTACTGTGAAAGAAAGGTCCCTTTCACCTACCTAGACACCTCGATTCCCAGGAAATACTTGAGGCGACCAACATCTTTGATCTCAAACTCCTTTACCAATCTTTGCTTCAAGACAGCAATTTCTCTTGGGTCCATTCTAGTCAGTACTATATCATCCACATAAATAATCAGCACTGTCAGCTTGCCATTCCTCTGACAGGTGAACATAGTGTGATCAGCACTACTTTGGGTGTATCCAAAAAGCACCATCGCCTGTCTAAACTTGTCAAACCATGCTCTAGGGGACTGTTTGAGTCCATACAGAGACCTCTTCAGCTGGCACACCTTGCCATCGATTTACACAATCTCAAACCCTAGGGGAATCTCCATGTACACCTCTTTCTTAAGATCTCTATGCAGGGTTGCATTATTCACATCCAACTGGTGAACATCCCAGTCTAAATTCACAGCACAAGAGAGAAGTATCCTCACAGTAGTCATCTTTGCTACTGGTGGAAAGGCCTCCTCATAATTGACTCCATAAGCTTGAGAGTAGCCTTTAGCAACAAGCCTCGCCTTGTATCGATCTACCTTCCCTTCTGGAGTCTGCTTTACAGTGAAGACCCACTTGCATCCCACTACTCTTCTGTGTGGATGCTAAGGTACCAACTCTCAAGTACTATTTTTGTTCAAAACATTCATCTCCTCAATCATAACTTCTTTCCACCTAGTATCCTGCAAGGCATCTTTCCAAGACTTTGGAACAACCACATAGATTAGGGAAGTAGTAAAAGCCTTATAATTAGGTGAGAGCGAGTCTAGGAAGACAAAATTGGAGATAGGGTGAGAAGTGGAACACATGTGAGAACACGAGTGGCTAGGTCTCCTGAGTGTGATAGGTTGATCAAGAGAGTCTGAGTTAAGAATTGAGAGATCATCACCTGACTCTAGAAGAGGAGTAGGAAGGGAGGAAGTTTCCGGATGTTCGACGGGAGTTTGGGATGGCTCATGGTAGTCTTTGGGATTTGTATTGGCCTTGGGTCTTCACCGAGTATACACTTGGAGCTATGGCTGAGTCTGACTCATGGTCTTCTTACTCATGGTCTCAATGCCTTCTTGTCCTGAGCTCTCCCTTTCTCCTAAGTTCTCCACCTTAGCTTGTGATGTCTCTTCTTCTTGAGCTTCACCTGTCTCCTCATCTCTGACAGGCTCCCCTTGTTTGTGTGCCGGAGTAAGTGACAGTTTATTGAACCAGAAAGGATCGCCCTGAGACTCCCCTTCTCGAGGACCAGGGAACGAAGAGGAGCCATAGAAGGGACGACCTTCCCAGAACACAACATCCATGGAGACATAAAACTTTCTCTCTTCGAGGCAATAGCACTTGTAACCCTTTTTATCCAAGGCATACCCAACGAAGACACACTTCTTCGAGTGAGGAGAGAGCTTTCCACTGACAGGGTCATGGTGGTGCACAAAACACACAACCAAAAACCTTAGGCTAAAAAATAAAGGTGTTTGTGCCTTGGAGGACCTAAAAGGGGGATTTAAAGTCTAGCACCCGAAGAGGCATCCTAGTAATCAGGTAGTTGGCACATAAGACTGCCTCACCCCATAGAAACTTGGGCACATTCATTATGAACAGAAGGGAGAACACAACCTCAAGGACATGCCTATTTTTGCACTCAGCCACGCCATTTTGACTTGGTGTGTTGACACACTACTTCTGATGAAGTATCTCTTTGGAGGCCAGAAGGTCCTGAAAGTAAGAATTTGTGTACTCAGTCCCATTATCAGTCCTGAGGGTCTTGATCCTGACACTATATTGAGTCTCCACCATTTTGTAGAACCACTCGAATGCCTCCTTCACATCACCCTTTGAGTGGAGTAACATCAGCCAGGTGGCCCTGTTATGACAATCAATAAATATAACAAACCATTTGCAACCATTGATAGATGCAACATTGGCTGGACCTCAAACATCAAAATGGATTAACTCAAAGGGACGTAAGCTTCAATTTCCACTAGAAGAATAAGAATTTCTTGTGTGCTTAGCAAAATCACAAGCTTCACATTTAAGCATATCCTTGTTACATTTCCTATAAAAGTCTGGAGCAATAACATCAAAAACACGGAAGACAGGATGTCCTAAATGGCTATGCCACGTGATCATGTCCTCCTCCGAAGTGACCACCAAATGATCTGACTCCTCCACAAAACCTTTCTTGTAACATTCCTCCAAATAGTACAAGCCATCTCGATGACTACCAGACCAACCACTCTTCCCATCTTCAACTCCTGAAATAAACAGTGAGTAGGCCAAAAAGTTACTTTACATTTAAATGAGTTGGTTATAGCAACAATAGAGAGCAGATTTGTGGAGAAATTGGGGACATGTAGCACATCTGACAGGCACAGACAACTTCCCTTCTTCCAAGGATAGGAAAGTGAGAACCATCAATAATATGGACCTTGTCCCTCCCAGACAGAGCGACGTACTTAGTGAAGTCTGATGACTTGTCTGTCATATGTCCAGTAGCCCCCGAATCAATGATCCACTGATCGGGTTTAGCAAAGATAGATGAAAGAGCTGTATGAGAGAAGTGAGAAAGGAAATCGTTAGTTGAGGTTTGGGAGGATCCTCCCGAAGCAACTGAGAGAAGTCTTCTTAGAGTGGCAAGTTCCTCAGCAGTGAGCCTGAACTCTGAGGCTGCAACTGAGGCATTTGCTCGAGCACCTTCTTGATTCTTTGCCTTGCTCTTACCTTTGCCCTTGTCAGCGTTCTCTGGCTTGCCATGAAGAGTCCAACAGGTCTCTCGAGTGTGCCTCGCACAGCCACAATAGTCACACCAAGCCTGATCAGAAGCAAGACCGAGGGGTGTGAGTGTCGTGCCCCACCAGCTAGAGTAGGAGCTGCCACAACATGAGGCACCATAGTCAAGCTGACTTGTGCAACTATCTCAATAGCTGGACGATAGGCCATGCTCGCTCTCCGACTGCTCTCAAACTGGATCATGGCGCAAGACTCCTAAAGGCTGGGCAATGTAGGCCGTGCAAAGATCAGAGTCTTCAGCGTATCAAACTCAGGATTCAGTCCTGACAGGAGAGTGTAGAGCCAATCTGTCTCAAGCCTCTTCTCATATATAGCAATGATCTTCCTCACTGTCTCCCTACAACAGTCCTCCTGTCCGGCTTCAACTTCAGGTTGAAAGGGTCTATAGAAATTATACCTCTACCACTCATTGAGAAGCCTATCAGTGTACTCTGCAACACTGAGCTCACCCTGAACCATCCTTTGACCCTCCTGTAGATCTCAAAGACCTCGACATAATTGCTCGTCTGAGAGTACCTATCTGCCACAGTTTTCCAAATCTGCTCTGACGTATCATACAGGATATAAGAGCTCACAACTGAAGGATTCATGAAGCACATAAACCAGGACACAATGCAAGTATTGTTCATCTCCCATTGATTGGAAGTCGGGTCCATCAGTGGAGGACACTTCTTTTTCTCCTGTTACATAGTCCAACAAACTCTTGACTGCCAGTGACATCTTACACTGATGCGTCCACAACAGATAGGTCTTATGCCCCACAAGCTTGATAGAAGTAAAGGCTGAGCCTAGGTCATGAAGGCTCACTGGGCTAGCAACGACAACTGCCTTAGCGGGATCCTCCGCCATGTCGCCCGATCCAAATAGAGCTCTTCTAGTATCGTCACAAAACACCCACTCATCTATCCCTTCCCCAGCCAGAACGCCTCAAATGGCTCAGCTGCAGCTCCTCAAGTCTGGCTTGGCTCGACTCGGCTTACAATAGCTCGGCTTGGACGCAGCTCAGCTATGGTTCTTAGGTCGACTGCACCACCCGAACCCAGCCTGATCGGTCGCTAATGCGCAGGCGAAGCGACCAGGTGATGGCAAGTGGCGACGAGGAAGCGGTTGGCGGCAACAGGCGGGTCGTGCGGTGCGGACTAGGCTGCGGCAGTGAACGGGATCCGGCGACCGTGCGGCACTACAGGAATTGGGTTCCGATCTGCGCTGGCCGAGCTCCAGTGGGTGATGCAGCATGGGGTTCCGTTGAGGTCGGCAGTGGCTCAATGAAGGCGCTGGGTCCGCTCCTACACACGTCATCGGCCTTTGGCTCGGGCTCAGCATCTGATCAAGCAGATCTGGCGATGACCAGGCGGTGCAATTAATGCAGGCAACCACAGTAGCTTCACTCGAGGAGGCGATGGTGATCTCGCCGATGAGAACTCCGGCAGATGGCGGCCAGGGCTAGGTAAACCCTAACACCAGTTCTGATACCATGTTGGTTTTAGGGATTATTGGTAGGCTTCCTCACTGGGCCCACTTCATTGATATGTATAGAAAATAATGTTACATATATACCCCCTTAGTTAAGGATATTATTGTACTTCAACAAGGACATACACTACACTTACCTCATCTAAGGTATTAAAAGTCTTGTCTATTCTTCCTTGTGGCCATGCTGTTCTACGACCCAAGCTGCCATTCATGTCTTCTATGGTTGCATATGGCGGCTCGATGTCAAGAACTTGATTGCCGACGGTCGGATGAACTCGATGCTGCTCTCCAGCACCGTCATTTCTTCTCCCACGCACAACCCAAGCAAAAATGGGGCCAAACACCAGTAAGAAAGCACAAACAAACATGTCGTGTTAAAGATGATAACTGACTCTCAAAGCAAGAAAAGGCAATGTGTTTGTTCTAGAGCAATAAAAATAAACAGTAAAGAGCTCGAAGCAAGAAGGAGGTGTTCCAAGTTGCATGAGGCACCTTTATAAATAAACACAGAAGAAAAGAAAAGAAGCATCTAAAGAAGCTTAAGCTCAATGATCAGTGACAAATGCAACTTCCAGGAAGGAAAGAAACGCGCAAATGTTGTCCACGCTGAAACGAGTAGCTTGCTGGATAAAAAATAATGATACTGTGATTGGTACCTGGTGGTTGTTAAATTTCAGAGAAGTGGAGAGGGTTCTTTTTTTCAAACTGTCAAGGTATCATTTTGAGGCTTCTTTGTCATGAGAAAACTTAGCAAGAAAGGATGAGAGATTGACCATACCATACCTGGTATTCGTATTACTTGGTCTATTGGTAGTTTTGGAATATACATTTCTCTCATTGTTAGGTTAACACTGGGCCAAAAAGTTTTAAGTCATCGAACACCCCTCAACTCAAAGGCCAGAGACTTCTGGTATGGGCCTCATAATTCATGGGGATGATATGCGTCGTTGGGATCATCTGGAAGGATTAATTAAAAAAACAACTTTAAATAAATCATTAACAAAAAGCCCAGAAACCTGGGAGGATGTATTATTCCCTTTGTCTAAAAAAAGAAAAAGAAAAAGCTAAGAACAAAAAGGAACATTTCTGTGTCTGGAAGAGGTACAAAGCAATCTGCGTGCTGAATACGAGCGCACGGCTTGACCTCAGCTGTTGACCAACAAGGTGATCTTAGAATATGCGTATCAACTATCTACCGTCACGAATCTCATATCTGCTCCACCAAAATGAATATATCACAGATATCATAGTATCTTTTTCCAAAACTGGCCTCAAAATTGCATCTTCCTTCAACGAAGACAAAGGCTCATATTTCAGGAAGCAGAAATGTTCTCTGTATAACTACATAAATCAGAAAAATTGAATACTCTACAGAAAACAAGCGCAAAATGAGGTATAATGAGATAATTTTGTCAAAGAATAAATATCTTGGTATTTTCACTATAGCCAAAGTGGTAACTTTTACAATTACATGACAGCATCTAACACCATCCAAAGTTTTTTCACAAGACAAGCATCAACAAGGCAAAGCAATCTACAGAAGAAAGAAAACAAAAAAAAAAAAAATGTTCTAATGCTCCCCCTTTTCAAATAAGAAAAAAGTTGGATCCGTATTTGAATCAATATAAACATGCCAACACTATATTAGGGGTTCGGACAATTCCATCTCATTGGAATTTTGGTCTATTTCAGCCGGTGGTAGTCGCACAAAGTTCAGCCCCAGCCATTGCCATGGCCAGCACATGTATCTATGGCCGTTACGGTTAACCAAGTCAGTCCTATTATCTGACTCTTCAAGCTGCCTGTTAAGCTCCTCCAGTCTTTCACGTAGCCTTGAAGATCTCGTATCAGCTAGTTTTAGTGATTTCTCCGCAGCATCACGTGCAGCCATTGCTGCTGTAGCAGTCTCTTCCTTGAATTTTAGCTTGTTTTCTAGCTCCAGCATTGCTTGTTTTGCCTCATCTAATTCCTTACGGAGCGAAGATAACTGTATGATTATGCACGATTAGAAAAGGATTCAATTATAACCATCAAGAAATGGGTTTGAAATCACAAACTAGATGCTTAACACCAGACAAGAACTAACCATTTCTTTGCATTGTGCCCAAGCAGTGTCTTAATTAATCTATGTGCTCTTTGAAGACAACTCCCAACAGATTAAGGCTACATCGCAGATCGCTGCATCATTCACACACTACTGCATTTGTGATGGGGGTTTAGCTAAATCTGCTGCTGCCACTTGTTGCACAAGTCCTTCCTCAAATACTACTACACATCAACGGGCAAAACTCAAAAACGCTAAATTGAGAGGCATCTAATTCATCTGTTCTCTACCAAAACTCCCATTAACTATAGTATATTCACAATTACTTAGTATATTCCAGACTACGTGATCCTAGGACTTTCAGTATCTCTCTTATTCCAGGGGTGACATGTAATCTTAAAAAACAGATTATGCAGAAGAATGTCTATAGCCAAAGAAACTCAATGCAGCTATAAGAATGCTGGCATGGTCCATACCAGCATATTCATATAAGTTTTGGCTGATAAGATTTATTTTAGCCTCACAATGTTTATATGCCAAGCAAGGGAAAGCATCAGTATTTGAATAACGACAAATCCCGGCTTCTGCAGAAGCTCAAACAATTTATCTAAATCAGTATACCATAATATTGCCTTGAACTAGTATTGGCTAAACTGCACTGTAGATTCTATATGACCGTGCCTTCATTTGCTTTTTGTAAATTTAGCCCGGTCAAAATATACCCAGATCCAATCAATCTGTTCATCGTTGTTACCATGATACAAACATGCTACTTTAGGTGTTGCCAGCATGCTTTTTACTCTGTGTGTGTTTTCTTGCACTCTTTGTAGTGGCCAACTATCAATTACTTCAAAACTTTTCTCAATTTTGTCCAAATCAATTACGGCCAATACAACAGCATCAAGTAAAGTTGTGGATCTATGCATGTGAACATGCTTGAAACAAGTTGACTGTGCTTAAAATTATTCTCCAAAGGTAATTCTTCTAATATCAACGAATTTATTGGCATTAAAATGTAGCTCATGAGTCATGAGAATTGAACACACAAAATAAGATCCTAAAAGCATAAAGAACATGTAAGATGATAGAATCATAGAATATGTTTGAATCAAAGCACCTGAGTTTGGAACTCTTGTTCAATAGCTCTGCCAGCTTCAGCTTCTTCCTCTGCTGCCATCTTCCATCTTTTGATCTCCTCTTCGGCAGCTGTGACGTCCATCATTAGGCCTTCAACCTTCAGAGTGGATATTATCCAATTAGTAGCTGATTACAAGTATCAATATCTAATGACTTCACCAAGAACAAAAAGTAATTATCAATAAAATAACTGTGGAACTTCGGATATCTGTGTAGACATGGGGAGAAATTTACACTTTCATTTGCCACGCTTTCCTTCTCTTCAAGATGCTTTATTTGTTTCCTCAACTGGCCAATCTCCTTTTCTTGCCCTTCTAGCCTTGTTCGAAGTAGACCAGACTCCGCTCTTAAAAGTACATTGACAAGCACGAAGAGGAAATAGATAAGGATGATTCAAAAAAAAAACCACAAATAGGAGATAACACCAGCTCCATTTGTCCACTATCCTCATTGAGATGTCAAGAATATGTCAGATTTCACAGTGGTTTATCAGCACTTTATATGTATTATGATGTGTCCCACAAGCTAGTTCAAAAGGCATAATCTTTGAACTATACGGGGCATTGTGCACTAAATCTGATGGATTATATATTCCAATTTATTTGTCATTCCTTTAGGTTAGCAGGCAGCATAAGACAAAAAAAAAAGTCTTAGATCAAGGTTATCTACCCATAGAACTAGAAGGAAACCCGACGCAATGCAAAGGCCACCTCAACAACACGAGTAAACAGAAACAAAATCGATCAATTACAGTAGCTACCTAAGTGCTTCCACAAGATGTTGTAGCTCGATTATCTTGACCTGAGACTCTTTCACAGTATTCTCCAATGCCCCCGCCTGCAACATATATTGCATAAAAAACGATTTAGTGCACCATAAAGGCCCATGAGGTTATAACACCACAACACTAAAAACAACAGTCCTATTACCAGGGTATAGACCTCATCCTTCTCCACAGTTCCTGGCCTGTGCTCTCCATCCTTGTCAAGCCCCAACTCAATGCCAGCCTCCCTCAGCCCGTCCTCAGCAACCTTCAACACCTCGCTCGTGTTCGCCAGCAGTGCGCTCCGGAGCAGCACCCCAATGTGCTCCTTCTCACGCACCAGCTCTTCCACCCTCTCCTCCAAACCCCTCATTTCACTTCCCCTAGCCTCCACCCACGCCCCCACCTTCTTCGCCGCCATGGTCGCAAGCTCAAATGCCATCCTCGTACCCTCCAGTGACACCTTCAGGCTCTCCTCCACGTCCGTCTCCTTCCACACAAACACCGAATCAGATAGCGCATTCGCCACGTCCGCGTCCACCAGTTTCACTACCTCGCGTATTTCGTCATACACCTTGGAGGCGCACCCGATCTGCTCCGCGAGCACGGGCCGCTGCGCGTCCAGCTTCCCCTCCAAAAAGACGACTTTTTCCCGCAACTCCGAGATCTCCGCCTCCCGGTGGGACAAGGATTTGGATAGGGACTCGCACTCGGCGGACCTGGAGGCGAGGGAGGCCTCGAGCTCGGAGACCTCGATGGCGATCTGGTAGTTGCGGTGCTCCATCTGCTCGCGCGCGCGGTCGCGGTCGCGATTAGCGGCGTCGATCTGGGAGAGGAGATCATCGACGATGTCGTTGGCGCGTTTGAGGACGCCGTAGGCGAGGGCGGGGAGGCCGGAGGAGTACTTGTGGGAGGTGGGGAGCGGGGAGGGGCCGGAGGAGGGGGAGGCCTTGGCGGAGATCTTCTCGAAGCCAGAGGAAAGCATGGAGGAGGCTGTGGAGGCCTCGGCCTGGAGCGCCGAGAGCGCGCGGGAGGCGGACGCGGCCTCGGCGGAGAGGTCATCGCGCTTGCGGAGCACGTCCTGCGCGAAGGCCTTGAGGCGGGTGAGACGAGTCTCCGCGTCGGAGAGTGACTCCTCCGCGGCGCGACGGAGGCGGCGCTCCTCGTCCAGCTCCGCGGCCAGGTCGCGGAGTCGCTGGGCATGGACGTGGGATTGGGTTTGTGTTGTGGTCGGGACTGGGGAAGAGGAGGGAGGGGGGAGGGTGTCCTCGTCGACGTCGGAGAGGACGGCGTCGTCGTCGGCGTCGGCCATCTTCGCGTGGAGTGGAAGGGTTTGTTGGTGTTTTTTCTATTGGACGGATCGGGCACGGAAGGGTAGATGGGTGGGGTACCTGCCCTGCTTAACTTACGTTGTTACATTACATATCAACTTCAGACTTGCGCTGGACTATACTTGTTTGGACTCTTTTCGGCCATGTTTTACGTTCTAAAAAATTTCTTACGAACTCGTTGATAACTAGGCGTCTCGACTATATATACGTCGGTAACCGTATTGAAAGGTAAGTTCTTAACTTTTGCTTTTGAATTCTTATCTTGTAAAGCTGGTTTTTTTTCATGCTCAAAAAGAAGAGGAAGTCTTTTCGTGCTCGAAAGAAGAGGAAGAAGCCTGCAGTACGTAGGATTTCTTTTCTTTTCTTTTGTCCCCACAGTAAAATTACAAACAAACAATATTGTAAATAATCTCGTATGTAGGGCTTCTCACCAGTTTACACAAGGCGTATCAAGAACAGACTATGCTTAAACAACTCGTATTATTCAAATTGCACTCTTTATACATAATACTTTGCAGCTGTGCAGCTCCAGTAGACGACCATTGGGCAAGGGCAACATGTATACATTGTACGGCACTGGAGATTGCCAGAACAGAGCCGGCACACTAGACAGCATATGTACCAGAACGCGTCTTCTATTAACTAAAATTAGAAGACCAGAGTCCCCTTTTTTCAGCTGTAACGACAACATTATATATAAACACAGCCAGCATCTGCGACTTCCACCACCCATGTGATAAACTGCTTGTTTGTATTCAGAAAGCATCTGAATTCTGAAACTGGAATTTCTCTGCTTGTAACTCTCCATGCACCCGAAACTCCACAAATTAGTGCTTGGGTCGGCCGAATGGAGAGTACTGCAGTAAGCAAACATCATAGCAACAACCTCCTGTCATGATATCTTGTGAAGAAGCGATGACTCAGGGCTTCTTGAGCAGTCAGCCTAGCCGAGGGCTCATGCGCTAGAAGGCCCTGCAATAGGTCAATGAAGTCCCCAGCAGAGTGATCCACATGCTGCATCACCAGGTTCTGCACAAGAGAACAGATAAATAAGTAAAAAAATCAACAAAGTTTAATCGAAGTAACACTGATGAACCAGATCTGCATTTTAATAGCTTTGTCTTGGGATATAGAAAACTTTAGTGTCAATCTATGCAATAGGATGGCTGTAAAATGTCATTTTTGCACAAAGATTCTCTTTGGCAAGAGAATTACAGAAGCTAAGGTAACATATCAGTCAACCAATAAAAGGTTTCCTGTCATCTTCTCATTTACCTGGAGACGTGGCAGTTTGAGAACAGCTCTAATGCTCTCTCTTGTTGTTGCTCCTTCCGGCCAGTTCAGTCTTCCTCTTCTGATGTACTTTTCTGCATGGTGACTGAGATTTCAAAAAAAGACAAAGATTGATTCAGTCTCATGGGCAACGTTAGGTGCTAACATTGACTGTTGCGGATAGTAACAACTAAGAAACTCACTCAGCCCTTTCAAGCATGTTCTGTGGAAGAGGACCTAGTACCCTCTCCATCATTGCCAAGTGTTCCAAGTTCTCATGGGTCTGGAATAACGTCTCACCCTGTAAAAAAAAATTCAGAGGTCAAATATTTAAACGGATTTGCAGCCTCCCAAGGATGGAAACAAAGAAAATGAAAGCAACACATACCGAGCAAAGCTCAATAAGTATACAACCAACACTCCAGATATCACAGGGATAACTCCATCCATGCCCTAACAACAATACTAGATTAATTCAGTTCCAATAACCAAAGAAGAATGAAATGAATGTAGGAAACTACATCCAGATCCGCACCAAATATAACTTCAGGTGCTCGGTAGTGTCTAGTAGACACAATGTAGCTGCGGTCTTGGTGATGATATGTTGTGCTACCAAAGTCAATTAACTTGATGGCACTTGATTTTGGCAGTTTTCTTGAGAATGACCCGTCCTTAATTTAAAAAAAAACGATATATTGATGACAAATGATGAAGCAGGCAGTATTGCAACATAAGCCTACTCAACAAAAGGCTACACCACAGCATTACACCAGCATCACAAAAAGTTGATAAGAAATTTCTTTTGGTAAATAAAATTTGGTCAATGTTAAGAAAGCAGTAATGTTTACCTTGTGATCAGGTAATTTGACATATTCTGATGAAACAAGGAGGATATTCTCGGGTTTTAGATCAGTATGAATTAGCTGCAGACCATGCATAACTGAAAGAAGTAATGTATGAAGACACATGAGTAAAAGAATCATATTACATCCAACTATGAGCACTGAAACACAAATAAAAGCAGATAAACCTACAAAACAAAGCACAAGATGACCAAGAAGACTGCACAATTATTAAAAGGACTTATGAAGAACCATTATCCATTGCGTTTTTTAAAAAGATGGCAGAAAAAACTTAGCATCCAAAAGTTCAGCTGCAAAATGGTAAATGAAAGTCACTAACATAAAAGAATAGGACAAAAGAGAAGAACAATAAAAACTGAGAATCCTAAATGAAAAACAAAGGCATCATTTGAAGTTTGGAAAGATATTGTCTCTACACACATGCAACAGACTCCAAAAGCTGCTCGCCTATCTCGCGAACTAGGTCAATTGGAAATGGGTGGTAGCCAGTTTTCCGCAGAAAATCATATAAGCTTGGGCCAAGCTTCTCGCAGACCTGTTAAAGTCATTAAAATTTATTGATTGATCGAACCCCCAAGTCTACTTGACAAGTTGGGAAATTCTATAAATCAACCATATACTTACAATACAAATATGGTTACGATAGTCAAACCAGTTCCGTATTTGAACACAGCTGCAAAAACGCTCACAAGTATGTAACTGTTCTCCATTATAATAGCAACACAATTTTTGAAACAAAGTAATGATTTAGTTGTATAATATTCCTTTATTTGTTTGGACAAGTTATATGTGATACTTACCGTTTGCCAGCCACATCATTTCTTGCAAGTTGCTGCAGCACATCAATCTCAATCATTGCTGCATCACGATATTTCTTTACACCACGAACAATTTTGATAGCAACCATTTCTTTCCTTTCTCTGTCCCAACATTCCAATACCTGACCAAAAGTACCTAAACAAACAAAGACAGCTTCAATTGTTTGTGAAAATTGAAGGAAATTTTGCTAAGCCACATCCTTAGAATAATTGCATATGAACAGTATAAGAGATCCTCAGTGTTACATATGAATAAATTGTAGAATTCACAAAATTATAAGCATGATGGTAAGGACATTCTAACCTTCGCCCATCTTTCTGTATATTTTATCTGCAAAAAGAAATTAAAAAAGTATCAGAAGAGTGCCGGTTTTTCATGAATACAAGATTTTCATAACCTTCGTGTAAATAAAATGAATAATAGAAAATATAACATATTTTCACTTTGTAAAAAAACAGACTGGCTTAAATTAACACTGACAAATAACAGTGACAGTTATTGAGTTCAGTCATAAAGTCAATGTGGAGGACCCAGTTATCTTTGAACCGCCAAGACCAAATAAACAAAGTACAACAAGAAAATCTTAAATAAGATAAAATAAAAAAGAAAGCCAAAGGAGGAAAAATAATTTTTACTCAAAGTAGTAGTATTTTAAAAAATGCCTAGGAGGATATAAAAAGATAATATCATCTCAACTGTTTAGCTGGTTAAATGCACTGTGCATTTGAAAGCATGTTTACAAGGGGAAAACACATTAAAGGGTATATAATGCTTGCGGAGAAGTGACAAAAGTAAACCCATGCATGCATTTCTATAGAGTATAGATCATTTAAAAATAAAATTTTTCATCTAAATCAATAAGGAATGCAGCTTCCATCAGGCTACTGATCACAATTATATTACTCCAATAATGATGGTCAAGTGTAATTACAGCGAGAGGTCAAATTCTCTCCAACAGCAAATACGTAATGGCCATCTTTATCATCTTCTCTCCAAGGAGGGGAAGCATTTCCAACCACACCCTTCGAGAGCAGAGACAAACAAGTATGGTCTGAAGGACATGCCGATAATACCAGCCTGGTCACATCGCCAACTTCTCGCCCACAAAATGTTCCTATCTGAGCCTACACACACCGATCCATTCATTTTTTTTCATGCAATAAACAGTAAAAAACAAATACTTCCTCATCTTTTGGTACGGGTCTCAAGTGAACCAAGTCAGAAAAAGATAAACAGTGAGCAGGATTATTGACACAAATTAAGCATGTTATAGCACAAAAGCTATAAATCTTGAACATTCAACAAAGAAAATAACTTGAAAGAATGCATTGAACGTACAAAGACTTTAAAGTGCACATATTGTCCAATTGGATAAATTGTTTCACTAATACCCATTCATATTGAACTTGTATAACTTGAAAAGCACATGGCAAAAAAGACAGAAAGGACACTGTTAAAACTTTTTGCATGCTATTGGTACTTAAACAGCTAATATAAGCAAAACTAATCTGAAAACTCTGTGGTGGTTTTTCATTACAAAAATTCAGTTGGACAATGATCCACCAGAGAATTTTTAGATGAACAGATCCGTATCAATTAGATCAAATTATCGTCCTACTTGAGGCAGACCAGTAAATATTAATGCAATCAGATGTAGATTATGACAAATACAATAGAATTTCCTAAACATCTGTGAGAAAAAAAAGAGGTATGAAGAAGCTTATCAAAAGATTCAAATCAATGCAATTGATGCTAATTTGACATAAAGAGACAATTGAACATGAACCAGGGTTCAAAATTAGACTGGAAAGTAATATTGTAGCTAAAACAATAGAAGCCATGGAAAATCTAATTAATACCCCAGATATTGAAAGTAAAATTTACAATAGTTAATTGAAATCCCCGACTACAAATACTGCCTAGAAACCAAGCAGGTCAGATCTGTGTGAATCATAGCTCAAACAAGCAATAGGGGAGACTGGACCCCTGTAAATTGGATCGGACATGCTAACTTCGCAATACAAGCCACAGAATCATCCACAAACTAGCGCTAATACCAGCTTGACAGAGCCAGATCTACACAGATCATAACTCCGTGCATTACACTTGCAACATGACATAACCGATCAGATCCTTAACAATTCGCACGATCCCAGCCTAAGCAAGTTCGGAATCTATAAATTAGACTGAAATTTCATAAATCCAAGACACCATCTACAGAGTCTGCAACAAATTTGAGCCACCTACAAACTGAACAGACCAGATCTACGCGAACCATGTTTCACAAATCGTGCACAAATGATGTTATCACTAACGAATATTTAACCGTTCCCCGCGAATAGAGGTCTAAACAGGCCAGATCGAGGCGAAACGGAACTCAAAGGAGACCAGAGAGAGGAGGGGTGGGAAAGGGCGTAGTACCTTAGTCGCAGGAGAAACGTCCCAGCCAAGCCTGGCCCGCTTGCGGGGACGACCTGGGGTCAGATCCGCGGCAGCGGCGCACTCCGTCGCCATGGTGGAGCTCTGATTTCGAATTGGGGGATTTGGTGATTGGAAGGTTGCGGGGGCCACACGCGCGCAGCGCAGGGGAAAGTTGAGGGAGGATAGGATTGGAATGGGAAAGTGGATTTTGACTAACGGGTCGGCCTCACGTTGTGTTGTGCCCAAGATTCGCGTCTATATGATGTGTAAGACCTTCTCCAACAATAACAACTAAAATCGAATCTCTATATTCTCATATACATATCTCTCTAAAAAATATTTCATCCCTATATTTCAATATACTCCAACAACAATCTTCAAATGTCACTCTCTATTCACAAAAATGATAAACAATAGCTTCTGGAGTCTATACCTGATCCATCGCCCCGCCATCCTCATGTGCCGCTTGGCCTTCGCCTCCACCTCCTTTCGATCCGCACCACCACCCCCTCTCCCTCCATCTCGTCAAATTTCCTCTTGCAATCCGGTACAAGCACTGCCTCCTCCGGATGAGCTGCCGACGCTGACGTGGCCGTTGACGACGACAGTACGGCCTTCGACTCCCGAGCTGTCGCCGGAGACTGCGTGGCCTCGCTGAGGGTCCATTTCTAAGCTAGGGTTGCGGTTTTAGTGCGGGGGAGCTGGGGAGTGGCGGCGGAGGGGAGTGGGGGAGCCGGGGAGCAGCATCGGAGGGGAGCTGGGGAGCCGGGAAGCGACGGCACGGGGTGGGGGCGAGGCAGGGGAGTGGCGGCGGTGGGGAGCTACTGAAGCGGTAGAGCAAGGGACGACGCTCCAACCCCTCCGGCGCAAGATCTAGTCGCCCGGTCCACGCCGTCGACAGGGACGACGCATCGGCGCCAGGCCTTCCACGGGAGCCCTCGCCTTTGCAAGGTGCGAACGGCCACACCAAGGGGGTTCTGTTGGGGGCGGCAGCGCGGGAGAGAATACCAACCGGAGAGAGGATGTCGAGAAATGGGAATCCTCTCTCCAATCTGTATCGACGGGGCGGTCGATGCGTCGTCCGTTGGAGCGCACGGTGGAACCTAAATCTCGTGCGTAGCCGAAAAAACCCAACTGCACAGTATTTTTGGGCTTCTGTTGGGGAAGGTCTAAATAGCGTGGAAAATTCCGTACAGTATAATCAAATCGTATGATACGATGGATCATTCAGAGGAGACATTAATCGCAGATTGATAATTAGATGGTAATATTGTCTTAACATATTATTTTTAGGGGGTACATGTAGTGCTAATAACCACCACGAAAATTTCTCAACACTAACAAATCATGAAAAATTCATATGTAGGCATTTCATTAAGTAATCTACTGCCATAAAAAAATTGAAACTTCAAATTCAATTGATGCTACAAGAAAAACAATCTAACATATGATAAACTAAAAAGAAAAAGATTTGTGTTGATTGGATTTGAACATAACATTTTACATTGTGTTAGATGACTAAGGATTATTAAAAAAAAATGTACTGATTTGAGGTTCTAATCAGCTAGTTAGTACTAGACACTCCCTTATTTATATGTACGGTTTACAACAAAGTCATCAAGTCAATTTTTAAAAAGGTGAATGATGGTCAGATTTGTTCTCCCCAATTCCAAAGAGAAGATGCTGTAAGCTGTAAACTGTAAACTGCGATGCTCCCATAAGCTCAGCTAAGTCGCAGATGTAAGAACCAATTCTATTCGAGCAATACTCATAGGGAAACTGAGCATTACATTCCAATTCCATTATTGCCATTTTTTCTCTGCTATACGGAAGAATGGCATCCAACAATGAATTCACAATGCATTTGATCTGTTCTAAGAATTCAGAATCATCTCAGTATCAACCATTCTGTCAGAGCCTACGAGCAATAGCTTGTCTGGATAAACTTCGACATGGCCAAACGCACTGGTGCCAGGAGGGCACTCCAAGGCGGCCTCGAGGGTACGGTGATGCACGCCATGTGCATCCACAGAGTACCCACCCTTGTGGTCATGCCCTGCAAAGCAGACCTTGACACAGTTGTACCGGTGAACGACGGCCATCACTTCATCATAGTTCCACATGAGAGCCGCTGGGGATGTTGCACCAGGGTCCAGTGGGAGATGGCTGAATATGATCACATTTTGCCGGTGCATTGACGCGTCTTGGAGGACGTTGTCAAGCCAGTGCAGCTGCTCCTTGCCAACCGCTCCGTTGAACATCACAAACCGTCTGTCGACGCCAACCAGACCATTTGGGCTATTCTTGTCAGAATTTGGGTTCTTTTCCTCCAGCATCTTTCTTGCAGCTGTGGTCACTGGATGGTCATGGGGCCAGCCAAGCACACTGAAGTCATATGCGTCAAGAACAACGAATCTGTACTCAGGACAAGGCGAGAAGTCATAGTATGCTAGGTCAGAGTCCGTCGGCATCTTCAGCAACGGCACCAGCTTGCTCCGAGGAAGGTTGTAGAGACAATGGTTGCCAAACATGTGGTATGATGGGCCATTGAACTTCCCGAACTCATCGAGGACCTTCTGCACCGCCAACAGCGATCTGTCTTTTGGGCAGAAGCCATCAACAATGTCGCCAAGGTTGATCGAGAACTTGATGTTTTTCTGTTGGTTCCATCTGCTGACAGCCCTTTGTAGGACACTGATGCTGTGACGGTAGTAGCGTGGAACACCAAGGAATGAGCGGCCGTCTGGGATATCAGCGTACTGGACATCGGCAATGACACCAAACGAGAACAATGGCTCCTTAGCGGATGCACAGACTACTCCATTCATTGCAGCCATCATCAAAGACCTTGCTCAATCGGCTCTTAAAAACTGACTTGAAAAAGGAGAGCTTGGTATAACAACCAATAATATCTGTGCTAGAATAGAAGCCAAACCAGAGTTGTTCAGAATTCTGAATCAACGTGGGGATTAATACAAATTGCATAATACTTTGTCAGATGAAAGAAAAGCAATACTCTACATTATGTTAGAGAATTTTTAGTTATAACATAAAGGTTACTGCTCATCAATGTTGCACACGTCTTAAATCAAGTGTTATTAGCGGCTATAGATCCTAATCTTCTGAACAATTGTATCAAGATCGATCTGTTCGGGAAGTTGGAAACATATATATTTTTGAAAGAGAAAATTATAAATATGCCACTTCAAAGCAGCCAAATAATAAATGTGCAACTTCAAAACACTAAACAATAAAAATACCATTACAAAAACAGAAGTCTTTATATTTATACCACTCTAGACTATTTTGAGACATTAATCACTTAAAAAAGAAGCAATTTTTTATATAATCTCTAAAATATCCTTACCCTAATTTCGCAAAACCTCGCCCTCCCAAATCCCCTCCTCGTCGAGTCCCATCACGCCCCTTTTCAGTCTCGTCCATGCATCCTCATTTTCTTATTCAAAGTTAACGAACCCACCAAAAGCTAGCTACAATTTTACTTATGAGCTACTCCATAAAACATACGCCATTTACCACTGTACCAAAACGAGCTGATTGCACAAATAGGTAACATGTTGATCGGTTTACTATAATGAGAACAACACATGGCACATATTATTCAAGTATGTGATTTGCGTGCTAGTGATTTGGATTGGATTTTTGTTGGCTAAACAAATTACATGCTTCACACCAGGCTTGGTGTTGCAATTTTTAAATGGTATCTTTTGGATTCAGATTTGGAGTTACATTTTTAAAGGGTATGATTGTCTTTTGTATGCATTATTTGATTGAGTGGAATTAATATAAAGACTGTTGTTTTGTAATGTCATGTTCTTAGTTTAGAGTTTTGCAAAGGGGTATTTATTATTTGGATGATTTGCAGTGCCATATTTATAATTTTCCCTATTTGAAAAACTGCGATACATTGGGCATGGGATGTTTTCCGAGAGCAAAATACTTCTATCGAAATTCATGTACAATTAAAAAAATTAAGAAAAAAAGAGGCTTCTCTATTATATAGGCGAGT
Source organism: Pharus latifolius (assembly GCA_019359835.1). Taxonomy (NCBI): domain Eukaryota; kingdom Viridiplantae; phylum Streptophyta; class Magnoliopsida; order Poales; family Poaceae; genus Pharus; species Pharus latifolius. The sequence continues at coordinate 58,870,594 of CM033327.1, forward strand.
ATTTTCAGATCCTAATCTTCTCTAACCATCATATCAAGATACAACAAACAATACATTGGGCATGGGATGTTTTCTCACAGCAAGATACTTCTACCAACGATCATGTAAAAGAAAAAAAAAGTCAATCTTCTATGACTTTGTAGGTCCAGGGATTTTTTTTTCTAAGTTTCTTCCTAGATACACCTAAGATAAATAGCAGGCTACCAGCATCTGAACCAATTCCTACGATGCAATAGACTTTGACAGTATGATATTTGATCAAACTAAATGGAAGATTCTACTATTCCACCAACAAACAATTAATTAGTTGCGTTGTAATGGAAAACAACATGGACCTGTCGAAAGAATTTTAGTTAAATGTACTTGTCTGAGGGAGAGAGAGAGAGACTTGCAAGAAGTGCTTACCGATGTGAACGGCCAACGGCGAGAGGAAACAGCAGTGTGATTTGGCGAATTCCACGTGGCGAGGTGCGGCCGTCGCAGCGACGCCCCACAGGTGGCACGCCGTCGAGCTCTCCGGCGATCTCCCTCCTTCCCCCTCTGCACGTCGGGCTCTGCGAAGAGAGGGGGCTTTTAGATCTCAACGAAAGGATGTGAAAGCAATGGCTGCCCCTTGTAATCTTGTTGGGTCCATTTGTTCTGTGAGGAGAGGTGGCGGGGAAATGGACGGTCTACACACGCTTGGGAAAAAAAAAATGAGTATTTTTCGGTTAGTTTCGTTGCTAAAATTATTATTTGAATTTGATTTTTAACATTTTGAAATTACTAAAAAATTTACCTTAAAAAAATTACTACAAATTTTAATGAATTTGCTTGCACAGTTAAACTGACAATTTAGTCTGTTTTAATAATTGTTATATACAACTAAGACATATGGCGGTACATAATAGAATATTTGTTGTCTTACAATAATAAAGAAAGAATATAAAGTTAAATAGTTAATCTTATAACTATTTAATTTCATCTGTTTTTTTTATGAGAGAGAGCTTACCAGCACCGTATACAAATTATTATCGATCAAATTATCATATATTGTCATTAGTTCATCAAATTGCTAGATTGTTGAAATCAAAGGTGGAATGGACGATGTGAAAGGGGCAAGGGACTGGAAAGAGACAAACCCATGAAGGGTTAAGACTGTCTTCAACAGTGCAGGCTTTTACCTGTCTCTTAAACGGAATATTTCTTGCCACCTCAGTGAGCACCATCTCAAATCACCAAGTAAGCACCAAGCCTCCAACAGGTTGGCTCTTACTTGACTCTTAACGTAGACCCCACACTCCTAACCATCAAGCAAACATCAAGTAAGAACCAATTACTCCAATGACTTGGCTCTATACGATTTGACAATTATATATTCAATGAATTTGTATTAATTCATGAATTTCTATATTAAAAATATATTAACATATTACTTACGAAATTAAATTCAACGTTTGCGACAAAAAAAATAAATTTGACATTTTGGATTTAAAAATTGCACTTGACAACCAAATAATAGATATTAAAATTCAAATAATGGTACATGACATAATTGCGAAATACATTAAAATTAAATTTGCAACCAAATGCCTAGTACGAAATTCGGTAAAATACTACTCGTCGGTGTTTCCGTTGAAACGTTGCCAAATGTGCTCGATCAAATCTCTTTTGAGTTGCGTGTGCGTAGGTTGAGCACGGATGGCAGCATTTCTTCGAAGTACATCTCCGAATAAAGGCGTACCCCCAGTGTGGATCACAGGCGGTACTACCGTGGATGTGCCCAGATGATCGTTGCAGTCATAGTTTTCGGCATTGTCGTCGCGTTCGTCCTCTATGATCATGCTGTGCAAAATGACGCAAGCCCGTATGATTTTGGCGAGGGTTGACTGTTGCCAAAATCGTGCTGCACCGTGCACGATGGCAAAGTGAGACTGTAGAACTCCGAAAGCCCGCTCAACATCTTTTCTCGCTCCTTCTTGGTGTTGCGCAAACAATTGATCTTTCACCTTCTGTGGAAGTGGTATCGTCTTTACAAAGACAGCCCACTCCGGATATATATCATCGGCGAGATAATACCCCATGTTGTACTGTCGGCCGTTGACAGAGTACTAAACATGAGGAGCCCGTCCTTTCAACACATCAGTGAATAAGGGCAATTGGTTTAGCACATTAATGTCATTGTTGGAGCCGTCAACACCAAAAAAGCATGTCATATCCAGAGATCATACGAAGCTACCGCTTCAAATATAATCGTTGGTACTCCATAGTCTCCACGAGTGAATTGACCCTTCCATTCTACAGGGCAATTTCTCCGTTCCCAGTACATGCAATCAATACTTCCCAGCATACCCGAAAAGCCACGGAACTCTCCTTGTTGCAGTAGGCGGTGGATATTCTCGACGGTGGGGCTGCGAAGATATTGGTCACCAAATACGTCGATGACACCTTGCACGAAGTTCTCCAAGCATTGAATCGCCGTGAATTCACCAATGGGCACATACTCATCGACAGCATCGGCGGGGCCACCGTACGTGAGCATACGCATTGCTGCGGTACACTTCTGTAAAGAGGAGAGTCCACGGCGATTAGTGGCGTCCCTTATTTGGGTGAAGTAGGGGGACCACCCACCTAGAGCTTCGACAATGCGGAGAAAGAGGAGTCTCCCCATCCAAAAACACCGCCGGAAGATACTGTCAGGGTAGACAGAATATTCAGAGAAATAGTCCGCGACGAGCCGTTGATGCCCCTCTTCGCGAGCTCTCTCAACATATCTCCTATTGCTGCTTCGACGGCGTCCGCGGGATAACGAAGCATTGAGTCGAGCGTAAAGACCAGTGATAATACGGTCTTCCTCCTCCTCCTCTATGAATTCCACCAAGAAATTCTCAATTTGGTTCATGGCATTTTCGTCGGAGCTATGTGTGCTCGAACTAGAACTAGATGACATTTTGTGAGTGGCTACTGAAACTGAGTTTCTCAAGAGGTGCAACGTTTGAGAAGATAATTGGATTGTAAACACAAACTTTGTGGAGAGGGTTAATATATAGACGAAGAGACCAACGGCTACTTTGCAACAGCTATATTCCAACGGCTACTTTCCAACGGCTATATTCCAACAGCTACTTTTCAACTGCTACTTTGCAACGGCTATATTTCAAAGTAAAATTAAATAGAGAATCATATATAGATTAATAACGAAGGATACATGGCTCGTTACAAGAGATAATTGAAAAACAAAATAACTAATCGTCGGCAACATTAAGTTTCTCTCTGAGAATCTTCATCCCTGCATCGTACTCCACTTTTTGTGCATTGTCGAAGATGGATTTGTCGAGACTCATCATTTTCCAGTACGCCTTATACAAGGCGGACTTTTCCTTCGCCTTCGCCACGTCGCGCAAGTTATCGGACATACGGAGTACGTCCTTCCTCTTCTCAGCCCAGTCAGGTTGATTTTGGCATCGAGATCTGCTCTCATTGCCGTTGTAGAATCGTGCGAGTGATCAACCTTTCCCTTACCTTTGCGCCCCGCCTTAGCAGCGTCTCGTCCTTCCGGTCGTGTCACCGCTGGTGGCACGTCATCGTTGTTGGACGACGATGTGTATGTGCCCGACTCGGACAATCTGCTTCTTTTGCTGGGAGGATCAACATAAGCTGCAGACCACTTAGGTTGACCGTGGACCACCGTCCACCAATGATCCAAAATGAACAGATGACCCATCTCCGTCTTGTACATCTCGCGGGCCTGCGCCATGAGTTGGTCGTCCGAACGACCGCTGGCATAGACTTCATTCAGTCGGAGCCAAACACCGTTGAATTGGACAACCTTTTTGTTGGTTCGTTGCCAGTGGTCCTTACAGTGTTTGGTCTCCCTTCTCCGACTTGGCGGCACCGTTTCGTTGTATGCCGCTGCTACGTTGGCCCAGTACATGTCGCACTTTCTATTGTTTCCATCAATAGAATCGAGCGAATTGTTGAGCCAAGAGCTAATCTGTATGTAGTAAAAAAAATTTCAATATCGAAGTCGAGCGTAAATATATGTCTTTCATAATACTCTTGTATGAAAAATCAAATTATTACCAGTTTTACGTCTTTTGGCCACCATGCACAGCAGCATTAGTGTTTGGGTCATCGATGCGAACTCGGGCCGCCATATTGGCTGGAGCAGAGTCTGGAGTGCCATTGTCGGAGACAGACGTAGAGTGCGGTTGAGGTGGGGAAAACTGGAGACATGTCGGTGGCGTGCCGACAAAATGAAAATTTTGGCTATACTGTGGGGGTGGTGGAATTGCGTGGCCGTGTGGTGGATACGGACGATAATTTTGGCCGTACTGTGGATACGGCTGGTAATTCGGTGGATATGGCTGGTAAGTCGGTGGCTGTGAAAACCGGGTTGCGGTTCGGTGTTTGGGCTTTCGGTGTTTTCGCTGGGAGAATGGTAAGAGCCAAACCAGTTAACGAAACCGCCCGGTGGAGTAGAATCCATGTCGGCTTTGTAAAAAAATTTGCGAGGATTTCGAATGGCCTTTGTTGTGGATGGATGAATAATTTTGTGTCAAAATAGGTCAAGAACATGCTGTTGAATCTTGAGCCCTAATTAGGGTTTTGGTGATTAATGACATCCGTAAGATTTGCGACCAATCTTTGTGTGTGAGACTCAGGTTAATCAGAGGAGAAAGCATCAAGAAAGAGCAAAGTAAGGTTATCAAGACTCCATGAAGCAAAAACGACGAAAACCTCGACAAGAGTACAAATATCTAAACCTAGCGCTTTTATGTTTTGAAAATTTCTAGGTTAAATGGTCGTACTATTAAGAGGGGTCTTAGCACAAGTATCTTGATCAACCTTGAGGTCTTTAGAAACTCATTTGCATATGCATCTAGCCCCTAGTTGAATTTGAGTAAAATTCAGCAAACCTGTTTTCGTTTTGAACTGGCCGGACAGTGTCTGAAGTGACCGGACAATATCCGCCCAATACAAATATCCTCTGAAAATTGCAAAACATGAATCAAAGACAAATGAACTTGTCCGGTGCATCTGTCCGATATAGGCCGGACAATGTCCGAAGTGATCAGACAATGTCCGGCCAATACAATTTTCACGGCAAGTTAAGTTGAGACAAATGTATTTGTCCGGAGGCTTTTGTCTGAAATGCACCGGACATTGTCTGAAGTGACCGGACAATGTCCGGCCAATACATTTTCTGATAAATTGAAAATACATGTGTGAACAGAGACATATGTATTTGTCCGGATATTTTGTCCGGACAAATCCCATATGTCCGGCCTATACATTTGTTGGATTGTTTTAATTCAAGTGTCAACAAAGACATATACATTTGTCCGGTGTGTACATATACTGTTGAACAGGGGTGTTAACAGAGACAAATGCATCTGTCCGGACGTTTTGTCCGAACAAATCCATTTGTCCGGCCTTCACAAATTTGCTCAAACGGCTACTGACACTTGAAATACACGTGAGCAACGGTCAAGTTTTTTGTACTGACCGGACAATGTCCGGCCAGTACAACTTTCGCCCAATTTTCTTGAAAACGACCGTTTTGCTGAGAGTATATATACCCCACTGTTTGTAGATGTTGTATACACACGAATTTCAGCTCTCAACACTTGTGTAGCAACTTGCAAAGCCTCTCGCACTCATACTCTCGCACTTCAAGTCAAAACCCTAGCAAACCATTGAGTGCTAGTTGAAAGGAGTTGAATTCAAGCCACTTGCATTTGCATATTTATTCTTCAAGCTTTGAGGTTGATCAAGCAAGGTGCTAGGCTTGTTACTCTTGGTGATTGCCGTCACCTAGACGACCCGGGAGGTCCGGCGATCTCTCCATCGACGGTGTGTGTCGGAGAGGCCCGGCGATTGATTGTAAAGACTCAGAGCTCGCCTATCCAGAGAGGAGAAGGGCTACCACTAGTGAAATCGAAGCATAAGTTCTAGCGAAGAGCGCTTCAACGAAGATTAGTGGAAATCGACAAATTTCTGAGACCTCAGCAAAAATTCGATCTCTTCGGTTATTTCTATTACTTGCTTTATATTCCTAGAGATTGAATTGTTGCTCTTAATCCTTTAGAAATTGCAAAACTTGTCTTGAATTGTCATTCATATCTTTTGAGCATAGTTATTGCAATTTAGGTTGTTAATCACTAGATTAAAAGTAAAAATTTAAAAACCACCTATTCACCCCCCTCTAGTCGGCATCCTTCGATCAACACATGCCCTATATATAGGAGAGGGCAGGAAAAATTTTCTGTGATTTTTTGGAATTTTTGTGGAATTTTTTGCTATTTTTTCGAATTTTTAGCCCAAAAAAATTAAATAATCTCTAACGGCTATTTTATAACGGCTAAAATCCAACAACTCTTTTTTGTGCGGCTGATAGGTGGGCCACGGCCAAAAACAATTTCCAACGGCTATTTTTTGTGCCTCCACTCACTGACATGCGGGACCGCTAGCCACTGGGGCCACCTGTCATAGACTGGGGTCAATAAAAGTGCCGCAGTTCACGTGGTTTCGTTTTTTTTCCAAACACACCGATTCTTTTTTGTTTTCTCTCACTGACGCGTGGGCCCTACGAATTGATGACCCCACATGTCCGTGACTGCAGCTGGGTTGCGTGCGCATGAGTGACGCCAGCGAGGCTGGCGCACTCACTCGTTTTACGCGCTGGTGGGGCCCACGCTTTTATTTTTGTCACTCGTTTACGTAGCACCCTGTCACTGACGTGTGGGCCTTTTCTTCTTGGGGACCCACATGTGAGGTTTATTTTTACGCGGGTTGAGTTCGTCTTCTGGTTTCTTCGTGGGGCTCGCAAACCGAGTTTTATCGCGCCTCTTCGTCTCCAACGGCGGTGCCTCCCTCGCCTCGCGCTCTACCGCTGTTGAGCTTCCCCCGTAGCACACGCACGTCCAATCGCGTTGGGGAAACGTCGACCACGCCACCGCCGCCGTCGACGCGAGCGTTGCCTCGCGCTCCCGTTGGAGACAGCCTAAGGGAAGTGTGCGAAGCGGCTAGATTTTAAGTCTTTTACAAAAGGTGTAGGGTGATTTTATTATAAACTAAATTGTATTTGAGTCGATTTCAAGTTTGAGTTCAAACCAAAATCGAGTTTCGAATTGTTTTTTAATAATAGATTTGAGCCCAAATATATCGGGATGAAGAATGGCTTTTCATATATAATTTAATAGTCTCAAGAAAAGTGCGTATGATTCAAACACAATAACTATATTAGATATCTTTTATTTTTCATCTACTATGTTTTTATCATGATGATACGTGACGAGGACGTCACTAACTCGGATATGAACAAAGCTCCATCCACTCTTTCCACTTCTTTCTTGCCACCACGAGAAAATCAAGGAGAACAATGAGTCAGCATGAATCCATGTGCTGAGCCATTCACTACACCACACCGGAGGATCAGCGAGCTACATCAAAGGTGGAGCAACTCACGACGCATCAAGCCCAACCCAAGATCAAGTCCAACTCGTTCGCGAGTCCAGCTCGACCGTCCAGCAGTAGTCCAACTTCAAATGCACGCTCAAACCATGTACGAAGTCCGTTTGGGGTGAATGAGCACTTTACGGAGAAACCCACGACTCCACCTTTCCAATGGATCTGGCCCCACTACCAAATTATGTCTAGATCGCCCACAATCGACGAAACAATTCGCAAACAAATTCAGTCGGTGCTGTGCCACCTCTAATTTGGGCCCAAGGCCCATATACCCTTAGGGTTTCACGTCCACCTCCTTGGTCGTCACCCTTCTCATTCTTCCTCAAGTTTTGTTTAGATTAGTTTTCTTCATGTGTGAACTTCATCCTTGTATTCTTGTGTCGGCTAGACCGACAACTACAAATTACACAACCTCAAATTTATCGTATGCTTCATCCATATTTGCAATTTCAGATTGCTTTTATCTTGTTCTTCGGTTGCTTACAGGAATCGATCCTCATGATCAGGTCAGCCAAGTCTTGACATAGTTGATAACGACTCGTGAGTATGGTTTAGCGATTGCCAGAGCGTCTAGTCTTGTTTGGTTGGTAGCCGGATCGCCAAGGTCACTCTCCATCAAATCAAAGTTATCCTTCTCATCAGAAGATCGGGCATCCGTGTCTTCATCAATACGGGTTATCTGGAATACCCATTAATATTAATCTAATGTCATATAAGAATTGTTATGAGTTGTTTTTTCTGAATATCATAAATATTTCACAAAAATATAAGGCATGTAACCTATCCTATGACCCACATTAATTGAAAAAAATGAACTATATTTCTCTAGTTTTTTATCAAGTAAAATGACTAGATGATTTATAACATATGAATATGACTGACAAATCATACCCATCATTATATATATATATATATATATATATATATATATATATATATATATATATATATATATATATATATATATATTTCATATGTAAAAAATTTGTTCAATAGGTTATAAAATTAGTTTAAGTTGTATGTTTGAGAGAAGTGTTCATTATGGAAAGTTTACTAGCAAGAAGTCAAAATCCAAATACTTCATAACTACAAAATTTCAAAAGTCAAATACTGTCTATATACAAGTTTTAGTACCCATTATTACGAATTCTAAGTATGTTTATTGATCCAACTCACAGAATAATATATTTGTTTATGATATTGATGGCGGACAATTATTTTATATGGCTTAAATGCAAGTTATAACAATTTATGTAGCAACTTAAGTGGTGAGATTGTTTGTGGTTATGCTGGATATTATATCATTATAAACTCAATTTATATCAAGTAAGACATCATTTGGCCCGATTTGTTGCGGTTTATTCAGTTTATAAACACAAAATTTGGTCAAACATAAATCAGCAGATTAACTAATGAGAACTAACTTCTCTGACTTATCTACTCGTCCACTCCCCCAACATCCAGCTTGTTGGGGGAAATCCCATGTCTTTGGGCAATCTTCGGAGTGGGCTCCTGAGCGCCCTGGGTCCTTCGTGCGGAGAAGGTCTTAGGAGAGTCCCTGGGCCTCCAGGCCCTAAGTCCCGCAAGATTCCCAGAGCGCTTGGGTCTTTTGTGCAGAGAAGATCCTCGGCAGGTCCCCGGGCCTCTAGGCCCCGGGTCCCGTGGGATCCTCGGAGCGCCTGAGTTCTTCGTGTTGAGAAGGTCCCTGATGGGTCCCTGGGTCTCTGGGCCCCAGGTCCCGCAGGATCCCTGGAGCACCTGGGTCGGTCATGCAGAGACGGTTCCTTGCGGGTCTCTGGGCCTCCGGGCTCTTGGCCCCGTGGGATCCCCGGAGCGCCTACCGGGAAAAGTCCCGAAGGGCTACCGGGAAAATCCCATAGGCCTCCTGGAAAAAACTCCGGAGCGCCTTGTTGGATCAAGGATGCCGACTAGAGGGGGGGTGAATAGGAGGCTTTTAAAAACTTTAAAACTTAAAACAAATAAAGAACAAATCAAGAACAAATAATATAAGCAAGGGAAAAAGAACGAACACAACGATTTTTACCGGGGTATCGGAGACTCGCCCAATCTCCACTAATCCTCGTTGAAGCACTCAAATCACTTGAGTCTTGTCTCAATATGCACAAAGGATATTATCACTAGTGGTTGCTCCTTGTCCACTCCGGAAAGGCGAGCACCGATGCCTTGTACACACTTGCCGAGCCTCTCCGACAATCTCCGAACGGAGAGATCAACGGCCACGCCTCTGAACCGTCTAGGTGAGGGCGCTCACCAAGAGTAACAGGCAGCGAGGTCTTCTCTAGACATCCAAATACGCACCGAGAAGCTAAGTGAATGCAAATGCAAAAGAACTGAAACTCTCGGTGCATCAGAAAATCACTCGACTTGATCAAAAGATCAAGATTTTATATAAGAAACTAATGCTCAACAGTGTATATGAAATGCTGCTGCTTGTTGTAAGAAACACATGCCCAAAGCCCCTATTTATAGCCTCAAGAAACAAATGAACCGTTGGAGCTAGGGCTGAAAATCAGCAACCCAAACTGACAGTCAGTTCAGTGCACAACGGCCGACAAAATTTACGGAATAAACTTTGCTAGCCGTTCGTGGTCGAAAAAAGGAAAGCTGAAACCCACAACTGACAGTCAGTTACACAAACTGATAGTCAGTTCGACCACAAACTCGACCAAAACCAAATAGAAACTCAGTTAAAAGCACTGTGGTCGAAACCCCAACTGACAGTCAGTATGGACAAACTAACAGTCAGTTTAGTACAAAAAATTTGAGCCCAAAATACACCCTCTCTGGACAAATGTCAGTTAACACGAACTGACATTCAAACTGACAGTCAGTATGAACAAAAACAGATATAACTTTAAATCCAGAAATCCAAAAGAGGTGTTTAATAGCTCGTTGGAAAGATAATTTTAAGGACTACAATGTTGTCAACAGAAGCAAAAGCCAGATCTGCCTAGATCTTTCTGAAAATTACAAATACTCTTCTACTATCAAAAACTGAACTGAAAATCCAGATTTTTCAAATAAGTTCAAAGCCAAATCCAACCAAAAATGATGCAATGCAATGACCTAGATTTCTCGGTTTGTGTTGGAGATAAAAAGAGGATTTTCGCCACCTCTCTTTATAGTACGATTAAAACTAGAAAATAATTTCCCTAACCGATCATCTCCATACGCCAAGATCGGTAAAAATAAAACTCATAATACCTGAGATCTTTCGCATCTTCACGATTTGCGTCTTGTCATTTGCTCTCCTGTATCTTGTGCTTCACTTCAAGTCAGGTTTATCTTGATCATCTTGTATTTCTTCCCAACTGATCACTGTATCAATCAATCTCGAAAGCACAATTAGTCCGGAACACTTTGTTTTCATTAATCATCAAAATTAGGGTTAGGCATAACGGCTTAGATGCAACAAGCCTCAGTCCTTCGTGCGAAGCAGGTCTCCAGCGGGTCTCCGGCCTCCGGACCCCGGGTCCCGCGGGATCTCCGGAGCGCCTCGATCCTTCGTGCGAAAAAGGTCCCCGTCGGATGCCTGGACTTCTGGGCCTCAAGTCCCGTGGGATCCTCGAAGCGCCTGCGACCTTGGTGCGGAGAAGGTTCCTGCGGGTCCCTGTGCCTCTGGGCTCTAGGTCCCGCGGGATCCCCCGAGCGCCTACTGGGTAAAGTCCCGCAGGGCTACCGGGGAAAGTCATGGAGCGCCTGACTCCTTCGTGCAGAGAAGGTCCCCGTCGGGTCCACTGGCCTTCGGGCCCCGAGTCCCACGGGATCTCCAGAGCGCCTGGGTCTTTTGTGCGGAGAAGGTCCTGGCGGGTCTTTGGACCTCCGGGCCCAGGGTCCGGCGGGGTCTCTGGAGCTCCTCGGTCCTTCGTGCGGACAAGGTCCTTGGCGGGTCTCTGGGCCTCTGGACCCCGGGTCCCGCGGGATCTCCAGAGCGTCTGGGTCCTTCGTACGTAGAAGGTTTCCGGCGGGTCCCTGGGCCTCCGGGCCCCGAGTCCGGTGGGATCCCCGGAGCGCCTGGATCCTTCATGCGGAGAAGGTTCCCGGCGGGTCCCCAGGCCTCCAGGCCGTGAGTCCCGCCGGATCTCTGGAGTGCCTGAGTCCTTCGTGCGGAGAAGGTTCTGGTGGGTCCCTGGGTCTCCGGGCCCTGGGTCCCGTGGGATCTCCGAAGCCCCTGAGTTCATCGTGCGAAGACGGTTCCCTGTAGGTTCCTGGGCCTCCGGGCTCCGGGTTCTGTGGGATCCCCAGAGTGCCTATCAGGTAAAGTCCCAGAGGGCTACAAGGGAAAGTCTCGGACGTCTCCCGGAGAAAGTCTCGAAGGGTTACCGGGGAAATTCCCGGAGGCCTCCCAGGAAAAGCCATGGAGCGCTTGGGTCCTTCGTGGGGAGAAAGTCCTCGGCGGGTCTGCAGGCCACAGGTCCCGTGGGGTCTCCGAAGCCCCTAGGTCTTCGTGTGGAGAAGGTCCCTGGTGGGTCCCTGGGCCTCCGGGCCCCGGATCCCATTAGATCTCCAGAGCACCTGGATCCTTCTTGCGGAGAAAGTCCTTCTTGCGGAGAAAGTCCTTCGTGCGGAGAAGGTCCCTGGTGGGTCCCCAAGTCTCGCGGGGTCTCTGGAGTGCCTAGGTCCTTGTGCGAAGAAGGTCCTAATGGGTCCCAGGCCTCTGGGCCCCGGGTCCCGCGATATCTCCGGGGCGCCTGAGTCCTTCGTGCGGAGAAGGTCCCCGGGCCTCCTAGCCTTGGGTCCACAGGGTCCTCGGAGCGTCTGGGTCCTTCGTGAGGAGAAGGCTCCTGGTTGGTCCTTGGGCCTCTGGGCCCTGGGTCCCGCGGGATTCCCGGAGTGCCTGGGTGCTTCGGAGGTCCCCAGCGGTCCCCAGGCCTCCGGGCCTCGGAGGTCTCGTCGGATGCCTGGAGCGCCTGGGTTCGTTGTGCGGAGACGGTTCTGCATGGGTCCCGGGCCTCTGGGCTCTGGGTCTTGTGGGATCCCCCGAGCACCTACCGGGGAAAGTCCCAGGGGACCACCGGGGAAAATCCCGGAGGCCTCCCGGGAAAAGCCACGGAGGTCTCTCATGCGGGGTCACGTGCGAGTGACGTAAAGAGCGCCTCAAGAACTAGCAAGGACACTTGTCAAGCATCGAAACCCTTCGCCCGGTGAAATGACACCAACGCCCCTCGATCCAACGGCCATAACTAGGGTTTTTTAGTCTTTTGTATATTTTGGAGCCTATAAATACCCTGCTTGTATCTCATTTGTAACTCTCTCAATTTGTTTTTCATGTACACAAAGAACAGGCTCCCTGGAAGTCTCTCTCTTTGAGAGAGCACCACCCCAGCGAACTCATGTCCAGAAGGTGCCGACAGGACTAGGTCCCCCACTGGGACCTAAATATGTATAAAAATCACCGTGTCAATCTCTGTACGCGTGTTACACGCGTTCAAAGAAATCTGTCGAGATATTCGCAATACCACGAGACAACTATACCTCTACAACACCGCCGATCGCCAGACCACACAACTAGGACACCGTTGCCCATTTAAGACCACAACAAAAGCCATTCGTCACCTCAAATTAGGGCTGGAACTTTAGCTCGCAGCTCGCGAGCAACTCGGGCTCGGCTCGGGTTTTGGCTCGGCTCGGGCTTGGCTCGTTAACAAACGAGCTGAGTTCGAGCTGTATTTACAGCTCGGTTCAAAAACGAGCCGAGCCCGAGCTAGACTCCAGCTCGCTCGAGCTCGGCTCGGTACTGAATACACTCATACACACGTAACACACCCGGTAGCCACTAGCCAGTCACAAACTCAAAATCCAATCTAGGGTTCCTTTGCCGCCGCCTGGTGCTCCTCCATCGCCCGGCCGCCTGGTGCTCTTCCGGCTCCGCCGCCCGGCGCTCCTCCGCCCGAAGCTCCTCCGCCCGCCGCCCGAAGCTCCTCCGCCGCCTAGTGCTCCTCCGCCGCCCGGCCGCCTGGTGCTCCTCCGCCGCCTGGCGCTCCTCCTCCGCCCGGCGCTCCTCCGCCCGAAGCTCCTCCGCCTGGCGCTCCTCCGCCCACCGCCCGAAGCTCCTCCGCCCGGCGCTACTCCGCCCGGCGCTCCTCCGCCCGAAGCTCCTCCGCTGGGCGCTCCTCCGCCGCCCAGAGCTCATCGTCCACCGCCCGGAGCTCCTCCTCGACGCCCCCAGACCCGAGCCTCCTCTGCTCCTTATTCTGCCCTCCAAAATATCACCAAGTAGATCTTTTGCATCTTCAAACATTCCATGTTCTATGTATGACTTCAACATGATGTTACAAGTCACATTATTAGGCGAGCAGAAGTTGCACATTTCATTGAAAATGTATTTGGCATTTCTCATGCTGCCATTGTTTATGCAAGTTTTTTTTTTAAAACGAGCCGAGTTCGAGTCGAGTTCGAGCCCAAAACAACCGAGCTGGTCTAGCTCGCGAGCTGGCCGAGCCAGCTCGCGAGCCAGACCGAGCCGAGTTCGAGCTGATTTTTTAACTCGGTGAGCTAAATGAGCCGAGCCGAGCCAGCTCGTTACCCGACCGAGCTCGAGCCGAGCCAGGGCCAGCTCGCTCGAACTCGGCTCGTTTCCACCCCTACCTCAAATATGGTGAGGAAACAAGATCCACAATGTCGTCGGATATATAAAGGAAGCAAAATCTAATTTATTTAGGGATTTTGAGAGAGTGATGTGAAAGATGGGAAGTCCAATGTGAAAATTCATGGCACCAGACGATAAAAGGTTGGAAATCGAAAAAAATTATAGAAATCTTCAAAAAGAATATAAATTCTTTTTACAGATATTATTCATTCTATAGAACATATTTTTATTTTATATTTTATAAAAAGAGAAACACATTTTCCAATATGTGAAACTTATAAGCCAAAAAAAATTTGGCAAACAATTTTTGTGGTTCTCAAATAAGTTAGTTTTGGGGTTTATAAGCTGATAAATCAAAAAATTGACTTATTTGATGGGTCAAATTTAGCAAAATAAACTCTAAAATCTGTTTAGAAGAGTTTAAGATTTTGTCGAAGTGATTTCTTGAGATATTTTAGAGAAATTGGCAGGAATAGATTTAACTTTAAAAAAGTTTTTAATTTAAAATGGAATTGAATTTGTCTAAGAAACCTGCTAATGCACTCTATTCGGGAGAATTTAAGTTTTGAAAGTGAAGGTCGAAGCGCCAACTTTGGTGAAGAGAACTACAGCAAAAGAAAAAAGAAATTCGAAGAAAACAAGGACATGGACCCATGTGTCAGTGTCATGCTCCCAAAGACCGGCTCCATCGAGCTGCAGCGACGACACACGGCCCTCACGGTGCCACAAAGTCCGTCTTCCCCTCAATACGAAGGCCTTCTCGCCTCCACAACTCCTGATACCCAAACCCTAGTCCTCTCCGGCCGCCGCCGCTTCTCGCCGGAGCTCAACCTCGCCTCTCCAGCTGCTCTCCATCGGTAACACCCCCACTTTCCATCTCCTCCTTCCCCCTCCTGAGTCTAAACCCCGATCTGGTTTGTTCGGTGGTGGAGCCTAAAGACGTTTGATCCGCTGCCGCGTCCGAGCGAATCATTTGCTTGGTGCAGTGAGAAACAAAGGGTAGAATAGATAGATGCATGTGTCGCTGTACAAATCCGAGGGCAGTCATGCATTTTACAGTCAGAGGGCTGGAAGTGGTAATGGATGGATGAACCCACCAGAATTCGATAAAACCGGACGTCGTTCGATTGCTAGAGAGAAGCATATGCTTTGTTTTTAGGATCTAGTTAAAAAAAATGTGTGTCGTATAGATATATATGTGAAAACCTTAAGTTTAACATGGGATCCATCTCTGAAGACGCATGTCCGGTACACACACTCGGCACAATTGGGCCTGTGGCTTTGTACTTGTAGCATGATTTCAGCCGACCCTGTTTCGCTCTACTGGGTGTTACTTTACCCGTTAAATTACCACACTTAGTTTTCTGTCAGTAGTGTTTGTTGCATTGCAGTTCTTTTTCCGTTCTACCACCAAGGTTGGGATATTTAATGCAAATTTATTTATTATTGCACTTTAATACTTTTGTATTCAATTACCATGTTTGGTATATTTGATAACAGAATTCTAGATGGCTGTCGGGAGGGGCATTAACCAGCTTCTGAGGAAAGCTCTCAGCCGGCACCCTTGTGTAAGTATCTTTGTGAACCTTCACTTCTGTTTGTTTGTACTTGTCATCTTATCTTCTGTGTATTTGTATTTGCTAAAAAAAAAGCTCGCATCTCATTCATTCTAGCTTGATTCCTAGGTTGCACTGAAATTATGACATCCAGTAGGGTAGAAAAGTGACAACTTGTGAAAGCAGTATCCTCATAAATCACAGTTACATGAAATGTGTCGAATGAATTCCATAAATGGCTCATGCATACTGACTCTTTAATACACTCAACCTTACCCATTGCTCAAACCCGAGACCTCACAGTCTCATCCATCGATGATAGTTGGGATCTCCTGCTTATGGGCCAAGCCTTCCTTGGTCTCTGAATGACAGACAATAGGCGAGATCTATAAGGACATTGTTAGCAGAAGTTTACCTTAGCTGCTGGCCAAGATGGATGAACTGTTAACATGCCTAGTTTGTCAGAAGCTGAATGCAATTAGTTTCTGGTAGATAAAGCAGCTGTCCTGCAGAAGCTATTGCAGAGGGTTGTGTTTGGTGGGGCTTATACTTACCCTACGCCTGCTATAAATTTAAACCTGTGATTGTTTACACTGCACCATCTATTCATTTTGTGCTAACTAAACCATGAACTAGTTATCATGGTTTTGCTTCACCAACTTTTCATTTCTTTGTAATATAGATCAATAGTTCTGCAGTTGAATTTAGGTAATTAAGTGACAATGTGATTGTTCTTTGTAATCTTATCATTCATTTTGCAGGGTTCATCTCAACTTTCTTCATTCCGGATAAATCATGAAGAGCCCTTTGGCTTTACTGGTTTGAGAGCATTGGCTGTTCTTGGAGTTGGTGCTTCTGGTCTTTTAAGCTTTGCTACCATAGCATCCGCAGATGAAGCGGAGCATGGCCTGGAAGCCCCAAGCTATCCCTGGCCACATGCTGGCATTCTTAGCTCTTATGATCATGCATCGTAAGTCAGTCATATAGACTTGTCAATTTTTCTTCCATTTATTTGGTTATATTCCTAAAGTAACTTTTATCAACCTCACATATATCATCAAGCCTGTGCAGGAGCTTTTGATTTTATAACAATATGCTTGGAATGTATATGTCATCCATATAACACAACGATAAACATATTCAAGTAACATAATTTGTTCATAAATAATGCAAGGAACGCTATAATGTTGTTATTGTTAGATGCCTTTGCCGCCGACACATTCCTTTGAACTGCTAATATCTTGTTTCTCTTGTGCACTACTTTAATTAACTCAAAAACATGATGAGCAGAATAAGGCGTGGACATCAAGTTTATCAACAGGTGTGTGCCTCCTGTCACTCAATGTCCTTGATTTCATACCGAGATTTGGTTGGTGTGGCCTATACTGAAGAGGAAACAAAAGCAATGGCTGCTGAGATCGAGGTGGTTGATGGTCCTAATGATGAAGGTGAAATGTTCACACGCCCTGGTAAGCTGAGTGATCGTTTCCCACAGCCATATGCAAATGAGCAAGCAGCCCGATTTTCAAATGGTGGGGCGTATCCCCCAGATCTCAGTCTAATCACAAAGGTGAGACCAAGTAATAGTTTTGGGTGCATTGGTGCAAGCTCTTGTCCTAAGGTTATATGTAACTCTTTTTAATAAATTTTTTCAGGCAAGGCACAATGGCCCGAACTATGTTTTTGCTCTTCTTACTGGTTATCGCGATCCACCAGCTGGCATTTCGGTAACCCTCTCTTATATATTCTCTGTTATTGTCAGTGTTCGTGGCTTTTGTAGTTATCTAATGCGATCTCCCAGTATCTATTTTTGTAGATGTGAGTAACAGCCTCTTGTGTGCTATTTAATCTAGTTCTGTAACAACTTGGATCATATGAATACATTAAACATCACCACAAGAGAGTCACGTTTGACCCTGCTGGACCTTGACAGTGCTACCTCTATTTAGTTATTTGTGCTATATCTCTATCCATTATTGAGTATGTATCATATGGTGATGGTGTATGGAAGGCTTTTTTAAGTCTAGTTTAGCATGCAGATATTTATTTAAGGTTATTATCTTTCATTGAACTAGTACAGCATGTTATACTTTTTCCTTTTGATTGTGCGCTGAAGAAGTCTTTTCACATCTAGACACTAGTTATATGTGAATTAGCCTGATAGGTAGCCTTTTCACATCTTACCAATCTGTGGTCAATTAAACCTCAAATTTTGGTTGGTAATGTTAGGTGTAGAACTTTGCGCCACTCTGTGATGTCCAAATTTATTTTGGTAAAGGATTTATCAGTGTATGCATTGCAGCAAGATGTAAATAATTCATCCGCTGAATATTCTAAAAAGTAATTATGGTCCTTGTTAGACGTCCTGTGGATATGCATGTTTTTGTTTGCTTGAGATCATCTAGTGAGCTGATTGACTTAGGTGCATTCTGGTATTTGCTTTCTGCTGTTTTAAGCTTCTGTTCTGGACCAACTGGTTGCTGCTGATTTTAATTTAGATTCGTGAGGGTTTGCATTATAATCCTTACTTCCCTGGTGGCGCCATAGCAATGCCCAAGATGCTTATTGATGGCGCTGTTGAGTATGAAGACGGTACTCCTGCAACGGAAGCCCAGGTATCTCTTCTGTTTTTTCTCAGGACTTTGGAGTTAAGTTGTGGGGTTAGCACTAAAGCACGAATTATTCCTATATGTCAATTCCAGATGGGTAAAGATGTTGTTGCATTCTTGTCATGGGCGGCCGAGCCTGAGATGGAAGAGAGAAAGCTGGTAACCCTCTTGCAACCTTCCTATAGAATGGTCTACTTATATAGTTTAATAATCTGTGCATCTGATCGCATCCTTAATTTGTCTTAGATGGGAGTCAAATGGATTTTCCTATTTTCACTTGCTCTTCTCCAAGCCGCATATTACCGGCGCATGAAGTGGTCTGTCCTCAAGTCTCGCAAGCTGGTCCTCGATGTGGTCAATTGAGGATACTGATGTTTCTTTACCTTCAGACCTTGAATCTTTAAGTTAAATTATTTGAAATAATGAGCTTATGATGTACATGTTGCCACTGGCATGGTTCCCATGCCTAGAAATCTTTCTTCTATTTCCTCCCTCCTGTGTGTCACTTTTTCAAATTTTGGCCTGTCAATGGTACCAGCAAGCAAGCTTCTAACAGAATAGCCAATAGTGTTCATAAATATTCGTGCTTTGAGCCCCTGTACTGTTCAATCGTCAATTTCAGAACTCATGGAAATAAACTTTTCTGATTTAACTCAGTTGGATTGCCGACTTATTGCATTACATGTGTAGGGTATTTTTATGTGCCATTTGTGGCTGGGTTGTGATGAAGAGCCAATAGATGTGTCAGTGCTTTCTGCAATACTTCTGATGTTTGAATTTGATTGCTGATGGGGTGTAAAGTATAGCACTGCTGTTTTCTTGGCATGATATTTCCCAGTTGTCGGAAACTTGATACTCTGCTTCATGGAGATTTACCCCTTTATCATGTTAAGGATATAGACATTGTCATCTCTATGAGTTTAATTTTCTTTTACAAAGTTTCTGCTTTACTTTAAACTCAACTTTTTTTTTATGCAAAAAAAAAAAAAAAAAATAATTACAGAAGCTGCAGTACAAGAATGGTTTGAGATGGTACATGGCACACCTGCAAACTGCAGCGCCACCCATCCTCGTCTCCCCCGTACCATTTCTTCCCATGCTTACCTTCGCACCACAAAAAATATCTTCATGGTCTGGTCCACTTGTCATTCTAATTTGTACTGTGACTGGAGATTATTTAACTGGACCAGAAAACAAAACGGAAAAAAAAATTATTTTTTTCTCTTGACCCCTCTTTTTCGCGGCGATGGCCGCCGGCCTCTTCGTCGGCAACGCGGCAGCCCTGCGGGCCCACCTCACCTGCTGTTGGCCCCAGAAACGCCGCCTCCGCCTCTCCGAGTGGTCCCCCAGGCCCCTGCGGCCCCACAAGGCGGCCCCCTCCCTCCACCGCCTCCGCCGTGGCCAGGTGGCCAAGTTCGCGGCCTCGGCGGCGGGGGACGGTGAGGAGCTGGGGAACTCGTCGGGAGATGAGGAGGAGCGGCAGAGGGAGTGGGAGGCGGAGCTGACGCGGCGAATGAAGGAGGCGGAGGAGATGGAGGAGCTGGAGCGCACGGCGGAGGAGCTGCAGAGCCAGGCCGCCGCTGAGGAATCCGAGGAGGAGAAGCGAGAGCGCGTCCGCCGCGAGCTGCAGAAGGTCATTTTGCCAATATATCTCCTTTTCTCTCGTAACTTTGATTTGTAAATGGATACAATTTATGTCCCGTTTGGAAACACCGTATTTGAAAACCACAGTATTTGAAAATTATGACTTTGAAATTATAATACAACAAAAATCACAGTATTCAGTAGTTTAAGGAGTTTGGATATACAATTTTTTTTCAAAGTTTTCAGTTTGATGTTAAATGTACCAGTTGTTATAAGTTTAAAAAAATTAGTAAGTTTAAAAAAATTAGCCGCTGAAAAATTTTTATGGGTGTTTAGATATTAAACTTTTCAAATTTCTTACACACGAACCAAGTTCATAATCTAATTTTTTGCTACTTCATATTTTTCAAATTCACAATTCAACATTGATACTGCAATTTCAAATTTTGTTTCATGTCTAAGAAATTGCAACATTTCAAATTCAACTTCAACTGCAACTTCAACTTCAACACTGATAAATTTGAAAAGTTGAATTTTAGAGAATAATAGAGAGAAAGTACGAGAGAGAGTTCTTGGTTAAAGTTTTTTCCAAAACTTTGTACCGGAGCCAAATTTGCAAAACTTCAAAAATTGCAAAACTTCAAAAAATCATGGTTTCAAAAACCATAAAAAATTTTATAATCAAACAGGACCTTGATTTTCAATACCACAGTTTTTTTCAAAATCATAGTATTGAACAAAAATTTCAAAAAAATTTTGTTTCCAAAAAGAGCAGTTTTGCCAATCAGAGTATCCATTAATTAAGTTATCTAGCTGAGTTACGCGTGTTTAGTGTAGTCATTTCACATTTGTTTATGATTTGAGAAAACAAATGTGTTATGTATGGTTGAATGCTCTTATTATGACTTGAGAAACTAAAATGGTGAACCTTAAAATGGTGAGTTGGACTTGTTTGTGTTGTTGAAAGACTTGATGTTTGTAATGAGTAGTTAACCACATTTGCTTATTGAGTAAATTGCACTTTGGATCGTAAAATTGTATGATTGTGCCATTTATGTCTCTAAATTTGAAATTTAACTTGGTAGGTCATAAAATTGTCATTGTTAGTCAATTTGATCCCTAACAAGAGGAGGAGAGAGAGAACTACTTTTGCGTTGTTCTAGTTTAGCTATTTGCAGAACAGGAAAGTAAATTCTTTTTATGCGGGGGCATGCAGGTGGCAAAGGAGCAAGCAGAAAGGAGGGAGACAGCGAAACACATGTTCGAGTTGGGGCAAAGGGCATATGGGAAAGGGATGTATGGCCGCTCCATTGAATTCTTGGAGGGTGCACTCACTATCATCCGCCCATCATCACTTCTTGGTGGCGAGGTATACCACTCATCTTATGTGATTGATAAATCAAAGTGCCAGAATTTTGTATGTGAAATGATTATGTTTTGAGTTGAAAGAAATTATATCTATCGGTAAGAAATAAATATTTGGAAAGGCTAACTGCGTAAATGGAGAAAATTCTCTATGTGGCCAACAGTAGTTGCCATAGGGTAGAGAGGAGCCATGTATGAATCCTAGAAACCATGGCGTTAAATTGAGACAACACTGCCTGTCGTTTTCTGACCCTTGGGTTTTCTAGAGTAAACTGGTTGGCACATAAAACATTTTACATGGCATTAGAGTGGAGTTTTGAATTCGAATGCTGGAGTAGAAATGAGTTACTTTGTGGGAAGATCTTAATGTTGGGAATCATGATACTGGAATTCCCATCAGATACTGAATGTATAGGGTTGCTAGGTGTAATTGACTAGCCTTCTGAGTGCCATCTGTTCAAATGCTTTGGGCATGGATGTAATAGCAGGGCATGTCTGCTGCTGTCAGCCTGTTACCACAACTTTATCTCATTCTAACCTACAAAAAGACTAGCTATTTCACAACAAGGTTCACAACATTGGTTTGTTTCTGATACTGACTACTGAGTATGGCACTGGAACTGTTGTAGGTATATATATTACAACCAAATGAGCCTTGTATCGCATTTCCCTTGTACCCCGGTTCACTGTGATTTTGATGACAACCTTCGTCATGCTTGTAAACTGTGGTGTGAGGTACTGTAGGATGCTTAGTGATATCTACCACATTTCCTCACTCTTTACCTTTTCAGATCCAAATTTGGCTTGCAATGGCGTATGAGGCCAACAGGCGCCACAAGGATTGCATTGCGTTATACAAAGAGTTGGAGAGTAGCCACCCAGTGGTTAGCATCAGGCGACAGGCTGCTGAGCTCCGGTACATTTTGGAGGCACCCAAACTGAAGATTTCCAATGAAGAGGTGGTCACGATACCACAAATTGGAACCAGCTGGGATTGGTTAGTTGTTTATCTGATGCTGCACTGTTTGTCTGCACCAAACCTTTCTATGCCTGTCAGCTAG
Organism: Pharus latifolius; assembly: GCA_019359835.1. Lineage (NCBI taxonomy): Eukaryota > Viridiplantae > Streptophyta > Magnoliopsida > Poales > Poaceae > Pharus > Pharus latifolius. Next base: position 58,892,831 of record CM033327.1, read on the forward strand.
GGACTTCAATTTCTCTGCATGTGTGTGTTTTTTTTGGTTGGTTGCTAGCTTCACTTCTAACAAAACATTGAAACAGTAGAATTAAAAGCCTAACATACTTAGTAATTATCATGCCCCTCATTTGGTTTGTTATTCAACTCTCAAGTTTCAAAAGCACATTGTCTTAGTAGCTATTTCAGTTAAGCTAAGCTTCAAAATATCATCTCCTTAGTAATTATACCTACTCAAATAAATGTTTGCAACTACTAATTCCATCTGCCTTGGAAGCTGAATGGTAATGCTCATGGTACCTCTTTGGCTCTTCCTATGCAGTTTTGATTTTTAGGTGAAGCCATGAAGGGTAATTTCCTTCGCAAATGCAACTAATGGCTAACATTCATTCCCTTGTGTTTCTTTGCAAAATGCATTTTGCAAGTTCTAAACTAATGAATTTTGTGCTTACAAGTAATGCCAAATTTCAAAATCCACCTTTTTAGAAAGCAACTTTGACTGCAGGGCATATGCAAATGCCAGCCAATTTTGATTGACCTCGTTTTATTGCTGCTCCCTTTCAAGCTTTGGAATCAGGGACCTCCTGATATAAATTTGACCTACAAAACTTTACTATCAGAAAATGATATGCAGCTGGTAGTAGCCTAGTAATATCCTCTACCAATAATTACTGCATAAAAATTATTACTCAATACTCTTTGCAACCACTTTTACAAAAGAAAATGCATTCTTCTTGTATGCAAGGAAAGAAAAGGGCACTGCATTCATTCCTCATCTGTTGAGCACATATTTTAAACATGAAGTGTACTATTGTGGAAATTAGGTATGCTGGAACATGGAGTGACAAAATCAAGGAACAGGAGGACAGGAAAAGAAAGTTGGCTGCAAGCAACCAAGTTCAACCTTCGACAAACTTCTTTGGAGATTTCTCTTTCTTACGACCGCCAAGTGAATGGAAAAGGAGCGCCTGGGTGATTGTTACTTTGTGGATTTTTTTGATTGGTACAGCAATCTACCTGCAGAGATGAAGGACTATTGCAAATCTGGAAGAAACCATTCGCATCACCATATTCACCATAATGTGATCCAGGGTGCGCCAATGTATAGCAATGTTGCATATATGACAGACGTACTCAAGAGTATTCTGAGACAAAATAGACACTGGTAATTGCATTTGTTATTTTTGTGTTACTATACAGGAAACAACATATTTCTTCTATATGTTAGCATGGCCCAAATTTGTCAATGCAAGAATTTTTTCCAACTGAAATGTAAATACTAATTGACAATGTGAAAAAAATTTCACTGATCCCGTATAGCTTTTTACATTCAGAAAAAGTATCTGCTGGGTTTGTGACTACTAGTCTTTAGTGTGACTGTGTGAGTGACCTCAGATGTCTAAAGGATGAACTTGTTTGCAAGTTATCTAGTACTGTAGACTGTAGTTGTTCCTTTTGGTTTGGACTTATATACCGTAGTTCCTCCTTGGTTCAGACTAATCGGAGCAGCTATCATCTTTGACATGTTGCTGGTGTGAGAGATTCTGCTGATTTCATGCCAATTACGATTTACGAGACGTTGTTGATCTTACGATGAGCCATATCTTGTGACATTTTTTTTTTCGCTCTATTCTGAGTTACTTCGATGTTTAACCGACAAAATCCTGGTTCAAATGATAGGAAACTAACAAAACTATCCAAACACAGAGGCCTCGATCATTAAGATATGCCTTCTAGTACTTGGTTGTATAGAAATTTTTTTTTATCCCGATAGTAATTTTTTGTGCAGATTTTTCTCACATAAAATTAAATTAGTTTTATAAGATTATGAACTAAATTATAGACATATCATAGTTATGTCTTCAAGTTTTATTGCTGGATCGCACCTCAGTTACAACTTGCAAGCCAGTTAGCTAGATGCATGGCTCGTTAATGAATCCACAGTTGCAGCCAAAGAATAAAATTGTAAGAGCGTGCAACTAGCATTTATTAACTCAATCCTATGGCCACTTTTCCACGACCACCCGGCTTCGAACACCTCACTTTCCGTTTCCCCAACTCCCTCACACACCTTAATTAATTAATTAACCAAAGTTACCACGAAAAAAAAAAAAACCCACAGTAAATACACTTTTCGCAAAAAGCTTCTCTGCCTCACCCCACCCCTCTCCCCTCCGCTCCTCTCTCTTAAACCCCCACCTCTCTTCTAGGGTTTAGCGTCCACAACTTTCTAGAAGCTTCGCGCAGAGATGGCCTCGCCGTCGGCCGCAGCGGCGGCGGCGGCGGCAGTGATTGCGGTGGTGTGGCTGTGCCTCCCGGCAGCGGCGGCGACTGCAGCGAGTGGGCCCCACATGGCGGATTTGAGCGTGCTCTTACCCCCGCGCATGACCAAGCCCGTGGAGTATCGCCTCATGGGCGGCGATGGGTGCTTCACCTGGTATACACCTCTTTCTCTGTCTCTGTGTGTGTGTGTGTGCAGGCGCGCATCTATGGCGTGATCTGTTTCATGGATTTGTTGTAGCCCTGTGACCCGATGTGTTTGTGGTGTCACGTGACATGCTGCTCCTTTTAGTTAAGTGTTTAGTGTTGGGAACTTAGTTTTTTGCTCTGCTATTTGGAGCTGAGTGGTGTGCTATTGTTGTGAATACCGAAAGTTCCATTTCTAATTACATCGAAGCATCAAAAGCTAGTCTCTGCAACTAAGTACGCCTTTGATTGGGTCAGTGCACAGTGAGGGAAGTACAACTGTACATTTCCATTACCATTGCATTTTGAGCACAGTTGGCTCACGAGAGAGGTATGGTTTCTTAGATTGATTAGACTGAGGTGGTTGTTTGATGCTTGTACTGCATTTGTGCATGACTGGGGTTACACAGTCTCTTAAGAAATGATATAGTTTTACAAAGGAATTATATGATCTGGTAGTGCACCATTGCTTGCATAATTGTATCATTTTGTTTATATTCAATTATTCATAGTAGAACAATGGGGTTTGGCTGTGATTTTTACCTCACATCGTCTAGGTAGTTGCAGCAGAAAGTTTGGAAATTGCTTTAAGATCATCCTCTGATACATTGCATGGACTTTAATGTGTGTATTATTTATCTTTACAGGTCATGGGATCATCACGATATAATTTCAGTTAAAACAGAGTACAATGACAGCAGTAGATGCTCAACTAGTGCTCGTTTGGCATCAATTGCCCCTTATAGTGGTCGGAGGGAGACTTCTGTCTATGCCACTGATATTATTAGTGGAATAACGATACACTGCAAAGTTTTCGTTGACAAAATTTCACGGATCAGGATTTTCCATCATGCTGTTAAAATTGATCTAGATGAAATCGCCACGTTACGCGTTCATGCCTTTGATGATGAAGGTGATTACTCTAATGCTTTCCAGTCCTGTGAACAGATGGCATAGCTTACTCTTTCTTGAATGCATTCTTTTAGGATGTGTTTGGATGCATATCCTGAAACATCTCATGCAATATGGAGGGGTGTGAGTGTTTGGTTGACTCCATCATGGATGGGGGATTAAAAAATGAGGAATATTCCCCTAAATCATTCATCCCTTTATATCGTACCGGATGATTCGTCCTCAAGATTCTATGTGGTTTCGGCTTGTATGCGGGTGTCGGTGGCTCCGTCCTTTTGTGTTCAATTGCTTGTATTCAATTTCTTTTGTTCAATTGCATCATCTTCATCTCACTTTAGTTAATTTTTTGTATTCAATTGCATGTTCATTCTTGGTCGCGTCAATGAAAATATCAAAAAATTCTGAACCATTTTATTCCCATTCCCCACTAACCAAACAAAATTATGAACTATCTTATTCCACATTAACTAAATACTTATCCTAGACCAACTCATGACATACCAATCATCTCATCTCTTTTCAACTCATTTCCAAGTACCCAAACACATGCTTAATGTGTCTAATGTAGAGGAACCATCCTACAAATTGTAATACTGCTTTTCTATGTGTTTGTAATCTTCATAAGTTAGTTTAGATAACATTGATGGAGTCAGTTTTATCTGGATTTTTTTTATGGGACTGTTTTATCTAGATTTGTGAGTACAATGATATGTACATTTTGGCAATGTAGCTTGTACTTATACAAATTGGTTATTTTACAGAATGATATTGTGTCAGTCTTTTTAGTCTGTCACTATTGAGTTGCTTGTTATGATAATGACCTCCTAGCGGAATAAAGTTAGTTTCATATGCTTGAATTGCTCCTTGCAATGGTTGTTAGGTGTTGCAATTTTTTGTCAACTAACTTTGTTTTACTTCTGGTCCAGATAACATATTTTCATCATTGGTGGGATTGCAGTTCTTGTGGAAACTTACGCCGAGGTCACTCAATGGTGACAATAATCATCATCTTGTTCATATTGCATTGAAGGAAACACCTTTAAGTGACTGTGGTGGCTTTTGTGGTGATATGAATATACGGTTTGAGCTTGAAGACAAGGTATATCTTACATACATAGATACATATGTACATATATATACATGTTTTCATGTTTAATTTACCATTATTAATTTATGTAAGGTTGTATGTCCTGAACTCTTGTTCAATCTTTGCAGGATCTTGGCTCAGATTTCTTTGTAGTGAAGGGAATTGAAATTGGCCAAGAGGTGGTTAGTGCTCAATTATTTGAGCCACAGTTGGAGCATGTGGTTGATACAATTACATTGACTGTTGCTGAAGCTATGTCGCTAGAGCCCCCATCACCAGTCCTTGTGACTGTTGGTGTTTTGGTAAAGTTTAAACTCAGGGTTTTTCGACAAAAAATTGCTCAAGGTACTTTTCCTAACTGAATTGAGTTTTGGTTTCATTTAACAAGAACAGTTATAAGGTGAGCCAGTGTTTTTTAACCAGAACAGTACACGGTGATGCTTTAGATAGAAAATGATTTACACAAAACATAGGGAGATCATATCCAGAAACAAAATGAGACCATGGTTCAGATATTTGCATTAAAGTATCTAGTTCTAGATGCTGTACGTTGGTTTAGTGCTCAGATTTGTTTTTATACGGTTTGGTTGCTGTTGAGAATTAAACCTTATTAGTCAGATAAGTTAGGGTAGAAGGGGTAAAGTGACTAATGTACTGTGTAATATATATACACCCAAAAGCAATGGAAAAGGGTAATCCTTTTTTGTTCTATTTTTCAATTTGCACTGACCTAAACCCCTCCCTCCCCTTAGTCCGCCGCCGCCACCCTTTTTTTCCGGCTGCCGCCGCCGCCGCTTGTCCGGCTACCACCGGCCAACCCCGGATCAGGGCACCACCGACCACACCAGAAGCCCAGCGCAACTAGGTCATGACGGCTTCCTCCGCTCGGCACGGGCCCAGTGCCCGTGCGGCTCAAGCCGATCCAATGCTCTGAGGTGGTGCTAGAGGAGATGGAAGGGGAGTAACCCTACCGCCGGGCGCATTGGAGAGGAAGACGGCCAAGGTCGAGGGGAAGCGCGCCCTCCGCGAGGCCTGCAAGCTCGGCGACGAGGACCTATGCTGGGGAGGAGAACACGATGAGAGTGTTTCAGATCATGAAGGAGGTCAATGCGATCTCTCAGGGAGATCGATCTGTTCAGGACTACGCTACAGAGCTGCAACGTCTCTGGAGTGACCTTCATCAATTTTGTCCTTTGGCTTCATGCCAAGATCCCAGTGTGAGCGGGGGAAGTTCTTCACACAGATGAGGACTATGCAGTTTCTGGAGCACCTCAATCCTGCCTTCGACCAGAGGAGAGCCATTCTTCTTGCCACAAAGGTGATTCCTTCCCTTGATGAGGCGATTGCAGCGATGATGCAGGAGGAGAGTAGGATGAAGCTGCTGTCCGAGGCTACTGGACTCCCAGCGATGCGGTCTGCTTTGGCAACATCGAACCTAAACCCTCTAGGGAGTCGCAGTGAGACTCGTCTATGCTTCCACTGTGGTGAGATTGGCCACTTAATCAACAACTGCCTGAAGCTTCAGAGGGAGAGAGAGGCTAGTGGACGAGGACAGCCTAGTGGCCGTGGACGAGGCCGTGATGGCCGCCGAGGAGGCAGGGGAGGCAGAGCTGGCTGTTCCGGAGATTATAGAGCTAATCTTGTCAGTGGCCGAGGAGTCTCAATCCACCCATTCAGGAGAGGTGACCCCTGAGGAGCGGGGGCTCCTAGAGATGTGGAGGAGGATGAAGCTAATCAGTGATGATGAAAAGAGGGCTAAAGCTGCGGGAGCCTCTTCATCTTCTACATCCAGGGGTAACATTGCCACTTATGCCCACTTGTGCACAGGTATTCATACACATGCACTTGCATCCACACCCACCACAAAAACCTCAGATTGGATAGTAGACTCTGGTGCATCCCGACATGTCACGGGAGCTCACCATGAGTTTTGCACGTACACTCATTTACAGATGCCATAGAGCATTCAAACTGCTGATGGCACTGCCCAGTCTGTAGTGGGTAAGGGCACAGTTAAGGGCACTCCATCTGTGACTCTTACAAATGTGTTGCATGCTCCTTCCTTTCCTGTGAGTTTATTGTCTGTTAGTGGAGCCATCATTCAACTAAACTGCATTGTTTGCTTTGATATTCCTAAGGTGTTCTTTTTGGAGAAGAGGACAGGCAGGAGACTTGGGACTGGCACATGGAGTGATGGGCTGTGACACCTGGACAAGGAGGGGCTGGACAAAGCTTTTGGATCCTTGGTGGACAATGTGGAGGCAGGATATCTAGCCAGGAGTGTGGAGGATGAGCTCATGTTATATCATCATCATATGGGGCACTCTTCATTCAGCGTGTTGAGTCAGCTGTATCCCTCTATGTATGAGAAAGCTGATAAACTAAAACTTATGTGTGATGCATGTGAACTTGGCAAATTTACCGGAAGCTCGTATGTGAGCTCAGGTTTTAGGAGTGCTAGGGCTTTTGACTTGATACATTCTGATGTATGGGGGCCTTGCTCCACAACTTCTTTTGATGGTTATAGATGGTTTGTTACTTTCATTGATTGTCATGCTCGTGTTACCTGGTTGTATTTGATGAAGAGCAAGAGTGATGTGTTTGCTTGCTTCAAAGATTTGCACAAGGTTGTTCAGACCAAATATGGGGTCTTTGTAAAGGTCTTGAGGTCTGACAATGGGATAGAATACACAAATAAGACTTTGCAGGAGGAGTATTTGTCAGCCCATGGGATACTCCATCAAACTACACCCCAGCTTAAAATGTTGTGGCTGAACGGAAGAATAGACACCTGCTGGAGGTAACTCGGTGGATGATGATCTCCATGAATGTCCCAAAATGTCTGTGGGGGCAAGCTGTTTTGACTCCTGCTTACCTAATCAACAGAATGCCCACAAAGGTATTGGGGTGGAAGACCCCATATGAGATGTTGAATGGGGAGATCAAGTATATTGTTCCCTTGAGGGTTTTTGGCTGTGTGTGCTTTGTGAAGGACAACAGACCGCAGGTGGGAAAACTAGACCCTTGGGCTTTGAAGTGTATCTTTGTGGGGTATTCTCCTACTCAAAAGGGGTATGTTTGTTGGAGCCCAGTAGAGCGAAAGCTGTTTGTGAGTATGGATGTCACCTTCTGGGAGCAGCTGTTGTACTACTCGTCAATTGTGTCACTATTTGATGACTCCTCTACCACAGAGGATGTTGGGCGAGAGGGGCAGAAAAAGGGTAAGGGTGAGATCCAGGAGCAGGTTGTTGTGGGATCTATTCCTTGCCCTGTGGAGTAGCAGAGTGAGCCTGAGCTGGAGGATGAGACGGAGAGTGAGAATGGAAATAAGACCCAGGGGGAGTTGAGGGTCTACACTAGGAGGCCACGGAATGGGGGTTCCCTACTTGTGCTTGATGAGAGCCTGGTGCCGAGTCAAAGTCCCTTGTCTCTGCCCAACTCAACTCCTGACGCACCTTTCCCCATGGGTCCTTATTCTGGTGATATAATCTATCCTTCTCCTCATGCTACTTTGAGGTGGACTTCTCGCAGCAATGTGGGAAAGCCACCTTCTCGTTATCATGATCTTGCTCATGTTGTTTCATACTCTAATGAAACCCTGCATATGGAGCTTTCATTGCATCGTTGGACACCACTTCTATACCCAAGTGTTGGCAGGTAGCCAAGGAGGGTCCTAAGTGGAAGGCTGCGATGCTGGAGGAACTTGAGGCACTTGACAAAAGGGCACATGGGAGCTTGTGCCACTGCCAACAGGGAAGAAAGCAGTTAGATGTAAGTGGGTTTTTTCTGTGAAACAGACACCAGAAGGGAAGATTGATCGCTACAAGGCACGATTGGTGGCAAAAGGATATACTCAGACCAATGGCATCGACTATGATGAGGCCTTTGCACCTGTGGCAAAGATGAGCACTTTCAGAACCCTTGTCTCGCTTGCTGTAAATGATGGATGACAACTACATCAACTAGATGTGAAGAATGCATTCCTTCATGGGGATTTGCAGGAGGAGGTGTACATGGAGATACCTCCAGGGTTCAACACAAGCCAAAAGGCAGGCAAGGTATGTAGGCTGAGGAAGTCACTGTATGGACTGAAGCAATCTCCTCGGGCTTGGTTTGATCGCTTCAAGAGGGCTATCATAGGCATAGGGTATCAACAAGCTAATGCCGATCACACAGTGTTTTTCCATCTAGGGGCACTCACATCACCATACTAGCTATTTATTTGGATGATATGATCATTACGGGACATAATGAAAAGGAGATAGCTGAGCTGAAGAAAAAATTGACAAGAGAGTTTGAGGTCAAGAATCTGGGACAGTTGAAGTACTTCTTGGGAATTGAGGTGGCCCGTGGAGCGAAGGGCATTGTTCTATCTCAGAGGAAGTATGTGTTGGACTTACTCTCAGAGGCAGGTATGTTGGGATGTACGCCTCTGTCACTCCTATTGATCAGAGGCACAAGTTGAGTGCAAACACTGGAGAACAAGTGGATAGGGAAAGATATCAGAGGCTAGTGGGCCGTCTGATATATCTATGCCATACCCACCCTGACATTACCTTTGCAGTGAGTGTGATGAGTTGGTACATGCATGATCCAAGGAAAGATCACATGGATACCGTCTATCACATACTGCGCGCCCCAGGGAAATGATTGTTATTCAAGAACAATGGTCACCTTCGTGTCGAGGCCTATAGTGATGCTGATTGGGCAGGTTGTGAGGATGACAGGCGTTCTACATCTGGCTACTATGTATTTGTGGGGGGCAACTTAGTTTTCTGGAGGAGCAAGAAGCAGTCCGTGGTAGCACGGTCTACAGTTGAGGCTGAGAACATGGCTATGGCACAGGGAGTGATAGAGTTACTATGGCTAAGGACCCTTTTGACAGAGTTGAAGATAGATCAAAACATACCTTTAAAACTTCTATGTGACAATCAGTCGGCCCTCAGCATAGCCAACAATCATGTTCAGCATGATAGGACCAAGCACATTGAGATTGACCAATTCTTCATGAAGGAGAAGCTGAAAAGTGGGCTGCCTAAACTTGAACATATTCAGTCCAAAGTTCAAATAGCCGATTGTCTCACTAAAGGTCTTAGTTCTTGGAGTCTGTTAAAGTTTTATAACAAGATGGGGATGATAGATATCTATCATCCATCTTGAGGGGGAGTGTTGAGAACTAAACCCTATTAATAAGATAAGTTAGGGTAGAAGGGGTAAAGTGACTAATGTACTGTGTACTATATATATACCCAAAAGCAATGGAAAAGGGCAACCCTTTTTTGTTCTATTTTTCAATTGTTGCTCATGTTGTCTACTTGTTCATAAGTCTTTTTGTAACTTAACCTGCATTTAATTGCATAGTTTAGGTGTTCTCTTGGTTTGTCATTCATCAAATTTAATATTAGCTTTGGAGGGGCATACTTCTATTTTTGGGTGTTGAATCTACACTTTCTGTTTGCATTGCTTGTGGTTACAAATTGATCCTGTTACTACCTTTTCTGTTGGTACTTTCTTTAATGTATGTTTGCTGCTAAATGCTAAATGCTAAGTTGCTAACACGACCTCCCTTTTTATTTTATGTTAGTGGTAAATTTGCCATCAAAATATCACCGATGGCACGCTACAAACTCTTCTGTGGCCCACGTGGAGAGTTCCTTGGGTATTGTGCATGCTTTGAATCTGGGATTTACTGATGTTGTTGTTGAAGACACAAGAGTTTCTGGTCATGCACTAGTATCGTCTGTACATGTTGTTATCCCACGAACACTCTTCCTCTATCTAGCGCCTATTGAAGATGATTCTGCTTCTCTTCATGGGATAACGCATATTCCATCCTCAGAAGTTTGGTATGTTTTTCCTGGACAAAAATACATGGTCCTTATGAAAGCTTTCGCTGAAGGATTTGATGCTAACGAGATATATATTACAGAGGTACTGCACATTTTATTTCTGTACGTCCTTGCTATCTTTATTTTCCCCTTACTTTGGGGTGCAATAATAATGTGCAAAAGATTTGTAGCTCTGCATGAATGAGATATATCTCACAGAGGTACTGCACATTTTATTTCTATACTTCCTTGCTATCTTTATTTGTCACTTTAATTGGCTTACACATTATTAACATACCCTTTTATTACATGTGCCCTCCACCATGCAGATGTCTATGATGCAGCCATGCATGTATAAAGCTGCATATACGCGTTAATTATTTGCATCCATGTATGCTACACAGGCTTGTATATGCCTATATTTATACATGTCTAAAACTCAAACCACACAATCAATTCATGTGTTTAAATCCCACTCATTTCTTCATTAATACATGAAAATATGCAAGTGCTCATGCATCCTATAATACATACCTCTGCATATAGCAGCAGTTCAGTTATGTGCATAAAGTTTCTCCTTTTGAATATTGTTTATCTACGTGCAACCTACTTATTTAACACCTTGTTTCTACACAGGAGAACAAACTTAACTTGGACAGCAGTACATTGGAGTTCTGGAACTTATCTCAGGTGCCTGACAATTTTGCTGGTTCCTATGGAATGCAAAACTCTAGATTGCTGAGTCCGGTTTCCCAGGGAAAAGGATATTTAGTTGCTTCTTTAACTTTCCAAACAGAGGCTTCCGAACCAGCAAAGGTACATTTCATGCATGCATACCACCTCTTTTCCCAAGATAGGTCTTAGTTGTATGTAAAAGTGATTGGGATGATGTTGGCAGTTGGCAGTTGCCAGTTGGTCACCAAGGTTTGCTGATCGACACATTCTTTGTTAGGTTCTCAAGCTACTACAAGAAGTTAATGTCTGCAGCAGAGTGAAGGTAATCTGGGACGAAGGAATGCAGAAATCCAATGTTATTCACCTTCCCTGGGTTCCAGGAGTTTGTCAGGAAGTTGAACTAAAAGCAGTTGGAGGTTGATCATTGTGTATCTCAACACTTCCCAAGTTCTTATTTGCAATTTGAGTTGATTGTTATGCTTGCATTTCTACTGAAGGTTGTGGTAAAACAATGGAGGATTACAAGTTATTTTCCTCTGACGATCATGTTGCTTCTGTGTCTGCCTCTCGCATTGTGCGTGCAAAGCAACCTGGTCAAGCTGTCATCAGAGTAGTTTCTGCTTTGGACTTCCTGAATTATGATGAGGTATGTGAGTATCTAACTCCTTGTCCTCATTGTTCTAATATTTTCTACTTTATACTCCTTTCAAATTGAACCTGAAGATGCACACCATGCAATACCTCGGTCCAGCATGATTTGAATAATGATGTCATGATCTTGTTCTGACCAAAATGATGATGCCCTGATGTTGCTAGAAATGATTTACTTGGTTCATTTCCAGATATGCAGTAATGATCTATCTGTGATCTGCAGATCTGTACCTTTTGTACTATTGACTTTTTATCTTGGGAGCTGAAAAGAAGTCTCTTTGCTTTTCCACATGTGTGTCTGGAAAGGTTGTTAACTGTAATGCCATTTTAGAAGCAAGAATAGATGCTAGTACTTTTATGGTACAAAGCAGAAAATGTTGCTACTATGCAACCATGCTGATACACCTGTAGTCAATGAAAGGTGAAAAACCAAAAATTTTACTGTTGGGTGCCTTGCAAATGGCAACCATCTAAAAAACCATTTATGCAAGGTGTTGTATTTTGTTGAGATTTTCTCATGGCTCTATTCCCTGATGTATATTTACAATATATGGTATTTGCCTCAATAACATGATTCCTTTTTTTTTTCTTAATATAAGTGTGTCTTGAGATGAATCTGGCCTGATTCAATTTGGAATTTTGTTTCTGAGCTAGGACATCTTTAGTTAGTTGTCATTTGTGGGTGCGACAGGATTTGTTGGATCTATCTGTTCCATGCAAGCATGTATTTGCACCTTCTCAATTACAAACAAGCAAAACACTGGCATCATCACACTTGCCGCTTGGACACATGTGATGATGCATGCACATAGAAATGCAACTCTTACACAACTGTGCCTGCACATGCCACGTCTGGAGTCAAACTAATATGCACATCTGACATCTTCTGATCGATTTAGTGTTTATGAAATTTATTATTTCATATTGTTTGCATTTCATTTTATGGTGCTCTCAAGGTGGCAAGGGCTTTTCTTTTTGTGACTGAATTCTCTTCTATACAACCTAGAAGCTGCACTGGATAAGCTTTTGTCTCATGAGAAGTTTTCACTCATTTTTATCACCTCATTGTGAAAAGTTTTACTAATTTTTATCTTCTCATTGTCTTTGCTTGACCGCATAGGTGATTATCGAAGTTTCCATTCCTTCAGCATTGGGTATCTTGCCAATCTTTCCTGTGGAGGTGGCTGTTGGAACACAACTTCATGCTGCTGTGGCACTAAAAACATCAAATGGTGGTTCACTTGACATGGACTGGCTATTACCTATTCCTCTTTTTCTTTTCCTCAAATTTTGTCTCATTCTCTCAGATTGCTGTTCTTGATGTTTTCTTTGCAGGAAGCTCCTTCTCGCGTTGTCATTATTTTAACACTTTTATAAGGTGGAGTGTGCTATCTGAAAATGAAGCTTTTAAAGTTGTCAATACAGCTGAGGCTTTGAGCATTGAGACCTTAAAACATCATACTGGTTCTTGGGCACAATATGGCAATCCCTGTGCTTGGACATACCTAAATGCATCCTCTGCTGGTCGAGCCACAGTAGTTGCAACGTTTTCCTATGATTCAGATTCCTATATTGAGACCTTTAGTGGGCCTATGTTTATGAAGGCAACGTCAAAAATATCTGCATATTATCCTCTTGTAGTTCTTCAAGTGGGCAATGGAAACCGGTTTGGTGGCTACTGGGTTGACTCATCTGGAATACAGAATGGGATCAAGAACATGGGTAACAACCCTCTCAAAGAACTGTACATTGTTCCTGGATCAACTATGGATGTTTTCCTGTCTGGAGGACCTGAACAGTGGGACCAAGTGGTTGAGTTTGTGGAAACTGTAGATGTTATTGGTGAATTGGACAGTTCGGTTGTTAGTTCTAGTGCTGTGCAAAAATTATCTAGTAGTCTTTACCGAGTATCTTGCCAAATCAATGGGAGCTTTGTAAGTACTTCTAAAGGACACTTTCAAATTTAATTCATTCCCATCAATAGTTCAGTTCACATGCATTTCCAATTATGCACAACATGTTTTTGTCAATTTTAGTGCACTGCTCCCTAGTTGAATCTGTTGCATTTCCTTAGAAACTGCTTTTCTCACGTGGCAACCTGATTGGCAAAGATCATCCCGTGCCTGCTCTAGCCAAGTCGGAGTTTACAGTTGTTTGTGACTTCCCATCAGCAATAACACTGATAGCTAATGAACATGGTACCTGTGCTTCTTATTAGTACAATTCATAAAATTATATGTATTATGATGTATTCAAGCTTTATTGTTTCCTTTGTTCTGTAAAGCTTGCTAAAATGGTGGCTCTTTTCCATTTTTGCACTTGGCAGAAAACAGACTTCATATTTTGGAAGCCGCTAGCAAAGCTGATCGTAGTCCTGTAAGACTGCAACTATCTCCTATTGTCGTATCCAATGGAAGAAGCATACGCCTAGCTGCTGTTGGTGTACATGGAAATAAAATTTTTTTTGCCAATTCATCTTCTCTTTCCCTGAGATGGGAAGTCTCTGGATGTGAAGGGCTTGCTTACTGGGATCAAACCAACGATGCTGGAGTGTTAGATGAATCAGCTTGGGAGAGATTTCTTGTTCTCCAGAATTCAACAGGATTGGTTAGTAAAATCCTTATCATAGATGGCCCCACCAATTGTTGAACTTTGATTTTGCACATGCATGCTTGTCTTTATCTTTCTTTTACAGCAGCATTCGTATTTTTGTTCTTTTTATGTTTTATAGAAGGGAAACTTGATTCTGCACCACTCCATTTGTGTGGTATTTGCTATTTGTCATTATGAAAATATGATTTTACTGAATGAATGTTAATTTGTTGTACACCGTTCTCTCCGCTTCTTCCATTAAAATAATCAAAATTTTAATATTTGAAGAGCGATTCTTTTCTAAATGACCAAATAAACAACCGGATCCATTCAATTGTCTCGAATTAGTTTAAGTGATGGTCGGGTCTAGGCCTGCTTAAACTAATTCGAGTCAATTAATGAGTCGGGGTTATTTTTTTGTTGGGGGGGGGGGGGGGGGGGGGTGGGCGGGTGTGTGTGTGTGTGTGTGTGTGTGTGTGTGTGTGTGTTGTGGTTATTTAGAAAAGAATCTCCCTCTAAATATTTTAAAAAATAATTATTTTAATGGAGGAAGTGGAGAGAATGGTATACATAACATTAACATTCAATTATGGCGGTGTTCAGTAAAGCTATACTTTCATAATAACAAATATCAAATACCACACGAACGGAGTGGTATAAAACCAATTTTCCCTTTATATCATTCCACGCCTGGATCCTTTGACTAATGATGATCCACATATAGAATATGTAGAGATGACCATGCCGATTACAGTGATGCTTACATATGCCTTTCCTACCATTACTTTCAAAATCTCATGTTTATATATGAGCTATGTAAAATGATTGGATAATTAACACCGGAAACAGCATGGTGATCGAGGAATCTGCATATCTAATTCAAAACTGTATATCTTATTGTGGTTTAACAATGATTGTCTTGTAATGTTTTTGAATCTTTGAACTTTCAGTGCACTGTCCGTGCTACAGTCATTGGCTTTTCTCCCAGTATTGCTGGCTATACCCATGGGAAAGAAGACATATTTTTTCAAAGCACAAATTATAATCTCACTGATGCTATTCAGCTGCAGGTAGTCAATTGGATATCTTTTTCTTATAACATAAGGCTTTTTGGCAATATTGGTAATACTTTATCTTATTGTACAGATTGTGTCTTCCTTAAGAGTCACCCCAGAATATGTTATGTTAGTTTTCTACCCTCAAGCACAGGTACATTAGGTCGTCTGCTTGCATATCTTTATATGATCCAACATCTATGAAATTGGTTTTTGTTATTCCTGTTGTGATGTATTGTGTTGTAGGAAAATTTGGCTGTTAGTGGTGGCACATGCTTTCTTGATGCCTCTGCAAATGACACTCATGTGGTGCAAATAGTTCAACATCCAGGAAAAGATCTATGCTCTCATTTGGTTCTTGGTGCTAGAGGCTTAGGCAGTGCTCTTGTGACAATCCAGGATATTGGACTCTCGCCTAGAGCAACAGCAGATTCTTTGGTATGTTTTTCTTGGCAACTGATTCCGTACAAGTGAGTGCTTTGTTTTGTGTACTTATTGTTCATCATGCTTGTATTGGTTGCTATGCTAATCTTTATTACCTTTTTCAACTCTGACACCACTGCTGTTATGCAATAGTGGCTTTGATACCACTTGTTATGACAAATAGCCATGAATAACTCACATCAAATTGCATAGGATACAACTGTTTATACTTGAGCTCTTAGTCCTAATAGGTAACAAAACAAAACCTAGAGTAGGACTTGGTGAGAAAAGAGGCATCATAGCATAACCTATGTTAAAGACCTTGCTTTAGCCCATTATATTTAAAATTGATTATAGCTACTAGCTAGTGTACGTTGTTAAATAATGCTATTTCAGGTTAGAGTGGCAAATGTTGACTGGATTCAGATAATCTCGGAAGAGCACGTCAGCCTTATGGTATGGGTATCTTTTTTTTTTTTTGGAGAAAAAAATGATTTCTTGCATGCTAAAGTTTTGGTTTTTGCATTCACCTTGTTTTATCTATAGGAAGGAAGCACAGAAGATTTCCAAATTTTGGCTGGAACCCAAGACGGACAAGTTTTTGGAGATTCCCAGGTCCTTGCTGGTGCCATCATGTGCTTTTAGTTTAGATGCTTTTCTTCATTGGTTGTATGTTTTAGTTCCTGCGTCCTTTGTTTTTGAAAATTTGATATTCAGTAAATTTGAACACCTAGTCTGGTAATTTCAATACTCTATTCTTCAGCTGCTCTTAATGCTGTTTCATTGTTTCACATAGAATAATAGAAGTACCTTATCAGTGAGTAAAGTCATCTCTTTAGTTGTTTTTTGGTTTCACTAGATGTCCTCTTTACACTTAAAAGCCTAAATTTAATTAATTATTCCAAAGTCCAATAGTCCATTATCTTAGGATATCTTGTTGCTCCTATACTGTCAGTACAGTTGAAATTGTGCCATTATGTTCCCTTTTCCCCCAATCTTAGTACTATATCAATCCGATTGTATTTTTTTGCCTTTCCACTATTTGTATATCATTATTTCTCAGTGAATTTGTCAATTACCTGCTCTTCTTTGCAGTACAAATACATGCGCATTGAGGTTCATGTTGGTGATGAGATTCTGGAGCTTATGAATTCAAGTTTACCGCTGGATGGGCCAAAATTTTCAATTAAAGCTACAAAAACTGGCATGACATCTCTTTATGTAAGTTGATAAAGGATTGACTGTTAATTTCAGTTGCTTGTTTGTGAGCATTCCTGATTATGTCCAATCTTCAGGTCAGTACTAAGCAACACTCTGGACAAAGAGTTTTGAGTCAGGTTGTCAAGGTGGAAATTTACAAACCACTGCAAATACATCCTGAATATATCTACCTGACGCCGGGTGCCTCTTTTGTGGTAATTATGTATATCTGCGTAGTTGTTATTGACTTATGTCAGCTCTACACCTATATGTACTTCGGTTTCCACAGATTTGTTTTTGTGGCCAAACCATTAGCATTTTAGCTTTACTTTTGTGAAGATCAAAATGGGTCCTGAGCTTTTTCCTTCTGTCTAGCTTGCTGTTAGAGGTGGTCCAAAAATTGGAGTTTCCATTGAGTACACAAGTCTGAACAGGGAAATTGTAGAAGTTCAAAATGCCACAGGAAAGCTTTCTGCAAAGACTGTAGGAAATGCTGTAAGTCAAATTTCTGAGATACCTTTTAGTTGGCCCGCTATTTTGATTGTCATTATTATAGAATAATATTTTGTCCATATTTACATCATTGTTTTGAAGCACCTATCATATTTTATATGTGACAATAGCTACCTTTTTAATAAGACATATTTTGATCAGTTAGTGTACTGAGTTTTTTCACTGTTAGACCATCCGTGCTGCTGTTTTGGCAAATGGGGGTACCTTCATCTGTGAGGCTGTTGGAAGAGTTGAAGTGGATATCCCAGTGGCTATGATATTGAGTACTCAGAGTGACCATCTTTGTGTTGGTTGTAGCATGCCAATCTACCCTTCTTTGCCTAAGGTGTGTGCTTAGTCCTATTTGCTTCTCTGAAACTTTTGTCGGACTTTCATCTAATAGTACATATACTGCTCAGGGAGATCTATTTTCCTTCTACGAAACTTGTCAAAGTTACAGTTGGATGATATCAGATGAGAAGGTCAGGATATTCATATTTTTTTGTAAAGCTGCTGGATCTTAAAGTTCAAAGCACTATGGACTAATGAACTGCTCTACCCTAGGTGGCTATATTTCAATCTGCAAGATCTTTGCAATACAGAGTGAATCAAAGACCTGATTCAGAGAGAAAAGGCCACTCATGGTTTTCCAATGGCAGTAGCAATGCTTTTATTAATTATGTAATTGGAAGGTATGCTCTCTGCATGAAATAGTACACCCAATTGTCCAGTGGACAGCACATTTGAAAGATTTAGCATTGATAGCCTTTTTAAACCTAATGGAGTGCCTTTATCTGCTTTCAGTCTCTTTGGTAGTTCAATAAATAATAATAGGGAACTATACATTGTTCCAAAATAAGCTGGTTCCCTTTTCACTTGAATTTAGTTGGAAATGATAATGCACCCCCTCCTTATGCAGTGCAAACCAAATTGATGTTACCTAATTCTTCTAGGTCAATGATCAGTTAAGTAAACCTGAGATCATGCCAACTGCCATTACTTATACCACAGTTTGACTTTTCAAGTGATTGAGATATATTTCTTGTTCAGTCGTTCTGAGCATAGTCTGGATACAAGCTCAAGCTCGAGCTCCTCCAAACAGGGTAAAACCTGGGTGGCTTCTTCATAAGCTTAAGCCCTAAATGACTTCAGAAGCTTCTAAAGACCAAAAACTAGGATCTCCAGCTTTAGATTTAGGTATCTTATGGAAAAGCTCAAGTCCCTTCATTTGCCAAACATAACACTAATCTTGCTATATCCCCTCCCTTGCACAGAGTGCACACATCATAGAGGTGCACAAAGCTCTGGTCTTATACAGTATGCACAATAGCTGGTACTTTGGTTAATGAAAAACACTGATCTGTGCTTCAGGATACATCTGCAAACCTATTATAAAAATATAACTTGCTCCTTTTTTTTTTAAAAAAAATCTTGGTTGAAACGCTTCGAGGAATATTCTTAAATGGTAAATGACTTGGGTGGCAACAAGCTAGTGACTGATGTGTTGTGTTTTTTTTTTCTTGTGACAGTTCTGCAGGAAAAACCACAATTTCTGTGTCAGTTACTTGTAATTTCTTGCTACCTGGTGGTTCTGAATCAGTAGTATATTACAATGCATCCAAGATAATTTTGGTTGTACCAGATCCTCCTCTTGCACTTGGACTTCCTATAACATGGTTGTTCCCACCATTTTATACCACTACAGACCTTTTGCCTAGATCAGTTAATTCATTTGGAGACCCAGACCCACGTGACCTGGAGGGCACTATTGCATACTCTTTGCTGAGGGGCAGTGGTAGAAGTGATGTTGTGACTCAAGATGCTATCAGAATTGATGGAAGTAAAATTAGGACTGGAGAAAGCAATGCGATTGATTGTATTCAAGCAAACGATCAATCAACTGGAAGAACAGAAATAGCATCATGTCTACGAGTTGCTGAGGTTAGGTGCTAAGACTTCTAGTGGGTGGTCAGGCTGCAAATCACTTATTTATTAGATGTACCTTACCTCTGTTTTGGACTGTGGTTTTGTTGTTGTTTAATATTTCTTCTGAACTATATCTTCAAGTAACATGCCCTCTGTTTGATTGAGTCATTTACGACATAGCGACCAGCCAGAATTATGGCAACTGGGCAACCATGAAAATTAGAGTACATCTGGGATTTATGTAGATGTCACTGCTCATAGAAAATCCTACTTGAAGAAACAGTATTAAAATGTTTCTACAGATAGGTTCAGTGGCTATTTTTTACAACATTTTAATACTGTTTGAAGGAATTTCTTCTTTCTACACTCCTCTGTGTATTTTAGTGAACAAAAAATTTTAGGGGCGAATTGTGATCTGTTGGTAATATCTGTAATGCTGATGTTGTGGCCATCATTACTCAGGTTACACAAGTAAGGGTAGCTGCTGCAGAATCGTCATTCCACATAGCCTATCTTGCTCTAAATGATAAAGTTGAACTGGATATTAAATATGCTGACGAATTAGGTACAGAAATAGCATTCATGTCAATTTTGAAAGCTTCATTTATCCTTTCATATTTTAATGTGCATGTTGTTATTTGTTTCCCTTCCATCAGGTTATATCTTCAGTGAAGCACATGGAATAGCTCCTGTGAAGGTTGAGACAAATTATCCTGATGTTCTGTCTATTTTCGTGCCAAAAGATGAAAATGGCACACATGGTGCCCACGAACGTTTTATGCTGGTGGTATGTTGTAGCTCCCCCTAAACTTAGGCTATAATGGGTTGTTAGGCTTGATTTCTTCTCAATTCAGAAAGAATGTAACCCAATAGGACTTTCACTTCAGCATATTTAATTTTTTGCTCTTTGTATGTAAACTGCTTTGATGAAATTGTATGCCTTGTTCCTCTTGAAGGCAAGAAGTCATGGGACAGCTCTTGTAAGGTTGCACATCAACCATAATCTCAAGAGAGCGGATTTCATAATGGTAAAGTTTGTTCTCTAGTACAATTTCAGGAGCAAATCTTCCTATGTTTGATTGATTACAGATTTATGAATGTTTGAACTCGTGTATATGGTAGGCGACTTGGCTATTCTCGAATGACATAATCTGTGGACTGCTTTATTTTTATATGCTAAGCACACTGGTTAGCATTCTTGAGCAGGAATTAGGTTTTGTATACCAGCGACTCAGTGGCATACACTTTCAGTATTTGACTGTACTGGCAAACTGGGAAAACTTAATCCAAAACAGTGATAGAAATCATCTTTTTCTTTCACTAGAATGTACACAATAAAGTATGCATTGATCTTTTAACTCTTTTAACATTTTTCACTCTGCTAGGTATCTGTTGGTGCACAGATGTATCCTAGGGATGTGATCCTGCATGCTGGGCAGCACCTGAACTTTACTATTATTGGAGACCGTAAGTTCACTGGAACCTTTTTTGATTTATAATTGTTTTCACTATTATATATTCTTTATATCCAAAGTTTTTGTCTGATTCATCATTAGAATGTGTCTTTGCCATTACATGCTACACTCTAATTAGCAGTTTGGCCTTGTCTTTTGGAAAATTTTTGAATGGGTAGTAGGTGATAGGCCAGTAACACTTATTTTTCAGTTATTAAAAAAAAGAGCAAGAGATGTGTAACTTGCTTAAATGTCCTGCTTTAATTACATAGTGCTGTAATAGTGTTCCTTAGTGTTTCTAACTGTGCTTTGCTTTCATGATCATGACCTTGCTGTTGTAGGCTTTGATGTGCCTGGATCAGGTCATTGGTTAAGTGGCAATGAAAAGGTTATTCATGTCAACAGAGTAAATGGTGAAGCACACGCGCGTGGTGAAGGTATAGCTGAAGGTAAGAATCTGCATGTGAAAAGTGCAAGACAATAACCATAACATGCTGTTCCTTCCAGGTTCTTATTTTTCATAAATTCTCTCGCTTTTTCTATACAGTAATATTCAAAGCTTCAAATGTGAAGCTGCGAACTACTGTAACTGTGCTCAAAGTGAACCAAATAGTTGTTGATGCTCCTGCGGAGACATTGACTAATGCTGCTGGACCACCTGAAGGATACAAGTTCTCTGTAAGATTTAGGTTTGTAATACTTCTATCGTAATAATTCTGTCTGATCTTTCTTGGTGAGAGGTTCCTGGTGATAGTCCCTGTATTATGAATGAAAGCATTTGAGTTATTCATTTTTGTACTATTTCCTAGCCTATATGTTCATATAGAGAGACAATTTGCAATGACCACAACATTTGAGGCCTTGACACCTTTCCAGTAATAATACACCATTCAAAACTTTGATAGCAGAGAGCCTCCCACAAAGTGTTCTCCAAATGTAAAGAAACGCCACTATGCATGACTTTAGCTTAAGTTTGCTATATCTATTGTATTGGAAGTTCCAGGTGAATTGTATCTTGTTTATATTCAGTAAGGCTTGCTAGGAGCCGCATGTATTCTGATCTCTAGCTCAATTTTGAGCATATGGTAGGCTAGATTGGAATACTGAAATGTCAGGCTATTACAGTGCACAGCAGGCCCATTAAGCTGAATCTGGAGTCCACAGATTAATTCTGTTACAAAAATGGTCCTAATGGTGCTTTTAATGCTACTTGATTCATGCTCTCTGTTTGCTTCTGCACATTTTATGGTCTTGAGATCTGAATCTAGAGGGTCTAGCTGTATCTTTATAAAAGATAAAGGAAGTACATAGTTCTAGTGAAGACTTGACCGGTTATTATGTATAGGACTAGGACCGAGTTTTTTTTTTTAAATGTATCTACTAGCATTTAAGCTACTTCATGTTTTTGGATACTCTTGGATTTACTTATGCTAAATTGAAACTTACCTTTTTGTCTTTGTTGAAAAAGTGATTCAACTGGGGGTAGGACCGAATCATTCATCAATCAGATTAATGTGCCTTATGACTGCAAGGTTGAACCTTCCTTTGTTGGGTATGTTTTCTCCCACATTAGTGGGCATGCACCTAGCTTTACTTCAAGAATGTTTTAAGGAGGTTGTAAATCTCTCTCTTGTTTATTCTTTAGGTTTGTTGAGCCATGGAGAGACCATGCTGCAAAGAAATCCTATTGCTTGTTTCGTCCATATTCACCTACACAGCTGTTGCCTGTTAAGTTGAACCAAAAAGAAGGATTTTTACGCATCTCAATCCATGCAAATCTAAAAGAAGATCCAAAGGTGACAGGATCTGCACATGCCCTATTTGTCAAAGGCTTTTATATTAAAGGACCTGGAAAGGTATCCCCCCACCCCCACCACACCCACCCACCCTGCCTAAACTGACTATTGATTGGCTATGTTATGCAGTTAAATTTAACACCAAGTTGCAACCAGAGCATTATAACTATTGGTGGGAATACTGGTACGAGAATGTTTTCCTTTATTGTGAATTTACTTATCCTTTCCCCATCTTAGTTTCTATTGTTTTGAGTTATTATATCTGGCTGCAGATATTGAATTATTCTGGAATGCTAAAGATTTAATGTCAGTTAGTCGTGTTGATGCAAATGAGAACAAGGGTATTCCTGGTCATATTGGGTACCTTGTGAGTTACAATTGACACTACAACAATTTTGGTCATGCTTGATGAGGGTAAACATGCAGTGACTGGGCATTCTTTTGCAGGTTGAAGCACTCAAAAGCCAACCTTTCTCTGTCAAAGTTACAATTGTTCTTCCAACCACCGGTACATGTTCTCTCTCATTCTCTGTCAAATCCTGTAAGAAACTGAGAACTTAGAATTAAGTTCTGTTGTTGTGACCATCATCTGGAATGTACACTGCCAAAGTAGCAATGACATGAAAAGCCATTTCCCATAGGTTTGAGATCGCTATGGTATAGTAGTATACCATAGAGCATGTAAATATTCACGTTTAGTAGGCCAATGATCTCCATATATCATGATTTAATGTCTTCAGCATAAAAGAGGTGATCAGACCAAAAAAAAAAAAAACTCTAACGAGGACTGTTCTCACATGTGGATTCGTGGTCACCAAGCCTCCGATTGGTGGGGGCTGAGGACCTGATCCCATGATCGTCTTCATTCGAGGACCTAGTGAGCAGGCGTCTGATCAGTTGCTTGGGGAACGGATCCTCACGTGAGGAGAGTCCCCATAGAAATTGGCTTCAAAATGATACCATTTGACTTCCGCCTACAATTCCTCCTAAAGTTTTCTGTAGAGTAGATTGTACCAACTAGGGTTTAGGTTCCCGGCTAGTAATCGGCCATCTCAACTTGTACTGGGAAGTGTAAAACCAGCCAGAAATAGGGGTAGTAGAGTGCTATGTTGCAAGAATGTATGAATTAATGACTATACAACGTTGGCAAGTACAAAAACTTGAGAAACATACAAAGAAAAACAAAACAAAACAAAAATCTAAAGTAGGCCATAATCACCAAGAAACCGGCCAGTTTGAACTGCCCCCAAAACGGGAACCCGAACCCTGCTTCGAACCATTATTAGGGTATTCCTGTAAGGTGTAAGCCAGTGTACCGTCTAATAAGCGGCACCTTGTGTACACAGACCAGTTGGTATGCCAGTAAGGTCGCAAACTATTAAGATTGTATTGCAAATCCATGATTATCAATTTGTCTAAATCACCAACATTTTGGGGCTGCAGTCTTTTTGAATGCCCTCTTTAAATGTTAGAAACCATTTTAAACTGATTTACATCCAGATTTTATTGGAATGCTGTAAATTCAGGTTTTTTTGAACAAGTGAACATTTTCATATATTAGTACCACATATAATAAACCTGACCTCCTGACACCAGAATACTTTCTTATTCTAGACCAAAGTTCAAATTGTGTTTTTTTTTTTCCACTCAAAAATCCAAATGCAGCCAACCTAACATTCAAGTGAACTGCACTCCTTAGTATGTATAATGCATGCTTTGAGTCCAGCTCCGTTCTCCAAAGGTGATTGTATCGAAATCATGACCAGCAGTAACTTTTTGTTGCTTTGCCCTCTACAGGCCAGACTGAAGAAGTTGAAGTTAGCTACGATACTGGGGAAAGAACACAGCCGCCTTCTTCAGGCTTAACCATATTGGCTGTTATCCTCTCATTCATTGTTGTACCGATTGTTATGGTTGTGCTCTTCATGAAGTTGCTTGAGAAACCAGCCGGGCAGGCACCAACAAGGCAAGTGATTGCCTCATCAATGGCCGCCAGTCCTGCTACACCTGATCCTGCATCCCCAGCGAATGGCCAGTTCTCTCCACGTACACCTCAACCTTTCATAGAGTATGTGAGGAGGACCATCGATGAAACACCGTATTATAAGCGCGACGCCAGGAGGCGATTCAACCCTCAGCATACGTATTGAATGCTGTGTAACTTTAGTGATGGTTTCGTAGAACATTTCATGTATTATTAGACAAATAGTTCGTAGAGCCTTGTAATTCTTGTATGTGAATGGCTATCCTGTCGAGATTATGCTGTCAGTTTTCAAATTTTGGCAGCATCTGTATTAGTAAGGACTGGTGCCTTGGCTCATTAACAGAACACTTTTAGTAGAGTTTGGTTCTGTTTTAAGCTTTTTTTAGACTTGTAATCTCCAGAGTAAATGGACGGCGATGTCTGAAATGTCTGATTAATAAATTCTAAAAAGATAAATATTAGTTGTATTATTCATGACGGAAAAACAGCCAACTATGCCCAATGGAATAATGAAGATGTGCCAACATCGACTTCCAAGAAATGTTCATGGGTATGTAGAGGCGCTCTCAGAAATTTTAAAGCATGCAAAGGTTGAATACTAGTAAGAATGAAGGTAATTCCCTCCATTTGCAACTGTTCTATGTATGTTCTCAAACCTTAGAAGCTCTGGATGTTAATTTCATAAATGGAAAGAAATAACCTGAATTTATAATCAACCGACGAAATCATCCTAACTTTTTCTTTTTGCATAACAGAAATGATTATAACAGTTTTGGGAATAATAACGTGAGGTTTCAAAGTCCACAAAAATATTAAGCTTGCTGTAACAGCGTTAGAACTTGAGGGATTCATTCCTCGCGAAAATGAGCAAAACAAAGCTTTTCACATTAAGCTTGCTGCACATGACAAATAATTTTAGGAAATGAGATAGAAAATGGAACTGATGTCCCGCACAATCGAAAATTTTATTAGGTTATCTCCAACAATGTTAAGGTCTTGGAGATAATGTATCACTTAATTATAGAATCAAATAAAAACTAAGTTTCTAATGCATCGGCTCTAGAGAAGAGTGTTATTTTATAAAAATAAACATCACTTTCTATTTAGATTTTTTCTATTGCAATAAATTACAAAAAATCAAAAAAATTAATCTCAATATACGTGCGATTGATAGATGGACCAAAAATACACTCGTCCCACATATCAATGATAGAAGTTAGATGCAATTGCGTTGACACGCGAAATAATATGCGTGCACCTATACGGGCCACTCATTTTGTTAGATCCACACACATCGCTTTTTACACTATCAACATAATCCAATTATTTTCTGAGTTCACTTATCAAATTTAAAACATATAAGAATCTGAAACCCACAAAATACATGAAAAACTTCCCCTGTTGAGCCGGCTTGCTCCAGTAGGGTTGCTTGCTTGGCATGCGCTCGCTGAACGGCTGCTATTCTCCTGTGCGCCTATGCCTTCCAATCACACCATCCGAGCGTTGAGAAGACGCCGAGCTCGCGCCATGCCGGCAGAGAGCCTTAGTCATACAAAAAACAATCCATGAAGTCGAGTCTGTCAGATTCCCTGTGGTTGTAGTGCAGTGTAATCCCCTAGATCTCCATCGCGCCGGACCATGGAGACCTCCGCCGCCGCACTTGTACCCTCCTGGAGCGCGGTGGGTTCCGCCTTCCCCTAAACCCACCCCCTTCCCATGCTTGCTTGGATCCCTCCCGCATTCATCTACTCATGTATGTGCGCAGGTAGTGGTGCTCTTCTACTACCTCGGCTACCTCGCCGCCGCGGGTGCCATCCTCCCCGGCAAGCTCGTCGCCGGCGCCGTCCTCCCCGACTCCTCCCGCCTCCACTACCGCTGCAACGGTACCCCCCCACCCACCCAAATCTACAGTTCCCATTGCCTTCTCCTTGTACTAGCTAAGCTCCATGACCACTTGCTGCAGGTTTGATATCGCTCGTGCTGCTTCTAGGGCTTACTGCGTTTTCTATTTATATGGGATGGGTGTCTCCCACGGTTCGTGTTGAATAAGCACTGGTTATTGTTGCTGTATTCTTGGTTTCAGCCAATGACCAATAGTCGTATTTGGGAGATAAGCAAAGTGTATATATATTTGGGATTTGAGCAATGGATTGCTTGCTGATGTTTGCAGGTCGTAGCTGACAAGGGAATCGAGTTGCTGTCCGCAACTTTCATTTTCAGTGTGCTTGTGAGTGAAACGTGTTCCTAACCATTCTTCGTAGTCGCAGCTTCTGTAATATAATCTCCATCAAAGTTGCAGACTTGGACATGGACTCGGGATATGACACTATACAAACACGCGAATCATATATATCTTCTCTAACTTAAACATTAATAATATATCAAATGAAGATAATATCACAATCAATTGTTTAGTTTCATACGCTAACACTACTAGTTGAGCAATATAACCAAATAAATCTTTCTTTTTTCTTGATCTTGTACTCTTTCTTCTATTATTATATTTAATCTATTTAGCAGTAGGCTTCTTGCCTACTGTCTTTGTTCAAAAATATAACCAAATAAATTTAAAGTGTTTGTACAACTATGTTTCTTTTTGTTTGAGCTAATGGTCCTTTCTAAAATTCACCCCCTTATTTTCAACGTTAACTAGAGATGTTTGTTGGAAAACCATAACCGATGCTCCACTGGTCTTGTTGAGCAAAATTGAATGTGTGACTGAATGGCTTGGTGCCTAGGTAATGTGGATGATGCATAAATAATTCTTGATGAGAAGGTTTCATGCTATGATGTTTAATTGTGGTACATGCTAGCAAGTGAGTGGAAGCTTTCATACAAGTATTATCCAAGATAATGTAGATTTAGAGGTGGAACATGCTACTTTTGCCCAAAGTGGCCTTATGTGTACTATTGAGTTCTTTTTATTGACTCATTAATTCTTCATGATTTCAGGTCTCTTTCATACTCTATGTTATTGGCTCAAGGTCCCGCCATCAAAGTTCTTCCTTGAAGCCACATGTCAGTGGAAGCTTCATACAGGATTGGTACTTCTAAAGAGCTCAATTTGGTCTAGTACAAAAGGCACATAGATATTGGTTTATCTTCCAAACTTTGGATCTGTTATCATTTCTTCTCAATTATCAAAAGATCACTCAATCAGAAATATCTCACTGTTGAGTTCCATATCTCGTGCAATTCTGAGTGTCAAGGAAATCAACTGCTGTATTTAATTGTTATATTGGTCACTATGCCTAACAGGTGGTTGGGTGTACAGCTTAATCCTCACTTTATGGGAGTTGACCTCAAGTATGTTGGCCATTTCTTCCTTGCTTAATTTCTGACATGTTTGCTGTGCCAAAATAGGATTGCTTTAAGAATAGTATCATTGGCTTATTGGTGTAACTACTATTGTTATAAAGTTATAATTTACCAATGTACTATCTTTTGGCCCATCAACAAAATTGTTCCAATATTGTACAAGCTTGAAGAAGAAGTATCTCTAAATTTCTTACCTGCACAGAACTCCACACTGACTGGAAATGAAATACCTATAACTAGACTTGATGAGCTATTTGTAGAGATTGTTTAACAAATGAGTAAGAGGTTTTGTTCAGTGCATAAGGTTTTGAAGATTGTTGAATCTGCTGGAAGTCATGTTTGTGCTATCCTAGCTGTTTGTTTTTGTTGAATTAGTATCTGAAATCAGGAAAGCACATGTCATCCTTGACCTTGAGAGTACCCCCTTAAAAAAGGAAGACATTTTGACTTCGGCTTTCTAGGTAGACTGACAGAGTAGATATGCAAATGAAGTTAGATATGCTACATAGCTGTTTGCAGTTTTCTTTATTGTCTTATATTGTTGCTAATTTTAGCATAACACAATAGAGCATGCTGTGTGTGGACTATGTATCCAGCTCCAAATATTGCCCCCTTGCTTGTGTTGTGTTATCTCTGGAACTACTAATAATTGAAGAAAATCAGAGTGCTTGTCATAATTTTGTTTTGTGTTGATCATGGTTGCAGGTTCTTTTTCGTGAGAGCTGGAATGATGGCATGGCTATTTATCAACCTCTCTTTGTTTGCAAAGAGCTACCTAACTGGTTCAGCGAACCTTTCAGTCATTCTCTACCAGTTCTTTTGTGCGGTATTGGACATGACTATCTCCTTTTTATCATTCTGGCCCCCTTGCATGTGAAAGTAATTATGTTTCTTCATGCAGTGGTATATCATAGATTACTTTGTTCATGAAGAGTTCATGACGTCAACGTAAGTATAGCATATTGTCTTTTGTTAGTTAATAGACAAAAGATAACCAATATGGTATGCCTACAATGTTGCCTATAAAATTTATGGAGACTCAGCAGCAAGAATGAGTCTTGATAGTTCATCTTCTTTTTTCTTTAGTTTTCTTTTATCATTATTTCCAGGTGGGACATCATTGCAGAAAGGTTGGGCTTCATGCTGGTGTTTGGTGATCTAGTTTTCATTCCTTTTACCTTCACTATTCAGGTATGTCTTTCTATTTGATGATATTCACAATTGCAATATGGCCCATGCCACTACTGAACAGTTTAGGCACATCATCCTTCCCTTACATCTCTTTGATTTACGACTGATCGTAAACTTTTTCACATTTGCAAGATAATTTACGTGTACTGCTGCACCTTTACGTTAGGTCAGATCTCAGGAGCTTCATAATTAAGCTATTCACCAAATTTTATGGCTTGTTGTTGACCAGGGTTGGTGGCTTTTGAAAAACAAAGTGGAGCTACACCTTTTGGCTGCAATAGCTAACTGCTTCATTTTCTTCATTGGGTACTTGTTCTGTATCTCCAGAGCCTGCTTGTGGATCGTTTGCTACATTATATGTTTCCTGTGTACTAATCCCTTTGGCTGTGTTTTGCTCAATGTTCTCACAGCTATTTAGTCTTTAGAGGAGCTAACAAACAGAAACATTTGTTCAAGAAGAATCCCAAAGCTGATATATGGGGCAAACCTCCCAAAATTGTTGGGGGAAAGCTACTTGCATCTGGCTACTGGTAGGATGCATGCATGTTATAGAACTGGTCATGTGTTGTCTCCAGTGTGTTCTGTCGACTATAGCAACATCTTCACACTGTAGCCTGTTTTCTGGTTATACAAATCACGAGTAACAGAACATAAGTATCCACCTACCCCGTTTGTTTATAGATTTAGGTGGCCCTGCTGAGTTGAACATAGGTAAAAGTGCAAGAAAAGCAAATGTAGATCAGCAAAATATCTAATTCTAATTGGGATGAATTTTGTTCAATTTATACCATAATGCACCTAAATGTTGTTTATCACAGCTGAAACAAGTTTAGTGTATCTATATTGAGTTATTCAATGATCACATTTTATGGAACAGTAATCTCTCCTGATCGGTTCAAGCATCAAAAGTTTCTCTTTCTTGACAGTGATCATGCTTGTTAAACAAATCCACGATTCCAATACAGGGGCATTGCGAGGCACTGTAACTACCTAGGTGATCTGCTACTGGCACTTTCATTCAGCTTGCCTTGTGGAGCCAGGTATTGCACTGATCATCTCCTGGCATCATTCTCCTATCTGACAAAGTACGTTTATGAGATTAACCTTTTACACATTGTTGCAGTTCTGTGATTCCATACTTCTACCCCACGTACCTGCTCATTTTGCTCATATGGAGGGAAAGAAGAGATGAAGCAAGGTGCTCACAGAAATACAAGGAAATCTGGGTAGAATACTGCAGGCTAGTCCGTTGGAGGATCCTACCGTTCGTATATTAGAAGGTATTATTTGTTGCATCATTTTAGAGCCAATACTAGTGCACCTTAGCAAGGCCAACCCATCGATTTTAATGCTCTCCATTTATTTTCTGCGCAATCCTTTTCATCTCTGTGAACTCGTAGGAAACATGTAATGTTTGCAAAATTTTCCTGTTCTGCTTGGTAGTCCATGATCAGAAATCAATCAATAAAGAACTTGTTCCATTGAAAGTGTGATACCGTCGTTGGACATCAAGTTGTCGACAAAACTCATCAAGTACTAGTTGAGTAATACATACACTACTAGTACATTGGAAATTTTCCGTCAGCTGCGTGTGTCGTTATTGTATGAAGTTTTTAGTTGGTATCTGTTGACTATGATAGCTACATGAAAAGTTTGGCTGGTCCTTTTTTTTTTTTTTTTTTTTTTTGTCTCGTTAAAAAACCAAGTGATCACCACAAGTTGAATCATTGCCTAAAATAGTTTAGAAAATAATGCAGAAATATATTCTATCTATTTCATAATATAAAACTTCTTGTGCTGTGTTGTTTCAGAATATACTCTATTTTTTTCTGGTGCTGCCTATGGGACCGACTAGTGTCGACAAAATTACCTTATATGACAGTAAATTAAAATGATATTAACATTTAATGATTAAACATATGAAATAGCAAATTCTCAACAACAATAATATTCTAAATAATAATGAAAACATGACATCAAATTCTCAAGTCCCAAATAACAAAAAAACACAGTATCATAACTCAACAACACTTCAACACAACTCAACCCAAATCTCAAATTAAACTTCATCCAAATCAAGATCATCCAAATGACCATCATTCTAAGTCGGTCCACCACTCTCACGCGTAGAATTAAGTGGAGTCTCGTCATAATCATCCTCAATTTTTTCATCGTCAACTACAAAAGGTTCATTATTTTCACTGTCGAGCTTCAGTTCATCAACTACCACCATTGTACGCCAAGAATAACTTATCGGCTCACCATGAGCTCTCTTAGAAAGATTGCGACCCTGAAGCGTGCATGATGTAGCAATGGTTTCATCAACATAAATCTATGTAAAATCATTATTTCTATTATGAACTTCTTTAGCACCTATGTCAACTCATTTATTGTCTCACTAAAACTCTTCTACGATCAAGGGATTGAAATTGCTTTCTTACACCCATTGCTTTTGAAACTTATTTGCAATCTTTTTTTTGATTGAATGTAAACTAAAGTATTCAATCTCTGCTCTAATCGATTCTTTTTTTTTCTTTTTTTTTTTTTTTTTTTTTTGGGTATGAATCTACAAGGAACAAATGAAATAAATAAACTATGTCATAGTCGACTCCGAGATAAAGACTAGAAGAGTTTATTGCTTTATTACTTATAATCTCAAAGGTACTCCAATTTTGTTCACACCCAGAGGCCGAACAACAAAGACCAATGATACGCCTTGCAAATGCTTCAAGCTTTGGAGCAAGGCCACCAAATGTACCCCACTAAAGAACTAAAAAGTCAAACATTATAGCCTATGTTAGAGACTTAGAACTTAAAAAGAATAAAAAACTATGTTCGTCTGTTAGTGATGTTTACAAGGATTATTGTTCTTTTGTTGTTTGATTGCCAATGTGTTGGCAACGCAACCTAGCATATTCTCATATTCATCAGTTTGGTTACTTATCTTATTTTGCCTATCATCATCATCTTGTCAAACACATCATTAAACATGCTCTGTAGTCTAAAAGCATATGCAAGATCGGCCCTTCTGATGTCAAAAAATCTATTTGGATTCAAAAACAATGCAGCCCCATGTAAATTTTGGCTCATTTGGTCTTCCCACCATCGCTCAACAATTGATATCACTTTATTGAGTAATGTTGACTTCTTTTCCAAAGAGTCACTGATCTTCTTTGTAAGATCTATGCTTGCAGTAACCTCTACCATTGCCGGCTTCTCATCACCATCGACGATCCTCAACACAATTAGAAGCATTTGCGATGGTCTTATGCAATCTTTCATTGCATTCCAAAATCTAGTAGAAAGCACAATTTCATACACTTTTTTCCCGGTCTTTGTGTTTGCCAATTTGGACCTATTCCAATCATCACTGGCAAAGAGATCTCTCAAAGCTGCCCAATGCTTATACAAATTTTGCAAAGTGAGGAAAGATGTCGCAAATCGAATAGCTGTGGGTCTCAAAATCCTTACCACCAATCTTCTCTCTCATTGCATCAAGAAGTCTTCCATACCTGTAAATAAATGTGGTCACATGCTTAGCATGTACAATGTACTTCTTAAACTCTTTAATCTTCTCAGTGTCCTCCAATATAAGGTCTAAACAATGGGCAACACAAGGGGTCCAAAACAGAGTAGGAATTCTCTCCATTAAAATTCTTCCTACCGCCTTAAAATTAGCTCCAATATCTGTGACCACATGAACAACATTGTCCATGTCAATGTCATCAATTCTTTTCTCCAATAAATTTGCTAACATGTTTGCATCAACTGATTAACTTGATGCATCAACGAACTCCAAGAAGAAAGTCTCCTCCGGACTATTGACAAGAAAATTAATCATGTGATGTCCCCTGCTATCTGTCCATCCATCTAACATAAGTGTGCAACCAAACTGTCTCCAAGCCAACTCATATTTCTCCCTCAACTTATCCGTCTCCTTTTTTTGCCTTCTCAAGCAACGCATCCTCAAGTCATGAAAAATAGGCGGTTTATATCCAAGACCATATTGTCCGATAGATTCAACCATAATCTCAAAACTCTCAATCTTTCATTGCATTCCAAAAAATTGGCTACATATTGATTCATCCTCCCTTTTTCTTCCTTAGTTTTAGTCTTCGTACATTGCTCAAGGGTAGTTTGACGAGGTCCATCAGCATACCCGAAGCATAGAAGCAACTAATTTAGTTAGTTTCAGCGTCGGCTGTTAAAATTGAAGTGTCGATTGTTTCATTTTAGTATCTGTCTCGGAACTTGGATGAACAGAGGATTGAGAGGAGCCTCTAGATGATGCTGCTGGATTTCTCGAACTTCATCACCTTCATATTCATTATCTACCTCGAGCGGTTTGTTTCTTGCATTCTTCTTCAAATTGTCATGCATCTCTTTCCTGATAATTGAGATTGTTTTAGGACATTTCTCCGCATCTCCAAAAAACCCCAGCAAGGTGTTGCTTCAATCTTCTGATTCCGGGATGCATTTGTTTGTCGCAAAGAAAATATTAGACGACATCCTTGTTCGACAAATTTGGCTAAAACCCATATTTCCACCCCGAATCTTTGGATTTAGCTTTTCGTTGAGGATCCTTAGATGGATCATATTGCTCTCTATCCTCTGCTTTAATCATATGTGAAGCGGCTAAACCTTGGTTTGTCATTGAATGTGGAGCAACAAACCAGCAAGCAACCAAACCAACAGCAACAGGCACCATAGCTGTATAGCACAGCACAAGTCAGCACGCACTACTCAGCAACAATACCTCAGCCTCAGCCCTCAGGCCCTCAACAGTCTAGTAAGGTATCCTCAATCTAGGCTAGATGCGTCGACAAGTCACCGTGGCTGGCTCCAGGAGGCAATCAGAGGTGGCTGGCTCCTGGCGGTCGTCAGAGGTGGCAATCAAAGGCGGCGACAGCAGCGGGAAGTGCTAGCCAAGCTCAATCCAAGTCAGAGGCGGTGGACGCTCGAGAGTCAGAGGCGGCGATGGCAGATGGCTTGTGACTGCAGCGAACGGCTCGAGGGTGACGATCATGACGACGGCGAGGCGACGGGTGCGCTCTCTCTCTCTCTTGCAATCTCTCTCTCTCTCATGGTCTCGGGATCTAACTCAGATCTATTTCTCTCGCTCGCGCTACTCTCCCTCTCTTGTCTCTCTCAACTCTCACTGCCCTGTGGGCACTCGACGACTGAAAACCCTCGACGATGACTAGTCGTCGACCAGACGGCCAAGTCGGTCGACTTGTTTCCTTCAGTCGAGTCAATAGTGCAAGTCGGCGGCGGCCGGCTGATCGGATGACTAGTCGGTGACTAGTGGTCAACTTGATAACAATGGTTATGAGTGTTGTGTCGCTGAATAAAATAGGATGTTAATTTGCGTCTCTTGCGTGACAGTTTACATTTGCTTGAAGCGGGTGGCGTATCATATGTACCTTCGTAGTTACTAGTTTAGTATGTTGTGCTTTTCGTACGTTATAACCAAGTTGCTTGATTTATAATTTCTTCATTTCATTGTTTCTCCTCTATCATATTATGATATGAATGCATGTGGCATGTTAGAATTGAGCATGCGCCGGATGCAGGGAATTCTTAATTACTAGTTTTACTTCTTCCTACGCTAAGAAAGCTTATAAATAATGTACTGTGGTTTGCTAAAGAGGAGGGAAAAAGCAAGAACAAAAACAAAACAGCAGCATTGCTAGTGGTTCAGGGCCTTAAACTCTTCAAGCAGTTGGGAGCCAACTTTTAGTGTACTTGGTCAAATTCCCAAATTCACATCAGATCAGATGGCCGCTAAAGAAAGGTAAGAGGTATAAGTACGTGTAGTCATATTTTTTCTTAACTTTTAATACTACTATATAAGAAAAATTTAAAGATTCAACATATTAAAAATAAGATTAGTGGATTTGTCATTAGAGTTACTTCCATATTATCCTTATTTTTATAAATTTTTATTGATATTTAGATATAGAAACTCATAGTGAAATTGTATTAGAAGGACTATAACAAATCAAAAACGACAAGTAAAAGCGGATGTATTGGTAGTTTTTGAGGGGTGACCGGTGATTCTGGAGTGTTCGACCCGACCGACTAGGAAACAAAATTCAGTTAAGATTTGAGAAGGATGAGAAGAAAGTTTCATTTCACGTCAGGCTCCAAAGCAGCGACCATCCATTTCCACGTGAATCATAATATTAAAACAAGCAAATCCAGCCCACCGCCACCCCCGGTTTCCATTTTCCACACCGTCTGCGTTGTCTTTTTATAATTTGTTATTAAGATACCAACATGATATAAATCATCAAAATCATATTATATATCACAATTCGCATCTCAACCGTATATTCCTACAACCTAGTAGGTCATAAATGCGACATCTGTTTCTTATGTTCTCTTCTTTCTTTTTAAATTATTGTTTTACCCTGTACATAGTTATTGAGAAATAATATAAGATTAAAATTCTATTCATAATATTTATGATTAATATGATTAATGTATTACTTGTATTAAAGAAATTAATATAG
Source organism: Pharus latifolius (assembly GCA_019359835.1). Classification (NCBI taxonomy): domain Eukaryota; kingdom Viridiplantae; phylum Streptophyta; class Magnoliopsida; order Poales; family Poaceae; genus Pharus; species Pharus latifolius. Next base: position 58,928,386 of record CM033327.1, read on the forward strand.
TTTGGTGAAGTAATGTTGCGAGGTATTTTTTTAATCTCAAAAACATAAAATACTATTCACCCTATTCACAAAAACCTGTCATTAGATTGGTTACATGAAATTGATAAGATTAGATTTATCTAACAAAAATTATTTTCATAATATTATATTTTTCTGACATATTGTAATCGAAAATAGTGATCAAAATTGTTTATTGGAGATGGTAAAAAATCAGATATGATAGTTTTTTTAGAAGAAAGCAATATGTGCTTCGAAAATCATAAATAGAAACAATAGGTTTTTACGAATTTCGTTTTCTTGTTTTCCGCTGAATTTACTTTCTTAACCTTCCAAAAGTCCAACCAGGCCACCAACCACACAGCCAAAGGCAAAAAAGCGCCCCATAAATTCGTCCCCTCCACACCCCCTCCTCCCAATCTAGTGTGTGTGTGTGTGTGGGCACCCCACCACCTCCTCTTCTCAAGCTTACCACCACACCACAACTTCTTCCCACTTCACACAACCCAAAAAAAGACGAGAAAAATCCCATCCAATAAATTCTCCCATGGAAGCAATGCTCCCACCAACCCCTGCGATCCTAGATGCTAGCCACTCGCAGTACCCGCCGGTGCTCCGGCAGACCCGCCCCAATCCCAGATCCTTCCGCCTGTCTCCGCCGTCTGCCGTCGGCAACAAGTTCAGCCGCGCCGAATGGCAGACCAGCTGCGCCATCCTCGCCAGCAACACGGCGACCAAGCAAGTAGACCTTGATGGCTGCTGTAGCCGAGCAAGCAATAGCGGGGGCGGCAAGAACAACGGGGTGGTGGCCCCGCAGGTGAACGGGCAGGAGAAGAAGTCGGCGGCGTTGGCGGACTGCGGCGGGAGCGTGCCGGCGGAGGCTTTGGATCTGGTGCCGGTGGCGAACCTGCCGCGGCCGCTGAGTATTAGTGATCTGTCGCCGGCGCCGATGCACGGGAGCCAGCTGCGGGTGGCGTACCAGGGCGTGCCGGGCGCTTACAGCGAGGCGGCGGCGGCGAAGGCGTACCCGGGGTGCGAGGCCATCCCGTGTGACCAGTTCGAGGTGGCGTTCCAGGCCGTGGAGCTTTGGATCGCCGACCGTGCCGTGCTCCCCGTTGAGAACTCGCTCGGCGGAAGCATCCACCGCAACTACGACCTACTGCTCCGCCACCGCCTCCACATCGTCGGCGAGGTCCAGCTCTCTGTCCACCACTGCCTCCTCGCGCTGCCGGGCGTCCGCAAGGAGCTGCTCACCCGCGTCATCTCCCACCCGCAGGCGCTCGCGCAGTGCGAGCTCACGCTCAACGCCATGGGCCTCAACGTCGCGCGCGAGGCGTTCGACGACACCGCCGGCGCCGCCGAGCACGTGGCCGCGCACGGCCTGCGCGACACGGCCGCCATCGCGTCTTCCCGCGCCGCCGAGCTGTACGGCCTCCGCGTGCTTGCCGACGGCATCCAGGACGACGCCGGGAACGTGACGCGTTTCGTGATGCTGGCGCGGGAGCCCATCATCCCGCGCACGGACCGGCCATTCAAGACGAGCATCGTGTTCGCGCACGACAAGGAGGGCACGTCGGTGCTCTTCAAGGTGCTCTCGGCGTTTGCCTTCCGGGACATCAGCCTCACCAAGATCGAGAGTCGGCCGCACCGCCACCGCCCCATCCGCCTCGTCGACGACGCCAACATCGGGACGGCCAAGCACTTCGAGTACATGTTCTACCTTGACTTCGAGGCGTCCATGGCCGACGTGCGCGCACAGAACGCGCTCGCCGAGATCCAGGAGTTCACCTCCTTCCTCAGGGTGCTCGGCAGCTACCCCATGGACATGACGCCGTGGGACGCCTCCTCCTCCTCCTCCGTCGCAACAAGCCCCTCCACGGATCATAATAACTACAATAATAATAGTAATACTAGTAACTCGTCGTCTTAATGAGTTCTTTCTTTGAGTTGTTCGTCTCATCTTGAGTTGCTTACTGCGATGATCCTAGATCAATTAATGTGGAATATGTTTTTTTTTTCTTCTCTTCTTTCCTTAGGAGATCGGTTGCTTCATATTCTCCTTTATCCATCTTTCTAAATTTTTTCCTTCAATTGTTTTGATTAATTTGGAATAACGGTGAGCCAAGAAGTGAATTAAGTTTTGGGGGGGGAGGGCTCTTTCATACTGTTGTAGACATGTATGTATATTCTCCATTGCAATACATCTTGGAACAAACTTCAATCAAAACCATTATCACCATCATGACAAATGAGCATTCCGTGCTTGGATTTGATTCATTCATGCGATCCATATTATTCTTGATCTAGATACATGTTTTACCAACTTCCCATCAATCTTGTCAAAATCATTATAATCATGCTCTAGTAATTTAGTTGGCCGTTCTTTTCTTTCTTTTCTGAAAGAAGCCAAATTATCTTGTTGCTTCAGTGCACGTGACCCCAAAATTTGGTTGTAACACGTACAAGTTTGATTTGGTTTACCTTTCTTATTTTATTTGGTTTTGGGAGTGTGTGGTTTCTTTAAAGTTTGGTGATGGAAGAAGTTTCGAGGATGGAGATGTGATTTGGTGGGAGGAGTTGACCGAGCGCGCGGTGGGTTAGGTGGCTCATGTTGTTGTTGTTTGTTTGGTACCTTTGGCTTATGGTGGTAGGTGTCCAAGTTCCATCAACCGTTTTGATCGCTGAAATGAGATATTAGAGGTCAATTAATTCCAACAATGGATTACTTTTAGACCTTTTAGTTTACAACCGCAACCATTAGTCCATGTATTTGACTTAACTGGGGAATGACATGCTCGAGAGGGGCTAAAGTAATCGAAACGAATCTGGTAGGACGATCCTCACTTGATGTAATTATGCTCAGATGGTCATCAAGTACATTCTTTTCGAACTCTCTACTTTCATGCGTTTAGTTGAAAAGTTTTACTTGGATATATGATGTTAACAGGATAGATACTATGAAAATCATTTCATTTCATAAATAATACTGTTAGATTAGTTGAGATAGAGGAGTGTAATAGAGAACAATTAGATTCTTCACAAGTAGACTATGCGTTGTATCAGCAAAAAATGAATTGAAGTAGTAATGAAATAGAACCAAGCCAACTTAGGCAAGTGAGTGGAAGAGACAAGAATGAACCAAACATTCGTGTCATGGCCGCTGTTGTGCCTTCAATGTGGTGATGTTCGCGACGGGGCCACACTAAAACGGCATGGCATAGCAACACTCGACAGATAAGACAGACAGACATATGGGCTAAATAGGAGTACTAGACATAGATGAGCGAGGGACGAAGAGGACTTTAGATCTACCAACCAACAATACAATAGCGAACCGATTCTGTATGATCATTGATAGGGAAATTGATTCTAGCATCTTTATTTTTAAGTAAAAGAAAATATAATACGATGTACTTTTTATAAACAGGTGGATTATTTGATCAGAGAGTTCTGGACATCGTGATTATCTAAAATATCATAATTTTTATTGAAACAGTTGATATGTGATGGTCTGATGGATGCCAAATAATTCGCGCGTGGTCATCCCAAGTTGTTTGTTTGGTCCTTCATCTAAGAAAAATAGAAAAAGAGACGAGGGAAAGTAAAATCTAAAAGCGGTTGTTGTACGTGCCCATGACCCACGGGTCCCACATAAGATTCTGGCAAAACAGCCAACATTGCGAAAGTCACGTCTTTGACCAATTGACCTCCTTTTCCATGCATATAAATACATATATTTGCTGGGCGGTCGTTTTTTTCTTTTTTTAAACTTCTACTCTACCACCAGTGGCTTTGGTCTTTGGAGGTGTATTCAAAAGCGCCACACCATACCCAAAAAGAAAACAAAACATCAAATTGCATCGCATATTTGCTGTCACATTAACAGTACTCACATTAATAACATTCTTGGAAGTGATCGGTACATCTTTATTTTATACCTCAGACTTCACAAACACAAATGGTACTGCTAAGTAGCATTTAAATTTTAAACAACTGGCTTCAAAGGATAGAAAATTAAATAAAGATGTCCAGATCAGGATGTAACAAATGCATGATGTTGCAACACAAGATTCAATCATGCATGCAAATAAATAGTCAGAAAGAAACTATCACCACGATTTAGGTGAAATTTGAAGGCGCAGAATATGCTGGCTTGCTGGCACCTTTCTTCCCACAGAAAATAGCTCATAATTATTAGGAAAATTAGTGTTGGAAATTAGAATATTTGGTCTTAAATTGCATATTTACAGATGACAATATGTTAATACTCCAAAATACATGTCCATACGAACACAACGCTCTGCCACAAAATAACAAGAACATTTAAGAGAGCGATATTGTGAACATAACAATTGCTAATTTAATTACTTGTGTCTCCATGATGTCCTATTATCAGACTTAAGTACAAAATCGCTAGTTTCTCCGAAGAGACAAGAAAGGAGAATGAAAACAGCAGCAACTCAGTGGTTGCACCTGTTGCAATCCCAAGTCGTCATCTCCCTGTCCTCACAAAGAAATAATACATTCTTAACATACAAAGCCTTCTATGAACAGAAAGTCCCTTCTCCTTTGATGGAACAAAACATACGACCAGAAGATTCAGAACCCCCAAATTTTGATTGGTTAAGATTACTGATTAATGTAGCCGAAAATAGACTAGGATTTTTTCTTCGTGCAAGGAGCTTTTACAAGATAAAAGGGACTGATGGGGGAATTGTTGAATCGAAGCACTGTACCAAAATTGTTGCTGCTCTGCATCACCATCATGCTAATCCACCTTCATGTCATCTATTGAGCTGCTGCTGCACATTACCCTCATGCTAACCCACCTTCATGCCAACATTTGAGCTGCTGTGGCACATCACATTCATGCCAATCCACCCCCCATGTCATCATCTGAGAACTTCTGTAGGTCACATACATCCTAGTCAACCTCCATGCCATCATTTGAGCTCCTAGGCATACATGTTGCATGGACAATGGGTACATGCAGTTCACTCTTAACAGTGTCTCCACGGCTGCCTTCTCCCATTGCATAGTCCAAATAGACTGCATCTTTGTACATCCATTCGTCCCTCTCCATGGAATAAATGTCATCAAATGGTTCCCCACACATTGCACAAATAATCTGGTTTTCATCTGCTGGAACCATAAACTCACATGCCTCCTCTGCAAATTGCAAGTCCGCATCAGTAACAGTCAACTCTGTGAGACTGTTCTGCACTTCAAGCGGCCCACCAATCCAATTTTCCTTGCTTGGGTACCATCTTTGAGATGTGGCACCAGTACTGCCTGTTTCAGACTGCCTAGAGGCATGCCACGCAGAGTGCACACTGAGCTCCTCTTCAAGTCTGAATCTTAGACCACATTTTTTACATTGGTGACTTTGGTCATCAAAGAGGCTGCTGATCACCTGCTCATGGTATTTGCGAAGTATCTCTGGCTTGAACTCGAGTCCTATGAGGTCTCCCATCTTGATATCCACAGGTTGTGGCAATGAATCACTTATTGGTGCAGATGAATCTGGAGTTGAGGACTCCTTGCTAACTGCAGGCTGGACAATTGGTGAAGGCATAACTGAAGCGGTAACATCTGGGGTGTTCGGAGTTGATGTTTTATTGGATTCTGCTGGAACTGCGTTAGATGAGTCAGTGGCCGGTGAAGAAATTAATCCCTTCGCAACCAGAGAACTGAGAAGGCTAGAGAGCGGCGCAGCTTTCTTAGATACTTGTGTTATCGGGCGAACAAAGGATGGAGGTGGAGGACCTGGTGGCAGAGGTGGGCGCACACTATTCGACACCTGTGTCTGCAAAGTGGCATTTTCACTAGATGGAAATTGCAGTGATGAGGAAGCAGCTGGAAGAGGTGTCAAAACATGTGTAGGAGGTGGCCCGCTTGGAAGAGGAGGTTGTACCCTCAAGCTTGCAAGATCACCAGGGTTACTTGGTTTGAATCCACTCTTTATAAGACCAGCCAATAAATTGCTAGTGCTCGTCTGACCTAAGGTTTTAGAGGAGTTACTTGAATCACTGGGTAATGAGACTTCTCCAAGCTGCTGAGCTCCTGAGCCAATAGAAAGAGGCAGTTGGATAGAAGGTCTGAACAGCGACGAAGATTGTTCATGTGGAAAGCTTGTCTGTTGTTCATCAACGGGCTTAAGATGTGTCTTTGACTGCAAATGAAGGTCCGAGAATATGGTAGATTGCTTTTGAGTCTGCTGGGAAGCTTGTGATGGGGTTGCCTGCAGGCTAGCCCAGCCTTGTGAATGCTGTGCAGCATTTTTAGCCAAGACATGAGTCTCTGTAGCAAGTGTTGGCTGGGCTCTTTGGTTGTATTCCTCCTGAGGCTTTTGACCAATTTGGGAAAAGGATCTAGAAGGATACACATCAGGGTCTGAAGAACTTGGGGAACTGTGGCGCACAAGGGACGGAGTAGATGAAGGTGACTGGATAGGTGGCGAGGAAGGTGGCCAATATCTCTGTTTTTGCTGTCCAAAACTGTCAGTTGATCTTGTAGGTAGACCAGTTGAACTTCCTATGCTTGATCGCCCAGCATAAGATCCTGGTAATCCAACATTTATGGATGAACTGATGGCTGCTGATAGGGTACCAGTATACATGGTAGACCTGTCTGCTGACTGGGTGGAAAACCTAGAAATCCTAGGATCCAGTCCAACGTCTGGGAGAGTTTTTTCTTGGGGCAACCACAGTGAGGAACCTCGAGATACGGGGAACTGTCGTCCTTCAGATTGCATTTCTCTTTCAATTCTTGGTTCAGCATCATGCTTACCATGGAGAAGGTACTCCTCATGATCCTGAACAATAAAAAAAGAATCATCAGATTATAATCACCACTGCTAAATTAGTGAAACAATGAAAGGGCCATGAAGAATGTTTAGTTAAAGAACAGGAACATGGATTCTTCCATGCAGTTGGAGCTAGAATAATGTACATTATTGTAACCTTTTCAGTCATTCACTTCCAATCTTTAGAAAATAATGCAACTCATGAGGTCCTGCGGAAGTATTATGGACTAAAAAGTGGGATGGACATGCTCACAATAAAATTAGCTAGTATTCCATATTTCCATGTGAACATGGCATTTCCTACATTATTATCTACCAGTCACAAGCTTCTTGTGACGACTGAATAGAATTTGTCAGACAGAAAAATTTGTCCCACATACCCTGTATGCTGCGATTCTTCCATCTTGGCCTGTAGGATGCCCAAATCTTGAGAAGTTCTCTAATTTGTGCGAGTTGGACTCCAAATGATCAGCTCCCAACTGTGCCCATTTACCCCTTTGCAAGCTTGCAAACTTATTATTGCCATCTTCAGCCATCCATTCTCCTTTTCTTGCAGTGGTAGTACCTCCGTAATCTCCTCCCTGACAATGCACATCATCCCACATGTACTCTTCTTCCTCAGCATTCTTCCAGTTTTTATTAGATGATGGCCTCCCGACAGAATTATTTGTTGGAGTTGGGAGAAGTGCACTGTCCAATTGTACAGATCCTGATGGGCGTTCCTTATTTGCATAAAGACTGTTCCGTTTGTCAAACTGTTCTTCAGAAGGACCAGTACCAGCAGTATAATATGGTCCCCCAGTTCCATCTTGGGTTTTGGATTTTGAGCGAGCTTGACCAGCTGCTGCACCAGGCTGCTGTGAGATGTTGGAGAATCCGATGCCTCTCACATCTCTATTTGCTTGTTTTCCATGAACAGAATTACTCAAAGGGTCCCTTTGGGTACGCTGTATGTTCTGCATGTCATAGACAAAATATATTAAGAAAAAAATGCAAAAAAGGAAACATAATATTGTTTAAGCATTTTTTCTGAAACCTTGTCTTAAAAGAAGGAATAATTAACTCCATATCAACCAAAGAAGGTCAAATTAGCAAAATATCACTAAAAAATTTTTGCTTAGTAAAATAGCACTCAAAGTGGTTTTTTTAAAAAAATTCCAAAACTACCCCCCCCCCTCCCTCATTGGTGACCACCCGATTCCCAAAACCACCACTGCCCCACCACAAGTCAGTGAGCTCCGGTCGCTGGAGCCGCCGCTTGACTCACTCGAGTTCCTTGCCGCCCTCGTCGTTGACTCCACTAACCATAGCCTCACTGCCAGCACTGGCCCTAGGATCTGCCGCTTGACTTTCTCGAGTTTCTACCGCCCTTTTCGCCAACTTCACCAGCCATCACCCCGCTACTGATGTTGGTCCGAGATCTGCCGTTTCGCCACTAGAGGGCTTCGAACCAAGCCACCGCTGGCTCGAATGGGCACACGTGGCTGTGAGATGACACCATCTCCAGCTCAGGGGGCTCTAGATCCTCCGCCGCCTCACCTCCCGTAGCCCGGGTACAGATCTCCCAATGGGCGCGTTTGCAACTGGCGTGCTCATCGAAGGAGAAGAACCCTTAGATCCACATGGAAGACGGATTTCCAAAGAAGATGCCCACCCAAGCCTTAGATCCGTGCCGAAGCCAGAGAAGATGGCCAACCAAGTCTGATATCCACGCTGGAGACCCGCCAGAATTGAGGAGAAAGGTGCTAGATGACAAAAGTGAGGAAGACAAGAGTAAACATGTCCAAAAATGGTAAAAACACAAATAGAGAAAACTTTTGAGTGATGTTTTATTAACCCAAAATTTTTTAGTAGTATTTTACTAAAGTGGTCTTCTTTGGGAGGTATAGAACTAATTACCCCTTAAAAGAATCAAAGAGCTACAGAACACTTACAGGCCTACTGTTCAGGGCATCTGGTCGTCGCCCGGTGCTTCTATCAATGGCTATCCTTTGAGCCCTTTCAATATCATCACCAGCATCGACACTTGCACCTGTCTTGACATTACTTCCTTGCAGCACCTGTACAAAGTGAGAACAAAAAAAAAGGAAGAAATAATATCACATAAAGCTGCATGAGAATAAAGCATCAGCCACAATGCTATACACAATATGCATTTAACAGTTGCTCTTTTTGAGCAATTGATAGCCACATCTGCAAAATCAGATGAAAGAAGATGTAGCATGCCTTATTTGGTTGTTGGAGCTGTTGCCTTGCTTCTAAATATTTTGGATTTACATGTATGCTGTGAGATGGACGCTGGGATTGAGAATCAGGCCTCGACGGTGCAGAGCCTGATGATCCATTGGCAGATGATTGGAAACCAAGTTCCTTCTCAATCACTTGGAGTGAAGTTGGAGAAAACACTCCTTTCCATGTTCCAAAAAGGTGTCTCATGCTAGGATGTATAGAAGGATCGACCTGCTTATATGCCTTGCAGAATACCTACAGCAAGAAAGAACAACCAACAAAAACTAAGGTTCAAACTAGAGGAGCAAGTGGTATTAGGGTCTCCAAACGGTCATCATAAGAAATATTCACAACATAATGGAAAATACTTCAGCAGTGATGCCCATGCCATGGAGGTGGTTATCTCAAGTTCGAAAGTCAAAAAATGATAAAAATGAAAGAAGAAACAGGATGGATTCTAACCTCAGGTAATCTTGCAGAGAAATGTTTCACATAATCTCTTCCAATATTCTTGACAATACTGTCAAGTAGATAAAGAGATGGTAGCTTCTGATCGCTTGGAACCTACAAGCAAACACAAACATCAAATGAAGTGGACAAATTACCCTCCGCACATAGTGAAATATGACTATATAAACAAATATTAAAGATTTACCAAGACCCAAACAATCACAAGGAAATAGTAATATGAAGTTGTTGGGGAAAGCCTTCATATGCCATTTTGCTACACTAATTATGTCTTTAATCTACACGGTGGTAAATATGGTTCATAGCAAAACAATGTATGTGTGCTTTCCACAACCTCCTGCCAGAGATGGGTAGATGTATTATGAGAGGTGCACAGATCAATGTTATATGTATGGCCCCACATTTTCACAGGATAATTGCATTTCCAGGAAGATAAAACAGTAGACAGACCAGATATAATGTCTGTAGGCTCATCCATTACCTTGACCATTTCCTGCAAGAATTGAATTACAAGCTACCACTTTTGTCTTATTAGCTATCATCCATGACAACATATCACAGACAGGTTTTCCAAAAATAGCCTCCCGCGTCACCTTTCATATAGAATTAATTAAGCTGATAGCATACAAGCAATTGGGAGCATGATCAACTTATATTACAACATGCAGCATAGCACATCAATTTGGAACAAAATTCAACTCTTCTCTATGCTGTGATAAGAAACCACAACAATTTGGAAATAATCCTGTGATGGAAGGGACAGTAAGGATGACACTATTCCAAAGCCTGGTGCATTTTGGAACCATATGCCAATAATTTTTTATGTTTTTGCATAATTCAACATTGCTTGTAGTCATCTTACCCTAAAATCATATATTTCTTTTGTCATGTCACAAAGTCACATGAGTCCTAAACTCATATTGTACATGATCCCCTGGGAAAGGAAAAACCGTGATACTGTACTTCAAAAAATGAGCCTGACCAAGAAACTTCAGGACAGTATAGCACATTGAACTGGTGAATATTAGCATCAGAGAAAGAGAGAGAGAGAGAGAGATGGGTTGTCATTACACCCAACTAGAGCCATAGAAAGAAGTTCAATCCACGACTGTTTGTTCAGTAGAAAATCAGATCGATTTTCACACACTACACAAATCATAGCACACCATCAATAGAGGCAGTTTGACCTTAAAGGAGTAGGTAATCAGCTTATCAACGAAAATTGTTACACTAATTTTTTTTTACAAACCACACAACCATTCGCACACCATCAGCAGAGACAATTCAAAGCAACATCGCAAAAATGCCATCTCAATTAGCTCTCATGTACAATACAAGATGTCCCTTCATCCAACAACACTGCGCTATATTATTCACTCAATGCACAAACTCTTACTTCGCGGCGCCTTAGTTTCACATGTTGAGGAGGGGGACTGGGAGAGTATTATAAGAGAAGTCGAAGGTCACCTCGAGGATGTTGGAGCAGATGACGGAGGCGATGGGCTTGGCGGCGTGGATGTTCTCGCCGGCGATGATGGTGAGGTTGGTGATGATGGGCTTTGAGTTGAAGGTCAGCTCCGCCAGCGCCGTCCTGTACTGAGCCACCAGCTCCTCCATCTGCATCTGCTCCGTGCTGCTCCCGCCGCTTGCGTTGGTGTTAGTACTCGTATTACCATTGGTGTTGGCACTGGAGTTGCTGAAAGATCTCGGATCCCGCGTGGGAGGAGGAGGCGCAAGGCGAGGCTTCTTGGCACCAGGGTCGGCGACGGCGGATCTGCGGGAGGCGGAGGAGGAGGCCTCCATGGGAGAGGCGGAGGCGCGCATGGGGGGTGGCTAGGGTTTGGGAGGCATGTGGTGGATTGGCGGAGTTAGGGTTTGTGGATAGATAAATAGACACGGTCGGGTTAATTGAGTAGTGGTCGGATTTGGGTTGGTCCAGGAATTCAGAAGTGAGAAGAGGTGAGGCGAGGTGTGTGGTTCTGGCCTTCGATTTTGATTTGGTTTCTTCCAGTGCGGTTGAGCCTGAGAGGAGGAGGAGGAGGAGGAGGAGGAAGGGGACAGTGGAGTTTTTGTCCTTGGCCCCTTCCCATTTATTGAATTCACTACAAGAGTTCACAAATCCCCTGTACAAACACATCTTTGAAAACAATGCAGCGGAATTTCTGTTCTGAAACAGCAGCACAGTCAGAGAGATCCCCGTATGATAGCGAGTCGATGGCCCTGCCAACTCAATGCTTCACTTGGCTACAGGCTACAGCAGGTATGCACAGCAACTAGTACTCTTCTTTTGTGCCTAACGCATCTGATGAAGATGGCATGTAACCTGATCATGATTAGGAACGGGGAAAGTTTCGGATGAGAGCCTAACCTATTTGGGATGATTCTTCGACTTTCAGGGTATTTTCGCATGAATCCAACACGCTTGTTTATATAAACAGTTCAGTAATCGTATGATAGTTCAAGCGAAAGCTGTTTTCTCTGCATTTAGTGGGAGACATTCAATTAGAAGAAACTGAATTTTTGAAGCAAACTAAACGCGTGTAACCGTGTAAAGCTGTAAGCTGCACTAATAGAATCAAAATTATATGCATGTTCAACTTAACAATATCCCTGTCAGACGATGAAATTTTTCAATCTGATCAACTATTTCTACTTTATAGTCCAAAGAACTAGCAATACATAAAAGACACTAGGCCACAAAAATATGAATGTTCAAGGGTCAGAAAAGGATATTGTTCAAAAAGAAACTAAAACTATCTCAAAAAAAAATTAAGAAACTAAGAAAAAAATAGTGCAGATCAATGAGCTGACGCACCTTTAGCACTATTACCCAGCCATTGTAAATGCATGTTACATAAGGCATGGTACAAAGCACAAACACAATATAAACTACAGCCACAATCAGCCATTGAAACTTCTTCTAATGGCTAACTAAAGTTGCATTCACTGTACATAGAAATCCAAGAGAAACTATAATCCACATAATAGAGTAACCAGTAGATTCTGGTGCTTGAAACTCTACATGCATTTTCCAATATTTGATCAAGATGTCATGATAGTAAAAAGATCCTCTTGTTGATATATGAAGCCAATAGAAATCTGCAGTAGTAAAGGTTGCAGCCAAGTGCCACATCTCACTAACACCATAAGCTAGCCAATTCGTTCCATTTGATGTTTATAGAAAAAAAATCCACAGATCTGAATTTTTAGAACCTCGTCAGCACACCTTTCAGGGTAAACAATATAGTAACTTGTAGATATAAGTGGATAAGCATGTAAGCACATAGTCCAGTGAAAATGAACATATTAAAACATCAACATAGTCATTAGAAACATAACTTACAAAGCAACAATTTCTATAAACAATCTGATAGGAGTTCAATGAGTTGGCAGTCAGCGCAAACAAGTTTAAATTGTTTTTAGTATCAAGACCAGACTGACCTTAAACCATTAGACAATGGAAATCATTGTAGGAAATCCTAACAGCAATGAATATACTAATAGCAATCAGGCTAGGCTAAGCAAACCTCATATATTTAAAATAAAAAAGGTATAATTGAAAGAAACACTCGGTGAATAAGCACACCAGCTATCAAATGTACAAACCCACTAAGGCTCCAACTTCCATACATATCAACTGGTTCCTCTACCTTCTATGCATCACAGGTTGTGGAAAAAGACGAGAAAATTTGAATGCCAAAGGATAACAAGATAGTGGACAGTCCAACTTTTGCAGTAGTCCACTGCCCACATCTAGAAGACAGTCCAAACTAGCACCAATAGTAGTTACATAAGGTTGATGTTTTGTAATTTGATATATACATCCAACAACTCTGAATGAACAAAATTAAAGCTCTCTTGTAAAAGCTCGCCTTTCATACTTGAAAATATTAAACAGAAAGAGCAAGCTCAGAGTTAACATGCCAGCATATAAAAAACGATGGAAAGAGTTGCCATACACAAAGTAATTAAACTAGAAAGCATAAATTAAGAACTCAACAATTTTACCATCAAGTAATATTGTCAATGCATGATCCAATCTTGGCAGATCTGATACCAAAATAAACTTCCCCATGTCGTACTTATCATGCCAAAATTCAAGAAAATCATCTTTCTGAGATGGTAAGAAATTGGCTATTAGTCGGAACGAGCCAATTGTGGCCCTGGAACCTTAATCAAAGGTCTCAAAGTCTCCATAATATTTGCAAATGAGGGCCGTCGCCGCGGTTCGCTGTAATGGACAGGGCATTAGTAGAGTTAGCTTTAGGCACATTATTTTGATTGGCATCAGAGGAAAACATATAAGAGAAATATGTAGATGGAACAACAGCATACTTTGCCCAACAAGATTCAATAAACACAGCCACTTGAGGATTTAGATCTTTTGGGATTTCAAGTCTTCTTCCTTTAAAGCCTACAGCAGCAACCACCTGTACAACAAAATAATAACCAGAGCTGCCATGAGCCTATAGCATGCATGTATAAAGTGCTGAAGCTAGGACATCATTGATTGATCTGCTTCTTTTCCTTTTAGCAAGATTGGCCAGTGAGGCCCTATATGTATATATTACTTGTCAAAAAGCAAAATGTGCTATAGATGCATTGGGTAATCTCAACGAATCGTTGCATCACTGATCATGAACAATTACCCCAAATTAGGTGAAAGAAGTTACCTGGGCGGGATTCAAGTTACACCACGGTTGTTGCATTGTCATAAGTTCCCATAGGATCACACCAAAACTGTAGACATCAGACTTCTCATTGGATGGTTCATCCCGAAGCACTTCAGGAGCCATCCATTCAGGCTAATATTTAATGACGAGATCAGCCAAAGGCATAAGGAATTCAGTGAATGGGCACAAATGAACTTGAGCAAAAGTGAAAGGCCACTTACAGTTCCTGCCAGAGACTTGGAGGACAGAAAGGTGTTGGCTTTTAGTCGTGAAAGTCCAAAGTCACAGACCTGGAAATAATTAAGAGGACTGAGCTCAATGGAACTTGCTAGATTGCACACACTAATTACAAACCCACTCCCCCACTCTCTCCTTCTGTGTTTTAAAAAGACTGCTGTTAATTTGACTGCCAAGCCGACAGTGAAACAATCAATAGAGCTGAAAACTAATATTCACCAACATGCCAGGCCCACATTTAAATGAAAATAATAGTCATCTCACAGCAAGCAATTCCCACATTCTTTATGGATAGTGTATAGAGAGAAGGGAAGGGGTAGAGATGGATTAGATGAGAAGAAAATGAAAACCGTCACTGATATGTGCGCCTGCCATTCACTCTTATTTTTAGCTACATTGCCTGTCTGACTGTTAACTTGGATGGAATTATATGGATAAATAAATCAAAAATTCTCGTAGGAGAGTATTTGAGAATTGGATTGACTTGCAGGGGAGGGGGGTTTGTAATTTTCCCAATTTTATATGGAAATTGATCAGTAAAATGTTAGCTTAACCAGGGTTCAAGTTCTCGGCGGGAACCAGTCATCCCAGTCCGGACCGGTAGATAAAAAACCGGCCGGTTGGAATTCATATTTAAATCAAAATTTTGAATTCAGATTTTGGTTTCTTTTGAAAATATGGAAGAAACATGAAGAACAGTGAGTTTGGTTTTTTTTTTTTTACTGAATTAAGGTTCAAATTAGATAAACAAAGTCACAAAGTAATTAACATAGTGTTTATTGTAATGGATTTCTAAACACAATTTGCATGTTTCTGAACACAATTTGCAGGCAAAGGAGAAGTTAACAGCATGTGATATGCTCATCTTTACCGCATGCAAACTTAACCGCATGCAAAATTTCCACATCCACAACTTAACCACATGCAAAATTCCCGCATCCACGAAACTGATCAGAAAAGGATTCATGCACATTTTCCGGAATAATTATGCTTTAGACTCATATTGGTTGCAGCATCACAAAAAATCCGGAAACAAATTTGTTTGTTGTGCATGTGCTTTCGGCCGGTTTTTTTCTGATTCCCACTAGTAACCGGCTGGAACCGCTACCGGCCACCAAGCGGGAACCAAGTAAAAAACGGAAACGTAAACCCTGAACACAACCATTAAGGTCAAACTTCCAACAGTAAGAATACAATGACCGTAAATCCACATACTTACTCAAGTTTGCAACTATTTTACCTTTTTTAGGAAACTTAGTGCTTTTGCAAGTGTTTCTCTCAAATTTTCTTGCTAGGAAGCATGTTGAATAAGAACTGTTATCCATGTTCTCCTGATTGATGAGAGCGAGGGGTAGGCTTGCACATGGCATGTCACTTCTACAGTATCAATTGGGGGCCCAGATCATATGAAGCCTCACAATTAGCTGTTATTTATATACTAACTACTATGTGTTTAGCTTTGCATTTACCCCAGAACCGTCTTAACCATTTGCTTCGCAAAAGATCACTGCAATACTCCGTGACAAGAAGCTTTCCCATTCTCACTAAATGAAGCTAAAAAGTTGGACAGGCCAAGTGGTGGTCAAGTATGAGAAAAACTTTGCACAAAGATTTTAGCACCCGTCATGCACACGAGACTATTCAGAATCAGCAAAAGAAACAAAAAATGAGACATGAACATGACTGAAAGCATGCATATACAAGCTTTGATGCAAATGCAACGGAAATGTAGTTTATGGGCCATACTTTCACAGTATACTTCTTGTCGACTAGAAGATTTGGAGACTTCAGATCTCGATGAACAATAGGAGGACTACGTCTGTGTAGATAGTTCATTCCCTTTGCCTGTAAAGCCAATAGAGGGTTTATATAGTACAAGTGTATGACTGCTTAAACTTCATAGTCTAAGAAGATATAGATGTCAACAAAACAACAGGGGTGAAATAAAAGAAAAATATCAGCAAGGTACCACATCGAATGCCATATTCAGTCGACGTCTCTCATCCAGAACTTCCTTTGCACCACTTTTATGTAAAAGCTTATATAAGCTACCTCTGCAGTTCAAGAAGCACATCACTTATGGGAGACCACAGCCAAATGGATAGAATTATAGAACTGTGGTATGAAATGATTACAACAAAGAAAGGTAAAGCTGAAAGAAACATTTATACCTCGACAAATATTCTGTAACAATTGATAGGTTTGGAGGTTCCGTAACAGCACCCATGAATAGAACAATATTTGGATGTCGCAGGCTTTTCATTATTGCAACCTACCATAGAAATAACAATCATAATATGCTCATCTGGAATGGGTACTCCATAAACACCTTTTGGATGTAGAACGTAAATGCTATAACCATTAATTCCAATGAAAGCAATACTGGCAAAGTTAAATAATGATGAGAAGTTCCTTAAACATTTACATCATTACCCTATGCGCGATTTTGTTTCAACAAACCTCTCTCATAAATTCCTTGAAGCGATCTGGATGGAAATCCTGCTCCATTAGTATCTTCACAGCAACATCCTACAGGTAATACAGAGTTGATTGTTGATTACAACATTAAACACAAGAACATTTGGCACTGAGGGCTTCCTTTGGAGGTGAATAAAACTAACACAATGACTAAAACACATGAATGAAGGATGCAATGGTGTACTGTTAGGGACTAAGGTATTTTTAATTATTGTGGTACCCAAAAATATTGAAATTTTAGAAGAAAATCAATCGGAATAAAGGATTCAAAGGAGAAATCACTTTTTTCTCTAGCCAGATATAATTTATTAATAGATGAAGCAAATGAAGCATACCGATCCATGCCAGTCAGCACGATGAACTGTTCCAAAAGAACCTGAGAAGGAAATCATTTAGTATAAATCAAGAATTTGGCATGCAAATGACTCAATGTTGACCCTAATCAGATTCAGATCTTAATATTGCTAGCAAAAACAAATTGCATAGATCTATCAGCAGATAGACAACATCATTTACAAGGTTTTTTTTTTTTTACAATGTAGCATAACAGACTGAAATATCTAAAGGTTTTATTCCATGCATGTACCTGCTCCAATCTTTTCCTTCAAAACCAGCTCATTCCACGGAATAATCAGATCATCAACGGCAAGTGACAGATCAGCGTTCACTGTACTACGTAATTGCTGATTCCCCTCAATTAATCTAAACTCTTTCTTTTTATCAGCTTTCAAATTGGAAGAGGTAATGAGTGGCAAAACTTCTCGAGGTGCTTTTGGCAGAACAATCTCCGATTTCACTACTGCTTGTCCTACATCATCAAAATATAGACTTAAGAAAATGGTTATGCTTTGCAAACAAATGTTAGAATGTCAGTACTGCCATTTAATTTCTAGGACTTTCCAGAACAGGCTGAGGACCTTCGGGTACTTCCTTTATTTCTTGTGTAGCTGCGTGTCCATGTTACATCATACAAAAACAAACTCCTATTCCAACAGTAAAAACAAACGAGAACAGTGTATTTTTGCAGGTCATGCAGATTTTCATGAGTTATTACCTTTCACCGGTGCATGGCAGTTCATAATCTCATCCCGTCCGTCATGGTTCTTATGATAAGATTGGTCAGAAGCAGCCGGTCCACTATTAGCAGCACCTGAAAAATGGAGGATGCGGCCTATGTCACACTCCGATGGATAAAGCCATACCAACTGCTTATTTGATGGATACAGAATGTAACAAATGAAGTTAAGAAAAGTTCTGTAATCAATAACCTGTAGAAGCATCACTAAACAAGAGATTAAGTGAGTGGCAGTCTGAGAAGTATTGCTTCGCTAGTGAGCCAAAATTTGAACTGATCTCCAACGACTTAAATTTTGGAGGACGGAGAGGTGAGGGCACTGACAGCGAATAGGGACCATTGAAGAAGGAATCAGGATCAGATAATTGACCTGGATCACAGATCAAATCTACCAAATATTCCCTGTCAAAATGAAAATAACAACAGAGAGAATGTAGACCATACTCAACCTTCAATGTTTGATCAGTCAATCAACCTTCTCAACCAATAATTTCAACAAAATAACAGGTTGACATGGCAAAATCATTTAATGTTTCATATGTCAAAAAGCATGAATTATCCTAACCCATATTTATAACTGAAAGTAACATTTTTTATCAATAGATTCCACTAAGATTCTTCCAGAGTATATAAGGAGTGGTGACTGGAAAGTAAATTTAGCTAGCGGTTCCTGGTTCATATATCTAGTCTGTAAAAGGTATGAATAGCACACACCTTTCAAGCCCGAAGCGTATAAGACAGGAGGAGGCATCATCAGTTTTGCAATATTTACAACCCTTGACAACTCGGCATGGAACATTGATTTTGTCTGCCAACATCTGCAGTAAGTATAGGTTCCAATAAGTAATGAACAAAGTAGAAGATTAACATAGACAAATGGTAATTCATTTCTTCCTAATGGTGACACAAATGTTCCTCAATCTTGATGAAGGAGAAAAATATTAATAACTATTTAATTAAAGGTTTGTTGCAGACCTTGTGGTTTTTTTTTGGTGGGTGCAAGCTTTCACAAGATGGACAAGCAAGAAACTAACTTAAAACAACTAACGTACTTTAAAAAGCAAAGATCGGTGCTTGCAGAGACCAATAGGAAGCTTGCCCAAATGAAGCACAATAGATCCTGTACTTGACTTGATAGCCTCACTGCACTCTTTCCAGCGTGGAAGCAAGTGCTCTTCATTGGAAATTGTACCCCTTTGTGATTAGAAAAGAAGAAAGAACTTCACAAACCAAAGGAATGATACCAAACAAAACTAGAAAGCACCAACAAGCATAGTGATGCAATGCCTCACCCCATTCTGGAAGAAACAAGTTTGGCCAGCTGATTTACCACATCTTTCACGTCAGAAGAACTGGACGAAAAGCTGGAGGCAAAACTTTCCAGCATACTTAAATCAAAATCAGTTCTTCTATCGACAAGAACCGCCTGAATGGGTGAATCATCAGGATGGACAGACTTCAGTGATTCCAAGGCAGGTATGCGGCTCTCCTCAAGGACATCAGTGCACAATGACCACACGAAGGGGTCCATCCCATGAATCAAGTAAAATCCATCTGGAATTGTATTGCTGTACGACAATGAGCCGTTCACCTAAGAAATACAAGGCACATAGCAAGGACTGTGGAAATGAGATGCCAGGTTTCCAGAGATAATATATAATAGAATTACAGAAGACAAAACAATAACATAGAATTGCTACATACTCCTAAGGTTAATCCCATATAACATTAACGTAGAATTGCAGCATACTGCTGAGGTTACTAAGATACAGCAATAAGCAAAAAATGCTGCAGATTCGTAAGGCCATGTATAAAAGTGGGGGATTAGTGTTACAAAGACGCTGTGTGGATCCAAGTGTCCCTCATGGCAAGCCAGAGAAAAAGTGGACTTTACGACCCTCAGATAGCTTTTGAAAAAAAGCAAAAATTTTAAGCAAATGTCATATACGTGAGTGTAGCTCTCTAGTGATGAAAAGAACAAAATTATAGTCTTTGTATGGAAATATCGTTTTACTTAAGAATTAAAAACAAGAGTGTTAATCTCAAGTGTTGGATGCAGTGCTACAGGAAAGTGGGAGTAGATGCAGGTGTTTAGCAACACTAGCTGCACAGCTCATATAGCAGTAACATGATACTTGGTTCTGTCCCACCACGTACATCAAGTGTACTACTACAAAAAAAGACACAAAGAGCTAACCTCTCATTCATTATAGAGTTGCTAAGTGGTGCAGAGAGCACAGATTTCTAAACAATATCAACCAAAAGCTATTGCAAACCACAAATTGATCACATGAATGAGTATTTGAAGCTATTGGTGCACTAAGAATCTAAGATAGCAAAATACAAACACCAGAAAGGCTGGAGACTGAAATTTCCCATGGTAAAATAGACAATTGAAGTGGGTGGTAGATTACATGGCTCTGAACTATACTCCGCGTACCAGAAGAATCTACGACTTTTTTTCAGAATCGAAATTATGCCAGGCCCTTCGACCAAATTGTAGAATTCTAACCTCCTATCAGTACTCACTCCCAACCCCCAATCAAACATGTGCAACCAGACCACGAAATGAAGTATCACCAATGTAATTCCATCAAATGAAAAGTGCATGGAGTGAGGAGCACACCCAGAAGCGATGCGACAATGACTCGGGAGAGGCGGTGAGCGGCACGAGCGGGAAGGACCTCCCGCTTCCGCTCCCGCCGCCGCTGGAGCCACCGCCAGGGTCGAGGAACCCCGGGTCGGCGGCGCAGGCGGCGTCGGAGCACAGGCGGAGAGCGAGCGCGAGCTGCAGCTGGTACGTCTCCTCCGCCTGCTGCGCCCAGCTCTTGCACAAAGACCCCCCTGTCCCAGCGCCCGTCGCAGCGGCGGCAGATACGGAGGCGGAGGCGGAGGCCGGGGGGAGGAGGAACGGGTAGTCGCTGGAGGCAGAGAGGGAGCTGCCGGCGCCGTAGCTGCTCCCGCTTGACTGACGCTGCAGAACGGCGGCGTCGTCGGAGAACTGAGAGAGGAGGGAGTAGCTCGTGCGGCGGCCCGCGGAGGGGAGATCCATGGCGAAACCCTAGGGCTAGTGCTCACGAGAGAAAAGCAAGAAAAAATTGGTTATTGCTTGGGGATTCCCCTTTCGTCGGTGTAGCGGAAGGAATGAGACTTTTCGGCCGGGGAGTGCGAGGTATGGGAACTAACCAACCCCGGCTGTGGGATCGGTGCACGTGGAACGGGGGCGTCACCGTGGCTGTCCTTTTGGATTTGTGGTCTATGGACTCACTCCGTACTACTTCCTCTTTGTACCCTCCACATAAAAAGTCAACTGTGCAGATGTAAATGGATTTTTTAGTCATATACTAACAATCCACATTATGTGAAATCTATGCTGGTTTAGTTCATGGTAAATCTCCACCTTATTATTACCGACATGATTCAAAACTTCTTATTTATATGTTTTAAATTTTCTACCGACTATTTTATGACTATTTATATGATAATAAATCAGACAATATGCTCAATAAAATACATGAACATACTTTTTACTTAAAATATGAAGCATGAATATGATAAATAATACGACGGTTCCATATTTTTAATATAGATAACCACAATACAATGTTGCATTATCAACATAGATACAACTAAAAAGTGATAATCAATATAAATGTCTTGAGTTGTTCGTCTAAATCCAGTGAAAACATCAGAAGAGCAGGTGTTTTAGAGGAATATTTTATGCCACGTGTGTAAAATATCATTTATGACGTCAGTTATTCCAATGCACTGGTACTTCATGAGACTCTTCGGGTGGGTTCACGAGAAAATTGGATATTTATTTGAATTTATGTGATTTTAGTAAAACATAAATAATTTTAAATTTTAAAATTGAATTTAAGTGATTTCTGGACTATATAAAAATAACTCAAAAAATTATAATTTTCTAAATATAATTAAGATCTAATTTAAATTAAATTAATACATAAATTATAAACAAAAATTATATACAACTAGATGACACGAAAAACAAGAAAGAACAAATAAAAAGTCCCCCAGCACCCACTGCCTCCCTAAGCACCTTCTCTCTCTTACTTTAAAAAAAATATTTCCGAGTGCCGAGCACGGCGCCCGCATTGAAGATAACATAAATGGTTGGATAAGAGTGGAACTTTTATATTACAAAAGCTACACGATCTTCAACATTAGGGGCTCTCGGGACACATTCTTAATAATTTCCTCAAATAGTCTCATTCCCTACACCGAAAAGCCACCCTTTTCTTGTCTTGCACCTCTTGCTCTTCTCCCTCCTCTCATCCTTCCTCTCTTTGGCTAGATCAATGTTGTGTTTATGTTATGCCAGTTTCAATCTTGATCTTTTTCTTAGAGCAAGATAACACAATCAATAAATGAATATTATAACCTCTGAGACGTTTAGTGACAAAGTTCACACACCTCCACCATAATCTTTGAAGGCAACTCTGGCAACTGCTAAGCGATCAAGTTCCAAATAAGTATTGTTATCTGTTAACCATAAACTGCCATCCAACTTGCACGAGGGGACAACCAATGGCCAGAGTCACAGAGATGGGAGTCGGAAGCGTATCCTCTGGATTAGCCTTTGAATTTCTCTTGACCCTGGACGTTCAAACAAATGCAAGGGCCAGCAGCATTCAGTCCAACAGCCCCATCATCTACTAATAAAAAACTTAAAACAAATACCAATCCCTAATTGTCTTCCCATTACCTCGTTTTTTGACAACCATGCTCCCATCTTGCAACCAACTAGTAGATACCCGTATCCCCCGGTGGAAGTGCATCCTCTGTCGTCCTGATCAGTGTTAAGATTAACCTCAAAGTTGTATTAGGGTCAAAAGCGCAGTATTTATTGATACAACAGCCTAAGGGGCTAAAGTCAGATTTAGACATATCCAATACATATACACATATACACATATACTTAACATCCCTCCTCAAACTCAAGGCGGCTCAAACGTATTGAGTTTGGAAAGACTGAACTCATGACGATTGCGTGTCTGTGGCTTGGTGAAGAAGTCTGCAACCTGAAGATCAGGGGCCACATACTGAAGATCAATATGTTGAATCTTGAGCCCTAATTAGGGTTTTGGTGATTAATGACATCCGTGAGATTTGCGACTAACCTTTGTATATGAGCCTCAGGAAAATCAAGGAGAAAGCATCGAGGAAAGGTAAAGCAAGGCTATCAAGACTTCATGAAGCGAAAACGACGAAAATCTCGACAAAAGTACAAATACCTAAACCTAGCGTCTTCTGGTTTTGAAATTTTCTAGGTTAGATGGTCGTACTATTAAGAGGGGTCTTAGCACAAGACTTTGATCAACCTTGAAGTTTTTAGAAGCATATTTGCATTTGCATTTGCATTGAATCATAATTGAGTAAAAATTTCAGAGGCTAGTTTTCGTTTTGTACTGGCCGGACAGTGTCTGAAGTGACCGGACAATGTCCGGCCAATACAAACTTTTTCAGAACATTGCAAACCAAGTGCAACAGAGACAAATACATCTGTCCGGTGCATCTGTCCGATGAAGGCCGGACATTGTCCGAAGTGACCGGACAATGTCCGGTCAATACAAATGTTACTGAGATGTTTAATTAAGACAAATCTATTTGTCCGGAGGATATGTCTGAAGTGACCGGACAATGTCCGGTCAATACAAACTGTGAGCTATTAAAAAGGCTGGGTTAACAGAGACGTATCTATTTGTCCGGACATTTTGTCCGGACAAATCCCATATGTCCGTTCAATACAAAATTCTGGAGGTTTTTGTTTTGAGTGTCAACAGAGACAAATACATTTGTCCGGACATTTTGTCCGGACAAATCCATTTGTCCGGCGTGTACAAGTTGTTTCGAACAAGGGTGTCAACAGAGACAAATGCATTTGTCCGGACATTTTGTCCGGACAAATACATTTGTCCGGCCTTCACATTTCACTTCAAACGGCTACTGACACTCGTAATTCACGTGAATAACGGTCAAAATTTTTGTACTGACCGGACATTGTCCGAAGTGACCGGACAATGTCCGGCCAGTACAATTTTCGCCCAATCTTCTTGATTTCGACCGTTTTTGTTGAGAGTATAAATAGACCACTGTTGTAGATGTCAAGCACACACGAAATACACTTCATAAACCCTGAGCAACAGTGTGCAAGCTCTCACACATCCATTCTCTAGCAATTAGAGTCAAAACTTGAGAATTCTTGAGTGCTAGTTGAGTGAATTTGGTTCCAAGCCTTGTTGCATTTGCATAGTGTTCATCAAGCTTTGAGGTTGATCAAGCAAGGTGCTAAGGCTTATTACTCTTGGTGATTGCCGTCACCTAGACGACCCGGGAGGTCCGGCGATCTCTCCATCGACGGTGTGTCGGAGAGGCCCGGCGAGTGGTTGTAAAGGTTTGGAGCTCGCCTATCCGGAGTGGAGAAGGGCTACCTCTAGTGGAATCGAAGCTTAAGCTCAAGTGAAGAGCGCTTCAACGAGGATTAGTGGAAATCGGCAAATTTCCGAGACCTCGGGAAAAATTTGATTTCTTCGGTTATCTCTACTACTTGCTTAATTTCCATTGTGATTGAATTGTTGCTAGTAGTATCATAGAAATTGCTAAATCTGAGTTGAATTAGTTTTCCATACCCGTAGAATATTTGCTATTGCAAACTTAGGTTGTTAAACCCTAATTTAGAAGAAAATTTTAAAACCGCCTATTCACCCCCCCTCTAGTCGGCATCCTTCGATCAACACGTGGTATCAGAGCACTAGATCTCTCTTTTTAGGCTTAACCGTCTAGGGAGAGGATGTCGTCGATCAAAGAAAACTATAATGGAAAGGTTCCCTTCTTCAAGGGTGACAATTATTGTTATTGGAAAATTAGGATGGCGGTCTATCTGGAATCCATTAGTCTTGATGTTTGGAGGGTCACTAGAGATGGTTTTAGGACTCCAATTGACTTAGAAAATCTCACACCTCTAGAATCGAAAAACCTTCAAGCAAATGCTCAAGCAAAAAATGCCATATTCAATGGTCTTGACTTAAGTGAATTCAATCGCATTAGCAATCTTGATACATCCTATGAAATGTGGAAAACCTTAGAGGTAATTCATGAAGGAACATCAAAAGTCAAAGAAGCTAAGCTAATTAAATTAACTAGAGAATACAACTCCTTTTTCATGCTTGAATCTGAAAATGTTAGTGACATGTATACTAGACTAAATCTAGTAATCAATGATCTCAAAGGTTTAGGTACAAAATTTGAAGATATTGACATTGTGCGTAAAATGCTTATGATTTTACCATCGAGTTTTGATACAATTGTGACAGTGCTCATCAATGGCGATCTCTCTTCCACAACTCCTACCGAACTCTTGGGTACTCTTATCACCCATGAAATGCAAAAAGAAGAAAAGAAAGGGATTGTGGAAGCATCCGGATCAAAGAAGAAAAACTTGGCATTTAAGGCAAAAGTCGAGGAAACCAAGGAGGATAGTTCGGATGAAAGCTCCGATGGTGATCTAGCTCTTCTTGTGAGAAAGACCCGCAAACTCTTAAACAAGATCAACAAAAGAGGATTTGAGTTTGACAAGAGGCGAGGACCTCACAAGAAGACCGGATTCAAGAACATTATATGTTATGAATGCAATGAGAAGGGACACTTTGCCTCAAGATGTCCAAATAAAAGGGGTGATAATCAAAGATTTCATGAAAGGAAAGATGACGGTGAAGGGACAAAAGGCAAAAAGAAGCTCTTCAAGAAGTTCTACAACAATAAAAGCAAGGGCCAAGCCTATGTTGGTGAATGGTATTCCGGATCGGAGGAATCCGAATCGGAAGATGAAGCACCATCATCATCTAAGAAAATGGCGGGAATTGCTATCGGAGAAGCCACTTCGGTTGAAGACAAGTCATCATTATGTCTTATGGCAAGTGATGATGCTAAGGTATCGGATCTTGAACCTTCCTATGAGGACCTTGTTGATATGGTTATGGAACTAAATGAGGCATTAGGTAGAGTAACTAAGGAGAACAAACTGCTTAAGAAAGAATATTCAACACTTAGTGAATTATATGCAGAACTAAATGACTCGCATGAGGCACTTCTAATAAATGAAATTATTGATTCTAAACAAACAAATGAAATAGGCATTACGTGTGATATTCTAGACGAATCAACTCATGATGCTTCTTTTTCAAAATCATTCAATTGTAATGCTTTAGAAATTAATCATGAAAATGTTTGTAATGAAATTGTTGATAACAACTCAAACTTGATTTTAGAAAATTTAGAACTCAAAGCACAAGTAGAAAAACTAAATCTAGGACTAGCAAAATGCTTTAAAGGAAAAGAAATTTTGGACAAACTTCTTAGTGAACAACGATGTTCATTTAGAAAGGAAGGCTTAGGATATGAACCGAACAAGAAAAAGAAATTGAGTACTAAAATGACTTTTGTAAAGGCCACTAATATGTTTTGTCACAAATGTCATAATGTAGAACATTTGCCGGAAAATTGTCCCTCAACTTCTAGAGCTAAAGAAAATAAGTATCACTCCCATTACATGCTAAAGAAAACAAAGCACGGAAGAGTAGTTGCAAAATTCATTGGTTTACCTCATCAAAATAAACATGAGAAGAAAATTTGGGTACCAAAGACTCTTGTTGCTAACTTTCAAGGACCCAAACAAGTTTGGGTACCTAAAAGCATCTAACCCTTCTTTTAGGTAAACTACAAAACCGGTGGGAGGCATTGGGTGCTTGATAGTGGATGCACCCAACACATGACCGGTGATGGAAGTCGGTTCTCTTCATTTGAGAATGGTTGCAATGACGTTGATAAAATCACGTTTGGTGATAATAGCAAAGGAAAGGTAATTGGATTAGGTAAAGTCGCAATCACAAACAACCTTTCCATCTCAAATGTATTACTTGTTGAATCTTTGAACTTCAATTTGCTTTCGGTTGCAAAAATTTGTGATTTGGGTCTTAGATGCATTTTTGAACCAAATTGTGTTATCATTGAAAGTCTAGAAGACAAGTCTTTAATTTTCAAAGGTTTTCGATATGGAGATTTGTATTTGGTTGATTTCGGTTCAAAAGACTCTTGCATTTCAACATGTTTGGTTGCTAAAAATTCTTTGGGATGGCTTTGGCATCGTCGTTTGGCTCATGTTGGGATGCATCAATTAAACAAACTTTTAAAAAGAGATTTAATCCTAGGTATGAAAAATGTAAAGTTCGAAAAGAATAAACTTTGTAGTGCATGTCAAGCGGGAAAACAAGTAGCTAGCACTCATCCCGCTAAAAATATTTTATCAACATCTAGACCACTTGAGCTTTTGCATATGGACTTGTTTGGTCCATCGGAAACTCAAAGTATTGGTGGTAGTAACTATTGCTTTGTCATTGTTGATGATTTCTCTCGATTTACTTGGATTTTCTTTTTAAACCATAAATCCGATGCTCCAAGTGTGTTTAAAAGATTTGTAAAACGAGTTGAAAATGAATTTGAATTCTCCATCAAGAAACTTCGAAGTGATCACGGTGGAGAGTTTCAAAATTCTGATTTTGTTGAACTTTGTGATGAATCTGGAATCAAACACGAATTTTCCGTACCATATACTCCTCAACAAAACGGTGTTGTGGAAAGGAAAAATCGAACATTAATTGAAATGGCTCGAACTTTATTGGATGAATATAAAACCCCCACTAGGTTTTGGGCCGAGGCCGTAAATACGGCTTGTTATGCCATAAATCGGCTTTATACTCATCCTTTATTAAACAAAACTCCTTATGAGCTAATTATTGGAAGAAAACCAAACATCTCATATTTTCGAGTTTTTGGTTGCAAATGTTACATCCTTAAAAAACGCATGCATCTTGGAAAATTTCAAAGACGTGTTGACGAGGGGTTTCTTGTTGGATACTCGTCAATTAGTAAGGCTTATCGTGTTTTTAACATCATAACCGAATGCATTGAAGAAACATGCAATGTTGAGTTCGATGAATCTAATGGCTCTCAAGAAGAGTATGAAGATATTGAGAATGTAGGAAATGAAGAATTAAGAGAAGCTATGAAGAACATGACGATTGGAGATATCAAGCCCAAAGATGAAGATTCAAAGTCCCCCGATCAAGAAAATGAAGTAGCTTCTATGATTCCGGAAGCTCCCACTCAAGTTGATCTTGATTCGGAAATAAAGGAAAATGAAGATCAAACATTGCAAAATCCAAGACTTCATCAAACCATCACTAAAGATCATCCCGTCAATCAAATAATAGGTGATGTCGGTAAAGGTGTCCAAACTCGCTCTAAAATTGCATCTTTTTGCGAACATGCATCCTTCATTTCTAGTATTGAGCCTAAATACATTGATGAAGCTTTAGCGGACCCGGATTGGGTAAATGCTATGCATGATGAGTTAAACAACTTTACTAGAAATAACGTTTGGGAACTTGTAGAACAACCTCTTGATCATAATATAATTGGTACAAAATGGGTCTTTAGAAATAAACAAGATGAAAATGGCATAGTTGTGAGAAATAAAGCTAGATTGGTAGCACAAGGTTATTCTCAAATTGAGGGGTTAGATTTTGATGAAACTTTTGCTCCCGTAGCTAGACTAGAGGCCATTCGCATCTTACTTGCATTTGCATCATGTTTTGAAATCAAACTATTTCAAATGGATGTTAAAAGTGCTTTCTTAAATGGTGAAATTTCGGAACTTGTATTTGTAAAGCAACCACCGGGTTTTGAAGATCCAAAATATCCAAATCACGTCTATAAACTCTCAAAAGCTCTTTATGGTCTAAAGCAAGCCCCTAGGGCTTGGTATGAAAGGTTGCGAAATTTCCTAATTTCACAAGGTTTTAAAGTTGGAAAAATTGATACAACTCTCTTTACCAAAATCATAGACGATGACTTCTTTGTTTGCCAAATCTATGTCGATGATATAATTTTTGGTTCCACTAACGAGTCTCTTTGCCAAGCTTTTGGTGAAACCATGTCCAAAGAATTTGAGATGTCTATGATAGGAGAGTTGAGCTTTTTCCTTGGACTTCAAATTAAGCAAATCAAAGAAGGCATATTTGTGAGTCAAAGCAAATACGTGAAGGATTTGCTCAAAAGATTCGGTATGGATGATTCAAAACCAATCAAGACTCCCATGGCTACAAATGGGCATTTGGACCTGGATGAAGGAGGTAAACCGGTAGAACTCAAATTATATCGTTCTATGATCGGTAGCTTATTATATCTTACTGCCTCTAGACCGGATATTATGTTTAGTGTATGCATGTGTGCTAGGTTTCAAGCTGCTCCTAGAGAGTGTCACCTAACTGCAGTAAAAAGAATTTTCAGATATCTAAAACATACACCAAACATAGGACTTTGGTATCCTAAGAATGCTAGTTTTGATCTCCTAGGATATTCGGATTCTGATTATGCCGGTTGTAAAATTGATAGAAAAAGTACTTCCGGTGGTTGTCAACTTCTAGGAAGATCATTAGTCTCTTGGACTTCAAAGAAACAAAATTCAGTTGCACTCTCAACCGCCGAGGCGGAATATGTTTCGGCCGGTAGTTGTTGTGCACAACTTCTTTGGATGAAGCAAACCTTGTTAGATTATGGCATAAAAGTCAATTGTGTTCCACTTTTGTGTGATAATGAGAGTGCCGTTAAAATTGCCAACAATCCTGTTCAACACTCTCGAACAAAGCACATTGACATTAGACATCACTTTCTAAGGGATCATGTATCAAAAAGGGACATAGTGATTAGTCATGTTTCAACCGAAAATCAATTAGCAGACCTTTTCACTAAACCCTTGGATGAGTCAAGATTTAGTAAGTTAAGAAATGAATTGAATGTTATTGATATTTCAAATGTCATTTAATCTCTTGCTTATCTTGAATTGATTGTTAGTTTGATTGTATCTAGCCTATACTCTCTTGGCTATATATTTATATATCAATGTAGGCATCTATGCCCATCACTTCCTATGTTGAAGAAAAAGTCCAAAATTCACCACTTTGTCGTTTTTCAACAAAATTTGGAGAACACATTAAGGGGGAGCAATTTCAAGATCATTGAATGCTTGTATACCCCAAAATTGTGTACAAAAAGGAAAAATATGCATGATGTTTATAAAAAGGATAAATTTTAAAATCAAAAGGGCTAAACATGCTAAAATGTTCAAATTATGTTAAAATAAAACAAACTCTTCAAAAATATCTCTCAAGAGTGTTTTCAAAGATTTTGAAAGTGAAAATAAAGGGTTTCAAGCTAAAATGATGAATTTAGACAAAATTGAACATCTAAGGATCTTGTTTTGGCCTAAAATGACTTATTTCTACAAATCAAAATCGGTTGAGTTTTGACAAAAAGTTTCTACATGAAACACTTAGAGATCAGTCATTCGAAGATATTTCATGTTAAACTTTTTCTCAAAATACCTATGGTTTGAAAGTTATCACATTTTGCAAATCGCCCGAAAACGAGTCTTGACACGAAAATACCCAAAATGTGCATTTTGTGAATTTCGCTATTTGAGCCAAGATCTCTTCTATGTTTTGGCTTGAAATAGTATTTAAAATTCATACAAGGCCAAACATCTCAGAAAAATTCAAGTTTCATGAAAATTTGACAAATTGGTGAAAAACCGTTCTGTTTTACCCTTTTACCCTAAAATGCGATTAGGAGGCTCATTCTAAAGTCGATTTCTCTCAAATTTCTCCTCAAAGCTAGCTGGATATATTCCAAACATGATACTTGAGCTTATCCAAAATTCAAATCCTTATTTGAGTCAAATCTGACAAATTTGCAAAAAATTCAGAAGTTTCAGAGAAAAATCTGAACTGACCGGACAGTGTCCGGTAAGATCGGACATTGTCCGGCCTGTGCACGATGTTTCGGTTATTAAATCCACCCGAAGTCTGTTTCTTCCCCAAATCGATTTCAGGCTTTTGCTTCCTCCTCAGTTCATCCTCTCTCTCCACTATTCATCCCCTCTCCTCCGGACAAGAGGATTCGTCCGGCCATCTCCCGTCCGGCCTCAGATTTGACCTCCTGTGCATCTTCTCCTTCCTTGGATTAGGTCAGTTTCTCCATTGCTTCTCCTCTGGTTCATGCATTGCATCTCATGTCATTCTAGGGTTTGAAATAGTTCAAATGTTTTGCATGTCAAATCTATTTGTGGATTCATGAAATTATCATCTAGGGGTGATCACATTTAAGTTGATTTGTGCAAAATAGAGGTTTCTCATGGACATGCATGGTTTAAGTAAATCACTTACATTCTAAGGGTAGGTTTTGGGACAAAATTAACCATGCTTTGTATGAAGATGTGATGATTAAACTGAACCAAAGAGCAGAATAGGGTGATTTAGAGTACAAGCTAGCATCTATTAGTACATGCATAAATAATATTGAGTCATATAAGGACTAGGTCATGCACCCTTTCACATATGAAGACCAACTCATGCATCTCATGACACCTTCATTGAGTCATATCATGATCAAATTCTCGATCTTTTCTTCTCTTAGTCATTATGTCTGGAAGAATGAAGCAGACTAGCCGTCGTCATGGGCCTGGATCTTCTCAACAGGCTCAACCCATCGACTGGGATTCCTTAGCCATTGATGAGGATGATGCAGCTCAAGCACCTCCCATAGGATCTCCCGTTGATGGTTCCGACTCGGATGATAGCAGCAGCAGCAGTGGTGATGAGCAACCTAGGGGCCATCAAACATTCACCGCTAGAACCATTCGGCGACTTCGTCGAAAGAACCCGTATGAGCATCCAAGGACATGTACTGAAAGAAATTTCTGGAATGCTTTCCAGATGTCTCAATATCACACCAGATTCTCATCCGCCAAAGTCTTTGGGCATCAGGCCATTGATTGGAACTTGATCGAGAGCAAAGTTAGCTATCCCTTAAGAGGCAAGTTCATGGCAGTCCGGTTGCTCTCCTTCACCGAGATGAAGGAAGACTGGAAGTGGAACGTGGATGTCATCCGTTCGTTCTTCGCGTCTCTTCATGTTGCCTCGGATCGTTCCCACATCATTTTCATGAATAACAACTCAAAAAGGACTCTCACAAAGGCACAATTTGAAGAAGCTCTAGAGATCGAGCATGTTGTCAACAGCCTTTTCTCCTTCGATGAAGTTCGAGTTGAAGACGTGGTTCATCTCTTCGACAATCCAGATCCAAATATCGGTAAAGTCTCTCAACTGATTCCTCCGGTGGCAATTCTAGAAAAGCTGAACCGCATGACTGTCTTGCCAAAAACCGGAGATCGTGGGGCTGTCACATCTACCATGCTGCGACTTCTGAGAGCCCAAGTTGATGAGACACCATTCGACATTGTGGAGTTCATGTTCCACGAGATGCAGGAAGTTCAGATGGATATGAAGAGGCTGTTGCCCTTCGCTCCCTTCATTGCTCACACTCTGACCTATTTTGGACTGCATCGCGCTTCTCGTCCCACTACTATGGAGTTTTATCGAATGAAGAGCCTTGGGATGCTCATTCGCTACGAGAACCAAGTTGGACCACCAGATCACGGAGATGAGCCTATGTCTCCGGTCGCAGGAGCTCCCTCTCCACTTCAGTCCTACTCCATCTCTCAGTCCTGATGTCTCCGCTCCGTACATGATGATCATGGAGCGGCTGGATCAGATGTCCATGCGATTCGAGACTCGCTTCGATGAGGTCGACACCAGATTGAGCTCCATCGACCATCGCCTCAACGTCATTGAGCCTCGCATCGATTCTATGAGTCAGGATATCTCTGAGCTGCGGGGACGATTCGATGCAGGCCAGTATCAGCGTCGTCGTCGAGGCGATTCTTCTTCCGATCATCCTCCGCAGTCTTAAATTATCTTACTCCTGTATCTATGATCACTTGTATCTATGTCTTCTCTCCTTTTATGGATGTTTTGATGACAAAGGGGGAGAAGTTATGTTATGGATAAAGTTATGTTATGGATATGTTATGGATATGTGATATGTGCTGTTACGTTGTTATATCATTTGTCATATGATATCGTTTGTCGTATGTGGATGTATATATCGTAATGTGATTGTATGAATATGGCTATATCATGCTATATCTTGCAATGTTTCTTGTTGTATGAATGTATGATCATGAAATGAAATTGTTGTTCATATATCATGTTGTGAATCCATTCATGACCATGGGCATAAGATTCAGGGGGAGCATTATTTGCTCACATTCACATCTTTTCGATATCCAAGTGTTTTATGCATAACGGTTGTCATCAATCACCAAAAAGGGGGAGATTGTTGAATCTTGAGCCCTAATTAGGGTTTTGGTGATTAATGACATCCGTGAGATTTGCGACTAACCTTTGTATATGAGCCTCAGGAAAATCAAGGAGAAAGCATCGAAGAAAGGTAAAGCAAGGCTATCAAGACTTCATGAAGCGAAAACGACGAAAATCTCGACAAAAGTACAAATACCTAAACCTAGCGTCTTCTGGTTTTGAAATTTTCTAGGTTAGATGGTCGTACTATTAAGAGGGGTCTTAGCACAAGACTTTGATCAACCTTGAAGTTTTTAGAAGCATATTTGCATTTGCATTTGCATTGAATCATAATTGAGTAAAAATTTCAGAGGCTAGTTTTCGTTTTGTACTGGCCGGACAGTGTCTGAAGTGACCGGACAATGTCCGGCCAATACAAACTTTTTCAGAACATTGCAAACCAAGTGCAACAGAGACAAATACATCTGTCCGGTGCATCTGTCCGATGAAGGCCGGACATTGTCCGAAGTGACCGGACAATGTCCGGTCAATACAAATGTTACTGAGATGTTTAATTAAGACAAATCTATTTGTCCGGAGGATATGTCTGAAGTGACCGGACATTGTCTGAAGTGACCGGACAATGTCCGGTCAATACAAACTGTGAGCTATTAAAAAGGCTGGGTTAACAGAGACGTATCTATTTGTCCGGACATTTTGTCCGGACAAATCCCATATGTCCGTTCAATACAAAATTCTGGAGGTTTTTGTTTTGAGTGTCAACAGAGACAAATACATTTGTCCGGACCTTTTGTCCGGACAAATCCATTTGTCCGGCGTGTACAAGTTGTTTCGAACAAGGGTGTCAACAGAGACAAATACATTTGTCCGGCCTTCACATTTCACTTCAAACGGCTACTGACACTCGTAATTCACGTGAATAACGGTCAAAATTTTTGTACTGACCGGACATTGTCCGAAGTGACCGGACAATGTCCAGCCAGTACAATTTTCGCCCAATCTTCTTGATTTCGACCGTTTTTGTTGAGAGTATAAATAGACCACTGTTGTAGATGTCAAGCACACACGAAATACACTTCATAAACCCTGAGCAACAGTGTGCAAGCTCTCACACATCCATTCTCTAGCAATTAGAGTCAAAACTTAAGAATTCTTGAGTGCTAGTTGAGTGAATTTGGTTCCAAGCCTTGTTGCATTTGCATAGTGTTCATCAAGCTTTGAGGTTGATCAAGCAAGGTGCTAAGACTTATTACTCTTGGTGATTGCCGTCACCTAGACGACCCGGGAGGTCCGACGATCTCTCCATCGACGGTGTGTCGGAGAGGCCCGGCGAGTGGTTGTAAAGGCTTGGAGCTCGCCTATCCGGAGTGGAGAAGGGCTACCTCTAGTGGAATCGAAGCTTAAGCTCAAGTGAAGAGCGCTTCAACGAGGATTAGTGGAAATCGGCAAATTTCCGAGACCTCGGGAAAAATTTGATTTCTTCGGTTATCTCTACTACTTGCTTAATTTCCATTGTGATTGAATTGTTGCTAGTAGTATCATAGAAATTGCTAAATCTGAGTTGAATTAGTTTTCCATACCCGTAGAATATTTGCTATTGCAAACTTAGGTTGTTAAACCCTAATTTAGAAGAAAATTTTAAAACCGCCTATTCACCCCCCCTCTAGTCGGCATCCTTCGATCAACACAATAGTGCCGTGGTCACAATGATAACAAGTAAAGAAAGCATCAACACTAATATGTTTGGTTAATTCATGCTTAACAGGATCATACGCAATCTGGATAGCACTCGTGTTGTCACATAAAAGTGACGTCGGAGCAGTACAAGTCACACCGAAATCAGCAAGAAGCCAGCGAAGCCAGAAGATCTCAGCAGTGGTCGTAGCCAAAGCACGAAGCTCAGCCTCAGCACTAGAACGAGAAACAGCGGTCTGTTTCTTGGACTTCCAAGCAAGCAGAGAAGTGCCCATGAAGATGCAATAGCCAGTGATAGAACACCGATCAGTATCATCACTCGCCCAAGTAGAGTCAGAGTAAGCATGTAGGTGAAGCTGACTGGTCCGAGAATAGAACAGACCACGGGAAGAAGTGCCACGTAAATAGCGAAGTACCCGCAGGAGATGATTGTAATGTACCGAGGTGGGAGCACTGACAAACTGACTAAGGATACTAACAGCATGGGAAATATCCGGCCTAGTGACAGCCAGATACACCAGACTCCCAACAATGTGATGATATCGAGAGGGATCCTCAAGAGGAGAGCCATCTGTGGGTCGCAGTTGCAGATGCAACTCCATGGGTGTAGCAGCTGTACGGGTGTCAGTGAGACCTGAACGAGCAAGTAAATCAAAAACATACCGTTCTTGAGATAAGTAGTAGCCATCTGCAGTAGAAAGAACCTGAATACCCAAAAAATAGCCCAAAGGACCCAGATCAGACATTTGGAACTGCTCACTGAGACGCGCCTTAACAAAGGCAACATACTGCTCATCATCCCCCGTAATCAACATATCATCAACATAGAGCAAGATAAGCGTCCGACCACGAGCAGAAGTGTGAACAAATAGGGCCGGATCATGAGTACTAGCAACAAAACCAGCAGCCAGAAGTACTGAACTGAAGCGAGCAAACCAAGCACGAGGCGCTTGTTTAAGACCATACAGAGCACGACGAAGACGACAAACATGGCCAGTAGGTGCAGAATAACCAGGTGGTGGCTGCATGTAGACTACTTCCTGAAGATCACCATTAAGGAATGCATTCTTCACATCCATCTGAGAAATAGCCCACTGACGAGTAGCAACAACTGCAACGAAAGTACGCACCGTGGTCATATGAGCAACAGGAGCAAACGTCTCCTCATAGTCACGGCCATACTGTTGCTGAAATCCCCAAGCAACAAGACGCGCTTTATAGCGCTCAATAGAACCATCCGACCGTGTCTTGATTTTGAAAACCCATTTGTAAGTAATGGGTACTGAACCTGTGGGTAAAAGAACAACATCCCAAGTCCCTGTACGCTCCAAAGCAGAGAGCTCCTCGGTCATGGCTAGCTGCCACTCAGGTATGTGAGCCGCATCCTGGTAGCTACGAGGCTCCTGAACATCACTGGTGAGAAGCATACTATAACGAGCAGGAGGTAAAATCGTACTACGATCACGAAGTGCATATCTGGGTGATGATGATGCTGGCAGATCATCGGTAGAAGTCTCATCAGAAGAGGCCAAATCACGAGTAGCAGAATCCAAAGAGATCTCAGGAGAGGAAGAAGACAAAGACTCAGAAGACGAAGAAGACAAAGTCTCAGAAGATGAAGGCTGGACTATAGAGAGCGGTGGGACAGGGGAAGAGCTATGATCAGAAGGAGAGGCGGAAGCAGATGAAGTGGAAGAAGGAAAAAGAGAATATGAGGGGATGGAGAGAAAACTGATGGACTCTGTGGGAACAGACGAATGAGAAGAAGAAGAATAAAAGAAAGGTCGACTCTCATCAAATGTGACATCTCGAGAGAAACGAAGACGACAAGCAGAGGGATCGTAACAACGATAACCCTTATGCTCACGGCTGTAGCCAAGAAAGACACACTCAACAGATTGAGCGGTCAACTTGGTACGCTCACGAGGAGGAAGGAGGACATAACACGCACACCCAAAGACTCGAAGATGTGCATATGTCGGAGAAGTGGAAAACAGAAGCTGAGAAGGAACCCGACCATTGAGACTAGTGGACGGCTGTATATTTATAAGATACACAGCCGTAGAAATAGCCTCAGCCCAGAAGGAGTGAGGAACAAAAGAGGCAAGCATAAGAGTACG
Organism: Pharus latifolius; assembly: GCA_019359835.1. Classification (NCBI taxonomy): domain Eukaryota; kingdom Viridiplantae; phylum Streptophyta; class Magnoliopsida; order Poales; family Poaceae; genus Pharus; species Pharus latifolius. Next base: position 58,965,459 of record CM033327.1, read on the forward strand.
AGCAGTCTCAATAATGTGACGGTGTTTGCGTTCAGCAACACCGTTTTGAGCATGAGCACCTGGACATGATAACTGAGGAAGGGTACCCTCATCAGAGAGAAACTATCGAAATGATGTGGACAAGTACTCACCGCCAGAATCAGAGCGAAAGGTCTGAATGGAGCAGGAAAACTAAGTATGGACCATACGAGCAAAAGACTGGTAGATAGATAACAACTGACCACGGTGTTTCATGAAATAAATCCAGCAATAACGAGAAAAATCATCAATAAAAATCACATAGTATTTATGTCCACCTTTCGAAATAAAAAGAGCAGGACCCCATACATCGGAATGAATAAACTGAAAAAGATGACTTGACCTAGAAAGACTAGTAGGATACGGACGTTGTAGCTGTTTGCCAAGCTTACAACCCGAACAAGATAAAGAACTATCAAAAGTGACAGGACCTAAAACACCCTGACGCACTAGACTAGATAAGCGAGGGTGAGAAAGGTGACCCAAACGATGATGCCACTGGTGAAAGCTGATAGACGACGCAGGGACAGACGCGAATACTGAAGGAGTGGAGACTGAAGTAGCAGTGGGCGGAGAAGAAACTGGAAGATGTAGGTAATCAAGGTGGTAGAGACTCTTGGGGCTACTGTGAAGTCGGCCCCGTCCAATGAGAGCTCCCGTCCGACGATCCTGCACATAGCAAAAAGAATCATCAAACCCAATAAAACACTTCAGCCGAGCAAGCTGAGAGACAGACATAAGGCATAGCTGCAGCTGTGGTACACAAGAGACATCAGAAACAGTAAACTGAGTGGTAGAAATAATGCCCTGATGTGTAACCGGTAAAGTAGTGCCATCAGCTGTCTGAACTGAAATATGAGCCTGGGACGGCCGACATGATTGTAATGCGGAACAATCAGACGTCATATGAAAAGATGCCCCTGAATCCAGAACCCAGGGACTAGCTGTACCTGATGATGGGGTAGAGTGAACTGCAGCCCCAGCAGAAGACGAGGAGGGTATAGTAGTCTGGCGCTGTAAAAGAATATGTAGCTGGCGCAGCTCTGCAGCAGTGAGAGGAGCCGACTGATCAGAGGATGGGCTAGAAGACATAGTAGGAGTAGAACGGCCACGGCGAGCAGCACGATCACGCTCAAACTGAGCCTTCAGCTCTGGATGAAGACTAAAGCAGCGCTGAACAGTATGGCCTGACTTCTTACAGTGTGAACAGACCGCAGGAGTACGCGCCTTAGTGCGCAGAGAAGTCGAACTAGACTGCGACATAGCCAACACTGTAGAAGGTGATGAGGTGAAGTGAGACGCCAAAGAACGCAGTCGAGTCTCCTCAGCAACAAGGGCCCGGACAGTCTCTTCCAAAGAGCAGAGGGTCTCACGATTCAGAAGTTGAGAGCGAACCATCTCAAACTCTGACCGGAGACGCATCAGAAACTGAAAAACACGCTCTTCTTCCCTATACCGAAGGGTGAGAGGTCCGGCATCGGTGGGTGCCATAGAGTCCAGCTGACGCCAAATCTTGCCAAGCTGACTGTAAAACTCCTCCACAGTCTGATCGCCCTGCTGAGAGGCAGAAAGTTGCTGGCAAAGAGACCAGCGAAGGGCATGACCCACCTGTCGGTAGCGAGCAGCAAGAAAATCCCATATATCCTGACAGGTGGGTAAAGAATCGATACTCAACCGAATGTCCGATGAAGTACTTTGCATAATAAGACACTTGACCCGGGCTTCATCACGAAGCCAAGTAGACAAAGTAGGATCACTGGGGAGTGGCTGGCGACGTGTCCCGTCCACATGGCCACGGAGGCCAAAACCATCAAGAAGAGATGTCATAACAATAGACCACTCGCGATAATCAGCGGTGCTTTTGAGTTTCACATCGCAAAGAGGAAGGGAGAAACCTCCTGAAGAAACTGAAGATGAAGATGCTATAACATCAGAAGAAGGGATCGTAAGATCCGACATCAACTGAAAAGGTGCATACACAAAAGTTTTTTTTTTTTTTTTTTTAAAGAAGGGAGCCGGATGGGAGCAGGGGCGCCGGGCGCGGCCGACGACCGGTGAGCAGGGGAGGCGGCACGCCGGACGGTGAAGACAGCGCCGACGGGGAGGCGGATCGGCGTCGACGGGGAGACGCGGAGGCCGACAGGGAGGCGCGGCCGACGGAGACGGGAAGGCGGATCGGCACCGGATCAGGACGGGGAGGTGCGGCCGACGCGGGGAGGCACGGCCGACGGGGAGGCGCCGCGACGGGGAGGCCGACGCGGGGAGGCGCCGCGACGGGGGAGGCCGACGCGGGGAGGCGCGGCCGGCGGGGAGGCGCGGGAGGCGCGGCCGATGGGAAGAACGGCTGCACAGATCGGACGGAGGCGCACGAGGATGGACGGTGCACGGATCTGACGGAGGCGCCCACGCAAGGAGGAGGACAACCGACGAAGAAACGTGAGATCTGACCGCGACGACGACAACGGCGGCGGCGAAAACGTCAACAATCACGGGAGGTTAGGGTTAGGGTTGTGAAACTTGGCTCTGATACCATGTTAAGATTAACCTCAAAGTTGTATTAGGGTCAAAAACCCAGTATTTATTGATACAACAGCCTAAGGGCTAAAGTCAGATTTAGACATATCCAATACATATACACATATACTTAACAATCAGTAGCCAACTATTAGATGCTTTTCCTCGCTCACCGCGGTTCGTGGCCATGTGCTTGGACGGCTACGATAGCCACATCCCAGTGTTGATGCTAGTAGCTTATGCATGGACGAGGCTCTTGAGCCATGGTGCCGTTGCACGCAAGCTCTCTGAACGGCGGTCCCGAGTGGTTCACTGTACTGTAAACTAATTATTGTATCATATGCTAGCAGCAAAGTTGTCTTTATTTTCTGCCTCTTCAGGTTTTGAAGAGTCTACGAGCTAGCATGGAAGAAATACGGTTTAGTGCAGTCGGCCATTTTCGTTTGAAACATCATATGGCCTAAGGACGCAGCACACAACTGTGATTTAGCAAACCAGTAATGCATTGCAACTAAAAGAAAAAACAACATCAAAATCATCACTAAATTCATTGAGATACCCTATCAAAGGAATAACAGTTGCAAGTTATTTCAACAGCATAAATTCAGGATGAATGCCATACCTGGAGAAAAGAAAGTGAAATACAGTGTTATTAACTGGCTGCTGAAGCATTGCATGACAAAGGGTAACACAACCAAGCAACCACCACTCTTTGGTTCATACATCAACTTGCGCATGACTCCAAGTGGAGAATCATCACATGATTCTTCAACAGTACTATTTCATGTGAGCACATCTGAGAGCATTGCCTCAGAAGCAACGAACACAAAATAGAGTGGACATAGTCTGTGTGTGTGTGTGTCTGTAGGGGATGTATGTAGTGTACATCTACATGTAGGTCTTAACATTCTAATCATGCCGGTATGCTATTTAATCATCACAAAAAATCTTAAAAGATTTGTGTAGATGCTACTCGGAGTAAGGCTCTCTCCAACCCACCGGCACTTCGCTTGGCGCTTCAACAGAATATTCTCCAGTATATTCTGTGCCACGTATGTATGCGAAACACCATCTAAAACACCACCCTTCTTCAACCCATCGGCGCTTCGCTTGGCGCTTCGCGAGGCACCTTCTCAAGCACCATCCTTCATCAACCCACCGGCGCTTCGCTTGGGGCCCGCACATACATTATTTATTACATATTAACAAATTGATAAAATAAAATTCAGATAATTCGAAGACAGCAAATTAAAATAAAATTGTTGTAAATAACAAAAAAAATTTAAAATTATTTTTATTTAAATGGCACACGAGAAAAAACATGACATATACTAAATTAAAATTCGGCAACAGTCGGCCGTTAACAACCGCACAAACAACTACTCATCGGTACCGTCGGCCCCGAAACGCTGCCAAATGTGCTCGATAAGATCCCGTTTCAGTTGCTGATGTGTTGGGCGAGCACGGATCGCATTATTTCGATCTAGCATATGTTCAAAAATTGGCGGAGCACTGCTGTGGATAGTAGGCGGTGTTACGGTTGATGTGCCTTGAGTATCGTACAATTGAGTGATCGGGTCATGAGAGTGCCGCTCATCCTCGATTATCATGTTATGGAGGATGACGCACGCTTTCATGATATTGGCAAGAGTTGATCGTTGCCAAAATCGAGCGGGGCTGCGGACAATAGTAAATCGAGCTTGCAACACCCCAAACGCTCGCTCCACATCTTTTCTTGCCCCTTCTTGATGTTGTGCAAATAACTTGAGTTTGTCCGTTTGGGACAAGGGTGCGGTCTTCACGAAGACAGCCCACCCGGGGTAAATATCGTCGGCCAGGTAGTACGCCATATTGTAATATGTCCCATTAACAGAGTACTGAACCGTAGGAGCTTGACCGCGCAACACATCAGTGAAAAGGGGGGGATTGGTTAAGCACGTTGATGTCGTTGTTGGATCCGGCGACACCAAAGAAGGCATGCCATATCCACAAGTCTCTGGATGCGACCATTTCAAGTATTATTGTAGGGACTCCTTGATCACCACGGGTGAATTGGCCCCTCCAGGAAACTAGGCAATTGCGCCATTCCCAGTGCATGCAATCGATGCTTCCTAGCATCCCTGGGAAACCTCGGTCCTCTCCTTCCTGGAGCAGACACTGGAGGTCTTCGATAGTAGGTTTACGGAGATATTCCTCCGCGAACCGATCAATGATTCCTTCGACGAAATTCTCCAGGCACCGAATGGCCGTCGACTCTCCGATGCGTACGTACTCGTCGACAACATCGGCGGGCGAGCCATACGCCAACATGCGCAAAGCTGCAGTGCACTTCTGCAATGGAGATAGCCCCTTCCGGTTGAGGGCATCTCTCCTCTCGGTGAAGTACGGGGACCACTCCCCGAGAGCTTCAACGATTCGCAGAAAAAGGGGTCTCCCCATGCGGAATCTTCTGCGAAACAAGTAGCCGGGGTAGACCGGAACATCGGCGAAGTAGTCCGCGACTAGACGGTTATGACTGTTTTCGCGATCTCTTTCGATGTACCTTCTGCTACTTCGTCGGCGGCCGTGCGAGGTACCAGCACCAATGCTGGCTTCAACATCATGAAGAGCGTGACGCATAAGGGGTTCGACCGTTAGACAGGTTTGTGCTAACCCCGCCGCGAACTCTTCCATTTGGTCGATGCCTTCGTCCTCACCACTACTTGTGGTTAAGCTGGACGACATTTTTTTGGGGTTGGTTGTGAAGTTGAGATCACCAAGAGCGGAGGCCTCGGTTGTGAAGTTGAGATAACTGAGTTGTGAAGATGAGGGCATGGAGGGGTCCAAATATATAGAGGTCTAAAATCCGAGGGCATCGATCACATGCGTCGGCTCCAACAGCTAAAATCTAAAGGCATCGAGTAGATGTCTCAGCTCCAACGGCTAAAATTCAAAAGTACCGATCACATGCGTTAGCTCCAACGGCTAAAATTCAAAGCCATCGATCAGATGTGTCAGCTCCAACGGCTAAAATCCAACGGCTATAATATAAAAGTATCGATCACATACCACAGTACAAACAAGTGAATCCAAAACCACTTAAATTAATAGCGCGAGTACAAATTTTTAAATGAAAAGTACAATGTTCGGTCTACTATTTGTTTTTCAGATCGTTAAGCTGCTCGTTGATGTATTCTATTGCAGCCTCATGCGTCGCCTTACGGTTCTCCGATAAATGGGATACATTCATCCCAAGTAGCTTCGTCAACGACTTCATCAATGAAGCCTTCTCTTTGCTTCTGGCCATCCCCTGCAATTTATCGGCTACATCAAGGGCTTTGTCGGCCATAGTATTAAGCTCGGCGTTGACTTTGTCGATGCGCTCTAGGGTCTCCTCGCGCGCCGATGATGTTCCGCCTAGTTTGTTCTTACCCTTCCGCTTTGCCGCGTCTCGCCCTTTAGGTCGTGGAAGCTCGACGGGGTCATCGTCGTTGTTCGACGACGACGTGTGGGCACCTTCTTCGTTGAGGCGAGCTCTTTTGGAAGAATCCAAGTAGCTTCGGCACCATTTCGGTTGACCACATACGGCTCTCCACCAATGCTCCATGATGAAGGCCTGACCCACCTCCTGCCTGTACATGTCGCGTGCTTGCGACATCAATTGGTCGTCTGAACGACCACTAGCATAGGCATCGCGCAACCTGCAGTAGATACCATTGAACTGAACAATTTTTTATTGCTCTTTTGCCAATGGTTTTTGCAGTGCCTGAGATCTCGTCTGCGATCAGGCGGACTGCTCTCGTTGTACTCGGCAACCACCTTTGACCAGTACTCGTCGTATTTTTTATTGTTCCCATCGATCGGGTCGAGGGAGTTATTCAACCATGCACTGATCTTTCCACGCGAGAAACCAGATCGTCAAACCATGCAGGGAACTGCTAATACCAAAAAGCTACTGAGTTGTGCCTGTCCCATACCAGGCAAGTGGTTGGTACGTTTACAATTCGTATAGAGACACAGCACAAGGTTCTTGTCCTTATGAACCAATAGTGAGGAACATTCACATACCCTGGTGCGCACCGCACCCTCTCCATACAATCCAATCCTCACTACTGATCCCTTTTATCGGTTTTCTTGTCAAAACGGTTTTCATTATAACTTCTCATGTATTTGACCATTTCAAGTTTAATGTGGATATTCAGTATATGAGTCCTAGGGTGACAAAAGCATATATATGAAGGTTCAATAACAAGAGGGGTTTTATGATTCATTAGGGAATATCTACTCATGTCATTCAAACATAACTTGTATTTTAACTAAACATGCATAGTAAGAAACAGTGAATATACTTCATGTGAAAATATTGGGTGAGACATGATCAAAGGAATGAGGCTTGCCTTGCAATGTGGGGTCTAAAAACTCAGACGGATCTTCAAGGACTTCTTCCGCTCCTTCAGCTTCTGACTCTGCGGCAATCAGACAACACACCAACACATACCACATAAGCATACTGAAAATAGTTTCTATAGAAAATATTAAGTAAATAAGTCATGTATGCAGGGGAAAAGGTTAGGGTAAGGTCACAAGGGCTCTGGTCGAAGAAACGGCTAAAAAGGATTGAACGTCGAAGGGTCGACATTCAGTTCATGGCTTTGACATAACTGGAAACTAGTCTTAGGATGGTTTTCTGGAGAAGTGATAGTAGAGAAAGTTGTAGATCTCAACTCCAGGAATCTAAGGGACAAGGTGGCATTTCAATTGCTCAACCAGAAGGGGTCAAACAAGGCTAATGCCAGTGGCTGACATGCACTGACATGGTGCTGGACATGGCCAGAAACTAGGGCATGGCTTAACTTTTGATCCAGGGCTCCAAATGATGCACCACTTTGTCTGGGAGGTAGGCATTACTAACAGGAACAATATACTCAACAGGCACAAGGGCTGAAAGTGGCCGGAGGGTGGCCAAATCCGGCGATGAACCACGGTGGCCTGGACATGAACTGAGTTACTGGACAGTGATCTTGGCATAGGCATAACTCACAATCTAGGCAGATCCAGGTGTCGAGCTTGTGGACAATATTGCTCAGGGTACTGGAATCTATCTAAGGGACAAGGTTTCAGGTGCTGGATCGGCCGGGAACAAATTCCGGCGACCAGCGCTGGAGAAGACGACACTGGACAAAGGGGGTTTTCGATTCAGGGCGAATGAGCTCAATTCCAAGCTTGGGGATGATCTCTAGGGCACAACAAAGCTACTGGAGAGGTTAATTTCATTGGATATCGGCCGGAGAAGCTTGGCGCCGAAGTCCGGCGAACGGCCGAGGTTCGAATTTGGGATTTCTTCGATTTGGGCTTAATTGGGGATTCTGGTTCCACAGGCTTGCTAAGAAATGGCTAAGGATCAATTTCTACTACTGGTACGAGAGCTAATTCGGGATGAAATGGCTAGCATTGGGGAAACAGGGCAATTGGGCCTTTCCGGCGATCACCGGCGATGGGGATCGATCTGGTGCAATTGGTTGCTTGGGCACGGGAAGATGGGTGTGGGGAACTTACTGGTGAACCCGGATTGGAGAGATGGGCTATGGTTTGCTCTGGCGACGGTGGCTCCAGAAACAGCTCGCCGGAGAAGAAAGGGAAACAGTGAAGAACCGGGAATTTGGCTAAGTCCTGGCGTTGTATTTCTTCACAGTGCTGAAGGGGTTTATATAGGCATTGAGGCGAAGCTTGCGAGGGGGAACGGCGAGAGAACTTGTGCCGGGGACGAGACCGGCCGGGTGCAGCTGGGACAGCGGTGACCGGCGATGTGATTGCGCACTGGCGGTGTAGCTGCTCTACAGGCTTTGTCGATTGCATTGGGACTTCACCAGTGATGGCGCAGATGCGGAGGCAGTAGCAAGGCTCCGGCAACGACACGTAACGCATGCAATTGCCACGGCAACGGTTGCGCGCGCGCGAAGACGATGCCCTGGAGCGCGGGCGTTTATCCGCTGGGCAAGGCGAGGCCACGGCGCTGGCACGTGCGCGGGAGGTGGTTTGGATGCTCACGAGTGCAGGCGACAAGAGGCGACGGCCGGCGGCGAGCAACTGCGGCGAGAAAACGCGGCACGGCAACGGCAATACAGCACTGGTCGAGGGCACGACCACGCGCTGGTCGAAAGGGCCTGAAAAGAATATTTGGGCTGTTCTGTAATTTCTGAAACTTATTCCAGGGGCTGTTCTGTGAGGATAATTTGAATAGGACTTGGGCCTGTTTGCAAATTTGGAGATCTGAGGGTCCGATCTGAAATCTGATTTCGCAGCTAAGTTGCAAAAGATTAGTGGAACTTATCTGGCCAAAGTTTGGTAAGATCGGGCAAGATCTGAAGGGTTTCGACAAAATTGGGGAAAACAGTTTAGGGTAAAACAGGGTAATTAGGGTTTTAAAATGGCGAGGCTTGAAACTCGGCTTTAGGGTGAGATTTTGGAGATGGTCCCGAAGGGAAAAATGTTCTGAACAACATTTAGAAGGGAATGGCTGAAGCAGATTAGGTTTTGGGGTCCAGATGTGGATTTTGGCTATTTTAGGGTTTAGCAAAAACAGGGGTGTTACAAATCTACCCACCTTAGAAACAATCTCGTCCTCGAGATTAGGGCAGGTCAGAGAATAGGAAGGGAAATTCTCGTCGGAGATCTTCTTCTTTTTCCCAAGTTGACTCCTCCTCTGAGTGATTGTTCCACTGGACTCTGCAGAATCGGAGGGTTCTTGACTTCAGCACTTTCTCTCTGGTTTCCAGAACTCTAATAGGGTATTCTTGACAAGATAAGTCTGGTTGAATCTCATTCTCTGTAGGAGATATCTGTTCTGTTGGTTTTCTCAAGCATTTCTTCAGCTGAGATACATGAAACACGTCATGAATTCCGCTCAGTTCTGGTGGCAATTCCAACTTGTATGCCATTTCACCTCGCTTTTCCAGAATTCGATATGGTCCCACATATCTAGGTTTTAACTTTCCCTTCATCTGGAATCTTCGAACTCCTTTGTATGGCATAACCTTGAGATACACATAATCGCCCTCTTCAAAAGATAGCTCTCTTCTACGGTTATCCGCATAGCTTTTCTGTCTAGATTGAGCTGTTTTCAGTTTTTCTTGTATGATCCTGACGTGGGCTGTGGCTTCTTCTACCAATTGGGGTCCTAGATGTTGTTTTTGACCAATTTCTGTCCAATACAGAGGCGTGCGGCATCTTCTTCCATATAGGGCTTCATATGGTGCCATTTGCAGGCTTGCTTGGAAACTGTTGTTGTAGGTGAATTCTGCATAAGGTAGAAATAACTCCCAAGAGTCTCCATAGTCCAAAACACAAGCCCTCAACATATCTTCCAAAATTTGGTTCACTCTTTCCGTCTGACCTCCAGTTTGAGGGTGGTAAGCAGTACTGAACTTTAATTTTGTGCCCAGGGCTTTCTGCAACTCTTGCCAAAATCTTGAAACAAACTGGGCTCCTCTATCGGAAACGATAGCCTTCGGCACTCCGTGTAGGACAACTATTCTGTTGAGATACAGCTCTGCTAAATCCTTAGCTGTATATAGGGTCTTCACTGGGAGAAAATGTGCTACTTTTGTTAATCTATCAACTATGACCCATATAGAATCAAATCCTTTCTTCGTCCTTGGTAGTCCCACAATGAAATCCATTCCGATTTCGTCCCACTTCCACTCTGGGATTTGTAAAGGTTGTAGCGGTCCCGCAGGCTTTTGATGTTCTGCTTTCACTCTTTGGCATGTGTCGCAAGTTGCGACAAACTTGGCAATCTCTCTCTTCATTCCTTTCCACCAAAAATTTTTCTTCAAGTCCTTGTACATTTTGGTGCTGCCTGGGTGTATGGAATATGGGGTCTGATGAGCCTCTTGCATGATTAAGTCTTTGATCTCGTGGTCATTCGGAATGCAGATACGGTCATCGTACCATAGAATTCCCTGTTCATCTTCTCGAAGGTTGGTTGTATCTTTGCTCTTCATGTCCTCCTTCATCTCTTGAAGATCTGGGTCAATTGCTTGAGCTTGTCGGATTTTATCCTTCAACTCACATTCCATCTTTAGCGTAGCGATGGTTCCTTGGTCCACTAATTCTAATTGCAACTTTTCGAAATCCTTGATCAGTTGTGTCGGCACTTCTAGCTGTGTTATCTGGTTGTAACGAGACTTCCTGCTCAAAGCATCAGCTACTACATTGGCTTTTCCTGGGTGATAGTGGATCTCTAGATCATAATCTTTGATCAGTTCTAACCATCTTCTCTGCCTCATATTCAACTCCTGTTGCGTGAATATGTACTTCAGGCTCTTATGATCCGTATAAATTTCGCACTTACTGCCTAGTAGGTAGTGTCTCCATATCTTTAGTGCATGTACGACAGCAGCTAGCTCCAGATCATGTGTTGGATAATTCTCCTCATGAGGTCGTAGCTGTCTAGAAGCATAAGCTATCACTTTCCTTTCTTGCATCAATACACATCCTAATCCTTGTTTGGAGGCGTCACAGAAGACTTGAAAATCCTTCTTGACGTCCGGCAGTATCAGGATTGGTGCAGTTGTCAGTCTTTTCTTCAGTTCCTCAAAGCTTCTTTCACACTCCTCGGTCCAATTAAAAGGGGCATTCTTCTTCAGTAGCTGGGTTAGCGGTTTGGTGATCTTTGAGAATCCTTCTACAAATCTTCGATAATATCCCGCTAATCCCAAGAAACTTCTAACTTCTGTTGCGGTTTCAGGTTGTTTCCAATCGGTAACCGCTTGTATCTTCAACGGGTCCATAAATATTCCTTCGCCTGAGATAATATGTCCTAAGAAAGAGATCTTCTTCAGCCAAAAAGCACATTTGCTAAACTTGGCATATAGCTGGTGGTCTGCCAGTTTCTGTAGCACAATCCTCAGGTGATGTGCGTGTTCCTCCTCCGTCTTAGAGTAGACAAGGATATCATCCACAAATACAATGATGTATTTATCCAGGAATTCCATGAGGATCTTATTCATTAGATTCATGAATACCGCGGGTGCATTAGTTAATCCAAAGGGCATCACTGTGAACTCATGCAACCCATATCTGGTTACGAAAGCAGTTTTAGGAATGTCCTGCTCTCGGATCCTTAACTGATGGTATCCCGATCTCAGGTCTATTCTTGAGAATACTTTAGCTTCTCTGAGCTGGTCAAAAAGGTCATCTATCCTTGGTAAGGGGTATTTGTTTTTGATGGTCATGTCGTTTAGCTTGCGGTAGTCTATGCAAAGTCGCATACTACCATCTTTCTTCTTAACAAAGAGCACTGGGGCTCCCCATGGTGATGAGCTGGATCTGATGAATCCTTTTTCTTCCAATTCAGCTATCTGCTTCTTCAATTCCTCTTGCTCATGGCCTGTCATCCGAAACAACTTTCTAGCATATGGCGCAGATCCGGGTTTCAGTTCAATAGTGAACTCTATATCCCTATTTGGTGGCAATCCGGGAAGTTCTTCTGGAAAGACTTCCGGGTACTCGTTGACAATCGGTACCTCTTCAAACCTCACTTCCTCAACGCAGTTCAATCTCTGCAGGTGGTCGCAGATTGGAGTTCTGTCTGCATGGAATGTAATTTGCTTTCCACTGGCATTTGTCAGGGTGATTGTTTTCTTCTCACAATCCATCAATCCCTTATGCTTGGCCAGCCAATCCATTCCGAGAATGACATCCAATCCTTGAAGGTTTAGAACTAGCATGTCTGCCAGGAATTCTAGATTGCCGATACAGAAGGCAACATTTCTACAGATAGAATTAACAATCATCCTAGCGCCAGGTGACTGAATGATGATAGGATGCTCTAAAGCAACCACAGGTAAGTTATTACTCAACAAGCAATCTTTTGACATGAATGAATGAGTTGCACCGGGATCAAATAGAACAACTGAAATCTGAGAGGAGATCAAGAGTCTACCGATCACGACGTCAGTTGCCTCTCCTGCTTCTGTAGCAGTCACGAAGTTGAGTCTTCCTCCGGTGGTTGGTGTTCCTCTTCCTCTGTTGGTTTGGAATCTTCCTCCTCTAGCTTGTAGTGCTCCTCTGGCAATAGTTCGTGCAGGTGCAGGGGATTTGGCTGCCTGAGCTTTGGCAACGCTGGGAGGTAAATGCCGAAATGGACAAGTCTCTCTGTGATGTCCTCTTCTGCCACAATGGAAGCATTCTGCATTCTTCAGTGTACAGTCTCTATAGAGGTGACTCCCTTTGCATCCGGGGCATGTTAGAGTTGTTGGCGATGAAGTCCTCTGGGGTCTTGGTGGTGCGGGTGGTCTGAAAGCGGCTCTGGCATATGGCGCTGGTCTTCCTCGGCTAGAATTTCCTTGAAATGGATATGCTACACTTTTCCTCTTGCGGTCCTCTTCTACTACGCCTCTTTTCTCCTCCATTTTAAGTACTCGATTCACAAGGACTTGGAAATCCGTGAACTCGTGCGTTGACAAGTGATACTGGTATGAGTTTTGTAGGCCTTCACAGAATCTGTCGATCTTTCGCTCTTCTGTCATGATGTCTTCTGGTGCATACCTGGCCAATTTGACGAACTCATGCAAATACTGCTTCACCGTCCTTCCTCCTTGTCTTAGATTCAGGAATTCTCTGCGTTTGGCTTGGATAGCTCCTTTGGGGACATGGTATCTACGGAACTGTTCCTTGAATTCATTCCAGGTAATTGAATTCTGATTAGGGTGTACCGTCTTGTAATTCTCCCACCACGCTGCAGCCGATCCTGTGAGCTGATGGGGTCCATATAGCAGTTTCTCTTCATCACTACACCTGACGGTATCCAATTTCCTTTCGATCTCTCTTAACCAATCGTCTGCCACAATTGGGTCTTCAGTGCAGGAGAAAGTTGGAGGACGTGTCTTCTGGAAGTCTGTCAGTCTTGCTCCAATGTTCGAACCTTCCTCGCGGCGGGTTGCGGAGTTTTGCATTAGTTGTTCCAGAATTTGACCCTGTACCTCTGCAGATCTCTGTCTGTTTTGCTCCATCCATATTAATATTTCCGTCAGATTTCCTCCTTGCGGTACTGAGGCTGATGAATTTGGCTGATCTGAGTCATCTCTAGTCCTTCTTGTTGATGCGTTTCTTGGGACTTCTTCTGAGCCTTGGATTCTACCTCTGGTGTTCACCATTCTGTTTTGCCAAGATAATTGAGACAAGACTACTAATTCAAGAGAGCACAGATTGAACATAAGCTGAAAGAAAAGATCAATCCAAGAGATTGGATTGGAACATGCAATTTCCATTTTCAAAGATTTTCTAAAGATACAAGGTTTTCACCTTTACAGCTTTGGAGTTACCAACAAACAATACAAACAAGGCAGCTACTACAACAAGAGCTAAAGACTAACGGTTACAAGGGCTAGAGCAGAAGGGTCAAGCTGAAGAGAAAACTACGATCTCCTGTCGGTCTTGGAAGAACTGCAAGGTTCCACTTCTTCAGGGTCTTCCTCTTCTTGATCTTCGTCGGCATCCATAGGGTCCCATTGCATGTCATTGTCTTCTTCTTCCTCAGATGAATCGTTGGTGTTGCAGGTAGCAATCTCTTTTCCTTTGCCTTCAGGAACTTCCTTCCCTTTCGCGAGAGGATACTCTGGTGCAGGGGTGTTGATCACAATGCCACGCGAAGCAGGCGTGAAATAACCCAGGTAATCCCTAGGTCTTCCCACACTCTTGCGGGCTGTGAGTCTTATCTTCAAGCGGTTCCTCTTGTTCACCGATCCTTCGTCTTCGACTTCTCGAGCTCTGCTAGGTTCAGCCAACTCCTGAATCTGTTTCTCCTTCTCTTGGAGTTCTGAGCGAACTTTCGCAAGCGCTCCTTCGAGATAGTGACGATCATCCCGAGCATTCTCATGCTCATGCAGCAACCGAGTGTAGCTTGATTCCAGGACTTGGACTACATCTCTGGTTTTAGTCAGGATGGCGTCTCTCTGGTTGTTGGAGGGATGAACAGTTCGACGATCCGATCCGGGAACTTGGTAGGGGACAAAGCAGAAAGGAGAACCTATAAGAAAGTCATCGTACAGCTGACGGATGGTACCTATAGCACGACGAGCAGCGTCTTGGATAGCATCTTCTTCTTCTTCTCTACGAGCTTCCTTTCTTGTTGATCCTCTCCCGATCTCTGGGATCTCGTACACAATCACCGAGGCACGGAAGCCAAAAGGTCTACCATCGACTTCTTCTCGACGGACGTAGTATACGGGTCGCTGGTTGTCTCTTGCTCCCAGAAATTGTAACATCATCCAAAGCATCAATGCCCATGCTCCCAACTCGTCTCCGTGAATCAGCTTCTTACCAGGGGCCATCTGCGATGATGAGACACGGAACACTTAAAAGTAGGAAAACGGTTTTGAAAATTTTCAAATAGTACTCATTATGCTTTTCTTAAACAAATTAGGTTTTTCACAATTAGATTTTTACCAAATAATCTAGCGATTCTCTACTTTAGGGACGCCCATTCTAGTAAGGGTCACGACCTACAGTCAAGCTTCATGCTCTGATACCATTCGCTGTGAGACCCCCATTTGAGGATCACCTTGGTAACCGCCCAGGTAGGTTACACACAGCAGGATGACACATGAGCTCCAAACCAGACAAGCATAATAATAACATTAAACAGGTAGCAGGCCAGCTTGGCCAATATTACATACCCAAAGCACCGAAAATGGCGCTAAGTAGAGTTGCTAAGAAAATAACAAGTTTATCAGAACCAGAGTCGGTATCTAGGTACCGAACACACAGCATAAAGCACAAAGCAACGACAAAAAGCTTGATTTCCATCCGCAGCGGGGTTGAAGTGGCTCCTCCCACATCTGACTTGACTTGGTGCGCAATCCTTCTAGAACGTGGGCTCGTCCGGGGCATTTCCATCTTCTTCCTGGAACTCATAACTGAAGGAATCGGGATCCTCGAATCCCTCTTCTACAGTTGGATGTAAAATGCAAGGGTGAGCACTTGGTGCTCAGCAACACTCATTCCGGGGATTAATGTAATTGTACTTACATGAGAGTGAAATATATGATTCCGGGGTTTTGGTTTCATATGGATAGAGATATATAGATTTCCAAGTCATTTGTTTGTTAAAACAGAACTTTATCATGAAAACGATACTTTAAACATTAAACAAGTTTTCAATAAAACATTAGATGTAGTGGTCTCCCATGAGTCACTACTTTGTTAACCGCATTATGAAAACATTCCAAAACATTACTTGTGCTATAACCCATGGATAACATCCACTACGAAAAGACTCCTGAACCTGGGAGTACAGAGTATCTGACACTTCTTTTACGCTTTGCAAAGGTGTACCTCTTTTTAAATCCACTGGTTCACTCGGCTTTCAAGTCGGATCAGCTCCATGTGACTTATACACATGTGACAAGGCCGAGATCACACAACGCTTTACAGTTCAGTATTAACAGTATCCCTGCCCGGTAAATAGACAATTAAGTCTCAAGTACCGTTGTGGGTCTTACCCACTGCCTTACTTCCTAGCCTCTCTGGTCTATGTTCCCTCAGGACACATAGCCTTGGTCTATGTCCACGCGAGACATACGACCATTTAAGATTACAGCCGCTCACGGCTTAATCAGGTCTAGGGCGCCTTCCTTCATTTACGCCTTTTTCTCTCATCATTTTTCTGACTCACATCACTCATGGCCGAACCTTGGCCTTCCAGTTTCCACGCGAGAAACCAGATCGTCAAACCATGCAGGGAACTGCTAATACCAAAAAGCTACTGAGTTGTGCCTGTCCCATACCAGGCAAGTGGTTGGTACGTTTACAATTCGTATAGAGACACAGCACAAGGTTCTTGTCCTTATGAACCAATAGTGAGGAACATTCACATACCCTGGTGCGCACCGCACCCTCTCCATACAATCCAATCCTCACTACTGATCCCTTTTATCGGTTTTCTTGTCAAAACGGTTTTCATTATAACTTCTCATGTATTTGACCATTTCAAGTTTAATGTGGATATTCAGTATATGAGTCCTAGGGTGACAAAAGCATATATATGAAGGTTCAATAACAAGAGGGGTTTTATGATTCATTAGGGAATATCTACTCATGTCATTCAAACATAACTTGTATTTTAACTAAACATGCATAGTAAGAAACAGTGAATATACTTCATGTGAAAATATTGGGTGAGACATGATCAAAGGAATGAGGCTTGCCTTGCAATGTGGGGTCTAAAAACTCAGACGGATCTTCAAGGACTTCTTCCGCTCCTTCAGCTTCTGACTCTGCGGCAATCAGACAACACACCAACACATACCACATAAGCATACTGAAAATAGTTTCTATAGAAAATATTAAGTAAATAAGTCATGTATGCAGGGGAAAAGGTTAGGGTAAGGTCACAAGGGCTCTGGTCGAAGAAACGGCTAAAAAGGATTGAACGTCGAAGGGTCGACATTCAGTTCATGGCTTTGACATAACTGGAAACTAGTCTTAGGATGGTTTTCTGGAGAAGTGATAGTAGAGAAAGTTGTAGATCTCAACTCCAGGAATCTAAGGGACAAGGTGGTATTTCAATTGCTCAACCAGAAGGGGTCAAACAAGGCTAATGCCAGTGGCTGACATGCACTGACATGGTGCTGGACATGGCCAGAAACTAGGGCATGGCTTAACTTTTGATCCAGGGCTCCAAATGATGCACCACTTTGTCTGGGAGGTAGGCATTACTAACAGGAACAATATACTCAACAGGCACAAGGGCTGAAAGTGGCCGGAGGGTGGCCAAATCCGGCGATGAACCACGGTGGCCTGGACATGAACTGAGTTACTGGACAGTGATCTTGGCATAGGCATAACTCACAATCTAGGCAGATCCAGGTGTCGAGCTTGTGGACAATATTGCTCAGGGTACTGGAATCTATCTAAGGGACAAGGTTTCAGGTGCTGGATCGGCCGGGAACAAATTCCGGCGACCGGCGCTGGAGAAGACGACACTGGACAAAGGGGGTTTTCGATTCAGGGCGAATGAGCTCAATTCCAAGCTTGGGGATGATCTCTAGGGCACAACAAAGCTACTGGAGAGGTTAATTTCATTGGATATCGGCCGGAGAAGCTTGGCGCCGAAGTCCGGCGAACGGCCGAGGTTCGAATTTGGGATTTCTTCGATTTGGGCTTAATTGGGGATTCTGGTTCCACAGGCTTGCTAAGAAATGGCTAAGGATCAATTTCTACTACTGGTACGAGAGCTAATTCGGGATGAAATGGCTAGCATTGGGGAAACAGGGCAATTGGGCCTTTCCGGCGATCACCGGCGATGGGGATCGATCTGGTGCAATTGGTTGCTTGGGCACGGGAAGATGGGTGTGGGGAACTTACTGGTGAACCTGGATTGGAGAGATGGGCTATGGTTTGCTCTGGCGACGGTGGCTCCAGAAACAGCTCGCCGGAGAAGAAAGGGAAACAGTGAAGAACCGGGAATTTGGCTAAGTCCTGGCGTTGTATTTCTTCACAGTGCTGAAGGGGTTTATATAGGCATTGAGGCGAAGCTTGCGAGGGGGAACGGCGAGAGAACTTGTGCCGGGGACGAGACCGGCCGGGTGCAGCTGGGACAGCGGTGACCGGCGATGTGATTGCGCACTGGCGGTGTAGCTGCTCTACAGGCTTTGTCGATTGCATTGGGACTTCACCAGTGATGGCGCAGATGCGGAGGCAGTAGCAAGGCTCCGGCAACGACACGTAACGCATGCAATTGCCACGGCAACGGTTGCGCGCGCGCGAAGACGATGCCCTGGAGCGCGGGCGTTTATCCGCTGGGCAAGGCGAGGCCACGGCGCTGGCACGTGCGCGGGAGGTGGTTTGGTTGCTCACGAGTGCAGGCGACAAGAGGCGACGGCCGGCGGCGAGCAACTGCGGCGAGAAAACGCGGCACGGCAACGGCAATACAGCACTGGTCGAGGGCACGACCACGCGCTGGTCGAAAGGGCCTGAAAAGAATATTTGGGATGTTCTGTAATTTCTGAAACTTATTCCAGGGGCTGTTCTGTGAGGATAATTTGAATAGGACTTGGGCCTGTTTGCAAATTTGGAGATCTGAGGGTCCGATCTGAAATCTGATTTCGCAGCTAAGTTGCAAAAGATTAGTGGAACTTATCTGGCCAAAGTTTGGTAAGATCGGGCAAGATCTGAAGGGTTTCGACAAAATTGGGGAAAACAGTTTAGGGTAAAACAGGGTAATTAGGGTTTTAAAATGGCGAGGCTTGAAACTCGGCTTTAGGGTGAGATTTTGGAGATGGTCCCGAAGGGAAAAATGTTCTGAACAACATTTAGAAGGGAATGGCTGAAGCAGATTAGGTTTTGGGGTCTAGATGTGGATTTTGGCTATTTTAGGGTTTAGCAAAAACAGGGGTGTTACATCTGGAGCACGAAAAATCGAAATTTAATAACAAAGTCTGCGATAGCGGAATTTAGTAGTTAGATGAGCACTCACAAGTCGCATGTCGTCATGTTGGGACCAGAGCATTCGTTTACGCTGTGCCCCAGCCCTTCGTTCGCCTTTGCCAGCGTTGTCGTCGGCCTCGATCACTCCCGGGGCCGAGCTATGCGGACTCCCGGTATCCGATACGGACGTGGACTGGGAATTTTTGCTCGGTGGTTGAGGAGGCGACATTCCTGCATACATGGTCGGAGTTCCAATGTAATGAGGATTTTGGCCGTAAGGGCCGTAGGGGGATTGCGCGTACGGATATGCATATGGATGTGGTTGGCCGTATGGAGGGGGTGCAACGTACGGTGGATAGCACATCGGGTATGGTAGGGGAGGGGGCTGAAAACTGGGCGGATTTTGACTGTTTGGCGCTTGGGAGTTCTCCTCATCTAAATTTGGTTCGCCAAACTAATTAACATAACCGCCGGGGGGATTATTGGCCATTGAAAATTTTTTCGAAAAATACTGGATGAACAGGAGAGTGCAAAGTGTGTGAGTTTTGGTTTGCTTGAGGGTAAATGAGCTGAAAATTGGGCATATATATAGGCAGGGGGTCACACAAATTTTCAGGAATATTTTGCAATTTTTTTGGAATTTTTTGGATTTTTTATGAATTTTTAACCTCAGAAATGAATAAAATAACTTCAACGGCTATTTTTAAACGGCTTAATTTAAACGGCTATTTTTTAAGTCACTGACAGGTGGGACCGAGGGGACAAAATCTTCAAACGGCTATTTTTCCCAACCCCAGCTCAAAACCGCCACTGACATGCGGGCCCTCTACACACGCGGGCCCACCTGACAGCGACCCAGCACGCGCACGAAACGCGTTCACACCAGCCCACGCGTTTTGTGGGGCCCACCGCGCCTCGTCCCGCACCTCCACACCGCACACACATTCACTGTCACGTGGCCCCGAGATGCATTTGGGCTCACCTGTCAGTACGATTTCACGGGAGGGTACGAAGCCACCGTTTCTCGCGCCGTGGGCCCCGCAAACCGCGTGACGATGCGTCCCCGCGTGCTCCAACGCAGCCGCTTCGCCCAATCACGCGTCGCGGGCCCCACTTGTCAGAGCGTCACCGTTGCAGCTTCGCCTGCCGTCGTCTCTCTCCTCTCGCGATTTTTTTATTAATATTTTCCGGTGGGACCCACTTGTCAGGGCGTCGAGGCGACGGCGTTGGAGAGAGCCTAATATAGCATGTTGTAAAATTTCAAGCCCAAATTCGATCAAATTTGAGAAAAATAAAAAATAAGAATGGAGAATTTCTTGTGAACAATGACTTTTTGTTTTTTTCATTTTGTTTTATGTTCTTATTTCTTATCAGTCATGAATTTCTCTCTTTCTATATTTTTTCTTGTAGCACCGATCAAATTTTGACTTGAATTTTATGGAAAAATAGATGAATTATAGGGTTATTTACTTAATTTTTTTGTGAATTTTTCGTGATGATAGAGTAGGTTAACTGGAATAATTAGTATGTTAACATCCAATTGAGGATTTGTATAAAATACTTGTCCATATATGAAATTGTGAATAACTGTAGTTGAATAAAAAGAACACGAACAGAACATCTGTGTTCTGTTTGTTATGAGCAAAAACATACAAGAAATTCATTAACATCCTTAAGTTCTTCCGTTAAGTCTATAAATAGTGTGTACTAATACCTAAAATGAGAAACCAATCTAACAAATGCTATTTTTCTGATTATTTTTTAGCATTTTTGCGGCAACTCACTAGCAAAATCATCGGTTAGATTTACAAAATACTGTATTAGTGGTAGATAAAAAACGAGTTCAGGTTAGCATTGTGCATAAACTCTAGAAAATAAGAAAAGAACAGCAGAAGCCATGCAGATTCGGGGAGAGTAATGCGTTCATGAGAAGATAGAATAACCAAAAGCGCGCACGCATGTAAAATGAAGCCATGAAGGGGATTACGCAGACATATCGATATAGATTAACGCACAAGTCAAAGCGGACCAAAAAGATTTTGGATTCGAGTGGCCTGAAGCTGTGCAGTAGCAGTAACACACCGTTTCCAAGTAAATGGAGGCTTGCAGGAAAGCCTGCCAGGGAGGAGCGTTTCTGTACCTCCCAAACCCCGTGAGCCTCGTGAAGCAGCAGTAATTCAGTCTCTATTTTCCTCAAAAAACAAAATGTTTTTCCTTTCAAATTCGCTATAAGCTCTCTTTCTCGGCGATGCTCAGAATTGTAGACCATCAAAAATCTCAAGTCCAATCAAAATGTTCTTATAAGGACCCTAAAATGACACTAATCAAAAACCCTGAAATGGACACTTCATCGATTCAGATTCTACGTCATTTTTTAGTTGTATTATTTATTTCCCTTTCTTCTCTCCAATCATCCATTCTCACATAAAACTAAGCATCGAAACTATCAACATCCAAAGGAGAAAAAAAAAATACAAAATTTGACAAAGGAATATAAAATCGAACCGCACAAGCCCTCCGGCGGTCGCCGCCGGTCACCGCTTGTAGCACTGCACATGCAAGAAGAAGCCTCCCGGCGACTGCCCTCTCTTGGCCAGCTCCTCGTCCAACCAAACCCTCCCGCCATCCCCCGCCCCGCGCGCCTTCACCATGAACTGTGCGCCGCCGCCGCCGCCAAACCACCAGTCGTGCACGTCCCACATGACCTCCACCACCGCGCCATCCGCCAGCACCGCCGTGCGATTCCCTCGGAAGTTCCACTTCACCCGCCGCGCCTCAACCACTTTCTTCCCGTCGATGGCCACCGCCACCAACCCCTGGTCCCTCGCCTCCCACTCCTCCCCCCGGCACACCACCGTCACCTCGTGCTCCGCCCCGTCGTCGCGGAACCTGCACCGCGTGGTGTGGGACACGGCGGCGGCGGGGGAGGACGCGCGGAGCTGCTCGCGGCGGCTGAGGAGGGCGCGCCGCGGGGCGGCGGCGAAGCGGCGGGCAAGGTCGCGCGCCGCATCGCCGCCGCCGAGGAGGAGGGCGAGCTCGGCGTCGGCGACGACGGCAAGGTAGTAGTCGCGGGAGGGCTCCTGGGAGGACGGGGAGGTGTACTTGGCGTCCGCGGTGTCCCAGTAGATAGCCACGACGGTGCCGGCCTCGGTGACGAAGGACCGGCTCCCACGCTTCTTCTGCAGGAAGTGGTGGGTGCTCGCCGGCATCAGGGTCACGCTTGTCCGGCGCGGCGTGACCGCATTAGCAGCCACTGCGGACGGAGATGAGCCATCATCGATGGCCACGGCAAGGCCGGCACCGACGACGCTCCGGGTCCACGTCACCTTGATGAGAAGCTCCTTGCGCGAGGACAGCGCCGCCTTGTAAACGCAAGTGGTCGATGCCTGCAGAGACCGGTCGAGGGTGCCGCCGGCTACAGAAGAGGAGGAGAGGCCGACGGAGCTGTCGCCGAAGCAGGAGAAGTCTCGCATTTCCCGATTCTTGGGAGGAAGAAGGAACGATACAGAGAGCTGCACAGATGGAAAAGGTGGTGTTTGGGAGTTATCGGAGAGAAGACAGTACAGTGCAGGTACAAGACCAGAATGTTTTTTGTTTTGGATCCCGCCCAGTTACGTAATCGTAATCGTAACCGTACAAGGGCCTAGGCCAGCCGAGTCAAACGTATGTGGTAGATGTACATGGATTTCATATTTTCTCATTTTAGTTGGACAAGGTTAGTGGTAAATGTATATGCCGTGAGGTGCGCCTGCATTTAAAGCAAACTATCAACTCTTCTTTGCTCTTACAAATCATGAGCGATGACACCTTCCCGTTAGGTATAATAACACTCCACCCTTTATGTTATTTTCCGTATTGTATTGCACTGTAATGCAACTGAATCTTGTAAGAACGAATAGTGTGTGCAAAAATCAGGACGTTTTTTTTTTAACAGTCATGTTGCCTACAAATAAGTTTGATTAATTCTCCCCTCATCTACCAACAATATAAAACAGTAACATGAGCCTTTTTGTGGGATAGACCACACTATCCAGGATGCTTATCATGTATGCAGATTCTCTAGATTTATCGTGACTCCCAACAAATAATCGTTGCACTTGTCATTCAACATCTGGATTCAGAATTTAAGTATCTAACCATACTTACATTGATGGTGATTCTTTACTAAAATATTTTTTGGACATCTCTCACCAGATAGGTGGGGTTCAGGCTTCAGAAAAACACCATCATGTGCATAAGAAAACTGGAGATCATTTTAGACTCACATGTAAGGATGATTTGTATCTCTCAATAAAAAAATGTAAGGATGATTAATCAGGAATAAAAAATTCTGATACCTAACGAGACTGCATATGAATGTTGACATGAGCCATATGACGCGCCATACATGGTGCGTGATGCCACGCTTGCCAGCGACAGAAATGATTAGCTATGCAGTATGTTTTGTTTTCATGTGGTTGCTGTCCTACTCCTAACTAATGCATTGTTTCTATGTTTTTTCTTTCATTTGTTAGATGTAAATTGTATACGAAATTTTTTTTGTGTAGTAACTTCTATAGTCATCTGCTTCTTGGTGTATCTCAGCTTACACATTTAGAATTTTTTATGCAAAATTTAATGACTTTGGATATCACTTATACAAAATAAGTTTTCTACATAATTTTTGACCAACCTCAACCAGGAAGATGTTGATTAAAATAACGCCAAAATGTCAAACAGCAATAAATTTCTGCCTAATTAAACTAAATGGTGAAAAAGACACGAAGTAATACCATGAACATTATGCCTTGACCGAAGAACGGTGCATGTCTTGTTTTAATCCCGTACTAGCAGTTTAATTGCTTGTGCTAACATTGATTGTATTTTGACTCAAGATCAAACATATCTGAGCTTTTGCAAAATGCAAACAAGGCAAACCAAAATTAACCAAACTCACACATGTTTGGGTTGAATCTACTCCTGGTTTTTGTGGGCTGATGACCTTCATGCCTCCTAATTAACAAAATTCACCATTGTTATTTATTTCTTTGTTTGTTCGTAGTCATTCCGGTCCTTTACGAAGACCTGGCTTGGACACAGATCGTTACATATAAAAAGAAAAGAAGTGAAAAAAAAAATGAAATTATGGAGTGAGGGTCTACGTCTCATAAATTTATTTTGCTGTGCGAGTTCAAGCATCACATCACATCAACTGCAGCAACTACATTTAATTCGTGGACTAGTAAATTTTAATCGCTCAACTGTCACACTGTAACGAAAGAACCGGTCACGCTGGACTACACTGACCATGCACGCCACGACACAGATGATCATTTCACTTGCACAAATGAAACTGGCAGTAGAAAGATAATATGATCAGTAAAGTACCCTTTTCTTACAAGCAATTTTTTTCTGTGGCATTTGTGTTCAATTACTCTAGATCTCGCAATCTTTGGAATGTTTACAAATTTACGAGTTTGATAAGTGCGACGCACTATGCCGAGATGGGATTGCAGTGGGGGGCGTGGGAGATGCTTCAAAGTAGTTTAGTTTGATGTGTTTAGTTGTCTATATAATATTAAATCTGGTTTGTATGTGAGGAATAAGTTATGAATATACAATTAAATGGTGTTTGATTGATGTATGAAATTGTGTATTTGTTATATGGTTGATATAAGTATAAAAATATATAAGAAAGAAATACTACCAACACTAATTAATATTTTATTTCACTTTAATAGTTTTTATTCTATTTTAATTATTCTTAATCAACATTAATCTATGCTAAAAACTATTAATATACAATAATCACTCTCTAATTACACAAACTAAGAATCATTATTATTTCATATTCCACTTCAAAAATAGTTATTTTGGCATAATAGTCTTTAATCAATCTTAATTCATACTAAAAAGCATTATTATATATTAATTATTTTTTAATTACGTAATTAGGGCCAGACTATGGAGAAATTGTGGGCGGGAATGTATCTAGTGGGCCAGACTCACAACCACTTTTTGCATCTGTTTGTTCAAATTTAAAATCATGTGCAGACTGCATCACACGAGTCAGGCTAAATATGATATAAACAAAAGGCATGGTTAACGGACGTAATAAGACCGACATGTACGGTCGTGCCGAGGTCGTGTGACGGGAGAGGCATAGACAAAAGCTCCACTGCGCGTGGACTAACTATATGGTACTAGCGTTTTTGGAGTAATCGCTTGGGTAAGAACGGCAACGAATCGGCCTCTAGTGGGGTGCAAAACATAAATCAAGGCCTCGGAAAGTCGCAACAGCTATTTAGTCCATCACACGACCTGCTCGTTGATGAGACAGACGTGCGTTCATGACATTCATGCATTGCCGGCTTATCATTAGCTTCAGTGTTTTATTTGACATATTCTTTTCTTTTCGCCCTTTTTGCCCAATATTTGGACATCTAGAAAATAAAAATCTTTGTGCGAGAGGATTAATTGGTTCATGGAGAGTTTGGAGAGAGCCAAAAAATTCATGCATAATTATTTTGTCATTCTCAAATTCTAAAAAATCCATAAATAATTCATCTAACATTTTGTTGACAGGATTTAAATCATGACATATAATATAAAATGTCACACTAACGGAACTAGCAACTTATTGCAGAAAAGAAAAACTGTAAACTTTTTTAAGACAAAAGCGTAACAGCTCATAATGTGAGAATGCTAACATAGGTTGCCGTGAGATATTGCAAATTACAATATCTAACATTACTTGTGGGATGGCCAGATATTGTTTTTAGTTGTACTTGCAAAACAAAAGAAAAAAGTTTGGTAAGATCGCACAAGAGAAGATTTGGGCAGTGAAGTACAAAAATTATTAAATGAGATATTACAAAATTTTGGAATTTTTCACATACGACTATGTTCAAAGTCAAAGACACGAGCAAAGAAAGGGAGAAAAGTTCAAAAGCATTCATATGCCTTAGTTTTCGAAGCTTTTTTTTTTTTGACTCGGTGGGAAAACTATCATTCGCTGGGCGGACCCTCCTAGTTATCGATTTTGGTATTTTCATGGTCTCTACGGCTTGAGTATTTAAAGAAATTAGTTAAAATTTCACGTGATTGTATGATTAGTTTACATTATTCAAATTTTTGTCTTTATTTTATAAAAATATTTTTTTAATATTATAATAAAAATAGAGTTCGTTTTAGATACGATTTTCACATGAATTTATATTAAAATAAAGATATAATTAATTTTAGATATAATTTTTCATATAATAAATCTATACCGTTATAAATATAATGAACGAAATAAACATTTTTTGGGATTAATGCAGGAATTTATAGCAATTTTTCTTTTTCTATGATTAATGTGGGAATTTAGAGTATTTTTGTGTAGGGTTAAAATTAATGCGGTGTTTTTAATATCATCAAATTTTATTATATAATAGATTTGCACAGAGAATGATTATTTAAAATAATAATAAAAGCACACGTTATTTATATTTTTTAATTATTGTTCTTATCCCACAATGGTTGAGGACAAGACGGTAAAAATTGTGAGAGTCCACAACGGCGGCTAGAGATGTAAGTTGGGTCGTGCCGGGCTGGCACGGCACGGGTCCGTCGGGCCGGTGGCTTGTGTCGTGTCGTGCCGTGCCTGGGCCGGCCCGCGGGTTATCGGGCCGTGCCGATTTAGCCCATTTGCTCGGCGGAGAGGCCCGGCACGGCACTATAGCCCGCGGGCTGCAGCCTGTGCCGGGCTGGCACGGGCATGGCACGTTTCGAAGCCCGTCAGTCGTCGTTCGGTCATCTGGAGTGTCGCCGACGAGGATCATCGACATGTCGCAAAGGCACGGCCACAGAGGCGTCGCAGTGACGAGGCCAGCGATGGAGAGGACACAGGCGTCGGCAAGATTGGTGGCGGCGCGGGCAGAGATCTGCGGCGGCGCGAGAAGCGAGATCTGTGGCGGTGCGCGGGCCGAGATCTGTGGCGGCGCGGCACGCGGGCCGAGATCTGCAGCAGTGCGGGCGGCGCGAGATGTGCAATGCGGTGGGCGATGTCGCGGGCAAGCTCGCCCTGGAAGGCGGCTTCTGGAGCCGCGGCGGGAGCTTAAGAAGGAGCAACACGCCGCCCTCGAATAGCTCGTCGGCGAAGGACATCAGCACGTGCTCGGCGCCGCCGCAGCAGCATTATCAATGGTTGCCGTTGTGGAGAACTCGAAGCCGCCGTCGTAAAAGAGGTAGAGCGGCGCGCTATGGGAGAGATGATGGAACTGGAAGCAGCGAAGTGGTTCTCCATTCTTTTGTGTGGACTGTGGAGAGAGAGAAATTAATTGGAGTTTATAGGAAGGTGGTGGGCCTGCAGCGCAGCAGCGGTGCTGGACTGCGGAAGTGTGGAAGTGATTAAGTGAAGATTGAAGAAGAACAAGTGAAGAACTGCTGATTGCTGAACGCCTGAACTGAGGAACAGTCGAACTCGAAAAGAGGAAGTGTCGAAGTGAAGACTGAAGACTGATTACTGAAGAACAAGAACTGAAAATTGAAGAACAAACAGTAGTTAAACCAACAATAATTAAAAAATAGGATATGTTGAATTTAATAACTAATTAAGATACAATGTAGTATATGTTGAATTTAATAACATATATAATTATTTTATACATGACTAAAATGAATTTAAGAACATCTCGTTTCAACTTTCGAAACAATCAAGATCAACTCAAATCAAGATACAATATAGTTATTAGATGGATCAATATAAAGTTTAGTTAAACCAACAATAATTAAAAAATAGGGAAAAACATAATTAAAATATCATAGAAAATTCAAACAAATTCGCACAAATTTAAAAAAAATCATACATGAGAATATGAGATTAAACAATTGCAAACAAATTTTAGAAAATGAATGAGGTTAAAGCTTAATAATAAATACGAGAATAATTATATTACTTATATTATTATATGTAAATGTTATTGCCTCATTAAAAACCTAATTAAGTAAAACCCAATGGGATAAAACATTAGTAAGAAAAAAGAGTGCAATAATTAATTACAAATTAATCCGAATTAATATTCAACCATTCCAACTCGCTAGTGAATTCGGTGTCCTCCAAGTTATGTTGTTCTCTTGTGGAAGCGTTTCCCAATCTTTAAGACAGGTGATTGCCTCCACCATCTCGGGGGTTAACATTGATCTTCTGTCTTCAACAATTCTTCCGATCAAACTGAAAGTAGATTCGGAAGAAACTGTTGATACTGGAACAACCAAGACATCCCGCGCTAACTGAGACAACACAGGATATCGTCGTTAGTTGTTCTTCCACCACAAGAGAACATTGTTAGAGTTGTCAGGATCATTTGCAAACTCAGAATCCACAGAATGATCAATGTCGAGATAACGGTTGAGTTCCACTTGTGAACTCATAAGTGATGGTGTTGAAGGCGCTTCGCCTTGGCTAGAACTCTGCGAAGATGATCCGCCTCCGCCTCCTCGTAGTGACTTCCATAGCAAACTGCCAATCTTCCTCCCTGTCTCCGATTCTTGTGGCGTTGATGTCATTGGTTTTCGGTATGCACTTACAAACTTAGATTCATACAAACGAAAAACTCGAAAAATTTCATGAGTAACATGTGAATAACTTTCAGAATAATCAATATTTAAGACAGTACCTAATTGTTCCAAAGTAGATTGTAAACCAATTAATTTTAGTCTCGGATCTAAAATAAAAGCAAAATAATAGAGATGCGATATGCTTGTGAAATATTTTAAAATTTTTGTTCCATTTTTTGTACGACAACAAAAAAAGGGGGATCTGTTCTATATGATTCAAATAATTTTGCAATATCAAAAATATGATGTAAAACGAACCAAGATGTAGGATAATAAATACCAGACAATATTTTAGTAGATTCATAAAATAACTCCAAAAATTTGTAAAATCTATCAGCAATATACCAGATATAATCAGAAAGAAACTCACTATTCATTCAAACATTAATAAATAATGTTAAAATATCTTTGTATGGTAGTACTTGCTTTAACATGAGGTAAGTAGAATTAATTCCACCTTACTTTCATGTGAGTGCAAAATTTTCGAGGCCTCATATTATTGGCCTTACAGTAATTTTTAAATTCAGCTATACGTACATTTGAGGAAGTAATGTAAACAATGACTGAGCGAATAGTATCTAAAGGTGCGATCATTTCTTTCATACCTGCTTAAACGATAAGGTTGATAATGTGGCAGATCACCTTTGATGAAGAACATATCCTCCAACATATGACTCAAGTGCTGGAATCAATATGTCCATTGCCTTCGTATTAGCTGAAGCATTGTCAAGAGTAATAGAAACAATATGATTTTCTAACTTATATTCACTAACTACAGTTAATATACGATCGGCGATAGCTTCTGCAGTATGTGCAACATCTATTAATTTAAAATCTATAACTCTTTTATTTAAAGAATAATTATCATCTAAATAATGTGCAACTACGCTAAGATAATCCATTTTTTGATGGTTGGCGGACCAAATATCAGACATAAGTGCAAACGAAAATGTTACTTTTGAAAAAATTTCTTTTATTATTGCTACATATTTTTCATAATATACTAAAATATCACTTCTAGTAGTGGTTCTACTTACTTTTTTAAATTGAGGACAAAATCCTCTTTGAATCATATTTTCAAAAGCGGCACTTTCACCTATCCTAATTGGCAAATCTTCAGAAACAATAAATTTGACCAGTTCTTCCCTACCTACCATAGGGTCATAGTTCTATGTACTTACAGTGCCATCAGCGGTGAAACTTAACTGTGTTTGCTGACCGTGAGGACGTAGTTGTTTTTTTGCGTAATTTTTTCCGTGACGAAGTAAATGTCCGGTCCCAACTGTAGATGCAGCTGATAAGATTTTTGTACAAAATTTTACAAATAGCAGTTTGTACCTTTTTCCCACTCGGGTCGATAGACTCAGATGGATCAAAATATTGCCAACATTCTGACTTTTTTGATCTTTTGCTCCTTACTGAGTTTGATGTCATTGATGGCGTAGAAGCAGAGCCCGCCGTTGGAGGAGATGATATCGGATTAGATTCGATAGTCCCCTCAATGACACCAAAATTATCAATATTATTTTTCTCGGCACTGAAATTCTCAAAATCAACAGTGTTGCGATCCATATAGAAGTAAAAATAATATCTCAAAATAGAAAAAAATAAGTTTGAGCACAAAAATACCTTTTAAGGAAAAACAAATTCGTAGAGACTAGAGACCAAAAATTATTTTCATGAGAGTAAATATGATTTTTAGACAACAAGTCTGAATTTTTAAAAATAGAAAATATTTTTCTTAAAAATATATTACTCTTTGTCTCTTTACAACAATAAAAATGTTTTTTTTTTAAAAAAAATTTCTATAATATAAAACAGTGGAGTAAATATAAGTGTGTAACTATGTTAGATTGTGAAATTAAGGGAAAAACAATTTGTAGAAATCAAAAAATATTTTTATCAGTGTAAATATGATTTTTAGAGAACAAATCCAATTTTTTAAGAACAGAAAATAGTTGTTTTAAAAATAAAGTACTCTTTTCAGCAACAAAAAATGTTTTTTTAGAAAATAAAATAATTTCTAAAATAAAAAAACAGTGAGTTAAATTATAAGAATGAGACTATGAAAGTATGTAGTAAGGAGAGTGAGAGATTTTACTGAAATTTGGAAGATTGGAATGAGGTTGGAAGTTTTTGGGTGTGCTTCGGGGTATTTATAGAAGAAAGAATCCGATCGTTTCCTTCGCAGCTTCGCTCAGTTCATGAGTGCGTGACCTGCGTGGCTGCGTCCAACGGCTCATCATGCACACAATAGTACAGCACACATTTCAAAAATCCAACGGCTTAGTCCAAAACTCCAAATCGCGTGTGTGCCGTCCGTTCAAAATCCGGAAATTTCCGCCCGTTCCTCGCTTTTTGCGCCCGCGCCAAAGCATTGGCTGCACTGCCGCGCCTGCCGCCTCGTTTTGCGTTTCTCGGTTTTCGCGCCCTCGCCCGTTGCTGCGTTCTCATGCGATCACGGCGTCACGCACACGCACTGACGCGGTCACACACACGGCACATGCACTGACGCGGTCACGAGCTCACGGCGTCACGCAGTCATGCACACACACTCACAGTATTGGGCATTTGGGCCAGCCCGCTTGCTCACGGGCCTCTCCGTGCCGTGCCGTGCTGGACTGGCCCGCTTTGTAACGGGCCGTGTTGGCCCGGGCACGGTCTGAGGTTTCGTGCCCAGCCATGCCGCCCGTGGGCTGAGTTTCGCGGCCCGGCACAGCCCGTTTTCTTTCGTTCCGGGCTGGGCCGCATGCTGGGCCAAAATAGCGTTGTTCGGGTCGGCCCGGTAACGGCCCGGCCCGACTTACACCTCTAACGGCGTACCTTATCAGGATATTTTTGTTCAATTTTTGAAAATAAAAAAAGACCAGATATGCGGTGTAATTTTCTAACATAAACAAGTTTTGGAGGGTGGTATCATTTCGTAGCAATCCATCGAGAGATAAAATAGTCTTTTTTTTTACAATGACTTAAATATAAAATCCGACAAACTCAAAGTAGGGCGTGAAAAGCGATAGCGCGAAAACTATGTCGGCTATCTATAAAAGGCCAATGGCCCAACAAGACCTAAACCACTGGCAGCCCACTTCCCACCTCTTCCTCTCGCTCAGCACATCCCCAGCCCAGAGGCCCACACCACACCTCGCCCCTCTCTGACTCCTTAGCTCGCGTTTCGGTTAGTTATGTTGGTTGTTTCATTTTTTGGTTCTATCTTACGTATGTTAATTGGCACATCTCATCTGTTACTACTTTCCTTTCCTTTCCACGCACCGTGTATGTATGTAGTTATAGTGTACTTGCCTCCATTTTGATCATTATACTCGATACCAAGAAAGAAATTAAATAAAAGGTCTTTTCCTAGCTCAATCGACTAATTTCTTTGCTCTTCAAGTGTATCTGTCAATGTATCCTAGAGGCTTTGATGAGGACATCCTTCACATCAAAATCAGATGTCGTATGCAACCAGGAGATCCGAAAGAATGTCAAGTGCATGAGAGGAAAGAGTCCTGTTCGGATCCGTGAGAAATAGAAACTCCAATCAAGTGCCAATTTCAGTATAGATGTCCAAGACAGTTGTGCGAGTACTTGTTGGAAAGATAATCAAAAGAGCTTTCCAACGCATCAAAAATCATCGAATTCCGACATCGTATGCAACCAGGAGACCCGAAACAATGGCAAGTGCACGAGGGGGAAGAGTCCTGTTCGGATCCGTGAAAAATAGCTCGGGATTTTCTTTTTATAGTTTGTTAGGATTCTATTATGTTTCAAATTAGTTTAGAATTCTGGTTTTAAACATTCTATCTTTTGTAAATACCACCCTCTATAAAAGAGAGGCATGGTCATAATTTTGAAAACCACGAATTGAATACACAAATATTTTTAGAGAAGTTTTTGCTCTTGTTCTAGATTTGTGCTCATAAGCCACCGCCTAGAATTGGGAGTTATTCTCTTTACCATTGTTCTTGTAATTTCTTCGTTGATTGCAGGAACAGTGCGTCTACTTTTGCGTGGTCAAGTAGACAACAATCAAAGCGTGTGGTTGGGCGAATTCTTTTGTCGCAGGTTGCTGTATTGACAGTGGTTGGTGCCATCGGTTCGTCAGGTTACACGAATCAACGAGTTATCAACGATTCTACGTCGTGAAGATCGGGCACCCCGTATCATCTTGGTATCAGAGTTTCGGTTTACACGATAGGGTTATTTATCCCTTAGTTTTGATCTGTTTTCAGCCTATACACCAAAAAGCCAAAAAAAAAAATTGACCTCATCCCTGGAGCCTTGATGAGGACATCCTTTCCACCACATTCAACGTTTCAGACCTTTCTCTGTCCTTCAATTCTACACTGTTGGACTCGAGGGCGAGTCCTTTTCAAGAAGGGGAGTATGATGAGGACATCCTTCGCATCAACGATCGATCAGAAGAATTTTGCTCTCGATCAAAAGAACTCTGCACGCGTAATCAACATGGCTCAATGTCGCAACATTGCTCATGGTCGCAACCTGAAAACCATCCAGTCTGCCGATCAAGCATACACTGTCAGACTCGAGGACGAGTCCTTTTCAAGAAGGGGAGTATGATGAGGACATCCTTCGCATCAAAATCGGATGTTGTATGCAACCAGGAGACCCGAAAGAATGTCAAGTGCACGAGAGGAAAGAGTCCTGTTCGGATCCGTAAGAAACAGAAACTTCAATCAAGCTCCAATTTCAGCATAGATGTCCAAGACAGTTGTACGAATACTTGTTGGAAAGATAATCGAAAGAGTTTTCCAACGCATCAAAAATCATCGAATTCCGACATCGTATGCAACCAGGAGACCCGAAACAATGGCAAGTGCACGAGGGGGAAGAGTCCTGTTCGGATCCGTGAAAAATAGCTGAGGATTTTCTTTTTATAGTTTGTTAGGATTCTATTATGTATCAAATTAATTTAGAATTCTGGTTTTAAACATTCTATCTTTTGTAAATACCACTCTCTATAAAAGAGAGGTATGGTCATAGTTTTGAGAACCACGAATTGAATACACAAATATTTTTAAAGAAGTTTTTGCTCTTGTTCTAGGTTTGTGCTCATAAGTCACCACCTAGAATTGGGAGTTATTCTCTTTACCATTGTTCTTGTAATTTCTTCGTTGCGTCTATTTTTGCGTGGTCAAGTAGACAACGATCAAAGCGTGTGGTTGAGCGAATTCTTTTGTCGCAGGTTGCTGTATTGACAGTGGTTGGCGCCATCGGTTCGTCAGGTTACACGAATCAACGAGTTATCAACGATCCTACATCGTGAAGATCGAGCACCCTGTATGAGACTTCCTGTTTGGCCGTGCTTCAGACCTGCATCATGTTTGGGATGGACACCATTTGTATGTTGTCATTAGTTAAAACACCAGATTTTTAGTAATCTTGTCATTGTTGTTGTGTTGCCAAATGTAAACATATCAGGATGGATGAATCCTTCTTTTGGTTGGTGGTCTACGTGGCCCTTAGAGACCATTCTATGGATGAAGAGAAGTTGGACTACAAGAGGCGCTTGATGACTTGATTCCTTTCTCACTTGATGGATTAGTCAGAGACAGCATTAGCAGGCTTAAAGTACACTGTTGATTATAGTACATATCGTTCTAGATCCCTCTCCATTATCTAGCTAGTTTTTTGTTCCCTGTGATTATTTGCCGTTTATCTAAAAGGTTCCTTTCACACTGTTGAGCAATTTTGTACAGATTCACCTCGCTGAGTTTAGTCGAATTGTGATCCGGCTCAC
Source organism: Pharus latifolius (assembly GCA_019359835.1). Classification (NCBI taxonomy): domain Eukaryota; kingdom Viridiplantae; phylum Streptophyta; class Magnoliopsida; order Poales; family Poaceae; genus Pharus; species Pharus latifolius. The sequence goes on from CM033327.1 coordinate 58,999,738, forward strand.
AAACAAATCACACAATTAAATAATTCATGATGGTGATAGACATATCAAATGAAAGGGTCATCTCACAGGTCTTTTTCTTTTTCATGTCTGGGTGCCTACTTAGATCAAGTCTTCATCAATCTGTTTTATATAATATATTATGATTATATTAGAAATATTATATTAATTTTGATTCTACATAGAAAAAATATTCAAAATTCTCATATCAATCATAAGAAAAAAATTGTTAGAAATTCTCATACTAATTAAAAAAAGAAAAAATTGTTCCATTCATTATATTTATAGCAGTATAAATTTATTATTTAAAAAATCGTATTTAAAACTAATTCTTTCTTTATTAGATACAAATTCATGTGAAAAAATTATATCATAAAACAATTTTATCTATATTATAATATTAAAGAAATTATTTATTTATAAAATATGGATAAAATTTTATTTTATATAGAGATTAACTACACACGATTATGTAGCATTTTGGCTAGGTTTTTCTTAACTTAAAAAGTGGGATAGCAATACTCTCACAACATGACGTCAGCTCTGAGGTGTTAAAGAGCGAACGGGACGCGGATCCTCCAATAATAAGCAAGCCTCCGGAACCCGCAATGGAAAGCTCTCGATCCCCCGACGTTGCCTTCCCATCCATCACGAGTCCGGACGGCCGGGAGCTCGCCACGTGTTTAGCGCCGAAACAACAGGAAATAAAAAAAAAAGAAAACAGAATGGATGCAGACAACCACAACCAATAGCCAAAAACCAACGCAGAAGCGCATTTTTCCCCACTCGTCCCGATAGTACTAGCTTGATGAGTCACCAACGGGTGGGTCAAATTTATCGGGGCCCACATGCCAGTGATTCGTCCAAATTACAAAACGGGGACGCAAGAGATTAATCCCATAAGCTTCTCCCCATCTGAATGAATAAAATACCCACTCCCCCAGGACCAGTCTCCACCCCTTCTCGCCTTCTATAGCTCGTCCTAATCTTCTCTTCTCCAAATCAATAGCAATTTGACAGATCTGGTTAGGGTTTCGGCTGCTGTGGGAAGATGGCGACGGAGAAGCACTTCAAGTACGTCATCCTCGGCGGTGGCGTCGCTGCGGTATTCCATTACTCCCGGCCTTTGATTTTTTTTTTTGGGTGTTTGATCCATGAGGTCGATGGATTTACTTATTGATTTGTGGATTTTTGTATGCTTGATCTTACACTGTGTTCCTGCCTATGTCCTTCGCTTCGTTGCTTCTAAGTTTCCCTATTGATTGATGATGTAATGGGATGTGTGAACTGATCTCATGACTTGTATATATATATTTTTTCCAGGGTTATGCGGCACGGGAGTTCGCGAAGCTGGGAGTTAAACCTGGGGAGCTTGCCATCATCTCCAAGGAGGCCGTATGATCTCTCGCTGTAATTGATCTCGTGTAGGATGTTCTTATTTACCGAGAGGTCTAATGTAATAAATAAATAAACAATAAGAGTACCAACTATGCTTTGTATAGTTTCTTATGAAATTGCAGGTATGGATATGTACATGAGTAGCAGGATTATATGTGTGGAATTCTTCAGCTTGTTTTCTACTCCATTACAGAATAAGTGATGTTTTAATTTCAGCACTTTCCACTCGGATTAAGAAATGATACAAATTACTAATATTTACCCCGTCTTAATGCCCCCTCTCTGCGGATTTTTATTCTCCAATAACTCCGCCTCTCTAACAATACTTGTTCTTCACAAGTCCATGCATAAAACAAGGATAATGGCAAACTAGGAAGATGAACGCTTACTTTTTTGCCTTAAAATTGTAGATTATAGGATATCACTTGTTTTATAACTTAACTTATTTCTGCGGCCATGCATTTCTTACCACCTTTATGCCTTCCAGGTGGCTCCTTATGAGCGTCCTGCACTCAGCAAGGGATACTTATTTCCTCAGAGTAAGTTTGTCAAATAGTGTGTATGACCCCTTGATGTCTGCTCTGTACTGCTTTCCTTGCTTGCTCATGTCTACATCATATCGGTATTAGCCATGCCTTACTAAGTCATTGGGTGACTTCTTTGAACAGATGCAGCAAGACTTCCAGGATTTCATGTGTGTGTCGGAAGTGGAGGAGAGAGATTATTGCCTGAATGGTACTCAGAGAAAGGTAAACTTTATCCATGTTCTTGTTGAAAATACTTGTATGTTTAATTTATGATTGCTGAAGTGGATGTCTGCGTGTTATACAGCCCTTTGCACTTTCTCGCATGGGCAATCTTTTATACTGAACAGCATCTGATATTTGCATTGTTAGCTTGTCATGCTATCACCTATTTGGGAGTCACTTGCTACCAAATGTAGGTAGTGTGGTCACTGGTTTGTGGTTACTGACTCTCAACCTTCTTGTTTGTTGGGGGCGTTTGTTGAGTGGAAAATTCAAATTGCTATAGCAGTATAAGTTGACACAGAGACTAATCACTTAATGAGAAGATGTTCTTTTCAGATATAGAATGTTTGTTTGGCTGTATATGTTTGTCAATATTAACTGTGAAGAGAATTAAATTTCTACTTGCAAAAGCCAGATCCTTTTAATTAAACTATGTTAGCTGACTCAAATGAACTGCATACACCATTTTTTATGATCTATTTGAGAATTAGGTTGTAAATGCACTACAAGATTATACGTGTGATTCTTTTGTAATGATTTTGTACTCTGAGCATGCCGTGGTTTTCTCTTTTGGCAGGCATTGAGCTGATCCTGAGCACCGAAATCACCAAAGCTGATCTTGCCTCCAAGACCCTGACTAGTGCAGCTGGAGCGACATTTACATATGAGATCTTGCTCATTGCTACAGGCTCCTCAGTATGTTTCAACTGTCAATTTTTCTCGCTTTCTTATATAAAATATGAACTGTAAAGTTTATTAAGTTTATTAACACATGATTTCACAGTATATAATGGCATAAAAAGTCCTTGAAATTTATTAAAAAACACCCATGATTGTCACTATTTGCCTCCAAACACTCTTACTATCTCCATTCTCAAACATGTGTCACTTTTGCTAAAGTTTTTTTTCACAAATATTTGTCATTTATGAATTTTAGGTAAAACTTTCCTATGCTACTGTTATTAAATTGGGTGGTTGGGTCTTATGTGTATGCGTAAATAGAGTTAAAAATTCATTAATTATAGTAAGTGGAGTTCATTTGTGCATGTATTTATTAGGGGTATATTTGGTATATTTTACTAAAATATGGTTGCCTTGATAACTACAATTTGAAAAAAAAAAAGTGATAGATATTCGAGAACAGAGGTAGTAAGATTTAAGATTGACCCCCATATCCTTTTTCATACTTTGGTCCTCATAGTTAAAATATCTGCATCTGCCCCTGACTGTTTCCCATGATAATATCTATTTTGTCTTGATGTTCAGGTGATAAAGCTCTCTGACTTTGGCGTTCAAGGAGCAGAGTCTAACAATATTCTGTATCTAAGGGAGATTGATGATGCTGACAAGTTGGTTGCAGCTATACAAGCGAAGAAGGATGGGAAGGCTGTGGTTGTTGGAGGAGGTTACATTGGCCTTGAACTTAGTGCAGCCTTGAAGATTAACAATTTTGATGTCACTATGGTGTATCCTGAACCTTGGTGCAGTAAGTATTACTACTATTCACAGATTGCCCCTAGGGGTCTAGACTGTTTTCTTCATTGTTGATTATTCAGTATTCAGCAAAGAAATAGTTTCATTTACATAAATTGCATGCAGTCATTGTGTGAAATTATGGAAAAGTTCTTGATAATCTTTTATCCTGTAGTGCCCCGCCTCTTCAGTGCCGATATTGCTGCTTTCTATGAGGGTTACTACGCTAGCAAAGGAATCAAGATTGTGAAGGGTACAGTTGCTGTTGGTTTTGATGCCGATGCCAATGGAGATGTATGTATATTGGTCCGATTCAGTTCTGGAATTTTTACTGTGGTTGCAAATGTTGAGTTTCTGTAATTTGTTTCTACTTACCAGGTTACTGCAGTGAAGCTAAAGGATGGAAGAGTGCTTGAAGCTGATATTGTTGTTGTTGGTGTCGGTGGCAGACCTCTGACAACTCTCTTCAAAGGTCAAGTTGCAGAGGAGAAAGGTGGAATCAAGGTTAGTTTGCTTCTTATCTGCTTTTAACTGAAAGCATATTGTCATAGAAGTCGCTTTATTTGTTTCAGCTAATGAAATGCAGTGCTTGTGATAATAATTTTGATATTCTATCACAAAAAAGATGCAACTACGTGTTGGCTGCTTGTTACAATGAGCAACTGTATTAATATCTTTGGGCTATCTTGGCCACACTCATTGAGTTTGTTCTCGTTGACAACTTTAAGATAACTGTGTTCATCTCTTTAGGCTATCTTGGCCGCAATCATTGAGCTTGTTCTCTTTGATATTTTGAAGATCTGACATTTGTCGATCTCCTATGTCATGCAGACTGATGCATTCTTTGAAACAAATGTTCCTGGAGTGTATGCCATTGGTGATGTGGCCACCTTCCCCCTGAAGCTGTACAATGAGTTGAGGAGAGTAGAACATGTCGACCATGCTAGGAAGTCCGCGGAGCAGGCTGTAAAGGTGAGACCATCCCGCTTCTGTTTCTCTCTGACATAGGGTTTCTAGGACAGGTATCAGACGTGGTACCATATAGTCAATAAACTTTAACAACCATCAAGTTGATTTTGAACCAGCTGAACACTGGCCGGTGTTTAGGGAATCTTGGTCGAGTTTTTTCTACGGTTTTTGGATAAGTTTTCATGCAACAATAATGTAAACTTAGTTGTAATTGGTGTGAGTTGTTCATAATTTGGAGTAGATGCCTAATATGTAGTGCCTAAATCGGCTGGCTTAGGATTTCTGGTCACCAGCGATTGCTGAGTTGGTTGAACCGGATTTCATCCACTAGGCATCTGAATTGCTTTCGTCTTGGCATCTTCATTTCAGGCAATCAAGGGAAAAGAGAGCGGCGAGTCTGCTGCGGAGTATGACTACCTTCCCTACTTCTACTCCCGGTCGTTCGACCTGGCGTGGCAATTCTACGGCGACAATGTTGGTGACACGATCCTATTTGGTGACAATGACCCTGCCTCCGCCAAGCCCAAGTTCGGCTCGTACTGGATCAAGGACGGCAAGATCTTGGGCGCCTTCCTCGAAGGTGGGTCTGCCGATGAGAACAAGGCCATTGCCAAGGTTGCGAGAGCACAGCCGCCAGTTGCAGACCTAGAGGAGCTCAAGAAGGAGGGACTCCAGTTCGCCAGCAAAATCTGAAACACACTTTTCTCGGATGTACATTTCCCGTCATTTAGGTTCTCCATCGTCGCAATGTTTTACAGATGCTACACCGGCCAGTACTCGGTTTATGATTGTGATATTTGTGCCTCCAGTTACTATATGAGATTTGAATAAAGTCTATAGCCCCTTTTGTACCTTTTGCACGGCTAGTTCTATGGCTGCTCGCATTTATCCTGACAAGGTAATGGCCGCGGCTACTTGCCTCCCGCTCCGTGGCATGGCGACATGGACCAGAAGCCGCAGTGCACGGCCGTGGTGCTCGGCCATGTTGTGTGAGGAAAATGGCGGAGGAGCAAGGCGGGAGCCGTGCTCGAGGTGTGTCGGGTCGTCAACGGCATGTCGTAGGTTAGTAGCTCGTCGTGGGGCCGTGCCGAGCCTGCGGCCGCCGTGGATGACATGCTCCGGTACGCGGACGCTGGATTCGCCACGTTCGACATGGCTGATATATGTAAGGCCTCGTCTTCCCCATTCTGGATATCCTCGTTCATGCGCTTCGCAGCTGCTCGGTTACGAAACCCACGTTCACATTGCTATGTATACTCACATCCACTAAAAAGAATTTTTCCTTATCGGTGCCACGAGAGTGACGCCCGCATGTATCTACTTGTGAGAAGACACTAAAGAGTTTTTGATTTATAGGATGTATTTGGCTTATTTATCTTCTTAAATAAATAAGTTTAGATTTATTTTGATTTTTAGTTTAAAAAGAATTTAAATTTATAGAACAAATCTTGAATTTAAGCACTCAATTTGACCCATTTTTGACTTATCAACCAGTAAAAATCCACTCCTCGTGGTGTGTGAGGATGTGATTTAGGTTGTTATGCAAAGATTTTTCTTTTGTTTGAATTTTTTAGATTTGGAGAAACTTGCTGTAACACCTGTCTAAACACACAGAGTCGCATGCGCTGCAGCCACTGCCCGTTATATCTTGGGGGGTGTTTGCGCCCGTGGCGATGCCAAAGAGCGCCTTATCTCTCTTCTCCAAACGCTTGCACACACGCTCTCGTACCCATAACCATGTCGTCCTCCGCAGCTCGCGCCCTCTCGCCGCCGGTGGTGCCCTCGCCTCCTCTCCCCCGCCGCCTCCGTCCAGCTAGGTGCTCGGGCGGCGGCGCGGCGACGACCGAGACGGTGGCGGGGGCGGCAGCGAGGGTGGCGACAGTGAGCAATCGCGGGGACTCGCTGGCGATATGCCGGGTGCTGAACGGGATGTGGCAGACGAGCGGCGGGTGGGGCCGCATCGACCGCGACGCCGCGGTAGATGCCATGCTCGCCTACGCCGACGCCGGCCTCTCCACCTTCGACATGGCCGACCACTGTATATGTTTCCCTTGCCTCTGGTCCCTCGTTCTCTCTGGCATTCGCACAAACACGTAGTGCGCATGTTTTTTCTTTGTCCGTTTTGGTTAATTGTCAACACCTCTAGTGTTGTTAGACTATCCATGGCGTCTGTTTTCTGCTTATTGATGCAGAGACACCGTATACATAGTTGAATTGAAATCATTCGTTTGAGAGTGATATGTTAAGTTATTATTATAAAACTGGCAAAGAATTCTGTTTCGATTGGGAGACAATATAGTGTGCTTCCCAGTTTCTGAGGCTTGCGTGTCATGTCCAATAGCAAGCTAGAATATTTGAAGTAACAACCACTGATTAGATGAGAGATTAGGTTACAGCAGTTTTAATTGGTCTTTGTTTTGATCCAATTATATGTACTTCGCGGTTTGTAAAATGAGGAGAGCCCTGTGATACTTTTTTTTTATCTCGATATAAGATTAAGGAGCTCGAGAATTGTTACATATATGTTGAGAATAGATGATCTGTCTTGGCAGATGGGCCTGCGGAGGATCTGTATGGCATGTTCATCAACAGAGTCCGACGGGAGCGCCCACCCGAGTTGCTCGAAGATATCAAGGGGTTAGTGATAACTGAAAACTCTTTCATGACCTCTATTACACTGAGCTGTAGCCCTGTGCTGCATATGATTGTTTCTGAGCTATGCTGCAGGCTTACAAAGTGGGTGCCGCCTCCAGTGAAGATGACCAGAAGTTATGTTGAGGACAATATCAACAGGTCCCGGAAGAGGATGGATGTTGCTTCCTTGGACATGTTGCAGTTCCATTGGTATGGTCGGTGTAGCTTTGCTGCTTTTTTTATATAGTGTTTGGGTAGCATTGGATGTAACAATTTTTGTTAAGAATATAGCTGCTGTAACAACTCGCATTCTCAGAGTCTGTAATTATCTTCGTTTTGTCCTAAAATAGGTGGGATTACTCGAATCTTGGATACCTGGATGCACTAAAGCATATCACTGACCTAAAGGAGGAAGGTCAGATTCTAAATCTCTTGTAAGATGGGGGCAGTTCCTTTCTGCCTTATCTTTTGCTTTCTCATGGCTTTTGATTTTAACTGAACTCTTCTTACTGTTGCATCATATTTTTGTTCTTGGAAAATATGCAGGTAAAGTCAAGACTCTGGCTTTGACAAATTTCGATACAGAAAGGCTGCATATAATCCTGGAAAATGGAATCCCGGTCGTCAGTAACCAGGTATATTAGTTTCTATCTCCACCTCTTCAATGAGATTTGCCTTTGCTTTTCACTAATATCCTAATATCAAAGGATTGTATGGTCGTCTGTTAAAATGGAATGCTGTAATTGTCAGGTGCAACATTCTGTTGTTGATATGCGCCCTCAGCAAAGAATGGCGGAGCTTTGCCAGCTTACTGGAGTCAAACTTATAACGTATAATCTCTCTCTCTCTCTCTCTCTCTCTCTCTCTCTAGAATAGAATAGAACAGAGTTAAAAAAGGCATTATTACTTGATGCAGATATGGTACAGTGATGGGTGGTCTTTTGTCTGAGAAGTTTCTGGACACCAATGTGTCAATTCCTTTTGCCGGCCCTCCTCTGAATACCCCTTCCTTGCAGAAGTACAAGAGAGTAAGCACTGTGTAACTGTATGCATCCCGTAGGACTCGCTGCCCATTTTACAGTTCTTGTCGTGCTCATTGTTGAGGTTATTACAGATGGTTGATGCTTGGGGAGGGTGGAGCCTGTTCCAGGCTTTACTTCAGACTTTAAGGAAGGTATCATTGAAACATGGTGTTTCCATTGCAACTGTTGCTGTAAGATACATACTGAACCAGGTATCCTTCTTTCTCTGTTCATCAAAACTAGCACCAAGATATGTCATGCCTTGAACTTTAGTTCCAATATATGTTACAACTCGTGGTTTCCTATCTTGTTCTTGTTTTCTGAAACAGTCGTCGGTTGCGGGTTCGATGGTGGGTGTGAGGCTGGGCCTCTCGGAGCACATAAAGGACACTAATGCCATATTCTCACTTGAGTTGGATGATGAGGATATGAACGCTATCACCGAGGCATCGAAGAAGGGCAGAGATCTGATGGATATAATCGGTGATTGTGGCGATGAATACAGAGCATAGCAAGTGATCCAGAGAAAGTATAAGAACAGAAGGCCTCTGCTGCATCGAGATCAGCAAAATTTGAACAGAAGGCTTCTGCTGCATCGAGATCAGCAAAATTTGTTACATTATTAGTTTGTTGGACTGTGATGAATGACCTGAATTTGAAGGCAAACCCAACATGTTATAACTTGTAGCCAAGGTCAAAAACAGTGAGACGGCCACTTGATTTGGTTCTTGATTTTTTTTTAGAAAAAAGAAGAAATTATAGTCAAAAGTCTCCAAAATTCCAAAGACGGGAGAGACAGGCAGAATCATACCCAAACCGAAAGTAACAAAGCAACCACACATGTAAAAGATCTTCTGAGCCGGCATATCCCAATTTTAAAGGTGACCAGTGAGATGGCCTCAATTAAACCATGCAGGGGTAGATGACAGTAGTATAATGCATGAAACTTCTCCATTATCCATTGCATCAGTCAAATAAAATCAAATAAAATATGAATATCAAAACGCACATGAAAAATTCTGTGATATGTGTACAGGACTGCTCTTATGAAAGAAATTTATTGGGAAGCAAACATAGCATCCCCTGCGGCTCCACACACAGCAATCTCCTATACTCGTTCCCGCCCAAAAAAGGCAAAGCACAAAGGAATCATCTTCCGTTTGCAAATTTGTTTTACGAATAAACCATAAAAAAAACAAGAATTTCAAAATTAGCCTAAAACTTTTAAAAACATCATAAATAATGTTCAGCCGCGGATCCCCATTTGCGACTGAACTTCAGTCGCGAGTCTAATTCGCGACTGATTAACTGGTATGACCCATATGCACTGCTGGTCTAGGATTACGCCACGTAGACTTTCAGTTGCGTACCTGACTCACGACTGAAACCCTCACGTTTTAGTCGCGAGTTGGATACGCAACTGAAAGCAGTATATAAGTCCTCACATCTGCAACACAAGTCACTTTCAGTCATTCAACTCAGCCGCAATCAAAAAACAGTACAGTGAGAAGGAAAAAAGAGAAGAGAAGGGAAAAAGGGAAGACGGGAAAAGAAAAGGAAAAAAAAGAGGAGAAAGTTTTTGGCAATTCTGAACATACAATTTTTCGATGATTATTTGATCATTAAGGTGCATATTCGTTAAATCGTAGATAACGAGCGGAGACCTTGCCACACGTATAGGGGATTGTATGATGTTGGATCAAAGATGCCGACTAGAGGGGGGGGGGTGAATATGAGACTTTAAAAACTTCAAATAAAAACAAGTTTTTATACCAAAAAGAACCAAATGCAATTTAATATATTAAAGCGAGAAGATAGAGAACAAACACCACGATTTTTACCGAGGTATCGGAGACTCGCCTAGTCTCCACTAATCTTCGTTGAAGTACTCAAATCACTTGAGTTTCGCCTCAATATCCACAAAGGATATTATCACTAGTGGTTGCTTCTTATCCACTCCGGAAAGGCGAGCACCGATGCCTTGTACAAGTTTGCCGAGCCTCTCCGACAATCTCCGATCTGGAGAGGTCAATGGCCACGCCTCCGAACCGTCTAGGTGAGGGCGCTCACCAAGAGTAACAGGCAGCGAGGTCTTCTCTTGACCTCCAAACATGCACCGAGAAACTAAGTGAATGCAAATACAAAAGAACTGAAGTGCTCGGTGGATCGGAAAACACTCAACTTGATCAAAAGATCAAGATTTTAAGTAGAAAACTAAAGCTCAAGAGTGTGTAAGAAAAGCTACTGCTTATTGTGTAAAACTTATACCCCAAACCCCTTTTTATAGCCTCAAGAAACAAATGAACCGTTGGAGCTAGGACTGAAAATCAGCAACTCAAACTGACAATCAGTTCACCAAACTGACAGTCAGTTACATACACAACGGCCGACAAAATTTACGGATAAAAAATAGCTAGCCGTTTGTGGTCGTTTAAGGAAACTTGAAACCCCCAACTGACAGTCAGTTATGCAAACTGACAATCAGTTCGACCAAAACAACGACCAGATCAAATAGAAACTCAGATTAAAAACAGTTGTGGTCGAAACCCAAACTGACAGTCATCATGGGTATACTGACAGCCAGTTTAGTACAAAAATTTTTGGCCCGAAAAACACACTCTCTGGACAATTGTCAGTTAACAAAACTGATAATCCAAACTGACAGTCAGTTAGGCAAACTGACAGTCAGCATGGATAAAAATAGCTGTAAATTTTAATCCAGAAGTCCAAATGAAGTGTTTGATAGCTCATTTCAAATATATTTTAAAGGACTATATTTTTGTCAACAAAAGAAAAATCTAGATCTCTCTAGATCTTTCCATAAAATACAAAAACTCTTCTGCTGTCCAAAACTAAACTGAAAAACCAAATAACTGACAGTCCGTTAAAAACATCCATAACTTTTGATTCAGAAATCCAAATTGAGAGTTTAATAGCTCGTTTGAAATATAATTTAAAGGGCTACATGTTTGTCAACATAAGCAAAAGCCAGATCTACCTAGATCTTTCTAGAAAAAGCAAAAACTCTTATGCTTTCAAAACACAACTGAAAAACCAAATCTTTCAAACCAAATTCAAATCAAATCCAACCAAAAAGATGCAATGCAATGACCTAGTAATTTCTCAGTTCATGTTGGAGATATAGAGAGAACTTGCAACCCCTCTTTATATACGGTTAAAACTAAAAAATAATTTCCTAAACCGATCAAACTCCAAACACCGAGATCAGTCAAAATAAAACAAATATTACCTTAGGTCCTTTGCATCTTTAATCATTGCAACTTTCGTTTTGGTGACCTTGCACTTGCGACCTTAACTTCCAATCTTTAACTGCGACCACAGCCAACATTGCGACCTTGCGTTTGCGACTTTGGACCTGTGACCTGCATATCTTCCCGGATCACTTGCAGACTTTACAGAAATCGCTCTGCATAGAAATAGCTCAAAGACAAGGTTAGTCCAAAACACTTAATGTCATCAATAATCAAAATCAACCTAAAAGGGCCTAGATGCAACATATGACACCAGGAGCAGAGACTAGGTTCACTCCCTATTCGCGGGGTGCGTCGTACTGCCACAGATGTGGTTCTACAAGTATTTCCTCGTCGGGTGACCACTGATGTCGTGGGATCAGTTCGTGTTGGGACATGATATGAGGATGGCCCGGGCTAGACTAAGTTTGAGATGGGCCACAGATTAGGCGTACCTGTGCTATCCTTCTTACACCACGAGTTTTGATTTGCTTCTCGATGATAGTGTTATCTGGCATCTGTGGACATAGCAGCATATCCAATCGGTTGCACTTCCAGGCCTTTCGTCTCTATATATGTAGGATGTTGTTTATTGGCGTACCCAAATTCTTCTAGTTTTCTTAGACAGGGTTGAAGGGTACTCGCTTGAGTGAGTTATGCACCAGTTCGGCCTGCGTCAGCATGTTCCCGTACCACCACCCCGACAGTTCCCACACCATGTCCGCAACTATGTAAATGTTAAATATTTATTAATTTTGTATCATACTTAAAAAATGATTTTTGTCAATAATTCCTTTTATCTGCAGGTAATCGAGAAAGGCTCAGGGAAAGAACGATTTCGTCATTCGGCAGCGTCCCTATGTACAAGAGTGTATGGATCAGTCTCACACACAGACGATCACAAAGGACAAACCTTACCGCCATGACATCCATTTTTCGTACTGTCGTGGTACATTTTTCGTACTGTCGTGGTACATTTTTCGTACTGTCGTGGTACTGATCTCGCACATTGTATAGATTGGCGCCGCATCCACCAACGGCGAGTTATGAGCCCAACCGTCTTGCTAGTATCGACAAGCGCTTCGATCGATGCCTTGCAGGGCAGGTTCACTCTTCTGTGAGTACTTTAACTTACCGTAACCTTATTTTCACATTAATTGTCATTCTATAATTGCATGTTCATCGAGCCCTCTCTGCCAGTGCACATGACATGATGGTCAGGGTGCACGATAGTGAGGGCATGCTCTGAGCTGAGATGCAGGCATTTTGTGCAGATGTCATGCAACGGTTAGATCAGATTGTTGTCGATTTTAGAGTGCTGCTGCCACCTCACTTAACCGTGATTCCTCCACCATTATCGTCAGCACCCCATCCTTTTTCCTCGCATATGCTGCCAGTGGACCGCCCTTCTTCGTTGCGCCCGCCACCTCCACAACCGCGTGTCAAGCCAGATGATAGCTCTTCAGATGAAGAGCTGGATATTACTACACACATTGTTCAACCAGACCATGGGTTGGCACAAGATTTGACGGCGAATGAGGGACAGGGTGCGACGCAGCAGGAGATCCTGGCCGAGATACAACTGCGATGTTCTGCGTGGACAAGGATGCCATCCAGACACAGCCGCATCCTATGCAGCCTTCGCACCGTGATGATGCTTCATATCTATGCAGCCGGCACAGCCTTCGCAGGCTCCACCATCTACGCAGACACCACCGGTGACAAGACGTCGCATTAGGGATCGTCACCCCCTCTCGCTACGCACCATCGGAGTATCAGGGCCAGCGAAAGAGGGGGAGGTAGTAGTTTTATGTGGGGTTTTATCAGTTTTTCGATTTTTCTGTAGGTTTAGTTTCTCAACTTTTATACGATTCATCTTTTCTACATTTTAGCTTTTCTAATTTTCAATTTTTTTCTACTTTTCAGCTTTTCTACGATTTGTCTTTTCAACTTTCCTATAGATGTGTCTAATCAGCGATTAAATTCCTTAGAAATTTTACTTCTATAAATAAGGTTATTGAGCTCCGATCACACAACTCACACTTCCCACACAAACCTATCCGAACATGGCGGGCGAGAATAGCCGCGGCCGGAGAAGAACACATACCAAGATAAATATATAATCAACTCGCCTAAAATAAGCGGCTTTTTATGCGTTACTTTCTGGGCTATTCTCTTTCGTTCATAAGATGAAGGACAAAGTTTAGGGTCATACCGTTACAACTGCGGTTTGTTGTCAAAGACTATTACATCCTCCGTTTAGGGTGACTATAAGAGAATATTTTTAGAGTGTCATAAGGATGATGCTCGTAAATGCATTTTTCTGCTTTGACTCGACTTCAAGTGGAGCACAAAGACTGCGCGTAGGATACTCTATCTTCTCTACAAAAAGAAGAGACTTCATGAGCAACTCGATTTCATGAAGGAGGTATCGATCAATATGCACGAACTTCAACATATGTGTTATTGCAGACGTCCTTATTATTGCTCTTGTTATGGAGATATGTATCCAACAATACGTCCTCCATAGGACTTCAACCGGTTCGATGATTCCTCTGACATAGATGATTTTACCTGCAAATGTTGAGGTGATATTAAAGTCAGTATGTCTTGCGCCTACGACATTGCCGATAGAAACTACGTATATTGTGGCTGCGAAGAGGAGAGAGATAAATGCAATTACATGTCGTGGCTCGATCCGGAGTAGAATGAGGTAAAAAAGAATACTATAAATACTCTTTTAGGAGAGCTGAACACTATTTACTCAGATCAAGTGGCGCACTGCAGTTTGATCACCTTTACCTGCTGTAGATCTGGTTCCAATTGTTTTTACAACTATCACAGACGCGTACAGTTTTCTATTCTATCTACAACATTAATACTTATACTGAAAAACCTAGCATTTGGTCACTGTAAACAAAAAAAAATCCTAGCCTTCGGTCTCCGGAAACCAAAACTCTAGTTATTTTATAACTTGAAAATAACAAACTCTAACCTTCGGTTCTCAGAAACATAAATCCTAACTACCTATTTTATAACAAAAAAATTTATCAGTTAATACTCAAAAACACAACAACCTTAACATTTAGTCCCCCAAAACAAAATAAAAAGTCTATCCCATACATGCATGAAAAAAAATTACTTTCAGTCATGAGTCGAGTACACAACTGAAAGTTTATGTGGCGCGGTTCTGGCCCAGCGGTGCATATGGGACGTGTCAACTAATCAGTTGTGAATTAGACCCGCGACTCGTGACTGTCGCGAATTGAACCCGCGACTGAAGACTATTTCTGATATTTTTAGAAGTTTCGGTTTTGAAAAAAAATAATTTAATCGGTTATTCCTAAAAAAAAATTCTCCGTACGCAGCGTGGCCGCGCCGTGGCGACCACACAACACAAGTTGGAATCCACTAAAGTTTTCCCCCTGTTATTTATAGCCAAGCTTGCCTAGTTCCGACGCCATCTCCTCCTCACACATCAGCCATGGAGGCTGCCGCTCTCAGGGACCAGCTCAACGAACTCCTCAAATCCATGCGCCAAGAAGTGAGTTTTATTTCCCATTCTCTCTAGCTAATTTATAGTTCTATAGAGGTGAAGAATTTACCGGGCTTTTCTTTTGGGTGTAGGGTTTGCTGGACGAGCAGTTCCAGCAGCTGCAGATGCTGCAGGAGGACGGGAGCACGGCGGGGTTCGTGGCGGAGGTCGTCACGCTCTTCTGCGACGACGCCCACAGGATCATCGCCGACCTCTCCAACCTGCTGTTTGTGCCAATCTTCGTTGTGGGATCCTCCTGTGGGAGGCAAAGTTGTTTTTTTTTGTGTGGTTGATTTGGATTGGTTTTGGATCTGATATGCGTGCAGGCAGCAGCCGATTGCGGATTTCGGTAGGGTGGATGCCTTAGTGCATCAGCTGATGGGGAGCACCGCGAGGTGATGTGCGCTTTCTGATTTGAACTTTATTTTTTGTTCATCTAATTAGCTAAACTAGTTGTGTATGGGAGTGTTTCTTTGAGTCTGTCTTGTTGACATTACCTGAAATTGGAAGCTCAAGTTTAGTGTTTTGAGGAATAAAATTAGGGAAATTCATCACGATGGCAATTTTCTAGCTTTGAAATGGAAATGGAAATTTTGTAGTTACAACTGCTGAATGCTCAGACGTAATTGAAGGTGTTTTTTTAATGTTTTAGGACTAGGAGGAGTTGAGTAGAACACTCACCTTAACACGTATTATTGCCTGTTAGTAATGGTAAATAGTTCAGTTTTATAGTTTTTTTAGGAACCGGGAAGAGCTGAATAGAATGCTTACCTTATGATGAAGATCAGTTGGTGGGTCACATGTTCAAATCGCCAAACTACCGATATATATACTATACTGCAAGGATCAAACCCTGAATCTCAGTCAAAGAACCCCTGTGTCTTACTTGTTGGACTATAACTAGTTTGTCATTTATTAGTTGTTCTCAGTGGAAGGTTTATCACTGTTATGTTTGATTGTAATGTAGGTCCATCATCTAGTTGACCTGTTTTTGTTATTGATATTGCTCATCAAACTTATTCTCCTGGGATGCACATTGACTTCAACATAATTGAATATTGCCTTCTTTGTCTTCTTGATTGGAGCTTTTCTTTTTCCTCATGTTTCAGTGTTGGTGCTCAGAGAGTGAAGATTAATTGCATGCAGTTCCGTCAATATTGTGAGGCATACGACAAAGAAGGGTCAGTTCCTAGTTATGAATGCATCAGCATAATTTTTTTCTACCCACTCTTGTTTAAATTAATAATTTCATAGGCATATCTAAATCAGGCAGCCTACCATGTCCAACATGGCACTAAATGTTAACTGATATCAACTTTCTCTAATACTTTTATCTATTGATTTGCTATGTTTACTTCTTTTGCAATTGTGGGATTGGTTGAGATCTGTTCATCATCAGCACCAGCTAATTCTTAGCTGATTCTGATCTAATTGTGTTGGCTCCATACTGTACAATGATTAAATTCGACATGTCTGAGTTTTTTTTTTTTTTTGAGCTAGGATTGCAATTCTTTGAACCCATTTCACTTCAGTGCACTGATTTTCTGCAATTTTAGACCATTGGGTATGTTTGCACAATTTCAGGTGCCTCATGGCATTGACTGTTGTGAGAAATGAGTTCTACAATCTGCAAAACAAGTTCCAGACTATGCTTCAGGTACTATCTTATGTACTTGGATTGGTTTCGAGTTCTTATGAACTGGGAGCAGCACTTATGTTTACTCTTCCCAAATATGGAATGATATAGAAGGAGATGGGGTGCTAGAAAACTGAAGAATATGCACCTTTGCCATACATGCATGTGACACATATTGTGTTACTATTGTTGATAGACTGCTATATCAGTACAGAGCAGTATTAATAGTAACAGAAGATGAACAAGTCTGAGCATGGTGTTATTTTTATTTTTTATTTTTGAAATTTGATGAATATTTGGCAAAGAGTTACCCCTTTTTTCCTTCTTGTAATTTTATCATAGGTACTACTTGGTATCCAGAGCATTAAATTACTCTGTTAGTTCTCTCAAAACTTTACTTGGCGAGAAAACTTCTATGTTGTTTTCATGTTTAAAGCAGCCAATAGTGACTTTGGTCCTAACCTAAACTGAGCTTCTCCAAGTATTTGTGGACCCTTTTATCCTCCCGGCTATCTTTTTTTACCGCAGATCATGAATACAACGTGTGCTACCTGCATTACCTCACATTAAGTTTGGCTGGCAGTCAGTACTGAGTATACAACTGGATAAGAATCATAAGATATTAACCAACCTGTCATGTAGCAACTTTTTGCATTCTTGACTCCTGAAATTGTGTGAATTCAAGTTCTCAGATAAATTATTCATTGAGCTTTCTTATCTGAGTGCCTTATCATTCCTGTTGTTGCATGGTTTCTCTTAATGATTTATCTTTTCACTTTTGATGCAGCTGGAGCAGCAAATCCAGGCTTGTGATCCTAAACAGTAATAATTGAATCAAGAGAAATGACCGCATGTGATCTCACATGATGAATGTATCTTTCAGAAATTGTAGAACATGTTCAATAGGTTTCTAGCTTGGAGTGCGCGCGAAATCATTTATTTGAGTTTTCGTGCTAAACTTTGAGCTCAGAAGTCTCTGATTGTTACTGACAAACTGATTATCTAGCATTGATGTCTTTGTTACTGTTAACATTTTTTGTGTTTCTTCAATGGGTGGTCACCTACCAGCATTTGCAGATTGGTATTGGTTGTCTGGTGACTCGCATGGTGGGTTTGTTGCTTTTAGGAATGCAAATGATGTATAAATTTTTTTTTTATGAATTTGGGTTGTACTCTTTTGTGTGGTGTTGTGAAGGTTTGCTGTCTGTGATACAGTGGATAACATGCTGACATTCTGTTAATATAAACATGTCTGCTAACTTCATACAGTGAGGTTTTGGGATATATATGCAGTGAGCATCTATGTTCAATTTGAAATCATCAGATTGTTCTGCAAATCTCAACAACTGTAAGCATGATTTCAGATTCAAATCAAGGTATGTTCTTTCTGAGCATTGGTCTCTGCAAGAAGAGATATCTAGTGCAAATCTTCATTGGAGTGCTAATGCTTAACCACATTAGTTAAGTTATTAAATTATCATGAAAAATTCTCAAAAAAAATTGTGTATATAGTCTTCTACTTTATTTACCATCCTGTAAAATTTTTAGTTGAAGTTTGATTGGTGCTAACAGGAAATAAAACATTAAAGAAAAAAAAAACAAAAGTCACTAGTTACAACAAATCTTTCTTTTTTATTTCTCAAATTTGGAGGGATGTCAGATTGTTTTAAGTAGTATTTACACAAATTTTTTAAAATTTTTTGTGACGATTAGATGGTTTAGCCGGCGTGATTAACATATTAGCACCTAAGGGTTTGGACTAGATATGTTCCCGCAAGAATGTTTCATGTTTGGTTGGTATCCTTTATTTTGGATATTGCAACTTAATGATCTCCAGTTAGAGCCCATGGATTCCCAAGTTCTGATCCTTTTGATATATTGGTGAACAGGTCCATCATAAGGGGGGGAAATGGTTATGGGTAAACAGGTACAGTTTGGTATACAAAATGCAAACTTAACATTTGCACAACTGCCAAAAAGCAAGCAAGTACTTAGTTTGATATGTGATACTTTACTTAGACTGCCGGTTAATTTGGTGTACTATATAACTTGAGCTGTTTTCTTCTTTCAGATAGATTTCTATTGTACCATATTACATTTTGTTGAAGGAATTAATTCTAGATGATAGTTGTACATCAACAGTTAACAACCTATTCTTGTTGCCATATCACAAGATATATTTGAATGTGCTCAACAGGTGAAGCAACCCAGGGAAGAAATAACACAGTTTCTTACACCAGGAAATTCTCGACTACTACATGTACTCTCGGATAACAATAAGTAGAATATCCAAATGTCAAAATATATTTTCCTTACAAAGGGTTCTTTCTTTTTTACTCTCTCCTTGTGACTAACTCCAGACTCCAATACGCTTCTTCCGTGTACCAATTCCAGGTGCCATAAGCTATCATGTATGCACTAACTCTTTCTTTCTTTCTTTTTTTTAATTTTTGAAAATGCAGAAGGGCTGCATGTTTCATTGATAGGAGAAGAAGGATAAATACAAGTGATGTATCTGCTAAAAACAAAAGTAGTAAAGGAAAGCTAGCTCTTGCAGTCCTATTTACCATGCAGAGCCTGCAGATTGATCCATGAGAATGAGTAATAACAATGGGACCAGTGCTCAGTACTGGTGTTGATACTTGTTGCTACAGCCGTGTCTGCCTTGGAGACTATTTTGATATCACGCGAGTCCTGCTTTGCGCGCCGATCCGCCATATTAAATTGCATGCCGGCTATGTCTGGCACCATAACTGCGCAGTGCACTGCATGTTGCCAATACCCGCATGTGATGTCTGCAAAACTCCCTGTTGCTAGGTTAGATCTCCATGGGTTAACTAAGAGATTTTTTGTTTCCTACAAACAAGGTGGTTCTCTCACCCAGTTGGGAGATTTAGTTTTTCATCTGTATTTTTTCAGCCTTATGTGATCATACCAGTTTGGACGGCATAGCCAATATGCAGATGGTTTTCCAATGTGAAACTGAACCCTGGTGCGAAGTCAAATTCTGCAACTTGAATTGGCTGGTATAAGTAACATAACTGGGATTTCATGTTGCCCCTTTCGATTTGTTAATTACTCAGTTGGTGAGTTGGTGCCACTCTGCCCCTCACGCTGCTACAATAATTGATTTGTCATGGTAAGGACATATGATTTCGTAATGGAAAGTACACGTTTCTCGATCTTCTTTATGTAAAGAGATATTACCCTGATGATTTGCAAATTCTTACAGGGTCAGACTATATCTTTGCTGCTGAATTAAGAGTCTTGTGTTGCACATTTCTGATGTAGTCGCCAAATCCAACACTTCTTTTTTGTTTCATTAGATTATACGACTTGGATTAGTATCTTAGACTAAGATTTTGACCAAGAATACCATATATATATTGAAACAAAGCAGATCGGCCGACCTAAATCTGAAAGAGATGGATCTCAAAAAAAAAAAAAAAAAAATCTGAAAGAGATGAGAAATAGTAAAGAAGAATAATTCATATTTGGTCCCCCGTAGAGGACCAGGCAATCAGGCATTCAAAGATTTGCAGCTAACTTTGGAAAGGCCTGTCACTAGTTCTCCCCAACCTGTACTTTACTTATCTTTATCTACTCATACAATTTATTCACTACATTTTGGTAAGAAAAACTTCATCACTAGCACGCTATTCTCTGCTAATTTTACAGGTTGAGCACTGGGCAGCTCTTGATTAAACAAATATTTTTCTGGATTTTCGTCTTCTTCAGGAGCTACTTGTTGGCCTAATTGATGACTGACTCCCTTAATCAAGGTAATCCGGATATAGATCATCCTTAATGTGTTAGATGACCAAACTGGTGATCTTCGATAAGATAAGCGTGTGTCAGTATGCTTTCTTTGGGATTTTGTCATGACACGTCTGGATACTACTACATTGTCCAAATAAGAAGAAAAGAAATGATTAGATGTGCCAATGATAGGGATTAGTTTAACTAGTCATCAACGGTGTACTTGTAACAATATTAATAATGGAAAATCCTAACATTAAAATAGTAATTTTATACCTAGCTTTTATTAATATATTGTCTGTAACAGTTGTCTATTTTAGATGTTGTAACACATATACTCCATTTTTTTTTGAACAATTATCATATTTGATTTTCTCTTTGGGCAAATTTGATCCTAAATTTTTATTACAATATATTAGTAAAAATTATAAATATAATATTATGAAACAACTTGGAAGAGTTCAAATATTTTGATCTGCAATAATTGTTTATTTCACAATTGTATGGACAGCTGTTACAATCCTAGGGAATATAATTAAAAAGAGATTAAAAGCAAAAGATAGGTTCTTAATTTTAGTAGTATAGATTTTGTCATCCGAATATGCAATGGACGAGCCAGATATGAAAAACATATTAAATTTTTATCAAAAGATAAATCATGATTATTATTGTTTAATTCAAAAGATAAAAATACAAATAATATTTATACAATAGTTGTTCTACTTTAGAAGAATCGGTTCGAGACAGGAGTGAGCAATTGTCTTTATACTTACCTGTTAGTGTTGGTGGGATCCATTAAAAAAAACTCAGCTACTTTTTCTTGCTGGCAAAGAAACACCAAAGACCGCCCATCTTGACATTGATCGCCCGGGACGCTGTTTGTAAGTAGGCCACCAGTTTGGATAAATAATACAAGCCTCAACCTACATATTGCAAACACGATAAATGCCAGGAAAAATTAAATGAATTAATTCCAAATTTTTTATTTCTTTCTGTTTTTAACTCTGAATTTATATTGCAATATTATTTTGGATTGAATTTTTTATTTCTTCCTATTTTAATTCCGAATAAATATCTAAGTATATTATAGGAAAAAAAATAGTTTTAAATTTTTTTACAATTTTAATTCCGAATTTAATCAAAATATATTTTTGGAAATAATTTCTTATTTCTTCCTATTTTTAATTTCGTATTTAATTTGCATTTTTATTTCCAAATTTATTTTAATTATGAATTTATTTTATATTTTTACTTTTAGTTCCAAGTTTATATCATAGTATATTTTTGGATAGCATTTTTGTTTATTTTTTTAATTCCGAATTTATATAGAAGCATGTTTTTGGAAAAAAAAATTCCTATTTTTAATTCCGAATTTATATCAAAGTACCTTTTTAAATAGATTTTTTATTTCTTCTTTTTATTTTTAATGTCGAATTTTTATTTTTTTATATCAAATTATATTTTGAAAAAGATCCTCTCAAAGAATATGTAAAATTCACACCGTTATAACTCAAGACCATCAAATGATGGATCAAATCTTTTTCTCGCCAAAGATGATTCGAAATCCTAACCGTTATAATTTGGGACTAATAAATGGATGGATTAGATTTGTTTCTTTTTCTCTTTATTTGAAATCTAAACTGTTATAATTCTGGTCCACCGCATAAATGGTAAGATCATTTTTTTAATTAATGTGAGAATTTCTTGATTTTTGGATTAAACGTGGGCGCTCATCTAGAATCTATAATTAATAGATATATGTAGATAAATAGATAGATAGATGTTTCATCAACTCTGGCTTGCTTGTAACATAAGCTGGCAATGCACAAAAATCAACATTTAGACACATCACCTGCTGCTCATTTTTCATATTTTTGTCATTCCTCTCTGCTGTTCTTTTTTTTTTTTAAGTCCCTTTAAGAACTGTTCATGGGATAGGGAGAAAAAAGAACAAAGTAAATGCACAACAGTTTTTTTTCCTTTCCGAGAAACACAGCGCAACATTTTTTGCATATATACATGGTCATATGACCCATGCAGTGTCATTAATTTGAGACAAGAGCGTTAGGTCAGAGTCCCAAAGCCATATCAAGATGCAGAATTAGGATTCTTTTAGGCCATGTAACAACCTGCACAATTAATGGCCATTTGTTCATGCACTGTCCTCACAAGGCGACGATGGTGCTTTATACGTACACATTTATTCCCTTTGTAAGTGAAGAAGACTAGTTGTATCTTGTCGTGAAAATACAACTTCAAGTGCTTAATTTGAATTTAGTATTATGATGCGTTTTTAGTTTAATATGTTATTTTTAGATGTGATTATTTATTAACTAGGTAAATGGATTGCTCAAGATTCCTCAGGTCTCACGGCATTGTCACTGAAACCCCTTTTTGACGTAATTAATTACGTGAAGAGTTTGTCCACCCACACCCTTGTTGCCTTGTCTATAAATATTATATTCAATAGCCTGTTTTGGTATCACATAAGTCATAACCTAACCCCAATCCAATATCCTTCTATCTTTGCCTCCTCCTCTCTTTCACGCACACACACACAAACACAACACGCACAAGACACACACACAAACAAGAACATGTTGATTGATACGATGGATGAAGCAAGGATCACAGGGTATTTCAAGAACAAGAACATCCTGATCACTGGCTCAACAGGCTTCCTTGGAAAGAGTATGTCCGTTTGTATGTGCATCTCTATATAGCTGCAAAGAACTTGCACCATTGCGTTTTGTTCATCTGTTTTTGTTCTTGCGTTGCAGTACTTGTGGAGAAGATACTGAGGGTGCAGCCTGATGTCAGGAAGATCTATCTCCTGGTGCGAGCGGTGGACGCAGCCTCGGCGAAGCAACGGATGGAGACTGAGGTATAGTTCGTGTGTGCATGCATGCTAGTTTTGCTCTACTTCTCAAAATCATCAGTTCATCTGTTCTAGTGTTCTTTAATCCTGCAATTCTACTCAGTAGAGTAGTACTAGTAGCATCCGTATACGACTCCAACCAACTCCATATTTGCAAGGAATACCTGAAAGGCTGAAACTTTTGAGAGAAAGGAGCCTGCAAGTTATATACATTTTTAAATGTATCATGTTGGTTTTGTGATAGCATCATAAAGACATCTTTAAATGTATCAACTAAAATTCTCTTGAAAAGGGAGAGCACAACGTTAATTGTAGAATAAACGAATAATTCACATTTTTTTATTGAGGTGTCAGGTATTTTATATGAACCCTTGATTGACAGAGAAACAGTGGTAACAATTAAAGCACGTAGCAGAGACGTACATTCTTCATGAGCCATGCATGATGCACCGTCCCGCCATTAACAGTTCAGTACTATTTCTGAAACAGTCATCTGGATCTGAACTGAACTCTTTTCGATCTATTCCTAACTAAGCTGCATGCTTAAGGATTATTGTGTACTTTTTAGTAAAGCAAGGAAAGTATGTGTCTCTTTTTTATATATTTTTTTTTCAAAAATTCGAGGTGTGACTTTAATTCATTCAAGTTGGATTAAAACTCTAACTTTTTTTCATGCAACCTGCAACTCTTATCTATTTTTGCTAAGGTGCATATGTTTTTCTTTTTCTTTTTCTTCGATTGATATTCTTAGAGTTTCATGCATACTTTCAGAAGGACTGAGCCATTTACATACGTTAGGGTTTGTGGAGTTATGGTATAGTACAATGTTAGGTATGAACAGGTGGTGGCAATGGAGCCTGTAGTCTGTTCAGATGAGTAGTAATTACCCCATGCTCAGTACTCAGAATTCAATGTGAGGCATGGCAGATGGTTGATGGCAGAACTATTTACTTCTCTCTCTCTCATATGCAGAAATTCATGTGCATCTTGATTGCAATAGCTAAATTTTGAGTACCAAAACTTGATTTGAGAGAAGTTAATTGTAAGTCGCGTCAACTCTACTGAAAGATACAGCTAAAGCTGTCTCCAACCCATCGGCGCTTCGTGAGACGCTTCAACAGAATATTCTCTAGTATATTCTGTGCCACGTATGCGAAGCAACATCTGAAACACCCCCTACTCCAACCCATCGGCGCTTCGCGAGGCGCTTCGTACGGGCCACGAGTAAACTAAATTTAGGTAGTTTAATAAAATATCAATAACTTTTAATTTAAAAATCGAATATATGCGATGTTTGGTCTCTATATGAATATAATTTAAATATCTACAACTTTCTCAATATAATCAACATCTAATTTGAACTAAATTAATCATAAATTAAGAAACAAAGATTAAATGTAATTTGATAGCACGCAAATCGAGGAAAAACAGTGCGCGGGCCCACATGCAGAGCCTGGTTTTGACGCCTCCGCAGGCACCTCCTCTCTCCTCTTTCCGGGAAAAAAATAATTTTTTAATCGTGGGGCCCACTTGCAGTGCTTGGAAGCGTCAGCGATGGAGCTGGCCTAAGGCACACGTGCAATATGACAGCTAGAGCCAGAAATTTATTCCAAAATAAATGACATTTTTCAGTTCAGTGCCTTAATTCTCTAAAACTGAAACCACTATGTTCTAGTCATCAAAGTAGTAGTACTATATTCTAGTAATAAAATGATGTGTAGTATGTACTAGTAGTGTTAATGAAAGGAGCAACTAGTGGCATGGAGACTAAGAGGGGGTCTGTACTATCTAGCTGCAAAATTCTTTCAGTACAACCCTCTCTATTGCAAGTGAATTCACTCTGGTCTGGTCCCTCTGTGCATTTATAAGCAATTTTCCCAAATCTGCGGTGTGTTCAAACTTTGAAAAACTTGTCTGGATCCCCAAGGGCCATTGCATTGCACACTTGGCATTCAATGTTTAATCCTAAATGATGAAATGCAAAATGTCCGCATGAACAGTATCAACTACCGTGTCATGCTATTCCAGGTCAAAACAAGTACAGATTTTAAAGCAGTTATAATCCTGTTCTAAAAATTAATACGTCTCAAAATAAAATTTATTTTTCCTTTGTGCTGAAATTTGTGCAGGTCACAGGGAAGGAGCTCTTTGGCCTTCTGAGAGAGAAACATGGAAAGGGATTTCAGTCTTTTATTGAAGAAAAGATTGTTGCATTGGCTGGAGACATCATGTATGAGGACTTGGGCGTAGAAGATTCCAAGTTGAAAGAACTCACAGAAGAAATCGATGTTATCGTCAATGGAGCTGCAACCACCAACTTCTATGAAAGGTCAAGAATAGTTATGGGTTGCTGTACATTACTTTCTCGCCGCCCCATTCGCTTTAGAAGTCGTGCAGCATTCTTTTTTACTTAAGAGTATAGAGAACGACAAATGCGCTTGAGGCTTAACATGTTGAACTTGCAGATATGATGTGGCTTTGGATATTAATGTTATGGGAGTGAAGCATGTGTGCCAATTTTCAAAGAAGTGTGCAAATCTCAAGATTCTCCTCCATGTCTCCACTGGTAATTTGGTGCTGCTCATAAGACAAGAACAAGTACAGTCACAGTGTAGCTTCATGAACACTACAGAGTTTGATTACCTCCTCGATCTCTTTGATGAACAGCATATGTAGCTGGTGAGAAGCAAGGATTAGTGACGGAGAAGCCGTTCAAGAATGGAGAGACACTGAAGGAAGGCACCTTCTTGGACATCGAAACCGAGCTGAGGCTTGTCAAAGACATCAAGAAACAACTGGAGGCCGGCAGTTCGCCGGGGAAAGCCGAGAGGAAGTCCATGAAAGAACTTGGCCTAAGCAGGTCTGGAATGTGGGCTTAATTAACATTAATGAAATCTTAGTTTCTTGCATTGATTCGTGTATGTGCGTATGCATGAAGAGCGAGGCAGTTTGGATGGCCAAACACGTATGTGTTCACCAAGGCAATGGGGGAGATGCTGCTTGGGCAGCTCAGAGGAGACATCCCTTTGGTCATCATTCGGCCAAGCATAATCACCAGCATTCAGAAGGACCCTTTGCCGGGTTGGATAGAAGGGACCAGGTGAGCAAAACTGGTCGTTCCATCAGAAATCAACGGCTGACATTACATGGCAACGCGAGCTCACTTTGTGTATTGTATGGGTGGATGGATTTGTAGGACAATTGATGCGATCATCATCGGCTACGCCAAGCAAAATCTTTCGTGCTTCTTAGCTGACCTCGACTTGATCATGGATGTGGTGAGTTCTTGTGGTATAATACCACGTTGATCCAACCGGACAGAATGATCAACCTTTGCATGCATGAGCAGATGCCGGGAGACATGGTGGTGAACGCGATGATGGCAGCAATGGTGGCTCACTCGTCGGAGAAAGGGCGGTCGACGGTGTGCCACGTGAGCTCGTCGCTGAGGAACCCAGCGCCATACGCGGTGCTGAACAGGTCGGGGATGCGGTACTTCAGGGAGAACCCCCGCGTGGGGAAGAACGGCGAGGCCGTGCGCACGAGGAAGGTGCACTTCTTCCGCACCATCGCCTCCTTCCACATGTACATGCTCCTCAAGTACAAGCTCCCCCTCGAGGTAACTCTAATGGAGTATATTATACATCATTACAATATTTATAGCTTTTTAACACGAATTATGATGGATGAACAGATGCTGCATTTGGTGAATCTGCTTCTCTGCGGACTGTTTTCGCAGTTATACAACGACCTGAGCCGCAAGTACAAGTTTGTCATGCATCTTGTTGATCTTTATGGCCCCTTTGCCTTGTTCAAAGGGTGGTAAGCTTAATGATTATATTTTTGCTTACTGTGAAAAACAAACCAAACATCATGAATAAAAGGCGTTAATTAATTGGATTAAAAACAAGAGAAGAATAACAATTTTTTTTAATGTGTTGTGTGTTTTTAGCTTTGATGACGGGAACTTGGAGAGACTGAGGATGGCAATGGCAGTGAACCACTCATCTGAAGACTACTTGTTCAATTTTGATTCAAAATCTATTGATTGGGATGACTATTTCTACAAAGTTCACATCCCAGGTGTTATGAAGTACGTGTGCAAGTGAACTGTTATATATATATATATCTTCCTTTTTCCCTCACTAATTAGTGTGTTGGATTATGCGTATCAAAAATAACATTGGTACTTCCCTTAGTTATACGGGGAGAAAAAAAAACTTCTTGTGTATTGATTCCAAGAATTAATGTATCTGAGAACGTATCTGCAAGTTACCTTGATAATATTACCTCTGCTGCATTGTATTTAAAATTGTACTATCGCTCGTGTTTTACTTGTTGGAAGTTCGGGCTTGCTTTTAAGTGCACCATAATCCAAAATTAATATTTTATATCAATCACGGATTGAAATTTTTTATTATCATACTAAATGTTCAATCTAAAATATCCATCATTCTATTAAATGGTCATGATTTGTTATTTAGTGCCATTTTTTTATCAAAGGTTTTTTCCTAAAGTAAAGAGACTTGGTCAGAGCGTGTATAGAAAAGTAAAAGATAGTATAAAAATACTGTCTCATATATGTCACCAAACAGCCTCTATAATAAAAAGAATCATAAAATATAGGATGTAATACTTGCATCCTGAATATTTACGATTTATCATAAAAGATTAAACTGGCTCGGACCATCAGTCATCTCATTTTCCATTTCCGCATGGCCACAATCTTAACACACAATTAAAGATGAAGATTGTTTTATGTGTAACCTATTTCCAAATTGCTTGATCATTTCTTTCTCCTTTGCCCTTTAAGGACTTATCCATTCAGAGTTCGGTTTGGAGAAAGATATAGCTTGTTGTATTTGAATCCGAACTTTTAGAGGTATTTTTCCCCTTTCCTGAGGAATATAGACTCTTAGACGAATGTCCTACGTGTTTCCAAGATTCTTTTTAAATATTCTTCATATGGGAATCTTGACATGTAATACATGCTACAACAGTTCAGAAAGATCAAAATTTTCACATCACAGGTATTCATAATGATGAGCATTTTTCTTAAGGCCAATGTGTGAGATTTCAATGATTTAAAAAGTACAAATGTAAAATGCCAAATTAAAACTACTAGTATCATATTGCAATAACCTCAAACTACATATGACAAATTATCAAAATTAAAAATACTTTTGGGAACATGCATGTGCTTTTTAAAAAACTACTCACATCAATTAACAACCGCAATCAAAATCAACCCAGATATATTATAACAAATTTTTGAATCTAACAAAGTCTTTATTCTCTCCGGACCCCACTTGATAACACCATCCTTTCTTTGCTTTCCTCCTCCTCCATTTGTCTCGTCAGTGAGGATAGAAGCCTTTGGCACGAAAAAGAATCGACCATCAGATTTCCTAAGTTCTACTGGGATCACCTCTGGATGCTATATATAGAATTTCGGCAGGTACACCTTATTTTCCATGCATTTCGGAGGACTAGTCATCGAGAACGACGTAAACATTCCAGTGAACAATACTCGACCACCAAACGACTCCATCTTCTCCCACGCCATGTTCATCTTGTTCAATCTGAGAACATGGATGGGTATCCCTTTCTTCCCTGTGATCACCGCGAGTTATTCCCCCTCTAATTCAACCAAGTAGCAATACTTGTAGGGGACCTCCAAAGTTGTTAGGTTTCTTAATACCAAATCAACTTGTTTCTGCAATATCATGGACTCCCAATCTCCCTTTCTCTCTGAAACAATAGACAAGGCCATTATGTAGCACATGATTGCTGTAGAAGGAAATGGTGAATCTCCCATGGTGTGCATTTTGTGGAATGCTAGTTCAGTTTTCTTTATGTATCCCAACTTTCGGTTGTCACAAGTCCTATATAGGCGTAAATGACATGGATTCTGCTGTCTCTGGGGGGATTATTGTCATCCCAAGATGTGCAGAAGTAAACATTGTTGTATTCATATTGGGGGGTCTCGTGCATGGAAGATCCATGCAAGAGAATGGCAAACAAGACAGTCTTGTCTATCTTTCGGAGCACGGCCCAACCATGTCTCGCTAAAAAGATCCTACTTTAGGGAAAGTTTAGAGTGGTGCTGAGAAGAAAGATCTTGTTCAAGTTGAGGTTGTAGCAGCGAATCAAGCCGATGTTAGTGAGCATGCTGCTCCTGAGAATGGGGATGACGTTAGCTGGGTAAATAGGGAAAGCACGTAATTCCGCTAATAGTTTTCCAGCTTAATTGGAATTTACGTTAGCACGTAAATAGGGAAAGCATGCAAGTAATATTTGCCAAGTGAAGCTGACAACATATCAACCGGAATAGTTTTGGGAACAAGTCTGACTAATCTTTTGTGGTTGCTGCAGTGGATAATGATGGTTCATCATCCCCCTCCTCTTGTTAAGAGATGATTTTCTGGCAAATCATCAATCCTGTTACAGCCAACCATACATTATTATATATAATACCATTATCCATCATATATTGAAAAATTGTAAGATAGTCAAGTTGTGTTAATTTCCTATAAAAACTGATATTAAACAATTAACTACTTGCAGCATCACTTATCCAAATAATATCGCATAATATTAATTGATCAATAAATACATCCCTAATATTAATAAATATATGCATAAATAAAGTATATATGAGATTAGATTTAGCCGGACATCTTGATTGAGTTCTTCTTTTTCTTGTGGTTAATTACAATTGCAATTGTATGATTCTTTCAACTTGTCATCTCACCACTTATGCGGGTACTCACTACCTCTATTCATCATTTAATCTAATTCGGAAGTTTTGATTCTTCCACTTTTCATAGTTCAAAATATAATCCAAAACAGAGTCTAGTTAGATTACCATGATATAATAATGAGAAAAGAATTAATATATTCTGAGTCTGTTACGCTATATTTAAGGAGTTGGAGATTACGCATACTATTGGATCTCTTAATTAATTTGTCAAATGTGACACTATCTTTGCCACTTAAGACATAATCGTAACCGTCCATGATCCTACGTCCACGGCGACCTGACTCTCTCCATAAACACAGAGCTTTTGTGCTCACTCAACAAATCAGTCTAGTAAGTTTTTATCTGTGTTTAAACTGTTTGATTCAAACCGAAACGGACAGTGATACATTTTTCTCTTACGCTTGTGAATCACCGGCTACAGTAATCATACAAACATCCAAAATACGAATCTCAAAGCATCCAAGTCATACGTAGAATATAAAGGCCATACGATAAATAAAAAAGGAGTCTAGGAAGGATTATAACTTCTTTTTTCTGTTTTCCAGTTTAATTTATTCAATTTAATTTAATTTTTTTACACCAGCAGTTCATCTCTGGCCGCCGTGTTCTTCGCTCCGCCACCGCGCGAAAACCAGATCGAAGCACTTCCAAATCCTCTACCCCCCCCCTCCCTCCCGAGCTTCTAGAACCTTCCAATCCCTCTGCTTCTCTGCTCAATTCCCATCGTCGCTCCGCAGAAGCCGTCAGAGCTAGGGTTTTCGGGCACGTGCGCCCGATTTCTAGGGTTTTTGAGGTCTGCTCGGGGTATGAGCCCTCAGATTTGGCTGCTGTGACGACGAAGGAGAGATGATTACGGAGAAGCCGAACTGGATTCGGCACGATGGCCTGCAGATCTTCTCCATCGACATCCAGCCTGGCGGACTCCGCTTCGCCACCGGCGGCGGCGACCAGAAGGTGCCCTGTGATTTTTTTTCCGCTTAATTTTGAGTTCTTAGGTACAAATTTTGTGCCTGTAACTTGTTAGTACTTAGCTTGAGCCCTCCAGGCTTTGGTTGAGGTTTTTAGGGGGAATTGTTGTGCGCCCGTGCATGGTTTCGTAATCTGTGTTTGTTTGACATTGTGTATGATTGCAATTGAGGTTTTAGGGGGAATTCTAGGGTTAAAAGGTGAGGCTTTTCGGTGAATTGGTTAGTGAGAATCGGATGAGCTTGGGGCATGAGATTTAGTGGCCAATTGATCAGCTTTTGCTGTGTGGATGTTGTTTATCTAGTTGGATTTGAATTTAGTTCAATTAAGTTATATATTCTTTTTCAGTGCTCTTAGTGTTTTTACTTTTTAGACTTATGTCTGAGATGCTGTGGATTATGTTATAGCTTATTATGGCTATAGTTGAATATATTCCTGAAACTGGTCGGTGGGAGGTTAGTTTGTTGTTGGTTATTTAGCAGCTGTGCAGTTGAGATCGAGGATTTTATGATCAAAGTTGAGTTTGCTAGGGTTAAAGTATATTGATGGCACAAACTGCATTAGGGAAATGTGTTAGGTGTTGGTTAGAAGAAATCTACCCATTGCAAAAGTTGATATACACAAATAAAGTTGATATCTACAGAACAGTCCTAATTTCCAAAGTGCATTTTTGTTGCTACCTGAATTACTGAAGAAGCGGTCATGCATGAAACTCTGAACATTTTCGATGTATCCTGTTCATAGGCTTCTTTCTGTAGTATTTTTTGGCATTGAAAAACAAATAAACTGCAGAAATTACCAAAGCTATCATCAGGGCTTCCCTCTTCCTGTTGTTTTCTGTAGTTGACCTGCTTTTTACTAAGTTCCCTTTGTTTGCTTCATTTTTAATGCAGGTTCGGATATGGAACATGAATTCAGTGGGAAAGGACATTAACAATGACGATTCCAGCCAAAGGTTGCTGGCTACAGTACGCGACCATTTTGGATCTGTAAACTGTGTTAGATGGGCCAAGCATGGCCGCTATCTTGCTTCAGGGTCAGACGATCAGGTTATCTTAATACATGAAAGAAAAGCTGGTTCAGGGACATCTGAGTTTGGTAGTGGAGAACCTCCAGATGTAGAAAACTGGAAGGTCATTATGACCTTAAGAGGACATACTGCAGACGTGGTAATTATCTGCCAAACTTTTACCACATGCTGTTACTCTCTCTTCTTTTTCAAAACCATGATTTGCTCTAAATTATTTCCCTTTTTAAGCTTTTGTTCTTGTATTTGTGATCCTTACTGTTTTGTTATTGAACGCCTTCTCTGTTTCCTATGCCTAAATTAGGTAGATCTTAATTGGTCCCCTGATGATTTAACATTGGCTAGCGGCAGCTTGGATAATACTGTTCACATCTGGAACATGGCCAATGGCATTTGCACTGCTGTCTTGAGAGGGCATTCCAGCTTAGTCAAAGGGGTTACTTGGGATCCCATCGGTTCTTTTATCGCAAGCCAATCAGATGACAAGACTGTCATCATATGGCGTATAAGTGACTGGAGTCTTGCTCACAAGACAGAAGGCCATTGGGCAAAATCTGTATGTTATCTTTTATGGCATTTATCATTATGTGTTATCTTGTGGGTGCAAGACTTTTCTTACTGAAAAAGGATATTTTTCCCCCTTGTTCTTCCAGCTTGGTTCAACATTTTTCAGGCGACTTGCTTGGTCACCATGTGGCCACTTTATAACCACAACTCATGGTTTCCAAAAACCTAGGCACTCAGCCCCTGTGCTTGAAAGAGGCGAGTGGTCTGCAACTTTTGACTTTCTTGGACATAATGCACCTGTTGTGGTGGTAAAGTTTAATCACTCAATGTTCTGCAAGCATTTATGTACTGGTCAAGACACGAAGGCTGCACCAGCTGGATGGACCAATGGAGCATCAAAGACATCAACAAAAGAATTGCAACCATATAATGTTATTGCTATTGGAAGTCAAGATCGAACTATTACTGTCTGGACGACAGCGAGTGCCAGACCCTTGTTTGTTGCTAAGCATTTCTTCACACAAAGTGTGGTTGATTTATCTTGGTGAGACACTTTGACCAGGTCTCCAGAATTAAGATTATATTGTATGCACAAACTGACAGTGCTATTGTTTTCCCCCTGACAGGAGCCCTGATGGTTATTCACTTTTTGCCTGCTCTTTGGATGGATCGGTTGCCACCTTTCACTTTGAAGTAAAGGAGCTTGGATACAGGTTAAGTGATGCTGAACTGGATGAATTGAAGAGAAGTAGATATGGTGATGTCAAAGGAAGGCAATCAAATTTAGCTGAAAGCCCTGCACAGTTGTTGCTAGAAGCTTCAGCAAAACAATCGGCCGGCAAAACGGGAAGTTCTGGCACCCAGCAATTTCAAGTACCCGCAAAAGTTTCTGCAGATGTGCCTAACCCATCTCTTGGTGTGCAAAATCAGAAAGCTGCTGAAGCTCTACCTGAAGATGAGAAGAAAACGGCAGTTCCTGCTTCTGATGACATAAATAAGCCAAGTCGGTTATCCAGTCCAGTAAAACAAAGAGAGTACCGGCGTCCGGATGGCCGAAAAAGAATAATTCCAGAAGCTGTTGGATTTCCTTCTAACCAAGAAAACATATCCAACCGCGTTCAAAATCACGTTGTGGATTTTTCATCTTCATCGCTGGATCGGCAAAAGGAGGATCAAAGGATGCTCCTTGGAGAGAATGGAATAAGATTATCTTACGGTATTGGTGGTAACTGTAATAACTATGGAGTTAGGGACCGTTCTGGTGTCACAGCAAGGGCCAACATCAGCGAGAGTCTTGTTATTCAAAAGGCTTCAACCAGTTCTGGCAATGATGGAAGGTTGAGCGTTGAACACACTGGATCCATGGTTCCAGGCTCATTGACTTCTTGCACTGCGCTTTCTATCCTGGTGTTCAATAAGAAGGGCAATGAGGATTCTTTACCAGTCTGCCTTGAAGCAAAGCCAGTAGAACGTTCTGCAGGTGATATGATTGGAGTTGGCAGTGCCTTTTCAACGAAAGAAACTGAAATTAGATGTACAAGAGGAACAGAGACACTTTGGTCAGATCTCATCTCTGGAAAGGTTACTGTCTTGGCTGGTAATGCAAATTTCTGGGCTGTTGGCTCTGAGGATGGTTGCCTACAGGTTAGTGATCTTCTCTAGTGGAAATTCTTGCAGATTGATTTGTGTTTCGATTTGATTGAATGCATACCATGTTGTTTGTCCTATCAATTGTTAATTGTTGCTGGAATAGACCTTTAGTTATCTCTTTTTGTGCATTCATTTTTCTGGCCATATGTTGACCTGCATCACTTAGATCCATTTTCTGAATTGCTTAGGTTTACACAAAATGTGGAAGACGAGCAATGCCAGTAATGATGATGGGATCTGCAGCTGTTTTTATAGATTGTGATGAGAGCTGGAAATTGCTTCTTGTAACAAGGAGAGGTTTGTTGTACATTTGGGACCTCTATAACAGGGCCTGTATTTTGCATGATTCTTTAACTTGTTTGGTTGCATCCCCGGATGAATCGTCAGCAAGAGATGCTGGTAAAGACTTCATATCTAGTCTTCAATTCTCAAGTTCTATCTGAGACTGGCAGTCAACTTCATTGTATCTTAGCGTTTGCTAGAATGGTTGGTGCTTGAAAGGTGACCTTGCCATGTTCTATGACAGGTACAGTAAAGGTGATATCCGCTAAATTCTCCAGATCTGGCTCACCCTTAGTCGTCCTTGCCAGCCGTCATGCTTTTCTTTATGACATGAGCCTGAGGTGCTGGTTAAGGATTGCTGATGATTGTTTCCCAGCATCAAATTTTGCAAGCTCTTTTAACTTGAGTTCTACTCAAGGTGGTGAGCTAGGCAAGTTGCAGATTGATGTAGGAAAATTCATGGCAAGAAAGCCTATTTGGAGCAGGTTTATGTGCTCTTTATATTGCTTTAATTACACATTCTGGCAACTATTTCTATGACATGCTAATATGGTGCTTGCTCTAAACATACTTGTGTGGCTGTTTGTGCTTCAGGGTTACAGATGACGGGGTGCAAACACGTGCACATCTGGAAACCCAGCTGGCAGCTTCATTGGCTTTGAAGTCACCACAGGAATATCGCCAATGCCTCCTATCCTATATTAGGTTTTTGGCAAGGTTAGTCCTGTAGATCACCCCATCCTTTTGATTACTTATGGTACTCTGGCATGTGGGTAGGTGGGTTGCATCTGCTCCGCCTTGGAACGGAACAAATTGAATGTTTGAAATATGCAAGTATTCATTTCATCTGTCTTTGAATTACTAAGGTAATTTGTTTTCTTTAGCTATTTTGATATGTAGAAGTTGTAGGAGTCCTTGGAGTCTGAACATATTATGTTGTCTAACTCTGTTGACCTTTTAAGAAGTACAGTCTGCTTGAATTTTCTATGCTTTTGGAGTTTATACTTCTCTTGAGGATTGGCAAAACAGGCATAAATGTCGTGAATAGAAGGATCCTTCTGATGTTCTATTGTAATTTATGGGCAGCAAAAAGCAATATAATACTTTTAGTAATGCTACATGGCATGTCCACTTTTTGTAGGCTTGTATC
The DNA here is from genome assembly GCA_019359835.1 of Pharus latifolius. Lineage (NCBI taxonomy): Eukaryota > Viridiplantae > Streptophyta > Magnoliopsida > Poales > Poaceae > Pharus > Pharus latifolius. The sequence continues at coordinate 59,035,384 of CM033327.1, forward strand.
TTTTTTGCAAGTATATGTTCAGTCAATTGACGAGATTATGTGAACCATTGTATATCTTCTGAAATTCAGCCAATGATGATTTGGTGTCTGGAACTGAATGTTTCTTTCTTCATTTCTTTTCTTTCATATGCAGAGAAGCAGATGAATCACGTCTGCGCGAAGTTTGTGAGAGCTTTCTTGGTCCTCCATTGGGCATGGTTGATACTGCATCATCTACTGATGCAAAAAATCCGGCATGGGATCCTGATGTTCTCGTAAGGCTCTCTGTTTTTAGATATCACATGGAAAATTGCTTTGTTTGGTTTTGTTGTTATACAATTTGTTTCAGCTATAGGCCCATATGCCATAGGTATAGATTTTATTTGTTGTACCCTGACCAGTTGTTCATTAGACTCATCCAGTTACATCTCGAGTCCAAAAAGGACAGGTTATCTAGAGAAAATTGTTAGGGTTTTATGTTTTTCCTAGATAAGCAGAAGGACTCGAAAACCCTAACTAGATGGCAAGAAGTTATCATATTCATCTACTTGACACAATTTTTTGTTGTCCTCTTCGATCTGTGAACTTAGATATGACAATGTTGCAGGGGATGAAGAAACACAAACTTCTTAGGGAAGATATACTTCCGTCCATGGCGTCAAACCGGAAGGTCCAGCGGCTGCTCAATGAGTTCATGGATCTCCTGTCGGAGTATGAGGCCGCTGAAACAAATGCTGATCAAACGGACAGTGCACCGCCGCCAGCGATCGAAGCCAATAACACCTCATAGCTGTGCATGGCATTCCCCAATTGCTGTAGAAGTACTGACCCCTCGGTAAGCATAGGAACCATATCCATTTGGAGCATCCCATCTTTAATTCTGCATGTAGCTTGTAGCCTGTTTAGCAAGGTGACCCCTGCCGAACGCTATTACCCGGTAGTCGTACGCGAGTGTGACGGTAGAAAGAATGCGAGGTCGCCCTATGGTTGTGTAACAGTATATTTGTAGCAGGTCCGATAAATTTATGTCTTTTTGGGTTCAAAGGCATGTCTTACTTCTGTGTGCTGGCTGTGCGGGGATGTATGATTTTTTTTGTTATTATTATTTGTAGAGTAATTTTTAGTACTACAATTTGCTCCCGCGATTTGTACCTCCAGATGCCTAAGTTACGTACATGCACAACTAATCAACCTTTGTGAGCATGTACTTTCAAAAGTCAAAACTGCTGCCAAGATACATGCAGGCGAAAACACTTGGGTAAAAGATTTCGATTGACTTTGAGCAGTCACACAACCAATGTTACTCTTTTATCTTTCGGTTATTTTCTTTTGTTAAATCCAAAATCAAGTCGACAAAAAATCGATGATCTTAGCTCTGAACGTCTCGGAAATCGCGGCCCAGGCGGCCTGCGTCGGGTGAACGTCGTCCCAGTAAAAATGCTGGTCGGGATGGTCGCAGAGCGCGTACTGCTTGTTGCCGTTCTCGTCTTCCTCCCCGCAGTATCCATCCGGGCTGAAGCTCTCGCAGCACGGACGCCTCGGGTTCTGGAACTTCGTCACCCCACCATCACCTCGAAAATAAAAACATTTAGAACATTCAGATGTAGATCCAGAGCTTCCTTGATGTAACATGAATTATACAAGCTGTGATAAGTAACAGAGGTTGTTGGGTGTGACCTTGGTCGGAGGAGGATGGGGAGACGAAGGCGGTGAAGGGTCCGCTGAGGTCGAGCAAGAGGAAGGTGCGGTTGCTAGGGTCGAGGCCGGTGAGCACGGACTGGAGAGCGGTGTTGTGCTGGACGGAGCCCATGTTGGCCAGGGCGTCACAGCCGGTGTAGTTGAGCGGCCTCGTGAACAGCGGGGTGCACCCGATCGGGTGGAGATTCGTCACCACCACTTTCCGCATTCCGATCACACGCAGGCGCCGGACGTCTTCTCTCAATAGCCTTACCACCTTCGGTATGTATGCTATCGCCGCCTGCAATCATGCAAATACCATGAAGTCGACAGCTGAGAGCGGAGCCCACACCTACAATTAAGCACCAGCAATTGGGTATGCTGATATTGCATTCTACTTACGCTGGTGCTGTTGTCCCTCTCGGCGACGTAGGAGTAGTCGTTGCCTGATACGACTACAAGCGCGACCCCTTGCCGGACGTCGCAGCCGGCCGAGAGCGGGCGGCTCGCCAGCTGGGACTCGAGCAGGTCGATTTGGGCGCTGACGTTGCGCTGGAAGTTGCCGGTGTCGAGCACGCCGGCTCCGCCGACGGCAAAGTTCATGCCGCGTGCCAGCATCCCGGCGGAGGCCCCCCTGCGCAGCTTGTACGCTACCGGCGTCTGGATTCCCATGATTGATGCTGTCGTACGTGGCAGGTGGGTATAACCGTATAAGCAGAAGCAGTGTATGAACAAACAGTTTGTATTACTCCTAATTAGGTAATGACCGGACTTGTACGGACTGGGAAAGAAAAAAGGGAAAGGTCTAGGTTGGAGCTTAATTAATACTTTTACTACTAACATGGTTAGGTAAGACATCAAGCGTATCCACAGTCCATCTTAATAATTTTGTCAAAGTGTGGCCTTTGATGCAAATTAAGACATGCAGCTGGCAGTTGCTAGAGACAGGTTCCAATTTTTGAGTGACTGGTTGATTGTGATGCATCACCCGTTTGCTCACTTGATTTCCAACAAAAATGTCTGTCTTTATTGTGAGAGGTCTTTCGGACTCGTCTTATGCATGGTAAGTAATGAGTACATCTCTACACCAAAAATATCATCATTTGCTTTTTATATGCATATTGTCGTTTTAAGTTTCATTTGGTGTGGTATTTGTAATCTTTGCCTTGAGTTCAAATGGCATGTGCATTTTCTTCTATTCTGGACTTTGATTATAAATCAACATTTTCGATTAACACGAGTAAGTCATAATTTCTCTTTTACATTAATTAGATAAGAGAATATACATGACTATACAGCTATGCCTTTGGACCCAAAGATAGAGCATCCAAATTCCTTGAAGTGATTCAAGCATCAAACCAGATACCAAAGCTGACTCGATGCTTTCTATTTCTAAGGAACGGTGTTAAGTGTGCCGTTCAGGTCTCTTGGAAGTTGGAACCGTTTGATCCAACATTCAGATGTCTGAGATTGAAATATGTGATATGTTTGAAGCATCTTGTGAAATGTTTCAAGTATCCTAATTTCTCATCTTAAATACTACTTAATTTTTTGATAGAACAGACACCGACAATATGGTTTCTATGCCATGTGAAGTTGTGAGTTGTGAACAGGAAGGCATGCAGAGGACACATGTGGTGAGATGGTGGACGGGAGTAACCGGGTTAGGTGAAATACACATGCATGCACAAAAGTAGCCGCATTGTTTCGTCCCTTATTTACAATAAAACCAGTCTAATCAGGTTGTTATGTGATTAAGAGACTATCTAGTTCGCATTCTTGTTGTCACAGTTGAGATTTAAATGAAATTTTGAGAACTTTTGTATGTACAATCAATAATAAATTAGTCAAACATATCTAAGTTTCATGTGTGTAATTTTAAATATTCAGGATTTCTAGACGAATATAATAAGGAATCTTTTTTTAAAATAACCCTTTAAAAAAAACAATTACAAAACTAACTCCTAACTTTTTAAATTTACAAAAATAGCCCTCTGTCGCGAACTGGGCCGCGCGACTGATCTTCGCCCAACTCACATCTTCAGTCGCTAACCCAGATAGCGACTGAAAATTGAAAAAAATACTTGCGGAGGTGGGATTCGAACCGTGGTCTCTCCGGAGAGAGAGCGTCTTAACCAATTAGACTACAACCAGTTTTTGTAACTTATTGGTATGGCATAGTTTTATATCTTTTCAGTCGCTATCCGGGCTAGCGACTGAAAGCATACGTGGCACGCGAACTAGGCCAGTGGAGCGTTGGGCCGTGCCACGTCATCAGTCGCTATCTGGGATAGCGACTGAAGATCAGTCGCGCGGCCCGGTTCGCGACAGAGTGCTATTTTGGCAAATTTAAAAAGTTAGGGGTTAGTTTTGTAATTGTTTTTTTTTAAAGGGTTATTTCAAAAAAAAATTCTATAATAAGAATGTCAATCAAAACAACTTGGTGAGAAGTTTCAGATGGAAACCAGGGCAGCCAATTTTTAAGCTAGCACGCAAGCCAAAACTGCCTCAAAAATTAGTACGAGGTTCCTAACTTACATGCCACGTATGAACAATACATCGCTCTCCTATGGTGACTAACAAGTAAGAAATCAAAATTGCACCAGACCAAGAGGGCAGTATACGTCTACCATCCATAATCTCATGTATAAACACAGCCGTCGTCATCAGCCCATTTAATTAAGCTAACAACCAACAGATTAGCCAGCCATCAATGCAATACATCTGTGATCCATTAATCCTTTCAGCACCAGTTCATAGATTGATGGAGTAGTAATTAATAATAAATTTAAAGGCAACGCTTCGACTACACCTATCCCATCTGCAGCAGCAGCCACTAAGTTAATGCACACTGCTCGACGGACCACTAGTTCAATGCACAAACATACACAGACGCACGCGCTTAATTAGCATTTAATGCATGAGTAGGGGGCGCGCCTAGCGTACCAACGAAGTCGGTGAGGACTCGGCCGTCGGAGAAGCGGCCGGAGGGGCGGCCGGGGAAGGTGACGCCGTAGGGGTCGTACCACGCGTGCGTCAGCTCCCTCCCGAGGTCCCCCAGGTTGCCCGTGTCCGCGTACGAGTCACCAAACACCCACAACCTCCCACGCTTGCCGCAGCCGCCATTCTTAGACCCCGACGCTGCACGCGCCGCCGCAAGGACTTCACATGCAGTAGATGAATTGAATTAATAGAGATCGGGAGGGAAAAGGAGGAGTAATAAATGGAAGCTGCTTACAAAGAAAGATGGTAGCCGCCAACTCCAACGGAGGAAGCCTCCTCTTGGTCTGATCCATGTGATATATCCGCGCGTCTGTGTGTGGGCCTTCCTTCCTTCCTCCTCCTCCTAGGGGTGCAAGGAGCGGTTATATATAGATAGATAGATAGATATGTGCATCCATCTCTCTCTCTCTCCAGTCTCATTTGGGGTTGCACCTTGCCTCATTATGAGCCACTAGTCACCACATAACCAATAAAATCCCTTGTTTTATTAATGTTCTACATACCAGGCATGCATCATCTATCAAATTCTGCTGGTTTTATTGCTGGTCTCTCTTGCTCAACCAAACGTAGAGTCCTAGTTATCCACGTCCTCTAGGACTAACTTCCACCAACCCTAGCACCGCCCAGCCCTCCTGTATACCACAGTATGCCAGTATCCATCACCTCTGCTTTAAAAAAAAACCTTTTATCAACACCATCTTAATTTAAACACCATTTTCTCTATTTTTAAATCATCATGTTTTACATCATCTAATAATTAAAGACCTGTCAAAATTACCCTTACATGTACTTGGGCTAGGCCAAAGAAGCACACAAATGGAAAATGTCTACGGCAACTCTGCATTCTGTGGCACAGTAATTTCTTTGAACACAATGTCGGCCACTGGTTGTATTTAAACAATAGTATTAGCATGGTACGGTCGAAGAATATTTGCTTTATGGAATGCATGCTGACTATATACATTTGGTAATCACAGTCATAAAGTTAAGCTCCTCAATCCTGAATGGATGCATGCATGCTCCAGCAGAATCAACAGCAACGCCTAAATAGATGCGCCTGCAAAATAAAGGGCATATAGATCGATCTTTGTAGGAAAACACATGGAGCTTTGACAGCAAATTCATCACTATCTATTTGTCCTGCCATGCCAAATTTTTTAGCAGGCAGGAATAATGCAACAAACTGTACGTATTGATAAGGATTCGACTAAGTAATCACATTTCTTATCAGGTTATGATTAAGTGCTAGGACTCCCTGCTGCACCATATGAAAGTGAATGAACAATCAGGACATGAGTCACTGATATGAGTGTGATTTGACATACTTTTAAAAACCTGCTATTTCAATCCTTTGCCATCTAAAAAAAATGGTAACCAAAAAGTTAATCGCCAATTTGAAAGAAGAGGTAATAAAGTCACTGTATCACATATGAGCCATTGGATTATAGGAAACCAACAGTTCAAGTTGAAGTGGTTTCATTGTAAAATAAGGTAATCAAACAATTACTGCCAATTTGAAATAATGTTTGCAGACACGTGTAAATACACAAGTATCGCAGTCATTAGAAGAAGGATGCAATAAGAATACACATGCATCATGCATGGGAAAGTTTCCCAAATTTTCAATGCATCTGAGAACTAATGTTTGAAAGAATGTTTGGAGTATGTGAATAGGAAATCTCTACATTTCAAATTTGCTGCACCATGAGAGAGAGAGAAGACGATCCTTTTGATCATGGTTTAGTCAGCAGCTCCTTCATAAATGCAAGAACCTTGGGTGCATCCACCGTCCACTCAACTGAAACCGGTGAATAACCAGTCCATGGGTTTTCTGAATGCCACCTGCGCCAATGTGTCGGGGAGCAATCAGTAACAAGTTCGAAGAATCAAAGGAATGTAAAGTGTAAATTGCACAATACCAACCTACCTGTGTTTGATGGTATTGTAAGCAGCATTATGGTTTAAATTTTGCATAAGCTTGCTTATCATTTAAAAACAAACTAGCATGGAATCTAACTACATGTCTTTTACACTGGGGTATCACTTAATGTACATGGAGACTGTCATAGAAACACGAACAAGCAAGTATGTCTAGTGCAATTTACTGAAAGTAAACCATTGCTTACTTTTTCAATCCAAGGTCCATGGGAGTATGTCCATTGCAAAATGCCTGGGGTCTCAACCCTCACAACGCCATTCTTGAACGTGAAGTACTCAGGATGAACTAGGGCGGTGAAGCTCACAGGGTCATGGAAGAAAACCCTGAACAACTTGTATAATTGCAAGTCAAAAAACTGTTTCTTGCTCAAACACGAGGACATATGACAGAAAGATATGGTCTCCGCCTACCATGGACGCCATAACACTTGACATGCCCGTCTCTGTACAACTTGCACATGTGCCATAGGAACTGTGGATACTTCCCTTTCGAGTTTCTTAAATACAAGAGATCATCACCTGCAATACAAGTTCACACGGTGAATTGATTAGCCCGACAACTCAATACTGAACACGAAACAAAAGAATGAGAGCTTTTCTGGGGGGAGAACCTGTAAAACAGACTTGAGTTGTTATGTTAAGACCAACTGCACAGACATCTGCACCTGATGTAAAAACTATATCAGCAGCTTCTGGATCTCTAGATCTACAGACATCAGATATATACATTCATCAGGTCACGTTATGCTTTCGGATTTCTCGTAGCAGATTAGCATGCTTGGTATTGCAGTATGTGTTAACATGGGGTGTGTCTTAAAATAGAAAAATACAAACTCACGATCCGAACCGTTCGATTAACATGAATACGAATCACGTTTATCAAATTTGTTTTATAAGATATTAGCATTGTCAACTTCTCTTGAGATAGTTAGAAATGTCGACCCTGTAGCTCAAGCAAATGTAATGTCATTGTAACATTTACAGCAACTCATATCAAACAATGTTAGCGCTTCATGATCAAACAGCTAGCAATCCCTTCATACAATGATCGCATGGCACAGATATAAATTCTCGTTCTGTTATTTTGAGAGTTCTCATTTGATACAACCCGTGCTAACAGAAGCTAAATGATAAACAATTGACTTTTTAGTGCCTAGTAATTTTTGCTGTATGTGTGAGCATATGAAAATCTTATTAATCTTCGAACTATGTACAGATTGGATAAGATCCACATATGAAATCAGAAGAGTTAAATTTTAGTCATGGCAATCGAATAATGCAGGACGGGAGTGTAAGATAGTTGTTACATGAGTTCCCGCAAATGTTACGGTGGCATTACATTTGCTTCAGCTGCAGGGTTGACATTTCCAGCTGCAAGGAAAGCACCACCCAGCACAAGAAATCTCTTAACCTTGCTTGCAAAGGAGGAGTCCCTCTTGATGGCCTAAGCAAGAAGGCAGGGTAAGCGGCAGCAAAATTGATGCAATTTTAAAAAGTTTCATACTATGGTGTCAAAGGGAGTATATACCAATGCCACGTTCGTCAAGTATGGAGATCTCGCCGGGAGACTGGGAGACCTTATGGACCAGAAACTCGGCAGCACTTTCCTCAGCTTTCTTGACAGTAGTAGGTTCAGGAAGAGATATATTGCCAAGGCCATCAGATCCATGAGCAATGAGCGGCTTTCCTGCCTACAACACAAGGATATGAGCCATTCCACAAGGCTATGAAACACCCAAGTACTCAAACACTCAGCTAATACAAAGGTCAAACCAGCTACTGTGCTACCAATCCTACAAACAGGTATCTGATCTTACAAGTCCTTTTGACAAATGTGGGGAGCACATTGCAGAAATACTAAATACCCTGGGAGGCTCGTGGCTGCCCTCAGCTACTGGAACCTCAGGATGGCCTGCCCTCTCACACTGTCCACTTTACATATTAAGCAGAATTACCAAAAACCAAGAAACGAAATGCACAGCATTTGTCATGAACACAGTTGTTATCCACCAGTAACAACGCCTGCTGACATTGCCAAATATGGTCGTTAGTCCTATGACTTCCACGCTTCGTACTTGAAAATGCCATTATAGTCACCACGCTATCATCTGGAATCACATCAAGTAGCAGCTAAACAACAATTATAAGAAAAGGGACAGATTAAGCTACGATTCGACTTCCTATATTTTTAGTTGGAAAAAAAATATTTAAGTCAAATTGAGCTAGTAAGTACTGTTTAGTAGGAGTTACAAGCAATGGAACAGGGGCCAACGTGTTAGTTAGGTGAGTAATATATACTAGTCACTCTTCCTAAACACCATGGTTCATACCAAGAATGTACTGGGACTGTATGTTCAGGTTTTGGCTTTTGAGATGCTAACTTTCTAAGGTCTTTTTTGGTTCAATTTTTTGAGAATCAGAGTGGGAATTCTTATCTTTTTTTTTTATATTATTCTCTCGTACCAAATGCCATTTTGAAGCAGCACCAATATCAAAGTTAGAAGTAGGTTGCTAAGTTTCATGATCCAAACACAGACCATCTTGCCACATGGGAGTTTATTATTGGTTGCAAGACAAACCGAGTGTTATTTTAGTATTGAAAGATCAAAAAGCTTATTCATTTATGTGAACAGAAGAAAAAAAAGTGAGTTCAGCTTTTGTACAAAAGTACAGTGGGCCCAAAGTTAGTGTCGACCAGCGCTTAATAAGGCCCAAGTGAACATCCAGAGCCTACAAGGCTGTCTTAAGTCTACTGATAAATAAATAGATAAAACCGTAGGGAGTTAGTTAAACAAATATTCGATATACACAAAGTTGCAGGAATATCTAGAGAGTAAGGCAACAAAAAAAGTACTTGGTATATGTGAATTATTCTGTTGGTATGGATGACCTACATGCTTTTGATTTGTTGCCAATGCCAGGAGATATGATTTGAATATCCAATTGTATTCAGATGGATAAATGAGGCAGGATAGCAGAATAAGCAAATTTGATTAGACTTGCAATCTGTTAGAAAAAATAGAAAGAAGAAACAAAAAGGGATCAAAATATAAAATCCCCAAAGCAGGGGCAGTACGGTAACTTCCTGTAACAGGAAGCAGCCTTCCTCTCCGCCTCGTCTTCAGATTCCTCCTCCCTCTCATCTCCGTCTCTCTATCTACTCGTCATCGTTTAAACATCGCAAACCCTAAGCTCCAGATCTACCCTCATGGCTCCCGCCGCCTCTATGGCTACTCTTCTGCTTAGCTTTTCCTCTCGCCTCTCCGACTTCTAGTTCGAGATCCCGTCCTCCTTCATACCCCCATGGAGGGCGCCGCTGCCGATGACTCCTCCGCTGCGGCCGCCGCGCCGGACTCGTGGGAGACGGCAGACCTGGACGAGCGGATGAGCCGCCTGCTTCTCTCCTCGCGCCGCGCGGCTTCTTCGCCCGTGCTCGTCGAGGAGGCTCCGCCGGCGGCGGCTCCGGCGGCTCCGCTTGCGTTCGAGGATTTGGTCGTGCAGGTGGATCAATTCCTCCGGGAGGCTCTGGAGAAGCCACGAGAGCGGCTGTCAGGTAGTAACATTGCCTTTGTTTTCACTCTCTCTCTTTTTTTCTTATGTTTCATGTTGGTCTGATTAATTGGGACCTATCTGTTTTGTAAGGAGTTGCTAATCTGGTTGATACTAAATTGATTGCACTTAATTTAGCGAATTACAGGAATATTCGTGCTAGCTATATTGTTAGTTCGTTTCTGCATGGGATTATTTTCATCTATATATGGTTTGGGTGTAGCTATGGCGATTACGATATTGCTTTGGTGGCCAATTCGTGGTGTCCTTTGCTGATTGCCGATAGCATTGAGTTGTGGATGTTAGAGCACAATAACTTGTTGTGCACATGTTTCAGCTTGATGAGCAATGGTTTGGTGCAGTGGTCTGTTGTCTCTACAGATGTATATCAGCATCTGAAATGTGCATAGTCTGTGTCCGATGGGAAAACATTGTACCAGAAAAAGTTTGTTAAAAGCTGGGTCCGCGCACTGCTGAAACATGTTCATAGGTGCTCGTTGAAATTGTTTGTTTGTATAGGCACGACCTATCAGACATGCCATTGAAATTTTCCCTTTGCATTGAATATGTTTATGTGTTAGGATGATTTAAATATTTGTCACTTCAATTGGTACTATCTTGAGTACGAATTGTTTCATTGAGAGGTGCTTGAATCAATTAGATTCTGGTTTTGTTATTATGGTTGTTGGCTTATGTCCATGCTGTGTTGCATTGTATTTCCGCTTGTAATTACGTTGGATATGTTGCTTATTATAAGCCACAAGGAGAGTAATGCTTTAATCTTCACAACTTGTCTCGCTCTTACAACAATTTTAGCTCCTTTCAGTGCTACGCATGGAGCAGGACATTGAGAATTTTATTCGTGACCCCAGGCAGACACAGTTTGAATTCCAGGGTCTGCCTACTTCGTACCTACGTCTGGCTGCGCACCGACTGGCACAGCATTATTTCCTCCAGTCAATTGCTGTGCCAGACAACAGCTTGCCTGATGGATCTGGTTCTCGTATTATCCTGCGTAAAACATCTTCCGAGTGTCAGTTGCCTGCTGTGCGCCTTGCAGAAATTCCAGTTAACCTGCCACAAGAAGAAGACAACGCTGTAGGCAAAGTTGCTATTAAGCAGAGGCCTCAGAAGCACTTCCATAATATTGGCAGTTCAAATTCTCACTCTTCTAGAGCAAACCTTCCGAAAAGTGTTGAAGAAAGAAAAGAAGAATACAATAAGGCACGTGCGCGGATATTTAGCAACTATGGTGGTAGCAGTAGTACTGCTGACAGAAGAGTGGTTGATGAAGTGGTGTTACCCAACACTTTGCATCGATCCACTTCATTGGAACTGAACTCAAGCAACAGACTATCTGAAGGACCTGAAATTACCCTCGAAAGGAGCTTGACCACATCTTCGGCTAGCAACAGGTCAAATAGAAGCAAGAATGAGAAGGAGCAAGCAGTCAGTAGACACAGACAGAGCAACAGGGTAGCAATATTTCGAGACCGTGAGATGGATCGGAAGGATCCTGATTATGATAGGAGCTATGACAGGTCTGTTTTTCATAGCACAGTTTCATATCTTACTATCCCATTTGGGAATTGTCACACGGTGTGACCAGCAGCCTTCTAGTAATTTTCATGGCAACACCCCCTTTTTTCTTAGTTTCTCCTTTGACTTCCCTCCCTTTTAATTTTATGAACTGCTGGCTCTCTTCTAAATTTGTTTAAATAAAATCCTCTCTTGTCATAAACTATCAAATTAACTAGCTAATTTTGTATCTTGTGCTCCATGTCATTTGGCAGCTGGATGTCTTGTAAGCAATTAATTTATTAATTTGATTGTTAATGATAGGTGGGGATCTGATTGAAAAATGTTTAGAGGAGGGAGTCGGTTGATGAAATTGATAGAAGGGGGAATTCATGGATGATAGTATGAAAAGAAGTGGATCTACAGTGATATTACTCAGGAGCCTTTTAACATTTCTTTGCCTTGAAGATGGTTGTGCTATAAGCTGACTGTGTCAGGGCATAATAAGTCAAGAGTCTTTTTTTTTTTTTTTTTTGGTGTTTAATCAAAAGAGAATAGGCATATTTGATTTTTCCAATGAGCATCTTCCAGATTTCAATATTAAATTCTATTGGCAACGCATTCACTTATCATGAATAACCCTTTCCAGGTATATGCAAAGATTTGATCCTGGATTTGGGTTCAATGGAGGTTCATACACAATTCAACCTCTGTATGCTCCTGCTGTCAACTACAACACTGAGTTTCCCCAGCTTGGGTCAGGACACAGATCTCCGGTTCCTGTTGAACAGCAGCCTCGGCCAATAGCTCAGCACATGCCTGCACCCTGGTCAACGGCACAAGCACCTAATGCGATTGGCTACCGGCCTCCAGAAGGTGTCATGGCTCCGTACAATCCTAGCCATACTGGTGCTCCCATGAGATCATCGGTTTTCATGCATACTTCCCAGCAATATCACATGCCCTCACATCCTGGAGTCTCATTTGTTCATCCACAGGAACCAATGCCACCATTTGCACAGGTACGTATATGTGTTTTGTTTATCCTTGGTGCTTTCTTTATGGTTCATAATGAGTTGAGGTCTACTAAACTATCATGGTAGAAGTGGGTCCCTGTATTGTTGCTGATTATGGCTTGATTTACTGGTACAGATAGTAATACTGTATCGGTTCTAGAGGTGCATAATACTTGGCATTCTTATTCTCTTGTGGATTGGACATTTTCACCTGATTTGCAGCTTGGAGGTTTTTAATCTTGTACTGTTAAGTATTTTTGGGCAAAGCACAACACGCCTATTCTGAGTACTGGGAGATGAGAGATAATTATAATACCCAAAAAAAAAATAATTGGTAGGCACAGCTTAAAATTTTTCTTCTTGTTTTACACTCGTCATGGTTTTTTGTGCAGACTCACCACCAACAACCTGAAGCTAGTTTGCGCTTAGCCCGGCCCCGGTGAGGGGCCCGGGCATGCCTGCACCTGTCAGCACACAATCGACTTGTGTGTACCCTTTGATTATTTGGAGGGGCACCTATCCATTTATCTCTGGCAGAGGATTGCAGGCATAAAAGAGCCGAGAAGCTGATGTCAGTGCCAGTCATCCGTGTGATCTTATCAGTTTCAGCATTCTCGGTGTTGTTGCTCCCTGCAGATTGAGATGCAGGAAGGGCATCTTACTCCATACTTATAGGAGTAAATTGCAGATTGTGGCAGGGACCTCCCCAAATCCAAGGCCTTTGAGGAGGTGATAAGAGAAGAGGAGCGGGAACGATCAAGTATGTGAATAGACAATCAGGATCAGGGTTAGTCCAATGCCCATTGCTATTTTTATGATTCTTTGCTTCAGTATTGTCACTTAAAATTTGAAAAAAGCTCTAAACTTTCTGGAGCTGCTCTATTGGACACCAGGACAAGGTGCACGTCTTGGCACCGCAGGTGCACGGTCACTCAAAGTGTCCTCAGAAGAATTGGAGTGCAGCTGTAATACTGATCTTGGCAACTGCAGCGGTATCCTTGCTTGTGGTGGCTTCCTACGAATTGGAACATGAAAATCTCTGTGCCAGCTGATGGAGAACTTGCTTTGTTGTTATGGGGTGGACTTGCAACCCTGGTTGTGTTGTTCTAAGATGTCAGCGCAATGACCTGTGATGTATATCAGCTTTAGTCCAGTGACCTAACTTGTTTCCGTATGCCTGTATCAACTTTAGATGCTAATATGAAGCAGTGATTAGCGTTTACCAATTACGAGTGCTATACCATTATGCTATACAGTGAATTATGGTCTCAGATTGTAAAAGATGTTGCAGTTATTTCACGTATGGTTTGCCCTGCAAACCTTACTGCATCTGGTGTATGATAAATGATGGTAATAGTAGCGGTACCTCTACAGTTTTAGCCATGTCATGTTTATGCCGGTGCAGCTGTAATGAGATGATCCATACATACTACTAGTCGGGCTTGCATCTGTCAAAACAACGCTGACAAGAAAGCAAGCAGAAGAGTCAAAAAAAAAAAAAAAGAGAGAGAGAGAGAGACGGTGGCGTGATGATGGCGAATCTCGTGGCCGGGGCCAGAGCTCTTCGCCATCATTTGAGCGCGTCTCGAATCCAACAGATCCAGCCCCTTCTGCCGCTCTCATGATGCCTCTCCATTAATATTACCTCCTCCTCCTCCTCCTCCTCCTATGGTTTGACACACTCAAGTCCAAGAGATCCAAACAGACACACTTCCATTAATGATGAGCACTTGCTGTTGTTCAAATCGTGTGTGTGTGCAGTTTGCTGTGCTGCTTTGCCTGCCTGTACCTTCACCTCGCCTCCTTTTTGCATCTATAAATACCTCACCACCTCACCACAGTTACTGCAAACTGAGGTAGTAGGGGTGAAGCTCTTCACCTGCCGGTTCATTCATTCACAAGGTTGTTCTTGTAAAGACTTGGCTAGTTCCTTTGCTCTCTTGCTTGGTTGGCCATATACCCTATTGTAATTGTGTGTTGTGATAGGGAGGAGATGGAGAAGGTGAACTCGGAGCTGGTCCTGCAGAACTGCTACATCATAGAGCAGAACGAGAGGCTGAAGAAGGCGGCCGAGGTGCTGCAGCAGGAGAGGCAGAGGCTGCTGTCTGACCTCAAGGCACAGCTCTCCAAGCAGGCCGCCTCCAGTCATGACAAGAGCAACACCACTTCATCTCCCGGTAGTAGCACCACTGAAGCTGAAGCGTCCAAGTCCGAGTGATGGCTGTAATGCGTATAAAGAGTATGACAATAGTAGCTGCCGTTAACTACTGCCTTTTGTTCTGATGTGTGAGCAGTACTAATGTAGATGATGGCTTTGTTTAGGTCTGTTTGGTTTCAGTACTTTCAGAGTTCAGATACGAAACAAAACAACTAGTATAGCTCATGCACGTTCGTTCCAATTGCATGGGTTGCTTTTGCTTTTGGCTTAACTTATGCACGCTCCAACAAGTGCGTGTTACCCTTGTGTGTATCTTAAAGATATTTAGGTACGAAATAAGATCTTGGCAACTATGTGTGATTTCTTCTCTCGTTTTGTTTTTGAACGAATGGACAATTCTAGTGATAGGTTTTGTGTCTTAGTTAATGCAATGCTGACTCTGGTCAAAACACATTTATGCGATGCTATGATGACAAGTTTGGAAAAAAGTGAGCATGAAATCAAGCAGTCATTAAAGCAATGCCTCATTGAATGGGGTGATACACGCACGAAGCAAGAAGCATTAATACTCTCTCCGCCCCAAAATGTAAGAGATTAAGAGCATTTTAAATTCAAGAAAATATTGAAATAAAAAATAAATATATTAAAAATAAGAAAATATTAGAGATTATTTATAAACAATAGATAGAATGGAGAAATATATAAGGGTGGCATAGAAAATAGGTAATAAATTCACAAACAATCTTATATTTTACAACAAAAATAATAAAAATCATCTCCTTATATTATATAATGAAGATAGTACTATTTTGTTTTCCTTTTCCTAAGAATCTGTTGTGACTTTGTTAAAAATTTGCCCGACGATATAGATTCATAAAAAAGATCGGAGACCTCAGAAAAAAACACTGGTTTATTAAAACACTTTTCAGTACAACAATTTTGACATATTTACAAATTAATGTTCATCTTTTTGTTAGTTTATCAAACATACCTTTCACTTCAATCTGGTTGACTCACACCTGAAAAATTGAAGAAGTTCATCTCTGTTTGTTAAAACTAGCGGGGCACTCGCGTGTTGCCGCGGGTATTGAGAAAATAGATTTATACATGATAATGTATTTTACGCATGAGGAAATAGATTTGCAGATGATAAGATATTGTATCTAGAATTGAATGATTATGTTTAGGTCATATGCTAATATGACCAGTTTTGAAGTGTACGACTATGAACAGGTTTTGCCCTGACTCAACTAGTGTTGCACCGAAAGACCATGAACATAGTTTGCATTTTTTTTTTGAACTGGTCGAACACGACCAGGGATTGAGTTGATATGATCACTTTCGAAATGAACGACCATAACTAGACTTGGTTGGATACAATCATTTTTTGAACTGGACGACCACCACTATGGCCTGTGCTTACACGACCATTTCTGAACTGAACGACCATGACTAGTTCTTCTACTGAGTAAAAATATTGGTCGTCACAGTAAATGAACTGATCGAAATATTAAAACAGATAATTGGACGTGACAGCGAAAAAAATAGTCACGCCAGCGTGTTCATATCAGTACAAACATTAACAATAATTTTCTTTTTTGTGTTGGCAATAATTTTCTGGCGTGATCTTCGAGGTCCACTAGTCAATTTCATTTGTCTTGCACTAAACGACCATGACCAGGTTTTTGTGTTGGTTCGACCAGGTTTGCACTGAACGACCACGAAGAAGACTTCTATTTTTTTAACTGGCGGAGCACGACCAGGAGTTAGTATGATACGATGGACGATCACGACCAGACATGTTTTGAGACGACCATTTTTTGAACTCGATGACCACGAGCAGGGCTTGTACTTACACGACCAGTTTTGATCCGAACGGTCATGAGCAGGTCTTGTACTGATTCTCTCTATGATTAAAATCTTGGTCGTGAGAATAAAAATCTTAGTCATGACAGTAAAAGAACTTATCGAATAATTGACACAAATGGACGTGATAGTACCAAAAAACTTGGTCGCGTTAGTGTGGTCGTATTAGTACAAGTGTTATTGGTAACTTCCTTTTTTTTGTGTTGGTAGTAATTTTTATGCGTGATCTGTTGCATCTAGGCCTTCATGCCTAACCCTAATTTTGATGATTAATGAAAACAAAGTGTTTTAGACTAACTGTGCTTCTGAGATTTTTGATACAGAGTTTGTTCGAGAAGAAATACGAGATGATCAAGATGAACCCGATATGAAGTGAAGCACGAGGTGCAAAAGAGCAAAGACAAGACGCAAACGTGAAGATGCAAAGGATCTAAGGTAATCTGTAATTTCATTTTCTTTTGATCTTCGAGTTCGGAGATAGATCGGTTAAAGACTTTGTTACTTAGATTTTAACCGTACTATAAAGAGGGGTTGCAAAAGTCATCTCTTTATCTCCAACATAAACCGAGAAACTTAGGTCATTGCATTGCATCTTTTTGGTTGGATTTGATTTGATTTTGGTTTGAAAGATTTGGATTTTCAGTTGAGTTTTTAACAGCAGAAGAGTTTTTCAAATTTCTAGAAAGATCTAGGCAGATCTAGTTTTTTATTATGTTGACAAAAATGTAGCCCTTAAAATTATTTTTCAAACGAGCTATTAAACACTTTTTTTGGATTTCTGGATTTAAAGTTATCACTGTTTTTATTCATGCTGACTGTCAGTTTGCATAACTGACTGTAAGTTTGAATGTCAGTTTAATTACACTGACAATTGTTTTCGTACTAAACTGACTGTCAGTTTTTCTATACTGACTGTCAGTTGGGGTTTCGACCACAGTTGTTTTCATCTGAGTTTCTATTTGATCTGGTCGAGTTTTTGGTCGAACTGACTGTTAGTTTGCATAACTGACTGTCAGTTGTGGGTTTCAAGTTTCCATAAACGACCACAAACGGCTAGCTACTTTTTATCCGTAAATTTTGTCGGCCGTTGTACACGAAACTGACTGTCAGTTAGGCAAACTGACTGTCAGTTTGTGTTGCTGATTTTCAGCCCTAGCTCCAACGATTCTTTTGATTCTTGAGGTTATAAATAGGGGCTTTGGGCATGAGTTTTGCACAACCAGCAGCATCATTCTCTTATACACTCTTGAGCATTAGTTTTCTACACAAAATCTTGATTTGTTGATCAAGTCGAGTGTTTTTCTGATCCACCGAGTGTTTTCAGTTCATTGCATTTGCATACTCGTAGTTTCTCGGTGCGTGTTTGGAGATCCAGAGAAGACCTCGCTGCCTATTACTCTTGGTGAGCGCCCCTCACCTAGACGATTCGGAGGCGTGGCCGTTGACCTCTCCAGTTTGGAGATTGTTGGAGAGGCTCGGCAAAAGTGTACAAGGCATCGGTGCTCGCCTTTCCGGAGTGGACAAGAAGCAACCACTAGTTGATAATACCCTTTGTGGGTATTGAGGCAAAACTCAAGTGACTTGAGTGCTTCAACGAGGATTAGAGGAGACTGGGCGAGTCTCTGATACCTCGATAAAAATCACTGTGTTCGTTCTCTTCTCTTCTCGCTAATATTTTTAGTTGTTCTTGATTTGCAATCATTTGTTTTAAATTTAAAGTTTTAAAAGCCTCATATTCACCCCCCTCTAGTCGGCATCCTTGATCCTACACGTGGTATCAGAGTTTCGTCTCTTGATTCATTAGGCTTTACCGCCTAGAGAGAGGATGTCTACTGATGGTTTCTCTCTTGGTCATACTAGCCGTGCGCCGATCTTTGATGGGACAAATTATCTCTATTGGAAAGTGCGCATGTCGGTATTCCTAGAGGCCATGGGGCTTGACGTATGGGATATTGTTAAACTCGGTTTTACTCCTCCGGATGATCCGGCAAGTCACTCTGAGGACGACAGGAGAAAACTGAATGTAAATGCCCGTGCGAAAAATACACTCTTTGCGGGTTTGTCTCTAAACGAGTTCAACCGTGTAAGCAATCTCATGACTGCTCACAAGGTTTGGACCACTCTCGAAGAAATTTACGAGGGCACAACTAAAGTAAAAGAGGCAAAGCTGCTTATGGTGAGGCAAAGATATGAGACATTCACCATGTCATCAACTGAGTCCGTGGACTCCATGTTCACTCGGTTGAATAATATTGTGAATGAACTCGAGGGGCTTGGAGTCGTTTTTACTGACCTTGATATTGTGAGAAAGATGCTTAGGGCTTTACCTAAAAGCTTCGACACTTTGGTCACGGTACTCACAAACTCCGAGTTGTCGACCACTACACCGACCGATCTCTATGGGAACCTTATCACCCATGAAATGCACAAAAAGGAGAAGAATGAAGCAGCCGAACCCTTGGAGGCGAAGAAGAAGGCTTTGGCTTTCAAAGCCAACGCAAAGAACGATTCAAGTGATGGCTCCTCCGATGAAGATCTAGCACTCATGGTAAAAATACTCAAAAACTTCTCCGCAAGTTGCACAAGAAGGGTGTCAACATTGACACACGACCTAAAGGACCAAAGCAGAACAACTTTAAGGACATCATTTGCTATGGATGTCATGAGAAGGGACACATAGTTTCAAGATGTCCAAACAAGAACAAGGGATGAAACAAAAAGAAGAAATTCTTCAAGAAGAAGAATGAAGAAACCAAAGAAGCATGTTTCGGAGAGTGGATGTTGTTGTATCTAGGTCTTCATGCCTAACCCTAATTTTGATGATTAATGAAAACAGAGTGTTTAGGACTAACTGTGCTTTTTGGGATTGATTAATACAGGGCTCCGTTGAGAAGATTGTCGAGATGAACAAAACGAACCCAACGCAAAAGAAGTAAAAGCACAAGTCGCGAATATGAAGATAAAACGCAAGCTGGAAAAGCAAATGACCTAAGGTAATCGGTTTTTATTTTTCCGATCTCGGAGTTAGGAGACAGATTGGTTAAGGACTTTGTTTCTAGTTTTTAACCGTATTATAAAGAGGGGTGGCGAAAGTTCTCTTTTTATCTCCAACATAAACCGAGAAACTTAGGTCATTACATTGCATCCTTTTTGGTTGGATTTGATTTAGATTTGTTTTGAAAGATTTGGATTTTCAGTTCAGTTTTTGATAGCAGAAGAGTTTTTTGATTTTCTAGAAAGATCTAGGCAACTATGGCTTTTGCTTCTTTTGAGAAAAATGTAGCCCTTGAAATTATCTTTCAAACGAGCTATTAAACACCTTTTTTGGATTTCTGGATTTAAAGTTATCACTATTTTTGTAAACTGTCTGTCAGTTTGAATGTCAGCTTAATTAAACTGACAATTGTCCAGAGAGGGTGTATTTTGGGCTCAAAATTTTTGTACTAAACTGATTGTCAGTTGTGGGTTTCAAGTTTCCATAAACGACCACGAACTGCTAGCAAATTTTTATCCGTAAATTTTGTCGGCCGTTGTGCACTAAACTGACTGTCAGTTAGGCAAACTGACTGTCAGTTTGAGTTGTTGATTTTCAACCTTAACTCCAACAGTTCATTTGATTCTTGAGGCTATAAATAGGGGTTTTGGGCATAAGTTTTGTATAACAAGCAGTAGCATTCTCTTATACACTCTTGAGTTTTAGTTTTCTACTTAAAATCTTGATCTTTTGATCAAGTCGAGTGTTTTCGATCCACCGAGAGTTTCAGTTCATTTGCATTTGTATACTCCTAGTTTCTCGGTACGTGTTCGGAGGTCAAGAGAAGACCTCGCTGCCTATTACTCTTGGTGAGCGCCCTCACCTAGACGGTTTGGAGGCGTGGCCGTTGACCTCTCCAGTTCAGAGATTGTCGGAGAGGCTCGGCAAGCTTGTACAAGGCATCGGTGCTCGCCTTTCCGGAGTGGACAAGGAGCAACAAATAGTTGATAATACTCTTCGTGGGTATTGAGGCAAAATTCAAGTGATTTGAGTGCTTCAACGAGGACTAGTGGAGGCTGGGCGAGTCTCCGATACCTCGGTAAAAATTACTGTGTTCGTTCCCTTCTCCTATTGCTCATTTTATTATTTGTTCTTGTTTTGCAAATATTTGTTTAAGTTTAAAGTTTTTAAAAGCCTCCTATTCACCCCCCCTCTAGTAGTCATCATATTCCATGTGCTTCTAATGATAATATCTTAAATGAAAATAATGAACTTAAGTCACAAGTTGAAAAATTTGGAAAATGATTAGAAAACTGCTACAAAGGCAAAATATCTCTTGATTCAATCCTTAGTAAACAAAAATGTTCATTTAGAAAAGAAAGATTAGGATACTTTCCTAAGAAAGGAAAGAAACCAAACACTAAAACTGTTTTTGTTAAAGCATGCAACACATTTTGTTATAAATGCCATGAAACTGGTCATTCGCATGAAGCATGTCTTTTAATGACTCCAAACTATTTTGATACTTGCTACGTGCTTCAAAAGTCGAAGAAAGGTTATGCTATAGCAAAGTATGTTGGTGCACCCATGTTGAATAAAAAGAAGAAATCTATTTGGGTGCCCAAAGTTTTAAAACGCGATTTGGTTGTTGGCTTAAAGGATGTGAATTTTGAAAAGGACAAACCTTGTAGCGCCTATCAAGCTGGCAAGCAAGTAGCTACTTCACATCCGACTAAGCACATTCTTTCGACTTGTAAACCTTTGGAACTCCTTCATATGGATTTATTTGGAACTTCTGAGTTACAAAGTATCGGGGGTAGCAACTATAGCTTTGTTATTGTTGACGATTTTACTCGCTACACGTGGGTTTTCTTTATTTCTCAAAAATCTGAAACTCCCGATGTTTTCAAAAGTTTTGCAAAACATGTTTCTACTGAATTCGAACTATCCATCAAGAAAATCCGCAGTGATCATGGTGGAGAGTTCGTTAATTCAACTCTATTTGATTTTTGTGACTCTCTTGGAATCAAACACGAATTTTCTACATCTTACACTCCACAGCAAAATGGAGTTGTCGAAAGAAAAAATCGAACACATAGAAATGGCAAGAACTATGCTAAGTGAGTATGATACTCCTACACTCTTCTGGGCTGAAGCCGTGCATACCTCTTGCTATTCTATAAATCGACTTTATTTGCATCCTCTTCTAAATTTGACTCCTTATGAACGTCTTATTGGGCGCAAGCCAAATATTTCTTATTTCCGAGTTTTTGGATGCAAATGCTATATTCTTAAGAAAAGAAATTT
Source organism: Pharus latifolius (assembly GCA_019359835.1). Lineage (NCBI taxonomy): Eukaryota > Viridiplantae > Streptophyta > Magnoliopsida > Poales > Poaceae > Pharus > Pharus latifolius. The sequence continues at coordinate 59,057,369 of CM033327.1, forward strand.
TGGTGGTAAGTTTCAAAGAAGAGTAGATGAAGACTTTCTAGTCGGATACTCCACCACTAGCAAAGGTTATCGCATTTTTAATAAAAATACTGGTTGTATTGAAGAATCATGTGATGTCGAATTTGATGAAACTAATGGCTCACAAAAGGAGCAAGTTTCTTGTGAAGTTTCAGGTGAAAATCTTCAAGAGGCCATGAAGAACATAACCATTGGTGACATCAAGCCAAGAGAAGAAGATCAAGAAGATGATGTCAACATTGAAAATGTTGATCAAAGTGTACCACCACCTCGCATTGATCCACCAGAACAAGATCAAGATGAAGCACCAAGGCAACATCAAACCATCACCAAGGATCACCCTCTAGATCAGATATTGGGCGACGTCAGTAAGAGTGTTCAAACTCGCTCTCGTATTGCTGCATTCTGTGAACATCACTCATTTGTGTCTTCTTTAGAACCTAAACATGTTAATGAAGTTTTAAATGATCCTGATTGGGTAAATGCCATGCATGAGGAACTAAATAACTTTTCTAGAAATGAAGTTTGAAATTTAGTAGAAAGACCCAAGAATCATAATGTAATTGGAACAAAATGGGTTTTTAGAAATAAGCAAGATGAAAATGGAGTTGTAATTAGAAACAAAGCTCGTCTTGTTGCTCAAGGTTTCACTCAAGTCAAAGGTTTAGAATTTAGTGAAACTTTTGCACCGGTAGCAAGACTTGAAGCTATTCGTATTCTTCTTGCTTATGTATCTTGTTTCAATATCAAACTTTTTTAAATGGATGTTAAAAGTGCTTTCTTAAATGGTGAAATTTCTGAACTTATTTTTGTTGAACAACCTCCTGGATTTGAAGATTCAAAATTCCCAAACCATGTATTTAAATTGTCTAAAACTCTCTATGGTCTCAAGCAAGCTCTTTGAGCTTGGCATGAACGACTTAGAGACTTTCTTTTATCAAAAGATTTTAAAATTGGAAAGGTTGATACAACTCTCTTTACAAAGAAAATTGAAAAAGATTTGTTCATTTAACAAATATATGTTGATGATATTATATTTGGATCTACTAATGAACATTTCTATCATGAGTTTGAAGAGATGATGTCTAGGGAGTTCGAGATGTCCATGATTGGTGAGCTGAGCTTCTTTCTCGGACTTCAAATCAAACAACTCAAAAACGGTACGTTCGCGAGTCAAACAAAGTACGTGAAGGACCTGCTCAAGCGCTTTGGGATGGAAGACGCTAAGGCAATCAAAAACCCCATGGCGACAAATGGACATCTGGATATGGACAAAAGCGGAAAATCGGTCGATTCTAAACTTTATAAGTCTATGATTGGTAGTCTTTTGTATCTTACTGCATCTAGACCTGATACCATGTTTAGTGTGTGCTTATGTGCTAGATTTCAATTAGATTCTAAGGAATGTCATTTAACTGCTCTTAAAAGAATCATTAGGTATTTAAAATGCTATCCCAGTTTAGATCTTTGGTATCCGAAAGATGTAAATTTTGAATTAATTGGGTATTCGGATTCTGATTATGCTGGGTGCAAGATTGATCGTAAAAGCACATCTGGTAGCTGTCAGCTGTTGGGGAGATCATTAGTATCATGGTCATCTAGGAAACAAAATTCTGTAGCTCTCTCCACAGCTGAAGCTGAATATGTGTCTGCAAGCAGTTGTTGTGCTCAATTATTATGGATGAAGCAGACATTTCTGGATTATGGAATCATATTTGATAAAGTGCCACTCTTGTGTGATAATGAAAGTGCCATTAAAATTGCAAATAATCCTGTTCAACATTCTAGAACTAAGTATATTGAAATACGGCACCAGTTTATTAGAGATCATATGGCAAAACTTGATGACCCAAAGGGCAATAGTTCACTAAAAAGAATATCAAATTTACTGGAAATTTCACATATCTTATGGCTAGCAAGTGACGGATGCAATGCAATTGAAGCAACCATACTCAAACTTGTACCTCTAAAGTAAGCTAAAGAAAAGGCTGCATGTTTTAGTTTGCCTCACCACTTTGTGCCTTAAGCCAGTTGCTGCTACCATGGAATTGTGTTCTTTTTAGTATCCTTTATCTTTTGACATATCTTACTGTTAGGTAAATAACAGATTGATGATACATTTTTACCAGTAAGTTAATTGAACATATCTACTAACAACAAAATTGAACAAAAAGGTCAAACAATTTTCAAATTCCAGTAAAAAGAATCAACAAACTAAGAACATTAAAAGGGATTACCATCTTTGTCAACATACCTGGCTTTTATGCATGACTGATACTTAATTGGAGTCTTTTATAATTTTTGCTTGGTCAAGCATATATGAGATTGATTTGTTTCGTTGGTGATAGACTAACACTAAATCTGAGTAACTGGAACTTTTTAGCATGCTAACGACAAGAACTAAACAATCAGTAGACAAGTTTTGAGTAGAGAACATATGTTTTGATTTGTCCTATGATCTGACAAAAATCGGAATATATATATTCGTAGGTTAGAACAAAATGTTAACATGCATGGATCTAAGAACAAAAATTGAAACACTGGTATGGCTCTAAGAACAAAAAAGTTAACATGCAAATAAATCTACTGAAACTTAGGTATGGATCTAAGAACAAAATAATTAGCTGATTGTTGAAATTATCTAAGAGTGATCAAAAGAAAAGACAAGACGAAAAGAAGAATTGGAGATGGCTATGTACCTGGACCCAAGGTTGTTCCTTGTCATTGGATCTATGAAGATCTGTAGAAAAAGATGGCATCCTTTTCTCCTCTTCTTCTCCCTCCTCCTCGACCAAGATATGTGAGAAAAAGAGGAGCAAATATGTGACAAAAAGAGGCAAGCCACTGGGCGAGCGACAAGGAAGAAGAAGGAAGAAGAGGATGAGTAGAACGAATAGAAGAATTGGAGATGGCTATGTACCTGGATCCAAGGTTGCTCCTTGTCATTGGATCTGTGAAGATCTGTAGAAAAAGATGGCATCCTCCTCTCCTCTTCTTCTCCCTCCTCCTCAACCTAGATTTGTGAGAAAAAGAGGAGCAAATCTGTGAGAAAAAGAGGCGAGCCACTGGATGAGTGACAAGGAAGAAGAAGAAAGAAGAGGATGAGTAGACACCATAAATATTAGCAAACCAAGCGAGCACGCCGAGGCGATGACGGAATACACGCGGCGTATTGCCATTAGATAGCTCGCGGATAGCGAGGCATGCGTTGAACATCAGCGCGAACTGAACAGGACGGTGGAAACAGACGGCAATGGCTCAATGGGAAGTGGAGTACACGCCGCGCGACACTATTGGATTACAGTCGACGCTACCGACTCACAAACAGTTGGTCAGAGAAGACGACGCAGACCAATGCGAAAGCAGTATTGTGTACGTCACCTACTAAGCCACGCGGAACAATCGGAGCCGCAAAAGCAAACGATCGAACGGACGGGCTGGTCTTGTAAGCACAAGGAGTGGTCGTGCAAGGCAACAACCCATCGACATTGCAGAATCATGGCAGACAATGAAACAGATCAAACGACCGAAGAAAAATGACGATGTGGCACAACGAGGAGCAAGATTCTGTGAACAGTGACAAGTTAGTGGGGATCAAAATTCTATCGACGACACGGACCAATCCGAAAGCAGTATCGTACACGTCACCTATGAAGCCACGTAGACCAATCGGAGTCGTGAGAGCAGACGATCGAATGGACGGACTGATCATGTAAGCATAAGTTGTGGTCGTGCAAGGCAACAACCCATTGACGTGGCAGAATCATGGCCGGCAACGAAACAGATCGAATGGCCGAAGAAAATGACGACGTAGTGCAGCGAGGAACAACATTCTATGAACAATGGCAAGTTAATGGGGATCAAAATTTTATTAATAATAGATCTGCTACCGTCATACTGAATACCACTACACCCAAAGTCTTTGAACACAGTAAGCAATTAGAGTACTTTTTTTGTGTATTTATCTTGTATTTCTCTCTTTATAAAATATTGATTAGAGTATTTGGTCTATATCACAAAGAACCACAAGTCAAAGAAAAAAAAACATACTGAAGGACACATAAAAGATAGAAACAAGGTTGAGCCATCATACATAGGTTTTGGAAAAAACTAAAAGAAAATGATTTGAGAAAAAAAAATAGAAAAGAAAACCAAGGTTTACATTTCAGTGGGCCCAATCTTTTCCGTCCATCTTGACGACGCAAAGATCCCTTGAGATCCCTTATCAAGGCCCAAAAAGCCCAGGATGAGGGCACGGAGATCCAACGACTGTTAGTAGCCGCAGAGGCATCCGCATCAGTTAAAAGCTCCAAGGTTTTCGCCATCTCTCCTCTACGGTATAAGACCAGAGCAATCTCTCGCGCCGCCGTCTCGTCCCCCAAACCCTAGCAGGTGTCTATTCTCTCACTTCTCTGCTCGGATTCGTAATTTTTCCTCATATAGTTCTCAAAAATTTGTTTGATTTATTTTCCAGTCTTGATCCCATCATGTAATCTCACTTTTCTTGTTGTTATTTTTCGGGTTTCTTTTGTGTACAGGTGGTCCAGTGATCGATCACAGCCATGAGGTACCACTAGTTTCATTCTTTCATTCATGTATTATGCTTGAAGTTGCTTTTTTCGATTCATGTTTTAAATCTCTCGATAAAAATAAAATGGTTAGAGATCCGTTGGCTCTTGGGGGAGCGTTTTGGATAGACAGAACAAATTGTTTTATTTGTAAGGATTGTGGTGATGCAAGGGTAATATTGAGTTTTTGATCACATATGTACTTGAATTTTCATATAAATTACTGTGTTATAGGCTTTAGATTGTTCTTTACATATAGTCATTACATCTAATTAAATTCATTTGATGGATTAATAACTTGTCGGCAACATGCGTGCACTGCTTTACTGCTGAGTGATTGTCTTGTACCACTAAAGATTCTTCCACTTGTAATTTTTTTTTTCTATTTTGTTTGCAGTAAGTTGCAGTCTGAGACCCTGAAGGAGTTCATCTCTCAGATGGTTGCGGATTGTAGGGAGAGGAACAGGAAGTTTACGGAGACTGTTGAGCTCCAGATCGGTCTCAAGAACTACGACCCGCAGAAAGACAAGCGTTTTAGCGGCTCCGTTAAGCTGCCTCATATCCCTCGACCAAAGATGAAGGTCTGCATGCTTGGTGACGCACAACACGTGGAGGAGGTAATGCTCTATTAATGCTATTGTTGTATATTTGCTCCCTCTCTAACTAGAGTGGTGGTGATGTTATTGGTTTGTTCTTGTTGTGCTGTGGTCGTTGGGTGTTACTGACTACTAGTTTTATCACTTTCAAAATACAAGCTATATGGTCAGCTATTAAAATTGTAAATTGCTCAGTTATGACAGTTTAAAGAGTTATGCATCTTTATGCCTACAAATGTTCTTGGTCTTTTTGCAGGCTGAGAAGATTGGTCTTGATTACATGGATGTTGAAGCTCTTAAGAAGATGAACAAGAACAAAAAGCTTGTCAAGAAGCTAGCCAAGAAGTACCATGCTTTCTTAGCATCAGAGGCTATAATCAAGCAGATTCCCCGTCTCCTTGGGCCTGGTCTCAACAAGGCAGGCAAGTCTTCTGCTCTAGCCACTTGTTTATGTTGGTTGCGACCTTATGGCAGGAACAAGGTCTTTGGTCCATGTTGCTCCAGTACCTGAATATTTTTTTTATTGGTTTCTTTGGAGTGCATTGTCTGGTAAGTTTTGCATGTATATTTTTATTTATCCTATTCCCTGTGTGGTGGTAGCCTTCTTACATATTATGATACGGAGCAGTATTTTTGTCTGGTGGATTTGCCAGCTACAAGATTATTATGTATCTTCCTGAAGTTCCACATGGTGTCTTATGTGAAAAATGATTCGGTGATGCAACCATTTCATTTTACTGGGAAACATGAGCATCAAACATGCCTTTTGGTTGTCTGAAACCCAATATTTTTCAGATCTTAACTACAATATATCATGTAACATCCCCTGTTGATGAGAATTAAGTATGTCTCCTTGATGCACATAGAATAGATGGTTTTGTCATTCTGGGTGTTCTATTTTGGTCCCACAAATTAATTGTTTTATGTTGATGGCATTACAGGCAAGTTCCCAACATTGGTTACTCACCAGGAATCTCTAGAATCCAAGGTAAACGAGACAAAAGCTACTGTCAAATTCCAACTGAAGAAGGTTCTCTGCATGGGTGTTGCTGTGGGTAACCTGTCGATGGAGGAGAAGCAGATCCAACAGAACATCCAGATGAGCGTGAACTTCCTTGTGTCCTTGCTGAAAAAGAACTGGCAGAATGTGAGTCCTTTTCTGATGCATTTTTAGGCATTGTTGTCACATTTTCTACATCCTTGTCTACTTAAATGTAATAGGCAAAACAGAACACCTGAACAAAATTGATGTTTTGCTTAAGATAGAATTGCAGATTAAAACAGTCAGAAAGACATGATTATTTATTTGGGTTGTGATTTGTGTCTTGCAGGTGAGATGCCTTTACATCAAGAGTACCATGGGGAAGCCATACAGGGTGTTCTAAGTTATTGTGTTCCCGCTTCTTGAAGTTGATATCAATATCATAGTAGACTTTCTGAATCATGTTTATGCTTAAGTCTGTTGCACTGTTATCAAATTTTGTCTGTCCAAGTGAACATCAAGTGTAGTGTTTGATCTTGTACCAGAGCTGATGGGGTAACGTGCTGCCACTTATGTTACCTACTATCGGTATTGCCGTTGCCGTGTGACATTGTCGTTTTTTATTGATAGATTTCCCATTCACTGTGAATTGTGTTGTGTTATATTGGTGTTGCATCATTTGCCGCACGATCCACCGATCCTTGAGTAAATTTCTTGCCGTTGTGCTGGCTGGTACACTGCTGAGAGGTTTGAAGCCTAATTGAATGGCTCTTGGCCGGGGTTTATAAGGGTTTTGAGGGCCTAGTGTGGGAGTGGGATTGGATCATTTGTTGAAGCGACGACTAGTTTCTCTCTTATGCTGTGTCTCGGAAAAGAAATCAGGTTTTTTAAATTGTTTTGTTTTTGGGAGATTCTTTTTCCTACATTTATCACAAAAAATAACAGTTTTGTAGAAAGAGTTTGATTTGTTTTTATTTAATGACATTGGAATTAACAAATTTTTTTTTTTTTTTACACATTGGGTTGCTACCAAACTATGTGGAATTAACAGCAATAGAATTTTTTTTATGGTAGTTTTTCAAAAATAAAATTCTAAAAGTAATTTACTGCTATAATCATAGCCGGGACCTTTTAATTCGTCAAACACAGTGTCCAGCTTCTCTGTTTCTCTCTATGTTCAATTATTGTAGCCCAGAGCAATTGGTTGTTGGATCTACAGAAAATTACAATTTAGAAATCATATTAGAGAATAACGCATAAAAAATACCGAAGGGAGCGATTGGGCCCTAAAGGGGCGGGGCCGGAATCGGATGCCCTCCTGCCGGCCTGGTTAAACGTGCACCGACCCGAGAGCAATGTCCCTCGCTCTCCCCCCTCGTCCCCTTCTCCGCGACGCCGTCCTCGACGCACGCCGATATCGTATCCATGGATGGGTTGCTCCCCGGAGTCGCGGAGGCGGCGCCGGTGGAGGGTGCGTATACTGTCTTTTCTCCGGTGGCAACCGCAAGAAGCAGGTGAGCACCGCATTTCTTGATTAGGTTTTGGAAATAAAAGTAAACTTTTAGTGGGAAAAATAATACATTAATTAGATTGTTGGTTTGCAAATTCGGGTTTAGTGTTCCCTATTAGGACGACTTCTGAGATTATTGTGTCTGTGTTATTTTGGTGTAGTGATTGATATATGTAAGTTGGGCATATGTGGGGAAATTGAGTAGGAACTAACAACATACTGTAATATTTGGCTCTTACCGTTTTCAAGTTTTAATCTTGGGCAACCGCTGCTTGCACCGGAGTAATTTTGGGCAATCTGCAACTTAACAGCATACTGTAGTGCCTTTGTTGAAAGCATTTTTAGCATTAGCTTCTGTAAACTTGTTGTTCAAAATGAGATACATACACAGCACTAAGCAAGATGGTATTGGTAACATTAAGTCAGATAGCATAGCCTGCGTTTATAAGCATTGAATCAGCATGATATGTTTTTTTTTCTTTTTCTAGTGTTGGTTGAGGCACACCTTTTGTTGTGGAAGGTGTTGAATCAAATTTAGTCTCCTCTTGACATGTGATATGCATTATTAGACTGAAATTCCTGTAAGTAAGGGTTGCCCGTTTCTGTGAGAATCTGAAAATAGTTAACAATCTTCAAGACTGAGAGAGCAAGAAAATTACCATCATAAGCAAGCACTTTTCTGCTTACAGGATGAAGCTAGGAAAGCACTGGAAGGTGTCATAGGGCAGAGAAGGACAGAGTTTAAGAAATGGAATGTGGAAATTGAGAGGAGGCAAAGAGACCAGCGCAGAGTTACTGCTGCTGGTGGTGGGGGATGGTTTGGAGGTGGTGGTGGGTGGTTCAGGTGGTTCAGTAGTGGAGGTTTCTGGGATGCAGCAAAACAAACCATTCTTACAATCCTTGGCATTATTGCAGTGGTAAAGAGGGAACAGCCTGTACACCTTGTTGATTTCTCTTATCAGATTGCTCCATCTAACCATAGCTCAATTTGCTTTGCAGTTTTTCCTAGTTGCAAATGTCAATGTACTGGTAGTATTAGTCATCAATTCGTTGCTCTCTGTGCTGCGGCAGATTCGGCGTGCACTTTCCTTCCTAGCTTATTGTTTTTCACAGAGTACATCAATACCTGTTTCTGGAACAAAATCGAGTTCTCTGGACATCAACAATCAGGCTGTGATGCCTGTGAAAGAAAGAGTTGCAATGTCAGCAAAAGAAAGAGTTGTAAGGAAATGGGGAATGGACTGAAGTAGTGCGCTGTTCAATCTCTTGAAAGCTCTAGTGCTGTTCTGTTCCACTGAAGCAGCAAGGTGGCTCTATAGTTGTGCAGCTACTTTGACCATTTTTGGTTCATGTTCTTGTGTTGGGAAATAGATCAAACATTACTGATTGTGCTACTAAAATGTGATTCTCCCAAATGATAACTTGGTAATTGCATACTGCTGTGTAATGTTTAATGATTTCGATATCCAAACTTGATGAACAATAGTTCAATGCAAGCAAATTTACAGCATCTTCTTATGATCTCTAATCAGCTTAAGTTCATGCTACTTCTAATTTCCTAGTGAGTGTTAACTTGTTCTGTTTGAGTACTCAGCTTGAATTTTGACAGCATGTTTGTAATATGTCGTATTTTTCCTGCTTTTCAGTGTGAAATGATCATATGAACTTTTAAGTTTTGGATCATTGAAGATTTTTGGATCATATATTATGTTGTAACTCAAGTTTCGGAGAGATTTGCATGTTATAACTTGCAAATTTGATTAATTTTCATCTAATTCTTAACTTGTGAACTCTAAGCACACTTTATCTCACATTTGGAGTTTTGGACTAGTTTCAAGTCTGATTTGCCATGCTATAATTCTTATATGTGGTCCATTTTTGTTGAGTTTTAAGCCATACATTATTAAGATATACTAGTCACGTTGCTCCAAATTGGGGATGATTCGTTCTTACAGGTAAATACATGGTTTCAGAATTTTCTTTTGGGCGAAAAAAAAAGAGAAATTCAAGATTCAGCAAGACAGGATTCAACATCAAAAATGGTCGGTTCGCTGTCAAGTCATAGCTGCCATCAAACCTTCCTTCCAGTGCCAGAACTGTTAGCATCAATGATAGGCCGGAAACTGGTAAGAGGCCACCTAGCGGCGAGGTGTTGGTGTAAGTTTTCATGATACCTCGATAGTTGCTACACACTATTGACACTGCGGTTCGAACCAAATGATGAACATGATACAGTGATCAGGGGAACAGATACTTGAACACTGAATTGCACTGCATTAGATGGATGCTGCAACAGTTTTCGGTGCATAACCATGGCACCAAGGAGAATTCAGATCACAGTGAATGGTACTAGAACAGTGAATACTAGTACATTTCATAGAGCTAATATCACAAAGTTGGGAGAACTAATCCTCGTTCTCCTTGTCATCATCAGCTGCAGCATTGTTATCCTCCTGTGGGAGTGGCTCTTCATCTAATTTCCTTCTCTTTTCCGCTTGCTTTCCTGACCTTCGGCTTGCATTTTTACTTCTAAAATCTGTAACAAGGAAAAGAAGAAAGGGCACTAATGATGACTTTGTAGCAGACTGAATGGTAGAGCAAGCTAAAAGAAATGAAGTAATTACTAATAAAAGCACCAAACAAAATGAGGTCAATTAAAATTGTACAAGCAAAGCATATGGGACATGACTCATTTTACCATGCTGCAAAGAAGAGCAAAGGGTAAGCTTAATATCCTTGCACTTACACACTGCTCCTGATTTGTGGAATTGTTCATCGGTAAAGATAGAGCAGTTCAAGAACTTCTACATAATGTTAACACTTATGCTATGAAATTCCTTAGGCTGACCAATCTAAAACATGAACAGCACCAAGTAGAGCACCGACACATGGCATTTCACCTTGTATTTACATATTTGCATGTTGAACATATAATACTAGTACATCAAACGGACCCAACTGGGTGGATGAACCTGTAATGCAAAGAAGGAATTGAGAAAAACAATGATGCTGACCTTGCAAGGAAGCTCTCAGGGGCTCTATGAACTCCGGGAACTCCATGTCCTCAAGCGCCTTGATGACATCCTCTGCACTGATCGTCTGCCTCTTTGATTCCTTGGACACATCATTGGCACTGCAGATGAAATCATCACTACCATATTATCCCCACAGCCTGACAAGCAGACGCTAACTGTGCTAAAATTTCTAGCCTTAAGCATACACTAAGGAAAAAGGCCTCCTGCTTATCGCTACACAATACACATAACACAAGTTTTTGCTTCTATCCTTGTTTTAACCTCTCCCCTCATCTCTCGAATTAGCACCGTGCAAGAAAATTTGGCAGGAAATGCGAAGGCACAAACCTCCCACCCAAAATATTTGCACTAACTGAACTGAACTGAACCAATCCCACCTCTCCAATTCATCAAAGACACACCTCTCCTACTCAGAGAGAACAAATACATCAAGATTTACCATCTTTCTATCTCTCTCCAAACAAACGAAGAAGCAAACAACAGGAACAATGAAGGAAGGGTAGGTACGTGGCCGAGAGGTAGTGGATGAAGATGCGGGCGCTCTCGGCGAAGGCGGCGACGGCGTCCCTGTTGACCAACATCTCCCCTCCGCTTCCGCTTGCGAGCTGGGCGAGCTTGTCCTTCACAAGACGCCGCACTATGGCCTTGGGCAGCTCCTCCACATCCGCCTCCGCCACCGCGGCCTTTGCCGCCTCCCCTACTCCCTCCTCCTTCTCTCCTCCCATTTTTTTTTCTCTTTTCTTTTTCTTTTGCGCGCGCGTGGTAGTGACGGAGAGAGCCGGAACCCTAGCAAAATTAATGTATTTCGGCTCTTCCAACTTCCCTTTCCCGCGCAGCTGGCCTTCTTGCGCATCGGTTTACCGGGAGTTCATGCCAAATGTAAAAAAAAAAAAAAAATGTGATGTTGTTCTTTCACTTCTCACAAGAAGGGACAATAAAATCAAGAGCCCAATTTAGGATGAGAGGCTCACAAGAAGGCCCGCCGAGACATTGGGCCGACCCAAACCCTCTCACGTGCATCTTAATCGATGCAATAAACCGCTTAAGTAAAAAAGAAATAAATTACAATAAATGTGAAACGGGGTGTTTCGAGAATCGAACTCGCGACCTCTCGCAGTCGAAGCGAGAATCATACCACTAGACCAAACACCCACGCTACCTGACAGCCGATACCCCGCTTTAGAATACTAATCACACCTGGTCTCACATACTAGCAATTAGCATGCACCGTTGTCGATCAGTACAGATGCCAAATGCTGAGGAAACAACTGTGCTTGTTGCAAAGTTTTTAGCAGTTGAAATTATCGAAATGTCATAGTTTTGATATCAAAAATAGACAGATTGGAGATAAGGTGAAAATAAGAGAGATTACAAGGGCCAACAGAGTATGCAATAGCACTATCAAATATGTATGACACAGCAAATTGAAGTAAGATAATCTCACAGCACAGATTAGACATCACAGCGTTGTTGAGGAGGTTTCAGTACTTGGACGTCCTTTTTTAGGTCCCTGAGGCTGAAAGAGAACAAAAAAAATTCTCTGACATGAAGGTGACGTGCACGATAATTTTACATTACCGGAGACTACAAGTATGGCAGATCCTTACAATCCTAATTGAAATACTCGCACTATTTTAGATGTATTCTTATATTAGCAACTTTGGATATCATGAGTCAAAGAAGTGCTGCTGCCTTGCAACACTTGTCTTTGAGGCCCAAAAAACGTACAAAAAGCCCTGCGTGATTTATGAAACCAAGCCGGCCCAATACACCACCCCAAACCCTAGTGGTCGCCCCTCCCATCATGCTATAAATTCCAGCCGCCTCCCCCAAACCCTCTCTACAAGCGGCGGCGAAGAAGCGGGGGAAGGCAAGATGCAGATCTTTGTGAAGACGCTGACGGGGAAGACCATCACCCTCGAGGTGGAGAGCAGTGACACCATCGACAATGTCAAGGCCAAGATCCAGGACAAGGAAGGTATCAGTGAAAGCTCCTCTCTTGTTTAGTTTGCCCCTCCTTTTCCTTCTTTGGATCTTTGCTTCACCCCTAGAACTAACTCTTATTTTGTTGGTTTGGATTTGTAGGGATTCCGCCGGACCAGCAGCGTCTGATCTTTGCCGGGAAGCAGCTGGAAGACGGGAGGACTCTGGCCGACTACAATATCCAGAAGGAGTCCACGCTTCACCTTGTCCTCAGGCTCAGGGGTGGCATCATCGAGCCCTCTCTACAGGCCCTCGCCCGCAAGTACAACCAGGACAAGATGATCTGCCGCAAGTATGATTTATTTCATCCCATCCAACTATTCATTATTTTTTAAATCCTAGTTATGCTCTTGTTATAGCAAGGTATATGTATGTTTTTGTTAATTGTTGAGTGATTTACTACCCTTATGATTTAGATAGTTTGCTGAATGAGATGGTGGCAGTATGGTATAGCTGTGATGGAACTGTGGGTTGGTGACTCTGTGACTGAAATGTTAAGTGCCATTGGGTTTCCCCATGGGTCCAGAAATTGGTACCCACCTTTACTTTGTCATCTGCCTTGTCTATCCGAGCAGTTGATTTTCGCAGGTGGCAAATGTTTTATGTTGTGTGATTTGTGCTTCCTCTATTAAGAATGGAGATGGAATGGTCTTTTAGCTTTTGTGAACGCCCTGGCTGGCCTTTTGTTTGGTTTTTTTTTTTTTTGCAAACATGGTTGGTTGGCAGGAATGATGAATCAATTAGATGTGCGAAGTAACCTTATGTGCTAAACCTTTGAGGCATATTTTCTGTCTGACCTGCCAACTTAGCAATGTATATTTTCTTTGCAGTATCTGTTTGTTCTTTCACTTGAGCTCGTTGCATCTTTGTTGTCCTGTACATCCTAAATCTGTGGATATTGTGTTATTTGTTTGCACCTCTCTGAGTAAACTTGTGTCGAACTCTCAGACATGATTTATTTGATTTGCCACTTCCCTCCTTCGCTCCTTAAGTTTCTTTATAGAAAGTCCATAGTTGATACAATTACTGCCTTTTTCCTCCGTATGTGCTTAACAAATTTGCTGTGTTTTCTTGGGAGTGCTTGTTGTATTTGTTGTTGTAATAAATATTGATTTTTTGTTGGGCTAGTGTTGTAAAGTATAATGTGCTTGTTTGGGAGGGCTACTCAATATTTGTACGTTATAATGCCTAACATATTCACCATTTTATCTGCAGGTGCTATGCACGCCTGCACCCCAGGGCTGTGAACTGCCGCAAGAAGAAATGTGGTCACAGCAACCAGGTGAGCATCATTTGCCCTAGCGTTGTTCATATGTAGGCTAGCATTGTATCTGTTCTGTTTCTTGGTGATCTTGTTCCTAATATATTTTTTAATGCTTATTTTGGGTTTATAGTTAAGTTGGCCGATTGGCCCCACTATGCCCTAGTTATTTAGATAGTGTTGTGACTTGTGACATTTCAGAGCATAATGGAGTTTATAACATCTGTCTTAGTTTTTGAGATGGTACTCTATCCACTGTCCTAGTCCATGACATTTTAGGTCATAAAAAAGTTTTCAATGTTTGTTTCAAAAACATGGTTTATGCTATATCTGCAGTTAGCTTGTAGGAACTTTGTATGCCAAAACGCTGCAGACAAGTTATTACTGACAGATGATGTCATAAAAGCATAACCCTTTCATCTAATGTGTTGTTTGATCTTTCTTTTTCAGCTGAGGCCCAAGAAGAAGATCAAGAACTAAAGTTTTGTATGTTGGTGCCAAGGATCAGTTTTAATATATTGTCGGATCAGAGTTCCAAGTTCTGCCTTATTATAATGTCCATGTTGGATGTTGAACCTTGTTTACTCTTTTGAGGACTTGCTGTTGTTTCCTGTTTATGTATTTTCTGTTTGGATATGCCATATCTATTAGGCTGTTGGGTTACATGGATGTTCTATTACACAAGTAGACCATAACAATGTTATTCGTAGGCGGCACTAATGCTTTTTTACTTTATGACCCTCTCGTGCCATATCAATGTTTGTTAGTATGAATGGTGATGATTTAATCTTTGTCAATAGCATTGTATGATTTGGTTACCATGATGAGCGGTTCCGATGCCTATTAAAAGGCATACTACTGGACTGTTCGTAGGTTGCCAACGGGCCGAAGTTAAAACGTTAATGGGCCGACAGCATCATATAGATGGCCTGTATTGGGCCGTTAAAAAGCTGATGTAGGCATGGCTGCGTATGCGCGTGGGCTACGTTTTAATGGGATTGGGCCTATAATGGGTTGCAATCGGACGGATTTGTTGGCCAATACTGGCAATTCCATAGGTGTTAGTGGGCCGCAACTGTTCTGAAGTCAAGATTTAAATAGGCTGTCCTTGGCGGTTGGCTGCTATTAAACCAGCATATGGGCCATTAGTGGGCTGCTGTTGGGCATTCTTGCTGGTTGCTGATTGGACTTTAATGGGCTGACATTATGCAAGCCGGCTGTAAGTGGGCTGCTATTGTGCAGAGATGGCCGTTAGTGTGTTGCTAGTTTGTTAAATTGTTACTCCATTGATAAGCTCCGTGGTTTCGGTTGCTGGGCAGGAATATTACACTGATCACCATCAACTGTATATATAATCTATAGCTTGCGGGCAAGACGGGCTTTGATCTTGTGAGTAGTGGCCGCGTCCGTCCTGAAGTAATTGGCTATCCTGGAACCGAACTGGTCAGGGTCCGGGCTCCCGAACGCTCCCAACGTTGAACTGGAAGACGAACATGTCTCCTTCCTCCAGCGTCTGCATGCTCAGCCTGTTTGCGCCGTTGATGACACCCGCTAAGAGCGTCCCCTTGATGACGAACAGCAGCTCCGACGCCCTCGTGTGATAGTGTGGCGGGTTCAGGGACATGCTTGGGTATGTCAGTACGGCACAGGACACGCCCTGCCCGTGACGAGCTGGGAACTCCCCGCTTCTGGCCTTTGCTACATAGAAGTCTTCGGGCTCATGGCCACCCACGATGCCGTACAGGAGCGGGCGCTGGCCACGGAACGTTGAGAAGTCGCCGTCAATGTTTGTGCCATCGGCGCCCTTTCGGTTGGGGTCGCTGGTATGCATGACGAGTCGTACGGCGGTGAGGAAGATGACGGTGACGAGAAGTGAAATGAGGAGGCCGGAGGCCATCTTTTTTTTTTTTTGTCACTGTTGATAGGACGGTGAATGGTGATGGTATGTACAGTAGGGCACTAGAGTTGGGTGTGAGTTTTGCAAAAGTGGTATAGGAATTTATAGATGGTTTCGGATGATCTGGTAAGGCATCTGAAATTTGATATGATAAGCCGACTGCAGAACTTGTCTGTATGAACAACATAAGAATTGATAAATTCGTGTAACTATATGGTTTGTTTCCTTGTATGGTATGCTTCGCATTTCTTGTGTTGCAGACAACGCAGTGTGTGGGAAGAGCCAGTCAAATCAGGGCCACTTCGAAGTTATTGAACTACTCATCAGATTATTTTTATTTTTATTATTTTTGTGAAAGTTATTTTTGGGGGGGAAATGGTTGAAAAGTATAGAAAAATGTAAGAAATGAGAGATGCATTCAAATATAAGTGGAAAACTGTTGTGAAGCTTAAACGTCAAATGGTAAAAGAGGCACAATTATTGCCCTTGGTCTGCAAGTTTTACTGAGATAAACACCAATGCAATTGTAAATTTTTCTTGGTTTTTTTCTCTCAGAAGAAGTCAAGTGAAGCTGCGAACTTTTGAGTCATAATCTGCACCCACGACGGTCAAAACCAACTGAAACCGGTTTAGTTCTTTGCCTCCATGTTCATCGTTATTAAAAACAGCAAAGCAGAAACATCTCCAACGCTTATTTCGACCAACACAGTAGTTTAAACTGAATTCTTACATCACAACAGTACCAAAACGTAAAAAAAGCCTCCTCTCATCTTTCTTTCAGAGCCTTCACAAGAAGGCCACTCCAAAGCAAAGCAGCATCAGAGCAGAACGGGACAACGCTGCGGCAGAGGAGGACGACGGCCCGGGCGCCGGCGGGGGCGCCGGCGACGGCGTGACGTCCTTCTCGAGACCAACGACCGTCTGCTCGTCGGTGTGGAACGACTTCTCCAAGATGGTGTCGTCGATGCCGGACCCGAACACGGCCTCGGGGATAGGGATCGTGCCGGGGCTCGCGCTGCCGAAGGCGGAGAACGCGCGGGCCATGTCGTTGCCAGTGTTGAACTGGAAGTGCACCATCCCCTTGGGGAATACGAACATGTCGCCGGTCTGAAGCGTCTGCATGTACAGCTTGTTATTAAGGCCCGAGACCACCAGCCCCACGAACAGTGTCCCCTGCACGACGTACAGAAGCTCCGAAGCCCTGGCCATGCATGGACACACATCAGATATTCAGATGTATGTGCGTGTGTGGTTGAGTGTTACGTAGACGTACCTGGGGTGGATGTGGGGAGGGTTGACGGTGCCGGGGCCGTACATGAGGCCGGCGTACGAGACGGACTGGCCCTCCAACGCCGGGAACTCGGCCGCGGTGGCCTTGGAGACGTTGAACTTTGTCATGTCGGACGAGTCGAGCGCTTTGATGAGGTTGCTGTATGTAAAGAAGCTGCCGTCGATTTGGGACGCGTTGGTGTTTGGGGGCACCACGAAGTCCGTGAGGATGTCGGGGTCGCCGCCGTGCGCGACGAAAGGAATGGCACATATAGTGATCAGGAGGAGGGTGGAGTACTGGTTAGACGATCCCATTTTCCGGTGATGATGCACAGATGCTCTAAGATTGCAATTTGTATTTATAGGCGTCAGCAAGCCTTGGAAGAGCTGTTCTGGCATACGTTTCTCCTTGTCATATTTCCTTGGTTTCATAAGTAATTAGCTTACAAATGCATTATGCGTGTATATGCAAGGTTAATTTGTAATATTTTTGCCACATTTTTTGTTGGTGATAGTATTCAAATTGGTCTACTTCATGTCGCTTGTGCAAAGTTTGCCGTGCTCCACTGCAGGTTTCTCAAGTGCCACAAGTATTCTTGTTTTTTGATTTTTTAATAAACAGTAAACAAATATCGAACATAAAAATTGCTCACTTCATGAGACCAATCCTAAGCACTATGACTGTATGACATGTATTAATCCCTAGCACAACTTGGGGCATGTCAAGCTCTGGATAAGCAAGTGCATGCTTTGTGAGTATCAAGTATATGCAATTTTTTTAAGAACATATATGCAGCTGTTTTTTTGTTTGCCTAATGTATAAAGATTTAATACTATTGATTCTCTAGTGTGATTTGTTCCATTGTATATTCCTGTATTATGCCATATGCTCGTAAACAACAAGAGTTACGTTGTGCTAGCTAGCTAGGGAATAGAGAGAACTTTCCAACTGTGAATTAATTAGTTATCTTTCCCTTCAAATTAATTAGATATCTGCTCCTTTGTTGTACCTGTAATTAAACTTCCAAGAATGTGGGGTGGTGTACTTTCGACAATACTTTGATAGCTAGCTCCACCATTTAACGATACTATCAAATACAGCAGATAAGCTTCATGTACTAATGTAAGGAAGGTGGCTGAATCAGAACGAGCGAGAGAGAGAGAGATGGGAGAAAGCACCACGCACAGCAATGGGTGGCCGGGGCGTCTGTTTATAAAGTTCAGCTGTAATACATGACCAACCAATAATGGGAGGTTGGAGTATAATCCGGGATTGGTACAGTCCGGTGGTTAACTTTAAAAACAAAAGAATCCATTCTATCTTTAGCTAACTATATAAAGAGAGTTATCTCTAATAGTGGCCATAGCTATGAGATCAGGGAAAGCAATAAATAGTATATATAGATGAATCAAATCTGCTCACAGACAAACCCCCTGGATATGCCATATTGATCTAGATATCTACCATTCACTAGCCTAACCTCTTCAACGTAAGTAGTTGTTCGAGATCTTGACGTGTGGCACCTGAAATACTATGGTTCAAATCCCACCGACAACTTATTTTTTTGAGTATTTGTCAATGTTATTGCGATTTGACTTCATGATCTTTGCTAATTAATAGTCTTTCAGGTACAAGTGCTAACTAGTGAATCTACCTAAAAAGAAAAACTACACAAACCCTGAGACGCTTTGCATTTTAGTGCACAGAGCCATCAAATAGTTTCAATGTACCACATGTCTATCACATTTATGTCAATTTTGGTGGAATTGATGATGATTGTATTAGCCTGCCAATAAGCCACCCACAAAATTGTTTCTGTTCAAAACATAAAATATTGGCCCTAAAAATAAAAAAAATGGATAAAAATACAACCCGAGCAGTTCTCAAAATATAAAAAAAAAACGTGCCGATTTTATTCACAACTTGCATTCTTAATAGAACTTTGTTTTCTTTTTGGTTGGCTCTTTACGGGCATTCCATCTGCAAATTAATGTACTTACTACTCATATAAGAAAAGAATAGCAACTGCAGCAAATGTGCTATAAGCCGATAACACAAATCATTCAGCTAGCTCAATATATAAACAGAATCACAAATCATATAGTAGACATTTCACACTGCAGACAAAAAATCATTTCATCACAAGTACGACACAGCTCAAGATTATTTCATCACACACACTAGGGCACCACCATTATTTCAAGAACGATATGGAGACATGCATGCATGTAGAGAGATTATATCGTATATATCTAGGCCTTCTTGGGGGGAGTAAGAGCTGCCTTGAGCCTCTGAACCGTCGGCACGTCTGTGTTGAACGACTTGGCGAGGATGTTGTCGTCGATGTCGGTGCCGAACACAGTGGAGGGGACGGACACGATGCCGGCGGCCGCGCTGCCGAACGCCGATACCGCCATCGCGGGCTGCTGCCACTGGTTGAACTGGAAGTGCACCATCCCCTTGGGGAACACGAACATGTCGCCGGCCGTCAGGTTCTGGGTGTAAAGCTTCTTGCTGGTGTCGACGAACCCGACGGAGAGCGAACCTCCGAGGAGTAGCAGCAGCTCGGCGGAGCGGGGGTGGGTGTGCGGGGGGTTGACGGAGCCCGCCGGGAACGTGAGCAAGGCGTAGGACACGCTCTGACCGTTAAGGGCAGGGAACTCCATCATGGTGGCCTTGGTCACCGTGAAGTTCTGCTGGGTCGTGTTCATCGCCGCGCGAAAGGCGGTGTACGTGAAGAAGTCGCCGGTGATGTTGACCGGGTTTGTGTTCGCTGGGACGACGAAGTCGGTGAGGATGTCGGGGTCGCCGGCCAGGACGGCCAGTGGAGCAAGCACCAGGAGCAGCAGGATGAAATACTGAAGTGCCATTGTATCTAATAATCTCAAGCTAGCTTATCTGATATACTTCAAGTCTGGATAATGGATATATAGTGACTAAAGGAGAGGTAATTAGTAGTAGTGATGTGATTAAGTTTGCATTTGAGGATGCCAATTTATAAAGCAGTGTTTGATGAGTGGCTGGAGGAATCGAGGCCGACCATTTGTCCCCTATGCAACTGGTTGTAACTTGCTACGGTCGTAAAGTAACAATTAATTCTTGACAAAACCTAAGCCTACTACTTACTACATCTTTAAATTCTCTTACCAACAGAATATCTTCTTGCCTTGTTGGAGGTGAATTATCTAGTCTGTAGTGCAGTCTGTAGCAAGGCAAATATTCTCCAATTTCCAAGTACTTGTGGTTTAAAAGGAAAAAAAAAAAGAATGCATCTTTCTTTATATGGCATAATAATAGTCTTGTAAGATCATGGGTACATCTAGTGTTTAAATTTTTGTCTTCACTTTTTCTAAAAATAGTCAATCCGATGATCTGAGAAGGACATATCACACATGAAAAGTGTAGGAAAAATAAGTTGCACTCTATTTTCGTCGGTAGTTATTTTTTATGTTTACTGCATTGTGAGAAATCCACGATTTCCTATACATGCAAGGCTAAATCCTCATTTGCTTTGGATCCTACTTCACGTCTTTAATCGGTTAACTTTAACGTGTCCAATCTCCTCCGATTAAATTTGAATTAGCCGGTTGGTTGATTAGTTTATTTGAACTTTCTTGAATTTAAATACAATGTAATTTCAAATTGAACTGTCAATATAAAATTAGATTTTTTGGGTCGAACTAAAATAGAGTATTACAAGCCCAAACATTTCTAATTGCTCAACTACAAACGATATTTTGTTAAGGGATTTTTGATTATATGTCACTTCAAAGAGTTGTATATCCAAAAATGTCACTCAAAAAATTGATATTTTTAATATGTCACTTCAAAGAGTGAAATAGTTATCATTTTTCACTCCATTATATTTAACATTATTTTCTATTTTTAATCTTATTATCTACATGAAATGATCATTTTACTCCTAAGTGCAAACAGGGTTCAGTTCAACTAAGTCCTCGAAGCGGTTCAAAGCATATTAGTACCCACTCGACCCTAGGACTTCGGCGGCTAGGACGATGAGAGAAAGAAGGTTTGAGGGCTTTAGTTGCTATGGGTCAGATCGGGTGGGTAAACAGAGTTGAGTCGAATCTTGTTTGGGTTCAGAGGCAAAATGGTCATTTTGTGTGGGCAAAAATGCGAAAAAAATAGAAAATGTTGTTAAATATGATGGAGTGACAAATGATAATTATTTCATCTTTAAGGTGACATATCAAAAGACATTAATTTTTTGAGTGGTATTTTTAGATATGTCATTTTTTGAAGTGACATATAATAAAAAAATGATCCCTTTTGTTACCTAGTACTAACACTTTTGACAACCCAGTGGGAGTAGATTTATCCTACCTTTCTAATTCACTGAACATGTCTTGTTTCAGAAAGGGGGCATCGACAAGAGGAATGGAGTTACATCTGATGATGAGTGTAGCACAATGTATGCTTTGTGGTCTTCAAAAAAAAAAACTGAACGATACACGCACTATTGTCACTGCAAATTACTAGATTTCCTTTTGAGAAGTCGCAATTAAGGTAAATGCACACAGAGCTATATCTATAATACTTCAAGATCCCGATAGAATATATAAACTGAAATCGGTCTGATCACAGTCTCTTGCAATACTACAATGAGAGTTGCTTCAAAAATACCAATAGGCACATGCTATTCTTATTTGCACCCAGCTGCCACAAAACAGTGTCACAGACTCAGAGCATATCAAACAGCAGTCGCCACAAATACATGCCATCATGCCACCAGTGTGCCACTATTTGGTAATTGGTAGGTTATTGCAACGACCAAAACAAAACACGTTATAGCATCGCCAGACGGATTTAGGCCGTCTTCGGGGGAGCAAGGCCCGCCTTAATCTTCTGAATCGTCGGCACGTCGGTCTTGAACGACTTGGCCAGGATTTCATCATCAATGTTGGTTTCAAACACGCTGACGGGAACCGACACTGTTCCGGCAGCTGCGCTACCGAACGCCGAGAGCGCCATGGCTGGCTTCTGCGCCTGGTTGAA
The DNA here is from genome assembly GCA_019359835.1 of Pharus latifolius. Classification (NCBI taxonomy): domain Eukaryota; kingdom Viridiplantae; phylum Streptophyta; class Magnoliopsida; order Poales; family Poaceae; genus Pharus; species Pharus latifolius. The sequence continues at coordinate 59,079,505 of CM033327.1, forward strand.
CTGGAAGTGCACCATACCCTTGGGGAACACGAACATGTCACCCCCCGTCAGGTTCTGGGTGTAGAGCTTCTTGTTTGTGTCGACAAACCCGACAAAGAGCGAGCCGTCAAGGAGGAGGAGCAGCTCGGCAGAGCGGGGGTGGGTGTGTGGGACGTTGACGGAGCCCGCCGGGAACATGAGCATGGCGTAGGACACGCTCTGGCCGTTCAGGGCCGGCAACTCCACCATGCTGGCCTTGGCCACCGTGAAGTTCAGCAGCGGCTGGGACATGTTCATTGCTTCACGGAAGCCAGTGTGCGTGAAGAAGTCGCCGGTGATGTTCATAGGATTACTGTTCGCCGGGACGATAAAGTCGGTGAGGATGTCTGGATCACCGGCCAGGACAACCATTGGAGCCGAGAATGCAAGAACGAGGAACAGCAGGGAATAGTTGAATGCCATTGTGTCTAATATTCTGAAGCTTAACTAATACTTGGGGGCTGTAGTGCTGGAGGGGAGGTATGATGTTATATGAAGATATGCTTGTGTCTTGGAGACGATGAGGACTCCAGATTTATAAGCAGCCTTAGACGAGGAATTGGAGGACTCGATGATGGTCTTTTGTCCCTTCTGATGTAACTTGATACATGGAGAGCAACAACTATTGGCCAAGTCCATTACAAGTTGCTCCTTGGATCCATCTAGAATCAGAATTGCATATGCTCAATTTATTCGAGGGTCCAGCTGGAACTGGAAACAGACAGATCAGGAGGCCCTGCCGCTGCGTGCTGTAAGGTCTGGATAAGCAAGCCTGAACTAAAAGGGGGAGATGGCGAGAGCTGAAAAACACCACCAAAGAGGTTTACAGTATTACAATGGAAAATCACAACGAAAGACCTGACATGTAGCATCCCTGGAGGAAAACGTAGGTAAAAAAAAAAAAAAAAATCAGTAGAACACCAGCTTACCCATCCCCTTGGGGTGAAACAACCATGTACTGGTTGTACAGGTTTAGAGAAATAAACCTGACCTATAGCATGACAATTCCACCACCCATCTCAACAAACCATTGATATTAACACAATAGGACCCCTTCTGTGATTGCTCAGGATGCAACCGCGGACAAAAATATATATCATAATAAACTCACAACATACATATAATAATAAGAAGAATTTCAGTCTATGCCACTAGCGAAATTGAAATTTGAGATATGTCATAAAAAAACAAATTGATTTTATGTTACTGAAATTCCAAAAATTTTCGAAAAATATAACTTTGACAAAACCAAAGCAGTTGATTAGGGTTAAAATAACACTTATTTCTTTGTCTTTTTTTTTTGTTAAAGCAATTAGCATGAGCGGGTGCGTGTGACACAATAGCGTGCGCAACGGCGGCGACAGTACATGTGCGGGGCACGATGCGGCGGGCAAACACAACGACTGTAGCCTGCATGAGCGCGACGACGGTGGTGTGGAGCACAACACGGTACAACGGGCCAACGTGTGACAGTAGCAACGTTGTGTGCATGCACCGAGCAAGCACACAACGTGCGAGCAAGCATGGGTGTAGTAGTGGGTACGTGCGGCGACGACGGTATGGGTAATGTCATATCATGCCTCAATGCCAAATATGTATAGAGAAGGAAAAGACAAAGATATTATTGTCATTTTTCAAAAAATTAAGTTAAAAAATAACATACACAAAATGAGATTTTAGTTCCAGTGACATATAAATAATTTGCCTTTATTTGATGGCATATCTCAAATTTCCATATTTATTAGTGGCATAAAGTCAAATCTAACAAAAGGAACATAAGGTATTGGCCTTATGGCCTTACATACAATATAAGGGCCAACAGGACCAACATACCATTTAACAAGTTTTTAGCAAAATGTGCAAAATGACTAAGGCCTCAACATTCGTTTTGACTACGGCTCACAACCCTTATAACTCAATATCAACACCTGAATCCAACCCAAGGTCCTGGCTGAAACTAGAATGGTCGGGGTCTTCACTTTTGTCTTCTACTGAAGAAAATTACAAAAAAAATAAGTACAGAGTACTCAGCAAACCACAATTAACAAATGCACTTAGCAATGAAGGATGATTCAGGTAATGGTTTATGTGTTACCGTTTGCAGTTCAAAATTTTAATATATAGATATGTTCGTGCTGAAAGACAATAGTAAAACATTTCAAAGCAATTTAATAAGTAAAAGTATTTTATTAACAAGGTTGTTTAGATCCACCATAGATCATCAAGTGACAATTATCAAAATACAAAAACTACTTGTGTCATCAACATGGTTAAACCCACTGTGACATACCCCAAGAGACCCGGGGTACGCGATATTCAAATACATTTTAAGTCTGCAGAGGTGTACAACTTTATCCATAAGATTTCTCAACTTATTATTGTCAACATGTATACATGCAATAGTTCTTCGTACGACTAACCTGAGGATAGCAAGCTTTTCGCTCTACCTTGTATCAACTATGGTTTTGCTCGGTATTGGACTACCACCCATGTGATATGATCGCTACAATAGAACATAACCAATACCGTCACTCTCAAGCATCTTCCCGTTGATGAGTCAGCTCTGAGTGCATGCAACAACAAAACCCATGTAGAGTCAAATTGAATACTTGACAAGGATTCTTGGTCATGTCTGTCACATAACAGACTTGTGGTTGCACGTATTCTATGTCACTAGATGAATGACACAATTATTTAGTTCTTATGTGTCTAGATGAGGGTTTAATCTTACCATCTATCTTTCCCAAAATAACATGATGAAAGCACAACTTACCCCTAGCTTACCTCCAACATGCCTACATGTATAAAAAACATAAACACCACCTTCCAGCCTCCCCTCACTATCAATCCTTAACTTAGGTTTAACGAATTACCCAATTACATATTTCCAAAAGAGGTTTCCTAGAGCATGATATTACGGCTACTAATATGAGCAAGTTAGTAAAGATAGCATAATCAAGTTTTGTCTAACCTAGGGTGACAAGCTAACAGGTTATTTACTCAAGGAGGGCTATCACAAACATGACTGGTAATTACACAAGTTAAATTCCAATTTACTTGATAACAACATAAACATGCACAATAATTTGATGCACAATTTAATTAGGTTTGCTCAAATACTGGGTTCAACATTATGAAGATGCTGTTGCTCCTCGAAGCTTGGATTGGCTTCTTGTTCCTCTTGGACTGTTGGATCAACACCTAATATGCAAGGAAATACAAGCTGATCTACAAGCAGAGTCTTATAATACAATCATGCATGCAAGAAATGAGACTAAAACGACAGAGATTGGATTGAAATTGGATGACACGGCTAAGAAACAAAGACGAAAAAGCGGAATCTGGCGATCTGAGGACTAGACATAAGGACAAATCATAGATTTAGGTTACACATCAGCAAGGCGAACATGGTGACATGATCCGATTTTGATTTGGAGGCCTCAAGGGCGCTGGTTGACACTGCAAAAGTCAGCGGCGGGCATTGGGCTTGGTAACGGCTGGCTCTGGACATGCTCTATCTGATGCTAGGGGGCTGGCTGACTGGCACTGGGCACTGGCCAGCGAACTAGAGCTACGGCTGGAGACCTGGCCGGAGAAGACAGTGGCGGGTGAGGGGAGATTGACAGCGAGGTCGGTGGTGACGGCAACAATGCCAGTGACGATGAGCAGCGGTGGTAGAGATCAACTGAAGGAGCTTGACGGTGAAATAAACGATGGCGACAATGGCAACACTGGCGGTGTGGCCCGACGGTTTGCCTAAGGTAGATGCCGATGCTGAGGTGGTTTGAATCACGGCAGTAGCACCGGCGAACTGGGACGCAGGTAGCACAACCCCGAAACAGATGAATCACGGCAATTCACCGGTGGTGGAGCAGCGGGGACGATGAGGTGGAAGATCTGAAAGGGCAGAACAAAATTGACAGATTATTGATCACTACTTTTTCTTTCATTTGATTAAATGTGTTTTGCAATACTGTATTTAACCTCATCGAGTTGAATGATTGACATTAGTGTTTCTTGAGCCTTGGCTCTTTGTCCAACCATTAATATGCCCAACCATTAATCTTGACCTTGTGAACAATGCAAAAGAAATAAGTATTAATTTTGCCAGGATTGTAAACATGAGTTGCCATGATGCTTGTATATAATAGCCCATGAACTGAGTCAACTGACCAACCTAACTGATAATTTCCTTGGTAAATGGTTTCACAAAGATCTGAAGCCTATTTTTCAACTATGCTTTTACTTATGCCTCTCTAAGACAACATAGCAGAAAAGAAATACCAGTGTTTTCAATGTATGAAGTTAGTACCAGACGCTAGAGTCATCAATCACCAATAATCCCCACAAGAGCAAGACCCTTCCTTGAAGTGGTGGAACCTGCTCCTGTCTCGGACAATGATCTCCCTCTCCATGATATCCGATACAAGCTTGGTAAACGTATGGCAGTCACCGCAAACCCTAAGGTTCTTTGTGATCCTGAGGGTGGAGTTCTCGGGTGTCGCAATCAGACCAAATGCAATAGCCAACTTCTCACTGTGGGAGTACAAGAACCCAGGCTTGAGCTCTTCATCCACATCATGAAGCACGAAATCAGTGTCAGGGATGTAACCAGCCAACTCCAGCTTCTCTTTGAGAGCATTGAGCATCGCATAGATCTCCTTGGACCGTGGATGGCTTTTATCGCCTACCATAAACTGATGCATCTTATCACCAACCTCGATCCATGTCCATCCTGGTGTCTTTGTAACCTGCGAGTTTCTCATCAGATCCCTCATCCGGGCTACGTCATCCCACTGTCCTGCCTTGGCATATATATTGGACAGCAGCACATAGTATCCAGCATGTCCTGGCCTCAGCTCGAGCAGGCTCTTCACTGCCTTCTCTGCAAGTCTGATATTTCCATGGATACGGCATGCACCAAGCAATGCGCCCCAAAACCCCTCATCTCTCTCCAATTCCATGCACTCCAAGAGCTCCAGTGCGTCATCAAGCCTCCCTGCTCGTCCCAGAAGGTCAATCATGCACGTATAGTGCTTGATGTCTGGCTTGATCGAGTAGACCCTTTCCATCGAGTTGAACAGCCTCTCTCCCTCGTCAACCAGCCCAGCATGGCTGCAGGCGTACAAGATCACAAGAAGTGTGATCTGGCTGGGCTGAACACCACTCCTCACCATCTCCTCAAAAACCTCAAGTGCCTCCTTCCCCCGGCCATGCATCCCATATGCCGATATCATTGTGCTCCACGTCACCACATTCCTCTCCCTCATCCTATCGAACACTTCCCTGGCCTTCTCCACGCTCCCGCATCTCGCGTACATCTCCACCATTGCTGTGCCCAGGAACACGTTGGCTGACACACCCACGGTGGTCGCCACACACCCTTCCACCTCCCTCGCCCGCTCCATCGACCCAAGCCTCGCGCACGCTGTGATAACCGCAACCATTGTCATCCCATCCAGTGCAAACCCCTCGCGCCGCATCCGGTCGAACAGCCCCAGCGCCTCCGCCGCGTCCCCACCCTCTGACGCATACCCCGAGATCATCGCCGTCCACGTCACCATGTCCCTCCTTGCCATTCCGTCGAACAACCAGCGCGCGTCCTCCAGCGCCCCGCACCTCGCGTACACGTTGACGAGAGCGGCCACGACGAAGGAGTCGTGCGCGAGGCCGGCCTTGACGGCGAGGGCGTGAAGCTGGGCCCCGGCGGGGAGGGAGGAGAGGAGGCGGGAGGAGCGGAGCGCGAGCGGGAGGGAGAAGCGGTCGGGGGGGGCATCGGAGCGGAGGGAGGCGCGGAAGACGCGGAGGGAGTCCTCGTGGAGGTGGGCACGGGAGAGAGCGGAGGAGAGGAGCGACCAGCAGCGGGGGTCGGGGAGGGGAGGGGGCAGGCGGTGGAAGAGGAGGTGGGACACCCGGAGGAGGGCGCGGTGAAGGGAGTAGGAGTAGAGGAGGTGGGAGGCGACGAGATGGTGGGAAGCGAGGACGGCGGTGACGGCGAGGGCGTGGAGCTGGACGAGGCGGCGAGGGGAGTGGTGGTGCGCGGAGAGGAGGGAGTTGAAGGCTGCGGGGTAGACGGGAATGGAGGTGCTTGCGAGCGGTGGCTGGAAGTGGAGTGCTCTGATTCTGAAGTTTGAAACACACGAAGCGTGGGACATGGCTATTGTTCTTGAGAAATGGCCGGCTCTGGCCCATTTCTCAAAAGATGTTTTTGGATTAGAAAAAATCGATTTGAGAACTAGAAAAATAAAAAAAATTCCTTTATTTTCGGATTGTTTTTTAATTTGACATTTCGATTTCAAATTAATAAAAGTATTCGATAGTTATAGTATATTAATAGCTTTCATGCTTTTGCCTCCATTGTCATCAGTCAGCCTGGAGCAGGCTTAGAATTTGTAAAAGAACTCCAACCGAGGGAGAGAGCAAACCATACCAGCATGGACAAAAGGCTAAACCGTCAGGGAGCTGTTCATGTTCTAAGAATACATACAGCAATGAGTTATGTTGTACTATCAAACTCCATCAATCGCCCGGATATTTTGCACCGCTTATAAGACAATCATTGCTTCCAATTCCCGAAACAGTTGTAAATCGTTCATGTTAAACATTCATTCAGGCCGGCAACAAGAAAAAAATACTGAACCAACAAATGGATTTAAGGCCGACGACATAAGCTTCAAATTGTACCAAAATCTCAAACCATTCAACATCATATGTGGAGATAGTGATAACCAAAAGTGCCTCATTTAAAATAAAATTAGCATAGCAGCAACATATGTCGTCTACACTAGAAAACGATCACAAGTAGCATAAGATCCGTCATGTGTTTGTTGCCCTGGTGTAAATCTGCTGGCTGGAGTGAACTGACACCATCCGGATTAGTCCCCTCGCCATGAGGTCCTTGATTGCCCTCCGAGCCAGCGAACCATTGATCTGCAGGTTCATAGCAGAGGTGTTATTAATAACAGATAGATGAACAATAATTTCTAGTGATAGATGTGCAACATCAAGATTAGCAGGCAACACACATCAAGCTAACAGGATTAAATGACACCAAACATAAAACTTCTATACAGATCTTTAGTGGTTACGTCATCTATTTTCACATGGAACAACTTAAAATTTAAATGTAAAACAAACATACATGGTTCAGGAGTTGCTCAACTACACATCTGTGTATTAACCATATTAAGATTTAAGTGAGCATCAAAATATGCCAACATAACAAATAACATGTTAGTTAGTAACAAGGATGTCAGCATCAACATATGGCAACGTGCAGGACAGTGTCAATACATATATATACACAAGTTTGCAAAAGTAAAACGTTCGTCTGCAGACTGCAGCAAACAAACATGTCAGTTCTAGGAACCAGCATTACCAAATTTGAATTACAAACAATATCATAAACTGGGGACAAAATCACAGGATGGAATCAGCAACAGCTGAACACAGAGAGTCAAGACATGGACCATTTGATATAACTATTGTTTTGCATGGCAACAAATTCTTCCATTAGTTCACAACATTGCCAGAGCATAGTCAATCAAAATCTTACATTTTCATAACTTAAAAAGTAACCTTGAGGGTCACAGTGTGGTAGGGAACTGTCAAGCAAAAACAAAGGTCTCTGCAAAGTAGTAAGACCATGTACAGGGGCAGTCACCAAGATAGATAAGTGCACCACACATAACAAGAAATTACTCCCGAGAAATTGCTATATGGGCACATATGTACTAGCATGCTGCTGGCACAAGGCAGCGATGTAAACACCACTCAGCATGAAGTCGCAGCAACAGTTCATGCATCCAAAACAGCATGAAACGAAAACAAAATTGCAGCATAGGTAGGAACAGATTGCCTGAACCATACGCTATCAGATTAACAATCACACAACTAGTTCATATAAAATCATATGATCTAAGTTCCTCAATCTCATCAGCAACAAACTATGCACTGAGCATCATTGGCAGTAACAAATCCATGGCTCTACATGGGTTATGTTCTAACATTACCAGATCAGGTCATAATAAAACTAAGGACAGATCTATGCAGTTAATATTACCCGAAGACGCTCGGAGAGGACGGAGGGAGTGATCTGCTTGTACTTGGGCACCTCCGAGAGCAGCTTGTCGTAGGTGGCCTGGTCAAACAGCACGGCGTTGTTCACCTTCTCCTTCTGCTTTCCCTTACTCCACTTCTGCAACCCCATGAACCAAACCAAACAAACAAACACGAAACGCATCTGTGAGAACTCGTGAAACAAAACAGCTGAGTGAGAAGCAAATGGTGAAACGAGCGGAAGAGACAGCGTCACCTTCTTCTTCTGCTTCCCGCCGCCGGACTTGGCCGGCTTCGACGACGGCGGAGGTGCCTTATCCTTTTTCGGGGCCTGCGAGGAGAAGCGAAGATGTTAGCGTTGCGACCATGGCGATGGTGGGAGAGAAGAGGAAGAGGCGTACCATTGCGGAGGTGGTGGGACGAGGCCGCGGCGCGAGGTAGGCTAATGGAGAAGGTGGATGTAGCTGCGGCGGCAGCGCCAAGGGTTAGGAGAGGGAGTGGAGGAGAGTTGGAATATATAGGAGTTGGGTTCTTAGGGTTTTGGGGCTGATGTGTTTATGGCCGTCCGATCTGGAGGAGCTGAGTACAAACTTCGGATTGCCAATGCGAACCAAACAAATCTCAGTAAGTTGGAGAGGAAATTTATTTAGAAATAATCCACACTAAAAAAAATTATAAAAGTGATCACTTATTTTTTATAAAAATGACCTACTACATCAGTCTGCCAAATTTCAAAAACTCGACAGAGCACTTGTAACATACACATTAAACAACAACAGCTTAATGAGTTTAGGAAACTTGACAAACCGCTTGTCGCAGCTTTGATATATGAATTTTCATTATTTGTCGCGACTTTCAAATAATGTGCACATTATTTGATGACTATTCCAATTGCAAAACTCTCGCAAAAATTTTCATTCCCACAAATCTCTTGGCACTCAAGTGCTATAGAGAAACATTTGGTATAAACTATCTCCCATAATTTTGTTCAATCTTTTCATTCTCACCCTTGTAAAATTTCAAATTTGAATTTCTCCTCCCACATCTTCCCCTCTCTATGAATCTTTCATCACGGTTGTCCTACCCATCTCTCTCTCATCTATCTCTTTCTCGCATATCTTTCTGCCAAAATTTCAATCTACTTTGCACGACGGCTGGTGTTTGACAGCGGCCATGACACTCGGCGTTGTAGTGGCCACAAGGCTCGGAGCGTGGCAAAGGTGGCGGCGGTGGGGCTTGGCATCAAGCGACGGCCCTGAGGCTCAACGGATGTGGCAGCAACGACAACCCTATGGCAGCACGGCTCAGACAGTTGTGTATGTGGCCTTGAGCAACGACGGCGATTATGTATCTGGTAGCCACGACGGGCACATTGACCTTGATAATGGTGGATCTAGTAGCAACGACAATCACGACGACGGCACGTGACAGCCACAAGTGACGGCCCAAGGATCGTGGATTTGGCGGCAGCCGACGATGGCGAGCCATGGAGGCTAGCGCAACCACGGCGGTGGCGCCCATATTTGTTTTTTAAATTTATTTCATAGTTTGTAGAGTGTCATATACTAACACTTAAGAAAAGTTGTGTGAAACAAAACTAAATTTTCTGGTGTTATGCTATGTGACATTTGTCGAGCCATGTCCCGCAAATTTGGGGGTGATGAGATTACCTTAAAAAGGTAAGTTGAATTTGATCCATTAATTGTTTCAATTTTGTAAATACATAATATGTGATTTGAATATTGACTCAAGTAGTATTGATGATATTTATTTTGTAATCTCTTTGTCTTATTTTAGAGGAAAACGACAAAATTATCCTTTAAAAATTCAATTTCATTGACTACAAATAATTATGGAAATTTGAAACAATGTTATTGCAACTTATAGTTCATTTAATAAGGCAGCAGGTTTTCCTGTATTAGGTCAAGGATAAACATCCTATTATTAGATCGGTTGGATCATCTTCAAATGTGGTTTGGTAGTACAAGGGTTTGATCCTAAATGATTGAAATATTTCTACACATTAATGCTTTAGTCATCTCTTCCTTCCTCTTACACAAAGAAAAAAGAATTATGGAGGTCTGTCAAAGAAAAATTAATTGAATTTTATGTAGTAAACTATTTGGGGGAAGTTGTGACAATTAAATTATTCAGGTAACTACAATAAAAGTTTATTTCCATACTTGGTACCATGTAACTGTTCTTCGAAGGATGGAAAAAAAACAGGCATAAGCTCGAATATATGCCTAAAATTCCTATGGTTGACCTAAAGGGTAATTCCAGAATTTAATAATACTTTGACTCAAAATTAATAAAAAAAATACATGCACTCGGAATAGAAAACATAAGTACATATCACCTTTTATAAATTTTTTTACAACATATTCCAATTTAAGAATCTTTTGCTATTTAGATTTTTTGTTGTTAGTGTATTTTACGGTTTAAACAGTAGTTTCATGTCGATACCAAAAAAAAAAAAAAACCTCACTGTACACCAAAACTTCTTTCGGGTTATTTGCACCATAATAATGCAAGATTTTGTTTGAATTGTTTAGCTACAAGACATGTTTTATTGGTAAGTCATCTAAATTCCACATTTCAGCTCTATACTTCGATCTTGTATGGATTTGAGTCTATGAGTGAGACAGATTAAATAAAACAGGTTATAGAGATTTTGGTTGATTGTATCAATAATGTAGACTAAAATGAGATATTGTTTGATTAGTTGCATGTATCATGTAAGTAGAAAATATGTGATGAAAAATATTACCAAAACCTATAATATATAATATTTCACTATAATAATCATTATTATACTATAATAGTCGTTAATTAACCTTAACTTGTACTAAGAATAATTAATGAGTATCAATCACCCTCCAATTATGCAATTAGGCGAGTCTAACTCATGAGATATGCTCGAAATCTGCTTTACTGGTAACGTGATTCAGGAAGGTATCTTGCATCTCGCGAGTTTAGCTCTCTTTTGCATGCAGCTAACTAAAAAACTGGAGTTGCATCTCGTGATGCAAACATCTAAAGCACATCCTAGTGTCTCGAATACATCCCCAATTTTATATTATCCTCAGACTAATTTGCCCAACTTCTGTTGGTACATAACATTGGTAGGTACGCTAGAATTTACAACTTGCATACACTGAGTTCATATGTAAAGTCTATTTTTTTAAAAAAAAGTTTCTCCTATACCACTGCAAAAAGTTCTAAAATTATTATTTTTGAGATAGACAAAAGTAGCGTCAGAACCACATACCAGTTAGACATCTTACTTATCTTCTATTCTCATCAAGAATGCGATAAAGAATCTTTTATAAACATAAAAATAAAAATTCCATACTCTGTTTACACACTTTGGTATTGGATTCTAGTCAATACTGAAAAAAAACAAAAAAGATAATTATGTTATCCAAAAATAAATAAATAAATAAATAACCACATCAAGTCTTCAGTTCCTCTCGTTTTGGAGTGCTTAAGAGAAGAACCGGAAATTTTTGGCGTCAAGCATGATTTGACGTAAACCTCCAATGGGAGACAGAAGCATCAGCAATACTCCAATCACAATGCAGATCTGATAAAAACACATGAAAAAGATTAAAAATTAAGCCAAATTTCAAATTTTGCTATTTCCTATTTGCCTTCATAAATTAGATTAATAATGTGAGTCAAATGAACATACCACGTTGATGCACCATGACAAACTATATTTTCTAGGCTTGCGCAGTATGAGCCATATTACGCAAGGAAGCTGCACAAACCAAACAATGTAATAATTCAGATTTAACACAATAAACAACAGCAATGCACAATCTTAATTATTCAGGCTAAATACAATAAATAAGAACAACACGTGATCTTACATAGTATGTAGTTGGCGCGAATGCGAACCCTCCGAAGAACCCGAGCAATCCATCGAAGAACGGGAACGTTATGCCGATGAGCATCGTCAGTGCTGCAAATTGCATTCACCAGTTTTAATTCGTGAATCTCAAATCTTAACCAGTTTAGTTAGGATGTTAGCATTTAATTAATGGTACGTGTATACGCATGGTCTTACCGACGTAGATGGTGCGGGAGATGAGGCGGAGACGCAGGGCGGGGCGGAACTTGAGCTTCTTGACGAGCAGGGTCTCCATCATGTCGAACACCGGCATGGCGTAGACCTGGTAGCTGCCGACGACGTGGATGACGACCATGAAGTTGGCGAGCGCGATGAGCCACCGGGGCTTCTCCAGGGTGATGAGCACGTTGGGGTCCACGGCGTTGCCGAAGGTGTAGAACCCGCCGAACCCGACGCAGAAGTAGCAGATCGCGACGATGAGGTAGGCGATGACCACGCCGAGCCACATGGGCTTCTTGGACGGCTTCTCCGGCGTGGACTGGATGGTGGCCTGGATCTCCAGCACGACGTTGTGCCCGGCGTACGAGAACGCGATGGCGCCCAGCGCGTTCAGCACGCCAAACACCTTCCCCGCTGTGGTCGTCGCCCTGAGCCCGTAGTCCACGTCCGGCGCCGCCCCCTTCGTCGCCGACGTGAAGAACGCGATCATCGAGTAGCTGAGGGACATGACGGCGGCGGCGGCGGAGACGGAGGAGATGGAGTTGAAGTTGGGGAGCTGCGACAGCACGAAGTGGACGGACCCAAAGATCATGATGAAGTATGTGAGACGGATGTCCTTGCACCGGCCGTTGCACACGAGGTCGTGGAACTTCTTCAGCGACTGGCCGCCGGTGACCATGTAGACGATGTCGGTGCCGACATCGACGACGAGCTGCTGCGGCACGATGATCCAGAGCCCCAGCTTCTCGCCGAACGCGTGCTGCCCGAGCTCGTGGTACCGATCGAACCGCTTCCCCGGCACCATCTCGTGCATCTCCACCATCTGCCACAGCGTGTACAGCGTCAACACCCACGACCCCACGATCATCGCCACGCCGGGACCCCACCCGAGCTGGGACATGGCGAAAGGCAAGCCCAGCACGCCGGCGCCGACCATGGCCGTCACGTTGTGCACCGCCGACGAGTACCACTTGGCGCTGCGTGACGACGTGATCGGCAGCCACTTGTCGATGTCCCCCGTCCCCGTCTCCCCCGTGCCCGTCTCCACGTTCCTGTCCCCCGTCCCCGTCTCCGCCTTCCTTCCCCCCTTCCCCGTCTCCGCCTTCCTTCCCCCCTTCCCCGTCTCCACGTTCCTGTCCCCCGTCCCCGTCTCCGCCTTCCTTCCCCCCTTCCCCGTCTCCACCTTCCTGTCCCCCGGCCCCCTCTCCACGTTCATAGCCCGCACAGGGCTTTCCATTATCTCCGACGACATGTTCACCGTGCTATCTACTTTGCTTGCATGTGGCGATGGCCGTTACCTGTGTATATATTACGTATGCTCTTGTAATCCACTAGGATTCTTGTTTGTTCACAACACTTACAAATTTTCAGATAAGTTATAACTAGTCTGTACACGACACCTTTTAACTTTCAGATATGGATTAGGGATAGATTATAACTAACAGTTGAGAGATTAAGAGCATTCTGGTTCAAATCCGACTATAATTTTATATCTCGTTAAATTGTGTTCGAATGCGAATATAATTTTATACCATGTTAAATTGCATGCATTCGAATTCATAGATAAACTTACATGCATATATACAATACGACATAGAGAAGCATACGTTTGCACGGTATCTTTCTTTCGTTTTGGTGAACTTTGTACGGTATCCGTTGGGCCACAACAGGTCTAGCGTGTCGGGTTGGACCAACCCGTTAGTGTGCAAAAGAGGCACGACACGGCCCACAAACCCACGGATTGGGTTGGCTAGGGCGCAACACAAAAAAATAAAAATAAATGAATTTTGAAAATAAATTAAAAAATAAAATTATTAAAATTGAATCTACAAAATAAATAGAAAAATTAAATTATTAAAATTGAATTAACAACAACCTCAATGGAGACTTATATAAAATTTGAATAAAAATGTGAGGATAAAAAAATTAAAGAACACAACAATTTTAGTAATGAGAAATCTTTTAATTAGATGGAAATGTTTTGCAAGTGAGACGTAACAATTTTATTTAAAATTTTTATATCAAAGTGATAAATACGTGTGACATCCTCAATTTCTTGATCTATTCGTATCACTCAACTATTTTCCTTCATCAGCTTTGAGCTATTAAAACCTATTTCAATTAATCTTAGCCTCATTTCATTTGCATAGTAGGTTCAGGAAAGGCCTTCTTTGAAGCATCCACAACCATAGTGGTAGGATTGTGGGGAAATAACATTTAAGACTTGGCACCAAATCTATTCAAGGAGGTACATCTAAAGCAGAGGTCAGTGGCTGATGCACTAAAAAACCAAACCTAGATCCCATATATAAAGAACTCGCTCTCCATCCAAGCATTAGTTGAGTATTTGAAGCTTTGGGCCATGCTTCAAGAGGTTCAGCTCCGGGAAGGGGTGCAAGACTCCTTGATTTGGAAGTAGACGGCTGATGTAGTGTACTTTGCAAAATCAGCTTACCTCAGCCTATGCATTGGAAGCATCAAATTTGCACCGTTCAGCTTGATGTGGAAGTCAAAAACACCGCCAAAATGCAAGTTCTTCACTTGGCTGGTGGTACTCAATGGGAAATGTCTAACAACGAAAAATTTGCAAAAAAGAGGATGGCCACATGGTTTGGTTTGCAAGCTCTGCATGACGAACAATGAAGTAATACCCTACCTCTTCAAAGACTACTCTTACGCTTCACAAGTATATATCCATATTGCCCAGTGGCATAGTGGCATCTAGCAAACTCATTCTGGAGACAACGGCATGACGGCAATATCAATGACTGGTGTGTTGAAGGCAGGGAAAAGCTTGAGGAACAACAACGCAGGAAATTGATTGTCCCTTCATATTAATTGTTAGAGGAAAATAGTAGCCTCCCTCCTCCGGGCCTGGGATAGGAGTGCCTCCTCTGGGTTCGGGATAGGAGCCCCCATCCTCCGGGTCCGCGATAGGAGTTTCCCTTCTCCGGGCCCAGGGTAGAAGCCTCTCGCCTCTGGGCCTGGGATAGGAGTCTCCCTCCTCTGGGCTCAGGAGAGAGGCCTCCCCCCTTCGGGTTCGGGATACGAGCTTCCCTTCTTCGGGCCCTGGGTAGAAGCCTCCTGCCTCCAGGCCCGGGATAGGAGTGCCTCCTCCGGGTTCGGGATAGGAGTCCTCGTCCTCGATGTCCAAGCTAGGAGCTTCCCTGCTCCGAGCTCGGGGTAGAAGCCTCTCGCCTTTGGGCTCGGGATAGGAGTCTCCTTCCCCGGGCCCGGGAGAAGGGCCTCCCTCCTCTGGTCCCCCAAGTAGGAGCCTCCCTGCTCCAGGCCCGAGGTAGGAGTCTCCCTCCTCTGGATCCTGGATAGGGGGCACTAAAGTTGAGGCAGCCACGTGTCCAAGATCCACACTTCACACTTTGCGGAAAGACCATGACGCCCTCGATCCGACGGTTGCAGCTAGAGTAGTGTGGTAATTTGCGCCTTTTGGGGTCTATATATACCCTTGTACCCCTCTTTTGTAACCTAAGACTCTCATTTGTACTCAATACACAAAAACAATATACGTGCTTAGGAGCCTTCTCCCCACGAGAGAGCCCCCCTAGCGAGTAATCACAGTGGGGTGTAGTTCACTATAGTGAGTAATCACTTTGGGACAATGTAAAAATTTTCTTTGCAGTGCACTGAAAAAGAAGTGTCATGTTGAGTGTTTGAAACTCGACAGGTTGACGTGGTAAATCATTTTTGCAAAAAATGCTAAGCGTGAGTTTTTTTTTGCAACTTTTAGGTTATTTGAAAAAGAAAATCATGGGACAGGTGAAGACAAAGTGTGTCAATCCGTGAATATGAACCAAACTCACTCGTCTCAGATATACCATCTAACAAAAAAATTGAAGATATTAATATATCAATTATATGATAAAAATAAAAGATGTGTAAGAAAAAATATGTATAATTATAGTCAGCATTCTCGTTTTGACAAATTCTCATGTTAATAGGAAGAGAAGAAAAAGATCTATATCGTCCATTTGATGGGATCCGAATTTATAATAGTGTAAATAAATTAAATGTCTTTTAAGACTCCATAACAGATACAACTTTGATTCTATAAATATAGAGATTTATTCTAAAAATACAACATTAATGATATTATATATTTGTAGATTTTAATACTATTTATAGAATTACCGCACAATTTATCAGAACTTTCGGCTAAATACATTAAATCACATACACTCTGAAGTATATCAGCTCTAGCAATCTGATTTTACTAGGACTATACCAGCATTACTAGTGATATTTTATCAAGTATACATGTCAAATGTATCATATAACTCTATGCTTTGGTCTAAACTCATATGTGACAAATTACATCAACCTTGGTAGAACTGTCTTTTGTATAACCTTTGCATGCAATTTTTCTCAACTCATTCTGCCAACTTCTATTGATATCAAGTCAAACAGTGTTATTGTGTTTCTATCAATTCTAATTGGAATGGTAATTGCCATTTAAAACGCATTACCTAAAATCACATCCTTAATCCTTAATATCTATATGATTCATCGTCCCTAACTCCCACAATCATTCCGATTGAGCCCACAGGATGAGCCACGTCATCCTGTATTTCCCAGCCATCGGATCCGGCCTATCCTGCATCTGACCCATTTATTTG
The DNA here is from genome assembly GCA_019359835.1 of Pharus latifolius. Taxonomy (NCBI): domain Eukaryota; kingdom Viridiplantae; phylum Streptophyta; class Magnoliopsida; order Poales; family Poaceae; genus Pharus; species Pharus latifolius. Next base: position 59,096,287 of record CM033327.1, read on the forward strand.
CGAGTGCTTTTCAGTCGTCCAATCGACTAATCAGCAATCAGAGCCATTGAACCTCCACAGTATATGCCTAGCACCAAGCAAATCCAAACACCTCATCTCAAATGCACCACCTCCTTGGTTACCTCTCTTTCTCGACCCCTCCTCACCCAAGCCCACGACTTCGCCATTGCCGGCGACACTGTGCGACCCCTCTCTCACTCCCTCATGGCTCTCCAAGATCTCTCAATCTCATTTCTCAATTTTTGTATGTTATGTTCAGTGAGTGTAATATTTGACGGTTCATTTTCCAATCTTATTTCTCAATTCTTGTATGTTATGTTCTTTGGGGAAAAGGCTATAAGTTGGAGATACCTTGTTACTTAATGTAATGAATATTAGATTTGGTGGTTCTAATACTGTTTTAAAAAAAATTAGAGGCCACACAAAGAGCCATATTATATGGCAATATGACGAACTCAACCTCCTTTAATTTTTTTAAAATTTTTAAAACCTGAAAATACATGATCTTCTTTTTACATAATACCCACAAACTTGAGTGCCAAATAATTATCCAATATACATAGGAGCTAAGCGATGTCATGACTAATATCATATGCTAGATGACATATTTGGTCATGTGAACATTCATATCATCATATGATAGAACTATGTATTTCTTTTGAAATATCCCAACGTTTAATCTTTATGGAGTGTTATGATAAATTACCATTCACTGGGTCAGTTAATGAAATGAGTTAGTTATTTTTTTATCAATGGGTTCAATATTTGCCAGGTCTGCCAAACAAAAACACTTGAAAGAAAAAAAAATTCAAATTGCAACTAGACGTTGTTGTGTCAGACAAAAACACTAGCAAAATAAGATGCAAAATTTTAATATCGATTGGTTGAATATTTGACGACTATTCCAATTGCAAAACTCTCGCAAAATATTTCATTCCCACAAATCTTTGAAACCATCCTGACGCCCAAGTGCTATAGAGAAACATTTGGTATAAACTATCTCCCATAAGTTTGTTCAATTTTTTCCTTCCACACTTGCAAAATTTGAATTTCTCCCCTTGCATCTTCTCCTCTCTATGAATCTTTCATCACTTTTGTCCTACCCATCTATCTCTCATCTCTCTCTTTCTCGCATCTTTTTCTGCCAAAATTTTAATCTACTTTGCACGACGTCTGGTGTTTGGCAGCGGCCATGACACTCGGCGTTGTGGTGGCCACAAGGCTCGGGACGTAGCAAAGGTGGCGGCGGCGGGGCTTGGCATCAAGCGACGGTCGTGAGGCTCAGTGGATGTGGCAACAACGACAACCCCTATGGTAGCACGGCTCAAACAGTTGCGTATCTGGCCTTGAGCAACGACGGCGATTATGCATCTGGCAGCCACGATGGTCACATTGACCTTGATGATGGTTGATCTAGCAGCAACGACAACCACGATGGTGGCACGTGACAACCACAAGTGACAGCCCAAAGGATCGTGGATTTGGCGGCAACCGATGATGGCGAGCCATGGAGGCTAGCGCAACCACTGGTGGCGCCCATATTTTTTAAAAATTTATTTCATAATTTGTAGAGTGTCATATACTAACACTTGAGAAAAGTTGTGTGAAACAATACTAAATTTTCTGGTGCTATTCTATGTGACATTTGTCGAGCCATGTCCCGCAAATTTGGTGGTGATAAGATTACCTTAAAAAGGTAAGTTGAATGAGATCCATTAATTGTTTCAATTTTGTAAATACATAATACGTGATTTGAATATTGACTCAAGTAGTATTGGTGATATTTATTTTGTAATCTCTTTGTCTTATTTTTGAGGAAAAAGACAAAATTATCCTTTAAAAGTTCAATTTCATTGACTGCAAATAATTATGGAAGTTTGAAACAATGTTATTGCAACTTATAGTTCATCTAATAAGACAGCAGGTTTTCCTGTATTAGGACAAGGTTAAAAATTCTATTATATTAGATCGGTCGGATTATCTTCAAATGTCATTTGGTAGTACAAGGGTTTGATCCTAGATGATTGAAATATTTCTACACGTCAATGCTTTAGTCATCTCTTCCTTCCTCTTACACAAAGGAAAAAGAATTATGGAGGCCAGTCAAAGAAAAATTAATTGAATTTTATGTAGTAAACTATTTGGGGGAAAAGTTGTGGCGATTAAATTATTCATGTAACTACAGTAAAAGTTTATTTCCATACTTGATACCATGTCACTGTTCTTCAATCACTAGTATAAAAAAACTTTCTTCTAATGATTCAAAACACACTTCTATTAACGATTTTTGTACCGTTAGTGATAGGCACGATACAACAAGACAAGAACTATTCTAACGGTAATGAACCGTTAGAAAAAATCACTTTTCTAACGGTTTTTTAGTAATGAACCGTTAGAAAAGACACTCTTTTCAAACGGTTCTTTTAATAATGAACCGTTAGAAAAGATACCGTTAGAAAAGAGTACATTTTCTAACGATTCATTACTAAAAGAACTGTTAGAAAAGGTAACCGTTAGAAAAGATCACTTTGTCTAACGGTTTTTTAGCAAATGAACTGTTAGAAAAAGTTATGTTTTCTAATGATTTTTTAGTAATGAACCATTAGGAAAGGCACTCTTTTCTAACAGTTCTTTTAGTAATGAACCGTTAGAAAAGAGTACATTTTCTAACGGTTCATTATTAAAAGGATCGTTAGAAAAGGTAGCCGTTAGAATAAAAAATATATAGCAGTTTATCGATCTAATCATTCACAGAACAAGGCACAAAACTGAAAAAAAAAAGAAGTTCCTCTAGAGTCTCAACACATTATTTAAGGATATAAGAATACAAATATTTGAATTCATCCAATTTCAAGGTACAGTCTGTCGACAAATTTTCATCGAGAAAACAAAGTCTGAAATCTATTGTTTGCACTTCCAAAGTCACAAAGCTTGACTTGATGAGTGAGAGGATCAACCTATATACGCAAGCAAGAGAGACCAATTCAGAACCAACTACTGGAGCTCAAATGGAGTGCATGGCTTTTACTTGTGCTCTAGGGTTCTTCTCCTGTAGTGCATGGCTTTTGCCTGTGCCCGCTACTTGGGCCTGTCTTATTATTGAATGGTTCTACAAAACTAAAAGTGATGAAATGTGGTTAAATTGATATCAAAAAGAAAAAGGAGCTAAAATAAAGAAAAACAAAAGTCATAAATAGGTGAGCTGAACCAAAATTGAACAAAATATGAAAAGCAAAATTGCATGGGGCCAACTTTTGCCAGTAATTGCAACAAGCTCCCACTCTTTCAATATAAGGGGGTGAGCCAAACTAACATGGTATCTGGTAATAAAACTAGCCAACCTTCAAACATTATTTAGATCATGGTGCAACAACACTACACAGAGATAGTGCAACCTATCCTTCATTAACCAAATATCAACCACAACATCTAATTTTAAAATGTCTTGCATACAACAAATGAAAGTCTAGCTCCTCTAAAAAAAACAAATGAAATTCTAGTAAGAACCAAGTGAGAGTAGTAATTATTTCTCAATGATTGAAACATCATCAATTTCATATTCCATTATAGAGCCCTCTCTACCAACATTATCAACATCAATCATTGATCAAGAATAGAGAAAAGGAAATTATACAGTCATTTCATAGATATAATGATGAAAAACAATAAGATCAGCATTTAAGATCCAATGCAGTGGTCACAATACAAAGTTGTCCAAAAGAATAAAAAGGTAAAAAGGGTTCACACATGAGCAGAGCATGAGTAAGAAGGAGACAAGAAGTGCAATTGTTGAAAATAAAATGGGGTGTCTACTCTGATCAATTTCACAAGAGAAACGTCTCGTAACACTACAAGATATCCCAAATGATGTTGTGATTTAAGTGACAATTATACAAATATAATAACTTTGCTATATAAAGCAAATGAGCTTGCTATATAGACAATCAAGAAATGCAGTCGGATTCCAACATCAAAATTGAAAAGAAAGAATAAAATGAATACAACAAATGCATAATATAATATTATCATATTATCAAATGCAACATACGATTAGAGGATACTACAGCACCTTGAGCAGAGTATATGATGTTCCCTTGAACACATCCCTCAGCATCTTTCATGATCCTAATATCCTGACCAGCTAGCTGAGTTGTCAGATTAGTTTCTGAAATTGAAAAGAAAAACTTTTGAATTCATTAATATACACTGAGATTCTGATGTCCTCCCACCTTACAACACTAGCATGGACACATTGTTAGTATGCATTTTTTGAATAAAATTGTACACATAATGCAACTTAGCAAATGTTACCCCAAATCATAAAATTAGATGATATTCTCCATGAATTTCATGACAAAATAAAATAAATATCTTCCAGATAGCCCATCAAATAAAAAGGATCTTTCCTCATTGGTTTGCATCCTGAAGGTAAGAGGTGCATAGATGCTTTGTTTTTCAAATCAAGGGAATTTAATACTTAACATTCGTGATGAAAACAACTGGTTTTGTTCCAATTGAATGGTTACCACAAGAGTAAGAGATATCCTACCCTCACAATTTTCCCTGAACCACCAATTTTCCCTGAACCACCACACCGTTGTAGCTTCTAGGCCCCTAAAGAGTGTTTTGGAAATTAATGGCAATTACAAATGTTGAACTAACGTTACCTGTTAAGTTGTGTCAAGATCAAACTCAAAAGACAGGATAATGAAATACAAAGAAAGGGCTACATGATGAAAAAAGGACATTGAGCAAAGAGGCAAAGGTACGGAATATGGTCTTTTTTCCTTTTACCGGTCTAAGGTGATTAGAGAAGAATTTTGACCGGCTTATAGGATAGTCGCCGTACTATTAAGAGGAGCATGTGGTGTATCACTAAATAGTTCATCTATGTGCCATAAGTCATAAAAACAACTTACATTGCATACTAGAAGGTCATATTCTTGAAAAATGCTTTCATCCTTCCAAAACAGCCAAGATCAGTCTCTGTCAGTCTGACCGCAGAAACGGTCTGACCGAATGTTGTTTCGGACTGACCGACAGTAGTGGTGTAGTGAGTTTTCTTTCTTAAAAAGGTCGGTCTGTCCGTGGTTAATCTTCAAGTCAGACTTCTGGAGCTTATGATCACTTTTTAAGGAACCTAGTGTGTTAAGACGGTCTAACCGATTGTTGGTCCGGTCTGACCGAGTTTTAATACGACGGTCTGACCGTGTGGCCGGTCTGTCCGAAGTTTTTGGCCTAACCGTAAATCATGTCCAGAAACCATGTCGTCTCTGGAAGGTTTCACGGTCTGACCGCCATTGGCTCCGATCTGACCGTGAGAGTGCCCGACAAGGGTAGGTGAGCATTTATTGCACATGTTTAATGCCGTTGCAATTGCGGCGGTCTAACCGGAATTATACCTGCGGTCTGACCGCCAAGTGATCTTTTTCTTCCAACGGCCTGTAATGGCTATATTTATTGTGCGGGGTATATATACTCACATCCATTGCCCTGTTTATAACTTTTGGCTTATTTGTGAACATTGCCATCATCTTTGAGAGCTAAAACAAGTTTCATACACTATAGTGTTCAATTTCTTGAATTTGAGAGAGTGTGCATTTGAGATCTTCTAGTGCATTGCATTTAGATCACTAAATCAACCTTGTGGCACTAGAAGAGCGTTAAGTGATCATTACCGGCTTGTTACTCTTGGAGTTTGCCGGCTCCTAGTCGACTAGGAGGAAGGTTTTAGAGAGCTCTTCAAGAAAGATTGTGAAGAAGCCTCAAAGCATCTTGTGAAAGGGTCGAGCACGCATTGCCGGAACGGTAAAGTGCATCAATAGTGGAATTGAGGTTTGGATAACTCATCATACTAATCCGGCTCGAGATCTAAGTCACTTCTTGAGAGGAAGTCGACTAGATAGAGAAGCGGTTAGAAATTTGAGTTTGCCTCAACGTGGATTAGAGGTGTGTTTGATAGATTTTTGTAATAAAAAATTCGTTAGAAAAGTCTCATATGACCAAATGGGCTAAAATAAAATATATATACTTGGGCTTAAAAAAATGATGATAAAAACCAGGACAAAATTCTACTGGTCAAAAAAATGGTCAAAACTGGATTGGTCAAACCTGGTCAATGCTGGTCAACGCCTGGTCAAACATGGTCAACGCTGGTCAAACGTGGTCAACCTGGTCAACGCTGGTCAAACGTGATCAACGTTGGTCAAACCGACATGCAGACCGGGTTTGAGTTGGATTTATCTCTAATAACAAAAGTATATCTCCTTTTCAAATTAAAAAAAGAGAATTGTAACAGGAGATAATCCCTCCCTTTATCCTTTTCTTTATTTAAATAACAAAGTATATCTCCTACTCGAATTCAAATCCCCTAAAAATCTCTGTTTGTTGGATGGTTGTAACCAACCTGGAGCCTGTATAAATAGAGAGGGGGTGCTAACCTTTTTTCACAGGCAAGGGAGAGGCAAGACAGACACATAGAGGCGCAAGACGGGCACGTGAGGAGCAAGACAGACACAGAGCTGCAGGGGCCATGGGTGAGTTTTATTTATCTGCATAAACATGCATCATGCATATTTTGATCAGAGATCAAGTCCCACCTGATGCGACCGATCAAAGATCTGAAAGTGCATACTTTCGATCTGATCACACGACATCAGGTCCCGTTGATCTGGTCCAAAAACCTGCATGCATATTTTGATCAGAGATCAAGTCCCACCTGATGCGACCGATCAAAGATCTGACAGTGCATACTTTCGATCTGATCACACGACATCAGGTCCCGTTGATCCGGTCCAAAAACCTGCATGCATATTTTGATCAGAGATCAAGTCCCACCTGATGCGACCGATCAAAGATCTGAAAGTGCATACTTTCGATCTGATCACACGACATCAGGTCCCGTTGATCCGGTCCAAAAAACCTGCATACTCATATTTTGATCAGAGATCAAGTCCCACCTGATGCGACCGATCAAAGATCTGAAAGTGCATACTTTCGATCTGATCACACGACATCAGGTCCCGTTGATCCGGTCCAAAAACCTGCATGCATATTTTGATCAGAGATCAAGTCCCACCTGATGCGACCGATCAAAGATCTGAAAGTGTTTACTTTCGATCTGATCACACGACATCAGGTCCCGTTGATCCGGTCCAAAAACCTGCATGCATATTTTGATCAGAGATCAAGTCCCACCTGATGCGACCGATCAAAGATCTGAAAGTGCATACTTTCGATCTGATCACACGACATCAGGTCCCGTTGATCCGGTCCAAAAACCTGCATGCATATTTTGATCAGAGATCAAGTCCCACCTGATGCGACCGATCAAAGATCTGAAAGTGCATACTTTCGATCTGATCACACGACATCAGGTCCCGTTGATCCGGTCCAAAAACCTGCATGCATATTTTGATCAGAGATCAAGTCCCACCTGATGCGACCGATCAAAGATCTGAAAGTGCATACTTTCGATCTGATCACACGCCATCAGGTCCCGTTGATCCGGTCCAAAAACCTGCATGCATATTTTGATCAGAGATCAAGTCCCACCTGATGCGACCGATCAAAGATCTGAAAGTGCATACTTTCGATCTGATCACATGACATCAGGTCCCGTTGATCCGGTCCAAAAAACCTGCATACTCATATTTTGATCAGAGATCAAGCCCCACCTGATGCGACCGATCAAAGATCTGAAAGTGTTTACTTTCGATCTGATCACACGACATCAGGTCCCGTTGATCCGGTCCAAAAACCTGCATGCATATTTTTGATCAGAGATCAAGTCCCACCTGATGCGACCGATCAAAGATCTGAAAGTGCTTACTTTCAGTCTGATCACACGACATCAGGTCCCGTTGATCCTGATGCGGCCTCATGGGAGAAGATCAATGGTAACTTCTCATCCAGAAGTTCGATCGACCCCAAATTTTTATGGTGGATAGAAGACTCTATGAGAAACTTCTCCACTAAATTTCATCTCCATCAGAGATCTCTAAGGTCGAATTTGATCAGAAGAGAAACTCTGTCCAGAAGTCGTTTCAGCTTACCCTCATGGGAGAAGATCAATGGTAACTTCTCATCCAGAAGTTCGATCGACCCCAAATTTTTATGGTGGATAGAAGACTCTATGAGAAACTTCTCCACTAAATTTCATCTCCATCAGAGATCTCTAAGGTCGAATTTGATCAGAAGAGAAACTGATCGATGATAACTTCTTATCCAGAAGTCCGATCGACCCCACATGTTTATGGTGAATAGAATATTCTATGAGAAACTTCTCCACCAAATTTCATGTCCATCAGAGATCTCTAAGGCCGAATTTGACCAGAAGAGAAACTCTGTCCAGAAGTCGTTTCAGCTTACCCTAATGGGAGAAGATCGATGATAACTTCTCATCCAGAAGTCCGATCGATCCCAAATTTTTTATGGAGAATAGTCGTTTCATACTGAAATTATTCCTCCAAGTTTCACTTTGATCAGATGTTCAAAATATCACCAAAACCATTGCAAGTAGCTCTGTTTTGCTGGATTTCAGCTTGACATACAAGCAATGAAGATAGTTTCTAATCCGACGGTCTGATCGATCTCAAATTTTGATGAGCAATCGATGATTTGTCCAGAGACTATTCCTTCAAGTTTTAAACCTATTATAAGTCAGAAAAACTCTCATCCAAATAGTCGAATGAGGGCTAATGACTAATTGTGTAATCAAGTTGAAATTTTACTAAGTTCTTGATGGATATTCCAATGGGCTGTCTATCATGCAACGTACTTTTCCTAAAGCTAAGGAAGTCAAAGATGTTATCACAAGTCATCCATCCATAATTTACATGTTGTTGGGTACTGATGAAGTAAAGGCAACATGCTTTTTGTCCGTGACTGACGAAGCCGGACACCATTCATGCCGGGTACTGATGAGGCGAAGGCATCCATTTGTTCGCGACCGACGAGGCCGAACAACTCCCTGGCCGGGCACCGACGAGGCGAAGGCCACATCTTGTGATAACACCGTAGACTGACGAGGCTATGGATTTGCATACTTGCATGCATGGGCATACGCATTGCATATATTCATTCAAGGGCAAAGTAATTTTGAAGCTTGAAGACGACGACCATCAACACAGCTTAATCAGAGGTGTTCTGTAGACTTGTTCTGCAGATGTAATTAACCAGGAGCTTTTCAAAAGACCTGAGGAACCATGAACCATGCAATCTCCTGAAGCAAAGATGTACTTTCCTTTGGCGCATTGAGAGATTGTAAATTCCAAAGGGACTTGTAACCTGTAATTCTTTTTAGAATTAATAAAGTACAGTGTTTCCTAAGATTGTACATTCTCTACTCCTTTATTTGTATACTTATGTATACTGGCACGCCCGCACCACGAGAATGGGGCCAATTTCCCGGAAGAGAGATCTTCCCGGCGAAACAAGGTGATCGGCAAATCACCGAGACCACGGGATATATCCTTGTGTTAAATTGCTTGTTGTTCATTTTGTTTTAGCTACTTGCTCTCATTTATTGTTAATTGCTTGATTAGTTGATAATTTGTCAAAATCGCCTATTCACCCCCCTCTAGTCGATATCTTAGATCCCTTTCAACCGTGTGCATGTTGTTTGCATCCTGAAGGGACCAATTTGCATGAAGATATGTCATTATTAAAGAAATTTAAACGAATAAGTGCACCAGTAATCATTGGAATGAAGATATTCCATAAAATAAACAGCTGTGTGTTGGAGGAAGAACTAACAAATCCTGAACCCCTGCAAGTTATGCAAGTTTCAGGTTTAGTTCCAAGAGGTACACCAGCTCCACCTGGGAAAAAGTATTTTCTTGTCAGAAGAAAAATTATTCTTGCAAAACATCAGTGCTTCCAAAAAAATGTCAGCAAATATATGTGCACCTACATACCACAGGTTTCACACGTTAGAAAAGTTTGAAAATTGATTGCTTTGGTGCATCCCTGAACTGCTTCCCTGAATGATAATTCAAGGGCAACCTACAAGTTGAACAACATGAAATTAATATTCAAAGGGTAAAACCAGAACACAGAAAAATGGGTATAGAAGCAAATTAACCTTAACATCGTGTCCACCGAATTATCTATCTCTGAAGATATTTTGGAAGAACTTCATAACAAAATAGAGACAACAAAGTCAGTTCAGTTTTCGTTAAATTCATAAAAAGTTTGTAAGAACCAACTCAAAGCCATCTGTTTTGCAATCCATAAAATCTTTATAGTGATGAAAGAAGCCACTATTTCTGAAATCAAGGGCGAAGGATATGTGGTCAATTAGAAAGGCCATCTGAGCCTATCCAAACGTCATCAAAATAACCCTCTACAATTCATGTTCAATTGGTAATCATGCAAGAAATTTAGCATAAAAAAATAATTAAGGAAGAAGGCAAAATAGGGGCATGTTGTGCCTAATGGACAAAACTTTGTGCTTAGCTGAAATAATTCATGATGGAAAAGTGCAATCATGAAATGAACTACCAGAATAACCCTTTCTATGGACAGTAAGTGCATTATCCAGTGCTAGGAAGTTGAAAAGAAGAGAAGAAACCACCAAAGACTATAGATCTAAACAAACAATTCAAAAAGAGATGGCATACATCATTCATTCCACCACCACCACTGCCCCCAAAAATAACTTCAAAAGGATTGCCAAATCCACCCTCGAATGGCCCTCTGGGTCCACCTCCTGAAGAAGAAGCCTTCTCATACTGATCAAGGCCAACCTGTAACATAGGAGCAACAAGAGAACTAAGGTAGTTTTCTATAATAATGATTCTTGCCAATCAGAACAACAAAAGATGTAAATGGTGTATAGATATGCATGTAACTTCAGCAAATAGTATCTTCTACCCTGCACACAAAACACAATAAGCTTGCATGTCACAAAATCATTAAAAGTTCTTCATGCATGCATCTTAGGGTTTAGGCCCTAAATCATAAACAGGGGAACAACTTAATACCATTTCACTGACTATTGTCCTCCCTATTGGTGTGTATTTGACTAAGGTTCTTTCACTCATTTGTACAGTAAGAATTCTAACTCAAAAGGTACACAAGCTGTAGTTATTCAAGATTAAGCAACATGAGTATTGGAGAATCAGGGATATTGACTATTGAGAAATGGTTTTACTGTGAAACAAGAACTATGTAAATCAGAAAATTAAAGTAGACCTAGAGGCTAGAGATAGCAACTATCGGAAGAACAGAAGACATCAACCGGGTAATATTCTAATTTCATGAAGGTCTGTGGTACTGACAAGCTTTAGCACCTTGGTTTCTAAGAAAGTGATATGTTAGATATCTTGACAAATTGTATGGACAAACAATGTTGGAACAATTTATCGCTATCAATTACTAGTGACCAGTAATTGAGTAAATGAGAACTACTAATGTAAGTTCTAAAGTTTTACTTGTTTACCACTCATGAATCTACTGTAAGATCGAGGATGCCGACTAGAGGGGGGGGTGATTAGGAGGCTTTTAAATTTTCTTCCCCACTAAGCAATTTCAACAAGATAATCGTTTAAGCTAGATTATACAATAAGGCTTAAAACAATTTAATCAACTAGTTGTATTCAACCATGTAAGTTATTCAACAAATCATGCAACAAAAGTAAATATAGGAATTGTGTCAAGATGAATGTAATGCAAAAGATAAATACGCAATTGACACAATATTTTTATCGAGGTCTCGGAGACTCGCTCGGTCTCCCCTACTCCTCGTTGAAGCGCTCACTCGGAGTCTCGCTTCTATATCCACGAATGATATCTCACTAGGGTTGCTCCTTCTCCACACCGGATAGGCGAGCATCACACCTTTTACAATCCTTTGCCGGCCTCTCCGACAACCTTCAATTGGAGAGATCTCGGCTCTCCTCCGGCACCGTCTAGGCGAAGGCGATCGCCAAGAGTAACAAGTCGGATGCACTTTCACTTGAATCAACCACATGCTAGAAGCTCAATGATGCAAATGAGATGCTCAACACTCTAGCACTAGCAATCTAATGGAGATGAAGTGCACTAAACACTCACACAATCTCCCTCAAGCTCTCTCTCAAATCTACTCAAGATTTGGGCTCAATTCTAGCCTCTAAATGCAATAACACATATGCAACTCAATTGGCTAGGTTTTCAGCTGAAGAGTGAAGTCTTTGAGCACACACAAATGATGCCATACATGAAGTATTTATAGCCTCAAAGAAAAACTAGCCGTTTGCAACAAACTGAACCAGATTTGTACAGGCCGGACATTGTCCGGCCAGTACAAGCAATAAGACCGTTACTCACGGGTTTTTTGATTGTCAGTAGCCGTTTAAAACATTTTGTGAAGGTCGGACAAATGGATTTGTCCGGACAGATGCATTTGTCTCTGTTAACACCCCTGTTCAACACTACTTGTACACACCGGACAAATCGATTTGTCCGGACAAAACGTCCGGACAGATGTATTTGTCTCTGTTGACACATGCATTTACAATTGCTCAGGAGTTGTATTGGCCGGACATTGTCCGGTCACTTCGGACAATGTCCGGTCACTTCAGACAAGAGCCTCCGAACAAATACATTTGTCTTAACTTATCGTGCTGTGAAAGTTTTGTATTGACCGGACATTGTCCGGTCACTTCGGACAATGTCCGGCCTTCATCGGACAGATGCACCGGACAAATGTATATGTCTCTGTTGCAAGTTTTGCAAAGTTCAGAAGTTTTCTGTATTGGCCGGACATTGTCCGGTCGCTTCAGACACTGTCCGGCCTGTACAAACCGAAAACATAAACTTAGCAATTTTACTCTGAGTTTAATCGGGATATTTGCACATACGTATTTCCTGTTTTCTCGCGGATGCGCCCGCTGGCTCTCAGCAGAGACCACGACCACACAGGTTGAACATCCGATCAAAAACAGGTGGTCGGTAGGGTTTGGTCGAGCGTACGCAAGCGAGCCGAAGACTGGTACGACCAGTTCGAACTCCTACGACCACGCCCAAACCCTAAACATAAAGCCGCCAAAACAAGTGACACGACCACGACCACATATCAACACTGATATGATCAGAATATGCAAATACGACCACGACCAGCTCTAGATAAATAAACCAATTTTAAACAGCTGGCGATCACGACTAAGTGCAGTTTTCAAAATATTTAATCTAATGCACATGAACTACACTTAGACTTACTAGTAATGCAAGACACTAGTGCAAGATGATATGAATGCATCTGAGCTTCCGCACTAGATAGATTCAAGCTACTAGTTTCCGACTCCTCTTAATAGTACGGTCAAACTAGTAAAAACAAACCTATCAACCCGGTCTGTCTCCAAACACCGAGACCGGTAAAATCCTAAGAAAACAATCCTTAATCTTGGATTTTACCTTAGGTGAAGTTCGACCGCTCGACGCTTGTCCCCGCAAGACTCGACCTCGCTAAGCTTGACCTCGCGAAGCTCAACCGCTTGACACTTGTCCTCGCAAAGCTCGACCTCGCTCGAGATGTCTCATATCGACTTCATCCTCTTCACACCCTTGCTCGCTTTTATCCTGCAATCAAACTGAGACTACAATACGTACACTCAATGCACAACATTAGTCTCATATATAAGTCGTCATTAATCACCTCCAGAGAAGCTACTCCACACAGGAGTTAGCTCAACGGTTTCTCTTTCAAATGACATGACAAACTATATTCAACGAGTAGCAAATGAGTATAAGATAAAATACAATCATATAGATCGTAGATGATAAACACATACGCACACGATCTATACAACTCATATCATGATATCAATCAACCTAGATGACCAAAGTGATGAGCTCCCCCTCAACATGTGCATCGATATAAAATCCACAACTGGAGTCATCAGTCTCAAATTTAACGTATAACATCTTGATCAATCAATTAGCACAAGCTTGATGCAACCACCGAGCTCATCCTCTACATATGCATCAATATCAAACCTGCAATCGAGGAAAACATCCAATTCAGGGTTTATCGATAATCAATTCAATTTACTTGTGCTAAATCAGGATTTATCTAAATTGTCATTTAATCATCAAATCTGATATCTTCAGATTAACTTTAATCATCATGGATTTATCCAAAACGTCATTAATCATCAAAACCTAGATACTAAGATCTACCTAGATCCAACATCTACAAGCAACAGGAATGAACAATACAGCATATAGTGAGAGATGTTGAGTCATTACCTGAGCATAGAACGATCTTTTCTGCTCATCCTTCAAAGTCTACAGAAAAGCCAAAAAAGTGTCGCAACATTCTTGACAGCTATATACCTCAATTAATAAGTATGCATTCCAAACTAAAAGAAGAAAATCAAGTACCTCATAAGCTCGTTGAACCTCTTGGAACTTTCTTTCAGCGTCAACATCGCCTTTATTTGTACCTGGATGAAGCTTCTTTGCAAGCTTTTAGGAGGAAAGATAGAGAGACAATAGTAAGGTAAACAGTAGAAAAGAATGTTGACCTGGGCGCCGCCGGAGCGGGCGGAGCGGGACACGGGGGCCTTCTTCTTGTCCTTGTCGCCCTTCACCGTCTTCCCGGCCATCTCCCCGTCCTCCGCCTCAAACCCTAGAGCCAAATCGAAACCCGCAATGAATCAAGCAAGCAAACGATCTAGGCAAAATCACCTCCCCTCAGATCTGATCTACTAGAGAGTGAGAGAGAGAGATCTAGGTGAGTGGCAGGGGACTCGGCTCTAGCGACGGCCACGCGTAACGAAGGAGAGGCGGCGGCCTTGGAGGAGAGGCAGCAAGGTGGCTCGGGGTGTAGCGTGGGCGTAGTGGAGAGAGTAGCGACAGAGGGAGGAGCAAAAAAAAAAGAAAAAAATGGAGGAAGAAATAGGAAGAAGACTAAGAAAAAGAGAGGAAGAAAAAGATAGAGGAGGAAGAAAAAAGAGGGGGAGAATGCCGGCAATGAGGACGAACAAGGAAGGAGGAGCGAAATGTGGTGAGAAGGAGGCGGTGGATCCGCGGGGAGGCAGCGAAGTGGGGAGAGGGAGAAGAGGAAACAGAGATGGCTAAGTGTGATTGTAGCTCTAGGTTTTGGAGGCTATTTAATTAGATGGTTTCTTCTAACGGTTCCAAACAAAAAACCATTAGTAT
Source organism: Pharus latifolius (assembly GCA_019359835.1). Classification (NCBI taxonomy): domain Eukaryota; kingdom Viridiplantae; phylum Streptophyta; class Magnoliopsida; order Poales; family Poaceae; genus Pharus; species Pharus latifolius. Next base: position 59,111,434 of record CM033327.1, read on the forward strand.
AAATAATTTCTTCTAACGGTACATATATACAGTACCATTAGAATAAATTATATGGTTTATTCTAATGGTACCCAAAATACTACCGTTAGTAATTCTCTATTTATTCTAACGGTTAACTTTTTCTTTACCGTTAGAAGAAACCATCTCATTTTTTCTAACGGTAATTTGTACATAAACCGTTAGAAAAAATACCTACAATATGTCTGTTTCGATTGCACAACACTTTTCTAATGGTTTTCTTCTAAATCGTGAATAATCGTTAGAAGATAAGGATTAGTACACTGTATTTTTATACTAGTGGAAGGATGGAAAAAAGCAAGCATAAGACAGAACATATGGCTAAAATTCCTATGGTTGACCTAAAGGATAATTCCAGAATTTAATAATACTTTGACTCAAAATTAATAAAAAAATACATGCACTCGGAACAGAAAACATAAGTACATATCACCTTTTATAAATTTTTTTACAACATATTCCCATATAAGAATCTTTTGCTATTTAGATTTTTTGTTGTTAGTGTATTTTACGGTTTAAACAGTAGTTTCATGTTGATACCAAAAAAAAAAAATAGTTCACTGTACACCAAAACTTCTTTCGGGTTATTTGCACCATAATAATGCAAGATTTTGTTTGAATTGTTTAGCTACAATATGTTTTATTGGTAAGTCATCTAGGTTCCACATTTCAGCTCTACACTTCGATCTTATATGGATTTGAGTCTATGGGTGAGACAAATTAAATAAAACAGGTTGTAGAGATTTTGGTTGATTGTATCAATAATGTAGATTAAGATGAGATATTGTTTGATTACTTGCATGTATCATGTAAGTAGAAAATATGTGTGATGAAAAATATTACCAAAACCTATAATATATAATATTTCACTATAATAATAATTATTATACCATAATAGTCGTTAATTAACCTTAACTTGTACTAAGAATAATTAATGAGTATCAATCACCCTCCAATTATGCAATTAGGCGAGTCTAACTCATGAGATATGCTCGAAGTCTGTTTTACTGGTAACGTGATTCAGGAAGGTATCTTGCATCTCGCGAGTTTAGCTCTCTTTTGCATGCAGCTAACTAAAAAACTGGAGTTGCATCTCGTGATGCAAACATCTAAAGCACATCCTAGTGTCTCGAATACATCCCCAATTTTATATTATCCTCAGACTAATTTGCCCAACTTCTGTTGGTACATAACATTGGTAGGTACGCTAGAATTTACAACTTGCATACACTGAGTTCATATGTAAAGTCTATTTTTTTAAAAAAAAGTTTCTCCTATACCACTGCAAAAAGTTCTAAAATTATTATTTTTGAGATAGACAAAAGTAGCGTCAGAACCACATACCAGTTAGACATCTTACTTATCTTCTATTCTCATCAAGAATGCGATAAAGAATCTTTTATAAACATAAAAATAAAAATTCCATACTCTGTTTACACACTTTGGTATTGGATTCTAGTCAATACTGAAAAAAAACAAAAAAGATAATTATGTTATCCAAAAATAAATAAATAAATAAATAACCACATCAAGTCTTCCGTTCCTCTCGTTTTGGAGTGCTTAAGAGAAGAACCGGAAATTTTTGGCGTCAAGCATGATTTGACGTAAACCTCCAATGGGAGACAGAAGCATCAGCAATACTCCAATCACAATGCAGATCTGATAAAAACACATGAAAAAGATTAAAAATTAAGCCAAATTTCAAATTTTGCTATTTCCTATTTGCCTTCATAAATTAGATTAATAATGTGAGTCAAATGAACATACCACGTTGATGCACCATGACAAACTATATTTTCTAGGCTTGCGCAGTATGAGCCATATTACGCAAGGAAGCTGCACAAACCAAACAATGTAATAATTCAGATTTAACACAATAAACAACAGCAATGCACAATCTTAATTATTCAGGCTAAATACAATAAATAAGAACAACACGTGATCTTACATAGTATGTAGTTGGCGCGAATGCGAACCCTCCGAAGAACCCGAGCAATCCATCGAAGAACGGGAACGTTATGCCGATGAGCATCGTCAGTGCTGCAAATTGCATTCACCAGTTTTAATTCGTGAATCTCAAATCTTAACCAGTTTAGTTAGGATGTTAGCATTTAATTAATGGTACGTGTATACGCATGGTCTTACCGACGTAGATGGTGCGGGAGATGAGGCGGAGACGCAGGGCGGGGCGGAACTTGAGCTTCTTGACGAGCAGGGTCTCCATCATGTCGAACACCGGCATGGCGTAGACCTGGTAGCTGCCGACGACGTGGATGACGACCATGAAGTTGGCGAGCGCGATGAGCCACCGGGGCTTCTCCAGGGTGATGAGCACGTTGGGGTCCACGGCGTTGCCGAAGGTGTAGAACCCGCCGAACCCGACGCAGAAGTAGCAGATCGCGACGATGAGGTAGGCGATGACCACGCCGAGCCACATGGGCTTCTTGGACGGCTTCTCCGGCGTGGACTGGATGGTGGCCTGGATCTCCAGCACGACGTTGTGCCCGGCGTACGAGAACGCGATGGCGCCCAGCGCGTTCAGCACGCCAAACACCTTCCCCGCTGTGGTCGTCGCCCTGAGCCCGTAGTCCACGTCCGGCGCCGCCCCCTTCGTCGCCGACGTGAAGAACGCGATCATCGAGTAGCTGAGGGACATGACGGCGGCGGCGGCGGAGACGGAGGAGATGGAGTTGAAGTTGGGGAGCTGCGACAGCACGAAGTGGACGGACCCAAAGATCATGATGAAGTATGTGAGACGGATGTCCTTGCACCGGCCGTTGCACACGAGGTCGTGGAACTTCTTCAGCGACTGGCCGCCGGTGACCATGTAGACGATGTCGGTGCCGACATCGACGACGAGCTGCTGCGGCACGATGATCCAGAGCCCCAGCTTCTCGCCGAACGCGTGCTGCCCGAGCTCGTGGTACCGATCGAACCGCTTCCCCGGCACCATCTCGTGCATCTCCACCATCTGCCACAGCGTGTACAGCGTCAACACCCACGACCCCACGATCATCGCCACGCCGGGACCCCACCCGAGCTGGGACATGGCGAAAGGCAAGCCCAGCACGCCGGCGCCGACCATGGCCGTCACGTTGTGCACCGCCGACGAGTACCACTTGGCGCTGCGTGACGACGTGATCGGCAGCCACTTGTCGATGTCCCCCGTCCCCGTCTCCCCCGTGCCCGTCTCCACGTTCCTGTCCCCCGTCCCCGTCTCCGCCTTCCTTCCCCCCTTCCCCGTCTCCGCCTTCCTTCCCCCCTTCCCCGTCTCCGCCTTCCTTCCCCCCTTCCCCGTCTCCACGTTCCTGTCCCCCGTCCCCGTCTCCGCCTTCCTTCCCCCCTTCCCCGTCTCCACCTTCCTGTCCCCCGGCCCCCTCTCCACGTTCATTGCCCGCACAGGGCTTTCCATTATCTCCGACGACATGTTCACCGTGCTATCTACTTTGCTTGCATGTGGCGATGGCCGTTACCTGTGTATATATTACGTATGCTCTTGTAATCCACTAGGATTCTTGTTTGTTCACAACACTTACAAATTTTCAGATAAGTTATAACTAGTCTGTACACGACACCTTTTAACTTTCAGATATGGATTAGGGATAGATTATAACTAACAGTTGAGAGATTAAGAGCATTCTGGTTCAAATCCGACTATAATTTTATATCTCGTTAAATTGTGTTCGAATGCGAATATAATTTTATACCATGTTAAATTGCATGCATTCGAATTCATAGATAAACTTACATGCATATATACAATACGACATAGAGAAGCATACGTTTGCACGGTATCTTTCTTTCGTTTTGGTGAACTTTGTACGGTATCCGTTGGGCCACAACAGGTCTAGCGTGTCGGGTTGGACCAACCCGTTAGTGTGCAAAAGAGGCACGACACGGCCCACAAACCCACGGATTGGGTTGGCTAGGGCGCAACACAAAAAAATAAAAATAAATGAATTTTGAAAATAAATTAAAAAATAAAATTATTAAAATTGAATCTACAAAATAAATAGAAAAATTAAATTATTAAAATTGAATTAACAACAACCTCAATGGAGACTTATATAAAATTTGAATAAAAATGTGAGGATAAAAAAATTAAAGAACACAACAATTTTAGTAATGAGAAATCTTTTAATTAGATGGAAATGTTTTGCAAGTGAGACGTAACAATTTTATTTAAAATTTTTATATCAAAGTGATAAATACGTGTGACATCCTCAATTTCTTGATCTATTCGTATCACTCAACTATTTTCCTTCATCAGCTTTGAGCTATTAAAACCTATTTCAATTAATCTTAGCCTCATTTCATTTGCATAGTAGGTTCAGGAAAGGCCTTCTTTGAAGCATCCACAACCATAGTGGTAGGATTGTGGGGAAATAACATTTAAGACTTGGCACCAAATCTATTCAAGGAGGTACATCTAAAGCAGAGGTCAGTGGCTGATGCACTAAAAAACCAAACCTAGATCCCATATATAAAGAACTCGCTCTCCATCCAAGCATTAGTTGAGTATTTGAAGCTTTGGGCCATGCTTCAAGAGGTTCAGCTCCGGGAAGGGGTGCAAGACTCCTTGATTTGGAAGTAGACGGCTGATGTAGTGTACTTTGCAAAATCAGCTTACCTCAGCCTATGCATTGGAAGCATCAAATTTGCACCGTTCAGCTTGATGTGGAAGTCAAAAACACCGCCAAAATGCAAGTTCTTCACTTGGCTGGTGGTACTCAATGGGAAATGTCTAACAACGAAAAATTTGCAAAAAAGAGGATGGCCACATGGTTTGGTTTGCAAGCTCTGCATGACGAACAATGAAGTAATACCCTACCTCTTCAAAGACTACTCTTACGCTTCACAAGTATATATCCATATTGCCCAGTGGCATAGTGGCATCTAGCAAACTCATTCTGGAGACAACGGCATGACGGCAATATCAATGACTGGTGTGTTGAAGGCAGGGAAAAGCTTGAGGAACAACAACGCAGGAAATTGATTGTCCCTTCATATTAATTGTTAGAGGAAAATAGTAGCCTCCCTCCTCCGGGCCTGGGATAGGAGTGCCTCCTCTGGGTTCGGGATAGGAGCCCCCATCCTCCGGGTCCGCGATAGGAGTTTCCCTTCTCCGGGCCCAGGGTAGAAGCCTCTCGCCTCTGGGCCTGGGATAGGAGTCTCCCTCCTCTGGGCTCAGGAGAGAGGCCTCCCCCCTTCGGGTTCGGGATACGAGCTTCCCTTCTTCGGGCCCTGGGTAGAAGCCTCCTGCCTCCAGGCCCGGGATAGGAGTGCCTCCTCCGGGTTCGGGATAGGAGTCCTCGTCCTCGATGTCCAAGCTAGGAGCTTCCCTGCTCCGAGCTCGGGGTAGAAGCCTCTCGCCTTTGGGCTCGGGATAGGAGTCTCCTTCCCCGGGCCCGGGAGAAGGGCCTCCCTCCTCTGGTCCCCCAAGTAGGAGCCTCCCTGCTCCAGGCCCGAGGTAGGAGTCTCCCTCCTCTGGATCCTGGATAGGGGGCACTAAAGTTGAGGCAGCCACGTGTCCAAGATCCACACTTCACACTTTGCGGAAAGACCATGACGCCCTCGATCCGACGGTTGCAGCTAGAGTAGTGTGGTAATTTGCGCCTTTTGGGGTCTATATATACCCTTGTACCCCTCTTTTGTAACCTAAGACTCTCATTTGTACTCAATACACAAAAACAATATACGTGCTTAGGAGCCTTCTCCCCACGAGAGAGCCCCCCTAGCCAACTTGTATCGAGAGCACGTCGACAGAATTAGGGTCTCCATTGAGATCCAAACCTGTATAAACCCTTGTGTCAATCTCTGTGATTGTCCAACACGGGGTGACCTGTCACACGGTCAGCTCGTGTTGTCGAACACGTGTCATACACGTCATCAAACCTGCCGAGGTATTTTTAGTACCCCGACATTAATCCTCTTGAGTCTTTGGTAGGAAAGAAATCGAAGAATTTTCTAGAATCAAGGCATGTAGAAAGACAACCTAATCCAGCAATTAAAGGAGGGAGATTGAACAACGAGACATAGGAGGCGCAAGCAGGAGGAAGTTGTTGGTCGAAGGATGTCGACTAGATGGAGGTGACTCGGAGATATTAAAATTTTTAAATACAATTGACAATTTCTAATACAAGCACGATTAACAAGTTTCTATCTTAGGATGATCAATTCAATGGCAGTAAGTAAACTCCAGATATAAAAATGTGAGAAGAAATAACCGATGGCACGATCGATTTTTCCCGAGGTATCAGAAATTTGCTGATTTTCACTAATTCTCATTGAAACACTCTATACAAAAGTATCGCCTCAATTCCAGTAGCGGTTGCGCGCCCTTCTCCTCTTTGGATAGATGAGCACCAAGCCTTCACACTCAAATACCAGACCTCTACTACAAACACGTTCAATGGAGAGATCATCGGACTCTACGAGTTGTCTAGGTGACGGCAATCACCAAGAGTAACAGGTGTAGAACAATCATTTGATCTACTTCTATACAAGAAACTCAATATGCTATGCACTTGATCCGATTTGGATGTGGAAGAGTGGAATGTACTATAAAAACAAACACTCAAACACTCAAAATTGATCGTAGCTAAGAGTTAGCAGAAATATTTCTCTTATTATGAGAAAGATTCTTTGTATAATTTGTACACACCCTGCTCGAAAGATACTCTTATTATGAGGCGCGAGCAGGAGGAAGTTTAGGTGGAGATTCGCAATAGCTAGCTGTGTGTAGTTTCTTGACAATTTTTTGTAGGCACGGTAACACTTAGTGTTCTTTGTGGTGCTCTATTAAGTGTAAGAGGTTTGGTTTGGTCCTTAGGTACAAAAGGTAATGTATCTCCATCAAATCTAATTGTCCATTTCTCAAGAATAATATTGTACAGAGTAAAATAAATTATAGATAACTAACACATCTCTACTTCTCCACTTTTTTAGACAGTTTTGTAAAAAGAAAAACAAAAAAACAAACGCCAACCGAACCAAAGCATCCGTCTCCACTTCTTTCAATTCCAACTCCTGGCGAGCGAGCTCACCAACGTCTTTTTTCATGACTCTGCATTTGGATTCCGCCGATCCGTCTCCTCCAACTTGTGTAGTAGAGCGCGGGCCCCAATCGACAATGAACTTGATGGACTTTCACTTTTGGTTGGGGTTGATTGGTCAATGGTGCTTGTCGGTGATGAGCCCTCTGGAGAAGAAGTCTTGGTACGGCGTCGACATGGGAATCATCGGCAAGTCGCATGCCAAAATGTACTTCTCGCTCACTGACCATGCCCTCCCCTCTGCATATATCTTGTACCTGTATAAACATTATTTTGCCAAGTTAGATTTTTTGAAGCGGTTTATGATGGTTTAGAAGCATGCTGTTAAGCGGAATCACGGGACAATTTGGGAATGGCAAAAGGGTGAGAATGAGAACTGTCCAGAAGAGAAGAATAAATTAGATTTATTTTCCTTGTATAAAATTTCCATTATGCTCTTTTATTGTTAGTACCTGTTTTGTTTCTAGAGGTGTCAAACAACTAGTGTCATAAGTAACTAACTCATATAGTCATTAGATCAAGTTTATTGGACAGTCCAAAATAATCTCAAACACCGAACAATTTGTGAAAGTGTAAGGAGCAAGTACTCAAAGTGGGGTGGAATTTACCATAGTGAATAATCAACCTAGGACACTGTAAAAATTTTCTTTTTAGTGCACTGTAAAATAAGTGTGCTGCTGCTGTGAAGTGGGTGCTTGTAAATTCTTCTTATCCTATCTAATAATAGAATATGCAGTATCCTACTGCATTGCGAACAAAAGAATCCATCATCAACCAAAAAAAAAAAAGAACTTAAACTACAGTGAACGTTATCGTTAAAACGCTATGTGGTCTTAGCTACAGGGCCAAGCGGCAAAAGTTTTTACTTTTACCCCTTTTTTACCCTGTTGTCGACAACAGATTAGAGCATCCCTTGCTGCCCTCGCCGCTTCTTTTGCCTTCCCTGTCTCAGTGTCACTTCATCTACTAGTTGATTGGCTTCCCCAGTTTCTATGCCCCTGCTTCTAACTAGCTTACTGCCTCAGCTATTATGACTTTGTAGAGTTCTTCAAGATTCATACCGTTTAGTCTGAAAATTCTTGCCTTGTGCTCCTTTCACACACACCACCATACGAGAATGACCATTGTGCTCCACCCTGCCGCCGGTCGTTGTGAATTTAATATTTCGTGTCTATCCAACTATCCTCTAGGCTGTTAGAGGTTGTGATGACCGGGAGCAATCGCTGCATTCTAACCCTTCTCAGGAGTCTGTTCCAGACCTGTTGCGTGTATGTGCATTTGGTAAGCAGCTGCAGTCCTGCTTCTGGATGAACATGGCAAAGTGAGCAATACGGATTATGCGAGCAACCTCACTTTGCTAAATTGTCTGATGTTAAGCATTTGTTTGGCATTACCACCCAAGCGAATATTTTGCATTTTGCTGCTACCCAGCACTTCCAAAGGTGGCCGGCGATTACAGATTGGACCTGTCCGGCAAATTGGAATCTTTAAGCTGACTTGACAGTATACTCTTGCGGCACTGTCCATCGCCATAGCACCTTATCAGGTTGGCCCGTGTTTAGATGTAGTGACTGAATCTTCTCCCAAAGTGTGATGAATTCTTGAGTTGCTTCTAGTGTAAGGTTGCCTATGATATCAGTGATTCACCTATTTCCTATTAACTTATCCTTCACTGAACTTCTCTTCCACCTCAACGATCTGTAGATGTTTGGTGCAAGAGCTTTTGGTGCCTGCCCATCAAGCCACTTATCGTCCAAGAATTTGGCCTTCTCTCCATTACCACTATGAATCGTTGCTGATGCTTGGAAAATTTGCATCACTTTCTTACCTGTGGGCATCAGGAGCACCTTCCAGGGTTTGCTACATTCACTCCATTCGGCCCAGGGTCATCGTGCCCGTAGTGCCAGGCTCAACAGCATTTGCAAGTCGGGTATGCTGAGCCCCCGAGTTCCACAGGTTTGCATACTCTATGCCATGCAACGAGACATACTCCCTGCCCATAAGTAGCAACGCATGTATTTGTCTATCCTTTTGAATACCCACTTTGGCGGGTCCAATGCAATCAACTGGTACATAGGCAACGCTGCTAGTACAGCTTTTTTAGGGTCAGTCGGCCTCCTGTAGAGATGAGTTTAGACTTCCCTCCTGCCATCTTCTTGCTGATTTTGTCCAGCAGAGGCTGTCCAATACTGGTAAATCGAGATATTTGCAGGGGAAACTTGTAATCTGACAAGGGAAGCCTGCAATTACTTCCTAGAGGTGCAACGCCTGACAGCAAATTGGTGTGATAGAGCTCTTGCTTACATTCGTCTGCAATCCAGTAGCCTCTCCAAATATATTCAATAGTTTACTGATTGCCTATAAATCTTCTTTGATTGGCCTTAAGAAAAGCACCACATTGTTAGAAATAAGGAGGCTCTGTGCTTCATCTGCTGCCTGCCTATTGGAGTGAGTATGTGCTTTTGCTGTGCCCCACTCAGTAAGGCAACTTAAGGTGTCCATATAGCTATGACGAAGAGCAGTGGCCATAGGGGGTCGCCTTGCCACATCCCAAGCACCTTTTAGCACCTGGCATTACGCCTGGGTTTTTCAACTGGCTTTCATACTTCGATGCCACATATTTTTCACCAAATGCATTTTCAGTAATCAGGAAGCACAAAAACACGAATATTGAAAATTTAAAGAACACAATTATTTTATGTAGAAGAATAGACAAAGTACAAAAGGCAGAATATTATGCTGGAATCAGATTATCTCTGTGTGTAGCAAGCAAATTTTACTATGTTAATAATCTTAATTGATGATTAATTTATCTCTCTGTGTTGCTCATTTAACTTTGTATATGTGACCGGAGACGAAGAAGTTCAAATCGGGCATTTTCAAAAGAAAGTACTACAGTCGAATTAATTCATATGTCACCATCTACTGGCTGTAAGGAATCTTTCAGCTAGGTTAATTTGATAGGAAATGCGGTGTGCCGGGCCGGCGACAGTGCGCGAAGCATAGGGAAAACTCAGCTCGGGGTGAATTTCAAAATGTAACTAAACAAATATGCCTTATTTGAGGCGAAGAACATTTTCCTCTACAGGCTCGAACGCTAATTCGAGCCGGAAACTAGTCAGATGGCTGGAACAGGGGAACGGCCGAAAACAAAGAAAAAACGCGATCGCCGGCGATGTGGCTCGCCGGAACTCACAAGGTTGCTTGAGATGTTAATTGGAAGGTTAAGGAATGTAGTTATCACCTTGGGGATTCGGCTGGAGTTGTAGCGGCTTGACACGGCTTATCTTCCTCGGCGGTAGCGAAGAAGAGCAAGAACTGGAGAAGAAACTTGCTGTCTAAGAGCATGAGAGAGTTGATTTTATGACTTTATTGCTTGTTTGTAAAAAATATATATAATTGTTTTTCTTTTATAACTCTTAACAAAAGATTAATAAGAATTATAATAGAAAAACTAATACAAATCTTAATAGGTTAAGAATTCTAATAGGCTATTCTATCCAACACTCCTCCTCAAATTAAGCGATAGATATAAATCATCTTTAATTTGTTACAAATTAACACGCACTCTTTGGACCTAATTCCTTTTGTCAAACAATTAGCAAGTTGCTCTCCAGAAGATACATACTCTAATTTCAAGTTTTCTTCGTCTAAGCGCTCTTTTATGAAGAAGCGATTAATTTCCACATGTTTGGTGCGATCATGTTGCACTAGATTATTAGCAATATTGATCGCTGACTTATTGTCACACCACAGTGTCAAACTCCACCTCAAAATAATCGTAACTCTGACAACAAACCTCTCAACCAGAGCATTTCACACAAACTAAAAGACATAGCCCTGTACTCTGCTTCTGCTGTAGATCGAGAAACAACATTCTGTTTCTTACTTCGCCATGACACTAAATTGCCTCCCACAAAAACACAATACACTGATGTTGATCTCATGTCATCTAAACAACTTGCTCAGTCAACATCACAATAGCCAACCACATTAAGATTCATATTCTTCTTGAATCATAGACTTTTTCCGGGACTACTTTTCAGATATCTTAAAATCCTATATACTACTTCCATGTGCTCCACTCTTGGGTCATGCATATATCTACTTACCACACTCACCGCATAAGCAATATCGGGTCTTATGTAACAAAGGTAAATAAGACGCCCAACAAGTCTTTGATAACTCTCCTTGTTAGTTGGGTTTACAACTTGATCACTTAACTTGTGGTTTTGCTCAATGGGAGTAGAGACAACACGACATCCTAACATTCCAGTTTCATTCAGCAAATCTAGAGTATATTTCCTTTGTGAAAGAACTATACCCTTTTTAGACCGTGCAATTTCTATGGCAAGATAATATTTGAAATGACCTAAATCTTTCACCTCAAATTCTTTACCTAACTTGTTCTTCAGATGGACAATCTCCTCAACATCATCACTTGTGATGACAATATCATCGACATAAACAGAAAGTATTGTAATGAGTGTTCCAGAGTGCCTGAAAAAGACAATATGATCCACATTACACTGCTTGTAACATATACTACATACTGCACGTCTGAATCTATCAAACCAGACCCTTGGAGATTGTTTTAAGTCATACAAGGACTTTTTCAGTTTGCACACCTTTCCACTGTCACCAAAACCTGGTGGGACCTCCGTATATACCTCTTCCCATAAATCACCATGCAAAAAGGCATTCTTCACATCAAGCTGATGTAGAGGCCAATTGAAGTTTACTGCACACGAGATTAAAGTTCTTACCATACTCATTTTTGCTACTGGTGCAAAAGTCTCATCATAATCAATCCCGTACGTTTGACTATATCCCTTTGCCACCAATCTCGCCTTATATCTCTCAATCTTGCCTTCTGCATTTTGCTTTATGGTATACACCCAGTTGCATCCAACAGCTTTCTTCCCAACTAGAAGAGAGGCTAGTTCCTAAGTCTCATTTTTCTTCAATGCCTAAAGTTCCTTCTGCATAGCACGAAGCCACAAAGGATCTTGCATTGCCACTTTCCAATTTTGGTATGGGCACGGATTGTAATAATGCAATAAAAAACTTATATGCAGGATACAAAGAAGAATACGAGACAACACGAGAAAGATCACCCTCAAAACCATACCTAGCCGGAGGCTTACCGGCATTGACTCGGGGCTCTCTTCATTCTTATTTTTCATCATATAAAGTCAAGTCATATGAGAATAACAGTCAATGAAACTAACAAAGTACTTAAAATCATGAATAGAGATAACTGGAAAGGTCTAAACATCTGAGTGAATAAGTATAAATGGTTCAATACTACGAAGCCCAATACTACCGTAAGATGATCGTGCGTCCTTGCCAAACTCACAAGCATCACACATGAGTTTCTTCATGGGCACTCGATTCATAACATCCGGATACATACTCCTTGTTGCATCTAGGCCTTTCATGCCTAACCCTGATGTGTTTTGATGGTTGATGATAATAAGTATTTTTGGACTAACTATGTGTTTGAGTTAGTGTAGCAGATTTCAGACAAACGCACAAAAAGCGAGGGCTTGTGATCAAAATGTTGAAGTTCAATTTAAGCATAAGAAGACGCAAAAAAAAGAAATTGTTTTTGCTGGACTAAACTGATGCATCGAGGTATGTTGTAGTTCTAGGTTTACCGATCTCAGGGTGCATGAAGATCGATCGGTTTAAGGATTTTATTCTTAGTTTAAACCGTACTATAAAGAGGGGACACAAGTTCTCTCTACATCTCCAATCATACCGAGAAAAATCTAGGTCAATGCACGCATATCATTATCTGTGGTTTTTCGACAATTTGTTTTGATGTATTGAATTTTGTCAACAGTTGAGGTTTTTACTTCTTGAGAAAGATCTGAAAAGATCTAATTTTTGTTGCTGTTGTCAAAAATGTTCTTCTCGAAAATATCTTCAAAACAAAACTGAAATCATTTGAATCAGATCTCTGGTTTTTGAGTTTTCTCTGTTTTTATCCAGACTGACTGTCAGTCTTTGTAACTGACTGTCAGTATGAATGTCAGTTTGATAAACTGACTAATCTCCAGAGAGTATGTTTTTATTGAGCTGATTTTTGTTGTACTATACTGACTGTCAGTGTTGGTAACTGACTGTCAGTATGAATGTCAGTTAGTGCAAACTGACAAATCTCCAGAGAGCATGTTTTTCTGTCTCAGATTTTTTGTACTAAACTGACTGTCAGTATGAGTATACTGACTGTCAGTGTGGGTTTCGACCACAGAGAGTTTTTGAGTTGTTTTTAATTAATTCTGTTTTTCTCTGTGAGACTGACTGTCAGTTTGGAACACTGACTGTCAGTTTGGGCAGTAAATTTTTGCTGTTATAAAGTTTTTAGCCGTTGCTTTTCACTGTTGATTTTGTGGACACTGACTGTCAGTATTTGTAACTGACTGTCAGCTTGGACTGTTTCTTTTTACCGTTTTAGTCCACAACGTTCGAGCTGTTGTGATCCTATTTTTACTCTTTCTGGTGATACACTAGACTGACTGTCAGTTTGTGAGACTGACTGTCAGTCTTAGTTACTATTTTTCAGCTCGAGTGCAAACGGCTCTTTTGACCACAAAGGCTATAAATAGAGGTGTTGAGCTACTGTTTCAACACAAGAAAACACAGCAACACAGCCTTTCTTACTTTCTCACTAGTGCTTCTTCGTTTTACTTAAAACTTGATCTTTTGATCGAGTCGTGAGAGTTTTAGCCACATCGAGCATATTGTTCTTGCATTCCATTTCTAGATATTTTCTCGGTGTGCATTGGAGGTCTAGAGTAGACCTTGCTTCTTATTACTCTTGGTGAGCGCCCTCACCTAGACGGTTCGAAGGCGTAAATCGCTGATCTCTCCAAATCGGAGATTGTCGGAGAGACGCGATTACTTGTAAAAGGCTTGGTGCTCGCCTTTCCGGAGGGGACAAGGAGCAACCTTAGTAGATAGTGTCCTGTGTGGATACTGAAGCTATACTCAAGGACTGAGTGCTTCAACGAGGACTAGTGGAGACTGGGCGTGTCTCCGATACCTCGGGATATATCGGTTTCAATCTCTTATCCTTTTCTATTACTTGTTTTATCTGAATTTTTCATTTGCAAAAACAAATTTTAAAAGTCTCCTATTCACCCCCTCCCCCTCTAGTCGACATCCTGATCCAACACTCCTCAGTCGGTCAAATGATAGATGACCCAAACATAGTGATAAAGCATCACTTCAGCCTCTTCTCCACCTACAGCAGTAGTCAAAGCAGCACTCACAACATCCACACTCCCTCGATCCAAATACCATAGTCCATCACGCCTAGTCCCAGTCCCCAAGACCCTCCTTGTCTGCCTCTCCTGAATATGACAGACATCTCAGTCAATATAAACACCACAATCAATTTGATTCACCAAAGCACTCACAGAAAGAAGATTAACCGGGAAGGATAGAACATGCAAAACAGAGGAAAGTGTAATTGTAGGTGTACACTGAACTGTGCCAATTCCCTTGATGGGTTGTGCAGTCCCATCAGCAATTTAAATAGTTTCCCGATGCATGGAAGAATATGGAGAATATGATGCAAACTCACTAGAAGCACCAGTGACATGTCTAGATGCACCTGAATCGACTATCCAATCTAAAAGAGAAGTATGTGAGGATGCAAAAACCTGTACCTCAATATCTGTGCCCGCATGGGCATAATTGGTAAAAGTACCAAATGCAGTGGTCATAGGGATCTCTTGGGTAGCCATGGACTTGCTGGTGGAACTCTCAACCTTTGCTTTGAACTGTCATAACTCCTCCAACTCAGAAAACTCCTCTTTGTCATGCACAACTGATCCCTCATCAGACACGACAAGATTGACTTTAGGACCTTGGCGCCTACCACTACTACATCCTCCACCTCGGCCTCTACCACATCCTCCACCACCCCTGCCACACCCAAAATCGCGTGATTGTAGGCAATTCCAGCTAATGTGGCCAATCTTCCCCCAAGTAAAACAATCGCGGTTATCTGCAACAGTCAATGCAGATCTAGCAGGAGGTGGTAGGGTACCCGATGTCATGACCCGTAACCGGGTCTCCTCCATCACTATAGCAGCAAATGTCTCCTCTATGGTGGGCAGATGCGGCTGGTGGCAAACGACAGCTCTTTTAGGCTCAAACTCAACATTCAAGCCTTGCAGAAAGTCAAGTACTCTCCTACGATCCACCCACTTTTTGAACATAGTTGGATGTTCAGCATGAGAAATGTCTAACGGATCATAGTGGTCCAAATTTGTCCACAGTCGCTGAAGTTCATTGTAATACTCGGATACAGTCTGCTCTTCTTGAGTCATCCCACGAAACTTCCCATGCACCTCAACCATCATCATGGCATTGTCAGCTCCAGAATATAGTCTAGCTAGTACAGCCCACATCCCAGCTGCAGTTGGAGTGGCTTCCAACATCCCAGCAATAGAAGGGTTCATTGAGTTCAGCAACCACGCTTTCACCAGAGAATTAGTGGTTTTCCAGTTCTGCCATTCCGAACTATCTTTAAGGGGCTCGACAGATGTCTCCTGCACACAGTTAGCAAACCTCTTTGCCTCCAAAATCATAATCACCCTCCTAGACCAACTCAGATAGTTTTTGGTTCCCTCCAGCTTCACATCATTTAGCATGAGTTCTAACTTTTTCACTATCTGTGAATATGGCACTGCCATCATAACTTTGTCCGATGATGAGATGTCATTCATCCTCATTGTCATCATCTTCATCATCTTCGCCATAAACTTCTCCATGATTGGAACCGTGATTGTCATCTCAACAAGTCCTAAAAAGAAATTGAGCTCATGTACTCACAATCCCCTTCTCTCTCTTTTTTTTTACGACACAGAAGATCTGGTATACATGAGATCCAGATCTGCCACAGAAGATCTTGACTTGGAGTCATCTAAATCACTGAGTGAAAAAAATCGGTGGGCGGGCTCGGTGGGGCGCTGGCTCGGCAGGCGATGTGCGGACACAGGCTCGACGGTGGTCGCGGCACACGGGCGCAAAGCGTTAGCCGCCGTCGCCGCGCGCAGGCGGCCAGGCATGGGTGGCGTGCGAGTGCAGAGGCGCAGCGGCGGGCAACCGATGAAGTCAGGTAAGTAAATGCGGTGGCGGCACTTGAGTGGCGATGGCTCTGATATTAAGTTAATTTTAAGGCTTTATTGCTTGCTTGTAAAAAAAATAGATATAATTGTTCTTCTTTTATAACGCTTAGTGAATGATTAATAAGAATTCTAATAAAAAAACTAATACGAATTCTTATAGACTAAGAATCCTAATAGACTACTCTATCCAACAGAGTACGAGGAGTTAGCAGAAAAACAATGATGAGTTTGATGGACGAAGCAGTAGGGTTAGTTTTATACAATTCCTCGAAGTTTGCAAGGAGCTGCTCGCGGGAATTTGTGTTGCAGCCGGTTTGCTTGGATTGGGCCTCGCGGGCGGTGACTGCAGTGAAGCGACGGCGCACAGGGAACAATTCGGCTTGTGCAGTTGTTGTCGGAGCTACTGGAGAAGGAAACGACTATGGCTGGACTTGTATGGTGTTTGGTGCTCTGCGGTGGGCTGATGCGAGTGTAGCACTGTTGAGCATGCGGCATGGTTTCTACTGAAGCTTAGAGGTGATGTGCTACTGCATTGTGCGTGTGTGTGTGTGTTGCTGTCTGTTTGAGGAGTTGTGTGTGTGTGCAGGTTTGTGTGTATGAGATCACATATATATGTTACACTGGCGCAAAAATCTGAGAAAGAGCAAATGTAAATGTTTGTGCAAAGAACTGAAGAGGCTGAATTTTCTGCTGAACTGAACTGCAAATTTGGCAAATGGGTTGAATTGCAGTTTTGGAAATTTGATTGGACTAAAATGTAAATAACCATAATCTGGAGGTCCATCTGAACTTAGTTCAATATGTAGGATTTTTTTTATAGATTAGATTAGTGTGATTTAGATTAAAACGAAAACGAACCAAAAACAAAAATAGGGTAAAAGTATACAGTATTTTTATTTAAAACAACGAAAATGTAAATAACTAGATTTTGGGTTCGATTATGAAGTAGTGACAGAAGAGAAACTTGTGTTGAATAGTGTAAAGAAAGTGCTCATTCAATCAAATTTGAATTTGGAAGTGAATTAGAGATTTTAGCCATTTTTTACTTCTGAAAACTGAAAAGGACTAATCTGTGATAGAATTTGGACTGATTTGTGAAAGTGATCAAATGTATGAATTTGGTTGAGAACTTTTAGGACTGGCATGCAATAATAATATAGTTCAGGGTTTCAAAATAATCTAGCTAAAAAGGTTCAGAATTCAATAGAATCGGATATTGAATTTAGGATAATTTAAGTAATTAAGAAATATTGTTTTCGAAAACAGAATATGATATGGTTTCTTGGCATTAGAAACTAAATTTGATCTGGTTTCCAAAGACAATTTGTATAAGATATATAATAGTCCACATTTGCTAAGACTAATTTGAGATTTGAACTACTATAAGAAAAATCTAACAGTTTTTGGGACTAAAAAGGATCAAATTGTAATTTCAGAAAATGTATGCATGAAGGGTCTTGAACTAAAATGAGATTTTTAAGTCCTAGATTTTGGGGTGTCACATTCATTATGATTAATTAACTTCATACATCATCCAAGTGAGAGTAAAGTCATGCATTACAACAAAACACATGTCATACTACAATACTACACATCTAAACTTCAGCTTCTCCATACAACAGAAGTCTAAAGTAGAAAGAAGCAATTAACATATGCTAATACTTTGTAATGGATCACACTATTTAGTTTCCCAAACCAACAAATAGTGTTAGTAGCAAAATGTAAGTCAGATTAGCTTCACTTCATCAGGCCCGTAGAACAAGTCTTCAGCATCCATCGAACCTCTTAATAATTACCAGAAAACAAGTCATATTATCACCATCACTATCTCATCATCCTCAAACAAAAAGCAAACATCATCTTATCACTTGCGATAATCTGAATGTAATAACCAAGCAATAGGTTAATTGGAATAGAAAAATTCATATATATATGAAACTGTAGTAAGCAAAAGGACATGTCGCACTGGATGTTTAGAAGATTACTAATTTAATCAAAATATCATTAGAGTTAGAAAGCCATATTAGAATATCACTAAAGTTAATCACGCAAATTGCTTAGAAGATATACCCAATAGCAAATAAAAAGCTAGCTACGCAAGTGGTATTGAGATGGTTTGGAGTATGGGCTCAATCTCACTACCCATGTGGTAACAAGAAGTAAAGAATACTATAATAATTGTAACCAATTTCAGTAGTTCAAAACAATTGCTCAAATAATCTTATTTAACTACCTGTTGCATGCTTGGGCAAATTTAGAGGCGATCCATTTGATGCACAACCTTTGAACAAAAGTAGGATCAAATTAGTATTGGATTACATCTATATTGTACTTTAAGTTAGTTCTATATTAAGAATATTTCATACATTTTGATGTGGTCATGCGATGCAATGACCCACAGCAGCACCCAACCTAGTAAACTGTCCTTAGGCTCGAGGTATTAAGATGTTGTTATCAAGCACAACATCAACGAACACCTCGTAAAAGTCTCCCAAGGGTAGTCCATCCGCACCTTTAGCTCTCTTATCTGTGCATCTAAATCTTCCATGTGCCACAAGCTTGGAACCAGTTAATGAACGCAAAGCAACTTCCCTACCACCCTACAGAACTCAAAGATTATAACATGTAAAAGTAATCTGCATCAACATATCTCAATTCATTTTTGTACTAGTTATGGAAGAGCTTTGTACCTCAAGTTGTTTGCATGGTAGCTTCCTCACCCTTGTTGGGTTTACCTCATTCATCTGCTATAACCTATTATCAGAAGACGCCGATTGTACTTCCTGACTATTTGCTACAGCTATACCCTAACAATTGAAGCAATGGACCATTATTAAAATTGAAATATATCTATAAATATAGTGTTATATGTTCAACAGTAAGCAGAAGATGCAATAATTGAAGTAATGCCAAGTACATCACGTGCACATTACGATGTTTATCACCACTAGTAGATCCTTGTAAACCTAGTAGCATGCTTTTAAGTTCAGCAAATTGTTGTTCATATATACCTCTGAAATCGCTGTTCAGCAGTCTCCTTATACGAGTTGTATTCAGATGATAGTTCCTCCGTTCTAACTACAAGTTCTGCATTAACTTGTTCCATTTGTTTTAGTGCAATTGAAGCTCTTGCAAGAGCTATAGACTTGGATCCTCTTGCTAACAACCCCAAGCCATTATTTTTCTTTTGTTCTTCTTTGGAAACATGTGAGAATACAAATCACCTTCATCAATTGTTTTTAGTGCAAGGTTTTGATCAGCCACAACTCTATGACGAATCTCCTCCTACAAGTATTATGTTAATTAAAAAAACCACAGAGCACATATAAATTTACATGAATCAAAAAAATAATGGCTTGCTCTTGTACTAGAGCGCCAGAGGTGGCCCTTCTCCCTACACCGACGTAGCCGTGTTATGTTGCTGCTCGGATTTGGGGAATTTTGAGGAGTTTGGGAGAGATCAGGAGGCTTCCATGGGAGGCTAAGGGTTTGGGAAATTTGTGAGTGAAGGGTGGAATGTGGAGAGTTAGGAAAAAGTGAGGGTAGGTGAGAGAATACTCAAGTGTGATGAAAATTTCACGTACGCGCCCCCGCCTATACAAGTGGATGGCCTATACAAGTGCCCTTGATACCTCAAGTCTAGCAGAAATTAACTACCGTGTTTGTTAAAGCAACACAGTTAAATATAAATGTCATTTTTAATATAAGCATATGCTTCTTTTACGCCATATATATTATGTGTCCTTAGTCTATATAAATGCTGTCTTTTAATTATTTAACGACTTTCACAATAAATGTTATTTAAGGACTTTTATGACGAATGCCGGTTTTAATTACATGCCAACTAATCTCAACCACCTTGGAGTGTGGTGACCTTAACCATCCTGTAGTGCGGTGACCTGACAAATTATTCAACCAAAACCAGTAATGATAGACCAGCTTCCGTCACCACCATTCGTGTAATATTGTAATTCTCATCAATATGCCTACACATATATAAAATGTGCAATCTTGATACCTCTCTTCTCATCATCACAAGCTCAAAGCTCTTATTAAGGAATTAATAAACTTGTTTTGTGCTTGAGAGATGGAAACAGCATCAGTAGAGTTCATGGCCCCCAGCACCGAGGCTGCCACCTCAGTGTTCCAGCCGGGGAAGCTCGCCGTCGAGGTGACCGCGGTGGATCACACCGCAGTTCCACCACCACCAATCCCGGTATTGGTTGCTGCACCCAAGGACGCAGGCACGTACCCTGTAGCGATGCTCCTGCATGGTTTCCTCCTCCAGAGCCACTTCTATAAGAAGCTACTCCAGCACGTTGCATCTCATGGCTTCATTGTGGTTGCACCACAGGTTGATATTATTCCATGCATCTTGCTATAACTTATATGTATAATTGCAAGCGATTGCAAACAACATGCTAAATTATCACGATATTGACAGTTCCACAACTGTATCATATCAATAAGTGACAAGGAAGACGTAGCTGCAGCAGGCAAAGTCACAGACTGGCTCCAGGAGGGCCTCCGGTGTGCCCTCCACGGCGGCATCAAGCCGGACCTTTGCAAGCTCGCTTTGGCTGGCCACAGCCGAGGTGGCCATACGGCTTTCTCTTTAGCCCTGGGGCATGCCGAGACCAGCCTCAAGTTCTCTGGGCTCATCGGCATTGACCCGGTGGCCGGCACGGGGAAATCCTCCCAGCTACGACCACAGATCCTCACCTACGAGCCTTGCTCTTTCAAACTAGAGATGCCGGTCTTGGTCATCGGCGCTGGGCTAAGTGAAGAGAAGAAGAACATATTCTTCCCTCCATGTGCACCAAAAGATGTGAACCACAAGGAGTTCTCCTACGAGTCCAAGCCACCTTGCTACTACTTTGTGACCAAGGACTACGGCCATCTGGACATGCTAGACGATGATGTTCCCATGTACGTCACCTGCCTTTGCAAGGACGGGAAGAACTGCAAGGACGACATGAGGAGGACCGTCGCCGGCATCGTCGTCGCGTTCTTGAGGACTTGCTTGGAAGACAAAGATGGAGATCTGAAGGTTATACTTAAAGATCCTGAGCTTGCACCGGCCAAGCTCGACCCTGTCGACTACCGTTTGGCATGAACTACTACTGTATGAGCATGTTTCTACTTGGCTCCATACCATATCACCATTGCTCCATGCGAAGTTAATTAGCAGCAGTGTATTGCTGAATAAGTTGCTGGTGCTTGTTTATGGCTGTTTGTACTTTGTACTATTAAGTGATCAAGTCGATTTTATATAATAAAGCTCTGCTTGGTATTGATACACGTGAATTCTATACACTAAAACTCTCGAGTTTTCCTTCCTTCAATCTCATATTTGTCCCAACACATAATTGTTTATGTTTGATTCCCAATTTGAATAAAACTACAACAAAAAATATTTTTTTTACGTGTTTCCGGAATAAATGCACAAAGGAATGAGATAAAGACAAGACTTCCAAAAACTCGTAACATCGTTCAAGGCCGCAGTACACGATGCTCGCCTGCACTAGAAGTCAGCACGGCTTGTGGGACGGTGTGGCCGTGGCGAGCACGCCCTGTGCCACTGTCCGTGCACACTTTGGTTTGCCTCCACATGTTGCCACAATCAAATCAGAGACCGGCACAAGTTGTTGCACACCCATGCCTGACGCAAGCACGGGGTATGCCCGAGCTCATGTTGTTGACAAGACTTGGTTAAGGAGAGTATTAAAGAACAAGTTTGCGTTGATTTAATGAATTTTTTTTTGGAGAGTTCCAGAGGATCGAGTTTGTGATAATTTACTACTCTTAGACTATAAATAACGATGGTTGGATCTAGTTTAAATCATTTAGAAATTTAGGTTTTGTTTCTCCTCTTTAGCTTCAGGGTTTAGTTTAATTTTAATTTTGAGTGGAATTTGTAATGCCGATTTGATAGGAGATTCTTTGTCACTAATAAAGCTCGGTACCTTTCCATAATTTCTCTATTATTTGATGTTTTTCTCGATGGTATTATGTGAGTAATTTTTCTTTTAGAGTTAGATATTAAATAATCTATAGTGCACGATTTTAACTCTAGTTTGTTCGAAAAATTATGGATTTAATTGCTTGAATTTGTATACTCTAAACTCTAGATTTTTCTTTATATGCGGTATCTTTGTACTCCATGAGACAATCAATATTAGTATGGTAGGACAACACACAACCACTACACTTTAACAATTAATTTAGGGTTTGGAAGGGGTTTTGCGTCTAATTGAGTTATAGCAGCAAATATGATTCCTTGAAATTGTTATTTTGTTTTCAAACCATCAACTTAATTTGTTCTGTTGAAAATTCTGATAATTAATCCGTCAATTTACTTCTTTTACTAAGAAAACATGTCTCACAATGACGACATTTCTGAAACCCTAAGTTTTTCTCATATAATTTGTACAAATCAATTTTTGTAGTTTAAGTTTAATTCTCAAAAACACTCAATGATTTTTCGGTTTAGATTAGCAGTTTCAATTCTAAAATGCTTTACGTTTGTTCCATGTGCAATCAACTCTCAAGTCATCAACGATAAGTCGTTAGTACAGTTTTAATGAAATACATCCTTCTTGGGGTGTTAGGTATATATCATTTGTTTGGGATGTGATTATTTGATAATTGTCAGGATAATAACATATCTTACTAGAGATCGATGGTTGCCACATGACTCTGTTAATGTTTCTGAAGGCAAGGCAAAGAGACCTATATATGATTCCTCAAGAGTGTCCTGAATATATTTGCCCCAGATACAGGGCTCCATGTCAAACTGCAAAAATCCTGCCTGGTACCCCTTAACATCTCTCCAGAAGAGGCATTGGCATTGTTAATAGCAGGCCCTTGAAAGCTACCTGATTACGTACCTGAGACTAGTAATTTTCAGTAAGTGCATCAAGGTTAGGGACTTGTTCATGCCGCTGGTAGATAAGGTAAAATGGCAGGCTTTCTGCCTGGATGGGGAATTAAACAACTCTCCACGAGAAGTAGGTTTACTTTTACTAACGCTGTTCTGTATAAGCTACCGAAAACCATTGTCGTAGCATCGGATCAAATCTTCTGGAAATCAAGAGAGTATTGGAGTTTCGGGAGCAAACTGCTTAATTAGCTGGGAGCCTTGGATTCAAGCATCTAGAATCTTTCAACACTATTTAATCACCAGCACATAGACCGAACCGTGGGTAAGATTGATTTGGGAAACATTCTTTGACGGCAAGCTACCAGCACAAAGTAACTCAAAGGTGAGCATGGTGGGCAAGCATCTGAAAGGACTGGATTCTCTTTAGCACACCGTGGATCTAGAAATTTAACTATGGGTGCCAACTACAATGACAACGATAAAATTGATCATTTAGAGAAGTATTCCCAATAAGCCTTCTTAGCAACAAAAAAAAATACCTATAAAAGAATTTGATAAAAACTTAAAATTTCGAGTTTTGTAGCATTGAAAATTGCTAAATATCATTTTTTTGGCCTTTGAACTTAACTCCACACCTAAAGAAGTTGGAAGCTTATATTGAAAATTGTTTAGCATTGGTTTAGAGTAGTGCTAAAAGTTGCTTAGGATAGAGTTTAAATAAAATATCTAATAATGAAAGCTTAAAACAAAGGAAAAAATTGCTTAGCACCGATTGTAAGGATCCTAAATGTTGGGCTTAGGGCTCTGAACCCAATACCCCGTGCATATAAGTATTAAATGTCTAAACCTACTAACCAACTAGACCAATAATTTTATATGTTTATTTCCAAACAGATGGAAAACACACATCCTTGGAGTCAGATCCCTTGCTTTCAGCAACTGTACTCTTTCTCGACTTGAACCCTTGGTCACGGTTCATGAGTGCATTCACCTCAGTGAGGTACTGACCGCTATCTGAAATTTGATGAAACCCAGTTCCTTTGGGTATCCAACCTTATTCAGACTATGCAGGTTAGGGAAGAAAATAACAACATTACCTATTTTTACCAAGATATAGTAAATATTAATACACAAAACTGCATCACAATTTTAAATGGTGCATAAATATCATAAATGCTCGAGATGATAAATTACAAACTGGATGAGTTGGAAAATGTTCAAAAGTTAAACCGAAATGAGGAAAGAGAATACATTCATCGAGATAAATATGTTTGCGGCGATGGAGGAATGCACGTTTTGGGGTGGGCCAACATTTTCTGAAATGCTTGATGGATTGGGCCCGATACTATAGGTAATGGGCCTACTGGAGGATGCTTTAATGGCGCAAGAAGTACTGCATCGTCCGTGGTTGGTGAGTCCCTGTCCTATCCACCTGTACTAATGTTCCTCAATGCAACAAATTCAAGGTATTTCATACACACGAATCGCATAGCTTGAAAAGCAAATTAAGATTTGAGGATATAATTTGAAACTATTAACTACTCCATTACTAACTAGCCACTGTATTATTTTAAAATTTGTGTAATTTAATTTAGGACTATATGTTGTTATTCGAAATACCCCTCCTAGTTTTATTGAATCAAGCAGGTTAGTTGTATCCCGTTGTCGCTTCCAGATATGTTGCAGGTAGCAAAACGAATGGGGATGAGTGAGAGACGAAACAATATGTGAAAAAGAAAAAACTACTCGACATACGTGAAAGGAGAGCATGTCATGAGCTTTTGGTTCATCAACTTGTTACATGACCGCGCGCGTGGGATTTTTGAGCTCAAAATGGGTGCCCACTTGGATTCACGTTTCTCACGGGGCGCCAACCCATCCTATCACTTTATCAATTGCGGGCTTGCTTCCATGCTTTGACTTGTGAATTTTCCTGCCTTTCATGCACGTGTTGTAACAGTGATTGATTCCTCTCAATTTGCAAACAATAATAACAAAAACTCATCCGACAAAGAAACTTCAAGGGCCAATATGCTTAAGACCCGACGAAACTAACTTAGCACTCCATTAGTATATAGAAAGCTTCGCCACTAGTCAACTTGCCATTCACTCAAGGAATGCAATCACTATTGAAATAAAAACAAAACATTATTCCCTAATCTATAGCTGCTCAGATAAAAAAAAGAGAAACATGGGGTATTATAGTCGTGAGTGCTGGACCCCGTACGTTGTGACTAGTCATAATAATATCAGATCAAATCGTTGATTTATGCTAATGAGAAGCACAAAAATCCGATATGATTAGAAGTAATTCCAAGGCGGGCATGAGGGGCTTTGGTCCCCCGCGCAACGTCCTCCTCACGTTTCACCCATTATCCATCCAACGCTCCATTTCACGCCACGTGTCGCGCATCCGACTGATATTCGTCTCCGTCTCCTCCTCCACGACGACGGCTAAACCCACAAATAAATAGAAAACAAACCATAAAACTACACAGAAAAAAAAAAAAAAAAAGCTAAAGAAGGCAGATTCCCGAAGAAACCTTCTGTTCCGTGACGCCTCCGACGCTTCCCCACCGTTCGATCCGCCCGCCGCTCGATCACGGCCTTTGTTGGGTACCTCCTCCTTATCCTCTCCCTTTGCTTCCCGTCTGTTCCAACGAATCCAACCACTGGCTATAAAATAACATAAATTTGATGGGATTTAACAGGAGGTTGCTTTAATTAGGTACGCCTTGTAGCTCTTGTTTGCTTATTTGTTGATCTGTCTTAGGCTCCTGGTTCTTTCTCCCGTGTAATTTTGTGGTCTGGTTTTTTTGTATTTGGAGTGATTCTGAGCGATTCGGTTTGTTTTTCTTACAGTTTGGATCCAGAAAGAGCTAATTGAAGAAATTTTTGGGGTCTCGATTCTCGATTGGTAGGTGGGCGTAGGATCCATCCAAACATGATGGTTGACACAGTCAGCGCGAGCACCTCCATCATCGCCCACCACCTGCTCGACCAAAGGTCCAAGAACAGGCACCACCTCGGCCGCAGGGTGCAGCTCGTGGCTTGCCGTTCCCTGGTAAAGGAATTCGCCGGCCGGCGGCTTGTGGCTCGTGTGACAAAGCAGCAGCCACCGCGGCTCGCCGACTGGTCCGTCAAGGCGTTGGCGGTGGGGGTGACCAAGGAAGCGACCCCTCGCAGGGAGTATCGCGGGATCCCCGGCGAGGGTGGTGACATGAGGGATCTCGAGGTGATGAACCCCGCCACCTCTTGGCCTCCGGCAAACAGGGCGGATGATCCCCGCCTGCATAACCCGTTGCTCCGGCTTGAGCGGATGGGCTGTGGGTGGCTCGGCGTGATCTTTGAGTGGGAGGGAGTGATTGTTGAGGATGACGCAGAGCTTGAGAGGCAGGCTTGGCTGACCCTCTCGGAAGAAGAGGGGAAGTCGCCACCCCCGGCCTTTGTGTTGAGGAGAATCGAGGGGATGAAGAATGAGCAAGCAATTGCCGAGGTTCTTTGCTGGTCTCGAGACCCCTCTGAGCTTCGAAGATTGGCCTCACGCAAGGAGGAGATACACTGCAGCCTAAGGGGTGGTGCGTTTTATCAGATGAGGAATGGTTCAAGGGAGTTCATGAGCACGCTTGCCAATTACAAGATCCCTCTTGCTGTGGCATCCACGCGGCCAAGGAAGGTTCTTGAAGAAGCCATCGAAGCTGTTGGTGTGCAGAGCTTCTTTGATGCGGTTGTGGCAGCAGAGGATGTGTATAGGGGAAAGCCTGATCCTGAAATGTTTGTATATGCTGCACAGCTCCTGAGTTTTATCCCGGAGAGGTGCATTGTGTTTGGGAACTCTAATTCAGCGGTGGAGGCTGCACACGATGCCCGAATGAAGTGTGTTGCAGTTGCAAGCAAGCACCCGGTTTATGAGCTTAATGCTGCAGACCTTGTGGTGAAGCAGCTTGACGAGCTATCCGTGGTTGACC
Source organism: Pharus latifolius (assembly GCA_019359835.1). Lineage (NCBI taxonomy): Eukaryota > Viridiplantae > Streptophyta > Magnoliopsida > Poales > Poaceae > Pharus > Pharus latifolius. The sequence goes on from CM033327.1 coordinate 59,138,504, forward strand.
TCAAGAACCTTGCTGACATCGACTCCCCAGAGTTTGGCTCGGAACCTGAGCCGGAGATGGAGGAGGAAGAAGATTCATCTCCATCATCATCAGTGGGTGTTGATGATTTGTTCTGGTAATTGTTCAGCTTGTAAATTTGATTGATTGCTTTCCTGCACAGATGTACGATTGTCATGTTAATTAGGAAGGGCTTATCCTTCTAATCTGTAGATTGTGATATGTAAATGTCTCATTTAGAGCTTACACACTGTATATATACTTAAGATAAAAAAAGGAGCTGAATTCGTAATCAGGGCATCATCGCTGCAGGTCCTGACACGATGTATAACTTATTTGCCTCAATTGCAAACAATATCACATATGTTACTTGTTTTGTTTTTTACATTGATCCTTCTACCTTATCAAACAAAGAAGTGTTATTTGACATTTTGGTGAATACTTGTAGTATGAAAAGTTGCTTTCCTATAGAGGCACCCTCCGTACTGAAGGCATAATTAGCATAAGGGTGGAGTTTAGTAGTTTTGATGCTCTGGCGAGCTTTATTGGATGTTTGGAATTCAGCAAATTAACCAGAATTGGTTGAGTCTTAAACTAACAGTGAGCCGGCGGTAGCTTATCGTGATGCTTAATATTGGGAGCATTCACGATGCTCTTGTCATTGCAAATGTGTTTTACTTCATAGCGTTTTGCATTTGCTCTTATGAAACTTAAGATCTGGTAAATGCCGAACACTTCTATGTGATGCCTTCTCTTATGCTTGTTGAGAGCTTACACAGGATGTTCAGATAGTGTGCAGTGGCTATTGTTTTGTGGGACGTTGCTCTATTGCAGTCTTCAGATGACTGTAGTGAGAGTTATCTTTTTGAAACACGAGTGTAATCTTTTTGATCGCTCTAATCAATGAAATTGGATTCTAGAGAATAGAGCGAGAAATTGGTAATTTCTCATTAGAGATTCAGAGCCAACTTCCTCATGTATACATGTCAGCTGTTGATATTTGGACGTGTTCTGGTTCGTGATCTGTTTTTGCACAGGGTCATTGTGCAATGGATATATTGCCACGGTATCTGGCCTTTCCTTATCCTTTCGAAATTCTCTGGAAACTTGGTTTGAACGCATAGAACATTTGGAATGGGGATCCTTAGAACACCTTCGCGGGAGCAAAACCTATGCAATCTTATCTATGGTCAGATTGCTTTTTTGCGGCATGAAATATGATTTATCATTCAGTTTGCGCTACCACAATTTCTTTTTCTCTTTTAACATAATCCATCAATCCGTCAATACATCTTATCCTAATAAAAAGTATCTTGACATAATCCGTTGGACCAGTAGATATATGGAAGGAGCAAAACTACTCTTGTCTCAATCCATTGTTTCGCGCAATGAGCTACTACCATGATTGGAGGTCTTTATCCTGAACCTGCCCCGTGGATTATGTTCTCGAGGAAAGCCAAATCGAGATTACAATTTATTGTCGCATGCAGTCGTTGCTTCAAGAAGCTTCCGCTTGCTGTCCCCTCATAATTCTCGTAACCGCACAGGCAGGCACGTCGGCGCGCGAACAGAAACTGACCGGCCGACCGGCAACTAACAAACACAACCTTTCCCACCGATGCATGTCCTATTTTAGTTTTAATAGGATCACAACAAAATTTGTTCTCTTTAGGAAGCAATTTGTTCACTCCAGCAATGGGACGGCGAGTCACGTATGAGGTATGATGATGGTAGCCATGGGCATCACTCCCAGCCACGCCCCAATCACATGCCTCCCATGTGCCAACCCCCCAAGCGCACCAAGCGTGCGAGCCTCCGCGCCATCGCGGCCGTCCATCGCTCACACGTGTCGCCCCGCCGCCCCTACTCGAAAAGCAACCGTGCCAAACATATATCCCCACGCCGCCGCACGCGCCCCTCGCACGCGCGAAACCCTAGCCATCCCGACCCCCGCACCCAACCCACCCGCCCGCCCTCCCGTACGGCGCCGGCGAGATCCGGCCGGGATGCAGCGGATGCAGCCGCCGCCGGGCGGCACGAGCGAGGACGACGACGACGAGATGGAGGTCAAGGAGGAGGAGGACGACAACGACGACTACTTCGACGAGGACCACGCCGCGCGGTACCTGGCGAGCCCGGCAGCGATGCCGGTTGCGGTGGCGCTGCCGATCCCTGCGACGGCGGCGAGTGGAGGCGGGAGGAGGAGCCGCGCGAGGGAGGAGAAGGAGAGGACGAAGCTGCGGGAGCGGCACCGGCGGGCGATCACGGCGAGGATCTTGGCCGGGCTGCGTCGGCACGGCAACTACAACCTCCGCGTGCGCGCCGACATCAACGAGGTCATCGCGGCGCTCGCCAGGGAGGCCGGCTGGGTCGTCCTCCCCGACGGCACCACCTTCCCGTCCCCTCAGTCTCAGGTAATACTACTAATACACTGATAAGATTGTGTTGTGCGATTTGTTTGGGAGCTTCTGCTTGGGGTTTTCTAATCTTACCTGGCACTGCCACTGGCACGCACCTTAGTTGCCAGTGAAAAGTAAGCGGAGTGGTGTTTTCTCTATTTATTATATTTCTTTATGATGTCATAAATGGGTTGGGGTCTGGTCTGTGATTGGCCGGGAATTTTGTGGATTCGTTTGGTAAATGGTAAGTTTGTTTACGAGTGGAGTATTTACTGGAGTAGCTACTAAAAGAAATGGTGTATTAAATTTGGGAGGTATTTACCCAGTCCGGTCCTAATCCATATTAAAATCTATATAAAATATTAGTTATGATCAAATAAATTTTAAGAAAAAAATATAAAAAATTTGGGACATTTCTTCTTAAAAATTTAGACTAAAATTTGTAAATTTGTTAATGGAGATAGTACAAAACTTATTTTCCTCGGCGTTCATCGTAGTACAATACACGTATACTGCCGACTCCCACCAAACGCAAGGGCAAAAAGACAAAAGCCCTACTGAATTCACTCTCTCTCGTTCCCGCCTCCCGAGAACACCCACCGCCTCCTCAGCTTGCCGAACCTTCTAAGACTAAACCCACTTCCAAATCCAAACCCAAACCCTAATCGAGTCTGATCTAACATTCTAATGTCTCCTCCTCTCCTCCTCTTCCAGTCAGCTCGCCCCGCCATGGTCGCCGCCGCGCCGCCTCCCACCCCACTCCCCACCTCCTCGGCGCCTCCCCTCCGCGGCATCTCTCCCGTCGCCGCCCACCCACTATTCCATCGGGGTGCCTCCTCCCTCCGCTCCTCCGTTCTCTCCCCTCCGCCCGCTACCTCCGCCTCCCGCCCCACGGCTGCAGACGGGAGCTCCCCCCTCCTCGCCGGCTCGATGGACTCCGCCGACGACGCCAAGCAGGTGAGCGCCTCTCCGCTTAGCAACCGACCCTAGGAGTTGTAGTATGGTGCTCGTGATGTCTCTATTGGCTTTTGCAGGTGGGCGATGTGGTGCCGCGGGCGCCTGAGCGCGACTTCGCTGGGACGGCGTATGTGCCCGTCTACGTGATGCTTCCGGTAAGCACCGATTGCTGTCGTATTGTTTTCCACACTGTAGGTTCGTGTTGCTGGGGTCTGTGGATGCACGTGCGAACCCTCGCCCGTGTGTGCCGCCTTGGCCGATTTTTGTGTGTGCATCCACGTGTGCACTTGCTTGTACTCGTGTCGTAGGCCTGTGCTTGTGCGCTTGCCTGCTTGCTTTGGTTGTGATCATTTGTTTTGTAACTCCATTTTGCTGTTTTTTTGTACGTGTGTGCGTGGAGCATGTGTGGGCACAGGCGTGCGCTTGTGCTTGTACTTGTGTCACTGGATCCTGCGTGTTTGCTGTGTGTGTAAGTACCTGTGTGTGCCTGCAGTGCGCGTTTTCACTGGTAGGTATGCATGTCTGGATGGTGGGCCGTGTTTGCATGCGTGTGTGTGCGTCACTGCGTCTGTGTTTTATGGTTGTCTTATAGTTCCGTGTGTGTTTTTGAAGCTTGGGGTGGTGAATGAGAAGTGCGAGGTGGTGGATGCGGATGGGATGGTGGGGCAGTTGCGGGTGCTGAAGGCAGCGGGGGTGGATGGGGTGATGGTTGACTGCTGGTGGGGGATTGTGGAGGCTCACAGGCCACAGGAGTATAACTGGAGTGGGTATAAGCGTCTGTTCCACATGATCAGGGAGCTCAAGCTTAAGTTGCAGGTGAGTGTGGGACAACTTGGATGGCACTGTTTCGTATCTGTGTATTCTAGATTACACACTTGACATTCTCGAGAATCCCAATATTTTGGGGTGCTATATGTCATCTGTCAGTGATGTCATTAGCTATTTCTCTCATTTTCTTTGCAGATTGCTCAGTAATGGTACATGATTGCTTTTACTCAAGTAGGGAGAATAATGGAAGCAATTGTTCTGTGGCATTGCTGGTATAGTAGCAAATTGTAGTTTATATGCATCGTATTGTTGCATAATCAGCAATTTTAAATCTCATATTAGCTGGTCATGGGACTAGTAGTTTGTCAGCAATGTAACAGTGCTTTAAGTGATAAACAAGGATGGAAGCAATGTAGTCTAGCATAGTGGCATATGTTATGAATGAAATATATAGGAAGAAATGGTTGTAGCAGAGTTTAAGTTTCTTTGCTGATGTCACTTCTGTGGTTGAAATACTCAGGTGGTCATGTCGTTCCACGAGTGTGGAGGTAATGTTGGAGATGATGTGTCTATTCCTCTGCCGCATTGGGTAACAGAGATAGGAAGGAGCAATCCAGACATCTACTTCACTGATAGGGCGGGCAGGCGTAATACTGAATGCCTTTCCTGGGGAATTGATAAAGAAAGGGTTCTACAAGGCCGAACGGCAGTGGAGGTATGATCCTTGTAAGTTCAACTTCTCTCATTTAGTTTTATATCATGAACTTGTCTGTTAGTTTGTTACTACTGCTTGTCAAGATAAACTAGGAGTGGAGAAATTAGGAGATTGATTTTGCATCCCGCCTACACATCCACCAATCTATAGTTACCAAGGGTATATGTTTGGTTTGTAATCCCAATTTGCCCCACCAATGTTAGTCATGTCCCATTAATTTGGCTTTTGTTTGGTTGGAAGTCAAAATGGTCATGACTTATGAATTGACAACTTTTGAATGCTTTTTAGCCACTTTTTTCGTCAAAGTTGAGGTGAAGAAAAATATGACCCTAAATTGGCTTGCTAATTTTCCTCCCATACTCTCTATGACATGTAGGCCATAATTTGGTTTGCCAATTTTTGGTTAGCCGACTGTTGATTGATATTTGATTTGTGACTAAATTTTTTTGACGATACCTTGGTCATGACCAAACTTTTGTATAGCTAAGTGGGGCAATAAACCAAATATACGCCAAATTTCTCTTAACATTTTTTAACTGACTACCAAATACTTAAACATGGGAAAATCTTGTTCTATTTTTCAAGACACGTGCCCTTTTACATTTGTCATTGGTAGATTCATGACTCCTTGTAAACCTACTAATTCTCTACTACATGCAATCTTCCTCTCATGCAATTAAGGAAGTGCTTCTATGCTTGATCTACAAAAAGATCTGGAGATTTATCAGCAACCACCTGCTGGCATTTGAAATGGGATTTAGGTGCTCTGGATTTAATTCAGGTTTCAGACTCATCTTAATTTTGTTTTTGAGGGTCTTGAATCGAAACTATGCCATCTGTATATTTACAGTTATGTTTTTGTTATGATGTATATATATGATGAGACTGCTTCTTTTACATGATACAAGTGACAGGCGTCCCTGTCCAAAATGCTGCATTTGTCATTTTCAAGTGAAGATGCATCACATTGTTTTGTGTGCTTATCTGTTTATTTCCCATAAATTAATGTAGGTATACTTTGACTACATGAGAAGCTTTCGAGTAGAATTTGATGAATATTTTGAGGATGGGGTCATTTCAGAAGTTGAAATTGGACTAGGGCCTTGTGGAGAGTTGCGATATCCATCTTATCCAGAAAAACATGGGTGGAAGTACCCTGGCATAGGGGAATTCCAGGTAAAGCTTCATCCTTAATTCTCTTTTATCGTAAGCATGCATTCAGTTTACTGCCCAGTATCTACTTATTGATATATTGTTATTTATTGGTCCTTACTATATGAGCAGTCATTGTGGTTCTTCTGAATTTATCAGTCTGTTCTCTTAAAAAATTATAAGGATTTATTGTGAATATCTTTTGCTCCAGTGCTATGATAGATACTTGCAGAAAAGTTTGAGAAAGGCAGCAGAAGCACGAGGGCATACCATATGGGCAAGAGCACCAGACAATGCAGGCCATTATAATTCTGAACCCAGTTTCACTGGATTTTTTTGTGATGGAGGAGATTATGATAGCTACTATGGTCGATTTTTTCTGAATTGGTACTCCAAAGTGCTGGTGGATCATGCAGACCGTGTACTAATGTTATCTAGGTTGGCTTTTGACGGTTCAAATATTGCTGTGAAGGTCAGTGATACTTAATTCATGGAATATCTCTTTTCAATATTTTGATATTTGTTTTGGAGGTATTTATTACTATTTCTGGAATCTTCTGGAATATGATTATTGTCAGTAATTTCTTGATTTTGTAAGCATCAGATGACACATTGTATTTCATATTTACCCAGTACTTAGAAAGCAAATCAAGTGTCATTACTAGGTTGATCAATTGTGACATTTCCATAGCTCCAAAGTAATAGCACTAAAAAATGTAGTGTGTAACATTCTCATCTGTGAAGACAACCCAGTTAAATGTAGAATTAGCAATCTCTTTTACACTCTGAAGAATCTCATTTTTCTTTCTAGCAGGCTCCTTGCACCTAGCTATTGCTATGGTCCCAAATGGACTTCTTTGCTCCGGTTGTACTGCAAACTTTCTTTTGGCTTCAATATGTTATCATATTAGTAGACCTATTTTCTTTCCTGGTATGGCAGGTATCAGGTGTACACTGGTGGTACAAAACTGCTAGTCATGCTGCTGAATTGACTGCTGGATTTTATAACCCATGCAACCGGGATGGCTATGCTCCAATTGCTGCAGTATTGAAGAAACATGGTGCAGCTTTGAACTTTACATGTGCTGAATTGCGTACTTTGGATCAGCATGAGGAATTCCCTGAGGCCTTTGCAGATCCAGAGGGCCTGGTGTGGCAGGTAAGGAACCTTCTATCATAGTAATATGGTATAAAGATAATCATTCTTGTATTGTTGTCTCAAGACTACGTGTTTAAGTTATATGTTTTGATTTTCACTTAGGAACAGTTCGATCAAGTAATATATTTCTTCTTGCAGACAAACACATCTGATAACAATAAGTAGCTAGGTTGGGAGGTTTTCTCTGAGCCTCTGAGAGTATTATATTCAACTGATTTCTCCCATTTAGTTAAGATGAGCTTGATGGTGTATTAAGCTTTTTCAATAGTCAAGTTTCCCCTTATTTTGTGGAGTAGATGCTAGTGTCAGATTTCTGAAAACTAATCCACATACAAATTATACATTATCATGATAACCACTTCATTGCTACTATAGACTGAGTCAGTGTACTTAGTTCAGGATTTGATATTCCCAGAGGGCCATTGACCTGGCTGGGTAAGGTTTTTACCTTAGCTCCCAGTTCAACTCAGCCAGAAACTTGATAAAAACTGGTTTTCCATGAAAACAAAATGAAACAGTGAGTGCTTTAATCCACTTTAGAGAGTCTCATTTTTCTTTCTGAGATACTAAGCTGTTTATTTTTCTTTGCTCAATTTTAGATCCTGATTACTATTGCCATTAGGAGTGTGCACGGTAGCTGACTGATGACCTGGGCATGCAATTTCATAGCTTTTAAGCATTTGGACCATCTTATGTTGCTGTCCCAGCTTGGCTGCAAAGCTTCAGATGGTGTAGCCATGCAATCAGAAACCCCAACCCATTGACCAACAGAGAGAAAACAACCCAGCTTTAGCAGCTCATCCTTTTATTTGCATACATTTGGCTAAACACAATTAAGCAGCTCATTTTATTATCTTGGATACAATTGACCAAACAAAATCAATTCTACATTCTACGTAATGTGATTTTAAGTTGCTGTATGATTCTTTATTTGTATGTTGAGCTTTGGATCTATCTTCTCGAATCGGAGAGGTTCATAGATCGTATGGTGTTTATCAGCTGGGCATATTGCTATTTTCAGGTGCTAAATGCTGCATGGGATGCTGGCATACTGGTGGCTAGTGAGAATGCTCTACCTTGCTATGATAGAGATGGTTTTAATAACATTTTAGAAAATGCCAAGCCACTGAATGATCCAGATGGACGACATTTACTCGCATTCACCTACCTGAGGCTTAGCAAAGTGCTTTTTGAGAGAGCTAATTTTTTGGAATTTGAGCGCTTTGTTAAGCGGATGCACGGTAAGATTTGCAGATTGCTTACATGATCTAATAGCTGTTGTAGACTTATTTTGCAAGCGAGGGAGATCACTGCAGTATGAAAGGGAAAAAAAAAAAAAAAAGCTTACCGATGTAGACCAGTGTTATGTTGGAAATTGTTGTTGCATACATACACCTGTTTGGCCTAGCTGTGCTTTCTCGGTTCATCACATTTTGATGATTTCCTGTCATGTTCTTTGCAGGTGAAGCAGTTCTTGATCTGCAGGTGTAGATTCAAGTGTATTTCATTTATATGGAGTAATATATACAACTCATTCTAATGGACTTGGCCTTGTCAGGAATATAGTTGACATTTTTTCTCTTCATAGGTATCAACTGATTCTTGTGTTATTGACTAGAACTGGTGACCCATGTGAAAAGCATATTTTCAAATATAGTTATCAAGCGGAATCACTGGGATGTTGTAGTCAAATCGAAGAAAGTGGCCAAACAATTAAATGGAAACCGTATGCACTAGGCAGCTTCGATTTGTCATGTACCTCACATAAATCTTAGTGTTGTCGGCCGTGTAAAGATTTGGGCCTGTGCAGTTTAGACTCGTCAAGTCTCATGCATGTTGATGCGCTTCTCTATTATGGTGGGTGTTTGTCTCCGCAACAATCTGCACAAAGCGCGGATAAATGCAGCTCCTATTCCAATGAGGCTTTCGAGATCCATAAGAACTGAGATGGCCTTTTGTGGTTGGTGTGAACTGGAGGGTGTTCAAAGTTTTCTGTATGTCAATGGAGAGAGATTAATCTAGGTCCTTGTATCTGTATGTGTTAATTGAGCAGTATCATTACAGATCTTTGCTGTAGAAAATACATAATTGTAATCAGAAATGATTTGCATACGAACGTATCAGTTTCTGATTATGAATACTCAACATAGTTTGATGATGAAATGTTTTTCTTGCCTCATTTGTAATTTGCATTTACCCGTTGGTCAGACAAATAAGGGTCTGGGAATGACTAATTATTTACAAATGAACGTACATGCGTGCCGGTGCTTCTCTCAAGCGCTTCAATGCATGTACAAGAGCACGGAAGTGCATCAACTTATGGGCAGAAGAACAAGCAAGCCATCGAAAGGAGCGCACAGGGGGAGTAAAGAGAAAGTGTGTGTACATCTATACAACACAAGCATCATGAGCCAATGACGTTGAACAAAAACAAACATTTACATGATTACATCATTGTCAAGGAGAGAGTGATCTCCGAAGCACCATCTGCCCAGACTCGTCTTTCTCAAACACTCGGTCTATCAAGTCATTCCAACTGATCCGCTGCCTAGCCCGTGCCGACGGAGATGGAAAGCTCTCACTTCTCTCGCTGTAGTCTTCAGTGAACGTGCCATATGTAGAAGGCGACTGTGCGTCAGGAACCGACAGTGTGACAGCTCTGCGAAGCGCCGCCTTGTGCTCCTCCACATGCTCTTTCTGCAGCGTCTCGTTCCGCTCCATCCTTTGCCCCGAAGGCACTTCCGTCATGTTTTCCTTCTCTACCATCAGCTGTTGATGCGCAAAAGAATAAATACCTCATTCATACTATGCATCGAGATATTGAAATTACGCAAAGATACGGAAGCCTAGGTAATTGCACTGTACCCATCTGTCACTGAATTTTGACAAATTCTCACCTTTACCTTAAAAGTGTGCAATTTAGTATCTATGCTTTCTAAATTGCTCATATAAACTAGAACTTAACACTCGCTCGACAATATCAAGGTTGTATTCTAGCTTACATGCACAATTTGAAAAACACAGGCGCTAGTTAAGTTGCAAATTCTATAGTACAGGTAGATACCATGTGATTTTCTCGAAAGTATAAGCACAAGACTTACGTCTAGAGCCTTCTGGGCTTCCCTCTCGATCCAAATAACGGCGTGGTCCATTGTGGCGTTGCAGGAAAGAATTATGTGCTCAAATCTACCATCCACTGGCACAGCTGTTTTGACCACTGGTGGATATCTTCCACACCTGTATGGAATTTATCAATAAAGGTTTTTTACGACAATCTTGGAAGTGCCCAGTAGCAAAACTATAATAATCTGTTAAAAGCAAGAAAAACAGTATTTGCAATTAAACCATAATAGCATGGGCAGAGTTGTGGTTGTAATAGTTGAAGTGCATATTGAAAACTTCAAGTCTTGAATAAATAGTATGACGGCCAAGGTCTCTTAATGCAGTATTTGCAAAATTGCCGTAACTGTTTCCACTGGAATGCATAATAATCAGATGAGGTTGAAAACACATGCTGAAAGACAGCAATAAAACACACACACACACACTTTCTGATGATTCTGACTTTCCTACCGAAGTAATCATTAGCCTATTAGAATTACTATCACAGTGCACAGCAAGATAATCCATCATTTACTGTTATTCTGCAACATCATCACATTTCTGGGGCCTCATTAATTTGCCTGGATTCTAGAACACATAATGAAAAGAATACCTAAACATTTTCCTCTCCACGATGTGGTATATCCGACCTGGTGCATAGAGCCTCCTTGGATCTCTTAACATCACATCTTCAGGTATGCAAGTGTCTCTCAAGCATCTGAAACATAGAAGGCCCGGCAAGCTGTCCAACAAGAGAAGATCATCCAAGTTTAGACTTGCTTGAACCCATGAAGCTGGAAGGAAAGATCATATGAAATATGACCTACTCTATAATTAAAGTATCACTTAGCTAGTACATTAAACATAAATTGAAAATAAAAACCGGATTGACTGTATCAGCTACATTCAAAACTCAAGCAATCATTCTGCAATTGATGAGTTTAGCTTAGCATCTGACATTTGTTGTGATGTCCATGAGATATTAGTTCCATTCTTCATCAGCTTGCCTAAGAGTTGTGTTTTAATATCACTTATTTAACTGCTTGTTACAAGGCAGAGGTCTAGCTCTAATTAAGCAATTATATGTAGGCACACACAACAGCACTTGTTCAAAGATCAGTCAAGTAGACATGGGGTATTCCAATATGCATTATGGGGAAGGTACACAGAATAAAAGATAGAGAAAGTAAACCATGTTTCACGGAGAAAAAAGAAATAGAGCAGAAGGCTTCAATGTGTTAAGGGAAAAGAAAGAGAATAGAGTGCTACAACATATACGAAGATAAAAGGCAGAAAAAAATATCAACAAATTATCTTTTGCAGTAACTGAGAACTAAAAAAGAAAAAGAATATGCAGAATTCTTTGGTTAATCCCTTTGTTTTGTTCAGACTATAACACAAAAAATGTCATGGTAAGATGTCCTCACTGGTTCTTATTCTCCAGAAATACTAAAATGTTGTTTCTTATTTTGGTAGCCTAGAATAAGCAAGAAAAGGTAAGTATCTCAAGAATCACTCGATAAATTGCATTCATGACATGCAAGACCCTAGTTTTCATCTGTCTTGGACAAAATTATGTTTGATTAAAAAGAATGCAAAAGGAATCCTCTCAATAACAATTCGCAACAGAAATCTGTGATCAGACATTAACCACAAAGGCAGTGATGGCAATTTAAGGGGAATTATGAAAGATGAGCTGCTAGAATCATGAAACATCGAATAAGAAAATAAGAAACTAATAAAATAATCCAGAAAATGGCAGCATTGCTGCCAAAGGTTTACCAGAGTATTGACTTGAAAATATCTTCTAGGGGAGTAGCTGTCCTAGGCAAGAAATCATCCTGTCATTGAAACAATTTGTTTCAAACTATTCATACATGACAAATGGAGCATGACATTATTAAAAAAATTATTGCCCTTTGAGGAGTGCAGTATGATCACTTGATCAAAGACACATCTAATCAACTATTTAAAGTCAACAATTAGTAGATGTTAAAAGCAGCAATTCTTACTTGTAGCACAACTGAATTGATAACGTCAGCATATCTGACCGCCAGATTCAGTGACATACACCTAGCAGGCGCCATTGCAAAGCACCGGATCCGATTCCTCTCCACACTGCCAAGCTTGTCCCGGTTCAGCACCACCACCATGGTCAGCATTGCTGCCACACCAGCTCCAAGCGAGTGTCCCGTGAATGTGAGTGTGTAACTCGGATACTTTTCCACCAACTCTTTCAGCACATGGCACTCGGTATCCAAAACACACCCAGCGGCCCTCAACAGACCGTTGTGAACATAACCACCATCAAACTTCCTCTTGCCAAGCCGGTTGTCCAGGAGCAGCGCATAGTCGCTCTCCTTGATCAAATTGAGGCCTCTAAGTGCAAGAACTATATCAGCATGCTCATGGTCAAGGTAAATCAGGTAGGGTGTGACCCGGCCACGGGTGTCACTGTAGTTCTTGCGGCACACCACACACTGTGTATCAATTCCATAGCCACCGGGCGGTGCAAACTGCGGGCAGTCAAGGTCGACCTCGTAGTTGGCCATGATGAGGCGGCACATCCGCGGCACAGGCTCGAACTCCTCGGGAGAGGCGAGGCCCCATGTCTCGCTGTCTCGCTCACCGCTGTGGAGGCAGCGCTTCCACGCCCACCGAGCGCATGCCAGGCAGTACACGCACTCCAGCAGTGGCAGCCCGCACGCCAACGACATGGCGCCAGCCTACCACACCCAGCCCAACTAGCAAGCAGCCATTGCAACTAAGGCTTTCACAGCGGAGTGGCAGCGCTTCCGGGAATTCTGTCGAACAGGTGATGTGCAAGAGGCTAGGACGACCAAAACACACAGACACACCACTTCCGCCTTCCAGAACGAATCAAGTTGGATATCTACTAAAATAAAAGGATTGGATCCAACAAACCGGGACGAATCAAGATTCACCGAGACCGAGAGAAATCCTCTCTCTCGCTCGCTCTCGCGCGAAGAAGAAGAAAAAGAAATGGGAGTATGGTGGGATACGGAATCTGGAAGTAGCCCTGCGAACTGGAATGGAGTAGACGAGGAGTAAAACAAATGGGAGGCCAGCTCAGGCAAAAATAATAATAATTCAGATAGAGCAATATGCCAAAGTGCTTACCTGTGTGCGTGGAAATGGAATTACTAAACAGACCAAGCCGCCACACCACACTTACACCGACCATTAACTATTTCTACCCCAGAAATGCGTGTCCCACGAGTCGTCGTTATGAGCACAGCCTGCTGGCTTGTGATGCGTGTCCATAGTGCCTGTTGGTGGGGCCTACGCAACACTACGATATGTGTTCAACCACTCGTTCAAACTGTTTGTTCGCATACTTCGGCACTGGAGAGAACACCTAAGCTTACTCTGAAACCAACCAACCAACCAACCAGGTGACTGCTGTGACCCATATGTTTTTGTCTGCATTGTCCGGTGCAGATGCAAATGCTCCAACTTTCTTAATGAAAATAGGGTCGGATCTTATGTGATGATCTTCGATGGATAATTTGCTGATCTTTCACCCTACAAAAGTACAAATACTCTTAATATCGAACATCAATCTAACGAAAACCTCTTCAAAATACCACGCAAGCAGAACAATACTTATTACTTTTCTACAAGAGCACAGCCCCAAATCAGTCGGACTACACTACATTACAGCAATCAAACTTTAATTTCCCTTCGAAAGCAAATCGAGTCTTCCTGAATTGCATACAAGGGCGACCTCAGCTTTGACGTGTAGAATATTTTTGAGCTTTCTGGGAACTCCATCCCAGTGTCGGAGGACTCAACTAGTCAAGCCACCTGTGTTGTACTCCTGCGTTTTTCTATTTTTCCCTTTTCCAATTAAAGTCTCATACTTGCAATTTATGTTTCCAAGCAAACAGAGAAATCAAACTACCAAGACAAAACAACATCAGCAATAGTGAGGCCCTCCCATTGTGTATCACAGGAAGAACAGCATAGCAGCCTCAAATCTGCAGCAAGGTAAAGACGAAATGTTTGCGATAATATACAACACAGATATAATAACAGCTGGGAATAACATAGCTCTCGTATCTGCAGAATTTACAGCTTCTCTGTCTGTTCACTGATCGGTTGTACAACAAGGAATGTATAAGAAATGCAGCTCCCAGAGATCTTACAACAAGTAGAACTGCGAATACAGTAGCTCACGGATCTTGTAATAGTCCTCACACAGAGGGCCTTCGATGACAATTTGCTGAGGACCGGTGCTGCCCTGCAAGACAGGATCATATATAAATGTACAAGTCATGCACCATCAAGAAAGACTCCTACATGCACTCATGCAGGCCATCCAATCAAAAAACAATGCTAAAAACTAAGTGCAAACGATAAGTCCATTTATTCTCACAAGATACTGAAACCCCAATTTCTCATGCTCAATATTTGTGCATGATGACATTACTCTTAAATGGATGATAGTTTCGGCAGCAACCTTTTGGCTAGAATCACCAATCTTGCGCAATGTGATGTATTCACCACATCGTAAAGCACCCCCGGCAAATTCAACCTGAAAGGAATTTATTAGAAAGGAATCACCAATCTTGCGCAATGTGATCTATCTGCCGCAACGTAGAAGTTTGAGACTATATCAAGAGGGATTAGTTAGCCCTGCAGTGTGGTATGGTGCCACATGCCCTCCGAGTTCATTTAATTACAGACTTGCTAACTCATCTAGGTAGCTCAACAGTAACATGTCTAAGATATGTGCTCCTAAGAGGTGCCATCTTACTTAGTGCTAAGTTGCTAACACCATAATCTGTACTAAACATGCTATCACCTATTGGCACAAGTTGCCGCCTATGTTCAGTTGATCAAACCTAATTACCTAAACATCACCAAAAGATCCTCACTACCATTTTAAGACAAGTGAAGGGTCACAAGACTCACAGAATGCAATGTCATAAAGTACTATCATAATAGAAAACAGAGGTCCACCTGCAAGCCTTTATTTGCAAGGAATTGCTTAAAATCAGCCAATTTCAGATCACCCACAAGAACTGATTTGTGGGTTGGTGGGGTAGAGGATGGAGGCAGCAAAATAAGTTTCTCATCTGCTTTTCCAACTTCGGCATCTACCCATGCAATTTCATGCTCACCCAACTGCAGAAAATATTAGTGTTACAACTCAGTTGTATTGACAGCTGACACAATAAGCAAGATTTCTGTCAGGTGTGCCTGAGGTTTGATAGTTTCACTTATAAGTTGTAACCTATTCAGAGTAGAAACAAGTCTTCAAATAAAATTGTATTTCATATCTATATATTTTGATGACGAATTTAAAGAGATCATAAGAAATCACTCATATCAGATGTGGGTACATAGAATACACCCTCATCGTGTCAAAGAATCAAAAACCATGATTAATAACATGAATCTGTTTTTTCCATGATTGTAGGCGAGTTAGGGTGTAATCACAGTATTTAAATTTGGATGATTATTGTAGATTTGTAGTGAATTCAGACGAGTTTGGGTGTTCAGAAACTAGACAAATAAAATAAAAGGATGAAAACCATGGTTACCCGCTCAAACCAGCTGGTTACTGGTTGTTACTTGGCAAGTTTTGACACATAGTGTTTTTTGAGCTGATTAACAAACTCAGTTGGTTCAGGATTGGTTGCTGGGAAACGGCTGGGGAACCGTTTGCTGCCTAATGGAAACTAATTCTAAAATAGATTTTGAAAACCTGATCCAGTGCCTGTTTGGCCTTATTTAGCTTAAAATTACAAACCAGCTTAAATTTATAAACCCAATATACCAGTTGGAGAGAGGCTTAAACTTATTTAGAATTTCTAGTTTAAAAAAGATTTCATCTTAAAAGATAAGTCCAAAATTTAAGCCCCCTGTTTAACCCAGATTAAGCTTATTTGAGAAGCTGAAGCACTAATAAGTTACGCCAAACGGATGCTCAAACAACTAAGGTCAGCCATACATTTCAAGCAAGTTTGGGTAATTCTTTTAAAATAATCTCACTTGTAATGGGACATGAAAGAGCAGAACAAGCCACGAAGAGAGCTCTGATCATTAAAACTGCTATCTGCGGTTCATTACAAATTATAGCACGGCATAACGTCAAATATCATTCAGACGCTGTAACAACCAATTGGATAGAAGAGATAATATATGATAAAATTTAGACAGGAAAAACATCTGCCCGTACCTTCTTAGAAAGGACATTGCTCATCAACTTCTCTGAAAGTTGTACCTGGAATTGCATGATGGCAGTAACTACAAAATTAGCAAGTGAAAGAGCAAGGACATATGATAGTTGATAGGTGATACAGATGTCAGGGTCCTGGCTAGAACTAAATAAAGTTCTTGTGTTACTGCCTATGATGGAAAGCATCAGAATGGTCGATGGTAGTTATTCAGTTTTGTTGTGTTGTTCCAGCCATCAGATAAGAACGATCACACCCTATGAAGCACAGACATTTCATCTTGCTAGCGTGTCCGTGTCTGGACATGTATCGGACATGGACACAGCTCGGATACAGCATGGATGCATGTCAGAGAAGTATCCAATAAAAAAAGAATTTATTTTCCGGACACGGAATGGACACACCACGGACACAACATGGACACGGCTGGCCCATGATGCACTCTAGGCCCAATAGGGAAAATCCAATAAGGAATGAATAAGATCTCTAGATGGTCCTTCTGATTTTATTGTTTATTTTAGCCCATCTTGGCTTAATCGTTGTCAGTTCGCTCCTTAGTCTATTTGTATAGGAAATGGTGATATTTTGCTACTGTTTCTATCTATTGCTTTCAATTACTACACATAGCAATCTGTCAATCCATAAGGCTGTTAAGAAATAAGAAATCTTGCAAACTATCAATCCATAAGGCCTGTTAAGAATTAAGAAATCTTACAATCTATCAATGCATAAGGCATTAAATATGTCTTTTTATTTTCAATACATATATATAGCCACGCTCCCGTGCCCTTAGTTTTTGAGAAATACCGTGTCCCTGTGTCTGTCCGTGCAACTTAGATCACACTAGTATCCGAGAATGCCTTTTAAGACTCTTCCTAAGAAATCTAGTGGTGTTCAAAAAGAGTTTCACTGTTAAACATAAGTACCTTGTAAGCGCATAAATCTGATGTTACATCAATGGTTTCTTCTATCTGAGGAGCATAAACATGCAAATCTGAGTTCTTTGCACAATGCATTTTTAAATGCTCAGTAGCTTCCGCTGATCCATGTACTAAAACCTGAAAAAAATGATAAGAGATCCAGTAAGAAATGCAGGTCACTCATACACTAAATCACACCAAAAAAAATCCAAAAACCAACAATGGTCTAAACAAATCTCTGAGGTGGCATGTCTACCTTCCAGAAATGAATCAAAATGTCATACTAGCTTCACATAATCCAACTCTTTGATTTCAAACAACATAAGTGCTAAAGTACATGGGTTTGGAGTGTAGTTTGAACTATCTTGAGCTATAACAAACGATAAACCACATAGCAAAAAGAAGTCCCATATGCTCCATAAAAAAGAGAAATAATAAGCCAAATCTAAAAACTATAGAATCTATACCATGTAAACTAAAAAGAAAACAAAACTTCAAAGCAAAGCCACATACAAGTTTTAGTGGGGCCACATGAGCAATAACTGATTTTACAGAACGCCCATCAGACCGACCTTCAAAGTCCATATAAGCCAATGAGCACTTCACTTGCACCTGCAACATTCTCAATACACATGCACAGATGTTACAACTCAATCTAGCTATCTCCGTGATAACTTACAGTCAACTCAAAGAAGCTGAATATAACTTACAGTCAACTCATTGGAAATAACTTTTGAGGGCGTCAGATCAAGAAGAAGGTGTGCTGAGCCCTCATCAAGCTTACTGTCTAGACCATCTCCAGCACCCTGAAAGAAAGGGCATATGCACCTTACAAGATAAGAATGAATGAAATGAGCACATAGAATGAGTTTAAAGATGGGAAGACAAGCAGCACACTTTTTTAGCGATCAAGTAAAGCTTCTCTTCCATTCTCAAAAAGGAAAACCAGAATAGGATGATATGCTCCAAAGAAATCATAGTCAATATAATTAAACAGAACCATCAGAGCCAGACATGTGACTCAAGCAACTATAAAATGAATGGCTCATCTATAAGTATTTAATAACTATAAAAGAATGGTAAGTGCATAAGCAAACTTACAAGCATCAAAGTATTATCCATATCTTCTTGTTTCATCATATAGTCATCAGGATTGATAACCTCACCAAAGTCATCCCATTCGGCAGTATTTTCGAAGAAAGGAAACATTGGAGCAACACTAGTCGATGGAGGGACAAATCCATCAATGAGAATATCCATATTTTTACCAAAATGCGAACCAGCTGCTGAAAGTGCATCATAGAGAAAAAAGAAGTAACTACATATCACATCAAGTACTAAAGACCTTACAACAAAAAATCAGTTGGAGAAAACTATAACAGATACATAACGATCATCTTGGCTTCTTCAATACAGTGATGACCAACTCAATCAGGTCAAGACAGCATAAATCATACATAAGGGGAATAGACGAATAAGGGCATTCAAAGAGAGGTCTGTACTCTCGAACTGATTGCCAGCAGTTACATTTTATTCTACTATACCATGCAATTGTACAGTAGATTCACAGGAAAATGACCAACAAAGTTCACAAAAAAGTGTAACTGTCTTATACCATTGGATGATTTACGAGATGTGCTTGCATCAATGACCATGGGATCAGAAGCCTTTGCAGTGGATCCATGAGAATCCTTTGGTTCCTCCTCTTTGCTTAGGCTAGCCTTCAGTGCTTCTTCCTTTTTTATCCACTCTTGTTCCTCTTCATAAGCTTTCAGCTCTTCACCAACCAAAGGAATTCGCTTGCTCATAGTGACCTTTACAGCTTTGGGAGGTGGGTCCACTTGAAGCATGCGAGCAAGTGTCCCAAACTAGAATATGATTAATTTTGCAATCAGACAGCAGTAAAATATAGATATATGATGCCAGCATGCTGCCAATAAATGAAAATCATGGAGAAATTCTTACATTAGTTAGAAATATACAAAATCTGGACAAAAGGACAAAAGGACTATGTTTGGTAGGTTTCACAAAAGTTAGATTTCATAACCATTTTAATTCCACAAGTTATAAAAGTTCATTTAGCATTATTAAAACTTCTTTGCTCCATGTGTTCCTTTCAACATAGTAAACCTTTTAGGGCCTACGAAAATTTTCACCAGGGAGGGGGGGTGGGGGGGATCCCACAGAGATTTTGTATTAATTTTTCTAAAATCCTAATCCTGATCTATAAAAATCCCCTAAAAATAGGCTAAAAACTGCCCTTCCAAATAGGCCCTTAAAATAAGTATGGAAGAGGCCCCTAATCATTAGGTTGCAGAACCTCAAGTTCCAAATGTCCATAAAAACTATTCAGTTAGGGTAGTAAACCACTGAAAATATGAAGAATGATGACATGAGTAACCCATCTGGAAAGATTGCAGACATGGATGTACCTGTCCCTTCTCAGTAAAAAGCACTAGATTCTTTGCATCTGATGCCATCTCAACAAATATGTCATGAGAAAATCCAACCTCCAAACTTGCCATGGATGCTAGAACCACCTGCTAAATATTTGTTAACTTTAAGGTCCCAATAGGATGGTATAGAGATATTTTGCTCTAACCTTTGGAGAATCTCCCAATTTCTCAAGCTCATCCTTGTTAATTATCAGTGTGGAATATCTGCAACATAGCACAAGCAACAGCTCAAGTATAGTGAAAATAAAAGTATCATATGAACTTCAACTTAAGAAAGCTCTTCTGGAGATATTGAACATTCTGTTCACTTGACACAAAAAATATGAATTCTCAAGTATAACACAGATTTATCAAAAAAAAAAAAAGAACGATATGTAGTAGCTTTAGTGATTGTATCCTGATCACTGAACAACACAAATAAGAGAAAATATAAGTATGGCTCCACAAAGCACATATATGAGGTAGGAAGAATTTACACTGTCATTTCAATAAAATAATATGCTCATGAACATGTATTCAGAAAAAAAAATAATTTTCAAATCTAGAAAATAACACATAGAGAAGTTTATTATACACAATCGAGTACCAAATGATCAAGTGATGAAGAAGGAAAAATCATGCATACTTTAATAAGAAGGGATTGTCCCTTGTATGCTCAAAAGATTTTGATATTGAATCACTCATCCATTCAAGAAAACTCTTGACATAATCAACCGTACTTGTAGAAACATTTGTCAGAAAGTAGATGGGATAGATCAAATTTCGCTGAGCCCAGTACTGCAACATATTAATACAAAAGTTAGCATCTCTAACAGGAGAAAAGGGAACAAGAATAAGAACATAAAAAATTCACCTGCTCCAATATCAAAAGAAGTTCCAACACTCTACCGGCTGTATCAACAGGCAGTAATACACTACCACCATTTGTTAAAACTCTCACTATTGCCTCTGCATGAAATATGATGCCACTTAAACAAATGGGAAGTTTGGACGTATATGTAAAATAAATGGTAACATAAGTCATCTCTTTGACGTCGTCATAATTTGAACATAGGTCAATGTGCCCAATGGTGAGGAAATATTTCTCCATGTCTAGAATTTGGAAAAAAGAACATGATAAATTGATATACATCTGTATAATGTATTGGAGTTACTTTACAATATAAAAGTATTTTCAATTGATATTTCATCATGAGATAATATAAGTATAAAACAAACAATTTTGGCTACAAGCAGGTAGCTCAATATGGTCAATAATGAAAAAAAAAATATGAGCAAAAAATAGCATACCCTGCCGTCATCACAGTTAGAAATACCACTGGAATTGTAAAAATGTAAAGAAATAAAATAATAACAATAATAATAGCAGGTGCTCTACCAATGAAATCTTGATCCTGCTGTCTTTTGTAGACCTGATTGTTCAAGGCATTGTAAGCATCAGTTATCAAAACAGCCGGTCTTACAAAAGATCCAAGAACAGTACCATTCAAATGCCTGAAAAAGTATTATTATTACAAGTTATTTATGCTAAAGAAAAGACCAAATTTGTACAAGGGTGACACAAGAGAGGAACCAACCTCTCTTTCCGATGGTTAAAGTCAACAGCATACACCACATCCTCTCCATCTTTTGTTATCTTCCATACTGTGCCCCCCAAAAGATGCCCAGCCACATGTGGAGCAATAACAATTCCTTCACCTTCATCTGCCAAGAAATATATTTGAGCAAATGCAAAATGTCATGCTACAATATTGTATATTAGTATGATCTTACTGACCATTGAGATGGTAATTTTGTGAGTATTTCAATCTAACAACATTTTGGAATGCAGCATCAACATCATCCAAAGTAAACAAGTCAAAGTCTGAAACTTGCTGCAAAAGAGACATTTAAATGGTAAAGATCGACCACAGATTATGATAAAACATGGACAAAAATAGCAAGACAAAAATTTGCTCAACAGCACATCAAAAGGGCTGGCAAGACTGCAAGAGAACTATACAGCTTTCTACATTCCGACGTTAACTGAAAACATGTTGTTAGGCAAACATGTTGTTAGGCACAAATTGCTAAAGTTACAGCAATTGAAATTAGGGACACTTACCCGTCTAGATAGATAATGGTCATACATGGTCAAAAGACCAAGTCTATACACAGGCTCTGTCGCATACACTGGTGCAGAGAGTCCAAGATGTTTCATAGCATAGGGCAAAGCCCCTAGATGCATGATGTCAGGATGCGATAACAGAACAGCATCTATCGTTGGTGCAACCCTGAAAGCTTAAAAGAGCTCAGATGAGTACAGGTCAAAATCAATCCACAATTAATTAGGGAAGCAACAAGCATAGTAATGGCAAATATGAGGATTCTGAAAAGAAACATGTAGAAAAGTCCTTCACATTCATTGGGCCGTAAGGTAAATAATTGAACAACAAAGTTATGTTGGCATTTAGAAGTCAATGTTTGCTTGATTGTGAGGCCTGTACCAAACTAATACTACAATAATTCCAAAAATCTTATAGCGTATGCCTCATCCATCGAGGCAATTCACCAAATGCATTTTTTCCCATTTAGTAAGATGGGGGGTAAGGAGAGGCTACTCATTGGTGATTACCAGAATTGTATCAAGGATGCTAGACCATGCATATGAACATAACAGCCTAGAGTTGCCCGATGATACAGTTCTACCAGCTAAGCACACAAAGCAATCATGTCAACAGGTTGCATAACTACATCAAAGACGTGTCCAGCCTCACATGCTTTATATAAACAGCACCAATGTCAGTTGCATAGGAGTGCGCCCTATGCTATGAAACATCTGAGCTCTGTTGACATGATTGCTTTGTGGGGTCACCCACGAACACAGAAGCACACACAGACAAACACATACCCACCCACCAGTGCAAGCCTGCCCGACTGAGAACACACACACACACGGGCTACTCATTGCAGCGCATCAAACCCTGAGATGCGCCAATCACCATCCTTATTCGCGCAGACACAAGTGCACAAGTCACAACCCCACCCACCACCGACCTCATTTCCGCAACCCACGCAATTGAGGCGATTGACCGAGCAGAATAGATGCACAGTAACCCCATCAAAAACAAGGCCAATCTCCCATTCTCGCCCCCACTGAAACAATTCGTCGAACAGGTGGCGCCGAGGCACATCAACCACTCCCATGGGCACACCAGCACCGACGCAACCGAATAAAAACACTCGGAACAGCGAGCGCGAGGGGGGCAATTGGTCGAACAACGTGTGAATGCGGGCTTTACCTGGAAAGCGGGTGGAGGAGGGAGGGGTCGCAGAGGTCGGTCCAGCCGCAGTCGAGGAGGAAGCGGAAGCCGTCCACGGCGAGGAGGTAGCAGAGGGGTCCCTCCCCGTACGCGCCGCTCAGCGGCGTCACCTGCACCGACGTCCCCATCTCACCCTTTCGCCGGCGGCGAGCGGATCTTCCTGAGGAACTACGAATGGGTTTAAAGTCTTAAGCCTAAACCGCGAGCTCTTTGTCTCGTCCATGCAACTGGACTGGGCGTAAGTCAGGGTAACTGGGCTGGGCCCGAACAATGCAATTTGGCCCATATATCCCGAGTCAGCCCGTTTATTTACTTGTATAAGATATGACTTACTGTGATTAATAGCTTTGGTCGGCGCCATCTCTGCCTCCGGTGAGCCCCTCGCCGCCGGTGATCGCCGAAGCATCGGAAACTTGCTCACGGAGTAAGACGCCATCTCTTTTTGGGTTGAAGTATTTCTATTGCTTGCTAGTTGAATCTAAACAAAACCCTAACCCCCTCGATCTTTTGGAACAGTTGCTTCCGATGGACGCCACAGCCTCCCCGGGAAGCGGGGAGCCGACGGCCAACGGGGATAAGCCCGAGGCGCAGTTCGATCCCAGCCGAAGTAAGCAACTCTAATCTCAACTGCTTTGCTTGATTAATTTTAACTGCTGCTTCTATATATGCTTGGTGAATGCTTGTGTTGTAGGTTGGTGTTTGGTTTAATCCGTAGGAAATATGTATAACATGTTGGCAAGTAGCAACTAATGATCTAGTTAGAGATGATTTGAAGAGCTTAAGAATTAGATAGATGTGCAGATCATGATTTCTTTAGGTTGGGTACCGATGCAATCTTGAATTGGCTGTATATGGGTCGTCATGCATGAAGGAAACTGATAATTCACCCGAGACATATGCTGATTGGTAATGATGAAACAGGATGAATTGACTCCCAGTTCAGGGATCCTCAAATGCCTGTTAACAGGCAAATAACTTGTGCACATAGATATAAATGAAACTTCATAGTATAGATATGTAATTTAGAGTTCTGAGGAACTTCGTTATGACCTCTGAAAATATGCAATTAATGTGTTCACTCTCCGAATCATGCTTCTTAACTCATGATATCATGGATCCTAGTGTTGAATTGCAGTTTGTGTAGTATGGTTTTGAAAGAGCATGTGTTAAATCACAGATTCTTAAAGAACAACAAGCAGTTTGGCAAGAGATTAAAGTATGAGGATTGGGTGCTATTTTCTGCATATGAATTTCTTTTTTTGTGAAGAGACTTTATATAATATTATAATGTAATATCAGTCCGTGACTGATACTACACCTATCCTATGTGTTTGCACTTGATGTTTCCTGGCTATGGTGTTCACTCAGATTCCCCAAGTGTTGACAGCTTAATAGATCCAGCATAGATGGTACACTTGCATATAATTCAGGAAATATCACATCACCTTTATTTTCTCGTGATACCAAGTTAAGTTATCTGGGTTGTTAAATATGTTTCCTAGACCATACTGTACTGTCTAGGATGGCACTTTAGGATGTTTTCAAACTGAATGCTCACTTTCATTGTTTGGAATTCCACTGCAAAGTTTTTATTTACTGAATATTGCTAAAAAAAATATGATTTTGGCATATGTTGTGCATTCTGAAACAAAATCTCTCATTGTTTTGAAGTGATTGGGATAATTAAAAGGAAGGCCTTGATTAAAGAACTCGCTGCTGCTTACCATGCTGAATGTATTGCCTGCTGTAAAGAACTTCTCCAGCTTCAAAGAAAGTGGGAGGAGGTTTGTATTCATTGCTATCAAAGCTCTTGAGATTTCACATTTCTTCGGACTCATGTATCTGCATTTCTGGCACCCTTTCTTTTTTGGGACAATGGAGTATTCTTCTGCATCTGTAATTATTAGCGTCAGTTATTTACTTGTAGTGTTGGAGAAATTTCAGTGTCAGAGAAACTTGCTTTGGCTTTTCAGTTTTTTTCATTTTTTTTGGCGCAACTTGTTTCAGTAGAGGGTAATGCCCTTTTGACGCCTAGATTGTGAACTGAGAAATGCAAGTCTCTGTATAGATTCTGTTGTGCACGATACTGCAAGGCTGCAAATTTTGGTTGAACAGCTGCTATAACAGTAGAGTTCAGCATTCATTTCTGCATTTTGATCTTGCACTATATTGTTGGTTTTTTTTTTTACCATTTCACAGAGGTTCTCTAAAGTGGAAAATGACTTTTCTATTGCCTCATTTGCTGATTCCATGCATTCATCAATATATGCTCGCGAGTTCCCTTGTTTTGTCTTTATCAATAGGGTTATTAGGGTTATTCAGCATTTTCTTGTTGTCATCAATAGGGTTATTCAGCATCAGTTTCGTCCATATCACTTGGCGGCCAGCTCCCATAACATGGTTTTTACGTTTTTACCAGCTTCCACATCAAGTTCTCTAAGAAATATTTTTGGTGTGTAACTGTGCCTAGATCCATAGTGGAATTCCTTTTCATTGACTCTCCTGAAAATATGTTTTCCACATGAGGCATCTCTAGTGATATGCTTTTTCTCCATCTGGTTTGCAGGAGCAATATGTTGAACAAAAGTTGCCTGAAGAACCCAGAATGTCGATGATGAAATCTTCTAAACGTCGGAAGAAGGGGTTGTAGGAGTTCCCTTTCTTTTAGAAACAGCCTAATGCTTCGTTCTTTACTTGACTTGTTGCTGCAAGAATTGTATTGACAAATTAGCTCAGATTTATGCTGCAACTAAACTTTTCATTTCTGAGGTGAGAGTTGTGACTGGCTTCCCAAAAAAAAAAAAAACCAAAAAAAAAAAGGTGTGAGTTGTGACACATGTATATGAAAACTTTCTAAATTCTAATAAATACTCTAGATTTTATTTTATATTGTGGTTAAATCAATGTTGAATGTCTTCTATATTATGTCTGCATAAGAGATTTCTGTGGTTTATGATGTATGAGCTAACGAGCGAGCACGGGCATGTAGTGCCCAAAAAGTGAAAGCAAGGTGGCAGTAGTTTTGTTACTGGTGCAAATTGAAGAGCCTTATACACTTTAGACTCATTTTGTGTATTAATTGCATATATGATATATCTGCCATTGTTCGACCTGCATTTGTCGCCTATCTTACCATAACAGATTTCTCTGTCGTGGTGTGTGAGTGAGCACAGGCATGTAGTGCTAATATTGCACTGAGCCGCTGCCTGTGTGTCTCATATGTGCAAAGCCTTAACAAGTCCTTGTATGATCATCCAACCTTCAGATCAGTCTCATCATCTAGAGGTCACCGGTTTGAACCTTGAATCATACATGTTTCAATGCATTAGAACTTAACATCCTGTGTTAGATTTTTTTTTTTTATTATTTTCTGAAAGGAATCCTGTGTCAGATATTGAATTGCACAAAACTCCCCCTGAAACTGTTTCTTGGACTGTTATTTGTTTGTTATTGCTGCAAGGCGCTGTGTACTTGCATGCATCATTCGTATGAAAAAATGTTTCTAGTCTGAATTTTTGTTTCGATTTTATTTTTGAGTCTCTTTTACGCTCACTATCAGAGGCGTCCGAACAAACATTTTCAATTCAAAGCCCATATTAAAACAAAGGTGCAGGTCATCAAACATTCACTCAAGAAAAAAAA
Organism: Pharus latifolius; assembly: GCA_019359835.1. Lineage (NCBI taxonomy): Eukaryota > Viridiplantae > Streptophyta > Magnoliopsida > Poales > Poaceae > Pharus > Pharus latifolius. Next base: position 59,165,279 of record CM033327.1, read on the forward strand.
AAAAATCGTCCCGAAAAGCTTCACCTTATTCCCCAGCTAATCTAAGCAAAACATCCAACTAGAACACTTAAGCAAAGACCCACTGCACTGAAGCATATCATCAAACACCTCGCATGCGTGCACTTCTTGGCGGCCAATTTAGTCGCTTCCGCAGACCTTCCTGAGCCCCCTTGCCGCCGTCGCATCAATCGAGTACTGCAAACCGTAACGTGAGCGGGCGCGTACATCACACTACAGGTGTTAGAGAGAGGAAGAGGGTGTGAAGGGGAGCGGACCTTGGAGAGGACCCAGGTGGAGTGGGCGTAGGCGCGGCGGAGGAGCCCCGCGAGGTCGTCACCGGCGGAGAGGTCGCGGTAGTTGACAAAGTTCTCGCGGGCGTACTTGGCGTAGTACGGCCGCGCCTCCGCCGGCAGCCGCCGCACCAGCCGCAGCACCTCCCGGTACGCCCTCAGCCCCGCGTTCGCCATTGCTCTCGTTTTGTTTCCGAGCTGCACACCAGAGACCTTCTCTTTGATGCGTACGGAATCGAAGTGTGAGACACTGCCGAGTGGGTCCCACCTGGCAGTGGCACTGGTATGTGTCCGCGAACCCCCATCTTAACTGCCTGTGGCCGTCAGTCCGCCACACACCCCCGCCTCCTGTTCCGTTCCGTCGCAGAACGCGTCCCGGCGGTGCTCGACGGCGTGGGCCTCTCGGACGATGACCTCCGAAAGCCGCAGGTCGGCATCTCCTCCGTCTGGTACGACGGCAACATGCACCTGCTCCGCCTCGCCGTCTCGCCGAGGCACCCGCCACGGCGTCCGGGGCGCCGGCATGGAGGCGTTCCGCTTCGAGACCGTCGGGGTCACCAACGCCATCTCCATGGCACGCGGGGCATTTTATGCAGCCTCCAGTCCCGTGACCCTATCGCCGAGAGCAGAACAGCACTACGACGGCAATATCAGCATCCCCGGTTGCGATAAAAATGTGAGCTTTTGCTTGTGAACTGTATCAAAAATGTGTGAAACTTCATAGTTTTCCTAAAATTATGATCTTTCTTCCGCATTGCATGGTTGTTTGATCTCCAGGTAGTTAAAAGCTGGGAATTTTAGTTCAATTGATTACTGGATGCAGTAAAGTGGAATGCTTAACATGAGCAAGAAACTGCATTGAAGCTCGTGGGGCAATTATGTAGACTGAAGTCTTAGTTGCACATTCAAATGTAATAGCCCTTTGCTTAAAAATGCAAAGTATGGCAATAAAATGGCTTAATCAACCAGGTATCATGATTATGGTGGAACTATTGAAGTAATGTGCTCTTGTTATATTTGTTTTGAAAAGGATTCTTAACAATTTGAGAAAGTATTTACACATGGAAGCAGGAAAATTTCTGTAGTGTCATTAAACACATTAAAGATCAATTACTTTTGCGCCCATACTGCCAACATCACTTTGTTCTTTATGTTTAAACTTTCCAGGTGACCTCCACAAGAGTAGTGTGGATGTCAAGCAGTTGTCTTGCTTCCATTGATGTGATCATCTTTTTATTCTTGAATTTTCATTGTAGGAGTGTTGCCTGTTTACCGATGATAGATTTTCAGGGGGATCACATGGATTTATTGTTGGCCGCATATGCCCTGAAGCACAGGTTCTGCATTATGTACTACTGACAACAAAGGGATATAATATGTGTCAATATTCATGTCATTTGGTCAACACTCAGATATTCGGGTAATACAAGTCTCTGTATCTGCAGCTGTATCATCTTTTAATCAATCAGTGAATTTTCTTGGACATGTCTAGAAATCAGTGAATTGTTAATCCCAGAATTGGATTATTGGGCGTTGATCTCAAATTTTCTTCGGTATGTAGGAATAAAACAAACTGTAACACATAATGACAAGATTCAACTGCAAAGTGCAAAATGGCTGCATAAAAAAAATTACAATAACTCAACTTTGCTTTTTAAGTTTTACCGCAACAGCAGCTAGTAGTTTGGCAGAGTCAGAGAGCCATCTTATTCGGAGAAAGCAAAAGTGAAAAGAAAAGAAAAATGATAAAAATAAAGAAGCGAGGATAGCAGCAGCCAGCAACTCAGATGAGATGAGATAAATCTCATTTTAACCATTCACAATTTCATTGCTGCTGCCGCTGCTTCTTGGGATTGAGCATGGGCTTGTTGTCGAGGGAGCAGGAGGAGCGGAAGGCGTCGATGTGGGACTGGCACTTGACGCGATCCCCCTTGTTCTCCTCCAGACACCTCTTAAGCGCCTCCACGTCGCACGCCGACGCCACCTTCTTCTTCTCGTCCTCCTTCGCCACCCCTCCTCCACTGCCTATCCCGGCCATCAAGCCACCAAGCCACTGAGATCTCTAGCTAGGAAATTCTGGAGAATTGAGTGTGGAAATCTAAGGGATATAGAAAGACAGTATAGAAGGAGGAGAAGAGTTTGCTACTGACAACCTGACCCCACCCTGACGCGCTGGACCCTGAAACAGCTGTCATACTAAACTCTAACCATCCATAGCCTCACGAAACAACGTCAAGCGCATTACTTGCTATTATCTAGAGTTGTCGATCGGGTCTGCTGTCGGCCGTGACGGCCGCCCGGACCGGGCCGAAACACGATTGCATACACGGCATGACTCGACACGGTAGTTGATAGGTTGGACAGTGTTAGACCATAAATTTGAGCCCGACGGGCAGTACAGCACGGCACGAAAACTCATGGATGAGTGGGTTGTCCCAAGACATGACACAGTGGTACGACACATTTTCAAAAAAAGTTTTCAAATTTTATATAGTTTTTCTTATTTATTTTCAAGTTGTATATATTTTTTAAGGTTTCAGAAATCGTTAATCGTTAGTCGGTCGGCCAGCAGGGGACTAGAGATTAATTGGAATTAATCGGTGGACACTGGACATTTATCGGCAAACTTGAATAGTAATCCATAAGAAATTAGAGCACGGTAGTAAGCATGAAGCATCAAACATCAAGCATGATAATAATTAAATCAAGATAGCAAATATCAATCTTTATCCTCTTGCCCATAATCCTTGGTTAGAACCACTTCATCTTGGTCCAATTCAAACTCAACATCCTCATCATTGCCCTCCTCTTCGGATTCGAAATCGGACTTGAAATCATCTTCGTGAAGTTCTCTCACTCTTGTGCTCCTACGGGGTCGCACGGCTTCATTTGCCCCACTTGTTTCGTCAATAAGCCTCCACGAAAGCCCCGTTTCGGGCTCAACATCATCGTCATCTCCTTCAATTATCCACTCTTGAGCATTACTGGTATTGCTAGCTAGAAGAACATTGATATTTTTCGTCTTGCTTCTCTGTTTTTTGCTAAACAATCTTACATTGAATTGAACATAGATAAGATTGCTTGCACGTTGAGCATCTAGCATATTTCTTCTCTTAGTATGCACCTACATTACATGTTGCAAAGTGAATTAAATTATATAACATTGACCGATTAATGGGCCGATTTTGACCGACTAATCGGTTTGATCGATTAATGAGCTGAATTGAGCATAATCCAATCGGCAGCTTGGCGACTGTCGATTAATCGCCGATTTTTGCCGATTTTTAGAACACTGATATTTTTGCAAAGTACAAATATTGTTTTCAAATTATCTATATTTTTTCCATCACTATTATTCTTCAGATCATTTTTGTACATATTTTCAGATTTTTCTCAAATTTTATAATTTTTTCCTATTTATTTTCAAAAATTCAATTTTTTCAAATTTATTATTTTTTATTTTTCCATGTCGTGCTCGAGCCAACCCAGCCTGTGGGCTGATGGGCCGTGTTGTGCCCTCTTCGCACACTAATGGGTCGGCTCGGTACGGCACACCGGCCAAGCGTGTCATGCCGGCACAACATGATGAGGACATCATTTTTTCGAATACACGCACCAACCATAATTCTCCGCTTGTTACACAAGGACCAATAACGCGTAGCAAAGCCCGATTGTTGCATTGCCAGGTGAACTTGTTCCTAAGTTTATATATATATGGTTTTGAGAATGATTTACTACCTAATAGTGATAATATTGTGCTTAGGAACCATGGAGAGGACCAGCATGGAGCCCAAGTCGAATTGGAGTCTGGGATGGATTCGAGTTGGTCTTGTTCGGCCATCCAGGAGCAGCCTTCCTTCAAACGACCATAACTCCCTCATACGAAGTCCGATTGGGACGTTCTTATAGTCCACGGAGAAGCCCACGATGAGATCTTTCCAATGGATCTAGCCCCACGTCCAAATTCCTTCTGTATCGCCGGCAATTGACAAAACAAGTTTCGACCAGATTCTGATTGGGCCTAGTCGGTGCTGCGTCACATTTTTGGTTGGGTCAAGGCCCATGTATCGAGTTAGAGTCCGAGTAGAGAAAGAGTCCATGTCGGTTTCAGGTTTCCTTACTTGGCCACCGACCTCTTTTGCCTCCTCTATATAATCTGGCCGAACCATTAGGGTTCTGCGGGTTTTGTTTAGTCATAGTCTTTCCTTCGTGAAGCTATTGAGATATTTTTCTTGGTCGGCTAGATCAACATCAATATCTGTATTTGAAACCCCAACTCTTCATCGTAATTCAACCTATATTTGCAATTTCAGATTGCTTGTTTATCTTGTTCTTGCTTGTTGTTCGATTGCTTGCAGGGATAGATCTTCGTGATCAGGTCGATCGTGCTTCTAGTTCGGTCGATAACAACCCGAAGTTGGTTCAGCGATTTCTAGGACGTATCAGTCGTGTACGGTTGGTAGCCGGATCGTGAGAATCGTCTTCACAAATCGATAGTTGATGTTCTCATCGAAAGATCAGACCGCCCGCGTCACATCACAACACGCTTCAGCTCATCGGCTTGACAAGCTCGTGCCAAGTCGGCACGGTATGGTCCATTTGACACCTCTACTATTATCACTGCTCTCTCATCTCTCTATCTCCGAGACTCGAACACTTAGGCTTCTTGAAGCTTTCCCCTTTAAACTATCTTCTCTCATCTCTCGTCGACGACCACCAAGCCCACACCTCACTTTGATCTCAAAATCCAAAACCCTAATCCAATCAGGAAGTCATGGAAGGCACTGCCGACATCGGCAACCTTTCTAGTGAGCAGCGATGTCGGCAAAAAAATTTGCCGACACTTAAGCAAAAGCAAATCAATGATTGTGGGATATTTGCAATGAAATACTTTGAAAACTGGAATGGAGCCCAACTGTCACTAGAAATCATTCTGTAGGTTTTTCATTTGATATCTTTTGCTACATAATTTTTCTTGGTGCGTATATTTTTCTAAATGTAGAAAGCTAAATATAAATTTTGGGGAATGCTAGATAATGGTATATTGTTTTTTTTTATTCTAACAAGATAGGAAGTCGCCAGTGGTGGTGCGATGGTAACGACAGTGGCGGCAAGGCAGCGGGTTCACACTAAGACACCTCTAATAGGCATGAGGATTCCATTAAATCAAATAGAGTTCATTAGCTCTTGACCTTAGATCCCGAGAGATAAGTTAATCAATGGTAACACCGCCGACTGGGGGTGGAGGCGGTTAAGCCCATGGTAGAGGATGCCAACAAGGTGGAGATGGAGGCAATGGGGCGGCAGGCCAGTGAGGCTCCGATGGTAGTGGTGGCAACAATGAATGTGGTGGGGAAGGGGTGAGGGGCTCACTAGGAGGGGTGCATGTGTTTGTGTGGATGATGCGGCAGCATGTGAGTGGATGGGTGGGAACTCTATTGCCTATTAGAGGTAGGAATTGTGGGAGTCGTTGGATTCTATCCAATGATTTTGAGATGTGCCATTCAGGTGAGATGAAACAGGACGCCGTCCCATTGTGACTTACTGAGCTGAATATATGTATAGAGTATGCACTCAATTGACAAATGATTTGAAAAAACTGCCTGTGGTGGTGAAGAACTCATTTTTGACTGGACATTCCGTCCTTAAGCATAGTATAATGCTAGTGTAGTCAGTTAGATTTGACTTGAAGTCATCATCCTTTGTGTATATGGTGAGGTAGCAAGTTACTTTCGCAAGTTGGCATTTTCCAAAATTGTCCATCTTATGTGTTAATGTTGTGTCGACTCTGTTTGATTTAATGGTGAATTATGTAGTGTTTGTTGCATTGAAGATGAAGATATTGTGGAAGTGTTATTATACCAATTGTTGTATGAATGCTTGTTTGTTTTAGAACTATACAATTTGTGGATCATCACTCGCTCAGATCGTTGTTTTTTCTGCTAACACAGTTTATATAATTAAAGTTTATATATCAAGATTTTTTGGACAAGTGTGAAATATGTTGTTTAATGAGAATTAATTTGGTGTTGTCGAAAAAATAATAAATATGACCAAATTATGTTAAGTGAATTAAATGTATTAGAAAACAATTGTTGGGAGTTTACAACGTGCAAGTATGATTTATTAAAGGTGAAATCGTGTTAGATCACAGTGTTATCAGTTACAATTTAGTTGATATACATTTTTTTTTGTCATGTAGCAATTTACAACGATTCCATACAGCAAACATATTACCTACTATTTACTTCTTATGCTAACATATGCTACTTGTTACACTGTGCATGTGTTCCATTGCATGTCCGAGAGTTGTGTCTAAATTGACCACACGTGATGCACTTTATTTGTTTCTTTGGTGTAGGAGCAAGTCCGATAGACTCCTCATATCTTTTTTTCTTGTCTCCTTCTATCCTTGGTTATCTCAAGTTTGCATACTCATGGTATCTTTTGATATCTGTGTTTCATCTAAATAATCAGTGCCCTTTGTGTTCAATACCAACTCAATGCGCTGGAATTCTTTCATCACCTTGTTAAAAACATCATCTAAAATAGCACCTTCTCTAATCAGTATTTTTTTTGCATTCTCCATGAGTATCATGTGTTGATATGTATCTGTCATATTGTTGTTAAATATCCATCCAAACTTGTCTCAATCCTAGTTGATATTGTCCATCTTTCAAGAATATATTTTTGTGAGATAAGACTCACTTCTAGATGTGAGAATACTTTAATGATGTGCGTGTAGAACATCCCTACAAGTACATTAGCAAATTAAGTTAGGTTCTAACAAATAGCAAGTTTTACTAAATATTGTGGTAATTTTTATAATATTGTAGAAAAATACATGTATGCTTCCAAGTTTTGCATTCACAGTTTATTACATTAGCTGTGATTATAAAATGGTGTTGTGCCCAAGCTAACCTGCAGCTAAAACCAAGTACGTATTAATCCACAAAATTAAACCCAAACTTTCTAATTCATCTAGGATTGATATCTTTTGACCTATAATTTTGATTGACGATTTATTTGAACCTTATAATTGTGACTCTGATTGAATTGTATTAAAAATTTTGATTCTTCTAGCATCGATATCTTTTAATTTATAACTCTGATTGACGACCTTTTAAATTATTGGAATTGTGAATCCAAAACGATTAGATCAACACAAATAGATCATAAATTGAACTTATATATTTCAAGATATAACAAGATATGATTTATTGTGATATATAATTTCGGTTGATGATTTGTTTATGTCAATCTAATTGTTTTGGTCTCACAATTTCATTAGTTCAAACAAATAATAATCAAAATTATAGTTCAAAAAATATCGATGCCGGAAGAATCAAAATTTTGATGTATTATAGGAAATTGAGCTATTGTGGAGTGCTTATTGCGGCTCTGAGCTACGACAAAAGTGAGCTAGCTGGCTTGCTAGCTGATAACCGCGACAAGCGTGTTTCACCCACTTGCAGTGCGACAAGTGGCTTGTCACAAATCCAAGTCACAATATACTGATGTAGCAGGTCAAAAATATAAAAAGACAACTGTGGATTATTTCGTAATTTTTTTGTGAGTTATTTCAAAAAATTCTATAATCATGTATCACTTAAAAATACACTCTTTAATAAAATACTACTCAAACAGTTTCGTTTAATAAAATATCACCAGAACATCTCTTCCTTAGCGAAAATACACTTCTGTCAAGCATGGCTTGCTTTTTCAATTATTTTTGAATTAAAAAATTTCAAAATACCAACTTCGTCTCATGATTTGGCCAACGCTTGCGGCAGTCGACACCGGACATCACATGCCATCGCCGACGACTACAAAAATGTCCAAGAAACAAGAACGGAAAGAAACTAAAAAATAGTAAGAACACGACAGAATTGGATTCGGGGGATAATTATGAGATCATATAAAACCAATAGGGGAAGACACTAGAGAAGGAGTGGATGAAGCAGGACTGACGCAGCTGTGTGGCGATCTTCATAAAGCTTAAGATTTTATCGTGCCGTCGTTCACAGTGAGACCATGGCATCCAAGAACAAGCTTCTCCAGGAGGGCAGAGAAACTAGATCTTTCGACCTGCGTTTCAATTGCAACACTCAGATCTAGCAACTAGTGCAAGAATCACAGTGAGATTTGCTCATTATGGGAGGTTCTTGGATGGTGAATTTGGGCAAAATTCGAGCGAACCAAAGCATGAGGTGGGGAATTGGGATATACAATTTGTACGGGAGGATCCAATCTAGCAAGAAACAACAGAATTGGGATGAAATGTTAGCTAATCGAGGCGAAATTTGCAGGAGAAAAAATTGAAAAGAGCAAAGCTTGTAGTTTTGTCGGAGAGGAGCAATGGGAGCTAACCAAAATGAGAGGGGGAAGGAGGAAGGGATCAGACAGGGCAAAAGCATCCAAAGTTACTTCCATAATCTGATAATAGGATTTTCACTAACAGTGGGATGTTTCAGTGGCATTTTACTAAATGAAACTGTTTGAATGATATTTTGTTAAAAAATGTATATTTGAGTGGTATAAAACTAAATTTTTTTTGTGTGTGTATATATATACACATATGCATATATGTATACATACATACATATATATGTAAATTTAGTGTCTAATTTATACCTAGGTATAAACTAATTTTTATTCATCACATCCATCGTTGGATAGGTCCATCCCAACTTAATCCAAAAACAACCACCAAATAATAACTTACCAACAAAACAACATTAAAAAATCATTACATCCAATCCCACAATATATTGACATCATTTCATCTTCATCAACCGTCTTCAACCTGGCATTGGCCCACCTCCCTCTTGATACCATGCCTCTAAAAAATTTACTATATTTTAATATATAGTTGTTACACATGAACAAAGTTATAAATTAGTCTAACAATTTAGATATTTTAGTGTTATCTTTTTTTTCTGTAATTATGTTATCTTTCATAAAATCATCATTTTTCACAAAGTTGCTATACTTTATTTGTGGTGTTGAAGTTCGTTTTTTATATTGCACATCATTTATGTCATGTAATAGATACCTCTATTTGTCGAAAAGTTGTTATAAAATATTTACATAACTAATTAATCCAAATTGAAAACAAAAATACTATTGTCGTGGTATTACGAATCCCCACAGCAGTTTTTTGGATGTGCATAACACGTGTACAGCGACGCGAGTTGACCGTGTGACGGTCGGTCACCTCCTGTCGGGTAATCACAGAGTTTGATACAAAGAGTTTATACAGGTTCGAGTCCTGGTGGGAACCCTAGTCCTATCGGCACACCCCGGACGTAAATCTCGGCGGAGGTTCTCTCGCGAGAAGAGATCTCTAGGGGAGTACTTATTGCTTTGAGTGTGTTAAATGAATTGAGTTGTCACATTCAAAAGGGATACAAATGGGGTAATATAGGCCCCAAAACTGCCAAAAGACAAAAAAAAAAAAAAAACCCTAGTCGAGACCGTCGGATCAAGAGGCATCATCGCCCTTTAATAGAGTGAATAACTTGGATGCTTGACAAGTGTCGTCGCTAGTTCCTGAGGCACCCTTGACATCACTAGTTCCCGGACGCCCGTGGCTATCAACAGGGAGCCGTCGGGGTCATCGTGGACGGCCACGATCTCAATAACCCGAGGGCCAAAAGGTCCGTGACTCTCGACGGGGGCCATCGAGGTCTCCATGCTTGGCTATGGGACCCAGCGACTTGGGGTAAGAGGGCCAGTAGCTCCTAACGAGAACCTTTCCCGGGCCATCGATAACGGACTCGGTACAAACCCGGAGACTATCGAAGGATCCGAGGCAACCCCTCGTGACACTACCGAAGCTTCCCGACCAAGCGACCAAGGCGGCTCTCTTGGACTTCTCCCGGTATCATCAGTTCGGGCCTCCTAGTCACCGGATATTTCCCCCAACAACCATAAAATTTGTTTAGTTAAAACTCAAAGAGATTATCCGGCATATAAACAATATAGTTGTTATATCTTCAAAAAAGATGATGCATAATCTAATTTGTTATTCTCTAGTGTATAACATGAACATCAAATCTTATAAAAAAGATACCAAAAATTTTTTCTATTTCTAACACAAAATGTATTATTACTGTCGTGCACCACTCTAACACACATCGTTCATGCACTACTCTAACAACACAAAATGTGTTAGAAATTTTATTTCTAACATAAAATGTATTATTTATCGTCATGCACCACTCTAACAACACGTGACTCATGTTAGAAACAAAAAGATTAATATGCAGATATTTCGTCGTACTCCACGTCCGATCTTACTGCAAATCTGAAGTAAATTTACTATAAACTGGTATCAATTTATTACAAGCAAAATTAGAACTTTGACAACAACTCAGGCTCAAGAATCAAATCTTTAAAAAAAAAACTCTTAATCTATTACTAGAAGCACTTTTATTGGTTTGCTTGTTGTTATCTAAACTTCTTTATGGCGCCTTAGAAATAAAAAGAAATATACCATGACTAATTAGAAATCTCGTAATAACAATAATTTCAAACATGTTACAATTTAAATATATGTTTGCGATTCATTATAGGTTATTGGTCAATTTTTTAAGACTGGTTGGATGGTCATGCATCGCATTAAATTTAAACTAAAACATCTTCTTGCATCTTTCTCCCCTATACGATGTTAAGGTCTAATTTACAAAAAAGAAATGAAGGTGAGGCCGAAAGATTAGATCATGTGAATATAAGATGCCTATGCTCAAAGTCGACAAGAGAATTGGTTGCTTAGGTGTCACCGAAGAATATTGTGACCCAAGCAAACATATTGGTGCCACTTGAATCCTTTGAAATTAGTTGACGGAAATTTGGATGACAGAGAGCTGGACGGGTGAGAATTTCGAATGCGTGGACCTGAGGAATGCATTCTCTTGCATATATGATGGGGAGGTTTAGAGCGCATTTGTAATGGCTACGACCCAAAGTCAGCAAAAGACGCGGTTACTTGAGCGAAGCACACACTGCTCTCTTGTACACCCAATCAGACAATTGCCATGGGCCGTCCAATCTCTGATGCAACAACATCCTTCCCAATCTCGGTCCTTCATTCACTTTGATCCAACTACCAGCTTTGACGGTTGACCCACGCACAGCAAGGCCGCAAGTCTTCGCTTTTATAACTTGTCATTTTTGTCCAAGACGACCACTGGATCGTTTCAAATTAAAGCTGCAAGCCGAAGAGAGTCGAATCAATGACCAAAGCCAAGTATATTCCAAGCTCCCAGCTATGCAAGAAATATATCACAATATTGTACTGGTGATTGACTCAGAATTCGATAAGAGAATTACACAAGGGTGCACACCAAGAAAGTTCCCCCCCCCCCCCCCCCCCCCCCCCCCCCCAAGTTATTAATGTCTTCTCCCAAAGATATTATTTTACAACATCATTTTCGCTACAAAAGAACCCACACACCTGGAGTTGATGCCTTCTTCCTTTTAGTTTTTGTCACAAACAATGACTCCCATACTCCAAACAAGAAGCTTCTCAAGATAATGACGATAAATCCAAGCCATACTCTGAGAAAACATGGACCTCAGATAGATGCATAGGTTTTTGTTTGTTCCTTCTTGCCTTTTAGTCTCTCCAACAGCAAGAATATACTGCTATTATTAGGGTAACAGATTATCTTATCTTGCTCATTTGTACTCCTTTATTAAAAGAGTTTGCTTCTTTGCTTGTACTTTGCTTATATAGTTCGTTGCACATGGCTATGGTCAGCGCCCGCCGTCCTCTCCATTCACTGTCTTCGTCGTCGCCGTCACCGTCGTCATTGCAGTCATCCCCTCAGGCCGACGTCGAGAGGATGTTGCTTCGTATGGGGAGCGAGCGGTCAACGGGGACTAGCAGGACCAGCAGCCTCAGAGAGATCGACGAGGAGGCTCAAGTAGTGTTGGACAATGGCGAGGGGAAGATATGTGTGGCCGTCGGGAAGGACGTCAAAGACGGGAACTCCAACCTTCTGTGGGCAGCCAGGAACTTCCCCCGCGATCTGAAGTTCGTCGTGCTGCATGTCCACCAGCCTACTGACAGGATTATGAGCGGTAAGGCATCATCGTTGCTGCAGTTTCTGTTGTCTGCCTGACATTGACTTGTAAATATCACAAAGATGAACTCATCAAGAACTAAAGTCAATAAGGTGTTATTGTTATCCTGCTTATTTGATTGTTACTTCTGTCAACTGTCGAAAGTAGAAAGGAAATAGGACGGATGGATCCCATCTGGACCACACCCCCAAATGGTTGAACAGATCATTTCCTTGCTCTTTTTATTGTCAGCTTGGCAGACTCATCTGCAAAAAAATGGTAGAAATGAACTAATCAAGAACCAAAAGTAGTGCTTTGTTGTTGTTGGTTTTCTGCTTTAATTGCTGTTGATATCGGATCATCTTTTGGAAAGTATTCATCTATTTTCAACAAGTTTTAGAAATACTTGTGTGATGCAGTATTTTTTGGATCTTTCTGAATACCTGTCATGTTGCCGTATCTTCAGGATTTTCCAAGGTTCCTGCAAGCCAACTAGAAGAAAAGGAGCTCAAAGCATATAGGAAGATCGAGAAGGAGGAGACGAACACACTTTTGAACAATTACCTGAATTACTGCAAAGTATCTCTGAAGGTCAATTTTTTTAGCATCTGGCTTTTTCTTGCTCTGAGCTCTAATAAACTCAGGAGCATCTCTGTGAAAAACATGCCACTACTGCTAAACACATATTAGTATCAGGTCTAATTAAATTCATTTCAAATAACAATTACAAGGGACGTGTACTGCAGAAGGATACAGTGGATTATGCATCAAATTACAGAGATTGAAACAAGAATCTTTTTTTTTCTTTTTCTATAATTGGAAGGAATGTGCATTATGTGTCATCTCAGACAAAACAGTGAATTTGCAGGTGCAAGCTGAAAAACTGGTGAAAGAGAAGAACAATGCTGCAAATGGCATTGTGGAGCTCATCGAGCAGCACTATATTACAAAGCTTGTTATGGGAACATCTTCCTTCTCGACGTACGTAGCTATTTCTGCTTTATGTTGATTCTTCTGCATGATCAAACAAACACATCATAGAATTTCTAGAATGCATTTATTCTAGATATCAAAGCACCACAAGGTTTATGTGATTATATGCTTATCTTTGTTATGTCAGGTTGTTTTTTAGTTGCTGCGCATGTGTCCTTGCCATGCTAACAAGAAAGGCATTGAGACCAATTAGACAATATCTCCCTTAAAACAATGCCTTTTTGGTAACAAAAATCCAGCATTTTGTTTTTCATGCACATATTTTACTTTGCATATGGAAACTACAAGCGTATACGCAAACCATGCATTATTCTATCCAAAAGGTGAAAACTAGAGTCAGCTCATCAATTTCATGAACAGGAGGAGGCGGGTACCAAAATCAAGAGTTGCAGTCCTTGTGCATCAACAGGCCAAACCGTACTGTCAGATCTTCTTTACTTGCAGAGAAACTCTTGCTTGCACAAGGTATGAGCCCGTCAGGCATCCCTGCAACACAGAACCAACACTAGATATAGCATTTGCCATTTCAACAAGAGCAACTTCTTAAAAATATTTCTTTGACCTGATAAACAATGATGTTGTGGTTCTTCTTCACTTGTAGGGAAGCTAGTCAGGAATTTACAAAAACAGATTCACCCCGAAGCAGCTACGCGAGCTCTCTGTCTGATCAACCTGAGATTCCCGAAAGATCATTATCATTGCCACCAGGGCATCCTGGTTTCATAGGTTCTCCAGATCAACAATCCCTTCCTCCAAGGTCGAACTCACTTAGCTATCCCTCGTCAGTGTCAGTAGGTAAGAATGCGGAGAAGGTGTTGCCCGCAGGGCGGCCCTCGATGGATATGACACCATTAAGTACCTCTCCAAATTCTAGCCATCATAGCACTGGAGGATCCTCATCAAGCTTGAAGGACTTGGACAGTATGGTTGGATCACCGGTTCTGGCTTCATTCAACAGCCCTGGAGAGCATCAGCATTCCATGGTAAGTCATATTGGATTGAACACAGTTCTCTAAGCACAGCACCAACATTTCTTCAAAGAAAGAATGACTTAGAGACAGAGAACAAAAGCATGCATCTACTAATTATAATTGTCTAGTACCAGCTAGCATATCTCAAAATACATCATGGACTCTTTTCTCAATTCTCGGAAGAATCTTTATCATGTCAATCGCCATGTCAATATAATGGAAGTCAAAAGTGAAGAGATTATTGAACTGAAGCAAGACATCTTTTACAGGTGGAAAACGGCATAGGAAATGATGTGCTGGAGCAACTACTTCATGCTCGTGAAGAACTAGAGCGCTCAAGAAAGGAAGCTTCTGAAGGTCGGCAGAAGGCCGAGAGAGACCTGTTTGACGCTTCAATGAAGGTATGATGTTAGTTATTGCCATATTCGTTTTGTTTTCAATTATTCTTGTATATCCATCCTGTTTAGTACCAACATTTATCTATTATATGATAAATTTTACTGATATTAGAAACACTGACCTCACATAAAAAATATTCAAAATCCCACATTAATCATAGAAAAAAATACTTGAAATTTTCACATTATTTAAAGAAAAAGAAAATATTTATTCCATTAATTATATTTATAGCGGTGTAGATTTATTATCTGAAAAATCATATTCAAAATTAACTTTATCCTTATTATGATATTAATTTATGAAAAAAAAATCATATTTAAAACTAATTCTATCTCTATTATAATATTAAAATTAGATATATGTGATGACTTATCCCGTTTTTCACAAGATGACGGCACTATTTTTCGGTATTATGTCGTCACAATATCTCTCAATAAAATATAGATAAAATTAGATTAGACATGCAATTGTGTGGAAATTTGACTGATTTTCTCTAAATATATGAAATTTTCTTGCGCCATAGATATAACAATCAAAATAGAAGCTTTTCAGCCATAAAGAAAATTTATTAATAGCAGACCATATGAGCTTGAATCAGCTTCCCTTCTCATTTACTCATACGTTCAAACCTATGTAGTTCAAAGCAAGGGAGAATTCACTACGCAAAGAAAAAAAGGAAGTAGAAGAAAGACTCACCATAGAAAAGGCTTGTCTCGAAAAGGAGCAGCTAGAGATATGTGGCAAGCTGCAGAAGGCTGATGAGCAAAGGGCAGAACTGGAGAACAAGCTTCTCCAGGCCAATTCCAAATTTCAGGAGCTCCAACAGCTGCAAGTAAAGCTGCAGCATGAGAAGGACATCGCTGTGAGAGAAGCTGAAGAGGTGTGTAAAATGTATAGCAACAGGTCTACTGGTGCGGTGGCTCTGACAGAGTTCACCTACATTGAGCTCAAAGAAGCAACCAACAATTTTGACGAGTCCAAAAAAATTGGACATGGTGGATGTGGAAGTGTCTACAAGGGCTTTCTCCGTCACACGACTGTAGCTATAAAGAAATTCAATCGTGAAGGCGTAGTGGGAGAAAGGGAGTTCAAGGATGAGGTAATTTTCACCATTCCTTTTAAGCTTGAGGTTATACAAGTTATGCTAAGAAACAGAGAGTAAAAGCAAGTTTCTGAATCTGCCTTTTGCAAATATATTGCAGATAGAGACCCTAAGTAGGATGAGACATCCAAACCTTGTCACTCTCATAGGAGTATGCAGGGAGGCCAAAGCCTTGGTCTACGAGTTATTGCCAAATGGAAGCCTGGAGGACCGTCTCCAGTGCAAGAACCAAACAGAGCCACTCTCATGGAGAATGCGAATCAGAATTGCAGCCGACATCTGCAGCGCACTTATCTTCCTCCATTCCAACAAGCCCAAAAGCATCGCCCATGGTGATCTAAAACCCGACAACGTTCTTCTTGACGCTCACTTTACGAGCAAGCTGGGAGACTTTGGAATTTCTCGTCCCTTGAATCAGACGAACACCACAGTCACCCCATACCACCGAACAAACCAGATAAAAGGCACATTTGGATACATGGACCCAGGGTACATTGCTTCGGGGGAGCTCACAGCACAGTATGACGTCTACTCCTTTGGAGTAGTGCTGCTGCGGTTGCTAACTGGCAAGGACCCCCTTGGACTTCAGAATGAGGTGGAGGAGGCATTGAGCAATGGAAGCTTGCATGAGATATTGGATGCATCTGCGGGGGAATGGCCTCTTGAGCAAGCCGAAGAGCTGGCAAACCTAGCACTAAGATGTTGCCGATTCAATAGAAAGGAGCGCCCTGATCTTCAAAAGGAGACCTGGGGTATTCTGCAGGACATGGTGAATGCACCACCACCACCACCATCATCATCACTGCCCAATCCACATGACATATGCGAGCCACCGTCGTACTTCATCTGCCCAATAACACAGGTTAATAGCAAGTGAATTAATGAAGCAGTAGATTAACACATACTGGAGAGCAACTCTATGTGCTAGCTTAAATAATCTTCAGCACTCCACCATGAATAGCACCGATGAGAAACCAAATCCACCCACCAACCCGCCCCAACCCCCCTAAGTCAACATGGTGAACAAATCAAGATTTAAGAATTACTGGTGATATAATAGTTGACTACTTAGCAAAGTAGATTAAGCAATGATTACAAGGCTAACAAAGCTACTTACAAGAAAAAAGAACCAAAGTGATCTTTAAAAAATTGATGTTGCTTGTAACAACATGAAGAAAGGAAGCACTCGAATCACAATGAGTTATGCCTTTTGTTTAGCTGATGATCTCCTATATCCTCTACACAGTCACTACAGTAGTTCAAAGCGGATACAATAAGGTTTTATTTGCTTTCGAATCGTTGATTCACATCACAATTGCATGCTCTATATTTGTGATGTTACTTTCAATTTCAAGTAATCTTATGTCCTGCAAATATTTCAGGAGATCATGAGGGATCCACACATTGCTGCGGACGGATTCACATATGAAGGGAAGGCTATAAAAGACTGGCTTCAAAGGGGCCATACTATGTCCCCCATGACCTACCTCAATCTCGCGCACTATGAGCTGGTCTCCAACAACGCCCTTCGTTTTGCAATTCAGGAATGGCTAATGAAACAGAAACAGTGACTGTACAACTTCCCTTTGGTTTGTGCATTGTGTAATGTTTCT
This sequence comes from Pharus latifolius, assembly GCA_019359835.1. Classification (NCBI taxonomy): domain Eukaryota; kingdom Viridiplantae; phylum Streptophyta; class Magnoliopsida; order Poales; family Poaceae; genus Pharus; species Pharus latifolius. The sequence continues at coordinate 59,182,716 of CM033327.1, forward strand.
CAAGTCAAGCAAAAGGTTCTAACTTGTATGCATATATGGTAGAGTGAGCCTTTTTCCCCTATTAGGGTTTAACATTTTCTCAAAATTTTGGAGACCACATTAGGAAAATTGATGTATAGATTGTGAGGTGATGAGTTCCAGCTCTATGAACATTTCCCATTGAAGCCAGCTGATAGTTCGTCCTGTTACTGTATATGTGTATATGTGTGTTGGTCCATGGGCTCAAGCTTAGTATTACTGTATATAACTGTGGAGAAATCTCTCCCAAATAATTAATTCAAAATGCATTCTCACATGGTATCAGAGCTAACTAGGGTTTTTGCTCGTGTCGCCGCTTTGCATCGTTGTCGCCGTTTGCCGAGGAGGTGTTGTCGCCCTCGCTGAAAAGGATCTAGGATATCGACTAGAGGGGGGGTGAATAGGCGATTTTAGCAAATTACAATAAATCAAACAATTTGTAATAAAAGAGAGCAATTTAAGTAACACAAGATGAACAATGAACAATTTCAACACAAGGATATATCCCGTGGTCTCGGTGATTTGCCGATCACCTCTAATCCACGTTGAGGCAAACTCAAATCTCTAACCGCTCCTCTATCTAATCAACCTTCTCTCGAGAAGTGACCTAAATCTTGAGCCGGACTAGTGTGATGAGTTATCCAAACCTCGATTTCACTAAGGATGCACTTTACCACATCGGCAAGGCGTGCTCAACCTTTCACAAGACGTTTTGAAGTTTCTTCACAATCTTCCTTGAAGAGCTCTTCAAAACCTTTCTCCTAGCCGTCTAGGAGCCGGCAAACTCCAAGAGTAACTAGCCGGTGATGATCACTTTGCCTTCTTCTAGTGCCACACGATTGATTCAATGATCTAAATGCAATGCACTAGAAGATCTCAAATGCACACTCTCACAAATTTGAGAATTTGAAACCTAGAGTGTATGAAACTAGTTTAGGCTCTCAAGGATGATGACAATGCTCAAGATTATGCCAAAAGTACTGAACAGGGCCGTGCATGGGAGTATATATACCCCCCACAATTAATATAGCCGTTACAGGCCGTTGGGAGAAAAAGATCACCTGGCGGTCAGACCGCAGGCACAAGCTCGGTCAGACCGCCGCAATTGCAACGGCATAAAACAGGCGCAATAAATGCTCAACTGCCCTTGTCAGGCACACATACGGTCAGACCGGAGCCTATTTCGGTCAGACCGTTAAACTGTCCAGAGACAACATAGTTTCTGGACACCTTATACGGTCAGGCCGAAATATACGGACAGACCGGCAAAACGGTTAGACCGCAGTTCAAAAACACGGTCAGACCGATTACACGTTCAGACCGGTATAACAAACGGTCAGACCGTAATAGCTCAAAATGCCAGAAGGATAAAACAAGAGGTTCCAGGAGTCTGACCGAGAATTTAACTACGGACAGACCGACCTTAAAAAAGGAATACACTATGCATAGACACAACATCGGTCAGTCCGAGATCTTAAACGGTTAGTCCGATAATTCGGTCAGACCGGTATAACACACGGTCAGACCGACTGAGACAGACATGAGCTGAAATAAGCATTCTCAAAGGATGTGACCTTCTAGCATGCAATGCAAGTTGATTTTATGATTTGTGGCACATAGATGAAGTATTTTGTGATACACCACATGCTCCTCTTAATAGTACGGCAACTATCCTAAAATCCGGTCAAAATTCTTCTCTAATCACCTTAGACCGGTAAAAATGGAAAAGACCCTATTTCGTACCTTTGCCCTTTTGATCACTGCCCTTTCTTCATCATGATGCTCTTTCTTTGCCTTTCATTGACCTGTCTTTTAAGTACCTTCTTTGACACAACTAGATAGGTAACGTTAGTATAGCATTTGTAGTTGTCATTAATTATTAAAACACTCTATAGGGGCCTAGAAGCTACACTCGCCTGTTGCGCCTTTGCCGCCACCTGTCGAGGAGCCGCGCCTTCTCCGAGTGCCGTCGCCGGGGCCTAGCCGAGCGTCGTCGTGCCTTCGCTACACCTTTGCCTCCCCTTCGCCGAGCGCCATCACCGGGGCCTAGTCATGTCGTCGCCGGGGCCGAGCACGTGACCAAGACCTTGGGCGCCCTCACGCGCGAGCACATTCCCCCGACCGTGTGATCCTCGTTGCCTCCATCTTCTTCAATGCCTCCGTCGTCTTCAAATCTAAAGACTTGAGGCCTCTTTAGATCCGTGATTTTTAGATTTGAGCCAGGAGAAAAGTCATGAGCCAAGCCGTGAGTCGAGCCACAAGCCAAGCCAGAGACGAGCTACAATCCAAGCCGTGAGCCAAGCCACAAGCCAAACCAGAAGCCAAGCTTTGAGCCAGGTTTCCATCCGAGTCTCAGGCCGCTTTTTTGGGCCGCATCAAAACCGCATTTTGAACTGAGCCGTGAGTTGCTCCCTTCGTTGAGCCACTTGAGCCCTCCCTATAGCTCGTGACGCTCTTCCTGTGTTGGACGTGAAGCTCGATGGCTCCAACTATTCTCAGTGGTCCACCACCGTTCACGTCAATCTGAGGGGTCTTGGTTTGTTGTCTCATCTCACAGAGTCAGCTCCCACGGCCCCCTCGGATGTTGTCAAGGTATGGGTTGCTGATGATGATCGAGCTATGCAGCTCATCTGCAACAGCGTAGTTATAGACATCCGGATGGAGATTGCCATGCTTCCTTCCGCTCAGGTGATGTGGACGCATTTGGCAAAGATCTACATGCAGGACAGTTTTGATCAGCTGTATGCTCTCAAGCAGCGTTTTCAGCATCTTCAACAGGGGGATTTGTCTGTGCAAACTTTTCACAGTGCCTTCAGTGCTCTCACTCGTCAGATGGATGCACTTGCCCCCTCTCTGAGCGCCAGCTACTCCAGCTGTACTACTGTTCGTGGTCATCAGGCCCGATCCCGCATGTTTGCTTTTGTCATTCGACTTTGCCCGGAGTTTGAGAGCATTCGTGCCCATTTACTTGGTTGTGTGACTCCTCCGACCCTGGATGATGCTCTCGCGGCCGTTCTTGCTGTGGATACTCGTCTGCGCACTCAATCGCCTGTGGTCTCCGCCTCTCAGCAGCACCTCTCAGTCCTCGCTGTTACCTCAGCGTCTGTTGATCCTCCCATTCAGGTGCCAGCGGCAGCTGTTGTCCGTGCTTCTGTGATGTGTACTCGCTGCAAGAAACGTGGTCATACTTCTGAGCGCTGCTTTCGGCTTCATCCAGAGCTGGCACCGCCTGCCTGGCGTCCTCGAGGTGATTCCACTACTGATCGACGTCTGCCTCGACCTCCTAGTGGCAGTGTTGCTTCCTTTGCTGCCTCTGTAGAGGATGCAGCTTCCTCCTCCGCCACTCAGCTTCAGATGATGTCGGCGCAACTTCAAGAGTTGCGCCTTCAGAACTCGCAACTTCAGGCATATTTTCAGCAGCAGCGCGCTCCTGCTACTCTGACTTTCGGCATTACTCCTCTGCCTTCTTTTGGTGCGTCTGCTGGACTGGCCACTCCACCTGCTTCGTCGACAGGTACGGATTCCTCCGATCACCATCTGGATTCAAGTGCCAGTTTTCACGTCACACCCGACGATTCCCAGTTGACCTTGTGTCAACCAGTTCCTGATGGCCTGCACATCCGATCAGCCTGTGGTACATCTTTGCCTGCTACTTCTCAGGGCTGCATTTTTTCTGCTCAGTTCACTATACCGGATGTCATTCATGTTCCACAGCTATCTATGAGTCTCATTTCAGTGGGGCAACTTGCTGATCGCGGTTGTTTTATTGGGTTTGATGAGCGTTTTTGCTATGTGCAGGATCGTCAGACAGGCAGGCTACTTGGTACTGGCTATCGCCGTAGAGACTCTTCTCGTCGTCTCTATGTGCTGGATTATCTTCACTTTCTACCTCTGCATGGTCCTTCTGCCGCTTCTACATCATCATCTTTTGCTGCTTCTACGACCGACTCCTTTCAATGGCATCATCGACTGGGTCATCTCTGTGAGTCGCGTCTCTCTGCACTCATGCGTAGGGGTGTCTTAGATCCTGTTGCCACTGGGTCGCGTTTTGTCTGTCAGGGTTGTAATCTTGGTAAATAGCTACAATTCCCCTATAGCTCTAGTGTCTCTCGTACTAACCATCCTTTTGCTTTAATGCATTCTGATGTATGGGATCCTGCTCCTTTTGTGTCTAAGGGTGGGCATAAGTATTATGTTATTTTTGTTGATGATTATAGTCGATATACTTGGATTTACTTCATGTCTCATCGTTCGTAGTTTTTATCGATATATCAGACTTTCACTCGCATGATTCGTACTCAGTTCTCTATTAGCATTCAGATTTTCCGATCTAACTCTGGTGGAGAGTATATTCCCCATGCTTTTCGACAGTTTCTTGCGGATCAGGGCACTCTTCCACAGCTCTCTTGTCCTGGTGCCCATCCTCAGAACGGTGTTGCCGAGCACAAACATCGTCATATTCTTGAGACTGTTCGTACACTTCTTATCTCCTCTCATGTCCCATCATTTCTGGGCTGAGGCAGTTTCCACAGCTGTTTATCTCATCAATCTTCAGTCGTCCACTCGTCTTGATGGCAAGTGCCCTATAGAGCTCTTACTTCCTGCTCCACCCACATGTGCTCATCTCCGCGTGTTTGGGTGCACTTGCTACGTCTTACTTGCCCCTCGAGAACGCACAAAGCTGACCTCGCAATCTGTTGAGTGCGTTTTCTTGGGTACAGTCTTGAGCATAAGGGCTATCGGTGCTATGATCCTCATGCTCATCACCTGTGTTTTTCCCGTGACGTTTCCTTTGTTGAGGATCGTCCATTCTTTCACTCTTCTACCACCCCTCGTGTGTGTCCCCCTGAGTCACTCTCTTTTCTCTCGCTTCCCATCACTACATCTTCTATTTCCTCTCCTGTTCCCGCTTCACTGGGCATTCACCTTCACCCATCGTTCCCTCCATTTCTTTCTTAGCGCGTCCTCCACCACCACCACCTCCACTTCCTCGCTCACCGATCTTTCACTCCTATAGTCGTCGCCCTCGCCTTCGCCCTCCTCAGCCACCTCCTCCTGTTTTGCCGGCCAGTACCGATAGTGTCCCTGTTGATGATCCGCCTGAGCTGGAGCTTGTCCTCCTGCCTTGTTCACCCATCTTTCTCCTCATGGTCGGACTCTCATATTATTATATGTGGATGATATGCTGATCACCGGTGATGATATGCAGTATATTACTTTTGTGAAGCAACGCCTGAGTGAACAATTCCTCATGTCTGATTTAGGCCCTTTGCACTATTTTTTGGGACTTGAGGTTCTTCCTGCTAAGGGGGGTACTATATATCACAGCAGCGTTACACTCAAGATCTCCTTGCTCGCTCTGCTATCACAGATACACGGACGGCCAGCACACCCATGGAGCTTCGAGCTCAGCTCCGTTCCACTGATGGTGTTCCACTTGAGGATCCGTCTCGATATAGACATCTTGTTGGTAGTCTTGTCTACTTGGCAGTCACTCGACCTGATATAGCTCATGCAGTTCGCATTCTCAGTCAGTTTGTCAGTGCGCCGACTTTTGTTCACTATAGTCATCTACTCCGCGTGTTGCGCTATCTCCGTGGGACAGTGTCTCAAGGATTGTTCTACAGTAGATCGAGTCCTCTACGGCTCTGTGCCTACTCTGATGCTACTTGGGCGAGCAACCCTGATGATCGACGCTCTGTCATAGGTTATTGCGTGTTTCTTGGGACTTCCTTACTCAGTTGGAAGTCTAAGAGACAGACTGCAGTCTCCACATCTAGTGCTGAGGCTAAGCTTCGGGCTTTGGCTGCTACTACCAGAGATATCATTTGGCTTCGATGGTTATTGGTTGACTTTGGTGTTGAGTGTTCTACCTCCACCTCTTTATTGTGTGACAACACTAGTGCTATTCAGATGGCCAAGGACCCAGTGAAACTGTGATGAGCATGCATATTGGTGTTGATGCATCTTTCACCCGGTCTCATTGTCATCTTGATACGATTGCTCTTCAGTATGTGCCTTCGGAGCTTCAGATTGCTGACTTCTTCACCAAAGCACAAACTCAGGAGCATCATAGTTTTCTCCTATCCAAACTCAACATGTCTGAGTTTTTAGTCCCATCTTGAGTTTGAGGGGGGTGTTACTGTATATGTGTATATGTGTGTTGGCCCATGGGCTCAAGCCCAATATTACTGTATATAATTGTGTAGAAATCTCTCCCAAATAATTAATTCAAAATACATTCTTACACGTCCCATCTACCAATGATCGGTTTCAGCAGCGGAATAAGACCGTCTCCAACGCCGCCGCATCCAAGCGCTGACAGGCGGGCCCCACGCGAAAATATGAATTAAAAATTCGCGCGAGGAGAGAGGCACCGCTTCGCGAAGCGGCATGCGTGAGGATCTGACGAGTGGGCCCCACCGACGCCTCGTCCGCGAATCCCCGCGCGTTGGAGATCACGCGACGCCCAGTAACGCGTTTTGTGGGCCCCGCTTTCCCCGCGCGCGTGCGTCTCGTACCCTCGCAAACCCTGTACTGACAAGTGGGCCCAGTTTCAATTTCGGCCCACATGTCAGTGAAGGGGTATGAGGTGCAGGCGTAGCCGAGGAAATTGGTCAGTTTGTTTAACGCGTTTTGTGCACCCGAGGCCAGTTTTTTTAATTCTCGCTGACGCGTGGGCCCGGTCAAATTGAGGGCCTACATGTAAGTCTCTGTTTGATGTGCAAGAGGGAAGAACTAGCCGTTTGAATGTTTTTTGAGCCGGTCCCACATGTCAGCCACCCAAATTTCTAGCCGTTTAATTTCTAGCCGTTTAATTTAGCCGTTAGACTTATTTTATTCATTTTTGAGTGTAAAAATTCATAAAAAATCACAAAAAATCACAAAAAATCACCAAAAAATCTAGAAAAATTCTGTGTTCCTCCTCCTATAAATATGAGAGCACTTGACCTCATTTTCACTGAAACACAACCACATACCATACACTTTCCACACTCTCATTCCCGCAATATTTTCCGAAAATTTTTTCAATGGCTAGCAATCCCCCCGGCGGTTATGTCAATTGGTTTGGCGAACCAAATATAGATGATGCCAACACCGAAGAGCCAAACAGCCAAAATCCGCCTAGTTTTCAACCTCCACCCCCCCATACCCGATGTATTACCCACCATTGGGTCCACCCCCTCCATACGGCCAACCACATTCGTATGCATATCCTGGGCAGTACACACCTGGGCATCCTTACGCACAACTCCCCTACGGCCTTTACGGCCAGAATCCTCACTTGGTTGGAGCTCCGACCATCCGTACAGAAATGTCGCCCCCGCAAATACCGAGAAGAAATGATCGCTCCACCCCCTCATCGGATACCACCACTCCTGAGAGCACGCCCCCGGTCGTGATCGTGGAGGACGACAACGCTGGACAGCCACGTAAACGAATGCTCTGGTCGCAACAGGACGACATGCGACTCGTGAGTGTTCATTTAAATATTAAATTTTGTTAACGCATATTTGTTTCCACGGTTTTATGAAAAAAAATTTAAAACAATTTTTATTTATTTATCCAGATCAGTGCATGGTTGAATAACTCCATCGACCCGATCGATGGGAACAACCAAAAATGCGAGATGTACTGGTCGAAGGTCACTGAGGAATACAACGCGAGCAGTCCGTCCAATCGTAGACGAGACCTCAGGCACTGCAAAGACCATTGGCAAAAGAATAATAAGAAATTGTTCAGTTCAATGGCATCTTTTGTAGGTTGAGGGATGCCTACGCAAGTGGTCGTTCGGACGACCAGTTGATGTCGCAAGCACGCGACATGTACAGGCAGGAGGTTGGTCATCCATTCGTCCTAGAGCATTGGTGGAATGCCGTACGTGGTCAACCGAAGTGGTGCCGAAGCTGTTTCGATTCTTCGAAAAGGGCTCGCCTCGACGAAGAAGGTACCCACACGTCGTCGTCGAACAACGAGGATGTCCCCGTTGAGCTTCCGCGACCGCAAGGGAGGGACGCGGCAAAGCAGAAGCGGAAGGGTAAGAGCAAACTGGGCCAGACATCGTCGGCGTCCGAGGAGACCCTAGAGCGCATAAGCCGAGCCAGCGCCGAGCTTACTACTATGGCCGACAAAGCCCTTGCTGTAGCTGATAAATTGCAGGGGATAGCCAAAAGCAAAGAAAAGGCTTCATTTATGAAGTCGTTGACGAAACTACTTGGGATGGATACATCCCATTTCTCGGATGATCGTAAGGCGACGCATGCGGCTGCAGTAGAATACATGAACGAGCAACTTAAGGATATGAAGAATAATTAGTACTCCGAACATTGTATTTTTCATTTCAAAAATTGTACTTGCACTATTAATTTAATTCGTTTTTGATTCACCTGTTTGCACTGTGGTATGTGATCGGTACTTTTGGATTTTAACCGTTGGAGCCGACGCATGTGATCGGTACTTTTGGATTTTAGCCGTTGGAGCTGACACATCTGCTCGATTCCTTTGGATTTTAGCCGTTGGACCCGACACATCTGCTCGATTCCTATGGATTTTAGCCGTTGGACCCGACACATCTGCTCGATTCCTATGGATTTTAGCCGTTGGAGCTGACACATCTGCTCGATTCCTTTGGATTTTAGCCGTTGGACCCGACACATCTGCGCGATTCCTATGGATTTTAGCCGTTGGAGCTGACACATCTGCTCGATTCCTTTGGATTTTAGCCGTTGGAGCCGATGGAGCTGACACATCTGCTCGATTCCTTTGGATTTTAGCCGTTGGAGCCGACGGAGCCGACGCATGTGATCGATTCGCTTCTCCCCTTATATATTTGGACCCCTATGCCCTCATTTTGACACCTCAGTAATCTCAACTTCACAACCGAAGCCTCCGTTCTTGGTGATCTCAACTTCACAACCAACCCTAAAAAAATGTCGTCCAGCTCAAGCACAAGTAGTGCTGAGGACGAATGCCTCAACCAGATGGAAGAGTTCGCGACGGGGTTCGCAAAAACCGTTCTGACGATCGGACCCCATCTGCAGCAAGCTCTTGTTGATGTTGAAGCTAGCATTGACGCTGGTACCTCGCATCGCCGCCGAGGAGGTAGCAGAAGGTACATCGAAAGAGATCGCGAAGGCGGTCATAACCGTCTAGTCGCGGACTACTTCGCCGATGTTTCGATCTACCCCGGCTACTTGTTTCGCAGAAGATTCCGCATGGGGAGACCCCTCTTTCTGCGAGTCGTCGAAGCTCTCGGGGAGTGGTCCCCGTACTTCACCGAGAGGAGAGATGCCCTCAACCGAAAGGGGCTATCTCCATTGCAGAAGTGCACTGCGGCTTTGCGCATGTTGTCGTACGGCTCGCCCGCCGATGCCATCGACGAGTACGTACGCATCGGAGAGTGGACGGCTATTCGGTGCCTGGAGAATTTCGTCGAAGGAATCATCGATCGGTTCGCCGAGGAATATCTTCGTAAACCTACTACCGAAGACCTCCAGCGTCTGCTCCACGAAGGAGAGGACCGAGGTTTCCCAGGGATGCTGGGAAGCATCGATTGCATGCACTGGGAATGGCACAATTGCCCAGTTGCATGGAGGGGCCAATTCACCCGTGGTGATCAAGGAGTCCCCACCATAATACTTGAAGCGGTCGCGTCCAGAGACTTGTGGATATGGCATGCCTTTTTTGGTGTCGCCGGATCCAACAACGACATCAACGTGCTTAACCAATCCCCCCTTTTCACTGATGTCTTGCGTGGGCGAGCTCCTACGGTTCAGTACTCTGTTAATGGGACAGAGTACAATATGGGGTACTACCTCGCCGACGGTATTTACCCCGAGTGGGCTGTCTTCGTAAAGACCACACCCTTGCCCCAAACGGACAAACTCAGATTGTTTGCACAACATCAAGAAGGGGCAAGAAAAGATGTGGAGCGAGCGTTTGGGGTGTTGCAAGCTCGATTTGCTATTGTCCGCGGCCCCGCTCGATTTTGGCAACGATCAACTCTTGCCAATATTATGAAAGCGTGTGTCATCCTCCATAACATGATAATCGAGGATGAGCGGCACTCTCATGACCCAATCACTCAATTGTACGATACTCAAGGCACATCAACCGTAACACCGCCTACTATCCACAGCAGTGCACCGCCAATTTTCGAACATATGCTAGATCGAAATAATGCGATCCGTGCTCGCCCAACACATCAGCAACTGAAACGAGATCTTATCGAGCACATTTGGCAGCGTTTCGGGGCCGACGGTACCGACGAGTAGTTGTTTGTGCGGTTGTTAACGGCCGACTGTTGCCGAATTTTAATTTAGTATATGTCATGTTTTTTCCCGTGTGTCATTTAAATAAAAATAATTTAAAATTTTTTTTGTTATTTACAACAATTTTATTTTAATTTGTTGTCTTCGAATTATCAGAATTTTATTTTATCAATTTGTTGATGTGTAATAAATAATGTATGTGCGGGCCCCTCGCGAAGCGCCAAGCGAAGCGCCGGTGGATTGGAGAAGGGTGGTGCTTGAGAAGGTGCCTCGCGAAGCGCCAAGCGAAGCGCCGGTGGGTTGGAGAAGGGTGGTGCTTCAGATGGTGCTTCGCATACGTGACACAGAATATGCTGAAGAATATTCTGTTGAAGCGCCAAGCGAAGCGCCGGTGGGTTGGAGAGAGCCTAAGCCGATCCATTCCCATCATTGGTCCTGCAAGTTTCTCTGACTCAGCTGCTTCGTGCCTGCTTCGCTCCACTGCACAAGGAAGGAGCTTGCTTATTTCGTTATGTCAATGTGATACATTTTAGTGATCCACTAAACTTTTTTGCTTCCAAAAATCTACTAACAAGTTCCTCGCAAGTTGCAATATATATATTTCACATTGTAATCTTGTCGATTATTTCCGTTGTAAGGATGTCATGTAAGTTTTGTTAATGGCTAACTAATAATATAGAAGATATTTGAAAACAAGACGAACCATTTATGAAAATTACTCTTATTTTTACACTTTAGTATATCATTCATTTTATAATACAAACTTTTTAGTAAAACAAGGCTTGTTTTTGTAACATAGAGTTGTGACTAGATATTTTGTACTTCTGTCGTCTAGTAATTAAAGGAAATTGAGCCGGGCCCTAGTAGGCCCAAAGCCAGCCAATCGGGCTGCCCGGCCTGGCCTGGCCTGGCCTCGCCCACATACCGCAGTGCAGCATTAGTGCATTTGCTAGACACAAATCATGCATTAGTGCATCGGGCTGAATCTGGCTCGCGAGATACGACCACCTGTTTGTTTTGTTGATTGTACACGATTTTGAGTCTGGACGAGTGAATGCAAAAAGTGTCTATGAGTCTGACACACTAGATACGCTCCCGCCCACCATTTCTCCACAGGCTGACTTGCCTAATTGCATAACTAAAAAATGATTAATGTGTATTAATGATTTTTACATGGATTAAGATTGATTAAGAACTATTAAACTACAATAAAGATAATTAAAGTAGAATATAACATAATAATGATTTTTAGTATTGTGTGATTAGAGAGTGATTAGTGTATATTAATAATTCTTAGTATGGATTAATATTTATTAAGAATAATTAATGTATAATAAAAGATATTAAAGTGAAATAAAATATTAAGTAATTTTGATAGTATTTTTTTCATCTTATATATTTTCTATTTATATCAATTATACAACCAATCAAATTACATCTCATTTCAACATGTATTATCTCATATACCAACCAAATATCATCATCTAATTATATCTCCATAAAAACTAATACAAATTAGATTCAATATCACGATGACAACACACCAAAAACTTCTCTCATCTGAAACTTTGTGTCTTTGTCGGACATGTGATTAGATTGGCCACTGGGTACAACCGTACAGTGACAGAGCACAAGTTCCTACTTCCAACTTCACTGTCTTTTTTTTATTATTATTATTCTCTGTGTCGTGCTCAAGCTGGCCTTCCCGTTAGACGGCCCATGGGCTGGAGAGCCATGCCGGGCTCCCCACTTCGACTGATGGGCCGGAACGGCCCGGCCCACCACAAGCTATACTAGGCATGGCCGATGGACACCCCTTCCGATATAGTGACAAAAAAATAATAATAAATAAAATTGCATATATGCTACTAGTTTAATGGGCATTTAGAAAAATACCACTATCATTTGATTATCATACTCGCATACCTATGATTTGAGTCTCCAACTTCACAAGAATGAAATATCAGTAATTTTTTATTTACTGATTGATGATCAATTTTTTTAATGTACAAAAAATTGTGGAACTCAGAAAAAAAAATGTAAAAACAACATTGCTACGAATAAACTATACGGTTTTTACTTTCACACAGTGAGGTATATTGGACATAAACATCGAATGGTCGAACATTTTCATGTTATCTCTAAAGAGCAACACGCTGTTAGTATACGTGTGTAGTTACTTTTTGGGAGAATCAAGTGAAGTGAAGAACAAGTTGGTGGTGATTTCCTCCATGCGCCTTTCTTGACTCTAAACAGCGGTCACAGCAAACAGGTTCATTGCTTTTAAAGGAGTAATTCTTATTGTTAGTCTCTTTTATATATTTTGTGCAGTTCTTTTTAATTTTAACACTCAATTTTTTTTATTATAATCGTTTCAAATAACTCCTATCATTTATCTTTCACAATAAAAATATACTGAATTGACACCTCACGTAAAGCATTAAATTTACTTAACAGTGTAGAATATAACTCGTCCTCTCTAACTTAATTTTCAATAAGATTTTTCTCTTAGCAAGTTACACTAAAAATAAAGTTTTTTTTTATTTTTGTACATGGAGACAAATATGCATCTCCTTTTGTTAATTTAATTTAGACATATACAATATCATAAGATAATATTTCTTCACATTTCATTATATTCAACAACTTTCACTGGAAACATTATCAATCCACACACACGATTTTTTAAGATCTTGTATACTAGTTGAAGTATATGATGGGTGTCGAATCTAGCAAAAATAAATCCTATTCTCCTTTTAAAAATTAATTTTAATAGCGATGAATAGAGTCGAATCCACAGAGAGTTGACTATTTCTAAAGTTCTCAAAAACCAAGAAAACAAAATAATAAATTGGGGGGTTTTGAAGAGAGCAAAAACTGAAAAGGGACAAATTAATCTAAAGAAAATATCAACGTAAACAATTCAGTCGAAGGGGTTGTTTTTCAGTTTCAATCCTGTAGATTGATCATTGATACAAAAATAACTCTTCTTAATTCTCTAATAAACCGGTTCTAGTTGTCGGAGATGCTCCTAATAACCAATCTTTTCTTAAGTAAACTAATTAAGAGATGCTCGTTAATTAGCCCTAGTTAATGAACAATTCTAGGAATGCTCCTATAATTTAATTCATCAACACATTAAATATTAGAAAGATCCAATTCTAACCAATAAACCAGCCGCGTGATTTATTTAGATTAGATCAAATATTTTCTTAGTGAAACACTAAATTGCTACTAATTATCAAAACACAAGAACAATTACGGATTCAAGTATTCCGATTAGCAACCCACTGCTACAAAAATTGCACAACGAGCTCTTATTGAACAAGTCTCAAACCATAGTATTCATAGGCATAGAAAATAGATGAATATTAGATTACAAGAAGAGAATAAGATAAAACTGATTCGATCACAATCTCCGAAGGACTAGAACTTCAACTGCACCTCCAACCAAAAGGGATCTTAGCCGCTCATGCTTGAAGGACGAAGACGTTGAGAGGGAGGCTAAACCCTAACTGATGATGATTTGTGGAGGTGTCTCATGCTCTATTTAAAGGCTTTGAAAATTCAAATATAGAAGATATCTCAAAGAGATATATCATTCCAAATTATACGGCAAATCAAATCTTTAAGATATGCAATATCTAATCTTCTGTGATTTGTTTCTTTTTCCTATATGATTAAAATGATTACAATAAAAAGAGAGTTAATCACCAAAATTAAAAAAAAGAAAATTATATGAAATATTTAAGATAAGAAAAAGGACTAGCACGTTGTTTCATCCACGTAACAACATACTATTAAGTATTTTTAATGTATTAAATATATACATAAAAATAAAGAGATTAGGAGTTGAGTCTAAGATCACTGTTTATATAAAAAAGAGAGAGAGAGAGAGAGATGTGATAAATTATGACAGATATTATGTGATGGATTAGTGCCAAAAGTACATGACAATTTCAGCGAAGTTACGACAAAAACAAAGCTCGCTATATATGTGTGAACTCTCATGCCGTGAAGTGAGCACATTTGCAGATTAATTTTTGTCCCATCAAATGGTGGAGCCAATGTGCTAATACTAGATTAGATAAATAAAACTAGACATCTAAGTTGGGTCGGGCTATTGTCGCGCCGGCCCGAGGTATGAAATTTTGGTCTGGTACGTGATTTGACCTGACATGAATGCTAACTAGCCGTGTCGGTCTAGTATGAGTTGTCGGGCCGCAAAACTTAGCCCAATAGGCGGTATAGCAAGGCACAGTAATGCGGGTTGGCCCGACACGGTATGGGTCCACGCACACATGTCGTTGATGATGGCGGCCAACATGGCGATCCGTGTTGAGCAACTTGATCTTGGTGAGGATGCGGGCCAGCACTAGGAGCTGTCATTGAGAGCGCCACGCTGAGGAAGAGCAGGAAGGAGGCCTGGTGCATATTCCGGGACTTGGTGCCGGTCTGTACCAGATAGAGTTGACGAGGATGTTGTGCACGGGGTGTAGGAGGCCAAAGCAGTGACCCGCCAAGAAGACGCCACGGGCAAGGTTCCTTCGCAGCTTGGCAGTTGGTAGGCGGGAGATGGCCTCCAGGTAGTAACCGTGGATTAGGTTCAACAGCCTCTTCCTCATAGCACACATGTCGGCTTGCAACCTCCCTCCCTCCTTATTCGACTATGGCTGCTTGGAGATGGTTTTGCATTGGGCGGTGCAGTCAGAGGATCCCCCAGAGAAACCAGATGATGGGGTAGAAGCCTGGGCGGGCGGATCAGAAGTGTTGTAAGATTCGCCCTTCTCACGGTGACGACGATGCTGACGACGGCCACCCATCTCAAATGCTTTTGATTTCGATGGGCGATCGGTCGATGGCAGTGGATCGTGGCCATAGCAGTGGATGGGGGGCCAGAATATAAATGACGTTGCGATGCCAATGCAGAACGGTAGCGCCATGCCCGCCACAGCCACAAACGACACCTTCTTCGCCAATCGCCAGATCACGTTCATGTCCATCTCCAGCCCGATCAAGAACAAGAAGTAGAGAAGGTTGAGGTGTGCCACCGTCTCCAGTGTGAGCAGGCTCCTCGGCGGGAACACCATGGTCACCTAAGTGCTGACCTGCCCCATCACCGATGGGCCCAGAACACACTAGTGAGGATCTCAATGATGATACGGGGTTGACAGATGGGCTTGAGGAGGACGATGAGGACCACCAAATGCCTGGAATTTGAAACATGTTGTGCCTATGCCGGCCCAGCACACATTGTGGTTCATAGTCTATAGTGTTGTGTCGTGCTTCTTCGCTCAGTTACTGGAATGATTAGGTTTGACACCAAAATCCACGAACCGCCTCGACACGACACAAGCCACCGGCGAGGCACGGCCGTTTTGCAGCTCTAGATAAAACTACAAGCGAGCAGGACAACTGTGGACTATTATAACAAGGAGGTGTACTAGTACAAAATAAAAGCTTCTAAAAAGAAAAAGGTGACAACGCGTATAATATAACGATGAAGTTAATAACGCGCAAGAAGTCAAAACACGCTTCGCTTTAGTAAAAAAGAAGGGTCAACTGTTACAGACGCGTCAATACAGCATCAATTTTTTGCCGAAAAAGAGCAAGTCAAAATACTCTCTATTACACCCCTTGATAAAAACTATAGCTTCAAAATCTCCTTCCCACGGGACAAACAATTGCAATATAAAATGGCTCATCGAACAACCGCTCTCCTGACCTCTCCAAAGAACCCCCCGGCCAGAAGCACTCTCTCCATGGCCATGGTCAGCTCCTCCTCACCAGCCACGCCTCACGCCGGAAACTCGCTGGAGCCTGCCGGAGTCACGACGGTGTACGTGGCGGTCTGTAGTGATGCTGTGGAGTCCAAGCTTACGCTTCTGTGGGCCCTGCACAGGTTCCCCCAAGCTGCCGCCTTTGTGGTGGTTCATGTCTATTCTCCTCCCAAGTTCGTGCCCATGTGTACGTCTTCCTCTTCCCCGCTGTTTAAAAAAAATGATTTTTTTCTTGTGGGTCTTCAGCTTTGGATGATTAATTTAGTTTATGTAGCTTTATAATCGATATCTTTCTAGGGGTTAAAATAGAGTCTTCCCTTGATCTAATCGCTTCATGTTCCACTAGTTCTGCAAATTTACTTGGAATTCCATCCTTCCGTATGCAATTAAGGTCAACTGAAGGGGGGAATCCTTTACTAGTGTTACAGTTGGATCAGATTAGAATTTTGCTTCTATCTAGGGATAATGTTGTTTAATGTTTAGTTTCTTGATTATTTGTTTAGTCCCATGTATATGGATGCACATATTCAGATTCCAATCTTGTTATATCCAGTGGGTTCCAGGATTCCTGCTTCACATCTAAATGAGCAGGAGCTGAATAAATACAAGGAGATGGAGCTGCAAAGAACAAATTACAGTTTGGACCAGTACTTGCTACTATGTGCACGAGAAAAGGTTTGCTTTGTTCACATTTGTCTCCTATCTTCAGTTCCAGGACTAGAGAAACCACTATTCTATTGAAGTTTAAGCTCTTGTATTGCAATGCAAATGAAGCATCAAAAATAAATATGATTATGTACAACACTAATGTGTATGGTTTAAGGTGCACACATATCATGCTGGCTAATCCATGCTGTTAATGCTTTCTGCTAGGTACAAGCTGAGAAGTTAGTTGTTGAATCAGATGATGTTGCACAAGGCCTAGTGGAGCTCATTTCTGAGCGTCGCGTTACCATGCTTGTCATGGGGGCAGCAGCTGATAAGCATTATACAAAGTATGTAGTGAAGTTATGAATGATCTTTAAATACTTTTATGGATCACGAGTATAATTAAATACTTAATTGTGCTTGTAGAGAACCTTAGTGTGGATTTAGAAGCTTGTGAACTCATGTATGTTCTGGAAAAGCATCGGATTTTAGTCACTCAGTTAAAGAAATCGCTTTACTTAAGATAGAAGTTAAAACAAACTGGTTATGCTTTGGTTTCTGGAAGAAACATAGGGTTTCCACTGCTTCACTATGTTCCAAAATCGAATTACTATGCTTGCCCTATTAATTTACTAAACCTAACTCCTGGTTTCAAGAGTTCAGGAAAATGAATATTCCAAAGTCTAGGAAAGCACGAGTTGTTGAGCAGCAAGCAGATTCTTCCTGCAAGATCTGGTTCATTTGCAAAGGAACAATGATTTACCTTAGGTATGGATGTGTGATTGGTGAGAAGAGAATGTTATGCTTGGCATTGCATTGTGTAGTTTCTAAGCTATATTCCATTTGCATCTGCAAAATGAGAAATTTGATCATTTCTAAAATAAAAAAAAAACAGTTTCTCAAAAAAAGAGAAAAATGATCATAACATATTTACCTGAATCACATGTGCCTTGCCTTCATCAGAATTTGATTTATTCACTTTCTCTTCACTAGGAAGGCTGTTCCCCGTAGCCATGGAGTAACCCAGGCAGGTATACAAAGATCAGGGGCCACACAATCTTCTTCAGAGAGATCAACAAGCATGTCAGAAAAGTGGTGTGTTTCAAACACATGGCTACACAAACCAATGCTTGAAAAACAGATAGAAAGGACTAGTTCAGACCCATCCTTCTGCCATGGAATGGTAAATGTACATGATGGAGCTGTATTTTGTCAAATGTAATACATCACGATTAAGTAGGTACTATTCTGAGAACAGAGAAGCTAGTTTTATTATTTTCAGCGGATATTTCAAGGCTCCTCACTAATCAACAATGCATCTGCACTTTGAATTATGGTATTGATACAACGGATCATTAACTCGATGAGTTCATAAGTTAGATGATCTCAGTTGAGCTGATAATTCATCAGTTCTTACTTTGATCTCCAAATCTACCTTCTGCTCTAAATTCTGGAATTCCATAATGCCTCAATGAGCAATCTACAAAGTTAACTTTTGAAGAAAATTTTAGTGTCTCAAATTTTTACCTGATCTCATGCAGGAAGGTGTTAAAGAAATTGATGAGTCATGCAAGAAATTCCAACATATCCTCAAGGAGTCAGCGAGCGTAAGGAAAGAGGCTTATGAAGAGAAACGCAGGCGTGAGAAAGCTGAAAGGGAATTATTTGAGGCTTTGCAGAAAGTAAGAGTAGTTTAATTTTGTGCTTACCCTTTGCATCTCATATACTAGATATTGATGCTTAATTTAATTCTATGACCATATGCATGCCGTGAGAACAATATCTTCGAGCAACCTGAATAACTGTGCAGATGAAGTAATGAACTACTTTTTTAGAAACAAAAATGTAGATAAGAAACTTCCCCTTTTTTGAAAAATATTTTGGATAATTGCCATCAGAATGGTTGAGACAGGTAGAGATTTCAACAAAACTCCTTTATGTCTCATATGTAACTTTCTCCCGCAGGCCCAAACCTCAGAGAATATGTACTTGGGGGAGCTAAAGCAGAAGAATGAAATGCAGGAAAAACTGACAACAACAATGATAGAAGTAGAGAGGCTCACAGAACAAACAGATGAACTCAGTGCAAAACTTCAAGAGGAATGCGAGCAAAGGTTGGCCCTGGAGAAGCGCAGTGCCCATTCTGACCGTATCATCAAGGATTTGATGTTGCAGCGTGACAAGGCACTAAGAGAGGCAGAAGCACTATATGTAAAGAAAGGAGTAGCCACTACAACAACAGAGGGAATGCACATTACCGAGTTCTCTTGCTCAGAGATTAAGAAGGCAACTAATAACTTTGACGACTCATTGAAGGTTGGAGAAGGTGTATATGGAAGTATATACAAGGGCTCTCTACGGCACACAAGTGTAGCTATAAAGAAGTTAAATCCTGAAAGCAAGCAGTCACAGTCACAGTTCAATCAAGAGGTTGGATTCTTGGTTCCAAATTAGTTCATTGCCTTCATTGCAACTGAGTACATGTTCAAGTAAGTTTCTGTCTTGCATGACAGTTGAGAGATTTTTGCTGATACTTTCACAGGTTGAGGTTCTCAGCATGGTGCGGCATCCAAACCTCGTTACTCTTATAGGGGCATGCACGGAAGGTCGAGCTCTTGTGTATGAATACATGCCAAATGGAAGCTTGGATGATCGTCTGGCTTGCAAGGACAACTCCAGACCTCTCAGTTGGCAGCTACGTACCCGTATTGCATCAGAGATTTGCTCTACACTCATCTTTCTCCATTCCAACAAACCTCATAGCATTGTTCATAGTGACTTGAAAGCATCTAACATTCTTCTCGATGGAAATAACATAGCTAAGCTTAGTGGTTTTGGTGTCTGCCGAATGTTATCTGATGAGTTCAAGACCACCACCACTCTTTACCGCCACACCCACCCAAAGGGCTCTTGTGTGTATATTGATCCCGAATACCTTATGTCTGGTGATCTGACACCCCTCTCTGATGTTTATTCTTTTGGTATTGTACTCCTGCGCCTCCTGACTGGAAGATCAGGATTTGGGCTACTAAAAGATGTGCAACAGGCAGCAGAAAAGGGTTGCTTGCTAGCAATACTGGATGCATCTGCTGGGGACTGGCCTATTATGCAGGCTGAGCAATTGGCCTTGATGGGCTTGAGATGCTGTGAAATTAGAAGGAAAAATCGCCCTGACCTACAAACAGAGGTTTGGGCGGTACTTGAACCAATGTTGAAGTCTGTTTCCTCCTTGAAGCTGTCTTCACTATCGTTCAAATCAGTATCAGAAGACCTTAGTGGTGTGCCGTCCTACTTCATCTGTCCAATACTTCAGGTGAGCCATGCATCTTACTTGGTGAATATGAAATATTATACTGCAGCAGACATATTCGTTATGCATATTAAGTCTTACATATGTATCATGTAATGCTGCAATGTGGTTTAGAAGCTATCAAGTTAAGATAGCAACTAATTATTAGTTCCTGAATCCTAATATACATTTCAAGGGTTTGTGTTGTTGAAACTTGGCACATGATTAGTTTTACATCAGCAACTGCCCTATTAAAAAATAAAGTAGATTTCTCTGAAGACTTTTGTTTTTCATACATCAGCAACTGCCTTCTTGAAAATAAAATAAATTTCTTTTTGGACTTTTCTCTTTCCAGTTATTATCCTAGTCATTTTAGACAAAATCACTTCATTTCTTGCATATACAGCTCATTTTGGTTTTTAGTTGATTCTAGTTTGTTCCACCTATGCATTGCAGGATGTCATGAGGGACCCTCTCATTGCTGCCGATGGGTTTACCTATGAAGCTGGGGCTATAAAGGAATGGTTAGACAGTGGCCACCATACATCACCCATGACAAACCTCGAGCTAACCCACCGTGAGCTTTTGCCAAACCATGCCCTCCGTTCTGCAATCCAAGAATGGCTGCAAACACAAGCAGATTAAGATATCTGCCTTTTCACCATGGAACTTCGAATGAAGATGCAGTCCTCTTACCAGAGTGGTTAAGAAACAGGCACAAACAACAAGAAACCATCTCCTTTTTTTTTGTGGTCATCTAAAAGGCATATGCAAAAGTTTTTTCCTTTTCTGATCAAACTTTGTAGGCAAAATGTAATATTGTACAAGGATCTATAAACTGTGAATTATCTTGGTAGTGCAGTTGGAGTCGGCAATGTATGTAGTGAGTGCTGAGTGGTGACCATGCATGTACAGATATACTGCTTGAATAAGCTGTCGACAACAATGTACCCGTGTTCTCTGAATTTATGATTAGCAAAGGGAAGTAGAGATGCATATCCGCAATGGGACTGTCTTTTTTCTTTTATTGTGAAAGTTACCATTTACAAACCATATACATTTTCTTCTTGTATTTTTTTCCATTGAGGAAGATGTTTACCATCTGTATGTACGCATAGCTTTTATTCTGAAGCAACTTAAAAAAAGAAGATTTCCAAAATGGTTCCTGAGGTAATAGTGAAAACATAATGACCTCTGGACATGTCTGTTTTGTTTGATATAGTTGTTAATGGCACAAAGTCATAAAACTGGACAAATGTTCCTTCCAAAGACTTAGCTAACGCCCAAGTTTGTCAAAGTTTCATCCTTATGCAAATCATTAAAAAAACTTAACACATACCAATGTCATTGTCTTCAAAATCTCGCCAATTTGCCAGGACCAAGCAGCTCAGAAACTTACGAAATGAATTGTGCGTGCCATATCAACTGGGATCCTCCGTAGTTGGGAAGAAATTGCACAACCCTGCAGTCCATCAGATCAAAGGAATTTGATGTCAAAATTGAACACAAGAAAAATGGAGTTTAGTTTCTTGCAAAAATCCAATCTATCGTCCACAAAGAAATCTTTTATCACGACAACACACTTGTGTGGTTTCTTACCATGGAGTTTCCTATGTCAAAATTTTAACATCAATGGGATCTTTTTGCTTTTCGCGAATCTTTTAGATAAACCCGTACAGCTGCTCGAAGACTAATGCCGGTATATGCAATAGTATGCCATTCAACTCTTGTAATAAAATCAGAAGATGTCTCAATCAATAATCAATGCACAGTACTATATTGCCAGCTTCCAAAGCAAGAGACCCTGAAAGCTACTCCAAGGAAAGAACAAAGGCCAAATGTCCAATTAGAAGTGCCCGTCAGAATTCAAACCTTGGATAATTCTTCCCCACTTGAAATTGCCATTGATGTGCATTGTCGCATCGCCGACCAAAGAGATGAAATGGTTTTGGGACATCTTCATTACTAAGCATCAAAGTCAGTCTTTTGAAGACATTTATTACAGCATCTTGGATAGAAACTTCGCAGAAAACTCGTAGCTGAAACACCGGACTTGCAGAGATACTGTTGTCAACAAATCTCTATGAGATGTAGGATTACTATTGACTTACAGGAACTAACTGGTTTACTAAAACCTGATCTCGCCAAAGTTTTATCTCTTTTTTTTTTGAGAGAGTAAAGAAAATTCATTGGTATTAAGAAGGACAGATACAATCAGTCCACGATAGCAGGATCAGTTTTTTGAACAACAAAAATACCGGTCATCATCATTCATTTGATTTTTTAGAATGATTACATAAAAGTGAGATTTTTCTCGCTAGAATATGCATGGGACCCACAGTTGGATATTGACCTCACGCGTTAAGTACTGTGGGTGTCTCAACCTGATTAGTCGTATATGTAAAGCATGCTTCTCATGGCCACTAATGCTATTGTATTCCAGACATACACTAAATCCAAGACCATGCTTTAAAACCCCCACCACACACTCTCCTTTGGCCCTTCCCTTGGTTCCCTGAACTGACCGTTCTCAGGAATAAGATGGCAGAAAGGGAAAAGGATGATATACCATGCAGTTGATGAAAAAGGTGTGCCACACAAAAAGGTACTTTCACTTGCCTCTTAGTGCAATTTCAAAGATACTTATGCCTCTTTTGTTTCAGCCACTATGCTTCTGTTGTACCACCAATAGCAGCACCTCGATTGATGGTCATTCTTGATTTTTGAGGGCAACATGTAGGGATCAACAAAGATGGATGAGGAGGAGATTCATATCGCTGTCGGGAAGAATTTTAGAAAAGAGAAGACCAACATACTTTGGGCTGCTGCAAATTTCCCAAGGGCTACCATAGTCCTTGTCCATGTTCACTGGCCCTCCAAAAGGATGCCCTTCAGTAAGATCTTTAGACCTCTTCAGCCATGTCTTCTCCACAATTACAACTCAACCACATGCCTGCAATTTTAAATGTCATAGTTCGTCAGTCGCAATAAATAGAGCAATAAGCCATCTGATCCTGACTGCTACACAAGTACACGCAGGATTTGTAAATAGAGTGTTGGTTTTGGGGATTTTTGGAGATTATTGGATGACTTACACCACTACACTCACTTCTTTATATATATAGAAAACAATGTTATATAGACCCCTTAGATAAAGAGGTTATTGCACTTCAACACTCTTTTTCAAGATAGTGCATAAATATTACATATGTCCATCTTGGATAAGAGAGATGAGAAGACATGCTCTTAGTGAGTATATCAGCAAGTTGGTCTGAAAACCTTACAAAAAGTAGACAAATGACATTCTGATCAAGTTTCTCCCTTATGAAGCGTTGGTCTATCTCTACATGCTTGGTTCTCTCATGCTCCACGAGATTATTAGTAATATCAATTGTTATCTTGTTGTCACAATAGAGCATAAGAGAGTTCTTATTCCTTAGCTTCAATTCTTCTAATACTATGTGAATTCGCAAGGCCTCACACACCCATTGTGCAAGAGTACGATATTCTACCTCTGGACTAGATCTAGCCACCACACTTTGCTTCTTATTGCGCCAAGTGACCAAGTTGCCTCCCACAAAGCTACAGTAACCTGACACGGATCTCCTATCATCTCGAGAACCAATCCAGTCAGCATCAGTATACACTTTGATTCGAAGGTGGTCGCACTTCTCAAAGAGCACACCCCTCCCTGCACTCTTCAAATACAACAGAATGTGATTGAGTGCATCTAGATGTGTGGTCCTAGGATCATGCATGTACTAACTAACCCGACTGATGACATAAGCCACATCTGGTCTGGTATGAGAGAGGTAAATGTGCCTTCCAATAATCTTTTGATATTGATCCCCGTCCAGCTGCTCACCCAGGCTTGCCTCAAGGCTCAAGTTGGGATCAAGTGGAGTAGTAACAGGATGGCATCCAAGCATACCTGTCTCCTCCAAGAGGCCAAGCACATAATTTTGCTATGAGAAAAAGATCCCTTTCATCGACTTAGACACTTCGATTCCCAGGAAGTACTTGAGGAGACCAAGATCTTTGATCTCAAACTCTTTTGCCAATATTTGCTTAAGACAACAGCTTCTCTTGGATCATTTCCAGTGAGTACTATATCATCCACATAAACAATCAGCACTGTTAGCTTGCCATTCCTCTAACAGATGAACATAGTGTGATCAGCACTGCTCTGGGTGTACCCAAACTACATTATCGCCTGTCTGAACCTGTCAAACCATGCTCGATGGGACTATTTGAGTCCATATAGAGACCTCTTCAGTCGGCACACATTGCCATCAGTTTGCACAATCTCAAACCCAGGGAGAGTCTCTATGTATACCTCTTCCTTAAGATCTCCATGCATGAATGCATTTTTCACATTCAACTGGTGAACATCCCAGTCTAAATTCACAGCACAAGAGAGTAATATCCTCACAGTAGTCATCTTTACTACTGGTGCGAAGGTCTCCTCATAATCAACTCCATAAGTTTGAGAGTAGCCTTTAGCAACAAGCCTCACCTTGTATCAATCTATCTTCCCTTTTGGAGTCTGCTTGACGGTGAAGACCCACTTGCATCCCACTACTCTTTTGTGTGGATGCTGAGGTACCAACTCCCAAGTACCATTTTTTTTCAAGGCATTCATCTCCTCAATTATAGCTTCTTTCCACTTGGTATCCTGCAAGGCTTCTTTCCAAGACTTTGGAACAGCCACAGAGATTAGGGAAGTAGTAAAAACTTATGCTCAGGTGAGAGAGAGTCTAGGGAGACAAAGTTGGAGATAGGGTGAGAAGTGGAACACATGTGAGTTTTGTAGAGAGAACTGCACGAGCGGCTAGGTCTCCTGAGTGCGATAGGTTGATCAAGAGGGTTCGAGTTAAGGATTGAAAGATCATCACCTGACTCTCGAAGAGGAGTAGGACGGGAGGAAGTTTTCGAAGCTTCAACAGGAGTTGGGGATGGCTCATGGTAGTCTTTGACATTAGTACTGGCCTTGGGTTTTCGCCGAGTATACACTTGGAGCTGTGGATGAGTCTGACTCATAGTTTCAATGCCTTCTTCTCCTGAACTCTCTCTTTCTCCTAGGTTTTCCACCATAGCCTGCGGTGTCTCTTCTTCTCTAGCTTCACCGCTCTGCTCATCTCTGACAGGCTCCCCTTGTCTGTGTGCTGGAGTAAGTGACAGTTCACTGAACCAGAAAGGATCGCCCTAAGACTCCTCCTCTCGAGGACCAGGGGGTGGAGAGGAACTATAGAAGGGATGACCTTCCCATAACACAACATCCATGGAAACATAAAGTTTTCTCTCTTCGGGGCAATTGCACTTGTAGCCCTTTTTGTCCAATGCATACCCAACGAAGACACATTTCTTCGAGTGAGGAGTGTTTTCTGCCGACAAGGTCACGGTGGTGCACAAAACACACAACCAAAAACCTTAGGCTGAAAAATGAAGGTATTTGTGTCTTGGAGGACCTGGAAGGGGGATTTAAAGTCTAGTACCCCGAAGAGGCATTCTGTTAATTAGGTAGTTGGCACAAAGGACTGTCTTACCCCATAGAAACTTGGACACATTCATTGTGAACAGAAGTGAGCGAGCAACTTCAAGGACATGCCTATTTTTGTGCTCAGCCACGCCATTTTGACTTGGTGTGTTGACACACGACTTCTGATGAAGTATCCCTTTGGAGGCTAGAAGGTCCTGAAAGTAAGCATTTGTGTACTCAGTCCTATTATCAATCCCGAGGGTCTTGATTCTGACACTATATTGAGTCTCTACCCTTTGAATGGAGTACCATCAACTAGGTGGTTCTGCTATGACAATCAATAATGTGACAAGCCATTTGCAACTATTAATAGATGCAATATTGGCTGGACCCCAAACATCAGAATGAATTAACTCAAAAGGACGTAAGCTTCTATTTCCACTAAAAGGATAAGAACTTGTATGCTTAGCAAAATCACAAGCTTCACATTTAAGCATATTTTTGTTGCATTTCCTGTAAAAGTCTGGAGCAATACATAAAAAACACAGAAGGCAGGATGTCCTAAATGCCTATACCACATGATCATGTCCTCCTCCGATGTGACCACCAAATGAGCTGACTCCTTATCCACAAAACATTTCTTGTAACATTCCTCCAAGTAGTACAAGCCATCTCGATGACTACCATGACCAACCAATTTTCCCGTCTTCAGCTCCTGAAATAACCAGTGAGTAGGCCAGAATGTTACTTTACAGTTAAGTGAGTTGGTTATAGCAGCAATAGAGAGCAGATTTGTGGACAAGTTGATATGCACACACCTCGTCTTAAGATGCATGCATGTAGTTTGGTCCCAATCTTCAGTCGTAGGAGAAATCCGTGGATAAATGCGAGTTATGACCTTGACAAAGGGGCGACTAACCACGATCAAACACGCGATCAGAAACCTCACAATCACTAAACCACTCCTCAATTGGTTATCAACTGAGCAAAACTTGGTTGACCTGTTCACGAAGAACAACTCAAGCAAATCAATAAAGAAAAGCAAGATCAATAGAGGAAGGATAACAACACTCAATAATCTGAATTATAAGTTGAACATTGAGACTCCGAATTGTACAGGTCGACAAAGGCACGAGCATACAATCTGTATATCAACGAAGTCTGCCTAAAATTAAGACTATGCCTTCTATTTTATAGAGGATGGTGTCTACAAAAGATAGAAGGTTTAAAACCAGAATCTTAATCTAATTCAAAATAAAACAGAAACCTAACAAACTATAAAAAAGGAATCCGGAACTATTTCTCACAGATCCAAACAGGACTCTTCCCCCTCATGCACTTGCCATTGTTTAGGGTCTCCTGGTTGCATACGATGTCGGATTTCAATGATTCTTAATGCGTTGGAAAGCTCTTTCAATTATCTTTCCAAGAAGTGCTCACACGACCTACTTGGACATCTGTGCTGAAATTGGAGTTTGGTTGAAGTCACTGAACAATCAAGCTTGATCGGTAGACTAGATGGTCCTCAGGTTGCGACCATATGTCTTCAGGCTTGATCGGCTGCGACTATGAGCAATGTTGAGATCTTGAGCAATGCTGCGACCTTGAGCCTTTCTGATCATGCGCAGAGTTCTTCTGATCGATAAGGTCAACGTAACCGTTGGTCGTAGTTGCCAAAAAAGTGTTCATTCTTCCTTGGCTATGAATTGGATCAACAACTTCGTCCAGAACTCCTTCACATGTAACAAGCAAAGAACAATTATTAAGCAATATCATTTGTTCTGTAATTAAATAATTAATTTACCCAAGAAATGAATTCACCTGTTGTCCAAGGCGACACGCATGTGCTAGAGTTAAAAGATGTGGATGTGTGGTCGCGATGTCCTCATCATACTCCTCTTCTTGAAAAAGAGTCGTCCTCGACTCTTGCCCATCGTTCTCACCCAAGTATGGAGATAAATCAGCAACATTAAATGTATCACTCACTCCATAGTCCTCAGGTAGCTCCAATTGGTAAGCATTATCATTGATCTTGGCAAGAATCTTGAATGGACCATCACCTCGTGGCATTAGTTTGGATTTGCGTTGTTCTGGAAATCGATCATGACGCAAATGCAACCAAACTAGATCTCCTTCTTCGAACAGAACTTCCTTTCTGCCTTTATTTGCATGTTTCTTATATTGAAGTTGCATCTTCATAATATTTGCTTGGGTTGTCTCATGTATCTTCCGAATCATCTCAGCACACGTTTGACATCAAGATTACCTCTGTTGGAAAACAGTAGAGGTAACAAATCAATTGGCGCAGTAGGTTTAAATCCATAGACGACCTCGAATGGACAAAACTTGGTAGTAGAGTGCACAACACGGTTGTATGCGAATTCAATGTGTGGCAAACACTCCTCCCAAAGCTTTAAATTTTGCTTGAGAACTGCCCGTAGCATGGTACCAAGTGTTCGGTTGACGACCTCAGTCTGGCCATCAGTCCGGGGATTACAAGTCGTTGAAAACAACAGCTTCGTTCCAAGCTTCCCCTAAAGCGTCCTCCAAAAGTGACTCAAAAATTTAGTATCTCGATCAGAAACAATTGTCTTCGGCACTCCATGGGGATGAACAACCTCGCTGAAAAACAAATCAGTAATGTGGGTAGCATCATCGCTCTTATGACAAGGTATAAAATGAGCCATTTTAGAAAACCTATCAATGACGACAAAGATACTATCCCTCCCTTCTTAGTCCTTGGTAATCCCAACACAAAATCTATAGAAATATCCTCCCAAGGTACTTTCAGAATAGGAAGAGGCATATATAATCCATGTGGGTTTAAGTGAGACTTAGCTGTTTGACAAGTAGTGCATCGCCTTACATAGCGCTCGACATCTCGCCTCATCTTCGGCCAGTAGAAGTGGGTGGCCAAAACATCTTCAGTTTTGCGTATCCCGAAATGTCCCATCAATTCTCCGCCATGAGCCTCCTGTAACAACAAAAGACGAATAGAACTCGCGGGAACACATAGCTTGTTAGCTCTAAACAAATAACCATCATTTAGTACATATCGAGCCCAACATCTTCCTTCTTTAAAATTAATGTAAATATATTTGAAATCCAAATCAGTTGAATATAATTCTTTCAAACTCTCTAACCCAAGAATTTTGCAATCGAGTTGGGACAACAAGATGTAACGTCTAGACAAGGCATCAGCAACCAAATTATCTTTACCTTTATTATATTTGACAATATATGGAAAGCATTTAATAAATTCAATCCACTTACCATGTCTACGATTCAACTTACTTTGCTTACGAATATGTTTCAATGCTTCATGATCTGAATGTATGACAAATTCTTTCGGCCAGAGGTAATGTTGCCATGTTTCTAAGACTCTAACCAATGCATACAATTTCTTGTCATAAGTTGAGTAGTTTAAAGTTGGACCACTAAGCTTCTCACTAAAATAAGCAATGGGTTTTCTATCTTGCATGAGAACACCACCAATTCCAATACCACTAGCATCACATTTTATTTCAAAAGTTTTATTAAAATCAGGAAGTTGTAGAAGTGATGCATTGGTCAACTTATCTTTCAATTTGTTGAAAGCGTCCTCTTGCGCCTGTTCCCACTTGAAAGGCATGTTCTTCTTGGTCAGTGTATTGAGTGGGGCGGTGATCGTATTGAAATCTTGTACGAACCGGTGGTAGAAACCAGCAAGTCCGTGAAAACTCCGCACTTGTGTGACTGTTGTAGGTGTAGGCCATGCTTGAATTGCTTGCATCTTTTGTTCATCCATCTCAATGCCCTGTGCAGTCACAACAAAAACCAAGAAACACAACTCGATCCGTGCAGAAGGTGCACTTCTCAAGGTTAGCAAACAAACGTGCCTCTCTCAAGACAGCAAAAACTTGGCGTAAATGCCCCAAATGATCATCGAAAGTCTTGCTGTAGATCAAGATGTCATCAAAGTAAACCACCACGAACTGTCCTATAAAAGCACGCAACACTTCGTTCATTAAGCGCATAAATGTACTAGGTGCATTAGTAAGACCAAATGGCATGACCAAGCATTCATATAATCCAAATTTAGTCTTAAAAGTAGTTTTTCATTCGTCACCTAGTTTTATTCTAATTTGATGGTATCCACTACGCAAATTGACTTTAGAAAAGATGGTCGAACCACTCAATTCGTCAAACATATTATCTAACCGAGGAATCAGATGACGATAACGAACAGTGATATTATTAATAGCTCGACAATCTATACTCATCCTCCATGACCCATCCTTTTTAGGCACAAGTAAAACAGAAACAGCACAAGGACTTAAGCTTTCGTGTATGTACCTTTTGTCGAGCAGCTCTTGTACCTAAAACTAAGATTATGCCTTCTCTTTTATAGAGGATGGTGTCTACGAAAGATAGAAGATTTAAAACCAGAATCTTAATCTAATTTGAAATAAAACAAAAACCTAACAAACTATAAAAACGAATCCGGAACTATTTCTCACGGATCCGAACAGGATTCTTCCCCCTCATGCACTCGCCATTGTTTCGGGTCTCCTAGTTGCATAAGATGTTTGATGATTCTTGATGCGTTGGAAAGCTCTTTCGATTATCTTTTCAACAAGTGCTCACACGACCTACTTGGACATATGTGCTGAAATTGGCGTTTGGTTGAAGTCGTTGAACAATCAAGCTTGATCGGCAGACTGGATGGTCCTCAGGTTGCGACCATATGTCTTCAGGCTTGATCGGCTGCGACCATGAGCAATGTTGCGATCTTGAGTAATGCTGCGACCTTGAGTCTTTTTGATCACGCGCAGAGTTCTTATGATCGATAAGGTCGACGTAACCGTTGGTTGAAGTTGCCAAAAAAGTGTTCATTCTTCCTTGGCTATGAATTGGACAACAATTTCGTCCAGAACTCCTTCACATGTAACAACAAGCAAAGAACAATCATTAGGCAATATCATTTATTCTGTAATTAAATAATTAATTTGCCCAAGAAACAAATTTACCTGTTGTCCAAGGCGATGCGCATGTGCTCGATTTAAAACATGTGGATGTGTGGTCGCAATGTCCTCATCACAAGTTGGGGACATGTAGCACATCTGACAGGCACAGTCCAGACAGGCTGACAACTTCCCCTCATCCAAGGATAGGAGAGTGAGAACCATCAACAATACGGACCTTGTTCCTCCCAGACAGAGGGACGTACGTAATGAAGCCTGATGACTTGCTTGTCATATGTCTAGTAGCCGCGGAGTCAATGATCCACTGATCGAGTTTAGCAAAGATAAATGAAAGAGCTGTATGAGCGGAGTGAGAAAGGAAACCGATAGTCGAGGTTTGGGAGGATCCTCTTGAAGCAGCTGAGAGAAGTCTTTTTAGAGCGGCAAGTTTCTCAGTAGTGAGCCCAGGCTTTGAGGTTGCAACTAAGGCATTTGCTCGAGCACCTTTGTGCTTCTTTGCCTTGCTCTTTCCTTTGCCCTTGCTGGCGTTCTCTAGCTTGTATCAAACTCAGGATTCAGTCCTGACAGGAAAGTGTAGAGGCAATCTGTCTCAAATCTCTTCTCATACATAGCCATGATCTTCCTTACTGTCTCCCTACAACAGTCCTCCCGTCCGGCTTCAACCTTAGACTGAAAGGTCTATAGAAATCATATCTCTATCACTCACTGAGAAGCCTATCAATGTACTCTGCAGCATTGAGCTCACCATGAACCATCCTTTGGGCCTTCTTATAGATCTCAAAGACATCGGTATAGTTGCTCTCAAAGAGTACCTATTTATCACAATTTTCCAAATCTGCTCTGCCATATCATACATGATATAGGAGCTCGCAACTGAAGGATTCATGGAGCACATAAACCATGACACAATGCAAGCATTGTCCATCTCCCACTGATTTGAAGTCGGATCCGTCGGTGGAGGACACTTCTTCACTCCTGTCACATATCCCAACAAACCCTTGGCTGCCAGTGAAATCTTGCACTGATGTGCCCACAACAGATAGGTCTTATGCCCCTCAAGCTTGATAGAAATAAAAGCCAAGCCTGGACCATGACGGCTCATCAGGCTAGCAGCGACAACTGCCTTAGTGGGATCCTCCACCATTGCTACCTCTTTTCCATCCAGAACGCCTCACACGGCTCAGTTGCACTAGCTCGGCTCGGATTGCACTAGATCGGCTCGGCTGATTGTCTCGGATTGGCTCGGCTACTCGGCTCAGCTCGAGTCGGGTCGGATGCAACCTCAATAAAGAAGTAGTTTCTGGTTGCACCACTCAAACCAAATTCAACCAGTTGCCAGTCTCTGGTCGCACCACTAAACCAAACCCGACCGGTTGCTAACACGAAGGCGGAGTAACCAGGCGATAGTGACTAGCGGCGAGGAAGCAATTGGTGGCAGCAAGCGGGCTCCTCCGGTGAGCTTGAGACGTCAGCAGGCGGCTCCTCAGCAAGCTTGAGGCGTTCGCGACCACCCCTTATGAGTTGTAGCGTCATCTTGTCGTCGCGGCGTCTGGCTCCGATCTCCAAAAACTCCGTCGCTGTCGCATGCAGCCACGGACACTAACTAGGCTGCGGCAGCGAACGAGATCGGGCGCGGATCCGGTGACCATGCGGCACTGCGGAATAGGATTCTGATCTGCGCTAGCCGAACTCCAGTGGGTGATGTGGGGCGGGGTTTTGGCGAGATTGGCAGTGGTTAGATAAAGACGCTAGGTTCGTTCCCACACACATCGTTGGCCTTCGGTTTGGGCTCAAGATTTGATTGGGCAAATCTGGCAATGACCCAGCGGTGTAGTGCAGTCAACCACTGCAACTTCACTCAAGGAGGCGACGGTGATCTCACTGGTGGGAACTCTGGCAAATGGCAGCCAGGGCTAGGTAAACCCTAACTCCAGCAACACTGGCTCTAATATCATATTGGTTTTGGGGATTTTTGAACATTATTGTGTGGCTTATACCACTAGACCCACTTCTTTATATATATATATATATGAAACAATAGTACATATACCCCTTAGTTAAAGAGGTTATTACACTTCAACACAGAAGATAATAAAAATAATGATATCTTTATTTATTCCAAACGAAGGTTTATTCCCGTGCTAGAGTGACTGATACAAGCGACAAGTTTGAACAGCTAGTATCAGGGATCCTGCAAATAAATATGATTTGGCAATTTTTAGTCATCATTGCTTCCATAAAATCATTGATATTTTCCAAGTAGACAAGTAAAAGGAGTGCCCAATAAATGATTTTTCATGGTCTATAATTACTGCTTTTTTCATGCCCTCATGTCAAGTCTGGGCATAGCCGCACAAACGCACACAGATTGACAGCAGCCTTTCATGTTTTATTGTCAATTCAATGACTGCAGCCACAACACACGTTGAATGCTAATCAATCTCAAAATCAACAGCTGAGATCAAGCAGCCATCAACAATGAGAGATTGGGTTTGGAGACTGAAGTTTTCATAAGATATTATCATTTTCTTGCCTGAGCATGTTCTTAACTGTCTGATTTTACCTGAGCATGTTCTTAACTTGACAAATTGATCATTATTGTTTCAAACTGTATGAAAAACTGTTTGTTCTCCCACAACTGCAGTGGGTGGCAAGGTGCTGTACAAGTATGCAGATGAAAAAGAAAAGGAAATGCATAGAGTGAGAGAAATGGAAGCAATGGTCAAGATATTGTCACACTACAAAAGCCTATGTGGTACAAGAAAGGTAGTGCTAATTTGTCCTTAGATTTTGGTTCGAATAACAGCATTTGGAAAAGGATTTCACTTGTCTAATATTTAGGAACTTGATGGTTATGTCATGGGATCTTAGAGTTTCTACTCACTGAACTGATGTCATATTAATCCATAAAAATAAACTTATGCCTTTAGTGACAAAATTATGCGTTTAGCTGGTCAGCTGGTCCTAATTCATTTAGGGGGTCTGTTTTAATGCTGTTGTGAATGTAATCAGCACAGAATTTTTTCGCAGTTACAATAAACAACAACCAAATGAAACTAGCTCAACTCCCAAGTTTCCTTATTCATGATAGTATATAAGCGTGTCAGTAGCCTTTCTTCCTAAAAAAGGCAGGAGGTTGCACTTGCAAATAGTAAATGTTGTTTTACATGATTACATCTACTATGTCCTCCTATATGAAATACTGAATGAAATAAAAGCCCCAAATGATCTACCAGTACCACAAAGTGAATGGTTTATTTAAATGAGATTTGTAGTTAAGCAAACAGTTATACAAAACATATGGAGAGAGCAATTGATATTACATTAAGCTCCAACGGTAACAAGGGTCTCATTTGGGGGAAGACAGGTTTGTAAGCAGGTATTTGTTCATGCAGGTTAGTGCACATTACCTTTCACATGAGGATATTCTTGCTGGTGTTGTCAACCTGATAAAGAAGCTCAAAATCAAGAGACTCGTCATCGGTTCAAGGTCAAATATGAAATCTGCACAGCATACAACTCAAGCACATAAGAACAAATTTGTCTATCCACAGATGCTACTATATGTACAGCATGAACATGAAACATAATCAAAAGTAGCTTGGTTCATCAAACTAAACAAAGGTATGCAGGAACATGTCAAAGCAAGTGGCACTTCGAGAATGCTGCCAGATTTGGGTGGTGCTTAATGGCAAACACATATCCACAAGGTATGGTTCCGATATGGCCAAAAGCATATTCTCCTAAGTCAATAACTGCAGATGATCTAATTTTGACAGTATGTGGATTATATCTAGCTATGAATTAATGGATGGAGTATCATTCTTGAATGCAGCAATGGTCATCTGGAGCATGCTAGAAACACTGGATATGGAGGGAGCCTGGAAGTTTTGGCATCTATACATGACCTGGCTGACGAATCCGATGGCTACACAACACCACCAAGTGATCTTGTATTCAACTTTACCTAAGCATTACACATTTGTAAACCGTAACATTTTTCTGTCTATACTTCATATGACTATGAGTCTATGATCATGCTTCAGAGCTTTGGTACAAACTCATGGTGCATTCTCAAATGCGGTCCATTTCAGGTAGATGAAATCATGGATGAGAAGGGAGTGATTCGAATGGATGATACCAATCAATTGGCAATGGTATTATTTCCCTTGGTTTTGATTTTAGAAGAAAACAACTTTTAGAGCATGTGCATTCAACAGCTCCGCCTATTCTTTCTAGCTGCCACAGAGCGTGCACGCAGCCACACACACACAAAAGAAAAAAACAACCCTATATATTGAGTTCAATTACCGTGCTGTAGTCTCAAAAGTGTATATGTTTGTGGGCTATATAGTTATAATCCAAGGCGTCACTTATGGCTTACTAAATTTGCAGTTTGTGTTAATACTGTTACGTATATGTATTTGAGTCGTGTCTAAGTCAGATCTTAATCATTTAGACTGTATCTATATATATACTGGGTTTTAGACCCTAATACAACTTGAGATTAATCTTAACAAATACAAGAATACAAGTGATTGTCTTTTTTTTTTGTATAATTTGAAGGAAGCTAGAACAGTGACTGAACAAAATGTGGAGGAATCAATTGCAAATCAGCAAGAAGTGGAGATCTTTCCTGAAGAGCCCACAGATCAATCTGGCGAGATACAGAGTTTCAGCAATGCTGCTGAAGAAGCTGACAAACTGAGGGTAAAATTTACATGATCCCCCCCTTTATCATAGCCTACCGCATCTTAAAATGCAACAGTATACATTAGCTAACCATGGGTAAAGAAGGGGCTATATTTAGGTTATCATATCCAATTGCTGATAATGTTTTCAGAAGGGATGAATTATGAAAATAAGTTGTTAATATCAAGATTCATTTTCACAAAAAAAAAATTCAGGAGGATATTTATTTGGGAAAATGAAATGTAGGAGGTCTGCAAGTGGGCAAGAAATATGGAATAATTCGTGTCACATAACAATAGTCTATTCTTAATTGCTTCATGTCAGTTTGGATACATCAATCAAAAATATTTTTGACATTCGGGAGGGGAGTCCCATACCTCATATGTTAATCTATATAGTAGGAAATAGAAGTTTGCTTTTGCTTTGTGTGTGTGTGTGTTTGGGGGGGGGGGGGGGGGGGGGGGGGGGGGGGGGGGGGGGGGCGCGGGGGCGGTGGGGGGTGTGTTGGGTGTTTGTGGGGGCGGTGGGCGGGCCTTGCCATAAACCAGCCTACACACTTGCCAGCTCTCATACTCTGGAGTCTGGAATAAACTGAATTTTTTTACAACACCATTTGCTTCTTGACAGGAGAAAATAGGTAAACTCCAAAGGAAGCTGATAGAACTAGAACGGCAGGGTCATAACCATAATGAGAGCAGCTTGTCACCTAAACAAAAAGATACTTCGCTGAAGGGGAACTTGTCAAAGCGAAGATACCCAGAGCTACAAATTCCAGAGCACATTGCACAGTTCTCTAAGTCGCAGATTGGTAAAGCAGCCAATGATTTCCACTCAAGGAACTTCATAGGAGAAGGAGGTTATGGTCCAGTGTACAAAGGAAAAATAGATGGCATGTCGGTTGCTATAAAGTTGTTGAGGCCTGATGGCAGACAAGGGTATCCAGAGTATCAGCAGGAGGTAGATACTAGAAACAATTATCATGCAATTCCTTTCATTATATGCACAGAGCTTAGTCTAACACAACATTTATCACAACTAAAGGTAGTTTAACTCACATGGCACTGTTATTGCAACACCTCACTATTAGCAGCAAGAATTCTTTCACAAAGAAAGTAAGATGTTACAATTTAGTACATGGTACCTTGCATATTTGGACACGTCTCAATGGTTTCTCAAACTTCTAACAACTTGCACAGAAGAGAATCAGGTGGAAAAGTACCAACCCGCACACCTTACAATTTGGAACATCTTGATTGGGCAGAAGAACTCCATTTCCACAATGTATCATAATCGGAGGTATTCTTTTTTTTTTTTGGAATTCCAGGTTCTTGTGCTCAGCAGAATTGAGCACCCACACATTGTCAAGCTAATTGGAGTGTGTTCAGAATCATGTGCCCTCGTGTATGAGCATCTGCCAAATGGAACACTGAGGGACAGGCTCTCCAGAGGGCTTCCATGGAAGGACCGCATCAGGATCCTAGTCGAGCAGCGGTCTGCCCTTGTATACCTGCATTCCAGCCGACCCCACGCGATCATCCACGCTGACTTAAAGCTCACAAACATACTTCTCAACACGAACAACATTAGCCGGCTTGGAGATTTCGGAACTGCCCGCATGGTGCACTTGAAGCCATTGGAGGAGGAGACCATATGCAGGAAGACAAACCCGATGGGCACCATTGGGTACATGGATCCTGTCTTCCTCCGGACGGGAGAGCTCACAACAGAGTCTGATGTATACGCCTTCGGCGTGATAATTCTCCAGCTGCTGACGGGGCTACTGGAGCTGAACATTGTGGAGCAGGTAGAGGAAGCAATGAAGATGGGCACCATAAAGTGCGTACTGGATGCTTCTGCTGGCGACTGGCCTGTTGTGCAGACCGAGTGCCTCTTGCGGCTGGCATTGAAGTGCTGCAGCCTTGACCGGAAACGGCGGCCGGAGATAACATCCAGTGATTGGAGAACACTTGACATCTTGCAAGCCATGGCAGGTAATGTAAATGCTTCAGAACTTCATCAGTTGCAAGTTGCAAGTTCCAAAAACTAGCTAAGTTGCAAGTTCAAACTGTCTTCAGTCTCCTCTGCTAAAAATCCAATCAGTTGGATACTTGTGTTAGATATTTCACTAAACAAACCATAACATCAATTGCAATTAAAAACTTAAGAAGAAATTGTGCTAAGCCCCAGGCATTTGTATTTTATTGTCACACAATCCCACGTTTTAAAAACAATGGCATATAACACAATTTAATTTTACATTTTTTTTTTAGCATTTCACTCATTTTCATTAAACAGTCATTAGAAGTGATAAAAAACTAACATATAGACCCATCAGGTGCTGAGGTTGTTAAGTGTATTGTCATATTGTAACATAGATCTAACAAGTGGGGTCCACCACGCAAAAATATCTCCACTCCTCACCTCCTTTGCTACTCAGACCAAGTGCACACCGGCGTCGGTGAACCAACTTTCTGTTGTGTTGTTTGCTCCTCTCTCTTGCCCTCTGGCCAGCAGCTACATCCGGCAAAGGAGGCCGAAGCACATGCTAGGTGTTGTCAGTATGATGGCAGAGGAGGCGGCGGTGATGGTGTATAGCCAAATTCGCTGAAACTCTGCCTAATGCGCAGCATGAGCCTTGTCCAATCCCGCCTACGCATGGAGCACCTGCCAAAGCTTTGACGTCAACGTGTAGTCCTTGTCGCCATCGCCAAAGAGTTGGTGGTGGTTGTCAGGGGGAGGTGGTGAGAGTGTCACAAATCCATGTATGCACATAATTTGGCAATGCAGTTAGCCACCTTAAGCACCGGGAGGGCCCCATCTGTTAGTTTTCTGTCAGTTCTGACGACTGTTTGACGGAGATGGATGAAGTGAAAAAAAAATACAAATATAGCCCATATTGTGTGTTGCTATTTTTAAAATTTGGAGTTTTGTGACAATAGGATACAAATATTTGATGCTTAATATAATTTTTTTAGGAGATAAAATGTGTAACTTTTACAACCACTAGTTGTTTTTCCAATGCAAGATTTCATTTCCACGGCTTAACTAACCTGCCCTTCTCTTTAATAACAGTTGCCGGAGGTAAATCGAGGCTATTTTGACCAGCAAAGAAAAACAAAAGGGAGATCAAACAAAGAAAAAAAACACGCTGTAAATGCCAATAATTCTTCTCTTGTATTGAATAAGCGATAGCATGTACAAAGCTACATGTATAGTATGATACATATCAACTACTCAGTACTTGTACATCTACCTACCACAGTACTAATCCAGAAACGGGTGCGCCAATTTTAGAAGCGTGCACGGACATCTATCTATATAACATGCAAATTATGTAGTTATGTATGTATCTTCCAATGTTCCTACGTTAGAAAGTAGTAACGGCAAGAGATCAATGTGGCATGGAATGTTTGTGCTCTGTGCGGGAGTTTAATCGAACACTTGGCAGGTGTCGAGAGTACATACAGAGAAAGAAGGGTCAGCATTGCCTACTTGCTTTGACAGCCCTCGGTGCCAGCCCGGGAGGGGAGACCATCGCCACCGGTCGCCGTGGTTGTAAAATTGCAGGGTCAAATCGAAGTTAAGTTTAAATTAAACATGGAAAGAGATGGGGCAACTGGGCGTGGTGAAGTTGGGCTTTTTGTGCTCTGGGTTTTGCTTCTTCGTCCCTTATGTTATACTTCCGATCACCACACTTGCCATGGTTTAGGTTAAATTTATAAGTTCAATAGGCTGGTAGAAGAACATTTAAATTTGTTTAGAGCTTTTAGTCAAAGAGGACTTTCAACTTATAGAATAAACCTTAAACTTAAATCCCTCATTTAACCCGATTTTGACTTATATGTACATTCCACTCTTTCACAATGTAGTACTTAATCCAGCGAAAGCGACAACATAGGGGCTGATTCGCCCCCTCGACCTCTATGAGACACGCGCACTCCTCATTCAATTCAAGCAAGGCCCCTAATGGACCCTCCATCTAACGGTACTGTCTCTTCTCTTTGGGGTTAGTGGAGCTAAGTTGTTGGACGTTAGGGCATCTGGTCGAAGTAGCAATCCCCTTTGTTGCCACCACCTTACCGTTGTCCAGTAGCCTTCAAGACCTCTTGGGGCCCGGGGAGGGGTGGTGAGTGTTCCTTGTCGAGTGGCAACAACGCCTCATGAGACAACAACGCCTCATGAGAGGCTTGAAGCGGTGGCGTGAGAATGGGCCCTTCGGCCGAGGACGGCTCTCTCTGTGTTGTTGGGTGCCGTCTTCCCCTACCTTGGTGGCTTCAACGATATGCATCCGCTCAACCTCCTAGCGATTGAATTGAGTCTGGTTCGCAAAGGAAGCTTGGGGCATCGACCCAGGGGCCTAGTGAAGGAAAACAGGTTGCTACTCTAGCGATAATTTCAAAAATTTTAACTCGAAAACCCAAGAACCATGCAAGCATAAAACCATAGATCAACAGGTTTACCACTAGACGCGCGGATGTGACAACGCGGCAGCAAAAGAAGAGTCGATGTCGCAACCGGATCGTAACCAGCAGTGCAGCAGTAGCAGCTGCATCTCTACAGAAGTCCACACGTCCGGGGAAGGAGCATTGCGTGTTCATGTGCTAGTACCAGCACACACGCCTAGAGTTTTACGAAATCTATCTCGTGGATGGCGGTGGTGGCCAAAATAAATCATATATCAGATATTTTTTACATGCTCACCTCGCCTCCCTTTATAAGGTCTTACAGATAAGTCTTACTCAAATGCAAACCCTAATCCCAATGGTAAATTCATTACTAATAGAGGAACCGTTTCAGATCCCATTCGAATTAATACTCCAACTCGTTAAGTGTGTGATCCTGTAGGCTCGTGTATATTTGGTCGCGACTGGAAACGACTTCCCGAATCACAAGTCATAAGCGGTCTCTAGCAAGACATTATGACTACCTGCATGTACATGAAGATCATATCCGACAAACCTATACAACTTATCATGGATTATCTTTTTGCCTCACGATACTGGATCGAACTCAAAATGAGAAAAGTGTCATCCTTGAATAGTTTGGTCCTTTCTCGATCTTGTAATGAATAACTTTTATCCATAATTGACTCTCAACTATATTCGACGCGGTCATGCACTTTCTTAGTCCAATTACATCAAGGAGCCCAGAAATATCTCTCAAAAGATATGAGAAGAGCAAATTCCATCTCGACCATTCATTTCCAACCACATGGTTTATAACATATCTGTATGTCACATTTATGATTACTCGGTTAAAAACAGCAGTTGATGACATCAAGATATATTACTACACATGTATGAAACCATGATAATCTCAGATTTAAAGATAAACAAAAAATAACTGTTAGAAACAAACTAATGTCACATAAAATCTCAATAGTGTTTCAAGTTGGGTCAATCCGACTAACATGTTTTCCAACATGTGTCCACAATATTGACTTGATATCTCATATCCATGGTCCGTGAAACTTGACAAACAATCAATGATCGTATTGACTTATCTTATATTATTATTCTATATAATGCCGAAAGTCAGTGATATTTAAAATAAGTATCACTGATAGAGCCGTAAATTGAGACAATTCATATATTATTATAAAAAGTTCCACGAACAAGTCACATACTTGTTGATCGATAAAAA
This sequence comes from Pharus latifolius, assembly GCA_019359835.1. NCBI lineage: Eukaryota > Viridiplantae > Streptophyta > Magnoliopsida > Poales > Poaceae > Pharus > Pharus latifolius. Next base: position 59,223,500 of record CM033327.1, read on the forward strand.
TAATATTTTATTCAAAGAATACAATAAGAATTCATAAACATAATATGATACAATCATCTCCATGACTGCCTCTAGGACATATCTCTATCACCTAGCTCTATGATCTATTACTTACAAGTTTTTTGGGATTTCGAATAAAATTTTTGAAATTTTGCTAGAGTAGCGAGCTCATTCCCCAATAGAGGGTTCTCCTGATACTGTACGTAGGCGTGTCCGCCTTCATTGCTGAGATGTTTGTCTTATGAATAGTAATCTCCAAACAGTAGTAGGCTCTTTCGATAAATCCCTTCTAAGGATCATCAGAAAATGCTCTATGATGCTCATGAGGCTAGAGGTTTCCACCACCCATGGGAAAATAAGAGTTGATAGAGATTGAAGAAGTTCGGCTTATTTGGGTTGTGGACCTTGTTTCTTTGTCCTATACTCTTTCTTTCTTTTTTGACTTTTTTTGAAGCCACTCCCTCTACAATTTTTTTCTACAGAGGAGGCCATAATTAAAACCAAATTCCATGTATGTTTTCCATTTTTTTACTCATAATCTGAAATGTAGGAGAAAGAAAGTTGAGTTACACCATTTTGAGAACGACATGACAAAAGAATCAAAAATTTAGGCCGTTTAGTCAGGGTGAATGGTATGACTTGCAAAAACGTTTAGTGCATACTACTAAGTTATGAGAAATTGTATAAACAGGACCCATCTAGATCTTAAAACGACACAAAAAAAAAATTTTCTATAAAATTGGTTTATAACCCATACAAATTCAAAGATATTAAAATAATAAGAAAATTGGAATAAAGATTCACTAAACTAAAAAAAAATGTGTGAATTAAGTGATTAACCCACACAAACTATAATATTATTGAAGAGAACATCATTTGAATTATATGGATGTTATATAATGTAAGTTTTGGATTCATCTTGGATGAAATTTCAACTATGACAATGATCCATGATATAAGATGTTAAGATGGAGATTATGTATTTAAGTCACGAGTTGGTAAGAATTGATTCGATAAGTATTGAGTTGACAATATGAATGAGTGCGTGCTAAGGTGTTATTCCGAGGACCCCACCTGTTCGGACAAGCTAGGGCGCACTCTCCTCTTCTCGTCAGGACCGATCAAAGCAGCCCTTCCTCCCCAAAGCCGCCCTCTCTTCTCGATCCATCGGAGATCCGCAGCTCTAATCTTCCTTTCTTGGTATGCCCCCTTGATCGATCGATTTCCCTATTAATTATCTCTCTGATCCGATCCAGTTCTTGCGTGTGCCTCTGCTTGGATCACTTGCAATTTTGCTTCTGTTGCTAATCTAATCTGCTAATCTTGATGACATGATCCATCTTTGCGTGCCTCAACTGTCGAAAAGTCATGTTGCATTCGTCACCTTTTGCGAATTGCAAAGATGTTATTTTGCATTAGCGGGATCCATAATGTCTACAAATTAATTGATGGATTATGATTAATTAGAGTAGAAAAAAAGAAGGATTGCCAAGGCAGGCTGCCCTTTCTTTTCTTTTCTTCTTCCTTTATGTTAATTGATGTTCGGGGAACGAGCGTCTTCATTTGTATTTCAAACCTCATGAAGAGCATTTTCCATGCTGCAATTATTTTACGTTCTATAGATGAGCGAATGAGCACGGGATATCTGATTGGTCCTTGATTGATCTCACAGAGAATGGAGGACTAGTATCGTCCACTTCACAACAGTAAGATCTCAGCGATGAATGTAGCTAAAAGATCTAATCATATTTTGAAGGACAATGTAGCCCCAGTGAGGGACATAATGGCTACATCTGCACAAATCCAACCGCTCAAGATCCCAGACGCTGTTTTTGCCCTCGCTCAAGCAGCTGCAAAGGCAAATGGTGAGACTGAAAAATGTATGTCGTGTCAAAAGCAGGTATTTTCAGTTGTGTGCTAGTGATAGGTATTGCTTACCGCATGAAATAAGTAATTTCTGAGGAAATAATGCTGCTTATCCTTTTTTCTTTTTGTGTTGTCTGGCAGATCTTCCGGGCTGGCCATTGTTTTCACCTCCTAAGGTGCAGTTGCAGAAGTGCACCAAGTGTTCAAGAGAATTTTGCTCCTCAATCAACTTTAGGCGACATACTCGTGTTCATCGGCGTTCTCTCAAAATAGACAAGGTCTTTATTTGAGTTCCTCCTTCAACATTGTGTTAAGATGGAATCCTCGGCTATACAAGGATTTCATTTGAAGTTCTATTATGATAGCTCAGTTGTAATCACAAAACTTCAGTTACTTGCATCTGGAAGAGTTAAAAGTTCATTAAATCCTGTCAAGTTTTCATGCTTTATTACATTTGTACAATTTTATTATATTTATTTTGGTATGTGACCTCATTTCACCTCTTCTTTTTCTTACTATTAAGCTGCTCTAGTTCATCAACATACATGGGGCCCTTGACATATTTGTTGATGTTGTATAGGATTTCCCGAAGAATAGAGACCATGTGGCTGCATTCTGGGATAAAGTAAGTAATCTACAACAAAATACTTCTCATATTTTGTTAAGGTTTTAAGTTCTATCACAATGTTGTGTGATAAACTAAGCAAATTGCTTACGTAGTTGTAAATGTATTATCAGACATCATATGCTGCATGGCCTTGTTAAACCTTCAAGTGGAAAGATGTAATGATGTCATATTCGATCTTCAATATAGATTTTGCATTTGCTATCCTGACATCAAGATATATATCTAAATCTATACATACCGTTGTCTACTTCTGAGTTAGGTACCCTTATATATGATAATTTTAGTGTGGTTCTACGCATGAACTGCCACTTTACTATAACATGGAAATTTTTCTCATGCTCTTCAGCTGACGGTTGACCAGGCCAAAACAATTTTGTCCTTGGCAGATGTGATTGTAGAGGTAATTATCATAGATAGATGTTCCTCTACAAAATACATGCAGGATCATTAATTCAGATTGTATTTCAAAAACAAAGATCTAAAGTAGGAAGAGAAATGCATTTTCAGGGTGTCAGTGGTTCTTCCATTTTAACAGCATTATCTACATGGATTTGTAAGCCAGGATTTGCTTCATTGCCGCTGGCATATGCCAAGGCTGGCAGTGTGCTTCTGGTAAGGTCTTTGACACAGCTTGTCCCTGTTCTACCATTTGCATTCAGTACCAACTACCTAGTAGCATCGATAATCCGTTTCCTTCTTTATAGGACATGATGCAAATGAAGGCATCTACGTTATCTATATCATCAAATGAACTATTTAGCGTGCTTGATGAAGCAAGTGAGAAGACATTTCTGTGTACTAATGCAGCTGCCAGTGTACAAAAGTTTTTATTTGATGGAGAAGCTGAGAAAATTGCAATGGAGTTTAAAAATGTCATTGCATGTGCTAGTTACATGCTTGAACAAAAACTGGTGAGATTGTACTTTCATTACGAAAACTAGAGTTTGCACCCATTCATAGGAATTTCTTCAAATTAATTGTAAGACTGTAAATTAATTGAATCAATAGGTTGGATCATGGTGTGCTGATAAGGCTGCCGAAGCATTGAGATGCCAGAAGTTGCTTGTGGAGGAAGAAGAAGCTGCTCAGAAAAGGTTAATGCTTAGCACCCTTGACATATTTGAATTTTGAATAAGTTGCTGAACTAAATTTCCTAAATTATTTCTGTAATAAACACAGCACTCTTTAATTCAACTTTAAAATTTAATCTTGTGTTTAAATTTGTTCTTCTCTAACTTAAAGGCGAGCTGAACTGATGGAAAGGAAACGGATGAAGAAACTGAGGCAGAAAGAACAGAGATTGAAATACCTCAAGGATGAAGACCTCATTGTTCATGCACCTGAAATTGTAGATAATGCAACAGGTTCTCCTGGTATTCCGAGTCCTAAGGCTACTTCAGATTCTGGCATGTGCGCTCAAGATGATCCATGGTATCTTGGTTTTCCAACACAGGTGGCTTCAGAAGTTCATAATGATCTTAACATGGATCTATCCATGGAAGATGCTGATCACGATTCGGAACATGAAATGCATACAGACATTGTTCCAAGGCGACAAGCCATTTCAAGGCACCAGCTTCTCGGACCAAAATACCATGTCCAAAATGGTTTTATCTCTGGTCCTACTGCTTCAAAGCAGTCAACTTTAGTGAGGTATTCACATTACAAGGATCCAAATGTTAGTACAATTCAAAACAGGAATAAAACTTGGGCACAAAAAGTGCAAACTGAGGTTAAAGAACAGCACCCAAAAGATGACTTGGATATAGATGATGGACACCCGATGCTACTCAGTGGAAACTCTAGAGTACTAATAGGATCTATAAGTGTTGCAATTGAAGGTGCTAATGAACATTTTCAGCATTTCCAGTATTCTTATGATCAGAGGCTCCGAAATCCATCTTCCAGCTTGAACTTTGTCGATCATTTGGCACTCAAGGTAGGGCGACCAGTCAGTTCTGATGAAAATAGTCGTCCTATCACAAATGATAGTGGCAGTATATTTGATGGAAAGAATATTATTCCTCGTAGTGCTGATAACACAACACCAACAGCAGAGAACCATTCTTCCTCCAGTGTTATTACAAATGAGAGCGGCTCTGAGAGTTGCAGCAATGCAGAGGTGGAACAGAGTTGTGCAGATTTACAAGGTCCCATATGTTATAGTAAAGAAGTGGCGGCTTTTCTTTCTCAAAGTAATATATCTTACTAAAGGATTTTCCATTCAGAAACTCGTAATATTTGGTGTAACTTCACTTTTGCCCCCAATTTTCATGACCAAGTGTTTTCACTATACTAACTTGACCGGATAGAGCATCAAGCGTTATGTGTGGGTAACTGAAATGTATATATAGCATGGTATCTTGCATATGCATCAGAGGATAAAAATTGCTCAAAATTACTGATGTATTGTTTTTCTGAAGAAGTGTTTGGTGTTCACTTGGGCAAAAATATTTGATACTTCTGGAGTTGGGAAACTAACTTTATGGTGATCCTTCCCTTTTGAACTTAATAACAAAGCATGCTTATAATGTTGATCTATTGTGCAGGATGGAAAGAAGCCATCACTACCGATCATGTGAAGCTTGTTTTGTCCTGATACTGAAGTAGCATAAGAATTTGGCTCTATCTACACTTATCAAGGCAGTTGTACAGCGGCACCAGCTGATTCATCATCGGATGTCAATGTGAAGCTTGCGGTTGTAAGCCCAACTTCAAATTAGAGTCTGATAATAATGGCAAGCTTTAGTAGGTTTCCAAGCGTGATGAAACATTGGCTTAGTGCGGTTTGCAGTTTAGTTTTGAGGCAGTGGGTTCCAGTTTTTGTAGAGGTCTTCTGTTGCGACAGAGTACTAGGTCCGCTGATTTTTTTTTTTTTTTTGACGGGAATTGAGCTATGTTTGAAATATGTCAGGTAAAATTTTTGCTTGCCCACACAGGATGAAACATTTGTCTATTTCCTTAAATGTTATGTTCCATTTGATGTAGTTTTCCATTCACCTTTAAGGGGGTGTTTGGTTTGGGGAACCATCCATGTTAAAATAGGTGCATTCATCTTTGGAAGGAATAGTATTATTCTACAAAATTGGTTGGATGATCTGTTCTACAATTTGTATTCAAGTTCATCTCCTATAGAATAAATTGGTGATAGAACTATCATTTAATTCCACTAGCAAGCAGAAACGTTTAGAATCGGGTCATTCTAGAATAGGGGCATTATTTAGACCAAATACTCCCCTGTTGTTATCATCTCATAAATTTTTTGTTCAGTTTAATTATGACCACAAACGCTACATCATTGATTGTAACCAGTGCTCTTCTCATAATCTGGTACCAGTGAAGTTAGGTCATATTAGTAATCTTATATTATTATTATTTTGCAATGATTGGTTGCAATTAGTGAGTCGGTTTGTGGTGGAGGAAGGCCTTGTATACACGTCGATGTACATAGCAGTCACCAAGTGCTGCTGAGTCTACTGGAGTATATTAATTATATTGTTGGTTGCAGCCTTGAACATGTCATATGGATTATTATGAGCCAATCGTGCTTGTGACTTGCATGGCATGCTACCAGACACTGTTAAGCCCATAATTATTTGCCCGATCTACCCATTAAACTACAGTAAACATTTCTCTGACATCCCGTTCAGGAAATAACTCTCGCCACTCTCTACTTGCTGAGGTGGCACCATCTCCATTCTCCAAGGCATGTTTGTACGTGAATCAGATAATGTCATGTACCAAATATCAATAATATTAATAGATAACAATCACAGCATGTTAGTAGTGATTTAGTTAGACAATTAAATAAGTACATTCTCTATTTCATAATATTGGTTCAAAACTATCACAAGTATAGACCAAGAAATTATAAAATTGAATGAAGAGGGATATAAATTGTACCATGCTATCTTTAGTTAAAGTATAGTAGAACATTAATAAAATCAATTAATTGTTATTGTGGTTAAACAATCTACTTTTTTAATGAGGTTGTTAATAGAAATTACGTTATGCACTAATGTTGCTGAAAATAACAAAGTATATTATGAGGAGGAGAAAGGGAGGAAAAACAATACCGTTTTTATTTATGAGATTAAATTGTGAAAGGATGAAGTTGAGTCGAAAAGCTGAATGTAGTAGTAACGGTGGACGTGTCGCCAAATGAGTGGCTGAGGCGGCTACTAGTAGCTTCTGCTTCTACTTTTCCAAGCGTCATGAGGCCAGCATTAGAGGAGCGGCTAGTGGGTCCCGCGGTTCCCAGTTTATAAACCCAAGGTGTTTAGTATTTGTTTGTTTGAATTTGTGCTCATTTTGAGTTCCATTGCAGTGCTCTAGAAAATATATATACAATATGGTGAATCCAATTAAATAGTGGACAAGCACACATTTTTCGAGTTTGACGTTACAATTCAATTTTCTTTCGATTCACGGGATGGAGAGATCGATATATGGTATGCATCCAGAGAAACCCTTCTTTTTGTCACACTATTTCTTCTCTTTTCTTTTTTACCTTACACCGATTAAAAAAAAAAGAAAAAGATAACAGAAACGGAGGCATTGATCAAATGATTTAGACCATTCATGAAAGGTCCATAGAGATTCTCGTGCAGCAACAGTGCATGAAATCACGGCACGACAAACACCAAACGAATATTGATTTGTGCTTCTTGGAACTTGGAACAAGTAGCTAGCCACGGTACATAGATTAGGCTTTGAAGAAAGAGGGTATTAGTTAGTTTATTTGCATGCCCTAAATGAGATAAGCATACTATATGATTGGCACACAGAATACTCCAAATATAACTGCTACCTGCTAAAGATAAGCCTAACCGACCACTTAACTAGTTTATCTAGAAAGCCCTCTCTGCTGCGTCCACGCTGCTGGCCCACCCACACGTAAGACGTAAGACCTTCTCCTACAGTGAAGCTTAAATTCGGATCCCTATATGTCTATATACATATATCTAAAACAAAATTCGATCTCTATATTGTAACGTACTCCAACAGCAATCTCCAAATCGGATCTGTAAAATCCTCAAAAATAACCGTTCGGAAGAAATCCGGCGCGAGGGAGCTGAAGTTCCAGGCTTGTTCGTCACAGGCGGCGCGGTGAAGTGTGGCGCGGCGACGGGAGGCGGCCACGCCGGGGCCCGCAGTGCAGGGGAGCAACCACAAGCCCTGGGAAGCGGCGGCCGCGGGTGGCGGCGGCGCGGGGGAGCGCCAACAGGGGGGGGGAGCGGCGACGCATGGTAGCGGCAGCGCGGGAGGCGAACAGCGCGAAGGACCGGCGGCGGAGGGTGGCGGCGGCGCGGGGGACCGGCAGCGGGGAGGAGCGGGGGCGCGTGGTAGCGGCGGCGTGGAGGCCCAACAGCGCGGTGGAGCGCAGCACTGGGGACGAGCTTCTTCAGATCTGGTGGCCACGGCCGGCGGCGGGTCGGGGGATCGGCAGCGGGGGGGGGGGGGGGGGGGGGGGGCGCGGGTTGGCGGCCAGGCGGGGATCGGCGGCCAGGCGGGGAAGACGGATCTGCTCGGAGCACACCGGGGTGAAGTGCTTCTTGCGGAGGAATCGTCACCTGTCGCCTCGCTCTGCCGCTGGTACTCCTCCGGCGCAACAACCATCCGGCCGGTCCACGCCGCCGACGGGTACGGCGCACCGGAGCCAGGCCTTCGACGGGAGACGTCTCCTCTTCAGCGGACAAAAGCGCGCGCGGGGGAACGACAGTTGGGGGCGGCGTCGCCTCGCCCGAATATAGCAACTGGAGAGAGGATGTCGAGATTTCGACATCCTCTCTCCGATCTGTATCAACCCCCGCTCGGATGCGTGTGCTGTTGGAGCGACCGCCGTAACCCATATCGGGGGATGTAGCGTATACGCGCCGGGTGAACAGTGTTTTCCATATGCTGTTGGCGCAGGTCTAACAACCTCCATGCAGTTCACAATTATTTCACATCACAGTGCCTCTGCACTATTCTGCACCATGACCTCATCATTTTTACTAACAAATTAAATTAACAAAACCCATCTATAAAACCCCTCTTTGTCTCTTACAACCCGTTACGGCGAGCTCAATTTATTTTAAGCCCCCAAAACTCTCCAGTACTCTCCAAGTCCGGTAGTAATCCTAGTGTAGAGAGATGGAGGGGAAGGAGGAGGACGTGAGGGAGGGGGCCAACAGGTTCCCGGAGCGGCAGCCTATCGGGACGGCTGCGCAGAGCAGGGACGGGAGCAAGGACTACGTGGAGCCTCCTCCCGCTCCGCTGTTCGAGGCGTCGGAGCTTTCGTCGTGGTCCTTCTACCGCGCCGGCATCGCCGAGTTCATCGCCACCTTCCTCTTCCTCTACATCAGCATCCTTACGGTGATGGGCGTCAACAATTCCACCTCCAAGTGCTCCACCGTCGGCATCCAGGGCATCGCCTGGGCCTTCGGCGGCATGATCTTCGCCCTCGTCTACTGCACCGCCGGCATCTCCGGTCCGCCCTCGTCTCTTTACATACACACATCTTGCATGTGAGATACTGATACTAATACTAACAGAGTAGCATGTCGTGTGTGCAGGAGGGCACATCAACCCGGCGGTGACGTTTGGGCTGTTTTTGGGGCGAAAGCTGTCGCTGACGCGGGCGTTGTACTACATGGTGATGCAGTGCCTGGGGGCCATCTGCGGCGCCGGGGTGGTCAAGGGATTCAAGCAGGGGCTGTACCAGAGCACCGGGGGAGGCGCCAACGTCGTCAATCCCGGCTACACCAAGGGCGACGGCCTCGGCGCCGAGATCGTCGGCACCTTCGTCCTCGTCTACACCGTCTTCGCCGCCACCGACGCCAAGCGCAACGCCCGCGACTCCCACGTCCCCGTCAGTGCCCATACAAGCTAGCTAGTTCTGCACGCATGTTTCTTGAACTATCACTAGCTACTTGTTAATTACAATTAATTTTGATGTCGTTGTTGTTGTTTTTTATTGATCAGATTCTTGCACCGTTGCCGATTGGGTTTGCCGTGTTCTTGGTGCACCTGGCGACCATTCCCATCACCGGCACTGGCATCAACCCCGCCAGGAGCCTCGGCGCCGCCATCATCTACAACAGTAAGCATGCCTGGAACGACCATGTAAGTAATATAATTATGCAATCAATACTGTATGTGGTTTAATTAAGACAGCTGATTAGTGGTGGTTAATTCTTGAACTATATAATTAATTGTGCAGTGGATTTTCTGGGTGGGACCATTCATCGGAGCGGCGCTTGCAGCCGTGTACCACCAGGTGGTGCTCAGGGCCATCCCCTTCAAGAGCAGGACCTCTTCCTCTTACTAAAATTTTAGAGTCCATCCATCCATCACAATTAAGTACTGCCATATATATCTTGTGTGTGCGCGCGCTTTTAGCTTTGCGTGCTCAAGTGTTCGTTGTCAAGTCTCGATCGGCGTGGGCAGTAATAATTTGCTGGGGCCTTATCTATATCTCCTCTTGTGCATGCAACAAAGCCTTGTACATTAAATTGTGTTATGTTTATCTTACAGTAATGGTGTAATGTAATGTTGTTTTTAGAGGGCTCATCAGTGCTAGCTTCTGGATCCATTGCATCATGTTGTAAGTTGTAACTGTTTCAGAAAGCAATCTCGGCCTTGTGATGTATCTTTCAGAATGACATTATGATATAGGTTCCGTTCCTAAAAGTCCTTGCACTTCTATTAACAGAAAAGACGGGATAAGACTTCTGGGCCTTATATCACTAATCATGCAACCAAACATTTTATCAAAGCTTTATTTTAGAGGAAGACAGAACGTTGTGAAGTAATGGTGACGTTAGAGATTAGAGAGGACTCCAGAAGAGTGAGTGAGTTGTGGGACGATAGTGATGTTCTATTATTCTGGGCTGTTGCCTTGTTTTCAATGTGTGAGCGTAGACTTGTGAGGTGTACGTACTCCACCAAAAATATTAATAATGTCTAATAAAAATTCAAAATTCAATCCAAATTAAAAATAATCTAAACCAAATCCACATCTAACACTTATCCAATTTAAATTCAAATTAAATTATCATTCAACTAACATCCCATCCCAATCCATTTTGACCCCTCAAGTAAAAGGCGAAAGATCCCTTCGTGCAACCCGCGAGGCTATAGTCTTCTCGGTCGCACCACTTTCATATTTGTAAGGCTAAGTCCACCATTGGTGTTTCACCCGGCGCTCCATTGTCATGTAGGTCTTGTACAGACGCACGAGTTGTATAGTGACACGTGGCTAGGTTCCTACTGCTTCATGCTCTGACAGGTGGGTCCCACCGACACCCAAGTAAGCGCAGCAGTAGCTTTAGAGAGATTAATGACGCCTCACGATGCATTTTATGGACCCCACAATTTCGCAAACCGCCCCTGACAAACTCGACTGAAATTCCAACTAACAGGTGGGACCTGATTGTTCCCAGGGCCGCTAGTCGGTGAAAGGATGTTGAGTTGACGCGTGCGGTGTGAGGAGCGAAGCGGGAGTGGCAAGCCTTACAAAACGCGTGGAAACACTGTGGGTGGGCTCACCTCGCGTGCCGCACGCATCACATAATAATTGGCTCAAAGTCACTGACACGTGAGCCTAGAAAGATTTTGGTCCACCTATGAGTTTAGGAGATGGTTTTTTTTTTGTTTCGATATGATTTGAATTGAAATTTTTTATTTTTACAAAAACATAATGAATTTTCGGCTAACAGTGGGCCAACATACACACGGAGCCACATGTCAGTAGGTGTTGCATTGTGCAGTTTAAAATTAGTCGTTGAGAGTAATTAATCAGTGGGACTCACATATTAGTCACTTAAAAAAATTACCATTAGAATATAGTTGTTACAATTATTTTAATGTTTTTTGGGGAAAAAAAATAAAAATTACCAAAAATTCAGGAAAAATCTAAAAAAATTCTACTTTCCTCCCCTTATAAACATGAGTATAGTTGAGCTCATTTGCACTCACAAACTTCACACCATTCTTCTCCAAGTCTTTTTAAATTTTCAAAAAAAAATTCTATGAATAGTAATCCGTCGGTAGTTTTGTAATTTGATTTAGTGAATCTAATTTAGATGAAGAAGACAGAAGAGACTAGTAGTCAAAATTCACCCAAATTTTATCCTCCCCCTCCATATACTATGTGTTATTCACCATATACAGTACCCCCTCCGTATGTACAATCACATTTGTATGCACAGCTTCTTCCGTACCCACATCCCCCTTACGGCCCATACAACCAAAATTTTCACGTTGTCGATGTACTGACCGATTTTGCGCAATTCTCACCGTCACAACCCCATACAAAAATTTCCCACTCTGCATCGGTATCGGAGAGTGATACCTCATGTTCCACACCCCAGATCGTCATCAACGTTAACGGTGGCAACAATGATGGACAACTTGAAGTTCGACCTAAACGATTGCTTTGATCGCAAAAGACAACATTCAACTGTTGAGTGTTTGTTACAAATTTAAAATTTGTCAATTTGAATTTTTCTTTGCATCATAAAATTTTCTGAAGTCAGCTACAATTTTTGAAGACAATTTATTTCTCCATCTTGTAAATTAGTGCCTGGATATTGCGACATACAATGCGAGCAGCCTGAAAAGTCACAGAAGAGATGTCAAGCATTGCAAAGATCATTGGCAGAAAACTAACATAAAAAAGTTTAGTTTAATGGTATTTTTTTTACAGGCTAAAAGAGATGTACACTAGTGGTCGTTCTGATGACCAACTAGAGGCTCAAACACATGAAATGTACAGAAAGGAGGTAAGAAGCATCGATTGCTTGCATTGGCAATAAAGAAATTGTTTAGTTATATGGAAAGCACAATTCACCCACGGTGATCATGGAGTCCCTACAATTATACTGGAAGCAGCGCTTCTTAGAACTTGTGGATATATCATGTTTTCTTTGGTGTCGTCGAATCCAACAACAACATCAACATGTTGAACTAGTCGCTCCTGTTCACCGACGTTCTAAGGGGCAAACTCCTCAGCTTCAATATTCTGTACATAGGAGGCAGTACAGGGGACAATTATTGTAGCACCGCCTATTTTTCTCAATGGTGCTCTGTTTGTTTTTGCTGATGTACTTGCTCGAAATGGCGAGATCCATGCTCACACATCGCATGTGCAACTCAAAAAAGATCTAATTGAACACATTTAGCAACATTTTTGAGGCAACCATATTAGCTAGTAGTTACATTTTAATTGGTACGTTTATGTTGTCATTAAATGATAGAATGTATCCAATTTGTATGGTTAATTTTATTTTTAATGTGAGAATTTAATAAGAAAATTTATAATTTAATTGCAAGTCTCTAAATTGTTTTTATGTTATAATTTCAAGTCTCTAAATTTTAATTCTTACGTTTATTTTTAATGTTATATTTCTTAATTGCATGCCTCTAAATTTTTTTTGCTGTATTTGACATACACGAAATTAATTTCTGAATAAATTTTTTCTTTTAGTCATTACTACTCATATATTTCAATAAATTAACATATCAATATTTTGTACGCGGGTCCCACCCAAGAGCTGATGCATTGAAACACTTAGCGCTTGAGATGACGTTTTACACGTGGGCTCGAGCAAGAAGCCTCTCCAAAGAACTTTTGTGTTAAAGTACTCGATGTTTCGAGTAGTGTTTCATACACATAATATGGAATATTTTTTTGAAGTGTCTTTCGAAGCGCATGTGCACGGACTCAGTCTAAGGGCCTATTTGGAAACACAGTATTTGAAAATCGCAATATTTTAAAGTCATGACTTTGGAATTGTCATGCAACTAAAACCACAATATTTCGTAGTATTACAAAACCACAATTTTTTGACAAAACTACAATTTCTATAGGTGTTTGGATACACAGTTTTTTTTTCAAAGTTTTCAGTTTGATGTTTAAATGAACTAGCTGTTATGAGAATTTAAAAAAGTGACCGTTGCACAATATCTATGGGTGTTTGAGTATGATAGTTTTTAGTATAATATTTTATTCAAATAATTATATATTAGACAAATTATATTTCAACAATTTTATATAATACGACACAGTAGTTGCCGGCACCCCCGTGCGCGGCCTCTGGCGGGAGGAGGAAAGGGTGAGGGATAAGCTATTAAAACTAAAGCATATGTGGTGAAGTGAGTGGTTTGCAATTTGGCCCCTATAAAATCAACTTTGACATTGCTATGCCCTTTGTTGGCATTCGGTGCGCTCACGGCACAACGCTGACATGTGCTAGCATTGTGCTGGCAGTGGCTGCGCTGGCACAAGCGCGCACGACGTAGACAAAGGGGTGCGCCCGTGCGCAAGAGCTGGTTTGTGCTGAAACAAATCACTAGGTTGCATTACTATGGTCTTGGAATGTGCCCTGGAGGTGTTGGCATGGCTGAATTTCGGCTGGCGACGAGATTTCAATGGCGGCGCTGCACTGCATGTGGTGGACGAAACTTAGCTATGGGCACCGGCTTGCATTCCAACCTTGTTTGATAGCACGCCTAGGCCCTACGTAAGGTGATGGCGAGGAGCTGGCTGGCGGCGAGCTTGCCAGAGTGGTTAGCGACAAGGCAGCGGCTGGAAAGAAAGAGGAGGTGGCGGGTTCACCATGGACAGCACAATCGCAGCCACGCTTCAGCGATCCAGTGACCCGACCAGGCTAGAGCTTCACCAAGGATGGTTGAATCGAGGGTAATTGGTTGGCGGTGACCGGAGCTCGGAAAATTTGATCTCGATGTCTTCAGTGACACGTGCAGGAGCCCGAGCGGAGATCTTCAATGACGAAGCACCATCTCCTGAAACCCCAACCTAGACCTAACCCCTTTTCATCCATCCCTCCGGCGGCGCTCCCTCTCCACCGCCTCCTTCATCTCGCCTCTCAAGCTGCCGCCTCGCCGTTCTTTCCACGTCGTCGCATAGTGCCGCCGTGCGCCTCTCTCTCTCTTCTCCCAATTTCGGCGCCGCATTGTTGTTCTTCGCTGCGCTGCCGCACAGACTCATCACCGTCGCTTGCGCTTAGCCTGTGCCTCCACACACTATCAACGCCTTTGTCGCCAATCGCGTAGCTGGCGCGCCACGTCACATCCAAAACACAATCCGCACTGCACCGCTCCATGTGCTAGTGGTGCAATTTCCAACCACACTACCGCCGTAGCGCAATCCCCCTTTGGATCCACGAGCCGCCGCCGTTTCAAGCGACTCAGCGCACTGCCACCGACGCCCACCTTGCTGGTGTATTGAGAGAGAGAGAGAGAACTGTGAAAAGAGAGAGAGCAGGTGGTCAAAATTTTTGCCAAAACTTTGAACCAAACCAAAATTTGTAAAATTGAGAAAAAAACTATGGTTTCAAAAAATCATAAAATACTTTGTAATCAAACAGAACCTTGGTTTTTAATACCGTAATTTTTTTTAAAATTACAGTATTAAATTAAAACTCAAAAAAAACTTTGTTTCCAAATCCGGCATAACATTACTAAAGCTCCAGTTGCGTCTCCGTTTAGTAGTATGGGACAAATCAACTGCCACACTGTTTCAAGCTACCTTGTCTTCCCTTCACTCTTTAGCCGGGCCGATTTTGTCCAGCCTATCAGTGGGCCACGGTTTCTGTTTCTCGTTGAATTTTAAGCTGTAAAGTTGGAAATTTGTTTGCTTAATGAGTGGGCCGTATCAGCCTTATGGCCCCAAGTACGTGTTGGTTCGTGATGGACTCTGGTGGTTTGTTACTAATGGGCCTCTCCTACCAATATTTGCTCCTTTATTTTCTTTTTTTCCAAAAAAAGTTTTAAAGTTTTTCTATATCCTTTTTAAGTTTCAAGGCTGATTGTAATTTAAATAGACTGGTCAAGTTTTATTTCCCTACTAACCAGATTCACCCAAACTTAAGTAGGTAGTCTTGTCTCTTGACCATATCAATGATCGTGTCATGTTAATGTTAATGGTGTTGGTCATTGCATGTTTACATGTTTAATAACTGTGTATCACTACTCACTAGTATTTTCTTGTGTTATTCTTGTTATTTTCGTGTCATTTTGAACCGTCTAATAATTATGTATGTCTTGTTGAACCGTCTAACAATTACTAAATGTGTTACTGTTTTTGTTACTATTTATTGACCTATGTTTAATGATCATATTTGTGCTTTTGTGTGGAATGAAACAGGCCTGTGCCATTGCTTAACCTGGCATAACTCGTTTACAGATTTCACTAGCTAACTAAGAACAGTAACAGCTAAGTAATTAATTCCAAAAGGACTCATTTTTAGATCCAACTCTTAGACAAGAAAAATCCAATTTCTAATTTTAAGTTTTAGGAGATGTTTGATAAGAGATAATAAATGATACAGAATTAACTAATCAGATATATATTTTAATTTATCCAAAATCGTTACTATCTTATAGAACTCAAAATATGAAATTTTCCAATAAAATATATTTTTTTTCTACTAAAGCCGGCCGTGTGTATACGTAGGGGACTGAAAGAAGAGAAGTATTCCAGGCGTCTCCGCACGAAACTTCCTAAGAAAACGATTTGAGTTGGCGAACTCAGATTCACGATAAAATGAAGGGGGAAATGGAATTTTTCAAAAAAAAAAATAAAAAGTAAAAATAAAAAGCGCGTCTTCCATTAGCAAAGCCCCTCCCATCCGCAACGCAGAGATAGATCAGGCATCATGTGGCTGTTTAGCAGGAAGGGCTCCTCCGGCTTCTCTTGGAGCTCCACCGCCGAGGAGGTCACCTCCGGCCTCTCCGCCTCCGGCCTCACCGCCGTCGTCACAGGTTCCCCACCCTCCCCCCCATGGCTATCTCCCCTCTTATCCAGAGCACTTACTGATTTGGGGTGTTTGCTTTTAGGGGCTTCGAGCGGGATCGGCGCCGAGACGGCCCGCGTCCTGGCTTTGCGCGGCGCCCATGTGGTGATCGCCGTCCGTAACGCCGCCTCCGGTGCAAGCGTGCGGGAGGCTGTCCTGAGGGAGGCGCCATCAGCGGAGGTGGATGTCATGGAGCTCGACCTCACCTCCATGGACTCCGTCCGGAGGTTCGCCTCCGAGTTCACGAACCGGCGTCTCCCCCTCAACATCCTCATGTATGTGTTTGTATGTCTATATGTATGTAACTATGTATTCGTACAGCTGTGTATGCATGGTTGGTTTGCCCATTGCAGGCTGTACTTGAAATTGGTAGTTTCGTGGATTAGGAGGCTAGGAGCAATCGATTTGAGACTGCGACTTGTGTGTGTGTAGGGTATCTCGTATGAAGGATCTTAACCAGTGGATAGACGAAGCGACCAGGCGTGAGGTTGATGTTTTCATACTAGCTAATCTCCGAATGATAGAACTACTTGCATAACGACAAGAAAATACCCATATTTTTCAGGTTAAATTCTGGATATATGCTAGAAAAATAAGGCACTTCATTAGGTGTACTAGGATCAGAGTCTAGAAGTAGCTAGTACTATGGTAGATAACAGGTTGAAGTAGTTACTGAAATTCTGAAATGTATTAAGCATGCTACTAAAAGATTATTTTGATTTGTTTAATGAAGTATACTGGGAGTCCCTAAAAAAATCATGTTATTTTAGGAGTGCAATAGTATACACTGAGAAACTAGAAAAAGGGTAGGATAAAACAGGGGAAGAGGTAATGTTGTGTGAGTTCAACCTTAATGTTGGAATCTACTGGTGGTACTGTGTGTTCTTATTTTATCTTCTAATGATCTTTCAATATGTTGTAGTACTTTATTTACTTGTTTCATCTGGCTTGGTATATTAACAAATCCTGTATTTTGTGATCATTTACTTGTCCATTGTTGAAATGTTACTTTGATAGCTATGAACTGTATGATCAGTTGGTGACTTTGCTGGCAGAAACAATGCGGGAGTGATGGCGACTCCTTTCTCACTCTCAAAAGATGGCATCGAGTTGCAGTTTGCAACTAACCATGTGGGTATGAACTTGCACTTGAAGAACCAGTTGCTTCTGATCACAATGCTTCATTTGAATAATATGGTGTTGGAAATTCTGTTTCAGACTTTCAGCTGTATTTCTTGAGCAGGAAGTTTCTAGTTTTGATTTCAGCTGCACCAGTGTGATGATCGTGAGTTTAGCTAAGTTTGGGTAATATTTGGAGCTCTCTGTGAGCCTATATTAGTGGTCTGTATGATCTTGATTCCAACCCTATCATCACCAATATATGAAATAGGTTGTAGAATACCTTACCACTTTGAGTCCTACTGTGAGATGCATCATTGGCGAGTCTTACTCAACAATCTATTGCAAATTTCTACTTTAGCTAACCTTGGAAGTTGTAAGTCATGATGGTTATAATAATATACAACAATCTAACATGATTGATTGACATGTCATAATTTCCAGGTCATTTTCTTTTGACGCATCTTCTCTTGGAAACCATGAAGAAAACCTCTTGTGAATCTAATGTGGAAGGAAGGATTGTTAATGTTTCATCAAACGGGCACAAGTTTGCATATCGGGAAGGCATCCGTTTTGCCAAGATAAATGATGAGTCAGAGTATGTAATAATTGTGCAGTTGATATGATGTTTCCTATGTACTTTATTTCAAGGCAAATCTAGTCACTTGTTCAATTTTTTTTTATGCAGGTATAGCAGCCTGGGAGCCTATGGGCAGTCAAAGCTTGCAAACATTTTGCATGCTAATGAACTTGCTAGGCAATTTAAGGTACCTCCTGATCCATCTAAGTGTTTATTTTGAAAATATGACCATTTATTAAATTTTGTGGTGCAACAGCATTGCACCTTAACTGCTTATGCATTCTTTTTGGTTCTTTAGATTGAACATATGATATATGTTGTATACATATTCCATCAAGGGTGCATTTGCTGACAACCACTGTCAATTGTGTTTTTTCCTAAAATTTTGTCCAAATTTTTGAAAGTGCCATGTGATTAAAGAAAAACATTGGCCAGAAAGTTGTTGGGTTCTGGCCTACATGAATGTGATTGGTGTTTGTTCCCTATTGTGTTCTTTTCAATGTTCTAAATAGCGGTAAGCGAGTAATGAACGGTCACCCCACCTTGAAGTGCTTATGCGGAAAGCAGTCTTGTATGCAGTTTTTCTATGCAATGAACAAATAAATTTATGCACAAAATAGTATAGCATATATGCTAAATCAAGAAGCAAGAGTCTCTAATATATCATGTATTGTTAGAAGTAGGACATACCGACAGAGCCTAATAAGTAACAAACCTTTCCAAAAATTGTAAGTACTGTATGCATCAAAATAACCAAAACAACCTCCAAGCAATGAAACTTATACATGCACCAAACAGCTAAATGGAACAATTGTGCACGCAACCAGTGTCCTTCCACATCCACAAAATGTAACTACGTAAGTGCTAAACAGCAAAACGAGAAGACCATCTGTACTTGGCTTGTGCTGCTTGTCCTAGCTTTACAACTTAAAAACAATATGGGCCTGGCCCACCATATACCAGCCTGCTTAACCGTTTCATGGCCTGCTGACCTGATTAAGCCGCCAGACCGCTTATTTCTAGCGATTACTGCTTAATGGATTGGCAACCCCATCTATACCCCATATGCGCCCGCTTACAAGGTTGAAGCGGCCTTGATTTAGAACAATGGTTCTTTTTCTGAGTTATCAATTTGAAGAACACTCTATCACTTTCCTAGACTTGTAAAGTGCCAGGTTTCTACCAATTATGTGTTCTTGATGGGGTCTGTCCACTTTCCAGTTTGTTTCTATATTCCATAACTCTATTTTCTGTTTAACTGTGTTAGATTCCTGACAAAATATTTGGTCTTGTAGGAAGAGGGGATCAACATTACTGCAAACTCTCTTCATCCTGGCTCTATTATCACAAACCTTCTTCGCTACCACAGTATCCTAGATGGTAAGAACAATTGACATTTGCCGCCATGGTTGCAGACGTTTACTGCTCCTGCTTTTGATAAGGTGAAAAGTGAAAACGAATAGTTCACTGGATTGAAGAAACTTACCAAAACTATTTCAATTCATGTTTCTTCTTGAGTTCAAAAACTCATGGCACTTGGTGCACTACAAATGCTAGATCCAGATATGATATATGCAACAGAATTAGCAGTTGCAAGAAAATCAATATTCTAAAGAATGAACAGTTTTTTGTTCAGACAGCATCCGTGGGACATCCTGCTAGGTTTTATTTTCATAACCACAATCTCAGAAACCAAATGTTGTTTTCAATTTATTGCAGTGATGGGTTAAAATTAGATGATCATGTTTAAGGGATTTCCTTTGAAGATTTAAAGTTGTACTACTGATCAGATCAATTTTTATGTGTGCAGTTCTCCATCGGACACTTGGTAAATTAGTGCTGAAAAATGTTCAACAGGTAAACATTCACTATTGTTAAACTTCATTTTACCTATTCATTTTACATTCTGTATGTGGCTGTATCCGGAGCCTGGAAGTTATATGATGTTTAATGAATTTTTTTTGGGAGCTGTAATTTTCTTGTGTTAGTTGTAATGACAGTCGCATTCCACCATCCTGTTTCCTTATACATTATTCTCTGGTGTCTCTTAACAGGGAGCGGCAACAACGTGCTATGTTGCACTGCATCCGGAGGTCAAAGGCGTGTCAGGAAAATATTTCTCCGACAGCAATCTGTATGAGCCTACTGACAAAGCTAAGGACATGGGTCTGGCGAAGAGGCTGTGGGATTTCAGCATCGAGTTGATCACTTGATATATAAACATCACTTGAGTGACGAAGAACAAAACACTGGCAGTTCTCCAGTAGATCAGAAAACCGTGCAACATTTTGATGGCCTTTTCAAGAGGCCAAGATGATTGTGAATTTGTGATTTATAGATCAAAATTGATGTTTTGCAATTAAAATGGATTTTCTCTAGCATTTGGTCGTTGCAAGTGTTTGAGCACAATTGTGTTTGCTAGGCATTGTCTAGGCTCGCAATTGTTTCTATTTTGTATTCACATGTTGGCTGAGTACTGGGTACCAGTAAATAATGAATAATTAAGAGGTCAAGTGAATTTTTTTTTTCATATTTTATATATTAAAAATCTATGGGGTAATCAGAGTGTGTGCATGAGGGAGGCCAGGGCCGCCCCCGTATGTCAGACGCAGGATATTCCCACTTCCGACGGCCCGGATGGCCTCGTGATCCACAGGCCAGGACAGGACCCAGCGACAGCTACACTGTCTTTCAGATCCGACGGCTGAGATCCCTACCTCGGAGTATGGAAGCCGCACCTGCGTGGACGAAGGAACGCCGTCCATTTGTTGCTGTTGCGACAAAAGAAGAGCATGTGTCAGTTGAGTCTTTTCGCGCTTTTGAGAAGCCAACAAAACAACGAGGCCAGAGAGAGAGGAGGGGAGAGGAACGAAGTGGCGACTTATCCATATGTCCTCCTCTGCCCTTTCCTCCCCTCCTTTTCTTGTTTCCTCTCTTCGCTCCCAGAGGAAGGAGGGATAAATTATGCCATGCCACAACCCCATATACTAACTTCTTTCTTCTTCTTGTTCAGCTTGTAAGTATACACACTCATATGCAGTTTTGCTGATTCAAGAAGCTGTTTGTTGTTATTCTTGGCGCCTTCGTCCAGTTATACTTGCAGCGGCGGCCTAGGCATGGCTTTGGGAGCTGTGCTTTCCAGTAGGAGCTTTACCTCTCCTCTTTCTCCAGGTGATACTACAAGATTCTTTGATTTTCTCTCTCTCTCTTTTGGATTGTTTAGTTTTCTTGTGATTTTTTAAGGTAATTCTTGCATAGTGAGGCGGCTGCGCATTAATAGATGGCTCAATTTAAGATGAAGGTAGACCTTATTTTTTGGGCGAGCTATAGTGAAGAAGTCAGATAGAAGTAATTCATGAAACATTGGTGCACCATTGCTCTCAATGCGTAGCAACTAAGTAGGAGAATATGTACTCCTTTGGATCTTTTCACATGCAGTGGGGTCTTTTAGGACTTTTACCATGGTTACATTCTGGGCATGCAAGAAGATTCCAACGTGGAGTTGGTGTATTCAACCATGACGTGAAAACGTTAAACTAAACTGAGTTTTTTTAAGAGGAAATGAAGACTCTTGTTTGCTTGTTTCTCCATAAAGACTAGGTAGCTCATATCTGCGACTGAAGAATTACAAGTTGAAATGCCATGACAAGTCACTGGCTTTTTCACTCGAGGTCCCTTTATTGCAAATATAATGCTTTTAGTATTTTGCAGGAAAGCTGCATGAGATGAAATGCGTCACAGCAACACATGACAAGAGTGTGTGTTCCTCGGTTCCTGGAGAAAGATTTGGAAGACATCTTTCTAGGAACTCCCTTTTCCTAGTCGATAGCTGTTCCAGGAACACTGTAATGGCAAGACTAGAACTGTATGGGCAATTTCAGAAGCATGTGTTAAACTCTTCAAGAGACTATTTCACCAGAAAGTTTCACAACGCAATTCTGAAGAGGAGAGTTCGATCAAGAATTGAGTGCTTTGTGTCTTCAGACCCAATAAGCAATGGTTGGCTGCTACCAAGAAGGTGGGATAATTTCATTAGGTTTGAGAGTGCTTGTGCCCAGCCAGAGTATAAACTGCCAATCAGAACACGTGCTGACTGTAAAGCTGAGCAGTATGAAATAACGGGATCGCCAATGAGCCCTTCCGAGGTACCTGCTGAAGCAGTTCTGATTGCAGATGAGATTTCTCCCTGGTGGCAGCAGTTCCCGAAGCGCTGGACAATCGTACTTCTGTGCTTCTTTGCATTCCTTCTCTGCAACATGGACCGCGTGAGTTAGCACTGTTGTCATGTATCTGTATTTCATTTCATTATATGCGTATATTTCTCTATACTCGTTCCAATCTTATATGCTTCATGCAATCCTGAACTTTCATTAACTTCTACCAGGTCAATATGAGTATCGCAATCCTTCCAATGTCATCGGAGTTCAGCTGGGATCCAGCAACAGTCGGCCTAATCCAGTCTTCTTTCTTTTGGGGTTACCTTCTCACTCAGGTGCATTGCTTTTATTGTAGTCTGAGAGTTTGTTCTGCTTTAATTTCTCGATGTGCATTTTGATATGTGATGTCTGACATTTTATTCTGAAAATTGGCACCACAGATTCTGGGAGGTATTTGGGCTGACAGGTTTGGTGGTAAAACAGTGCTAGGATTTGGAGTTGTATGGTGGTCAATTGCAACAATTCTTACACCAATTGCTGCCAAGATTGGACTTCCGTGCCTGCTCATCATGCGTGCTTTCATGGGAATAGGCGAGGTTGATGTCTCATACTATTTCTCTATATTATAATAGATTCTGCTTTCAAAAAAGATCCAATTGACGATATTTATCAGCTGTTGGGATATGTATATTATAAGGGAAGTGCTCCAATATTTTTCAAAAAATTGAAATGCACATTTTTTAAAGTAAATTAAAGGTCTGATTTATAACCACCCACTACTCCACTACTAACTTTAATGTTTTAAGATTTGTACAATTTAATTTTTGAAAAGCATAGAAGCATTACTCATAGTACTAGTCTGAGAACATGTTTCCTTACTAGATTAGTTTTCATGAAATGCAAATACTATTAGTAAACAATCTTGTATCTGAAAGTGCTTAGCTATCACCACCAATCTGATATAGGACTGAAAGGTAAATTAAGTATTAGAATATGGAAGTATCTTAGATTCTTGTCTGGCTAATCTCTTTTTCTTTTTTTGGGCCGAAACTTGATACCCAACTCAGTCTGTTTGTATAAGTAGAAGTGCAGGTGTTGTGTAATCAATCGAGTTCCTCGTTGCAGCAATGTATTGCAACTATTTTATTTTTGGCTTTTATTTGATTCATTTTCTTATATGTAGACATACACCAACTATGGTTTTACAGGGTGTTGCCATGCCAGCTATGAACAACATCCTTTCCAAATGGGTCCCAGTTTCAGAGAGAAGCCGGTCACTTGCATTAGTATACAGTGGCATGTACCTTGGTTCAGTCACTGGCCTAGCCTTTTCGCCTCTCTTGATCAGCAGATTCGGTTGGCCTTCTGTTTTCTATGCATTCGGATCACTCGGGAGCATCTGGTTTGCACTATGGCAAAGCAAAGTAAGACAATCCTATTCTTGAATCAGTTTCTCACGGTTCTCTTTCCTCTAATGTTAGTTTCATAAAGGTTAATTCACTAGAGGCTTTCATATAAGTTGTTGCTTTAGATGCTTAATCTGTTGACCACATCATCAGCATCTGGAAATTAGCATACTAAAGATTTCCATATTGATATTCTTTTGAACTTTGGATAATTATTCTTCTTTCTCAGCTAACTGCCAGTACCCACTCTTAATTAGGCACACAGCTCACCTAAGGAAGATCCAGAACTAAGCAAAGCGGAAAAGAGGTTCATACTAGGTGGTAGTTCAAAGGAGCCCGTCACTTCCATACCATGGAGGCTCATTCTATCAAAGGCCCCAGTATGGGCTCTCATAATCTCCCATTTTTGCCATAACTGGGGAACTTTCATTCTTCTAACATGGATGCCCACATACTACAACCAGGTAGCTGCTATTTTCTGGTGTCAAATGTTGGAATGGCCTCACATAGCTCAGATAAGGCAATGAAAGCATTTTGCAACATTTATTTGTGCTCAAACTGAACGTTTTTATCCAGGTTCTGAAGTTCAACCTCACTGAGTCCGGTCTTCTTTGTGTCTTGCCATGGCTGACAATGGCTGTGTTTGCGAACATTGGTGGCTGGATTGCAGACACTCTTGTTGCAAGAGGGATTTCTATAACAAACGTCCGTAAAGTAAGTTCTCATTTGATAAATTTTATGTTATGTTTGGATTTTTCGGAACAGGAGGAGCTGCTGAGCTTGACATACTTTTGACATCTGTTGGTGTAGATCATGCAATCAATTGGTTTTCTTGGACCAGCCTTCTTCTTGACACTGCTGAGCAAAGTCCGGACTCCAGCCTTGGCTGTGTTGTGTATGGCTTGCAGTCAGGTTTGATGCACTTCAGATAGGCCATTCATATACATTCAGAAGTACCTGCTGGTACCACCTAACAACTGTTCCAGTAGAAATGCTTACTAGTTACTGATCTTGCTGTGCAATTTTGACAGGGCAGTGATGCTTTTTCACAGTCTGGACTGTATTCAAATCACCAGGATATAGGACCACGCTACGCGGTAGTATTCTCATATAGCTCAATTTTGTGCTCTTGTATATTGCAGTCCACATCAGAGTTTAGCAATTAATGTTGCAGCTAGTTGTGTGTATTGATGGTACCTAACCTTTCTTTGCGCTGTGATCATAGAGTAGAGAAGCATATATAACTAGACGATGTGTTTGGCTACTATGAAAAATTTCAGGGGGTACTTCTGGGTCTGTCGAATACTGCTGGGGTGCTTGCAGGAGTTTTTGGAACTGCTGCCACTGGGTACATTCTACAAAAAGGTAAGAACAATGAGATGAGTACAAATTTCAACTAGTGATGATTATATTGTAAAAAAGACAAGTGAAACCAGTTAATCTCCGCCCTCTTAGTTATGTGGAATATATGGTTTGATGGACAGGTTCTTGGGATAGCGTGTTCAAGGTGGCCGTGGCGCTCTACATAGTAGGAACAGTGGTGTGGAATGCCTTTTCAACTGGAGACAGAGTTTTTGACTGAGTTGTGGCTCCCCCTGTTCTGATACCAAAATTTAGCTGATTTTGCCCATGTCTTCTTGGCGACAAGAAGAACTAGTCTTTTTTTTAAGCCAGAGATATAGCTGTGTTTCATGTGTGCTGCAATTGCCAGGGAGGGTTTGGCTCTGAAAATAATACAATAGATTTTGCAGTGAAAGAAATACTTATGCTGTGAAAGCAGCTGCACCAAGGACACATCAGATTTTGCACTGAGCTTCTCGCCTGCTTATTGCCTTTTTTTTCAAAAAAAAAAAAAATATTGAACATTTTTTAACCATGTTCGAACTTACCTTGGAGGAGAGATACATTCATGTGTTAAGCTAACTTTTTGGGAGAAAAATTCTGCACAACAATAGTGCTTTGTTCGAGGTATTCAAAAACAGTTCCGTGTTATTTTCCTTTCTTTCTGTTTGTTATCTATGTTGTAATAGTTGTGATCTAATGTTGTATCTTGTAATAGTACGATAACAATTACTATGCCAGTACCAGTATTATAACAAACAGGGTATCACTAGTTCCCGTAAGTTGTTGTTGTTGTTTTGTTTGATTGTAAACATTACAACATCAAAAAAATAAAAATAAAAATAAATACTATTATGATTATATAAGAGTTTTGTTTACCTACTCTAACAAATATATGGCTCATTATGATCTAGGAAAAAGAGTATATATAATTGGACAACGTTTCTATCTTCCAAAATCGAATTTGCGTACAAAGGTTGTAAAACAATAGTATATATATAGGACAAACTTTTTAATTTCTTCCAAAATCAAATTGGACTATGATATATGAAATATGATCCCCTCAAAAAATTATGTTAGGAAATATAACCTTCTTTCCCGAATTTCATATAATGAGAGGACAAAAACTGTTTTCTTTTTTATTTCAAAATAAAAGAAAGAAAGAAAAAGAATTTTTTTTGTCTTACCCACTCGCCTCTCGTCTCCGCTGGTCGACTTGCATCTGACTCCGCCTTCAATCCAATCCCATTCATGTCCTCCTCCTCCCAAATCCCCACTCCTCCATTAGACTACTTCCTGTAGGCTTGTTAGTTCTACGTCTTCCCCCCACCAACCCATGCCGCTGCGTCGGCGATGGGCGACCTCCCGCCGCCGCCGCCTCCCTCCTCCTCCTCCTCCCACCTCGACCACCCCCCCATGACTTCCGAGCCTGCCAGCGAGAGCGACTGGGACGGATCCAGCCGCGAGGGCTCCCCCGACCTCGCCGCTGCCGGCGAGCTCGTCCGCCGCGCCGCCCGCCGTTGGAGCGACCCTGACGACGCGCAGATCTCCGCCGCGGCCAACGCCGGCTGGTGGCTCGGCGAGATCGAGCGGGAGCGCGTGCGCCTGGTGCGCGAGTGGGTGCAGATGGCCGCGCATCACACCGGCGGCGCGCGCCCCGACCGCGACGAGGAGAGCCCCCCACCCCCCGACCACTCGCGCCGGGACCTCCTCCGGATCCGCGGCCGCCAGGCGCGCCTCGAGCTCGTCATGCGGATGGCCGCCGAGCGCCACGCCGAGCTGCAGCGCCTCTCGCAGCATCGCGCCGTGTCCGACTTCCCGCACCGCAACCGCATCCACGTTGGTGCTTCAAAAGCTCTCGTCATATTAGATACTTACTCAGTTAGTTGGTGATGTTCTGTGAGGTGCTTTCGTAAGGGGGATGCAGTGTATGATGCGGTGTTGTCATGAATCTTATGATAGGCGCTGCTTCGGGGGAGGTTTCTGCGCAATGGTGGGCTGACGGAGGAGGAGAGGAGGCCACCATCAGTAGCGGCCAGCGAGCTTGGGCAGCTGCGGCAGCGGCATCCTGTGTCTGGTCTGAGGTGAGCCTGTACTCTGCGCATGTCTGTAGATGCTGCTGCTACTTCTTTCCTGCTACTGTTTTTATTGGAATAAATGCAAGCACAATTGAATTAATGGGTCGTTTTCAGAACATTCTATTGTTGTAGTTGGAGGGGTTACATCTTATAAGGAGTTTGTAATGCTTAATATTTCTGCTGCTATTACTAGTTACCATTTTGTTAATTCATGTGTTGTTAGAAATGTGTCAATTGGCGTTGATGGTAGTATATGAAACACTGGAGTAACAAATGTTAATATGTGGTAACTAAAGGATGGTACCTATTGTATTTTGGTGTGTGTTTCCAGTGCTCTATAATTCTATGACCTTAGCAATTAGTACTAAACTGCAGAATGGTGTTACTCGGTAACTTGCGTCTGCCCCTAAGCATCACTCATGATAGTTCAATTTTGAAGCTAATGATGATATTAATTAAGGTTCATAAATCCGATTGTGTTTTTTCATATATATATATATATATATTTCTTCCTTGTTCCTTTTCTTCTTGCATATTTGGTACCTGTAGTGTGGATGCCTTCACTGCCTTCTTGTATGAGTTTAATTCTTGTAGTAATAATGTACTTCTGTATTGTAATTTATAGGTTTTCTATATGTTTACTATCTTTCATTATTCTCTTGTTAATTAAAATTATAATACTCATTAATTTTAATAACTAGAGAAGGGTTCCGCTTCAGATTGGAGAATATTGTCCGGGGTCAAGCAGTTAGCCAATCTGATGCTTCGTTAGCTCATCATGTTGAAGTCTCTACAAATGATAATTTTGAATTGAGCACCACTGCTTCTGGAGGTACTCAGGAGAGTCATCAACAGACAAGTGAGAATGTTGATCTTCAGCAAATTGAAGGTACGGTGACAACATCAGGATCTGAAAGTGATGCTAGCATTGCTGAAGGCTTGCATGAACCTCATACTCGAGCAGAGAGTTGGCAGGAAGATTTGGAGCAGGAGAGAGATTGGCAACAGTTTTCCCATGATGAGACTGGAGAGGATTCTGAAAGAAATTGGCATGAAAATACAGACAATAATTCATCTCATGAGGGAACAGAGGTTGGAGATGATGAAGATGCTGATGCTTATCTTCAAGAAGCACATGAAGAGTCGACCAGTGGTAATCATCTTCCTGAAGTGCATGAAGGGCAGCATGACAATAATGATCTTCAAGAATCACATGGAGGGTGGAACGAGGATAATCATCCTATAGAAGTACATGATGAGTGGCAGAGTGATGATCATCTCCCAGAAGTGCATGAAGAGTGGCATGATGACAATGAGTCTCATGATACTGCGGATCATTGGCATGATGATAACTCGGATCAACCAATTGACCATGATTCTGCTCTTATTAGAAGAGCTAATACATTTGTCCCTGCTGATGATGACAATGTATACAGTACAGAGCTGAGGGAACTTTTAAGCAGGTCATTGTTTATTGCATAAAGAATGTTGATACAGCAATTCCTTTAGTCTAAATACTGAAATAGTTTTCCTTCTGCAGAAGGAGTGTTTCTAATCTTCTTCACAGCGCTTTTCGTGAAAATTTAGACCGACTTATCCGGTCATATGTTGAACGACAAGGTCGTGGTCCCCTTTCTTGGGATCTGGAAGGGACACTTCCTGCACCTAACTCACCAGAGCAAAGTCAGGAGCAGCAAAGAGATGATGAGGACCAGGAGCTTCATGACAGTGTTGATAGGCCTCCTTTAGTGATTCCGCCTCCACCTTTACCTCCTCGGCCACCACTTTGGCACTCGGAGTTGCATCGTAATAACTGGATCAGACAAAACATACATCGCTCTGAAATTGTGAGCTATTTTCTGAAGTATTACTTGTCTTTCTTATCATACTTACAGTTGTTTACTAGCAGATCTCATTTTTCTTGATGTTGTTAGAATACGTCAAGTCATAGTTATAAATAAATAAATCATTTTCTATGGACAATTGGAAAGTGGCTGCATTTCAAACCTTTTTTTCAGAGTGTTGATGAAAACTACCAGTGGGATATTTTCATGTGCAATGCATAGCTATTTTTTTTATCTTTTCCTGCTAAAAAACTCATGCATCTTTCGGTTTATTTGTCCAGGAATGGGAGGCTATTAATGATTTAAGGGCTGATATGGCTAGACTTCAGCAAGGAATGAGTCATATGCAAAGGATGTTGGAAGCTTGCATGGATATGCAGCTAGAATTACAACGTTCTGTAAGGCAGGAAGTTTCTGCAGCTTTGAATCGGTTCATTGGGGAGCGAGGTTGGTAAATCTGCATGCTTCTGCTTTCTACAGTCCCTCCACTAGTGTGGTAATTGATTTAATTTAGAAATAGAAAACATAACCTGAGCATCTTCACATGTTTATCTGTACTCTCACCTTTGAGAAGTGTCAGTATCCATCATACTAGTACATATAACATTTAAACTAGTGGTAGTACTAGCACATAGCTACATGTATCATTGAAACAGACTGTACTCAAGTGTCCAACACACCATATATTGGTAGCTTCATCTATTAGTTGAGGTAATGCACATCTGTTTTGTTGGTTCTAATCTAAATTCTAAACTGGGGCAGAGCTCTTGATGAAGTACTCAGGGAGTTAGGGTTCAGATTGTACAAACTATGGGTTTACCAATGCCTTTTCTTCTGGTTACTGATTGCAGTTTCAGGGACGGAATAGACCTCAGGTTTCAAATTATCATATTGCTAAGAAAAGAGTACCCTCAAGATTTAATGTCTTGCCTTTATTTTGTTCTCATTTCCATGCATAATGATACTTGTTTCTGATTTTTTTATAATGCTCGTGTTGCCTATCTATGTAAAAGTGAGCAAAGGACTCATATTAACTGTTAAGGTTCATTAGTCTGATCTTATCTACTTGGTTTCAATCAGGATATTTGTGGTTCTATTTGCTTAAGCTAGAACAATCACTAAATATCTGATCCCTAGCTTTTGATGAAAATTGCAATTCTCGTCTCATACTTCCACCTGAACTATTTATTTTATTTCTCAGGGGAAAGTAAAGAAATTATAGACGATGGATCAAAATGGATTCATGTGAGGAAAGGTACTTGCTGTATATGCTGTGATACTCCAATCGACTCTCTTTTGTACAGGTTTGACTTGTGCCCATTTATTTTCATAATATTGGAGGAAAATGGTTGTTCATAGTCATAGTTATAGAAGTCTTTATGTAGTGGTGATCACGATGTTTTGTGCAAACTATCAGATGTGGGCACATGTGCACATGTTCAAAATGCGCCAATGAGTTGGTTCGAGGAGGAGGCAAATGCCCGCTGTGCCGTGCACCCATAATCGAGGTGATCCGGGCATATTTCATCATGTAAATTACACAAAAAGGAGAGGAAAAAAATCATATTTTTCCCTGAAATGTGCAGTTTTTTTTTGGTAGCTGTATGATTATATTCAATTCTCCCCATTTTTAGGTGTGTATGCTGTCTCTAATGCTTTCATTATTTTCTTGCCTTCCTTGGTGTATATTAATATACGGTTTTGGGTGAGCGAACTACTTTGGTCGGGATATTGTAGCAAGTCTAATTTATTTCGCTACTGATCACTGGTGAGGAATAAAGAAAGGAGCAAATTACAGCGTACATACTCATGTTTGTTTTGCTGTAACACTTAACAGTGCCCCCATGCTACCTCCAAGCACTCACTGATTATAGTATTTCGGTTTTTTTTTTCCTTTGTGTGTGTGTGTGTCGGGTGGGGGTGGGGATGGGGGAGTGGGTGGTTTTCTGAATGGCCATGTAAAATTTGGAAGTTTTTGTTTCGAAGGTTACACTTTTTAATTGTTGGATTGATCATATATTCATAGGTGCAACTTGTCTTGTATAAAAAAGTATATCTGACCGTCAGACCTTGTGTAAGTCTTTTGTGGGGTTCGACATGGATTGCAGGTTTCGTGCTTTATTCGATAAATGTATGTACGGATCAAAAATACTCCATTCTATTCCCTATTCAGTTTGTGTAAAAAAGATCAACAATTTAATTTGATTTAATAACTTTGTAAAAAAGATCAATGTACGCAATCTGGAGGCGACTTGCTACGGTGTTCAAGTCGAGCAAGCCGAAAATAAAGAATTTTCCGTAACGAGTCCATGAGGCAGTGACACTTGATCCCACCTCCAGTCACATACACGTATCTTTTGGGGCACAATTCCTAATATCCAAACCCAATGACGAGTGGGCTACACAACACGAGACAAAGAGAAAGCCTTTTCCTTTTGTTCTGTACTGTTAGGACAGGACACGATTCCCTCCCAAACAGCTCATGGCGACGGTTGCTGCTTCCGCTCCGGCCAAATCCTCGCCGCCGACGCTCGCCGTTGCCATTCCTTCCGGCGGCTCTCGGTTTGTTCCCTCCCCACTATTACATGATTCGTTCCCAGTCGTTTCGGTATATCTGAACTCGTATGTATAGATGTAGCGATCTCACGGCACTGTTGCCTTTTCCTTTTTGCAAATTGGCAAGAGCTGCCCATTTATGGGCTTCACGCATCTTATTTTTCATTGTGTGTGCGCGCGCGCTTGTTTGGTTTTCTGATGTAGTGATTTTTCTCTGGTTGCAGGTCCGATGAGGAAATCTTATGGGATTCTGAAGGTACTTGCTGCTCCCATTTTTTTTTTTTTTTTTTTGTCTCTTGTGTTTGGTATTTGCTTTCATTAATGCTCCCAGTACAGTTTTTCCATGAACAGTTAATACTCAGTTGTAGAGCAGCTTAGTGGTCATGGCGCAGATGCACTTTTCACAATAACAAAGTTTTTTTTATTGAACAAATACAAATTGAAAAAAAAATGGTGCAAATTTGCTTTTCAATGCACAACTCAAACCCGAAGGATACAGCGAAATCTCTTGCTGAGCACAAGTAAGTATGATAGGTGGTGGGGGAAGGGCGTGCAACTGTTTAATACAAAGTGCATGCTTATAATCATTACTTTAGAAGTTGTATTTATTTGGTCAGGTACCTATCTATTTGTGCATTTCTTTACTTTGTGCAATTTCCTTACTTTGTGGAATTTCCTATGTTTTCTCTCCATGGAAGCGAATAAAATTCTTCACTGAATCGGCAAATGCCCCCTACAAGTGTAGGAATAAGATTTTCTCACCCTATTTTCCTTTTGCGTTTGGGGGTGGAACTCCAACATCTATGATACAATATTGTTTAAATTTTGGACTGTTACTTGTGTTTCTCTTTTTGTTTATGAGCAGAGCTGCGGAGGCAGGCAGAACATCTTGACTCAGAGGAGTCAATGTCAATCTTGGTCAATCCTACTCTTCGTGCAACTCTGGAGGATTTACTTCTCAAGGTTTATACCATGTTACGTCCAAAGCCAGTTGACTATGAGCAACGGAATGCCATGGTTGATGTCTTCAACAAGATGGCAAATGAAATCTTTGGTACAAGATATCATTTCTGTTTGTTAATGCTGTGGTTTTTGAATATTGTTATGAACTTGTATTCTTTAAAGTTCAAATGTGCCCATGCAATTATTGTTAATAATGATGCCCCAATGTTTATTAACCATATACTGTTAAATTGAATTTTTACTTCTGATTTTGTCCTTACTATTACTATTTTTGACCCTTGCATCTGCCACTGTGTTGTAAACTGGTGGGCATTTGTTGATTTCATTTTCGTCGTCTAAGACAGTTTTTGCTATTATCTTATACATGATTGGCACCTCTACAGGAAACATAGGCACATGTACCAAAGTAATGCAAACAACAATAGATTATGTTTGGGCCTTACATACTCTCAGTTAAGATCATTATGCATGAAAAGAATCATGTTTCGCCATGCATCTTTTTCTAAGTAGTTTGATGTATTAAGAAATATGAAGTTTTAATATTTGTGTATTGCTGATTGGCAGGCTTTCAAAGATGCAAATGCACTAAAGCAACTTTTTGTTGTACATGTACAACATAGAACTTAAAAAAAAAAAGGGTGTATTCTAAACATCAAAATGCAGCCTTTTTTAGTATAAATTGATAGATTGACTATGGCATGTGCTCCTTAAATTCACACACATTAATCACCTATTCTTTATATCATTTTTTTCAAGTGGTCACTGGTTGAATATTTCCCTTTTGTGTGGTTAATCCCCCTCCACTTTTTTTTATTTTTATTTTTTTCTGTTTTGATGCATCCTTTCAGGTCACAAGAATGGTTTTCCAGTTGTGGAAGCTTTTGGATCATTCACAATGGATTTGTATACCCCTCAAAGTGACCTAGACCTCTCTGTCAACTTTAGTGCTGATAGTGAGGGTCAATATTGTCGCAAGAACAAGATTTCTGTTATTAGGAAATTTGCCAAAGTCCTATATTCTCGTCAAAGTAACTATTTGCTTCAGCAGAATTTTTTCACATTTTCCTATCCTTATTTTTGCATGTCTATTATTCTTTCATTTTACTTCTAGTTCTTTATATATCCATTCTTGACTTGGCGCTAATCTTACTTTCACAAACTTAAGGATCATAATTATTGGATTTGGACTGGAGAGTGAAAATGACTGCAAATGGTGTGTATGAATCATAATTATTGGATTTGGACTAGAGAGTCAAAATGTTCGCTCTGTACTTTTTATATCCCTTTTTACCTTCTTTTTCCCTACCTTTTTCTGTTGTCTATTGTTTTAATGAAAAATGGTTGGTATCATTGTGGCCGATGAAGTTTGCCTGAAGATTAAGAACAAGAACAAGAATAAAAAGCCGCTGTTTTTGTGATTGAAGGAAATATATGTATTATTTATTATTTTCTTGCCCAGTTGTTACATCTATCTTCTACAATTATATATTCTCAATTTCAGGGGACGGACTTTGTTGTGGGGTTTTACCCGTTGTAAGTGCCAGAGTGCCAATTCTAAATGTTATTGATCGGGGAACCGGGATCGAGTGTGACATTTCTGTTGAGAACAAAGATGGCATGACAAGATCAATGATTTTTAAACTTATTTCTTCACTTGATGAAAGGTTTCAGATCCTAAGTTATTTGGTAATATACACCTCATTGTCTTCATCTTATGTTTTGTATTAGTTTAATTGCTTCCCGTCAATATAACCCAGTAATGCTAACTGATTTAAGAGTTATCTATGTGGAAGATGTAAAGTCATAATTTTTTTTATGTGTGTTTTTTCTGCAGGTGAAGTTCTGGGCTAAGATACATGATGTCAATAGCCCTAAAGATCGCACAATGAGCTCAATGTCAATCATTTCATTAGTTGCTTTCCATTTGCAGGTACCTTGAATTTGTTATTTTTGATTTGATTGTTGCATTACAAGTGATTGTTCCCAGTTTGTTAGTTAGTTTTAGTACTGATGTATCTGTGGACTTCAGAGATTTATATTTTGACTCATTTTCCCAGAAAACGATTGATTATGGAGTGATCATCTCTTTGATATCAGAAAAAGATGGATATGATTTATGTTGAATTAGAACTCATAGTATAAGCCATTTTTTCCTACAATTTTCCATATTCCAGCTTTTGGCCTGTGGAGTTGGATATCCAACTGCCTGCCGCATACCTGAAATCGAATTTTGTCCCAACACTCATTAAAATTGACCGCAAAACATCTGCTTGAAACTTATGATAACTTAGTGAATCACGGTACCCTTCCTTTGAGCTTTAGGATAGTGAATAGTTTGGATGGTAGCTTACTGGTCGTCTGCAATTTCCATCAGGCTTGCCCCAAGGAGACAGGCTGGCAGGAACGTAATACTTATTTGTTTTCTTTATCTGGTAAATAAATATTGAGTTCTTTTTCTTCTTGTACCATGTGAAGCACAGACCCGGGATCCTCCAATAATACCTGCGTTTTCTGCCTTACTGAAAGGTATTTTTAACTATCTTGATTGATCTAAGTTTGATGGAAAAATTTTCTAGAGTGCACTGCAAGAAATATGTTTTATGTGGGATGCAGTCATGCAGATTTGCTATTTGGGCGCTTTACTATTCTTTAAAGAATGTTATATTAGCTCTTTATTTTTACTCTTACTGTGATCCTTCTATAGCTTCTATTATCATCTCATTAAAAAAAATTAATTGTAAGGTAGCTACCTTCTTTTTCTTCTTGCAGACGGTTCAGACTTTGCAAGCATTGAGAAGAACATATTGCTTTTTAAGGGGTTTGGGAGCAGAAATAAGGAATCTGTTGCGGAACTGTTTGTATCATTAATGAGTAAGGTGAGTGATTTTTTAAGTTCATCTTCTATTTATATTTGTTCTGTAAATTATATTCATATTTGGATCCATCATCCATAAGCATCTCTCATAATGGGTTATTTGATACTGGCATTTTGTTAGAACATCCCCCCCTTTTTTTAAGAATTTTGGGCTATACAAACAGGGTTAGCTTTTTAGCTTCCTCCAGAAGTCCTCGCAATCTGCCCCTGCTCAGAGTGGGATGTGTTTGTCCACTTGTGCTATGACATGCGTGATTTTCAACAAAAAAAAAAATACTATCACACAATCCCTGTGCATTATTTTTAAGTGACTGATTCCATTCATCTAACTAAAGTTAATTTAACTGGGCTATATGGGAAATCTTGGTTCATGGCCAGCTTGTGTGTATATGCCTAGGTGGTGATTGGATTAGTTTGAATGCTAATTTTACATTGATCTCACCTTGACTTCTTATGGTCAATGTGTGATAGCTCACTGTGCTCACTGATACTTTTGGTTTTATCTTCTGCAGCTACTATCAGTGGAGAGTTTATGGGTGCATGGGCTCTGTGCCAGCAATTTTGAAGGATCATGGATCGCTAAGACCTGGGACAAAGGAGTTGGTTATTTGAATGTAAGCATTCTACCAATTGAATATTAAGACAGCTTATACACTCGTCCTGCAAACAATGTATTTAATACCCATATTCATTCAGGTTGAGGACTTCTTGGACCGGTCACAGAATTTCGCTAGGTCAGTAGGGAAGGTGGAGATACGGAAGGTCTACAAATGCCTGAGAGATTCTGCTTTTAATTTGTTTGATTTCATGAAGGGTAAAATTGATGCATCAAAGCTAAAAATCCTTTTGTTTGGTCCTCTTAATCCAGGCAAGTTAGTCAGTAAACCCTGTCTAAAACGTGCCAAGAGGACGCGTAAGTCAAAACCTTACCCAGAGGACAGACATGAGCTCCATAAGACAGTGAAGCATGCTGCACACCGCGCAGAACCTCACCACTGTGCTAATGCTACTAATGCTGCTGGTTTACCCACTCCTGCTGTGGTCATCCCTCCCCTTCTACATCAACTAGGCCCCACCCGATCAAATACTCAGTTTGCACACATGTCTTGGCCACTAATTACCCCTTCTGGTTATGGTTATGGGTTATCACCACTTAGTTTACCAGC
Source organism: Pharus latifolius (assembly GCA_019359835.1). Taxonomy (NCBI): domain Eukaryota; kingdom Viridiplantae; phylum Streptophyta; class Magnoliopsida; order Poales; family Poaceae; genus Pharus; species Pharus latifolius. The sequence goes on from CM033327.1 coordinate 59,259,881, forward strand.
AGCTTCTCATTATAGCCAAGGATTACTAGGTAGTCAGCCGCTGAGAAATTTAATTCACTTAACTCATGGAACTCAATTGCTGCAGCAAGGCCAAGATCTGCTTGTTCCTTTACCATTCCGACAACCAGTGGGTAATATTTTTCACCCATATAATGGAGCTCAGCAGCTCCAGGATGATCAAAATTGTATGGTGCAGAGCATATCTTACAGAATCAATCCAAATTTCTGGAGATGATAGCTATAGAAATGCAGCCTGCTAATGGGTTTGTGTGCCAAAAGTTTCTCCATTGTTATCATGTAGCTGGTGCAAATCATTTTGTTGATCTTCTGTAAATATGTCTCATAATATACACTTCTATCAATTGACAAGAGATAGTGTCATGATCGTGCGCATAGTAAATTACTACTAACTTATTTCGCTGCAATATTGGAACCTATATCTCAGAGGCAGCTTTTGCCGGTGTGTTTTTGAAGGGATTAGATTATGTCTCTTTTGCTTTGATGTAGATCAAAAGAGATGCGCTAACACTCAGAAAGTATCATTTTGTGTACTGCCCAAAAGGTATGTTAGATTATATGTTTGTGATGAATTCACATATTTTGGCCACTTCTGTTGTGCAGCTTATGTCAGCGATGACATATACAAGTGAAGCAACTAACATCATTCTGGCAAGTACATTGTCAACAACTCCTAGCAGCTGTTCTACCCCTTTTTTTAATACTGAATGTCCTTTTTTTTAGGTCAATATCTAATTCGAAGGTCTTATCTTTAAAGTAAAACGATCCCAGCACTTATAACCATCATCATACACATACATAAGCTGAGGTATGTTGCACCACCACTGCTTGTTATGGATAGTGTTTCATGTTTCCCCATATAGTTACCCTGATTGGTCAACTCGCTCGATTTGCTGCAAGTTCTGCATTCGTTGGCATCAACAAACTAAGCAGAGATTGGTTGTCTTCGTTAATTGGACTGCTCTGCTTATTTGTTTTCTGCTTCCGAGGAACTTTAGAAAGTAAAATAGTAAATATTACATGGATTTGCACTTGTGTAACTGAGTTCTGGATATGATTTAGATCGGTACTAGTACATGCTTGGAAGTTGGCTTTACAGTGGGATGTTACTGGGTAAGCATTAACCCTGTGCCTGTGTGCAGTGATGGCAGGTGTATGACGTGTGTACAAATTAACTATGGGAAGAGGGCACTTTTGATCTTTTTATTTTGTCCAAAAGTCCGTTTTGGCCCCTCTACTTTATAAATCAAATCAAATTGAGTCTTTTAAATTAAAAACCTGATTCAATTGTTTGACATGGTACATATGTTTGATGATGTGGAGTGACGTGGAGTGGCACATAAGAAGATACATGAGATTCCACTTGTCAGATATACATTTATTGGTCATTCTAATAGACCACTTGAAAGAGAGATGAAAGATTGCTTTTTTTTCTGGAAGCAGGGGGCAAGACTCCGCCAGAGGCTAGGGCATGACTAAACCATGTGGCGAGTTTTTCAGAGGCTGGGTATGACTCATCACTGAGAGATCGGAGCACTGGAACTTGTCGGTGGCGCCGGTGAGGCCAAGGTCCAGCTCGGCAAGAAATGTGGCCCTGGCCGGGTAAGTGGTGAGCGCCTGTATGATGGCGGAGCAGAACTCCGACAAATCTGCCAACGCCAAGTGCGCCATAGGATGTGAGCAGCAGCTCGAGATCTTCGTTGGGGGCCAGATTTGATGGTTTTAGGTTCCCCGCCGCAGTCTCACTTGCGTGGACGGGTCCCGAGCAACGAAATGGTTGGGAAGCGGTGCGAGGTGGCGAGAGATCAAGGTGGGACAGCGCAAGGAGCACGAACGGCGAGCTTCCAGAGGTTGCATATGCACGGAGGAAGCTGACATGTGGGGGCCGTGTTATGCTTGCTTATGTGTCCTTTTTTTTGTCGTCCACAGTCCATAGATTTATGCCAAATCACACAATAAAACAGGATTTTTAACGAGAAAGATTATTTGGACTCAGTTCACAAAATAGAGTTACTAGGGATATGACCATTTGAAAATATTGAGATCAAACCGAGTTTTTGAGGAAATAAAAGGACTAGAAGTGTTTTTATCTCATTAAATGTTAATTGTTGCAGAAATTGTACAGTGATATACAATCCAAACCACGCTGTGCCATATCGACATTGCGTTGCGTTTTTGATCGTTCGAATGGTACACTGATGCACAGGGCTAAGAAAAAGAAAGGAGAGAAAAAGAGAGGAACAAAAAAAAAGCGCAGAAAGAAACCCGGCTGTGGTTTCAGCTTTGCGCCTCATCTTTAACAGGATTCCTTGTACCATGTACTACTATAGCTAATGGGGGAGATGAGCGTATGTTGTACTTTCGTTCTGCTCATCTACTGTTATCATAGTTTTTGAGCGCAACTTGTGTGTTTTTTTGTGTTTTTTTTATAGTGTGTTGACTGTTTGAGTCAAAGCACTCATATAATTAATGTGCGATGAATTTCAAAATTATCGAAAGTGCACATGATTTTTTTTATGTTAATCGCCTCTTAACATATGCTTGGAATAGAGGTCTATAGACTACAGTACACGATCTACAGGTCCCCCTATTGGTAAGTACTAGTACCATCTGATTGCATGTGATATTTAGCTTGACTAACCTGATAGCGATTTTGTGCAATATCGATGCGACATATATGCGCGAAGCATGCAAGAAATTGGATGCAAAAGACAAAAATCAATTGCGCTGTAGAATGGACCCATAAATGGATCCAGAAATATCTTCTTTTGTGGAAATTGACACTACATTACATGCTAGATAGATATATATTCTAGTATTCTACTGATGTATCCATTCTGCCGTGGCCCACGAACCACCTTAAACCATTTGGTCCCCTGCTCATTACAACACCATTTGGATTTGATATGCTGCAGTATGAGGTAATTAAAGCAGTTCAGAACCGATATTTACCGTGTCTAGTAAATATTAGTGTCACCTTTTTTTTTTTAAAAAAAAAAGAAAAGTCAACTAATGATCAAATATCTAAAAACAGATTGTGAAACAGATGATTTAAGCATCCGTTGTGAAAACCCTAAAATTAATGAAACTCTTACAAGTCTTGATTTAGAGCTACAACTAGCTAAACCAGGCTTGGCAGAGTATTTAATGACACGTACATGGGGTATATGCCATCCTAGTTAACAAACATCTAAATTTGAACATAAACGATCCAAAAACTAAATGAACTATATCAAAAATTAGCAAAGAACCAACCTGATAACAATTATATCTCAAACACTCGTTTATATGATCTAGTGAATGACAAATAAGTCTTTCATTTCTTATTTGAAATAAGTCTTGTAGAATTTTCTCTCCTCATATACAGTAATAACGAAACAAAAATATGTTTTAAACGTGTAAAACGACCCTTTGCCAAAAAAAAAAATCCTTCTTACATAACACGCTTGATCAAACAGAAACGATATACATATTGAAAACAAGCACCACCACGAAACAACTGATCAAGAGAGTATTATGAAGACATTATTACATATTAATTATTTTACACCTACTGAAAAGATCATATAGCTAGCACTAATAAAGCAAGCAAGCATGGAATGGAATATATAAAGATGGGAGGAGCTCTAGCTAGCCGTAGCTCTCATCCATGGCTAGCATGATAGCTAGCTAGGGTTCCTCCTTCCATTCCATTCATTGCATAGGGGCTGGTTTAGTCCTAAGTCAAAAGAGAATAAAAACTTGGGAATTTTCCTTTTTATTTTTTTTATTTTTAGAAGCTAGATTAATCATCTCCCCACACGTAGTCAACTAACCTTTTATATTCGATGCGAGGGAAGATTATGACATTTTTTTTGGGTTATGTCGGCACACATACACAATTAGCTAGTGCTCTTAATATCTGATTAGCTTTAGGCTACTTTCATTTCTGAAATGGTATAGTTTTTCATTTTCAGAAATAGTATTGGTGGTTTCCTTCACAAATAGCATAATTCTTTTCCTTGAGAAATCGTAGAAAGCCTCATTTGTTAGTTAGAAAATATAATTTTCTTCTTTTTTTAATTAAGAAAATGTAAACATGAACTGAAGATCTGAAGAATGCAAAATTCTTTTGGCTTATTTGTTCCAAATAGTAGCTGGATGAATCAATCTGCCATTTTCCCAGGAACTCTTTCAAGGTGAGAAAGGAAAAAAAAAAAAAAGGGACACTATTTACTAAAAATTTCTTAAAATAAATTTTTTCTCACATCTTTATCAACCTTTGATGCGCATCAACCTAGGTACATTCCATTTGTAAAAATTTTTGTAAAAATAATTTAGTGAGATAGATAGGTATCCAGTCAACGGAAATGGATAGTGTGCATGCATGCCGCTAGGAAAAAGACAAGTATTAATGGCATCAGACATGGAGAATTTTTCAACATGGATGAGGTGACCACTTCAAAGTTCAAAAACATTTCTGGGCCCCCTTAAAAGAAAATTGCACAAATCAATGCAATTCAAGTGTGCACAATTTTGGCTCCGAGACACACTGAACGGATAAAGCAAGGCATCTTGATCTATGTTAGATCAGCACATATATATATGTCTCCCCAGATAGATAGTTTAGTTCTTGATAGACATCTGCAAGAATATAGTGTTAGATCTTGCACTTAATTGCAGTGACATTGTATATGCTCTCCTCTAAGCGATCGACCCTGCTTGCGTGGAAGGAGTGGTTAAGGAAATCATGGAACCAAAACAAAAGACTTACACTTTTGGAATCACTTTTGCTCTACAAGCCAGTCTGTTTGTCACACAAAAATATACTCCCTGTTGAGCCTAATTAATCAATTATTATTTCGAACAATTAAACAAGAGTTCAATTAAAGCAGGCGACAATATCTCCTGCCTGGATCCAACCTGAAATTAATTTATTCTACATTAATTCATATATGACTACTACATTAACACTCCATTTGGTAGCCAAAAGAAAAAAAAATTGAGGCCATATCTAGTGGTTGTAGGCCTCAATTTAGCTTAACCGCTAGTTACTGTTTGTCACATCACATAAAGGTGTGCTACCGTCGGACGGTCCAGACGCCACAGATTGAGAGTGTAAAACTGTCTTGCGGTATTTAAAAAAACATTATAATGTATTGTCATTTTAAAGGTTACACATTGTCATATTGCACCTACACGTTCTATTATTGTTAATTATATATAATTTTTATTTTCAAGTTACAAAATTTTAAAACTAATTAAAAAACCATATAAACACTAAACAGCTCCCCCTTAATCACGCACATGAGGCAGCTTTCCAGTTTCCACGAGTGGATGTTTATCAAGAAATTAAGGCTCGAGACATCTCCTATGAGCAATATTAAATGTGTCTCCCAACTAAGACTCGAACCGAATCGAGTTTGAGCGAATTTAATTAAATTCGACTCGAACTCGATAGGGTATTGGATTCGGATCAGACTCAATTTGAAATATTCACGAACTTAAAATCAAGATTGGGCTCCACTCGATAAACAAATAAATGTAGTTCAAATTTGTTTTTCTTGTGAGATTTGATTGGGTTCGCTCGAGTTCGATTAAACTCAACTCGAAAATGTGCATTACAATTTAATTCGAGTTTCAACGACTCGAGTTCGAATTTGACTCGAATTTTTACTCGAGTTTCACCTCAGACTCGAGGTCGACTCGTTAAAGACTCGAGCCGATCTTGAACCTAGTTAATCTTCGAGTCGATTCTCAAATAATTCGCGAGTTTCAATCTTTTTGTCGAGTCCTACTTCCAACACTATGCCAGTGAAATTTTACTGTGATTGAAGACTTAGTGCAGCTATTTTAGAGGGGTATTTAGTAATTTTTCTTGCATTCTAGGGGTAAAAGCAAAACACAAGCTTTTAAGAGATGCACTGAACATAACTTCCCCTGATTTGGATATGAATGTAACTTTATGCTGAGGTCATATGGAAGAGCATGCACTGCAGTGCAGAACAAAAGTAAATGGTAGGTATGTTGGTTGCCTTTCCGAGTAGATCGGGCACCACTAGAACCATCTTCTTTCTTTAATACCTTTTCTATTTTTAAATATATATTGTTTTAGCATCTAATATCTTAAGTACGACAAAAGTAAAAAAAATCATTTAATATATTTTATTAATATTCATGCCACATTTCTAAATCATATATTTGTCTTTTAAAATATTCAATAAAAGATATTGACAATTACTAACATATTTAATTCTAGTGTTTAGTTTTCATTAAATTAAGCAATGATTGATAACTTTAACCAGCTTAAAGTTATTAATCAAATCAATAGTTTTGATCAGTTTTAGACCATTGATTCAACCAAAGATTTCGATCAGTTCTAAACTATTGGTTGAATGCTCGACCAAATCTTAGTTAATAAAGTCTCTTCAAAAATTTCAAAGGGAGTTTCCCAACTGCAACACACGATCTATGACATATCACGTATGAGAAATCACCTTGCTGTTTTCTAGCAGTCAAACAATTATCTAATATATAGCGGAAGTTTCTTCATCTGATGGATGGCTATTCAACAGCCATTGACTAGTTGTTGTTAACTCCCTCATAAGAACGGCTATAAGATAAATATAAATAGCAAAGTGTTGTAGAGAAAGGGGGAGAGACTTTTGAAACAACTATTGATACAAATTTTTTCCAATAATACATCATATAGGACGTAAGGTTATTACTCAATCAGTTCGAGAACTCAAACCTGTCTAAAAAATTTTCTGGTGTTTTCTTATTATTTTTACCGTAAGTTCGATGGTCAACTCTCTGATTGTCGACAGATATATAAAAAAAGTGATGTACAATTGTGTCTCAAAATCATAGAACGATATGTATTTAAAAACAATATTAGAAGGCTAAAACTATATGTATTTGAAAACCGAGAGAACATGTGTCATTTTTTGGAATCTTTTTTCACAAATATGTATCACTTTATGGTCAACTCTCTGATTTGTGTGCGTTGTATGCATGTGTATTGAAGTTAATTTGCACATATATTTATTAGGAGTATTATTGAAATGTATTATTAAAAATATGATTATCTTGTTGACTATAAGTTTAAAAAAAACAATCATATGGAAATGAAAGCACTAAATCAAATCGATACCAAGATTTGGGGGGAATCCATATATTTGGAAGCAGATACGAATTATAAACATCATGATAGGGTTAAACCAATGCTGTAAACTTGACAATATCCTCTCACTTCTTTTTTATTTTACAATTAAAATATTAATTAACACCTTTTTCTTGGCCATATCATGCTTCTAAAATTGCCCGATCAAATCCAATAGAGAATATTGGAATATAACTTTTTAAAAGTTATGTCAAGGTATTTGCTCGAATAAGCCTTGATGCAGAAGATCTTATTGCGCATTTGCTTAGTAAGACAGCCCAACTTTCTCAAATATATTTTTCCAGTTGCATAATATAATGCATATAAATTTTTTGATCTTATTGTAAAATATAAAATATACATACTATTTTTTATATTTTATCTTTATTAATTTGTAATATTTATAACTAATTTCTCACACTAACACTCTTTATTACTTCCAAAACATTATAAATTATAGTATTTTAGTTGTTTTAACTCAATGTTCTCTTAAATTTAGAAACCAAATACACTTTATATTTTACAAAAAAAAAAAAAAATTCTTGAGAAGGCTAGTGTTGCATTCAGCTCCGTTATCTTAAATCCTGTTCACACTTAATATGTACAACTTTTGAATGATGCCTATCATATGGGATAATTCAATCAAAATTAACAGTAAAGTGATAATAGTGTCATGGAGAATTTTTTTTAAAAAAAATAAGAACTAGAAATGTTCGATTTCAAGGGACTATTTCTTTAATAACTTTGAAAGATATATATACAGCTCATAAAATTTCATAATTGATATTAACTAGTTGAGAAATCGATAAGCATACACCTCCATGTCTCTACTAACTTTCTAGAGATAAGACCTATATTTCTTTTTTTTTTCTTTTTTTTTTTTTAAGAAAAAAGAGAGATTAGAAGAAGACCATCATAATTTAATTGTTGCTAGCTGTGTTATGCTCAATAATTGGATACGTTATGCCGTATCAATAAGTAGTTGTGCACTTATTGATACAACAAATGAAGCTTTCTTTTTGATGCAAAACCCACAACCAATGAACAGGGTAGCTTAGCTCCTCTGATGAGGGAAGAATACTGTAGCAATGTACATTAAAAAAAAGGAAAGAAAACTTTGGAGAAAGAGACATCCACGTGGCAGCTCGGGACGATATGTCCGACGTGGAAAGAAAGAGCTGTTCTCGTTAATATTCTGACCAAGCTAAATGGGTCAACGCAAAAGCAAAGAAAAAAAAACACGGAAACCGCTCTCTGGACTCCATGCATTTAGCTGGTTTTTGAACAGTCAGTCCGTCACTCTCTTTATCTCGTTCGCATCCCTATAAATAGTACCCGGCCCCCTCTCCGTCCAAGCACACAAGCCCAAGCCAAAGCCGCAAAGCCAGCTTCCAACTTCCAAATTAAAACTACACTCACACGCACATCCCTCTCACTAGTAGTTATTCTAGTGCAAGTGCAGGAAAAGCTTGCTTAACTGTGTGGAATTAATGGCGATTCAAGACTTGGTGGATGGCAATGCTGGGGAGCACGCACAGGCACAGCAAGTCAAGAGCGGCGGTGAGGCTGACCAAGACGAGCGGGAGTGCCTCAAGGGCGTGAGGCACCTCTGCGAGAGCGGCATTACCAGGCTGCCAAGCAGGTACGTCCTGCCCGTCTCCGACCGCCCCGGCTGGTCGGCGTCCGGCGGCGACAAGAACAACACCAACCTTAGGCTCCCCGTTATCGACCTCGCCCGCCTCCGCCTCCCCTCCGAGCGCGCTTCCGTGCTCAGGGCACTGGACGCCGCCTGCCGGGAGTTCGGCTTCTTCCAGGTACGTACGTGCACATGAAACTGTGAAGGGTACATGCATACATATGTGCATACTAGTATGTGTATATGTGAACTTGTATGTATGTATGTAGGTTGTGAACCATGGATTTGATGAGAAGGTGATAAGGGGGACGCTGGACGTGGCGCGGCGGTTCTTCGAGCAGCCGATGGAGGAGAGGGCGAGGCACATGACATCCGACATCCGGTCGCTGGTGCGTTACGGCACGAGCTTCAACCAGCTCAACGACGGCGTGCTGTGCTGGCGGGACTTCCTCAAGCTCGTCTGCCAGCCCCTCCACGCCGTCGTCCCCTCGTGGCCCCACTCCCCTCCCGACTTGAGGTCTAAACTATACTTCTTTCGTTTCATTTCTCCATTTTACCTACACCTACTGTATAATTTGATCATATTTCTTTCTTTCCTCAAAAAAATAAATTTGATATTTCTTTTGCATCATTTGATACTATCTAGATCGTTGTGTCTTCTTTTATTATTTTTTTTTAAAAGAAAATTGTCTTTGGTGTGTTGGCATAGCTAGTAGTGGGATTAATTGGCACATGCTTGTACAAGATATTTGCCAGAGTCGGAGAAATTGATCCGAGTGGACATCCACAATATACACCTCCAAATCTATAATCACAAAATTATCCCAGGATAGGCATGCATGACTTGTAGTACACCGAAATAATTCATGCTACTTTTTGAAGCATATTTCACCACCAAAGGGTTAAAAAAGAATAAAATTAGCAAGTGACTATAAAGATATGGCGTGCTTTGTGTGGATCAATCTCTAGCTTGTGATTGGTGGCTACTATCTTTTCTTTATTTCTTTTACTCTTTCTGTTTTCAAATAGATGTTATTTTGACATCTAACATATGAAACAAAACATAAAAAGAAAATACCGTAATAGTCTTATTTAATATACTTTATTAGTGTCTCTCCTAACTCTTTAAACCACATATTTATCTTTTAAAAAATTAAATAAATCATATATAAGAAAAATGATATATAAATGTGTCTTGAAATCGTTGAATAACATGTATTTGAAAATAAAATTAAAAAATTAATGCGATATGTATGTGGAAACGGAGGAAGCAACTATTAAGTTTTGTACCAACAATATATGCATGACTTTTTTGTTTTTTGTGTGACAAAGGTGTGAAGAGTAGGATAAAGAGTGAGCTAGGTAAGGTGCACCCTCTCTTGTTTATAGTCTTTCTAGTTTTCTTTGTCTCTGTTTTAAAAATACGTGCCTTTCTATTTTATTTTTCTTTATACCAAGGAGGATAGATATTTTCTTTAAAAGAGCCGCAACGACTTATACTTGTAAGAGTAATTTCTTAAGAGTGCTAGTTTAGTATTTAGAGATGGTCCTGGTTTACATTCAGGTCGTTTTCATGTCGTTTTCATGCGCACATCAATCTCATAAAAATCATTGTTCGATGATGCATTAGTGGGGTACGGTCTATAGCAATGTAGTCATCATCAGATCACTTTAGGATGCGTACAAATCTTAGCAGATTCACTCGAACCCTACATATCCTTATGAAGTGAAGTTTCATTCCCTAGTACTTTTAACACATACGTTGAATTAATACTACTAGAGAATACTAATGAATTCGGGAAACTTAATAATTGTGTACCACAGAATTAACATATTGACGTGAGCCGTGCACTAATCTCTCAATGGATCTCCATGCGCAGAGAAGTAGTATCTGCCTATGCAAGAATAAACCAGTGCCTGTTCAAGGAGCTCATGGAAGCGATTCTCGAGGAAATGGGAATTTGTGACTGCGCCGTCCTCGATGACTGTGATGCCGGGACACAGATGATGATCGTCAATTGCTTCCCGGCGTGCCCCCAGCCTGATTTAACGCTGGGAATGCCGCCGCACTCGGACTATGGCTTCCTCACCATCCTACTCCAAGATGAGGTGAACGGGCTCGAGGTCAAGTATGGTGACCAGTGGATCATGGTCGAACCTCTACCCAACTCGTTCGTTGTCAACATTGGCGATCACTTTGAGGTACGTCTGTAACTGTTCCATCCGAACATAACAATTTGTATAGACCTTTTGTTTCAGAGAGAAACAAAAGAGTTCCACATTTATTGATTTTTTTGTTATTTTGAGATGAAAAGGACGTACACAAATTAATGGACACGTGGCAATGCCGCCAAAGGAAATAGTAGTTTTATTAATTGTGCATCTGGTTATTTAAAGACGAGTTCCAAAAGGATGCTGCTTTAGTTACATTACTACTCCAATCATGGAGCAAGGAATTACACGAAACATGAGGAATTGGTTGTAGGCTTGGACATTCAACATTAGTTGCTACTACAGTATTGTGTCAATAAATAAGTGCATAATTGGACAGTCAGATCTACTGCTCAGATTCAACAGTACAGATTGTCAGCAGCTAGCTAATGGACCTTACATATCTAGTTAAGATTGCTTAATAAATAATGATGCAGAAACATTAAATAATCCAAAAGTCAAACAGGTGACCCCGTTGACATGCCCATGTGTAGGAAACATAATTCCAAGTAGCTAGGTACGCCACAGTATTGTATTCAACGGGCTAATTAAACAAGTGGAGTAGTACTTAGATTTGTGCTAATCTAGCATGAAGTTTTCCTTCAAGAGAGAGCAAAAGGAAGAGAAAAGAAGCACAAGTAGGCCGATGCTGCTGCTAGCTCCTCGTTACCATATCGATCTGTAAAGTTCAGCTCTTTGTTTTGGTTTTTTCTTCGTACTTTTGCTCTCCCCAAGCAAAAGGTTTCTTTCTAATTAGTAGTAGGAGATAAGCAAAGGTCTGCAAACATGATATGGACCGTACAACTGCACAAGCTTTGCATTGATTCCATCTGCGTGTGCCCAGCTCAACTAGTCAGCTCATATGCTATTATTAGTACAAATTAAAACCCGACAGCTCAAAACAATATATAAATATTGAACGAACGCACAGCTCCTCAAATGCTCAAACGCTAATTAAACCATTAATTGTTTACCATGCATGCAGATATATAGTAACGGGAGATACAAGAGCGTGATGCACCGTGTGCGCGTGAACTCAACCAGGTCCCGGATCTCGGTGGCGTCGCTGCACAGCCTGCCGTTGGAGAGGGTGATCAGCCCGGCACCGGAGCTGGTCGACGAGCGGAACCCGAGGCGGTACAGGGACACCGACTTCACCACGTTCCTCAACTACCTCACCTCCTCCGACGGCAAGCAGAAGAGCTTCCTGGAATCCAGGAGGTTGATCAGCTAATCAGACTACCACCGTGGTGCACGCGTTGACCGGTCAAAGCCAAGTCGACGTTGACTTTGGTGTGCTTGCAGTAGGAATTAAGGGGGTGCTAATTTAATTAGGGGCGTCTTTTACTTGGATGCTTAATTTACAGGTTAATATTGATGTGTAATAATATTATGATATGAAAAATGTAATTTCACGTGCCAATAATTTATATGAGATTACATCTGGTAGTTTTAAATATATTCTCATGCACGTTAAACAGTGTGGTACTATATATAAGAACAGAAGATATATGAGCTGTGAGACAAGAAAGGCAAAGAAAAGGAAAGTGGTAAGTACTTCGTCGTCCTCAGAATACGGCATTTAATTGTAAGCTTCATCACCTAAAGAATTAAAAAAAAAGAGGGAAGGTCAACCAAGTTGGACAAATTCTTCTGGGTTAATTAATGAAAGAACAGTGCCCTTGATCCGTTGACGTCAACAGCATGCACAATAATAATAATATCACACCGTTTGACTCTTGGGTTTTTTTTTTCTTCAATACGTTTTGATGAAAGTTTATGGTGACATAGCTTGGTTGACAATTATGGCCCAAATTAAACAGGCTTATATTAATCTGTCACTCAATTAATCCCCCCAAACCAAGCAACTGACCATACGAAGTGACACTGCATGAAAGTAATGTATGCCTTCAAAGTGCAAGGTACCAACCTGAGGTCAACCATTAAACAATTTTGGTTTAATTTTCATGAGAAATGTCATACTATGTCACACTGATAGGAGTTTGTTTTGTTAGCACCATACAAAGAATTAACGACACATTTTTATTTAGAAAGTGGTATAGACAAAACAACTTGTGTGATCACAGCGTAAATAAGAGGGGGAAAAACTTGTACAATTCATGTTTTTTGGAAATAAAATGTATGAAATGAAGCAAGAAGTAAAGGAGACAGGGTGTTTGCAAGGAAAAGGCTTCCACAGCTCGCAAGCCCAAGGCAAGTTAAGCCAGTAATAAATTGTAAGGCAAGCTAGGCCCATCAATCAGCCCACCGAACTGGAGAAACGGGCCTTCCTTGGTGGCCGTCAGGCCCAGGCAGCCCAGCTCTTCCCCACACGCATTGACATGAATTGGCACACAGCGCTTACTTTTTTTTTTTTTTTCCTTTTTTCAGATCACGCTTTTCTTTTCTCTACAACATGCCACATTACCATATTATAAAATATAACATAAATAATACAAGGAAAATAACAGCCAATCCGGCCGACATACATAGTAGCGTCCATGGCTAATAATTAATTAGACTAGACATATAAGATTTGTTTTACTTTGGATGAGATCAGGAGAGTACATCTGGGAGGTGCCTGCTAACCCTATCCTTTAATCCCCACGCCCAGGTGCAGGTAGCACAAGCAAATTAAGACAGAAAGATACACTGGCAAAAAATAAAAGAAGAAGAAGAGAAACATACTCAGGAAAGCACAGTAGTAGTATGTATAGCCAGCCATTTTTGCCTTGATGAGATTACCAGACCGGAACAGAATCCTATGCGGATGAGGAGAAGACATGTCTAGCTGTGTCCAGTGTTTCTTTTTCATCAATTTGAGTGGAGGGCGGCCCACACCACCCAAATGGCTGCAGCTCCAGATGCTTCCACCCCAAATATATTGCGATGCCAATGGTATCCTAGGTACTGTAGACTTGCGCGCATTTGTAAATTAAAAGCAGCATGTGCCTCGGATTCTTGGATTAGCATGGAGTACGTCTTAATATATACATTTCTTCTTAATATAGTTTATCATTAGAAAAATGACATATATGAAAAAAAATTTGATACAAATGTTCCTCGTACTTTTAGAATAATATCTATTTGAAAATAAAATAAAAAACTAAAATACTATCTATTTATTACCATTTTATGCATCTGCTTGTGTGGCTCGCCTGGGTTTCTTAGCTAGCTATGACTTACTGACAACTAAAATCCCCCTAAAAGAGAAAGCATACAACACTGACGCAAACATGAAGCAGAAGCAATCAGGAAAATAAAAGGCAACAAAAGAGAAAAGCAGAGAGAGAGAGAGAGAGAGTTGGGATGGGATAAGGTGTACTCGCTAGAGAGGGCTGTGAAAGTGTGGGCATGCATCCAAGGCAAGGCAAGAAAGTTGAAAAAGGCCAACCAACCATCCACGGGAAGATCATCTTGGGAGAAATCACATGGATCCACTAACTGTTGTGTGAGCTCACAAGCAAGGAATCATACAACCCTAACCCACCTGTACAGCCTGTACTAGTTACTGGTTACTACGTACACGACCTACCTTCTCTTGCAAGTCACTACCACCCACCCATATAATACTGTACACCACACACTCACTTCTCTCTACTTCTTCTTGGATTCCCACCTCTCTCTCTCTCTCTCTCATGTCGGCCTTACCGCAACTCGGCCTCCTGCCGATCACCACCGTCCATCCAGCGGACAACTCTCAACAACAAGAAGAAGACGGCTGCTCCACGCCGACATCCCCTGCCAGCCGGCTCCCATCTGTCGCAGAGATCTGCCCCCCGGCACCGAGGAAGCCGAGGAGGGCGACATTGCGGCCCCGCAAGAGGCGGCTACTGCAGGAGTTGGAGCTGGAGGAGGTGGTGGAGCTCATCGCCGTCTGGGCAGAGGAGTTGGAGGCGGCGTTCCAGAGGAGGGATTGCTATATTAACATCAACGGCACGAGGAAGAGGAAGCGGTCCGAGTAAATTGTTCATGCGTATATGAAACTGCATGAGTAGTACTTGAGATGGAATTCAGATCAGTTTTTGCGATCTGTTCAGTGTGTTGTGTGATTAATCGGTGATTCTTGCCTCAAGAACGAACGTATATAGATCTTGTTGGATCTACATACACACGGATTGGTTAAAATCTCTGTACGTGTAAATTTTATATATTGTCAGTATTAATTTGTGGATATACTTATATGTATGTAACTGCATAATGGGCATGTGCCAGGTGATTTCATGTCATTAATTATTTCGTTGGTGTTTAGTTTCTTGACTATATACTGGGAGTATGTTTAGTTAACTGGTGCATGCTCGGTTTTTTTAAAGTAGAACACTCACGGTGTGTGCACTTAAGTTTTGTCATGCTTGTGACTTTCTGTACGTATTGCTTTGTTTACGCTTCCGATTTACAATTGATGGTTTCAAAACATACTTTAAAAAAGGTTGATGGTTTCATTAAAACAAAGTATACTGATAGTTTTTTTTAAGAAAACACTTGTATTGTTTTTTAGGGTCCTAAGTAGCTTATATATACTAATAGTTACATTCGTTTTGCTTTCCTCTCGCGGGGAAAAACTAGTTAGTTTGTATGTACAGCAGTGCATGCTTGCCGAATAGAATAGAGCTGTGTCGGAGCCCTGGAGGAAAGAGTAGAAGTTGGTGCGATTTGGAGGGAGTACTAATTAGTTGCGTCTAGTTTTGGCGTTATTAAGGGATCATCAGTTCACGAGTCGGTGGCGAGCCAGGATTTAATCCATATTCAATGAGCAACTTTCGGTTCGTCGTTTTTCTCCTCCTCTTAACTTTTTCTAAAGTCCTTTAATAATGAATTGATGTCCTTTATTTTCAAGAAACGTGCATGAGGGAGATAAAAATATGTGTTTTTTCTTTATCCTCTCTTTTTCTCTCTCTTCAAACTACACGTACACTTGTACGATATCGAGCTATTTAGTCCCATATATGAGTACTGTACTGCCTGCAGTTCTTCTACTACTAGTGAAAAGTTATATATATGTAGTAGAATTTACAACAGATTCAGACTATCGATTTGAATTATATATGGAGTAGAATATATTCTTCGAACCGGATCTAGCACTTGTACAATAAAACTATCTTCGTCCTACATTATATTCTCAAGATTTGTGTCATAATTCATTTTGAAATGTATTTTAATTTTTTTATTATCTATCAAATCAAATACAGTGTACATATATAATTCAATTAGAGTTATTGTACTGGAGTTACTGTACACATATATAATTCAAATGAAATACAGTTCACACATATCTGACTTGTAGTTATTATATCGGGGCACCGACTTGTAATTCAATTTTTTTAAATTCAACACACTTAGTTTAAAATCAGTATGATCAAAATGTACATCAATTTAATTTAAATGTACAAACAGTTCATACTAAATGTACAGTAATTCATACAAAATCAAACCCTAATTCACAAAAACCTAGTTCATAAAAAACCAGTATTAAGAAAAATGTGTAATAGTTCATAAGAAATATATAACAATTCATATAAAATATACGAGAGTTCATATATACAAACACACAAATCAGAGGACCATTCGTTCTGGCACGAGGTCGTGCCTCCAAATCCTCATAGCCAGGGCTGGTGTTGCTGCCCCGCTCACGGTCGCAGGGGCTCGTTGGCGGTCGCGGTGGTGTGAGGCTGTGCCTCCAGACCCGGCGCCTCCAAATTCGTCGCAGCTCCTCCACGCGCGAACACTCGCCGCCACTCCAGCGACATATTAAAACATCTTAAGCGAAGTGAGCACATACTAAGTGGCTTCAATTCAACGACTATATGAGTATGTGATATATTAAGACAAGGAAGTACATGTGGCGACAAATTAAAACATCGATCATTGGTGTCGGAAAACCATGCACATGCTTCTTCCAACAAATTAAGCTTATCATACTTGATTAAAATAATTAGTCAGATTAAATTTGTCTAATTACTACTATTTAATGTTTTGGAGACAGCAGTTAACAAATGTAGAGTATAACATATCGCGATTAAACACGTCCACAGATGGAAGAAGTACGCCTGCTCCACGCACTTGTTTGGCACGACAAGATTACGTAATTTGACAGATGTGCCATAGTCAGTCAGTATATGATGGACCCCCATGGTTAGGCCAGTCTGTACGAGTGTGAAGGGCTTCATTAGTGATCGTGCAAGTACAGCTCGTCATGCAATGCAACACGACGGAGATTCGTGTGCCAAAACATGCAAAAGTATCCAAGGAAGGAACAACATACTAGCGGGTAGTAGTGCTGGCAAACGGGACGGGCCTATAATGGCTCAGCTCAAAGCACGCTAATTTGACCCGGCACGTGACCCGGTTTGACACAAGTGTTAGTGGCCCATGCTGGCCCATCCGTATTGGAGGATTGTGTCAGACCGGGACTTGTAGCCGCGTCAGGTGACACGACACGATATGGTATAACATTAGTCCGACGAACGAGTCAGCCCTACACGGCCATGGCCAGTGGCTCGTGAGCGGCCCGTAGCAATGGCCTGACACATAAAATATTAAGCACTCATATCGGTGATTATATATACAGGATACGTTTGTTGCCTGCATCAGGTTGAATCTGACTCAAAAGATACATCTAACTTTTTCTTCAGTTGTCTACACGCGATTTTGGACTTAACCAAGCAAATGTAAAAAGTGGTTATGAACCTGGTTCGGTGGTTATGCTCCCCACACTGTTTCTCTGTGGTCTAATCCGCCTAATTGTGTAACTAAAAAATGATTAACATGTATTAATGATTTTTAGCATGTATTAAGATTGATTAAGGACATTAAGACACAATGAAGATTACTAAAGTGAAGTATGATATATTAATGGCTTTGATTATATTTTTTCATCTTATATGTTTTCAACCTATATTATTAGTGCAATCTATCAAATATCACCTAATTACATTTCTACAACCTATTTTAGTCAAATCAATTAAACCAACCAGAAGTTGACTAGAGCCATCATTTGGGAATTTTTTTTTTTCAAGCACCATGTGTACATATGGTCAACAGGACGTGACCTTCTTCACCTTGGGAGTTGTGACCGGAGATGCAGAGGAGTAGTCTAAGGGTGCGGGCAGATTAGTTAGGTACACGAGTAACACACTTGAGCCGGCCCGGCCCGGCCCGACCCGGCCCAGGCCTATGGCCTCCAATGGCCACTTATAGAAGTTACTACACATGCATGCACCATGTAGAGACGAATGAGAGGTTGTAGGCATATGTCACATGAATGAGAGGGAGAAACGGACAGGAGGCTTTAGAAGATATATGCCATGATGCGCAACCTATGTAATCTTGTTGGCTAGCTTTTAAATACAGATGGAGAGAAGAAGGGTCCACTCCAATCCAATGGGGCCAATTAAAAGCCCTCCTCCTTGTATGCGATGCCGTGCCCAAAGCAATTAAAGATGAAAGATAGATGGGGATGGGAAAAGGATTTGAAGCTATCGCCGAAAAGTGTTACTGACTCACCCAACTGAAGTGATTGGTATATTGTACTGCCTCTGTCTCTTTGACAGCTTCCAACAGTTTCCAATGCTGCTCTTGCATGTGTCTGCCTTTTTTTTTTCTCTGTGCTTACACGTGTTCAGACATATTCTCCTTTCTCATTGAAATCATGTCATAACCTTAAGCTCAGGTTCTTCGAAATAATATTTTCTTTCCTGTTCAAAAAAAAAAAAGGAGTTTTCTTTCGCAAATAACCCAATTAAACAATTGTTCTGAGATATATTCTGAAATAAGTTCAAACTAGCTGCCTCCTAGTAACAGTAGTATAATTGTATATGAGGAATTCATGCCATACATTTTTTCTATTTGGAGATTATTTTGCCCAATGGGAACATACAACGTGAACAAAAGAGAGGAAAATAAAAAATCATCCCTTTTGTTGTGACAATTGCAGTTTTTGCGTCCTAGCTAGGGCATACCTTCTATATATGAAGAAGAGGGCCTTTAGTACCACCTATCATGAGTTTTTTTGATGAGTTTGCAGTTAGCATCACCCACTAAATGGAGTACTCTCTGTTTGTAAATACATGTTATTTTGATGTCTAATATAAGAAGTAACATTAGACGAAAAAACGGTACAAACCTCATTTAATACATTTTATTAGTGCACATTACAACTCTCTAAGATATATATTTGTCTTTTAAAATATTAAATAAAGAGTATATAGAAAATGTGGTGAACAAATATGTCTCAAAAAATCATAGAATGATATATATTTGAAAATAAAATTACAAGACTAAAATAACATATATTTAAAAACAAAGATAATATATTTTAGTAAATAGTACAAGCTCATCATGTGCACTAGGTAGTAAACCGAGAACCTGTGCACGTGGTGCTCAACCAGATTACACTACTCTTTCTTATCATCTTAAGAGAAGTGTTGGTGTAAAGCGTTTTCCACCTATTTTTAAAAGAATATCATTTTAAATATCAAAATATGTAGCAACAAATATCATTTTAAGTGAAATATGACCTCATTTTTCAAGAAGAAAAAGCCCTCATAGCCATTATTTCATGTAAACATTGCTCCCTCTGCTTCTAAATAAGTGTCATTATAGTTTTTAATTTTGTTTATAAATACTTATTATTCTATAATTTCAGGACATATTTGTACAATTTTTTTTGTTATGGTCATGTCACTTAATACCTTATTTTCTATATTAAATATCAAAACGACACTTATTTGGAAATAGAGGGGGGAATTGCTTGAATGTAAATAACACACATATCACATTAATTGTAAATAACAGTAGCAAATGTCTAATTTTATTTTAACTTTTAAAAAAAATGAACAAAATTAAAATGATATTTTTTTGAAGAAGAGAGAGAGAGAGAGAGTAATATGTGGCAGTTGCACCTCCCCGTACAGGTTAGTGTTGAAATTAATTTGTTCAGTACAGTAGAGGAGCCAGGGAGCTGCCTCTAAATTGGGTACTGCGAGTCCGGGCTGGCTTTTATGTGTAAAATGAGAGGTGTTGGAGCGGGGCAGATAAGTAGAAAGGGCCACAATGCAAAGGGCTTGAGGCCCAACAACGGCTTCATATTTTGTTAGTCGTGTGGGGTATGTGTTGCCCATATAAGAAAAAGACAAAATCTAAACAAAATCCTAACAATAATAGTGTGTTACAATTTCGAACGAGGAAGCTGTTTTGCTGTGAATGCAAGGGTGTGGAAGCATGTGGAGTAATTGCCACTGTTTCTTAAACATGAAAGGCCAATTGTAGAACGGATGGGCAGTGGATTAGCGGTGATGTGAGCCTTCTTAGGAGGGTGTCATGGAAACCTAGTGAAATTATATTTATATTTTTATTAAAGTAATACTCCTCGTTGAAAGAGGCATGGACAAGTATCTCTATTAATAATCTCCAAACTCAAATTTTGGCTGCCCCGCATTTTAAGTGTGTTGTGGGCCTATTAGTGTGAAGTATTAAGCCACTACATGTTTATTTCTCCAACACCGACAACAAAAGTAATTGGCACTACAAAACAAAAGATGAAATAATAATAATTTTGAGACAGTTGAAACATGACATCCTAGCAACACATGTAATGGAAGGCAGACTTGCTTTCAATGTACTAATGCTACAAAGTAGAAATCATCTTTCTTGGGCGAATTAACGGTTAAAATCAATCATGATTGATTTCATCGTAGGAAATTCGGGGTGGAATTGCAATAAGATATGATACAGTCTTAGGGCCCATTAATTAATCCCTTTGGGCATACTAATGCTCAACAGGTGGGCCCTAATTGAGCATTCCATGTGGTGGGTTGGTCCCTACTTCCCACATTAGACGATATCATACCGACAAGTCATCCGCTCCGCTTCTTAATTTCTTTCTTTTTTTCAGGTAGCCAGCCAACCGTGTAGGCGTGTACTGGCTTAGATGCATCACGCACATAAAACTTGACAGCAGCACCACATTCCATCATCTCTCTAAAGCTACAGCCCACCCATCTGTCCACTATCAACACGACTCAATGTATATTTTTTCTCTCTACGTATCCATCAATGTATATTGTCGCAGATCACACACAATATCTATCTATTGCATACATATATTCATGGTAGGTTCATGGATCAGCTACACAGTACAGCCGCGCCGACGCCGTACCAGATAACCCGCATGCCGCGCCCACTCAATACAATTCAATTCCACTAACCTACCATGAATATAATTAATGGGACATTTAAATACAGACTAAATAGGCAAATTCTTTTGGTGTAAATCGCTATTTTTTATTTTTGTATCTTTATTGTAAGGGAGGAGAAAATAATACGGAGAAAAAATTGAGATGAAAATTAAATTTAGATGAGATATGTATCGTAAATTTTGTAATTTTTTTTTTAAAAAAGCACACTTTAGACGGTCCCAATACTTTTTCTTCTGGTTTTTACTGCAATATGATCACTGTAAATATAATAATTAATAGAATATTTAAAATGTAGCAGCTCATGTTATGTATGAGAGAGAAGTGGACATGTTGCTTACTCCATGATTTGGTGCTTGCTTTTCTAGTTGGGCGGTATCTTTTCTTTTGGTTTCTCTCCTCTTTCTCCTCCCTCTCTCTCTCTTTTGGGGTTCCTCCTACTCCCTTCCCTTCCTTGCTTTGCCTTTTCTAGTTGTCCTCTCTTTTGCATTGTTTGTGCTTAATTTGGTGTCTCGTCGCTTCACTCGCGCCCGCATCATGAAGCGAACGGCGCTCGGTGCGGGATCCCCTTCCGGCGCCGGGGATAAGGGGCCGCCGGCTTCGCCGGCGTCTGCCGCCCTCCGCCGTAACCCACATTCTTGCTCCCGCTGGCCTCCGCGCCTCCGCCGTTTCCATTGCCACCGGTCTCGCCGTCGCCGCTTCCGCCTTCATTGCCTCCGGCGAGGAAGGCAGCGTCGCCGCTCCTCTTAATGCCCACCAACTGCAAGAACCAACATTGGAAGATGCAAACCAATTGATAACACAATGCGGCCGGACCTGGAGGACTCGCGTGTCTGTAAGCAAGAAGGACGTGTGTAAGAAATGTACGGACCTTGCAGCCGAGGGAACAGAAGCGGAAGGGGTCGAGCAGGGCGCGGCCGCAGATCTCGCAGTTATACGGCGATGCCGCGGCTTTCCCTGCGGCCGCGCCGGCTCCGCGCGGCTGCGGGCGCTCGTTAAGGAACAGCACCCTCGCGCTGTTGATGACGTAGGTCTGGACGCCGCTGATGTCCAGCACGTCCTCCACCTCCGCCACGCGCACCACGTCGTGGTATGACGATCGCCGTATCTAAACAACTCCAAGAAACCAAATTTTAGAGACAGACCACGCAATGTACCTACACAATTCTAACAAGGGAAGTTTGGAAGAAGGGCCTGCAGAGCAACCTGGATGACGCGGTGGGAGGAGTGGCGGTGCGAGCGGCAGTAGTAGCAGAAGGCGGGGGGCGGCGAGCGGCACTCGAGGCAGAACAAGTTGCACTCGCTGCGGGGGGAGTCGGAGTGGGCGCCGCAGGTGGAGAAGAAGCGCGTGGTGAGGAGCGGCTCCAGCCACGGCGGGACCAGCCGTGACGCCGGCGGCGCCACCCGCCGCATCATCATCCCCCCCCGCCGTCCGACCCAATGCACGCGGCCAGCGACGGACGGAGGCCGCGACTTCCAAATGCGAGAGGAGGAGAAAGGGGGAAGGGAGGGGAGGCTTTTTTTTTTTGCGTGTTGTGTGTCTGGTTTGCGTTTAATTAATTATGGGAAATTAAACAGAGACGCCGGGTTGTATTAGTCCAACACACCTATACGGCCCGGGGTCACGTGCGACGCACATGCATCATATTCTCTAAATGATGTGTATTACGGGCTAATTGTAATATGATTACACAGCCAACTGATATTTATTAACTAAAACCATTTGAGGGTGACTTGAGAGGGAGACCGACGTATAGGGTATACCAACGAATTACAATTAACGCATTAAACCCATGTTAAAAAAACAGTGGAGTGGCTCATAATCTGGGGGTAAAAATTAATAAATGGATTACGGTGATCTCTGTTCACAAATTGGGTTTGGGTGCATTGCCCATGCGTGACGTATTATAAATTGTAATCTTGGTCCCCGTACGTATTGTTCCAACACGCTCTTAATTCCTTTGTAATATTAATTCACATTCCTTGCACAGAGCTGCAACACAAAAATCTGAAACAGAATCATCCAATTTTATCTTTCGGTGGCGTGCGTACTTTCTGCGGATAAGCAAAATGTACTAGTGTCCTTCCTTCATGCATCACATTGATTCGTCATGCATACAGCAAAAGAGAAGATGCATACGAAAGAGGAAACGAAAGCTGCCAGATTTCGCTACGAAAGAAGTACAAATTACCACGTCACAACCAGCACAACACCTGCTTAATTACATTGTCACACTAGCTAGGATTCTGCAGCAACCTGGAAATGGTAAAAGCTTGAAGCTACAAGTCAGTCCCCTGCCTAGTAACTACACCAACACTGGACACCACTTTGACACGAACACGCAACTACCGCCTAGCGACATCAAACCAACACACTAAATTAAACACTAGCCCTACACACAAGTACATGAGTGCTATCTTGCTAACTACATTCCACTGGTTCACGTACGTCATCGGTCAGGTCAAGCAGCAGCGGACATGTACTTGGAGAGGGCCTTGGTGCCCTCGGAGACCGCGTGCTTGCCGAGCTCTCCGGGGAGCACCAGGCGGACGGCGCTCTGCACCTCGCGGGAGGTGAGCGTGGCGCGACCCGTGAACTTGGACAGCCGGGCCGCCTCCTCGGCGAGGCGCTCGAACATGTCGGCCATCATCATGTCGAGCACCTCCATGGCGCGCCCGGACGCGCCCAAGTCCGGGTGCACCTGCTTCAGCACTCGCCACACGTACCGCTTGTAGCCGCCGACCCCGCCCATCCCGATGTCCCCCATGCTGCTCACCCGCCCGCTCGCCCACCGGGAGCGCCGCCGCGGCCTCTTCCTCTCGCCGCCGCCGCCGCCGCCGCTAGCCTTCCCCTTCCGCTTCCTCTCCGCCGCCTTCGGCGGCTCGGGCTCCGGTTCCTTGACCTGCTCCGCCTCTTGCCGCTTCTTGGGATCCTCCAGTGCCGCTTCAGCAGCCCTAGCCTCCTCGTTGGGATCTTGCGTCTCCTGGCTTTGCGACGCTGGTGGTTCTTGCGGTTTCCTCCCTTCCTCTTGCCCTTTCTCCATCTCGCGGCAGGTAGCGTCTCCCTTCGAGGCGCCGGCCACGTGCACGGTGGTGGAGCCATCCGTGGGGGCGTCCGGATCTACAGAGCCGTCGGCGACGACGGTGGTGGAGACCTGGACGGTCTCCTTCACCACCTTGGTCTTCACGACGGAGCTCAGCACCTTTGATCGGCGCTTGGGGGCCATGGCTACCTGGCCTACAGATCGAGTGACAGAAAAATTAATGTTTTGGTTTGTATAAAGACTAGAAGTGAAGTTAGAAAATCTGCATGCAGGAAGTGAGGAAGACAAGTGGGGGCAGGAGGGACACGTGTGACAACACATGGCAGCAAGTGTGGTGGACGTGGTAAGTTGTGGTAAACTTCCTGCATTCTTGTTTCATGCAGGAAGTACTTCAAATTTCAATCTTGTGGCCGGAGGGGTTGGACACCGGCTAAGCCTGTGCCTCCACGCCAAGTACTTCAAATTTCAATCTTGTTTCATGCATTCTTGTAAAAACAGTTTTATTTTCAAAGAAAAATTCTACATCACCCTCTATTTTTTTCAAAATTCCAGATAATCTTATATTTTAAAATCAAACAATTTATATCTTATACTTAAAAACCCAATACAAATTTCATTTCAAATATAATTAAGTGATTTTATCATACAAGCCTTATATATTGGTGGTTGCTTAATCATCATGCTAACTTTTACACAAAAAACACCCGTCATAACAAATACAAGATAAAATTTATATTTATTTTCAAAATACATAGTATAAATTGTCTAATTTCAAAATATGTAGGATTATCTTGATTTTTTTTAGAGTAGACGGTCATATAATCTTTTTCTTTTTTAATAGAGACAAGTAAAAAAATTAAAATTTAGGACATATTCCCTGCCGTTATTTGTTTCTCTTATTTTTCGGTACAATTTTTAGAGTTTAAATAATTGCCTTCTAGAAGAAAAAAAAAAGTTGCCGTACAGCATCGTACATCAGCAATTTTTTTTCTTAAAGACGCAGCACCTTGGTTACTCCCATTGTATAGTTGGTGCCTTTGTGGCTACTCAACAGCAAACACTTTCCTAGTTATATTGATGAAAAATTATTCTCTTTAAACTTTTTTTTTACTTATTATTTGATATATATGTAAGTCAAATTTTTAAAATTTTAACAACTAATATAAAAAATAATATCAAAATTCACCATATAATAATAATAATATTAATAGATTTATCATCAAACTACCTTCTTATGATGACTATGTATAATTTCAGTATATAGTTATAAATTAATAGTCAAAGTTTTATTAAAAGATTGTGAAAAATCTAAAAATAACATGTAAAAAAGAATGGAGGGAGTAGTATAAATGTTTGTTCACATTTGACTGAGCATGTTTTTTTATATGAAAGTGAAACCATAATATAAGTTATATATTCTTAAGAAGCCAGTAGAGAGATATCACCTCTATTCAAAAAATTTGTCGTGGTTAGTTTTCTATTGTCTTCAATAAATAATTTTAATCACTAATTTCTATAATAATATATTAATAAATATTATAAAAAATATAATATTATAAATATATTTTTGTGATGATTCTAATAACATCATTTACATATGACCAATATAAATATAAATAAATATATTAGTGACTAAAATTAAAAAAATTTGACTCTATAGATAACATAGCGATATGTTTTTTTTTTTGATAAAGAAAGTATAACACACACATTGTTACGTATAAAGGAGGGGAAAAAAAAAGAGAGAGAGAGACATCGTTTATTATCTGTAAACAATAGAATTATAGGTTTGTATCTCTTTTCTGCTTATTTGCAGAGTGAGTAGTGACTACTCTGGAACACGACACTGGACAGACAAAATGCAAAACCCTTGTCAGTGGGGCAACAGTACTCCTACAAGCAAGCGAGTTGCACTCCAATGTCGGTGTTCTACTGCAACGATTGTTATGTGTCAACGACACCTTCAAAATAGTTGGAGTTCTTACAACATTTAGGCTTTAAGGAATCCCTCTCCTATAAAACAATTTATGTATTAGAAAATTAATTTTCAAAGTAAATGATGTTCTACAATTTTAACATAAGTTAAGCTTCTTAATATACTTTTATCACCAAAGACAATTAATACAAGGTAAACCATTAAATTTGTGTTACTTATTTTGTAACAGAGGTAACATACTATTAGGCAGATGAACTCAGCTATTCAACTATAGTAGTATTGTAGTAGTGACAAGTCATGTTTACTTTTTAAAAAAATAATAATAATACTGATGTTTGATGTCGGCGGTGCAAATGTGCAATAGATTGGTCCCAGGGAAGCAATCAATCACAAGTTTAAATGGTGTCCCAATATATTTATTATCGTGTGCTAATTATATTCCCAAATGAAATTCTACAAAAACAAAATTGCCTGGTGAGTTCCTTGCGTCCAAAAAAAATATATCGTCGGTTATCTCAATTCAACTCAACTAAATTATCCCAAATGAATTAGTTGACTATGTAATCATCACTGCCACACACACAATTATATTGTTTCTTGTGTTGGATTGAATATAGATTATTTATAATTTTCTAATTTTTACATATGTTATAGTAAAAAAATTATGTCTTAACCACCGTATGTGAAAAGATAATATTTTTGACCGGAAGGAATATAAGGGGAAGAGTCGGCAGCAGTCACGTCCATGGATACCGACAAGGGGACGTTGCTGGTTCCTTTGGAGATTTGCGAAATAGAATTTAAAATGTCTAGACGAAAGAAGCCTATAGCAAGTCTTGCTCTGGGTCAATATATAGTCATTTTTATATTCTGGAGGTTATATTATAAATATTTTTTAAATGGATATATATATAAATATACCTTATAACTAAGAAAATAATATAAAATATTTCATTAAAAATGTTATACATAACAAAAATAATATATAAATTACAAACAAAAAATACATACAATGTATTTCAATAAAAAAAAATACATACATCTAAAAATATAAAATCATTAACAACAACAACAACAATATGGATCCATCGGTCCAATCTCCAATTGATTCGTCGGTTGGGGCGTCTGCATCTCCCTCACCCACAATCAACGAGGAGTACTCATCAAATACTACACAATGCAAGTATGCAAACTCCTCTTCAATGCAATTTTAATTTTTTTTAAATTAAGTCTCAAATTAAATGCTATAGCCACTCTCTTTTATGGCTTGAAGTTGAAGGACATGGTGGCCTGCGAAACAGTTACCCAGCGCAGGCTTATTGTATATTTGCTCTCAACAGTCATACGTGCGTATTCAAGTAATTATTAACACAGCTAGCTCAAGTACATAAAGACTCAACAGGATATGTATGGAATTAAGGACCATGCATGCGGTTGCATTATTATTGTATTCTAATCCTCCACCGTGCATTTGTACAGATTAATTATTATCTTTTTTTTAAATCTTTTTTTATTTATGTGTTCATCATCCTATTTATTATTATAAAAAATTAATTTAATATTACTGAATCTTTATGTCTAATACAATATATTACTAAAATTTCGTTTCTTGACTATATTTCACTATTTTTTTAAGCCTAATTTATATACTTTTGTTTATTGATCAACTTTGAAAAATGACCAAAATACCTACATCAACTGAGATTTAATAATGATTTAAATAAACAGAAAGATTGCAAGCAAAATTTGCAATTTTTGAAAACTCTAATGTAATATTTAAAAAATTGTAACTTAAAAAAACAAAAAATATATATATAAACACTATTCTACACCCACCCCTAAAATAGTTATTCTATATCCACCCTAGGAATGTTTGATCTAACTTATTGGACCAAGTTAGAACCGTTGGATAGAGATAGCAGTTACTGTGTGTTAAATGGGATTTAACGCCGTTTGTAAAGGTGGTTAACGTCAATTCAACAGCAATAAGTTTTTAAAATATTTTATTGTTACCATATTCTCACCAACCGTTCTTTCATCTTCTCCGGTACGCCTTCTCCACTACTCTCCCACGAACTGTTCATCTTTTCCACTAAGCTTTATTAAAAATTCTCGCCGTCGCTCCCTTAATGCAGTCGGTTCGTCGATTTTTTGTCGCCGGATTTCCCGTGTTTCCAACCCGCGCTTCCGGAACTCCTCGACTCGACCGCAAGCGCGATTCTCGTCTCGCGAATCCGGATTTCGATCTTGAAATAGGTAAGAATTATATTTTTGTTGGTAAATTTACTGATTTGTGTAAATGTAGTTATTCGGACAGTAAATTATATGTACATTACCTTTTTTTTATGAGATCAATGTACATTACCTTCTTGAAATAGGTAATTTAATTGTTTGTAATGTTTTATACAGCAGGTTGTCAGTAAATTTTAGCAGATTGTCAGTAAATTGTAATGTTTAATACAGTAAATTCAACCTACATTACCGAAGAGTGGGCAGTAAATTGATGTTTTTTGATGTATGTTCTTTTACACTTGTTGATTAGTAAATATATTTGTTTGTATAGTAAATTTTATCAACTTTAGCAGTAAATCGAAAGTAAATTGAACAACTGTTCTATTATGATAAAAGAGTACATTTTAGTCAGTAAATTTGTGGTATTATGACTGGATCGTGATATTGAAATAGATTAGAATTTGATTTACTACCAGTGAATTTTAATTTTTCGTTATTACATTGTAGTTATCAGGTAGTACAATTTTCATACATTACCAGTAAATCATCAGTAAATGGATAGCCATTGTAGTATGAGAAGAGATAGTAGTTATCAGGTAGTACAATTTTCATACATTACCAGTAAATCATCAGTAAATGGATAGCCATTGTAGTATAAGAAGAGATAGTACATTTAGGTAGTAAATTTGTTGTTTCAAGACTATAAATTTGTTTTTTTAGTATTATTTTGCAAACAATGTCGTCTCGGAAGGGTACTGTAAATGTTGCTGGCAAGGTTCCTAGAAGCTTAGGACGTAGTTATGTCATTTGATCCGACACAAGGAAGCCCTGCAAATCTACTAGGGTATGTTTATTTTTGCATCCTTTAAACAGAATTGTAATGTTATTTGATTGTATAAATATGTTTTTGTATCATAGCTGCAATTTGCTTCAAGAGAAAAGAGAGACAGGGAAGCGGCATTTGGTGATAAGGAGCATGAAAAGCATCTCGCTGAAGATCCTGATTATAATGAGGTTTTGTTTTGCTATACCTTAACTGTTTTGTAATTGTTTTAGTTTTTCTATTAGTATATTTGAGTTTTTAAGTTTTGTATTGCCGTTATTTACAGGAAAACAAGGACAATAGATACACAATTATTCAACCGGATGATGTAGATACGCTGAATAATGACGACGATTTTGTTCAGCGGCTTCACGTAGAGAAAAAAACCCAAGGTAGTAAATTAGCTGAATACATGAATACATTTAGTTAATATGCATGTATGCCATAGTTAAATATCTTCTATGTCATTGTTTAATATTATAGTTTGTATTTTTTGCAGATTTGCATCAATATCAGGTGTGAGCCAAAAAAGATATACGATCTAGTAAGGTTGTTGAATGATGCACAAAAGAATAAGTTGAGGGAGATTGGATTTGGATGTTTGATCGATTTCAACGTAGACAGGATTGGTTCTAGGGATTTGATTAAGTGGATTATAGACATAATCAATTCGGAATAGATGGAGATTTTGGTAACAAATGACAAAAGACTTGCCATCACATCTCATGCTGTTCACCGTGTGCTTGGTCTTCCAAAAGTAACGATGGACGCACCTATTGCAGACAGAGAAGCTGACATGTCATCATTTATTGACCGTCTAGGTGTTGGCAGGAATAAAAATTTCCATGTTGACAAACTGATTGAATGCATTAGGCGTGGAAGTGCTAACAAGTTCTTTTTGCAATGTTTCATGCTCGTCTTGATGAACAAGTTTCTATTGTGCACTAGTTACTTTTATTTAAACTCAAAACTTGCTAGCGTTGTGAGGGATCTAGAAAGTTTTGGTAGAATGTACTGGTGCCAAGCTATTGTGAACAACCTAAGGGCCGCTTCACAGCATTGGCATGGAAACCGTAAGAGAAATATCATCCAGGGGTGTAGTGTTTTTTTAATGGTAAATATCTAAAGTTGTTACTTGGATAATTTATGCTGTTGGTAAACATGTATTCATATATTTTAATTCATGTTTTTACAGCTTTATTACTTGGACAATTTATATTGTCGGCATTCCATTGGTATCAAGCAGACACCTTGTGTTAATTTTTTCAGTGGTGAATTGATAATCAAACTGGAGACAGCTGACGTTTCACGCAAGGATGCACATAATAGGAGGCACTATGGAAAGCTAGATGTGAGTATTTTTCATACTAAACCTGAAAGTGTATGGTTTATATAATGTTTAGACACTATGCGTGTACAAAGTCAATTTGTTGAGTAGTAAATTTATTACAAACTTTACTATCATATCAGAAAGAGTTTAATGTTACAACAATAAAGTGATTATGGTCGGTTTTACCAGTAAATTTACTATAAGAAGAATCACACTTTACTGTTTTATAAGTACGAATTTATTGACTGAAGCAGTAAAGTGGTTATAATTAGACAGTAAATTTATTGTATTATGAATCAGTTTACCAGTAAATTTACTATAAAAAGAATGACACTTTACTGTTTTTGGTATGAATTTACTGACTGAAGCAGTAATGTGGTTATAATTAGACAGTAAATTTAGTTTTAAGCCATATTAACACTGGACAGTGAATTAAAGTAATATGTCAGTATTGATCATGATTTACTGACATGAATTTAATATTATGTTTCATGTTTCATGTTTATGCACGCATAAGTCAATTTGTTGAGCAGTAAAATCATTGTATTATGAATTGGTTTACCAGTAAATTTACTATAAGAAGAATGACACTTTACTGTTTTTTAAGTATGAATTTACTGACTGATGCAGTAAAGTGGTATAATTAGACAGTAAATTTAGTTTTACGCCATATTAACACTGGATAGTGAATTAGAGTAATATGTCAGTATTTATCATGATTTACTGACATGAATTTAATATTATGTTTCATGTTTCATGTTTCATGTTTCATGTTTATGCACGCATAAGTCAATTTGTCGAGCAATAAAATCATTGTATTATGAATTGATTTACCAGTAAATTTACTATAGGAAGAATGACACTATACTTTTTTTAAGTCTGAATTTACTGACTGATGCAGTAAAGTGGTTATAATTAGACAGTAAATTTAGTTTTACACCATATTAATACTGGATAGTGAACTAGAGTAATATGTCAGTATTGATCATGATTTACTGACATGAATTTAATATTATGTTTCATGTTTCATGTTTATGCACGCATAAGTCAATTTGTCGAGCAGTAAAATCATTGTATTATGAATTGGTTTACCAGTAAATTTATTATAAAAAGAATGACACTTTACTGTTTTTAAGTATGAATTTACTGACTGATGCAGTAAAGTGGTTATAATTAGACAGTAAATTTAGTTTTACGCCATATTAACACTGGATAGTGAATTAATGTAATATGTCGGTATTGATCATGATTTATTGACATGAATTTATTATTATGATTTTCAGTTCAGAAATGTCAAAGACAGTTGCTATGCAAAGAAGAAAATCAAAAGTAAATTTGCCGGTGTTTATGTTGAGAGCCATGATATTCCATCTTTGTTTCCAAGCATGGATAGCCATCTAGGTGATTTGCTGTCTTCTATTGATGGTGTGGAGAAGGATAAAATAATGAAAGCTGTAAAGTCGTATGATAAGGATGTTGAAAATTGTCGAGCTGAATTGCTTTTGAAAATCAAGGAATTCGACAATAAGCTTGAACATGCTAGAGCTGAATTAGTCTTGAAGATCAAAAATATAATTGGGAAACACAAGATTGGATCGAATGCTCTATCCAAACCGGTGAACAAACAAGGGAGTGGTACTAAATCTATGAATAAATCTAGTGAAGAGAGAAATATTGCTGAGAACGATGGCGATGATGTCCCTCTTGCATTGGTTGCACGAAATATTCGAATTTCTCTCAATAAATCAACGGTGCCGACAATTATTGGTTAGTGTCATCACATATGATTGGGAAGTGGTTGTAAAATTTGGGATTATTTGAGAAGACAGAAAATTACATTGATATGACAGTATGTTTTAAGTTACTATGACATTAAATTTGAATGTGCAGATGATGGCGGCGAGAAGAATGTTGTGGAGACATCTGGAATTGAACAACAGGACAAATCTGAGAAGACAGATATGGAGAAAGGTTAGTTACGTGAGAAATCATATTTGTAAATTATTGTTGTAGTAAAGCTCTAAAAAGTAGTGGTACCTTATTTTATTTATAGACGGACGATGTGTGGAATCGATTGTTGAACCGACACTTGCTCAAATCCATATTCATGGCACAACTGCGACAACATGAACTGATTACCACGACCCATGTATGTTGAATCAGTTGTCAATTGAAACATCATATCTTATGTTTATATTATGAAGAATCAGTAAATTATAGTGGTTAGTACAAGAAATTAATCTACAATACCAAAAATTGAGTAGTAAATTTGCTGTATGAACAATCATATTAGGACATGTATGTAACAGGGTAGTAAATAGATATTCGAAATACAGTAAATAGTTATTCGAATGACTGTGAAAATAGTTAATTTAAGTCGTATAATCTGATATGTTGGTAACAGTTAAACTAAATTTTTTATTTTGGAGCAGTCGGTGCAATAATGAAAGATGTCGCTGATATTATTAAGATGAAAGAGTTGGAGAGTGCAAATGATGTTATCGACAAAATAATCAATGATCCAAAGCCACATATTGCAGCAGTCATCACAACTCCACAGCAAGCACCTAAAACAAAACTCGACAGAGGATTGCGCAAGACGAAGGCAACTGCTAAGTACATATCGCCATTTAAGTGCAATTCTAGTGCACCCAAAAGGCAAACTGGGTTTAGATGCTTTCAAATATATGATGAGTTGTACAAAAAGGGTGAGCCTTATTATAGGTGAGTTGTAGTACTTTTTTTTATTGAAAGTTATTAATTTGAATTTTATATATTGAATAAAGATTTGTTAATTTTGGATATTTTTTTCAGGACAGCTATAATATTAACAGAAGATGGTATTGCGTTAAATGGAAGAGATGTTAAAAGCTCATTCAACGAAGGGTGCGAGTTGGAAAATTTGTACGTAAAAATATTCTGCCAGTCTATGACTTATGATGATAAGAAATATAGGACTGAATCAGCAGGATATACGGCATTTATTCAACCCGAATGCTTATAAGTTTTATCAAGCTACTGTATTTGTTATGTTGGACAATATGTGTTGGTTTTGATATGATACGGTGTTCATATTTAACACTACGTATATGTTCTATAGGAGATATTACTTTGCGATGAGCACCATGGGACACAATTTGCTGTAGAATTTGGATTAAGCACTGTGATGGAGAACACAGTTGGATTTAGCTTGGTTAATACGAAATTGGTAAGATTTAAATCAATAAAAATAGTTTGTTATTATTGTAAGTTGTTTTAGGCAGTAAATCTAAACTATGAAAGTAGCAATTTGAAGTTAGTATGACAGTAACAAAATTTAATACTATGAAATTATTAACCTTTTGACATGTTATAACAACATTAGATATTCGTCCCAGTGCTACACTCTAGATATTGGACGGTATATTGCTTCAACTTGATAAACAAAACGATTGATATACTGGATTCAATGGATAGAGGAAAATTTGGTGACTCGGATGATCACCACAACCCTATTTTTGATCAAATTGTAAGTTGTTAATTGTTATTTAACTAAATACAGTAATAGTACTTAATGTATGATTGTCTGAATGTGAACATTTTTATGTGGTAGGTCATAAGGTTTGGCCAATTTCTTGAGAAAGCATATGGAAAGAGAAAATTTTCAAAGTTTGAACGATTTCGTAAGGTTTATGCAAAATCGCTGAAGCAAAAGTTGGCGAATGATTGTGGTTTTTTTGTGATGAAGTATATGGAATCATGGGATGGGAACGAATTGACTGAAAATATCGATCCTGTAAGTGGCATTTTGTAGTTATGTTTGATTCATAAAAATTTTGATATATATGTTACTAATGTTACAGTATTGATATAAATTTTATGTAGGAGAAGAGCACTGAGTATAGGGCGGAGTATTTGTATTACTTTATATTCCACGCACTCAACTTGCAGAAGGATCTACCAGCTTTTATAATAGCAAACAAACCCGAGTGAAAGTAAATTTTTTGTACAAATGAACTTGCAGTTTCTGTACAAAAACAGAATTTGTGTTGTAATTAACCGTTATGAATGTGTGACTGTTAATCTTGAAGTGCCAGTTGCAAGTTTTTTTTTATAATCTTGAAGTGCCACTTGCAAGTTTTTGTTTATAACAAGTGTGTCAATCAACAACATTTTTAATCTCGAAGTGACAAAAGATCTATCGATTTACTGTAAAGTGTTGTTATTATAACAGTAAATGTATTTTATTGTAACAATAAATTATTAGTTGACAACATAAACTTATATATTGATGGTTCAGTATATCTAAAGATTGTGCAAAATTTTGGATATATTCTATATATTGTTTGAACCTTAGATTGACTGGCAAGAACGTCAAATTTGGTATCATAAGACCAATAAAATTATATTAATAATTCAGTAAATTACTATAATTTCAACAGTAAAGTCAAGATATTTTTTTTAGATGATTATGATAGTTATATTCACAATTTATTGCACGATCGTTTTGTGATGAATACAAACAGTAAAGTAAATTAACATATCAGTAAATGTATCATTACGATCAGTAAATCGAAGTTAATGTCGATATTTGGAGTTTATATCGATACGACCAATAAATTGGTCGTATGCAACCAGTAAAGTCTACAGAATATGATAATAAATTTGCCAACAGTACTTAAAATTTTGGATATATTCTGTATTTTGTTTGAATCTTATATTGACTAGTGAGAACGTCAAATCATAAGATCAGTAAAGTCATATCAATAATTCAGTAAATTACTGTAATACAAACAGTAAAGTCAAGTATTTTTTGTAGATGATTATGATAGTTATATTCATAATTTACTGCTCGATCATTTTGTGATGAATACAAACAGTAATGTCGTGGTATTACGAATACCTCGGCAGGTTTTGTGGAAGATCCTAGCGAAGAAATGACGACGCGAGCTGATCGTGCGACCGGTTCTCTCCCGTTGGGCAAACACAGCAAGTGACACGAAGATATACACAAGTTCGGGCCTCAGTGGAGGCCCTAGTCCTGTTGGCGTGCTCCCAACCGGAGTTGGCTAGGGGAGTTCTCTCGGGGGAGAGATGGCTCCGGAGCATACCTATTTGATTGTCTATTAGAGTAAAAAATGAATTGTCCTCCTCATATGAGGGGTTACAAGGGCTTATATAGGCCCAAAAGATGCAAAAAGACTAAACTACCTCGCTAGCCACCGTTGGATCGAAGGGCACTAGCGTCCTTCTTCCGGTCAGGAGCCTTGGATGCTTGACAAGTGTCCGCCATTTCCCAAGGCGCTTTTCACGTCGTCCTCACGTGACCCGGGACTTGGGGCCCTTGTCTTCAGAAGAACGACGGCGCCACAAGCCACCGGGGGGCCTTGTCCCCGGGCGAATGGCGGCGCCCGGTTCAAGTCACCGGGGGGCCTTGTCCCCGGGCTAATTGGACGGCCTCTTACCTGGATTTGGTCTCGCGGAGATTTCCCCCAACAAGTAAAGTAAATTAACATGTCAGTAAATGTATCATTACGATCAGTAAATCGAAGTTAATGTCGATATTTGGGGTTTATATCGATACGACCAGTAAATTGGTTGTCTGCAACCAGTAAAGTTTACAGAATATGACAATAAATTGGCCAACAGTACTTAAAATATATCAAATAGTGCATATCTGTAACATACGATACTTAAATTGATAATGCAACTTCAGTAAATGTATCAATACGATCAGTAAATCGAAGTTAATATTGATATGACCAGTAAATGATTCGACATTAATATAATTTCATTTTCACATAAACACCCCTACAACTCATCTATTCCCACTACTTTCCCTTCTCGTCGACAAAACCCTAGCCCTGGCCTCTGCCTTCTAGTGATGTAACTTTGA
This sequence comes from Pharus latifolius, assembly GCA_019359835.1. Lineage (NCBI taxonomy): Eukaryota > Viridiplantae > Streptophyta > Magnoliopsida > Poales > Poaceae > Pharus > Pharus latifolius. Next base: position 59,296,320 of record CM033327.1, read on the forward strand.
TAAGATCCCCGTCGGAAGGAAGCGCTCCATCATGGATTGCCTGGGAGCGTCCGGCGGAGGTGGTGGTTCTCTCTTGCGGTCGGTCGCCACAAAAAGGTGCAGCATCGAGCTCGCTCGGTTCTAATCGTTGCTTCTTTTGCCATTTTGGTACTGCTTGATGTTACAGCTTGTAAAATTGGATTTCAATCGCTAATCGAATCGAGATAGTTGGGGAACCATGCTTTAGGACCTAGGACCTAGGATACGACCAGTAAATTGGTCTCACACAATCAGTAAAGTCTAATAATACGACCAGTAAATTTTGTAACAGGACTGAATATATCTATATGATCAGTAAATCAAAGGGACTGACTATATTTTTATTTTATACCAGTAAAAAGACAGGAGTGAACATACGACTAGTAAACCAATGAGAATTTGATGGACATATAGCGGCATACAAGGGTTATTAAAAAGGTTTTGAATATAGCTTGTGGGTTAATTGTATTTATAGGTAAGCAAACTGGAGGCACTGAAAATGGTACAAAATAAGCAACTAGCAGAACATTTAGTAAAAGGTGTAGCCCTTATAGTAATTTGATATTTACACTGTAAATTGATATTAATTTATACTCAAGAATTACGGTTGCCAGTGCACGTTCTTGAATTGTGACCATATCGTCCACATTTACCGCACATTCTTTCTTTCTATTTGATGGTGCAAGTTCTATTGGGGCCTTGTATCTTTGTTGTATTTTTCTTCCTTTGTTTGAAGATAACGGCGGCTCTTTATAGGAAATAAGATTGCCACATTCGTCATATAAAGTATCATCTTCTTCATCTTCAGTTTCGTCTTGGAGTTCTTGTAATTGTGATCCCAAGTTTTGCAATGTTTCCACTGCAATATCAAATGATTCAACGCTCTTTGATGCCCTCCTTATTAGTGACATTGATTTTTTAGAAGTACTGTGTGACAGTACAATTTCGATGTTGTGTTGAGGCCAAAAGATCTAACATCTTGACTGTCAAACTCTGTCCCATCTTTTGCAGATCTCATGTATCTTTTGAGAATATATATTTGTGGTATCGTTTCAACCTGTAAATGTGTCATTGCGCGTAGTATGTGAGAGTAAAATAATCCTGAAAAGCAAAACATTAAAAGTTAATATATAGATTACTAATATAATGATGTAAATTTACTTTATTGTAAATATATTTTTAATTATCAGACCTGTGTGTTCCCATGATTTGCATTCACAATTGTAGTTTCTAGCACACACATCTGCATGAACAATGAAATGATCTTGGTTCCAAGGAGCTCTTGATTTGCTTGTCCTATGAGTCACCGTGTATGTTTTATCTTCTGTTGAAGTTTGTTTTATAGCTAGTGCGGTGCTATCAAAAGTGCTTGTTTGAACAGCTTGAATACTGCGTTGGTGTACAATTTTGCAAGCTGGTCTTCAAATGGATACAATATTAATCTAACCAGCTCAGTCTGGACAGCAACATTATATTGTAAAACATCAGTGTATTCACATTAAGCTTTAAATACTAAATGTAGAGTATTGCTTTTGCATCGTATGTCTCTTGGTCCTCTGATTTTTTCCTCGTTTGAATGCACCTGTTCATTTCCAACGCAAATTTATGTAGTGACTGCATGTGATTGACTTTCTTTACCAGATTATTCATGCTTTCGCTTCTCTGAGTTGACGTCATCATAGCAAAAAACAATTCCTTAAAGTATGCAGGTATCCATCGCTCTCTTTCATTCCACATTGCGTTGAACACCGGAATATCTTCTAATTTATTGTTGGCAACCATACATTGCCACGCATGCTTGAATTCAGCTGGAGTAATGGTATGATTTACAACTTCATAAAATTCTTCCTTCAGATTTTCATGAGATGCATATACTTTTGCAAGTGATTCCTTGTATTTCCTCATAATATGCCACTTGCACAATCTATGTTTTGTGTTTGGAAACACTCGCCTTATGGTAAGTTCCATGCTCGGATCTTGGTCTGCGACAAAAGAAAGAATTAGTCTGCAGACAATTTATAACTATTGTTTGGTAATATTATATTGTGTAATATAAAGAGTAAGAGTTTTAGCACCAGTCAATATGCCAATCAACTATTTGCCACCCATGCAGTTGAGAAATGTTTGAAACAACCATTCAAATGACTCTATCCTCTCATCCCTAAGGAGTGACGCATCAAAAAAAGTAGTCTGGAGATGGTGGTTTACTCCAAGGAATGGCGCCAACGGCATATCGAATCGGTTGGTCTTGTATGTCGTGTCGAAAATTATGCAGTCTCCAAAGTGCTGGTAAACAGAATGACAGCTTGCGTTGCTTCAAAACAAGTTACGTATCGCATCATTCTCGTCTACATCGATGTTGTAGTAGAAATTTTCATTTTTTGTCTTCATCTCTCTGAAAAACATAATCAGATTGTCGACGTCGTTTGCATTTTCAGGCCTTTTGTTTTCTACTTTCCTGTTTTGATTATTTAATATTACATTATGGTAATACTAAATAGTAATTTTCATGATAAAAAAATTACTTCACATACCTGTTCAACACATCCCTTGATGAGAACGAGACATTGTCTTGACCTCCATAGAGATTTGTAAGCACCGACATAATTGCACCATGAGTTACACCACATGAATGTAGTTGTCTTACGAAACTCAATGTTGATTCATCAAAATTTTTGTGTGATCTGTGGAAAACAACTTTCGAGGGTGACACATCAAGAGGGTGATTGTGGTTTACCATCAATCTTGCTGCAGTCTATATTCCAGTGTTTATATCTTTATTTATTTTCATCATTACCTTGCAATTATTTCTCCTAGTTATCTTATTTCGTTGACGATAATCGTCTGTTGTCGAGCAATGCTGTCCTTGTCTTGTGCAATAATATTCACGAGCGGTATTGCTAGAATTTTTTTTCCCTTTCAAATACCAAATCCTGCATAATATGAGTATCTATTGTAGTGATTGTAAGCTTCTTCTTCAGTTTGAAAAGTAATTCCCACATGTGGTATAATATCCGAAGGAATATCCACTGACTATAATAAGAAAGTAAAGTGAATCGATTATTTTGAATATGATCAGCAAATTTATCAATACGAGCAGTAAATCAACAAGTGCTTGTTTGAACATACGACTAGTAAAGATCATTTCATTTCATTCATGGGAGTGAATATACGACTAGTAAACGAACTGGAGTGAAAATATTTGAATCTTTGTATCGATCAGTACAGATCATGGACATTAAGTTGTTATTATGCGACTAGTAAAGTCATATTCATAAGTCAGGAAAGTAGTTTAATACGAACAATAAATTCATTATATTCTAACTGATTATCATACGACCTGTAAAGTCATTTTCATAAGTCAGTAAAGTAGTTCAATACGAACAGTAAATTCATTGTATTCTAGTTGATTATCATACGACCAGTAAAGTCATTTTCATAAAGCAGTAAAGTAGTTCAATATGAACAGTAAATTCATTATATTCTAGCTGATCATCATTCAACCAGTAAAGTCATATTTATACGACAGTAAAGTAGTTCAATACGAACAATAAAGTCATTGCATACTAGCTGATTATGTTAGTAATCTACCCAATTTACTTGTCGATCATCTTGGGTATAATATCAGAAGGAATATCCGCTGACTATAATAAGAAAGTAAAGTGAATCGATTATTTTGAATATGATCAGTAAATTTATCAACACGAGCATTAAATCAACAAGTGCTTGTTTGAACATACGACTAGTAAAGTTCATTTCATTTCATTCATGGGAGTGAACATACGATTAGTAAACGAATTGGAGTGAAGATATTTGAATATTTGTATCGATCAGTGCAGATCATGGACATTAATTTGTTACCATACGACCAATAAAGTCATATTCATAAGTCAGTAAAGTAGTTGAATACGAATAGTAAATTCATTATATTCTAGCTGACTATCATACGACCAGTAAAGTCATTTTCATAGGTCAGTAAAGTAGTTCAATACGAACAGTAAATTCATTATATTCTAACTGATTATCATACGATCAGTAAAGTCATATTCATAAGTTAGTAAAGTAGTTCAATACGAACAGTAAATTCATTATATTCTAGCCGATCATCATTCGACCAGTAAAGTCTTATTTATACGACATTAAAGTAGTTCAATACGAACAATAAAGTAATGTACCCAATTTACTTGTCGATCATCTTGGGTATAATATCAGAAGGAATATCCGCTGACTTTAATAAGAAAGTAAAGTGAATCGCTATGATCACTTCATTCATGGGATTAGTTTGGAAGACATTAGACATACATGTGTATGGACATGAGATGAGGAATCATCTTGGGTTAAATATGTTGATCCTTCATTTGACGAGATATCACAAGGACCAAACAAAACTCTACATGGTCCTTGTTGTTCTCTTGGTGGCGATGATGTATCCATGACACTAGTAAATCACAATCATGTAATGTAGTAAACGGTGATTAATATGTCAGTAAAATGAATTAGAGTATATAGTAAATTAGCTGATTATGTTAGAAATACTCACAATTTACTGGTCGATCAATTCGAGGATTACAGCCGAATTGTGTCGACGATCTCTATGACGATTTTGTTTTGATGGTTTGTGGTATTTGATAATGTGTAGATGAAAGTGATTTGCCTTTTTTTTACTGATTGATATATGATTTCGGTTTTCTATTTCTGAGGCAATTCCTATTTTGTAGGGATATTGCGGTTTTAGTTCTAACAAACTAATCGTGGTTTTTTGGAAACGGCTAGCAGTTCGATCAGTTTTACTGGAATTTACGGACGTCTAATTTACGGCTACTGTTAGTAAAATTATAATCTCGATGCACGATCCGACGACATAGAAGATGGGTATAGAATAGCTATTCTAGGGGTGAGTATAAAATAGTGTCTATATATATCCTTTACTCCTAGTAGTGGTTATTTGTAATAGCAGTTCAGCAATCTCTAAGTTCTAAAAAAGTTTGAAACAATTAAAATATATAGAGGATGTAATGTTATGCAATTTTACAAAATTTCATAACCCAATCTGACACATGTGAGAGAAACCAAAAAAAAAAAAAACAACCGCAGTTTTGCAATCGGTAAATACATATTCAATTTAGATTTGTTTTTTCTCTCTCACGTATGGTCACATTTTCTGATAAAATTTTGCAAGAGTCTATAATATACTCCCTACTGTGTTCCCTATTTTTTTTCAGAATTTTTGAAAACTTCAAGATAGTTGACACATTATTAGGAGTGACTACTTCTAAGAGTAAAGTGATCGCATGCGCACATGTGTGTATCCTATGCACTCCTCTTTATAGTGGACACTCCTATAAATCCTTCCAAAATCTCTACAATACTAAAAAATTTCAAGATCTAACTCAATCTACAATATGAGATTAAAAAAAGACAAATTTCAGCAAAAACTAGGAAAAATGATTTGAGTGTCTTATTTTGTTTTTCAAATTGTAGATGAAGTTAAGTCTTGAAATTTTGTACCACTGTAGATCACTCCAATATCTATCTATTCTTTTTTTATAGAATTTTTAAAAATGATTTGAGCAGGTTTTGAAAGAGTTTGCCCAAATACGCACTATAAGGGGTGTGCATAGGGGGGTGTGTGTGTGTGTGTGTGTGTATTTTGTTCGATAAAATTTTGTAATGAATTTATCATTTGGCATGCGGGTCCCAATTGACATAAGGGGTAAAAAGTAAAAACATCTGAAGGAGCAAATATAATCTGACTGTATAAGGACCTATTTGTAAACATGCTCTTACTTTTTCGTCGAAATAAGGAGTTCAATATCATTTTAGAAACCTTCTGATGTAATGAATATATTTGCTATAGGATTACAGCTTGAAAGTCACGAAGATAATGCAATCTATTTCGATTAAACCGATGCAACGACTTAATCGTAAATCAACTATAAATTTTGGTTCCTTTAAAAAAATCAGAGGTTTCATGATTTTTTGGAATTCTTTAAATATAGTTAACCTATAAAATGTACCATTATGGCATAAATAGCACATTTGAAAGTTTGCGGCCAGCTCGAATGCTTTCCAGGAGTTGAAACGTAAAAATGGCTATAACTTTTTATTCGGTGTCCAAATAAGGCAAATAAATATATTATTGTACTTTCTTCATCGATACAAATGGTATATAATTTACCTATATAAACTATGGTCTTTATGGTCAATAGATTTTTTAGACCCGAATAACATGTTGGATTACACTCGAGTTAGGTTCGATCGCACGAAATCTAAGCTACCTCAATTATGCTCAAATTAAATATTAAAAATAAAATATTTTAATTAATGCATAATTCTGAAATAAAAGATAAAAGAAGATTATTCTCATATTTATCTTCTCACCTATTTAAAATAATCATATCCTTGGAATACCCTCTTTACAAAATTCAAATTTCTAAAATACTCTCTGTTGTTATGTGGTTTTAACCATCCCACACACTTTATAAATCGAGAGGGGTTTTCACCTATTGAAAGTTGGACCTTCTCTTCTCCGCCTCGCTTTGTTTCATCTCTTTCCACAAGAGAGTATCTGCAACTATAGAGGCCATTGTTAATGGTGAGTGTTGTCCATTTGCATAGGCATGCATCATGCAATGTATGAATGGTCTGTACACAAGCAATAGTTTGGTACAGACACCATCCATTTTGAAGGAAGGAGAGATGCTCATTTGTTCGTGCTCGTGCTAGAAAGTTCATGAAGATGAAGAGTAGCATGGAGCAATGTGATGAGGCATGGCAATGTTAAAGAATTGTGATGTTCGCTATAAAAAGGTCACAATCACGTGTGCAAAGGGAGCCCCAATTTAATTGATTGACAGATTAGATGATGAAAGGCGTAAGACCGTCAATCCACATCCTTCTCATCGTGCCACAGGATCAGATCTAAGCAATGCACAACACGCATCACTTTAGATCTTTCATGAGATTGTTGAATTATACTATTCAGAGATTATTTGATGTTGCGGCAAATAGTGATCGTACTACTAAATTTCAACTTGACGTGCTATAGGTGAATTAAAGATGATTCTGATTCAGAAGTCCGATTGGTCTTAAATTTTATGGTGGATAGAAGACTTGTGATGAAATCGCCCCTCCAAGTTTCATCTCGATCAGAGATCAAAAAGTTCTTCAGAAGGTCATAACAAATGAGTTGTGTCCTACTGAATTCCAGCCTAACAAATGAGTGATGCATCGACAATAACTTTTGATCCAAAAGCCCGATCGACCCCAGAATTTCATGGAGGAGAGAAGGCTCAAGATGAAGTATGTTCACAAAGTTCCACCTCAATCAAAGGTCAGAAAGGTCTTGAGAAGGTCATGGCAAATGAACTGTATCATGCTAAATTGTAGACTGACATATTGATACTATAAGATCAATAACTTCTGATCCAGTGGCCCGATCGACTCTAAATTTTTATGGAAGATAGAAGATTTCTGATGAAACAACTCCTCTAAGTTTCACTTTGATTAGAGGTCGGGAGTGTCCCTAGAAGATTATTGCAAATAGACTTTGTCTTGTTGAATTCCAGTCTGTCGTACGAGTAATGTATTGTTGATAATTTCCAATCCAGATATCTAATTGACCTCAAATTTTGACAAGCAACCGAAGACCCATTCAAAGACAACTCCACAAAATTTAATGTCAATCAAAGGTAGGAAAAACCCCCATCCAACTGAGAAAAAAGGAGTCCAATGCATTATGCCGATAGATTGAATTATGAAATATGCAAGATACGTTACTCTAGATTCATTTTAATCGCACAAAGGATCTATGTTAATATCATTAAGGCAACTAGAAAGCCATTGATGAATATCTCAATGTGCTTCCATATTATGCAATATGCATCTCTAGAAGTTGATGAAGTCAAGATGCTATCACAATCACATTACCATCCATACATGTCGTTGGTTATTGAAAAAACAAAGGCGACATCCTGCCCGTGATTGACGAAACCAAACACCATTAATGCCGAGCACCGACGAGGCAAAGGTATTTTTTTTAAGACCGATGATACCAAATAACGCCAGGCTGGGCACTGACGAGACAAAAGTCACACACATTTATAATAGCACCATAGATTGATAGGGTATGTATTTGCATAATTGCATGCATGAGCATATGCATTGCATTCATTGAGAGCAGATTTGAAGCATGAAGACAATGACCATTAACAGCTTAATCGAAGGTCTTCGACGGATCTAATTTACAAATGTAATTAAACAAAAGTTTTATGAAACCTTGAGAACTATGAATTGCGCAATCTTTTGATATCAAGATGTATGTCCATAGACGGAATAAAAATATGTAAAATTTTAAGGAGACTTGTAACTTGTAATTTTTTTAAAATTAATTAAATACACTATTTCTTGTATATTTATGTGTTTTATGTATTATTTTTATGTGTATATTTATATATACTGACATACCAGCAACATAAAAATGTTATCCAGAAAAGAGTGATTTTTTCGGTGCAAAATTTATTGTGATAGAGAAGGAAATGATATAAATCTTACAAAATTTCATGAAAGAAACAAAAAAAACAAATCATTAATGAGTTGATCACTATTCATTAACAATTTGTTTTTCACTTTTCATTAATACTTTGTCTTTTTTGTTTGTTACAACTCACATCAAGTTAGACTATGAAATTTTACAAGATTATCTAGTATTCTCTCAACTATCATCACAAAATTTTTAAGAATTTTTTAAAACCCAAGAAGAGAGTTCACAAATCCTCACTGAAAGAAGAGTTTTCATTTGAAACATGCTCTCTCCCTACACACATACACACACAATTAAATAAACTGAAACTCCCCGGGTTTGGGAGAGAAAGAGGGGTGTCGGAGTGAGCTTAATTGGTTTGCTGTGTAGTGGGCTGTGACTGATGGGCTTGAGCTGTTTGGGCCTCTTCTTTCCCATCAGTACTTGTATATACAAGACACCGACAAGCCCCAGCAAATCATCCAAACATCATCTCTACATGAGCAGATGACCTACATTCTACTTCTACGGCATGCACAAATTCTTATACAACTAATAAGTCACAATTCCTTCCTAGCTCCTGGATAACCTCATAAAACGACTAGTGTATCAAGTTAGCTCAAAGTCTTCAATTCGCCCTTCTCCGTATGCACACAGTCATAGTGAGAATTTACAGCAGAAGCAGCAACCCTGTACAATGTCAACGACTAACCATAGTTAGCCAGACTTTTTGCAGGATGGATCGGAAGGATCATCATCAGATGTCAAAGGCCAAATCATTCCCAACCCATTAACATATTTGTGACTCCATCAACAATCTTGCTCCTTAACGAAGAAGAGAGCTCATGATCCTCACCAAGGTGGACTCTGTAAATTTCCCACTCCCTATCCCCGACGACACGCCTCCGAATCTCAGCCTAGATGCATTACAGTCGTCATTTGTTAAGGGATACATGTAACAGTTAGTCTGTGTTTATATAAGATAAGAATCAACTGCACTCAAATACTGGCCAGGTAAGAGGTAATCAAAAGATGCCAATGGAGAAATGGTTGCCTACCAAGAAGATTCGTGTACGAAGATTCTTCAAAGCAAGGGTGATGTCATAGAACACGAGTGGTCTACCATTGCCAGATAACTCAACTGGGTTTGCCACTAGGAGTTCTGTGTCAGGCCCGCGGTTCACCAATGCCACTCGGAGTGGACCGAAGAGTTCTATCCTAAGGTGAGAACAAAGCGCCCTTTGCTTGTGCTGATCAAGGATCTTCTTCCCATCTGTTTGCACCACAAACAAATCTATCTCGCAGTTGCCATTATGTTTGGCATAGAATCGCCCATAGGAAATCTGACATGAAAGAGATTTCCTATCTTCATATTCAAATAGTTCAGGTGAAAAGAAATTTAGGTTTCTGTTGTTATTACCTGGATGTTGCAATCCTTCAGTGTCCTCATGATGTCATATAGGAGGCCCTTATGGTCTCTACACTGGATCTGAATAAGTGTATGCATGGGGCTGAGGGAGTTGTCCATTGTGACTGACAAGTCACAGTTAGACCTGGAGGGGCTGGATTGCTCCTCTACAAGCTCCAAGTCAAACATCTGTTCCATGATGGAAGGCGGCAATGAAGCAGAAGCTTGCAGACAGGAAGACATCTCTTCAGTGGCAAATTCTATTTCACAACTCGTCAAAGAGTCACCTAAGACACTTTGCAGTTTGTCATATGCTTCTTCCCTTCTGCTCTTTGTGTGTAGTAGCTCCCTGTCGTCATCATGGATGTCGCAAGTTATCACATGCATAAGCAATTCCATCCATTTCCCTTCTAAAGAGGTATAGAAGCTTATATTTCAAGTTATGTCAAGTACAGAGACCAGTCAAGGCAAAGACCCTAAAGGGGGTATAGGAGCTTATATTTCAAGTAATGTCAAGTACAGAGACCAGCAAAGGTAAAGACCTTACTAAACATGAACCACACAACTGATGGTGCTTTAAGTATATCATGATAGGCACACACAGCGGTTATAGAGTAAAACTGTAAGATAATACACAATGATAATTTCATTCTTCTGAAGCAAATTGCTTCGTGAGTAATACAGGATTACTGAAGGATAATTCCATATATTTTGCATAATTACATATTCCTCAATAAAAAGAATTGCTAAATCAGTGCCGTTTAAATTTCAAGAAAGCAGCATGGCCACACCTAGGTCACGAGAAGCCCTTGCAAATGGTAAAATCAGGTTTAAAGAGTATGGCATAACATTTTGTCAAAAACAATAACAAAAAAGTGGCATGATATTTCCTCGTGGGAATGAAGGAAACAAAAGAATCTAATCGAGATAGAGCAAAAAGGATGTGTGATGAGACAGGAAACAGACCTGGCATCTGTGATGAAGAAGAGGTCCAACACTCTCCCATCAGGCGTGGTGGAGACCTTCACCCTTCGAATTGTGAGCTCCAGCTCACACAACACGCGGGTCACGTCTGCAACACACACATAGATTTGCTGAAGCAGATCCAACTTGAACCTTTTCCCCAAAATATCTCCCATTAAAACTACCCTTTTCGTCACTGAATATCCTCAGTTGTTTACCACCATAAAGATTAGACACAAGCATTTACGATCACATTCTAACACGGCATTGACAATTTCTTGCAAGGAATTTGAACCATCAATTTCCCGCATAAGCATGATCACGAGGGTTTGTGTTCTGATCAGAATTAAGATGGCTCACAAGAGGGAGAAATGCACACTTCTCCAGTAATGCAGAGGATCAGACCCTTTACGTAAAATTACTGGAACATACGATCAATTAGTGTACACTTAATGGGATACTGAATTTGCAACTCTAATTGAAGTGAAAGTAAAGATGTTACTACCATGCAAGAGGCCCATCCGGTCGTAACAGAAGAACTTGAGCAAGAAGACCTGCGGCGGTGTGGCAACATCCTCCTGGAGGCCGGCCGCAGCGAGGTAGGAGGTGTCAAAGCCGAATGGTGACGTGACGGGGCAGAGCTCAACTAGCCGCCTCTTGAGCAGGTCCCACCTCATGGATCGTCCCCTCCTTCCCACCACCCAGAACACGAGGTAGCACCACCTCCCATCCGTGCTCATATCTACGCAACACCAGTCACAAGAAATTATCATCCCAATTTGAGCTCCAGAGGCTGCAACTTTTCACACATAGAAGGATCGAAATCGAACCTTCTCGCCAAGTGCCCTTCCTTGGCACCAGGAACGCAACAAACATCAGTTTTTCCTTGGAGAAAAAAAAAAGAAGAAATGCAAGCAAGCTCGAACTATTCGTGCGAAACACAGCAAAAATGCGCTTCCTTTGCGCAGACTCAGTACAGGAGTCAAAATTTAGCCTTGCAAATAGCAGAAATGCTACAGAATGGCATCAAAACAGAATTTTTTTTTTCCTTGCAAAAGCAGCACAAACGCATAGCAGCGTCAATTTTTTTTCTTGGGAACAGAACAGCACGCAACCACGCCAAATGAGAACTTTGCCCCGCAAAAAAGACGAGCATAATTGTGGAAAGAATGGTCAATCTCTCACGGCCTCACCTCCCTTGACGATGTTGAGGCCGAAGAGTAGGACGACCCGGCAAAGGTCGCAGCCGAGGCCCGTTTTGTCGGGGCAGCTAACGGTCACCACGCTCGGCTCGCCGGGCACCTCGGCGTGCCGGATTTGGACCACCTCATCGCTCGGTATCCCCATCTCTATGGTTGCCGTCGTCAAAGCTGGTTTGAAGGAAATCTTGGGCGCTTGGTTGGTCTCTGCAACGAAACCAAACAAACACCTCAAGAAATATTATCTCTTTGGATGCAGATGGACTGCCGTCTGCCGGAGCTGGGGGGAGTGGAGGTGGTGGGGGTGGAAGCTTGTTCCAGGGCGAGAAAGGGAATCTGAGCGAGTGGATTCCCTCACACAAGATCCGAAATCCCATTAATAAAGAAAGAAGGAAAAACACGTGTGTCACGTCCGCAAGCAAAAAGGTTGGACTTTGGACCGACGCTGCGCCAAAATAAGACACGGTCTACCGTTTCCCGCTTCCCACTTTTCTCTCCTGTGTTATATGCAGCTTTCAATTCATAAACCTAATAATTTTTAAAAATGTATTTAAATTTGTTTTAGAATTTCACTTAATAAATAACTTCAACTTATCCAATAAATTTCAACTTATCTGAAAAACTAAATTACAGATAAACTAAATTCAATACACTCTACAATTCAATTAATAACCTTATTAATTTGTGAACTTAGGGTTTACATGATTCCTCAAAAAAATCGAGTGATAGTTACTTTTTTCCAATGAGATTATTAGCTTCTCGTTGGACTCCCTCGGAACATTTTCCATTAAGTAATTCATATAGGCATATCTTCTTTTTGTGTTTTGGATTTTCCTCAACTTTACAAATATGCTATATCTACTGCTAATGGTGGAGGGAAAACAAGACTTTTCTACGGCCTATTCAGTACAGATCAAAAATGCACAGCATTAAGTTTGTGTCATACTAATTCCACATCCTTTTCTTTTTCTAATGTGCTTAATTAGTCAGCAGAGAAACAACATGGAGAGTAGTGGCCTGCTCTATCAGCGTTACATTTAAGGAAAAAAACAGTGATATGTAAATATATTTTTCGTTTTTGAGTGTTGTACAGTACTCTCTTTACAATTTTTTTTTATTTATCGATACATATTAGTTAAACTTATAAAATTTTGATTATTAATATACAAAATATATCGAGATTCCTCGTACAAAAATAATATCAGTAAATTTGACAAATTTACTTTCATAATATTATTGTTCTGTAATTTTTTTACTTGTATATAATTATAAAAATTAATGATCAAAATTATATTTTGAAAACTGTGAAAGAGCCTAAAACGACATATAAAAAAAGAACGGAGATTATATAAGATTACTTACCATCTCAATATATGTTCTAATATATCTTTCCTCTCATAAATATTTTTTCTCTCCTACAATAATATTTTTTTCACTCACTTTCAAATTTTATTAAATATGGACACTATAGTCAATTAGCATTTTTTTTTGTTATTTTGTAGATTTTAAGTCTTGGGCATATAAGAAAACAGAGGGAGAAATAAATAAAAAGGTCTGTGCAGTTGTACTAACTAGAGTAGTCGTACAGAGGAAACTGTGAGTGCTAAATAAAACTATCCGGAAAAGAAAAGTAGTCACCAGGCATGAGTTGAATTCAGAAATGTGGTGTCATGTATGAACGGTGCATGATACTCGCAATCTTCTGCTTTGCGTCCCGGGCTAAGCGACGCGGGTGCTTTTAAGGGCTATAGGTAAAATTAGAAAAAAAAAACCATAATTTGTTCAACGATTGAATTCATTGGAAGGTCGAATTAAGAACTGTAACTAGAGACTTTGGTTCAACAATTCAGGTTGTCGTCATTGTTGGAAGGCAAGGAAAGATTAAGAAAAGCTACGGGGGGTGGGGGAAGTCAAATAAAAATAGATGTTCGCGTGCCGTGGACTTTGAAAGAAAAAGGAGAGAGAGTAAAGTGAAGCGTGCAAGGTGCAAACAAACACACGCACGAGGTATCTCTATATCTTCATCGGTACGCTTTTTTGGTGGCATTATTGATGTACTAGTCATTAGGTAGGATTTGATTGGGATTGGATGGTCCCCACTTCATCAACTTAACCGCATCCATAAAATTAGGAGTACAGCATACCAAGAAGAAGAGCAAATACCGTATGTACGTATGATTCCAATTATTCTGCTACAAATGATTTCTATAAGCAGAAGCTAAACGATAGATAGATAGATAGATAGGAGTAGAACAGTTCCACCCGGTGGGTTCGGAAGGAGGGGCAGTCATGCATGGCTGCATGATGCAAGAATTGCTCTCCTCCACAAACTCAACTTCCCTTCCCTTCCTCATTTATTAGAGCACCCTCCCCCCCCCCCCCCCCACAAACGAAAAGATATGGCAGCACCTGCGGTTTCGCCCGACATGGAGAAAATCTTTAAGCGGTTCGACGCCAACGGCGACGGGCAGATATCGCTGGCGGAGCTGACGGAAGCGCTGCGCACGCTGGGGTCGACGTCTGCCGACGAGGTGCAGCGCATGATGGCCGAAATCGACACCGACGGTGACGGCTTCATCGACTTCGCGGAGTTCACCGCCTTCTGCAACGCCAATCCGGGCCTCATGAAGGACGTCGCCAAGGCCTTCTGATCCATCATCACAACATTAATTCATTCATTCATTGCTTTGATTGTATTCACTCCTGCATGTTTTTCTAATTTGTCCATTTATAGCTTCATTTGTGTGTGTCTGGTAGTGATATAAATGGTGAACTTTTAGTTGGACATGTTTATTGGCCTTGTTTTTTCGTTCAAGTTGGTGTCGCATTACTATTTTAGCTACTTACTGCTGGTTTTGGTCAAAAATAAACAAATTAACGAGTATTTGTTCTGAGAATAATTTAAATCTCTATTGATTCATTGCTATTACGGGCCTGTAATCTGAAGTTGTGCTGAGAGCCACCCCAGCCCAATTTGTAACTGGGCCTTCTAGTAGTGTGCAATAAGTGTTCACTCAACTGCACTGCACCACATGAAAACACTCACTCACCAGATTGTGATGTAATGTACGAATTAAATGCAAAATGCCAATTTCTATCACATATAAACAGCTAATAGGTCAGAAGAACACAGCAAAATTTATTTGATTTGCAAAGCAATCCACAGTAGGATCCTCCATCAACGGGCGTCCCAGGATCTTTCTATTCCTGGAGACAAAAAGTACTAGGCTTCAATATATAAATTGCGTGCAAATCATATATGTAGCAACCTATGCCCTGTTGCTGTCCGGGATCAACGAATTCCTGGTCACCAGGACCAACTCCTAACTGCCTAACAAATACAGAGTACAGCACAAAATGTACTCCCATACAACTAGGCCTGCAACTTAAAGAACTCACTCTTCAAACATCAAACACTAAGTGTCACTGTCTGCCTTCATCCGAATGGCAGATGATTTCTTTTCCATCTCTCAATTCAATGTTCTATCCAATTTTTCCCAATATAAGCAAGAAATCATCGGTTATGTTCTTAGAAGAACTAAATGACTGATGCAATAATTGTGAATGGTGCTGAGCTGATTGAATGACAAAAGATTATAACTGTTATCAAGTTCATTCATGGATTGTTTCAGAAAGAATGTAGTTCTTGTCTGCTCTGTTTCTTTTATGGTTGTTTATTCACCAATACTTATTTCAGTTTTCTCAAAGATGCAGAACAAGGGGCCCAGTTCAACTTATTTGAGAAAAAATATTGTTGCAGAGAGATTAATCAAAATGATAAAAATCATCGGGGAGGCATAGAAAAACGATGCTACTTATTATCCAGGTCATAAAAGCAATACAACTGCTCCCGCATCTGAGACAGAAACAAAACTCTGAAGAGCTTAGCTCACAGCAAAAGAAAAAAGAGGTAAGACTGCGCCCGTTACATGGATTTGGCACTGTCATCACTTATTTCACGAAAGGGTGCACATTGGATTATGACCCGAGCTCCAGAAGCAAGCCTGCAGTGGTTAAAAAAAATAAAAAGTTTGATCTTCACACCAAAGAAAGACAAACCATACAAGAACAGTGAGGATGTTACTCACCTTTCTTCAATCTTGTTCACTTTCTCCTTTTCTTCATGGGATGATTCTAGTCTTGAAGAAGGAATTTTTCCTGATGATGGATCAGTCGTCCTTTTGCTTGTATTTTTTGACAAACTCAGAGGTGAAGTTCTATTGCTAAATTCTTGTTGACCACAGCTATTCCTTATATCTGAGGTAACAGAAAATAATGTACCACTTCTGGATTGCTTACGTGGTATTACTTTGATTTTGTGTGGAAGACAATTGAAACTTGCCAAGTCAACCAAATCCCCTTTCGAGCCTTCTGTTGCATAAACTCTGCAACACATTCTTCATATGGTAAATGTTCTAAACATAGTGTGCAGTTAAAATACCAACACGCATAGAGAGATCATCAAAAATCAGGCTATATGGTCAGTAAGGCTACTATTGAACAAGGAAAATAGTGATGAACAATAGAGAGAGGCCTATTGGTTTTTAGCTAGGGCATAATGGAGTTACAACTCGCAGTGGCAGCTTGCAATCCCAAGGATCACCGTGACTCCACAAGACAACCAGCAATGTTTTTCAAGGGTCTTATTTGTTGAATCTTTTCGCTTCTGTGCACTTTTTTTTTCTTTTTAATACCCGACTAATACCGTAGAAAGAAAGAAAATGCACTACATAATAGTGTTAGATTTACAAAAAAAACACCATGATCCATTACTACAAACAAATGAATCTATATACTGGTTATTATAGCAGTGTCCTAATTAAATACAAAAATCCCAACCAAAAAATTATTCTAACTAAATAGATAGATTGAAAATTCAGGATGGATGTAATAGACTTGAGTTTAAAAAGAGAAAAGCATGATAAATTGAAAATCTCTCAAGATGAGATGCCAAGTGGAAAAAGATTATAACAGTAGACGAAATAGTAGAGAAATAGTTAACAACAAGGCAACAATAGATGAATTTGCAGATAAATAGCCAACAATACGATTAGAAGCAATAATGGCTACATCGGCGATTTAAAATCCAAACGTACGAGATGGTGTAATGGCAATGTTGGTGGCTTACAACCCAAACACACATTGTGACAACAACAACAACATGCTCCCAACACAAGATAGAAAAATGACCAAATTGAGACAATTAAAACTCTTTGATTTTTTACTTCCAGACACTCAGGACAACCAACAACTCATCAAATTTTCGACTTGCACCGAAGTGTGACACAAGTCACACAATTGACAATTCGGGCTAACTGAAACACATTAGTTTTTAACTCACACTATAGTTAGTAACACAAAAAAAATTTGTAACAAACAAAAAATACCAAATTAACTTGGTAAAGGAAGACTGAACCAAAATCACTAAACTAGACCAAAGCAGACCAAAGCCTTCTATCTCAAACTTTTTTTTTTTTACTTTTTGCTTCCTCTTCTGTTGACAGTAACAGTTTGGTTCTATTTGGGTCTTAGGAATTGAAATTGAAATATGGGATTCAATTCTAATTTTATTTCCAATAGAATTAGAATTGAATAGAATTAATTTAATTCCAAATATTGTTTGGATGACCACTAATTAGAATTGAATGAAATTGACCCAATTTCATACGTATATCATGAAAGTTTCAACCTCAAATTTCAAATGTGACTTTTGAAAATTGAAATTTAGAGGTTCCAATTAGAAATTAGAAATTTCTTTTGAAATTTTAAATTTTAAATCGAATCTGAAATTGAATTTTGAAATTTTGAGTTTTAAAATTTTGAATTTTGAATGTAAAACTCAACTTTTAGATTCAAAATTTAGAATTTAAATTTGAGATTTGCATTTCAAATTTCAAAAATTTAAACTTCAAATTTGAATATAAGATTTTATTGAATATGTGTTTAGAAACCAATCCAAATTCAAATTTACAATCTAAATTTTAAATAACTTTATGTGAGATAAAACGATTAGTCTATTTGTAATTATAATTGAATTATATGAAAGTAGGTGTGGAATTGTTAAGCCTTGCCAATCACGAGAATTCTAGAATTGGATCTCAATTGTTGAATTCTAGAATTCTCGTGATTGGCAACACAGCAAGAGACTTAACAATTCCACAGCTCAATTCTTGAATTCAATTAATGTGATCTAAACGGTGTAATCCGAAAGGCATGATGAATGGTTTGCTAACAGGATCCGTGAGGGATCAGCAAGCCGACAAGGCAACAGATCTACCATGGAGGAACCACCATCTAAATCACGAAGCGGAGGAGGCGAGCAGGGGCAAAAACAAAGCAGAGCTAACAGAACATGCAGCAAGCAGTAAAGAATGCGGCAGTAAGAAGCAAGCAAGCAAAATAACGTGGCAGCAAGCAGAGGACACACTAGTTTCTTCCATTCCAGATTCCATCTTCCTCAGATGCTTCTCCTTCTTCTTCTCCTTCCGTTTCTTCCTCAGAAGCCCTCGCCGGCATCCGCGCAAGGCGACCAGTGACGTGGACAACAACAGCTGCAACAGATCTGTTGCATACATCTCCAGAAGCAAACGTACAAATGGAGGACGGCGTGCAGCGGAAAGCAGCGGGCGCATGGCGGCAACGACGACAGGGAGCCAGATATGAAGGAAATTGCGATGTGGAGGTTTGATTTACAGAAATCACAACTCTAGAATCGACAAAGAAGGAAGACCGAAGAAAACCGGCACTGTCCCAGGAGCTTCGTGTCCGTGGGAGGGCACTGGATCGGTGGTGGCTACGTTTAGGATTCGTAGACCTCGACTCCGATAACATGTTAAGAGTTAATAAAAACACCAACATATATTAACGGATCTATATATAAGTTCCTACAGAAAAATTCTAATCATTACAATACCAGAATTTTAACCAAAGAATTATTTTAACTAAATAGACAGATATCGTCCACAAGTAATCCAAAATTTGGACAGAAATATAGTGTAACTAAACAATGTGAAACTATAACTAAACATCAGTTAGTGATTTATACAAGACTAATAAAGACAAGCTTCATTAGATATGCCAAAGTACACTATTCTACTATGACAAGGCCATTGGCAAGTTTCATTAGAATGGAACATATAGGGCCAAGAAAGGAGTAAAAAACGTACCTTTCCTCGACACAAGATAAAGAGCGTTTAAGCACGGGCATCCCCTTCCCTGGTTCCTCCTGCTTCCTGGTGTTAACGAAGGTCCCATTGGAACGTTCTGATTCTGGATCTCTCACTCCAATAGTGGTTTTTGTACTCCCTGGGGATTGGTCGAGATGCCTCAGTGCCCTAAGAGGATACAACACTGGAGATGATGGGAACTCAAGTTCAGTGACCTGTGGCTTGTATGTTTGGATGAGCCCAAAGCCACGGTGATTCTTCGCAGCCATTGTCCCACACATCATCAGCCGCATGAGCAAGTTGGCTGGCTTCAACTTCGCACTCATCGGGTTAACAATATCCTCTCCCTCGAGTACTCTGCAGCTTTTCCTCATGATGGTTTCGGCCCTTATTAGGGACTCCAAGGTCTCGCTCTTACCATTGGGAGAAGTGTCTGTCAGATGAGGGGACTCTTGAATGATATCAGAGCCTCCTGAGGATGCTTGGGTACTTCCATGATGTCCTTCTTGGAGCTCGGCATCCGATGCTCTACTGTTGGTGGACACGCCCGTCATGCTAGTATCCTTGTTGTGAAGCTCCCTCCCTCTATCTTCAGTTTGTGTGGACGCATCTTGCGCTCCGACGGGCTTGCATACAGTGTACGCTGCGAAGCTAGGGGAGCTTTCCCCTGACAACGGCGTGTTTTGTCCCGTTGGCTTAGGGGACAAGTTGCCTGAAGAACCTGAATGTGGTGTCCCGCATTGCTCCTCATCCCCGGTGGTGGAAGCAGATGGTGATGCTAGCAATGCCGGCTGTGGCTGTGGTGGTGGAGCCTCTTTGATGACTGCAACAGGAGACGAACATGACGACCACCCTTCTTGCGATGCACGAGAATGAGGTGACCCTTCTTGGGATTGCTTGAGGCTCCGAACCTTTACATTGCTTGTGCCATTGTGTTGCTCATCTAAATAAAATATTGAAACAACTTCTTCACTGACCACTCAAAGCCAGTGTCTATTCAAGCAGAATTCCTGACACAACTCTGAGAGTCTTAGGCAATTCATCGAATACCTGGCGGTGACTGATCGAGGAGCTCGGAGCCCTTGAGAATGTACTCGCTGCCGTATGCGGGGAGCACCAGATCATCCTCCGACAGATCATGCCACACGAATCCGTTCTTATAGCTCCTGTATTACATTACGTTACGTTACGTTACCACAAGGGATGGATCAAGCATAACTTGGAGGCCAGAAAAGATACGATTTTTGCCTACCTCTTGCACGACCATGAATACATGGCAGCCATGCCCTTCCCTCGCAGCACGTTGAGCCGAGTAATCACATCTGAAGCAGCAGCAGCAGCAGCGACAACAAGAACCGCATAAATCAAAATAATACAAACCAATTGGACGTTTGGAACAAAAAGGCGCCACCTTTGTTCACTAACCTCGCAGGTAGAGGCCTTCAGGGGAGGCAAGAGGCACCTCGATGAAGTGAGGGTGCTCCAAGTGCCGGTTGCGGCTCAAGTAGTACACCACCGGCACTCTTTCCCCCGGCAGCGACGGTGGAGGTGAGTGGTGCTTCTTGCCCGCCGGCGGCGGCTCGACCCATACCTTGGTGCGCCCAGGGCTGGTACGCCGCCTCGTCCTCTCCTCCATTGGTTTGGTTACAAAACCGTACGCCCGTGTGTTTCTTGGTTCCTATAAGGCATGGCAATATCGATGGTTAGTGCTAGTGCTAGATGATCCAAATTGTAAATATTTCTGGACATGGGGGCTACGAGAATTGGAGCAAATGATTCAGTGAGGTCAAATTGTTAGTTTCTTCGACATGAAAACAGCAAAGACTTGGCACAAGAAGGATCAAAACAAACAGTTTGGTTTGTAAGATACATACCAAATGAAGGAGGGGCGCGCGCGCTGAGTTTACTTAACGAGACATGGGGCTTGAGTTGTCCATGGTTCAGTTCAAGTCTCCTTTAGTCCTCCTTTCCTTATGTGCATGCACTGGACTTAGTAATTGCGAGTTGGTGATGGTTGTGAGGGAATTGTGACTGTGCAAGGAGAGAGAGATCTTGGTGGGGTTCAGGTTAATAGTTTTCTGCTTTCTGTCTCTTCTCTTCTTCCGTCTTGTGGTGGTTTGCAGTGGACCTTCTTCTTCTTCTTCTTTATGAACGCTTTTCTGCAGTTACTCCTCTGCATCCCTTCTGAATAAGAACCGTTGTCGTTGTGAGAAAATATTACTAAAGGAGCATTTCTGCAACCATGCTGGATTGCTATTTTGTCTTTGCCACTTGATTTGATCCTCTTACCATGTTTTGTCCACGGTTATTAGAGCTTGTACAGGGTGTACAATATATGGTAAGTAAAGCATGATACGGTGGGTAGTAGTAGTTGATGCCACATGGGGCTGGCATACAAAGGCTGGTAGGTAAGATGAGTAGTACTGGTACAATTTGATGGAGATATGGCGTGTCTGAGATCTTGGTTTGCTTTGCTTTATGGTTCATCTCTAGGTTATTATTTATTTCTACCTGGGTATTTTCTTTTCAGCTTTGCTGTCCTGCTTTTGACATGAATGGGGGAATGGCATGCAACTCTCTTGGATTCCCCGATTTGGAGGTAGCCCAAGTGACTTTCTTTAGTAAAAAAAGCACAAAGGTATGAGAGCAATTGCAATCTGAGAAATTCCTTATGCTGGTGAGTGACCAAGCAAGCATGTTTGGGAGAGAATAAATTCAGTACAATGATGGGAAAACAGAAAGAGGGAACAAAAGGAAGTCAGAGGTTGTAGTATTTGCAGCCCAGTTATACAGTGAGGAGTGAGCAGCTCAATTTTTGTACAAATCATTCGTGTCATCACATCACATAAGAGAAACATTCAGAACATGCACGATGCATGACCGTGCCGCATCATTTATAAAGCTAACAACCATCAGCAACGCAAGTCAACTTTAGCTGTAAGAACAAGGGAAATAAAATGCTTTACCTGGTGGTATTTACGAGATGGGTTTTGCATGGTTGAATGGTATTCAACACAACACACCACAAGCAGCTTTTTGGTATCATATTTCCGCAACACAGTGATCTTATATGAAAACTTGAGTACTACGCATTACGTTTTTTTTTTTTTTTTTTTTGGCGACGTAGTACCTGCATTGCACGGAGCTCTCGCGGTTGTGGCATGCATGAGCTGTGTGCTCGCCGGACACCGTGCTCTAGTTAATGCTTCTCTGCTTTCCTATTGTTTCTTTTATGAGCAGTCCGGTTAGGTGTAATAACGCCGTGTTCTTTTCTTTGGTTTAACACTCTTTTAATTACACTACCAGTACAGACTAACCCGACATTTGTAAAACACATGTAGCTAATGTTCTTTGCGTACACAGCGTGGAGGTATGCTTATCCAAAAATGGGGCATCTACCACTCTTTCTATAGTTGATGCGATTAAGCCAGTTAGAAGGTGATTGCTTCTCTTCAGGGGTAAGTTTCTTGGTTTTAATATTTCTGATACAATACCATTTTCATATTTGTTTGTCAACAAAATGATTTTCCGCATGCCAAGCACATCAAAGGTATCATTTCAAATTTGAAATGTCCTTTTTTTTAAAAGAAATATTGTTCCTTGCACCATTGTTTTTTGTTTTTAACAAGTTCCGATATGAGTACAGGGTGATGGTAACTATGAAATGTTAGATTATTTTTGGCTCATGTAATTGATTGAAGTAATTCTAATATAAATAAATGTAATTTGATGGTCATTTGGACTT
Organism: Pharus latifolius; assembly: GCA_019359835.1. Taxonomy (NCBI): domain Eukaryota; kingdom Viridiplantae; phylum Streptophyta; class Magnoliopsida; order Poales; family Poaceae; genus Pharus; species Pharus latifolius. Next base: position 59,319,340 of record CM033327.1, read on the forward strand.
TTAACAATTGAAGTCATTGGGTTTAAATTCCATCTTCTCACATACACTTTCAAATGATAAATGTTTGTCTGTGTTTATTCTTGCTTAGAGCAAATATTGTAACAATTAAACTAGAAAGAATTTATAATCACAGTGTTGAGCTTTGGGCCACATTATTGAGCTCTTAATGGACCTTGGGCCACATTGTATTAGTGCTGTTGCACTAATCAATTTTTTGCCGAGCTTTTTGAAAGGCCACCCGAAGCAGTTAAGTAACACAATTTGCATGTGATTAATTTCATTACTAGTAGGGTTGTGCAAATTCGAATCGAACCAAAAAAATCGAACCAAACAAAAAAGTGGTTTATGTGGTACACGGTATTCGGTTTGGTAGGATAATTTACTCAATTTCAGTATTTGATACGGTTCAGTTTTTTACCGAATGAAACAAAAACCCGAGTTTCTATGTCCTCGCAGGCCTCACTCCTCGGGCTCGGCTCTGCTTGTCTCCTATGTCTTAACTCAGCAAGCAGTACCAATAAGACTGTCTCCAACAGGTTTGGCTCTTACTTGGTTCTTAAACAGAATATTCCTTGCCACGCGTACGAGAACCATCCCTAACAACCAAGCAAGAGCCAAGTCTCCAACAGCTTGGCTCTTAGCGTGGGCCCCACACTCCTAACCATCAAGCAACCACCAAGCACTCCAATGATTTGGCTCTTTCTTAGCTTTATATGATTTGACAATTATATATTCAACAAATTTGTATTAATTCATAAATTTTAATATTACTAATACATTAACATCTTACTTACGAAATTAAATTCGATATTTGCGACAAAAAAAATAAATAATAAAATTTTGGATTTACAAATTGCACATGACAAAAAAATAATAGATATTAAAATTCAAATAGTGGTCCATGACATCATTGCGAAATACACTAAAGTAAGATTTGGAAATAAATATCTACTACGAAATTCGATAAGATACTACTTGTCGGCGTTTCGTCTGAAACGTTGTCAAATGCGCTCGATCAAATCTCTTTTTAGTAGCGTGTGTGTAGGTTGAGCACGGATGGCAGCATTTCTTTGAAATACATCTTCGAATAAAGGCGTACCCCTAGTGTGGATCACAGGCGGTACTACCGTGGATGTGTCCGGATGATCATTGTAGTTGTAGTTTTCAGCATTGTCGTCGCGTTCGTCCTCTATGATCATGTTGTGCAAGATGATGCAAACCCGCATGATCTTCGCGAGGGTTGACTATCTCCAAAATCTTATCGCACCGTGCACAATGGCGAATCGAAACTGCAGGACTCTAAAAGCCTGCTCAACATTTTTTCTTGCTCCTTCTTGATGCTGTGCGAACAATCGGGTTTTCGCCGTCTACGGAAGCGGTATCGTCTTTACAAAAACAGCCCACTTCGGGTACATACCGTCGGCGAGATAATATCCCATGTTGTACTGACGACCATTGACAGTGTACTCAACACGAGGGGCTCGCCCTTTCTGATCCGTTTGAGACCTAGCCTTGATTTTCGCACTAGGCCCGCCCAGATTCTAATATGCGGAATAATGGTATCTTACTCGGAAATACCGAAACCCAAAGTAATTGCACAACTCTTTATTTCAAAGAGGGCTTACACGTCGAACGTTAGACACACCTGCCTACGTCGAAGGAATTATAAGTGTCTAAAACTCAAATAAGTTCTATGACTCTTTGATGATCTAAACTAGACCTATTACAAGGTTTTTATAGTCCAATCGTATGAGTACGTATCAGACTTAATAACCTAAACGTATTAGACTAATATAACTAATTAACTAATCCTAAACAGATAAGCTTAGTTATATATATTCGGATCGGATTACAATTCTGAACAGGGAACAAATTCCTTTTCATGGTCGCGAAACCTTTCCGAACACAGTTAAGGTCGCGAAGCCGTATGCAATCAGGACTTGGTCGCGAATCCGTATGCTATCAGGACTTGGTCGCGAATCCGTATGCGATCAGGACTTGAAGATCCTCCCGGATCATGACTCCCTTGTTAAGAAGGAGCCAACCCCTGTTGTGACCTCTCGATCAAATTGGAGATGTGGAAATTGGGTTTGTCCATGTTCTTTGGTGTACCACTTTGCCGCACGTGCTCGTTGACCTTTCCGACGATTCGAAAAGTCTCCTTTGTGTCACTGCGGGTGGTAGTCACCTTCTTCTCCAGAATCACATCTTCGCGTAGAGATTCGTTTTGTTGATAGACCAAGTCTTCAACAGATGGTACTATAGTATCTGGCTCATCATCTAGCATTGAAGGCTCGAAGAGTTTGAATCCTTCCCAAGGTCGCAAACCTTTCCAAAGTCGCAAACCTTTTCGTGGTCGCGAATCCGTTGCGAACTCGACCTGAGATCCGGGTCGCGAATCCGTTGCGAACTCGACCTGAGATCCTCCCGGATCATGACTCCCCTGTTGAGAAGGAGCCAACTCCCGTTGGTGACCAACTATGAAGTTGTAGAGAACGACTGGGAGTTTTGGAAGGAACACACGATGAGCAATGCTACAATCATCGGATCGAATATATGGATAGGCACTCATAGAGCTTGGCACCTCCGTCATGGATTGTGGCCTTGGCCACTCGCGGATAGCCTTCCCCTTGTCGAGGTTGATACCATCACCAATCCCAAAGCTAGGATTGCGAAGTTTGAATAGTGGCGCCGTAGAGACAAGTTGCATGTCGTTTTCGACTAGTCGTTGTGGTGATCGACTATATACCTCTGCGAATAACAAGTTGTTTTCTTCCGTCAAGCTTGCTAAACAACCACCACTTTTCATACTCGATGCAGCACAATCCTCTTGGCTAATTGGACGCATCACGCTCAGCACACACTTTGAGCATGTATTGACAATCTGTTTCACTTGATTTGCTATCATCAAGTTCTTGGTGTCGACGTGGTCATTTTTGCTGATGATGAATTTCGTCCCACCCTTTGTGAGGTCGTATTCTTGAGCTCTTCGGTGGTAATGGGTGTCACGATCGTACAAAAACGGACTTCCAAAAATCACTTGGCAAATATCGATGGGGATGACATCGCATTGAACCTCGTCGATGTAACGAGCAGATATTGCAAACTTCAACACACACTGACTCGTAATCTGTTGGTTCACGTCGGATGTAAACCAACCTAGCGGACATGGTGGCGGGTGTGTGGTTGTCTTCAAACCAAGTCGCCGAACCAGTACAGCGGAGACCAGATTCTTCTGACTTCCTGGATCGAATATCGCTGCGACCACTTTGTGCTTCACCTGGATGTTGATGGTGAACAAGTCCTCCGTTAGGTGATGGTCGTTTGGAGGATCCGAACCCTTCTCCTTCGGCATTGCCATCAGAGACAAGGTCATATCCGCCTCATTAACCGAATTCACTCGGACAACTTCTTCGTCGGGTGAAGTCGCAGTAGCCGTGGCTGTTCTTTTCCCTGGTCCGTTGTTCTTTGGTCGAAGTTCAAGATGAAGCTTGTAGCACTTCTCTTTTGTGTGCCCAGCAACATGACAATGCTCACAAGTGTTACCCGTATCGTGGGTACCCTCTCCGGAGCTCATCGTGGTTGAAACCTCCCTCAAGTTCTTGTCGTTGCGGGTCTTATTCTTCTTCTCAATCGCCAAAGCAGTCATGCTCGCGGTCGAGATGTCTTGAACTCTGAACAGACTTAGCTCAGTACTGATCGATTTCTGAAGTCCAGATGTGTACTTCCGAAATACCTGAGGATCGGACAGTGAGATGCCGATGACCATTGCTTGTCGCCGAAACTCTATCGTATAGTCTTAGACGGTTTGGTCGCACCATTGGTACAATCTGTGCTAACGCTCCCATCTCTCCTCAAGGTAACCCATCGGATAGAATTCTTGTCACAGAAGTCGTTTGAATTGACCCCACGCAAGGTCGTCAGCTTCACCACTGGCGACAAGGGCCTTCCACCATATTTTGGCGTGGTCCTTCATCTTCAAATGTGCAAATTTGACCTTTTGAGCGCTACTGAACCCTTTCAGGTCAAAATAGGTCTCAAGTTGATCGATCCAACAATCCAACTTCTCGGCATCAATCATCCCATCATATATGGGTATATCAATCTTAGCGTCGACCTTAAAAGATCCGACAGCTAAGGAGGTGTTGGCGAGGTCGTCGGTCTTGTGGTCGCCTTCGTCTTCATCTTCGTCTGCTCTGCGCAAGTTTTCACCAGTCTTCTCACCCATAACCTTCCCTACTTCAGGAGGTACAATCATGGCCTGCTGCTTAATCCAAGCAAGCACGGTTTCCATGTCGGTGGAGAGCTTAGCCACTTGTTCGGCTAGGTTAGTTTGAACGGAGGTATCGTCAGACATTGTAGGAGCCGCGGCTGTAGGAACCGTCAACTGATCGCCTGGAGTTTCGCCGGAAGTTTTGTAACCCTGGCGAGTCTTCACCATTCACAGGATAGGAAAGTTGCTCTGATACCAACTTGATCCGTTTGAGACCTAGTCTTGGTTTTCGCACTAGACTCGCCCAGATTCTAATATGCGGAATAACGGGATCTTACTCGGAAATACCGAAATCCAAAGTAATTGCACAACTCTTTATTTCAAAGAGGGCTTACACGTCGAACGTTAGACACACCTGCCTACGTCGAAGGAATTATAAGTGTCTAAAACTCAAATAAGTTCTATGACTCTTTGATGATATAAACTAGACCTATTACAAGGTATTTATAGTCCAATCGTATGAGTACGTATCAGACTTAATAACCTAAACGTATTAGACTCATATAACTAATTAGCTAATCCTAAACAGATAAGCTTAGTTATATATATTCGGATCGGATTACAATTCCGAACAGGGAACAAATTCCTTTTGATGGTCGCGAACCAATCTATGGTCGCGAAATCTTTCCAAACACGGTTAAGGTCGCGAAGCCGTATGCGATCAGGACTTGGTCGCGAATCCGTATGGGATCAGGACTTGAAGATCCTCTCGGATCACTTTCATTACATTAGTGAACAATGGTGATTGATTCAGTACATTGATGTCATTGTTGGAACCTGTCACACCAAAAAAAGCATGTCATATCTAGAGATCGTAAGAAGCTACCGCTTCAAGTATGATCGTCGGGACTCCATAATCTCCACGCGTAAATTGTCCCTTCCATGCTCCTGGGCAGTTTCTCCATTCCCATTGAATGCAATCAATACTTCCCAGCATACCTGGAAAGCCACGAGCCTCTCCTTGTTGCAGCAAGCGGTGAATATCCTCGACGGTGGGGCTGCGAAGATATTGCTCGCCAAACTTGTCGATGACGCCTTGCACAAAGTGCTCCAAGCATTAAATCGTTGTAGACTCCCCTATCCGCATGTACTCGTCGATGGCATCAACGGGGCCACGATATACTAGCATACGCATCGCTGCGGTGTACTTCTGTAAAGGAGAGAGTCCACGGCGATCAGTGACATCCCTTCTTTCAGTGAAATAAGGGGACTACTCACCGAGCGCTTCGACAATACAAACAAAGAGGGGTCTCCGCATCCGAAATCGCTGACGGAATATACTGTCGGGTTACACAGGAGAGTTGGAGAAGTAGTGCGCGACGAGTCGTAGATGGCCATCTTCGCGGTCTCTCTCAACATATCTCCTATTGCTGCGTCGGCGACGTCCACGGGACAAAGCAGCATCAAATCGGGCGTACAGATCAGTGATAATACAATCTTCCTCCTCTTCTTCCTTCACAAAGTTCACCAAGAAATCCTCTATCTTGTTGATGGCATCCTCCTTAGGGCTGTTTGTGCTAGAACTAGAGCTAGACGACATTTTGTGAGTGGCTGCGAAAAATGAGTTTGTGAAGTGCTATGTTGTTTTGTAAGAGAAGTTAGATTGTGAGGAGAACGTTCTGAGGGGGGTTGAATATATAGACAAGGAGTCCAACGGCTAGTTTCGAACAGTTATATTCTAATGGCTAGTTTCAAACGGCTATATTCCAACGAATAGTTTTCAACGACTATATTTCAACTGCCATATTCTAACAACAATGCTAAATTTAATTCATGCATTGATTAATAAAGCATCGTACATAGATTAAGAAAGAAACAGACATGGTTGGCTATCCAAAGTAAATTCAAAACATCAAAACTAATCTTGGTCCTCCAGGGCTTTAAGTTTATCTCTTATCATCTTTATACCCGCCCGCCGCATACTTCTTTTTCTGAGCGTTGTCCATGGTGGATTTGTCGATGCCCACCATTCTCGAGTATGCCTTGTACAAGGTAGACTTTTCATTCGACTTCCCCAGGCTGCACAATGACTCGGACACACGAACTGCGTCCTTCCTTTTTTCGACACGGTCATGGTGATTGTTAATGAAGGCATCAAGATCCTCTTGCATTGCCTCCGTAGAATCCTGCGCTGCATCAATTTTGCTCTTAGCTTTGCGCTTCGCCTTAGCAGCATCTCATCCTTCTGGCCATGTCTCTACTGGTGACACATCATTGTTGTTGGACGATGATGTGTAGGTGCCTGACTTGGACAACCTGCTTCTTTTGTTGGCGGCATCAACATAGACTGCGGACCATTTAGGTTGCCCGCGAACTGCCGTCCACCAGTGATCCAAGACGAACGGATGACCCATCTCCGTCTTGTACATCTCATAGGCCTGTACTATGAGTTTGTCATCGGAACGACCGCTAGCGTAGACATCTTTCAGTCGGAGCCAAACACCATTAAATTAGACCACTTTTTTATTGCTCCGTTGCCAGTGGTTCTTGCAGTGTTTGGTCTCCCTTCTCCTGTTTGTTGGGATCGTGTTGTTGAATGCCGCTGCGACATTTTCCCAGTACATATCGTATTTTCTATTATTTCTATCAATATGATCGAGCGAATTGCTGAGCCAGGAACTAATCTGTGTGTTGTAAAAAAAATACTGAATGACGAAGTCGAACGTACATACATTTCCCTCTTGATGCTGTATGGAAATCACTGACTTACCAGTTTTATGTGATCATCGGTGGACCACGGTAAACGCTTCGTCTTCCGGCTAGCATCGACGGCAGCATTGGTGTTGGTGTCATCGACGACAACTCGGGTCGCCAGATCGGGTGGAGCAAAGTCTGGAGTGCCGTTGTCGGAGACAGACGCAGAGTGCAGTTGAGGTGGGGAAAACTGCGTACAGTTCGGAGGCATACCGACAAAATGAAAATTTTGGCTATATTGTGGGGGCGATGGAATTGCGTGGTCGTGTGGTGGATAGCAACGATAATTTTGGCTGTACTGTGGATACGGCTGGTAACTCGGTGGATATGGCTGGTAGTTAGGGGGATACAGTGGTTGCCAAAAATCGGGTTGCTGTTGGGTGTTTGGGTTTTCAGTGTTTTCGCCAGGAGAATGGCAAGAGCCAAACCAGTTAACGAAACCGCCAGGTGAATTAGAATCAATGTGGAATTTTTGAAAATTTTTGCAGTAATTATGGAGTGGTTTTGGGTGTAGATGGATGAACAAATGTGAGTGAAAATGGTGAAACAACATGTCTTTTTATAGGGGAGAGTTGGAATTTGTTTTTTGATTTTTTGGGATTTTTTTGGAATTGTTATGATTTTTTAGGGCCAAAATGAATTAAAAATTGATCCAACGGCTATTTTTAAACGGTCAGATTAAAATGGTCAATTTTTTAGATGCTGACAGGTGGGACCCGCAATTTTTACCTCCCCAACGGCTATTTTTAAGTCTCTCCTCGCTTATAGGTGGGCCAGAAAAAAATGACCCCACCTGTCATCCTCTATGGTCAAAATTAAATACGTACGTAATAAAAACTTAAAAATGTGTGCATTTACTAATTTGTACAGTCATTTATTACTCTACATTCAATGACAGGTGGGCCTTGATTTGCCCTGGGCCCACGGATCAGTGAGTGGAGCTCACACGCCAGCTGTCGCGATGTCATCAACCCGAGCGCACTTCCGTGTGGCGGGCCCCACTCAACTTTTAAAGTGTGCGACGCGTGTATGAAATGTGGGGACGCCTCCCTCGTGGGCCCATAGGTCAGTGACCTACTTCCCTTTACGTGTGGTGCGTGCGACTCCTGACACGGGCATGGTGAATGTGGGCGTGGGGCCCACGCTATAAATGTTTGCGACGTTTAAACCGTGCACCCCTTTAATGACATGTGGGTCCTTTAGTTCACTGGCCCCACCTGTCAGAAAATTTTTTAAGTGGTAAGGTTGGCCGTTCGTTTTTTCGGTGGGGCCCGCAAAATGCGTCTCGTCGCGTCTTCGTCTCCTCCAACGACGACGCCGCGCTCGCCGCAAGCTCACCTCCCGTTTGCCTCCTCCCGTAGAACGCGGCCGTCCTATCATGCCGAGCAAGCGGCGAGCACTCCTCCACTGCCGTCGATACGAGCCGCGGCTAACGCCGCCGTTGGAGGTAGCCTAAGGCAGAAAGCCAGAAACACTAACTCCTGTCCTCCGCGCTGCCTCCTCTTCCTTGTGCCGCCTCCTCTGTCGCCTCCCTCCTCTCCAAGACCCCGTGCCGCCTCGTCCTCTGCATTGCCTCCTCCAATCCTCCTCTTCCCCATGCCGCCTCCTCCGTCGCCTCCTTCCTCCTCGTGTCGCCTCGTCCTCTACATCACCTCCTCCGGTCCTCCCCGTGCCGCCTCCTTCCCTGCCTCCCTCTTGCCCTCTTCCCTGTGCTTCCTTCTCCATCGCGCTGCCTCTAGGCTCCCCACTGTCACCTCCCTCCGGGCTCCGGCACTGTGCCCGTGCCGCCTCCCGTGGCCCCCTCTCTCGGAGCCTCCCCACGAGACCGCAACGCCCCCAGCAGACCAATACTTCAACAGGCTACCACGTTGCCCCCACTGTTTTCGATTACAGCAACAACGGAGTCGATTATGCAATGTAATTTTTCAATTCTTCCTCAATCTCAGTCATTTTTTTTCGTGAATAAAGAATTCGGATGAGACTTGTAATTGATTGGCACTTATGCCATTTTTGGTCGCTTAAAATAAATAATGCTTGACATTTTATTGCTTTAAGCCTCTTTCGAATTTTTCAACGGTAGTAGAAGCAATTACCTAGAGGGATATTCATATCTTTTGCTTGTCGGAATCTATCATCAATTCAAAGTAGTTTGGAGGTTATAGTGCCTTCGAGACTGTCTGGTAGATTGAGAATTATTCTTCTTTTCTTAAGGGACAGGTGACTAAGAATCGACCTATCAGACCATGTTCTGATTTTTACTATTTATTTATGTGTTGCTAATGCAATCTGTATAGTTAAAGAAAAGAATTTATAGATTTATTTATACATCATGCCAAGAACATTGTATATATAGCAATTGCTCGTCTTTTCAGAGGATGATTGTTCTTTCTAACTTGGATTGTCTTTTGAAGGTTGATCGGCATCCCAATTTCAGGAAGTCAAGGTGCCTTTTGTTGTTCAGACAAATGGTGATTGGGTTGATTTCTCATACCGCAAGTGTCTCCAAGCAGAGATCCAAGAAAAGTATCCATCTCACGCAGAGGTTAATACAAGAACATTTAGTTCAAAAGGGCTTGCAGACGAGCTTTTGCCTTCTCACCAGTTTGTTACAGTGAAGGTGTTTAATGCATATGTATCAACCCATCTCGAAGTTTGTAGTGGTGATGTATGCAACTTCCTTTCATGAAATACTTGTCTTGGTCCATCCTAGCAGTCCTGTGCTGCTTCTGATGGAGTAGTCTGCTGCTTGTTTGGAATACTTCTCCAAACTGCCAACGTTATTGTGGTCGGATCCCATCACTAAATTCCTGCGTTTGTCACTATATGAGCTACATGTATTAATTCTGCAAGTTGATAATTGGTGTGAGTATATCATGTAGGCTCGTAATAATTTGATAAATTTGATATTTATCATAATTGAACTGAATTAATTTAGTATTTATTAAAATCAAACTGAAATATTTTTTAATAAATATAGTATTCAATATGCAATACCAAAATTTAAAAAATACCAAAAAAACTGAAATTTTTTTTTTCCAAATACACACCCCTAACTATTAGGAGAACAGCTTAACAATTTTTGCTAGTTGCCGAACCAAGAGGCATCCTTTTGGGAGTGATTTCCACTGCTATAAATAGAGAGTACTTTTTTGCATTAGAATAAAAAAAATTACAATTGATAATTAAACACACATAAAGAGTATATTTTTTTTTCTCACCATCCAGAGAACAAAAAGAGTAAAAATAGAGAGTAGAAGAAAGTCTTATTAGATGGAGCATGGTAGAATCATGGCATATCAAAATCATTATTTTTTAGATTGAATCAAAAGATATTGCAAAGATCTAAATTAAAATTTCCACTTGCATGAAATAGTTAAAGGATTTAACAATAGTCGATTTCCTCCCTGAAGGGATCAGAAAGGTGGGTTATTGGGAGTCACATTTGATAATACACGGTGGCCTACAGCTGTCATATACATATGAGAGTGAAGCTGAAATACCTGCTGAGAAGAGATGCGTTGCCCATCTTAGAGGAGAAATAAGCTCATCATAAGATCTTTTTCTCCTTTCTGTAAGACAATTCAACTCAAAACACTGTAGTAAGCCTACTACAATTATACATCAAACTAGTTAGAACTTTTCCTTAACTTTTATGTAAAGTCAAATTTTACACACATATGTGTACTTAAGTGCTGGTTTAGAATTCTGATCTACTCTATTTTTTTTTTATGTGTGTTCAGTTGTGATATTTGTGTAAGTGTGTGTGAGATGCATCAGGGTTAGGAGTGAGTGGGATGATATATGATGATGACATAACAGATACTATACAAACAAGGATTGATTTCTAAAAAGAAAATTAAGTCAATTTCTTTGCTTCTAGGGTTGTAGAGCATTGCATACTATAATTCTTCATAGAGAGCAGTTGTGTTGGAAAGCTAACAGGACTAAAAGTTAGTTAGATTGTATTAGATATTTTTTTTGTAAGTTAGGGTTGGAATCGGGATTTATATAAATTCATGAGAGATGAGTTTAAGGAAAATCAAACGAGTATGATTTAAGAAGATCAATTTAGACTATAAGCAAGAGAGGCATAGAAAAGGCAAAGGGATTAGAGTTTTTTTAAGCAGCAGACTCTTGCAGAGGGTTAGAATCGAGAAATCCAAAAAATATGAAGGTTGTTTTAAAACGTCAATTTCTTATATTTTTTTGAAATAGTGCTTAAGAAATTTGTAGTCTCTCTCATCGGTCTTTTCTCTTTTTGATTATCATTACTTCATAGTAATTATCATGTTTTTTTATGTTAAATCTCTATTGCAAAGTATATCTAACGTGGTAAAATCTAATCTAGGTCAAGATTCCCGCTTTTCCTTACAATAATGTACGAAGACATCTAGCTTGCTACAGCTATTTTTCTGTAAATTCAATAATGATGCCATGGGAATTATGTGTATGGGTCCATCACTGTGCATAAACTCTAAATGCATGATGATCTATCTCTATCTGTGGGAAGATTTAGCTATGCTTGTTGGTGGAGCAGAGGCTGTCAGAGTGCAGTGCCTGGGAATATCACTGTGCATGTCACTGGCTAGACCAATCACACACGACATTGGAGCACAACCTAAAAAATATCTTACTTAGCACAAGTAGACATTCCCTGCCTCTCTCTTTTGACTTTTGCCCTATTGTAGTTGCTTTTGTGGAGATGGAGGACCACAATAATTCCCTCCATCAAGCACTACTGATTCAGTTAAGTATAGCAAAAGTTTCTAAAATCTTCTCTCTGTCTGGGAAAGACAAAATGAAAAAGAAATGGTTCGTTGCAAAATGAATGAGAATCTTCAAAATCTAGCAATGTTATCCCGAAATCTTCAATGATGGCAATGCTAACCTCCACATCATGGCCACACACACAAAGTTATAACTTAACGCAATGCCACATTTCTTACACTTCACTCTTGCACCTCCCATTTGCAGCAATTCTTATAATAAAGACCCAACTGCCATGCTTCCCTTTTCATCTTAAGGAACAAATGAGGAGAAAGGGAGTGATCAACAAGCCCTTGTTCTTATGGCTCTCAGCTATCTCCTCTGCTCTTCTTGCCATCTTATTCACTTCCAAATACCTTCCTATACCCCATGACACCAAACCTGCTAGCTTAAGCCCAGTCTTCGATGACGACGCATTTCTTCAGATAGAAGGACGGCACCATCGGCGGAAGCACCGGCCACAATGCGATGAGGAGGCAAAGTGGGTGGCGAAGATCGCATCCCAACACAATGCCAGCCTAGTCTTAACCGTGGATCAGAAGGGATGCGCCAACTTCAGCACGGTGCAGAAGGCGATTGACGCTGTCCCTGACTACGGTGTGGCTCGTACGCTCATCACCGTCGACACTGGCATTTACAGGTACATACATATTTGTTGTACAAGTGTATAAAGCATCTGTATACAATTATACATATGACGAATGTAATGGTGCAGGGAGAAGGTTGTGGTGTGGAGTAATAAGACGAACATTACACTGCACGGGCGCGGCAACCTGAATAGCAGTATTGTGTGGAATGACACGTCCAACTCTAGTGGAGGCACTTTCTACTGTGCTACTTTCACCGTCTTGTCGAACAACTTCGTAGCCTACAACATCAGCTTCCAGGCAAGTTAAGAGAATTCTTTTATAACAACCATCTAATCTAATCTACATGCATGACTGTCTTAATTAACATTGATTGTGTGGTGTTGATTTGTATGCAGAATACGGCTTCTCCTGCCAATCCGGGTGACACCGGCGGGCAGGCAGTGGCATTGAGGCTCGCCGGCGACCAGGCGGCATTCTATGGTTGCGGATTCTACAGTTCACAGGACACGCTGCTCGACGATCTCGGGCGGCATTTCTTCCGTGACTGCTACATCGAAGGGTCCATCGATTTCATATTTGGAAATGGCCGGTCCCTCTACGAGGGGTGCACGATAAGTTCGGTGGCGAACGATGTGGCCAACTGTACGGGCGGCATCACGGGGAGCATCACGGCGCAGGGGCGGGGATCGGCGGCAGAGAAGACGGGTTTTGCGTTCGTGCACTGCAGCATCGTCGGGACAGGGCGGGTCTGGCTGGGGCGCGCGTGGGGGCCCTACGCTACGGTGGTGTTTGCCAGGAGCTACCTCTCCGGCATAATAGCGCCCGAGGGATGGAACAACTGGAACGACCCGTCGAGAGAGCAGTACGTGTACTTTGGGGAGTACGAGTGCACGGGGCCCGGCGCGAGTACTGCGCAGAGAGCGCCGTATGCCAAGCAGCTGGATCAGAGACAAGCTGCGCCTTTCCTGGACATATCCTACATCGACGGCAACCAGTGGGCTCTGCCTCCAGTCCACGAGTATACTTGCGACAGCCGACGCCAACAGGAGGACGAACTGTTGGAGTTGACGACTCAATGTGAGTAATTATTTGGCTTAGCTACAAAGACAAAGTTCGCTAGATGCAAGGTGCATAATTCAGAAAAAAAATGTTGTATTTACTTGCAAACCTGCAGGTGGTAATATACGTCTCTCAGTTATAGATACTTGATTTGTGCTTTTGGGTACTCAGCAGAACAAAATAATTTCAGAGAATTTGATCCAAATTATGTCCAGAACTTAGATTTTGTGAATTTTTGCAAAAACAGCTCTAATGTTTGATCAAATTCTAGAGAGGCAATCCTAGAACTGTCTGGAGCACCCTTTACCGGCTGGGTCAAAGACATGTCGCGCCAACCAGCAGCTGTATGATGCCAGCACGCCCCTGCGTCACCCTGGCACACCTAATTCACAACTAAGGCGAAGTTCAACACGGGCGCATGTGATTAAAATATTATTTTCTCGACTACACGAGGAGACAGAGGACGCCTGGTGAGGCTTCGATCGCTCGAGCTCTTAAAAGTGGGCCCCACACTATGCCCGGCTGGTTGAGGCGCCCGCATTGGAGTGGTCGACGACCCCAGAGGACGCGGTTTGTGGGCCCCATGTTTCGACCGCCGGTGCCTCCCGTATCTGCCCGAGAAACAAAACTGACAAGTGGGACCAAAAGAAATGCCGGCCCACATGCTAGTGAGAGGGTTTCAAGTGGAGAAGTGCGGCATGCGAAGATGTGGGTCTCACAAAACACGTGAACACGTGTGGGTGCGCTCGTTTCACGTGCCGCGTGCACCACAGACGAGGCTGTCTCGTTTCGATGACAGATGGGCCTGACCAGAGAAAGGGCCCATAGGTCAGCCGGATATTCATGTGGGTGTGAAGAAAATAGTCGTTGGAGTAATTATTTAGCCGATCCCACATGTCAGAGACTAAAAAAATTACCGTTGCAATATAGCCATTGAAATTATTTTAATAGTTTCAAGACCCAAAATATTCATAAAAATTACTAGAAATTCAGAAAAAATCACGAAAATTTACAAAAAATTTGTGTCATCCTCTTCTTATAAATATGAGTATGGTTCACCTCATTTTCACTCAAACACAACCACAAACCATATACTTTTTATTCTCTCATCATTCAAATATTTTTCAGAAAATTTTTTCGATGGCTAACAATCTCACCGGCGGTTTTGTTAATTGGTTTAACGAGCCTAGTTTAGATAAGGAGAACACCGAAGGGGTCAGTAGTCAAAATCTGCCAAGCTTTCAATCCCCTCCCTCACCATATCCGATGTGTTATCCACTGTTCACACCGCCCCCTCCATATGGCAAACCACATCCGTATGCACACCCTGGGCCATATGCATCGGCTCATCCGTACACACAGCCCCCCTATGACCCTTACGGCCAAAATCCTCATTTCGTCGGAATTCTGATCATCCCTGCACAAATGTCGCCTTCACAACCACCGACAAAAAATTCCCGCTCTACGTCCGCATCGTGATCAACGACGATGATAATGTCGGCAAAGACGAAGGAACTGCTGGAGCACGGCGTAAACAATTTCTTTGGTCGCAATAAGACGACATTCGACTTGTGAGTGTTCATCTGAATTTGAAATTTTGTTGACGTAGATTTTTTTCCAGTTTTAGCTTAATTAATTTTGAACAATTTGATTTTTTTTCTTCCAGATCAGTGCATAGTTGAATAACTTCCTTGACCCAGTCGACAGGAACAATAAAAAATTCGACATGTACTGGGGGAAGGTCGCTGCGACGTACAACGCAAGCAGTCCGAGCGATTGCAAATGAGACATGAGGCACTGCAAAGCCCATAGGCAAAAGAGTAACAAGAAAATTATTCAGTTCAATGACATTTATTGTAGGTTGTGGGATGTCTATGCCAGTAGTCGTTCGGACGACCAGTTGTTGTCGCAGGCACGTGACATGTATAGATAGGAGGTTGGTCATCCCTTCGTCCTGGAGCACTGGTGGAATGCCGTCCATGGTCAACCAAAGTGGTGCTGAAGCTACTTTGATCATAGCAAAAGGGCATGCCTCAACAAAGAAGGTGGCCACATGTCGTCGTCGAACAACGACGATGTCCCCCTCGAGCTTCAACGACAGGAAGGGTGGGATGCGACAAAGCAAAAGTGGAAGGAGAAGAGCAAACTGCAGGAAACATCGTCGATTGTCGAGGAGAGCATAGAGAGTATCGGCAAAGCCAACACTGACCTCGCTAAGGTGGATGAACAAGCCATCGTTGCATTCTCAAATTTGCAGGGGATGGCCAAAAGTAAAGAAAATGCCACATTTATGAAGTCGTTGACAAAACTGGTGATAGTCGAGACATCTTATTTCTCGAATGCCCAGAAGGCGGCGCATGCGGCCACATTAGAGTATGTCAACGACATGATTATAGAAATGATGAATAACTAGTAGCCTAAATGATGTAATTTTTATTTCAATGTATGTACTCCCACTTTTAATTGAAGTTAATTTTGATTTATGCATTGGAACTGTCGCATGTGATCTCTGTCGATGCTTTTGGATTTTAGTTGTTGCAACTGAGACATGTGATCGATGCCTTCGGATTTTAGCATTTGGAATCGATTGCTTCTCTCCCTATATATTCGAACCCCTCATCTTCACAACTCAGTCATCTTATCTTCACAATTCAAGCCTCTGTTCTTGAAACACTAAGAGCCTTTGCTTTAACCTACAAAATGACGTCTAGTTCATGCACAAGTAGTGCGGAGGATGAAGACATCAACCAAATTGAAGAGTTCATGACGGGGTTCGTATGGAGTGGGCTGGTGCTCCAACCACTGCATCGTCGAGTACTTAATGATATTCAAGCCAACATAGATGCTGGTACCTCGCACTACCGCCGCGCGAGGTAGTCAAAGGTACATTGACAAAGATCGTGAAGGCGGTCATAATTGTCTAATGGCGGACTACTTCTTCGACGCTCCAGTCTACCCTGCCTACTTGTTTCGTAAAAGGTTCTAAATAGGGAGACCCCTCTTTTTGTGAAATCATCAGAACTCTGGGGGAGTGGTCTCTATACTTCAACAAGCGGAGAGATGCTCTCATTCGAAAGGAGCTATCTCCTTTGCAGAAGTGCATTGTGGTAATGCGCATGTTGTCGTACGGGTCCCCCGCCGATGCCATTGACGAGCATGTATGTATCAAAAGTCAACGACCATCAAGTGCCTAGAGAGTTTTGTTGAAGGAATCATCAACAGGTTCTCTAGAGAATATCTCCGTAAACCTACTGTCGATGACCTGCAGTGTCTGCTCCAGCAAGAAGAGGATCGTGGTTTCCCATGGATTTTGGGAAGCATCAATTGCATGCACTGGGAATGACGCAATTGCCAGTGGCATGGAGGGGCAATTCACCCGTGGTGATCACGGAGTCCCTATAATAATACTTGAAGCGGTCGCCTCGCAAGACCTGTAGATATGTCATACCTTCTTTGGTGTCGCCGGATCCAACAATGACATAACGTGCTAAACCAATCCTTAGTTTTCACTGATGTGTTGAGCGGTCGAGCTCCTATCGTTCAGTACTCCATGAATGAGACAGAGTACAATATAGGGCACTACCTCGCCGATGATATTTACCCCGAATGGACAGTCTTCGTGAAGACCATACCTTTGCCCCAAACGAACAAACTCAGGATGTTCGCACAACAACAAGAAGGTGCATGAAAAAATGTCGAGTGGGCCTTTGGGGTCTTGTAAATTCGATTTGCTATTCTTCACGGCCTCTGACGATTTTGGCAACGATCAACCTTTGCCAATATTATGAAAGCATGTGTCATCCTCCGCAACATGATAATCGAGGATGAGTGACACTCTCATGACCCACTCACTACTTCGTATGATAGTCAAGGGACATCTAGCGTAGCATCGCCTACTTTTCACAACGATGTGCCGCCCATTTTTTCCGATATGCTCACTCGAAATGATGTGATCCGTGCTCGCCCAACGCATTTGCAACTCAAACGGGATCTTGTCAAGCACATTTGGTAGCGTTTTGGAGGGATACCGAGTAGTAGTTTACTTATTTCCTAATCTGCAAGTTTGTGCCGAATGTATCCGAATTTTAATTAGTATGTTTTATGTTATTTTCTATGTGTGATTTAAATTAGATAATTTTAAATTTTTATCTTATATTTTTATCTTGTTTTTATTGTGTTCGAATTATCTGAATTTCATTTTAGTAATTTTTAATCATTAATAAATATTTTATATGCAGGCCCCATACGAAGCGCCACCCAAGCGCCAGTGCATTGGAGTGCTTGGCGCTTGAGAAGGCTCTTCGCAGGTGGGCCCGTGCGAAGCCCCTCCCCAAGCGCCTTTGCATTGGAGTGGTGGGTGCTTCGGATGACGCTTTGTACGCGTGACACTGAATATGCTGAGAATATTCTTCTGAAATGCCGGGACAAGCGCCTCGGCATTGGACTTAGGCTAAAAGCTAGGACTCATGGCAAGAGAAGAACACAAACACACTTGCAACCACACACACATATATGCACATACACAAAAAAGAGAGGGCTCGGGGACTCACCTGGACCTTGCTGGCGGCGATCCTCTGAGTAGGAAGCCACCTTTGCTCCGTACCAACTCCCCGACGAACTCCGGCAACCGCACCACACCGCACCTCACCCACATCCAAATTTCGAACTCAGGCTAGAAATTGGGCCTACGAGACGCTTTCAAGTGGAATTGAGATAGGACCTAGGATTAGGGCTGTAGGATCAAGGATGCCGACTAGGGGGCTGAATTGGTGATCCGTTTGAGACTTAGCCTTGGTTTTTCCACTAGGCTCGCCCAGATACTAATACGCGGAATAACGGGATCTTATTCGGAATTACCGAAACCCAAAAGAGGATCGAAAAAATAGTTCAAAGTAATTGCACAATTCTTTATTTCGAAGAGGGCTTTACACATCGAACGTTAGACAGACTTGTCTACGTCGATGAATTATAAGTGTCTAAGACTTAAATAAGCTCTATGACTCTTCGATTGTATTCGATGATCTAAACTAGACTTATTACAAGGTATTTATAGTCCAATCGTATAAGTACGTATCAGACTCAGTAACCTAAATGTATTAGACTCATATAACTAACTAATCCTAAACGGCTAGGCTTAGTTATATATATTTGAATCAGATTACAATTCCGAACAGGGAACGAATCCCTTTTCATGGTTGCGAAACCTTTCTGAACACGGTTAAGGTTGCGAAATCTTTCCGAACACGGTAAAGATCGCGAAATCGTATGCGATCAGGACTTGAAGATCCTCCTGGATCATGACTCTCTTGTTGAGAAGGAGCCAACCTCTATTACGACCTCTCGATCAAACTGGAGATGTGGAAATTGGGCTTGTCCATGTTCTCTAGTGTACCACTTTGCCGCACATGCTCGTTGATCTTTCCGACCGACTCGAAAAGTCTCATTTGTGTCACTGTGGGTGGTAGTCACCTTCTTCTCCAGAATCACATCTTCGCGTAGAGGATCGTCTCGTTGATAGACCAAGTCTTCAACAGATGGTACTATAGTATCTGGCTCATCATCCAGCATTGAAGGCTCGAAGAGTTTGAGGTGCTCAACATTAACAACCGAGTAAATATTCATGTATGGAGGTAACTCGAGCTGGCAAGCATTATTACTCACTTTCCGCAAAATCCGAAAAGGACCATAACGAATGATTTGAGTTTCTTACCTTCACCTTTAAGTCTCTCCTTACTCAGATATAATCATACCATATCACCTTCTTGAAATTGCGCATCAACTTGGTACCGATCATGTCGCGCCTTGTATTTGAGTTGAGCTTTCAGCAAGTTCTGTTCAACCTCACGATGGAGTCAGTTTGAGTTGCTGATTTTCAGCCCTAGCTCCAACGGTTCATTTGATTCTTGAGGCTATAAATAGGGGCTTTGGGCATGTTTTTGAGAGAACAAGCAGCCTTCTCTCATATTCTCTCTTGAGCTTTAGTTTCTTATACAAAATCTTGATCATTTGATCAAGTCGAGAGCTTTTCCGATCCACCGAGTATTTTCGTTTTAGTGCATTTGCATCTTATTAGTTTCTTGGTGCGTGTTTGGAGGTCTTGAGAAGACATTGCTGCCTGTTACTCTTGGTGAGCGTCCTCACCTAGACGGTTTGGTGGCGTGGCCGTTGACCTCATCCGCTTGGAGATTGTCGGAGAGGCTCGGCAAGTTTGTACAAAGCATCGGTGCTCGTCTTTCCGGAGTGGACAAGGAGCAACCAATAGTTGATAATACTCTTCGTGAGTATTGAGGCAAAACTCAAGTGACTTGAGTGCTTCAACGAGGACTAGTGGAGATTGGGCGAGTCTCCGATACCTCGGTAAAAATTGCTGTGTTCGTTTTCTTCTCTCGCTTATATTATTTGTTCTTGATTTGTAATTTTTTTGTTTAAACTTAAAAAGTTTTTAAAAGTCTCCTATTCACCCCCCTCTAGTCGGCATCCTTGATCCAACATCCTCCTCTCGGATGCTGACTTGATGATATCTTGACTTAAGATCCAATTTGGAGAAGACAACAGCATGCTTCAATTGGTCTAGCAGGTCGTCAATACGAGAGAGGGGGTATCGGTTCTTGATGGTGATCTTGTTAAGTGCTCGGTAGTCGATGCACATACGCTAAGTCCCATCTTTCTTTGGCACTAACACCACAGGAGATCCACAAGGTGAACTACTCAGTTGAATGACACCATCGTTTAGCAACTCATCAAGTTGTCTCTTGATCTCGACACAAGCTGAATTTCGTGCTCGACTGGACATTTCAGTGGACGACCCTGTGTAGTCTCGAATAGATCACTGTATTCCTCCAGCAGTCCCGACAAACGACCAGAACCCTCTCGGCACGCCAACGACAACGCTGGTCGAGTACCCTCATGTAACACCCCTGTTTTTGCCAAACCCTAAAATAGCCAAAATCCACATCTTGACCCCAAACCCTAATCTGCTTCAGCCATTCCCTTCTAAATATTGTTCAGAACACTTTTCCCTTCGGGACCATCTCCAAAATCTCACCCTAAAGCTGAGTTTCAAGCCTTGCCATTTTAAAACCCTAATTACCCTATTTTACCCTAAACTGTTTTCCCCAATTTTGTCGAAACCCTTCAGATCTTGCCTGATCTTACCAAACTTTGGCCAGATAGGTTCTATTAATCTTTTGCAACTTAGCTGCGAAATCAGATTTCAGATCGAACCCTCAGATCTCCAAATTTGCAAACAGGCCCAAGTCCTATTCAAATTATCCTCACAGAACAGCCCCTGGAACAAGTTTCAAAATTGCAGAACAGCCCAAATATTCTTTTCAGGTCCTTTCGACCAGCACCTGGTCGTGGCTTGCGACCAGCGCGAGTCGCCGTTGCCGCGCCGTGGTTCTCGCCGCGTTTGCTCGCCGCCGGCCACCGTTTCTTGTCACCTGGGTTGTGAACAACCGAGCCACCTCCCGCGCACGTGCCAGCACAGTTGCATCGCCTCGCCCAGCGGATAAACGGCCGCGCTCCAGCAGCGTTTTCGCGCGCGCGCTCCCGTTGCCGTGGCAGTTGCATGTGTGTACGTGTCATCGCCGGAGCTTTGCTGTTGCCTCCGCATCTGCGCCATCACTGGTGAAGTCCCAAGGCATCTGGCAAAGCTGCAGCACCGCCTGAAGCAAATCACGTTGCCGTCGCCGTCGTTGCGCCTGCGCCCGACAAACTTCTCCCTGGCGCAAGCAACCGTTGTCGTATTTTCCCTCGCAAGCTCCGTCCCCGTGCCTATTTAAACCCCCTCAGTGCTGTGAAGAAGCACAACCTCAGGACTTAGCCAAATTTCCAGTTTCTCGCCGCTTTCGCTTTCTTCTCCGGCGAGCCAGTGAGTGAGCTCACGGTGCTAGCCCATTCCACAGCCCCTCTCTTCAATCCAGGTTCACCAGTGAGTTCCCCTCTTTCCCCTGTTCGTGTCATAGCACCCAATTGCACCCCGGCGAACCTTAACGCCGGTGATCACCGGAAAAGCTCAAAACCCCTGTTCCGGCAATGCTACCTGATTTAGTCCAAATTAGCCTTAGTACCAGTAGAAGAAATTGATCAGCATACTCTTTTTAGCAAGCCTACCAATCTGGTTTTCAAAATCGAGCTAAGATCATAGCTCTCCCCAAATCGCGCGCCACCAGTAAACTGGCTCTCGTCGCCAGGCCACGCCGACGATCATCCGGTCAAATTGACCTGTCCAGTAGCTTTGCTGTACCCTAGAGATCATCCCCAAGCTTGGAATTGAGCTCTTTCGCCCTGTATCGAAAACCCCCTTTGTCCAGTGTCGTCTTCTTCAGCGCCGGTCGCCGGAATTCTTTCCCGGCCGATCTAGCCCCTGAAACCTTGTCCCTTAGCTTTGCCTCACCTCCCTGAGCATTTTATTCCACTAGCTCGACACCTAGATCTGCCTAGATTGTGAGTTATGCCTATGCCAAGATCACTGTCCAGTAGCTCAGTTCATGTCCAGGCCACCGTAGTTCATCGCCGGATTTGGCCGCCCTCCGGCCACTTTCAGCTCTTGTCCCTGTTGAGTATATTATTCCTGTTAGTAATGCCTACCTCCCAGACAAAGTGTTGCATCAATTGGAGCCCTGGATCAAAAGTTAAGCCATGCCCTAGTTTCTGGCCATGTCCAGCACTATGTCAGTGCATGTCAGCCACTGGCATTAGCCTTGTTTGACCCCTTCTGGTTGAGCAATTGAAATGCCACCTTGTCCTTTAGATTCCTGGAGTTGTGTTCTACAACTTTCTCTACTATCACTTCTCCAGAAAACCATCCTAAGATCAGTTTGAAGTTATGCCAAAGCCATGAACTGAATGTCGACCCTTCGACGTTCAATCCTTTTTAGCCGTTTCTTCGACCAGAGCCCTTGTGACCTTACCCTAACCTTTTCCCCTGCATGCATGACTTATTTACTTAATACTTCTATAGAAACTATTTTCAGTATGCTTATGTGGTATGTGTTTGTGTGTTATTTGATTGCCGCAGAGTCAGAAGCTGAAGGAGCGGAAGAAGTCTTTGAAGATCCGTCTGAGTACTTAGACCCCACATTGCAAGGCAAGCCTCATTCCTTTGATCATGTCTCACCCAATATTTTCATATGAAGTATATTCACTCTTTCATACTATGCATGCTTATTTGAAATACAAGTTATGTTTGAATGACATGAGTAGATATTACCTAATGGATCATGAAACCCCTTTTTGTTATTGAACCTTCATATATATGCTTTTGTCACCCTAGGACTCATATATTGAATATCCACATTAAACTCGAAATGGTCAAATACATGAGAAATTATAATGAAAACCGTTTTGTCAAGAAAATTGATAAAAGGGATCAGTAGTGAGGATTGGTTTGTATGGAGAGGGTGCGGTGCGCACCAGGGAATGTGAATGTTCCTCACTATTGGTTCATAAGGACGAGAACCTTGTGCTGTGTCTCTATGCGAATTGTAAACGTACCAACCACTTGCCTGGTATGGGACAGGCACAACTCAGTAACTTTTTGGTATTAGCAGTTCCCTGCATGGTTTGACGATCTGGTTTCTCGCGTGGAAACTGGAAGGCCAAGGTTTGGCCATGAGTGATGTGAGTTCAGAAAAATGATGAGAGGAAAAGGCGTAAATGAAGGAAGGCGCCCTAGACCTGATTAAGCCGTGAGCGGCTGTAATCTTAAATGGTCGTATGTCTCGCGTGGACATAGACCAAGGCTATGTGTCCTGCGGGAACATAGACCAGAGAAGCTAGGAAGTAAGGCAGTGGGGAAGACCCACAACGGTACTTGAGACTTAATTGTCTATTTACCGGGCGGGGATACTGTTAATACTGAACTGTAAAGGCGTTGTGTGATCTCGGCCTTGTCACATGTGTATAAGTCACATGAAGCTGATCCGACTTGAAAACCGAGTGAACTAGTGGATTTAAAAAGAGGTACACCTTTGCAAAGTGTAAAAGAATTATCGGATACTCTGTACTCCCAGGTTCAGGAGTCTTTTCGTAGTGGATGTTATCCATGGGTTATAGCACAAGTAATATTTTGGAATGTTTTCATAATGCGGTTAACAAAGTAGTAACTCATGGGAGACTACTACATCTAATGTTTTATTGAAAACCTGTTTAATGTTTAAAGTATCAGTTTCATGATAAAGTACTGTTTTACCGAACAAATGACTTGGAAATCTATATATCTCTATCCATATGAAACTAAAACCCCTGAATCATATGTTTCACCCTCATATAAGTACAATTACAATAATCCCCGGAATGAGTGTTGCTGAGCACCAAGTGCTCACCCTTGCATTTACATCCAACTGTAGAAGAGGGATTCGAGGATCCCGATTCCTTCAGTTATGAGTTCCCGGCAGAAGATGGAAGTGCCCCAGACGAGCCCACGTTCTAGAAGGATTGCGCACCAAGTCAAGTCAGATGTGGGAGGAGCCACTCCAACCCCGCTGCGAATGGAAATCAAGCTGTTCGTCGTCGCTTTGTGCTTTATGTTGTGTGTTCGGTACTTGGATACCGATTCTGGTTCTGATAAACTAGTTATTTTCTTAGCAACTCTACTTAGCGCCATTTTCGGTGCTTTGGTTATGTAATATTGGCCATGTTGGCCTGATACTTGTTTAATGATATTACTATGCTGGTGTGGTTTGGAGCTCAAGTGACATCCTGCTGTGTGTAACCTACCTGGGCGGTTACCAAGGTGATCCTCAAATGGGGGTCTCACACCTCACCTTGACCAATGGGTCGAAACATGACAAGCACATACTTGTGACATGCATTGACAATTCGTTTGGCTTGATTTGCAGTAATTAAGTTCGAAGTGTTGACGTGGATGTCTTTACTGATCACAAACTTAACTCCGTCTTTGGTGAGGTCATACTCTTGTGCACACCGATGGAAGTGAGAATCTCGATCATACAGATACGGACTCCCAAAAATCACCTGACAGATATCGATAGGGGCAACATCGCATTGCACCTCGTCGATATATCGTGCAGAGATCACAAACTTCAACGCACACTGACTCGTAATCTATTGGTTCACATCGGATGTAAACCAACCCAGCAGATATGGTCGCGGGTGTGTGATTGTCTTCAAACCAAGTCGCCGAACCAGTCCAGCGGAGACCAGATTCTTCTGACTTCCGGGATCGAATATCGCTGCGACCACTTCATGCTTTACCTGGATGTTGATGGTGAACAAGTCCTCCGTTGGGTGATGGTCATTCGGTGGATCCGAACCCTTCTCCTTCGGCATTGCTATCAGAGACAAGGTCGTATCCGCCTCATTAACCGAATTCACTCGGACAACTTCTTCGTCGGGTGAAGTCGCAGTAGCCATGGCTATTCTTTTTCCTAGTCCATTTTTCTTCGGTTGAAGTTCAGGATGAAGCTTGTAGCATTTGTCCTTGGTATGTCCCGCGACTTGACAATGTTCACAAAAGGCACCCGTGCCTGATTTTCAAGCGTTCTTCTTCGGACTCGGTTTTTTCTTTGTCGAGGTCGCACTTTCCTTCGTGCTTTTGTTGCTGCGGGATTTGTTCTTCTTCTCAATCGCCATAGTAGCTGTGCTTGCGGTCGCGATATCTTAGACGCCGAACAGACTTTGCTTCGTACTGATAGATTTCTGAAGCCTAGATGTGTATTTCCGAAATACCTGAGGATCAGACAGTGAGATGCCGATGACCATTGCTTGTCTCCGAAACTCCGTCGTATAGTCTTCGACAGTCTGGTCACACCGTTGGTACAATCTGTGCCAACGCTCCCATCTCTCCTCAAGGTAACCCATCGGATAGAATTTTTGTCACAGAAGTCGTTTGAATTGACTCCACGCAAGGTCATCAGCTTCACCACTGGCGACAAGGGCCTTCCACCAAGTCTTGGCGTGGTCCTGCATCTTCAAAGGTGCGAACTTCACCTTTTGAGCGCTACTGAACCATTTCAAGTCAAAGTAGATTTCAAGCTGATCGATCCAAGAATCCAGCTTCTCGGCATCGATCACCCCATCATATATGGGTATATCAATCTTAGCGTCGACCTTAAAAGATCCGACAGCTAAGGAGGTGTTGACGAAGTCGTCGGTTTTGTGGTCGCCTTCGTCTGCCCTGCGCAAGTCTTCACCAGTCTTCACACCCATAACCTTCCCTACTTCAAGAAGTACAATCATGACCTGCTGCTTAATCCAAGCAAGCACGGTTTCCATGTCGGTGGAGAGTTTAGCCACTTGTTCGGCTAGGTTAGCTTGAACGGAGGTATCGTCAG
This sequence comes from Pharus latifolius, assembly GCA_019359835.1. Taxonomy (NCBI): domain Eukaryota; kingdom Viridiplantae; phylum Streptophyta; class Magnoliopsida; order Poales; family Poaceae; genus Pharus; species Pharus latifolius. Next base: position 59,345,022 of record CM033327.1, read on the forward strand.
ACATTGTCGAAGACGCGGCTGTAGGAACAGTCAATTGATCTCTTGAAGTTTCGCCGGAAGTTTTGTAACCCTGGCGAGTCTTCACCATCCACAGGATAGGAAAGTTGCTCTGATACCAACTTGATCCGTTTGAAACATAGCCCTGGTTTTCGCACTAGGCTCGCCCAGATATTAATACGTGGAATAACGGTATCTTATTCGGAATTACCGAAACCCAAAAGATGATAAAAAACACAGTTCAAAGTAATTGCACAACTCTTTATTTTCAAAGAGGGCTTTACACGTCGAACGTTAGACAGACTTGTCTACGTCGATGAACTATAAGTGTCTAAGACTTAAATAAGCTCTATGACTCTTCGATTGTATTCGATGATCTAAACTAGACCTATTACAAGGTATTTATAGTCCAATCGTATGAGTACGTATCAGACTCAGTAACCTAAACGTATTAGACTCATATAACTAACTAATCCTAAACACCTAGGCTTAGTTATATATATTTGGATTGGATTATAATTCCGAACAGGGAACGAATTCCATTTCATGGTTGTGAACCAATCCATGGTCGCGAAACCTTTCTAAACACGGTTAAGGTCGCGAAACCGTATGCGATCAGAACTTGAAGATCGTCCCGGATCAATAGGAGGCTTTAAAAATTTTTTAAGTAAAACAACTTTAGCAAAGAAAAAGAATCAAAACAATTTAATAATTAAAAAGAAAGAGGAAGAGAAGACAAACACAAAGATTTTTCCCGAGGTCTCGGAGACTCGCCTGATCTTCCCTACTCCTCATTGAAACACTGAAATGAATGAAACTTGCTTCAATATCTATGAAGGATATTTCTCAGTAATGGTTACTCTTTGTCCACTCCGGAAAGGCGAGCATCGATGCCTTTTACACTTACGCCGAGTCTCTCTGACAATCTCCGAAATGGAGAGATCAACGACTACGCCACCAAACCGTCTAGGTGAGGGCGTTCACCAAGAGTAATAAGATGCAAGGTCTCTTCTAGACCACCCACAAGCACCAAGAAATTCTAAGTATGAAAATGATGCGAATATAACACTCAGTGGATCACAAAACTCAAGACTTGATCAAAAGATCAAGATTTTATCTCTAAGAACAAATTCTCAAGTGTATATATGAGAATGAGACTGTTTGATGTATAAAACAATAGCTCAAAACCTCTATTTATAGCCCAAATAAGCAAAAGAGCAGTTGTGCTCGAGCTGAAAAAGTGACAGCACACGCTGACAGTCAGCATAGACCACGAGCAGTGAACAACAAATCTCGGAGAAAACTCATCTAGCCGTTGTGGTCAAAAAGGAAACAGAACAACACATACTGACAGTCAGCATCCACAGCCACAGCTCGACAAAAATTATGGATAAAACTTAGCTAGCCATTTGTAGTCGCATATTGAAAGAACTTGCTCAGCTCAAAAAAACACTCTCTAGACAAATGGTAGTTAAACAAACTGACATTCAGGCTGACTGTCAGCATCACGTGCTGATTGTCAGCGTGGATAAAAACAGTCATAACTTTTGATCCAAAGATCCGATTTAAGCTATTTATAGCTCGTTTTAAAGATAATTTAAAGGGCTATATTTTTGTCAACAGAAGAAAAATCCAGATACCCCTAGATCTTTCTAAAAAAGTAAAAATACTTCTACTACCAAAAACTCATCTGAAAAACCAAATCATTTAAAATCAATCCAACCGAAAAGAATGAAATGCAATGACCTAATAGTTTCTCGGTTTATACTGAAAATGTAGAGATTATTTGCAACTCCTCTTTATAGTACGGTTAAAACTTAAAAACAAATTTCTAAATCGATCATACTCCAATCACCACCATCGGTAAAAATAAAGACTCATTTTACCTCAGGTCTTTTGCAACTTGAATTTCGCGACTTGTGTTTCATCTTTTTCTTTGGGTTCGCCTGAATTCCTATCTTGATCATCTTGCATCTCTTTGCAAAAATAACTCTGTATCGAAATAGCTCAAAACACAATTAATCTGAAACACTTGTTTTCATTAATTATCAAAAATCAGGCATAAAGGCCTAGATGCAACAAGGGCCACCGTCGTGAGCCATTGGCAACCACAGGTGGCCAGAGAAGGTGCCGATGATGGGGAAAAGGAGGCGGTGGCTCTAGGGTACAGGCTCACGTGGAGAAGGAAAAGAGAGAGAAAGAGAAGAGGAAAAGAAATAAAAATGAGGGGAAAGAGAAGAAAAGGGAAAGAAAAAGAGAAAAAAAAAGAGGCATAGTTATGATGCTCACAACTTATAAATATAATTTTTTTTAAGAAAATGTGATGACATAAAATAATGTGACTATTTAAAATAAGAAAATGTGATAATCTAAAATAAAAAAATGTGACAACCTAAAAAAGCAACAACTTAAAATTAGAAAATGTGAAGATCTAAAATAAAAAAGCGAAAACCTAAAATAAAAAAATACGATAATGTAAAATAAGAAAATGCGACACCTACAATAAAAAATATGACAACTCAGAATAAGAAAAATGCAACAATCTAAAAATATATGGCAACTTACAAAAATGTGGCAACCTAAAACAAGAAAATACAAAAACTGAAAAAAAAAATGCAATAACTTAATATAAGAAAATGTGATAATATAAAATCTATTAGATCAAGTGATGATCATTGGATCAATATCTATTGGTTGGCATCAAAAGTGGAGGTTAAATTTCTAAAAAATATTTTTTTTCTTAGTCAATCCGAAAAAAAGATAAGAGAAAAAGAAAAGAAAAAGAGAGAAGAGAGAAAAAAAAATGATGATGAGGGAGAAGGAAAGGAAAAAGAAGAAAAAAAAATGCAGAGAACTAACAGAAAATAATAGGAGGGGGATTTGGTGGAAATATAAATTTCATAATTTTAAAATAAATAGGTATTTATTTTTATTTCTAAGTCTCTTAGATTTCTGGACAAATCAGACTGCACAAAAATTTTAGAAAATAATAGGAAATAAATTTTAAGAAAATTTTTTTGAAAGGTGATTGATTTTAGAAAATTAGGATAGTTTGCTGAGCAATAGTATTTCCAAATTTTTTGTCTTGATGCCAATTTTTTGGACTATAGAATTTTCTAAATTTCCAGCAATAAATAAAATTGGTTGTATATTCTTGCAGGAACCGAGATCGAAGATGTCAGAGCATCCATCACGACATCTAACCTAAGGATCGATTGCAATACATTAGGCAAGTTTTTTTTGATCACGTTGAATGCTTGAATTATTTTCATATCCATTTATTTTAATCTATAAAACTTAACACTCTTACCTACATGAAAAATAATTATTTTATAAAATAATTAAATGGATTTCAATGCATGAAAAATCTGATTAATTATGTTTTGAGTAACCGGTTGATGGAGCAGCTTGCAAATAATTATTATAATGGATAGAGGGAGTTTGGGGAGAGATTTCAGAGATCAATTTTGAGTTCCTCTACATACAGTTTAATATTATAAAGTTATAACCAACTATCACTTTCTCATATACACTATACAAATGTATCAGCCATAGATTTGGTATAGGACATGCCTAATTGAGTATCCTACCTAGTAACTAAGTCTCCACATGAGAATGTATTATATATATATAGTTACAGGTCATTTCGAATAACCTAAGAGGTGTCACAAATTTCTCAAAATAATACAGTGGGTTCTACGAGTTGCTTGAAAGCACCTAGGAGCTATATACTCGACCGGTAGAATAGCGGATGCGTCTGACTACAGCGACATTTCAAGATAAATGCCGGGTGGAGATACTTCGTGTACGAATTTTTGGAAAACTCTGTTCACTCTATCAAGAGTTCGTGTTTAAAGAATCATGAAAATATACTTGATTGAAGGCTTCTGTGGGTAATGCAATACAGCTTTGCAGAGTACAATACGTGGATATTTATTTTGGCTTTCGGGGACAAGAAGTTACACCCTCGTTGTAAGTGAATAGTTGATTTCTTTAAATAAAATAAAAAATTATAATTTTTCGTACACTCCTTTTTATTCAATAAAAGTGTAAAAAGAAGAAATAATTATGCATTTGAATTTATGTCAAATTCTTGTTGGGTACAAATGTATTCATCCTTACCTTTATAATATATGTATATAAGTAGAAGTACGAACAAATGATGGTGGTACCTACGATTTAAAGGATGAGGTATATCTCGAGGCATCAGCTGGCGACTTCGACTGAAGTGGAGGTTGGGACGAGTGAATCAAGAAATGGCAGTCGTCAATTAGTGTTAAGTTCGATTTCAGTCGTAATGTGTAACTAGGATGGTGTGAGTCCATCAACCATGTATTTTGTCAAGTCTTGATGGACTATTGTGAATAAAAGATTTTTGTCTGTTCTATTACTCTGTTGTGCTATTTTGTGCACGGTATTATTTTTGGTAAAATGTTGTTTTATTAGACTAATACTATATTGCAGTGCTGTTATCCTATTAATGACAGGACGGATTAATGTTATTATCAAGGGAAGAAAAGTGTCTTCCAAAGTCAATAATAAAAAAAGAGTATTTTAAAAAAAAGCAATGAGAGTATCAATAAATCTCATTACCCCTCTTTGAATGTTGCAAAAAAAAAAAAAAATCAAACCTTTGTAAAGAAATAATTAAAGTCCAGAAAAGGTAGAAGTATGTGGCGGAACCAAAGAAGAATCGACAAAGCCCCTTTATTTAGCTCTTGGAAAAGACTAAGAAAAAGAAGAAAGGCACCAACACCAACATGCCACCCTCTTTTGTTCCCCAGTTCCAAGTATATCCTCAAGATGCCAAGCAAAAATAAAGGGTCAAGAGAAAAGCAGGGAAGAAGAAGGTGGAGCCGCATATCCCAAGAAGATGCCATCACTCTACATTTCTGTACAACTTTCTCACTCACTATATGTAAAGCTACATCTTTCTTCTCTCCCACAAAGCTCTCTCAAGTTGAAGACTCGCACTTGCACTTCCATTTCTGTGAATAGACTTCCCACCCAACCCATTGCAATTCTCTCACCATGTGATCAATCTAGAGAAAAGGAAGCTCTTGCATGCACCACATGTGATCTGCTCTTTCAAAATTGTGCATTTGCTGCTCTCTGAAAGACTGAAACAATGTAACATTGCTTGCTGGAGAAGATGGAGATCGAGCATGTCGGCGGTGAGGGCGATGGCAGTGGCAGATGTCGGATCACGCCGCATACTCCGGTAGGGAACCTTTGATCTTGCAGGGCAACTCTTAGACTTTGGCAACTTCTTTTTCTTTTTTCCAAGTAGGAGGAGGGTGTTCGGTTTTAGCTCTCTTCTACAGGGCAACATCGATCCTTTGGCAAATCTGATATGCTACTCACATAAATAAACACAAATTTCTGACTCCTGGAGCTATCAAATCCATATGTAATGTCTTGGCTATATTACTCGGATTAGTAGAGGATTAGAGGACACATGGTTAGTTCTTACAGTCTTCTTGTTTCATGTAATGCAGCCAATGGGGAGGACATAATAGCACTTGTTCTGGTGTTCACCAAATTATATTGTATGGAGAATACACAGCAAATGTCCCATGCATCTATCATCATGTTATGTAACTAATATAACTTACTGATATAAAGTTGCAATGAGCTAATATCTGTTTTTTTTACCCTTGTATGATATACCCGGGGCCAGGCTAGCTAGCTGTTGCAAATTGAGAATCCACTTTGTGTTTGCTTTTTTGAAGTTGTTCTTTTTGGTAGATTTGACAGGAGCGAAAGCTACGTGTCATGGTGCTGCTAAATTTCTAGACTGGGTAGTAGTACTGCTCCTAATTATATGTGTGGCTTTTGGATGCACCTAATTATCCTTTATTTAACATGTTGCGTGGTAAACTCAAACAAAGTGATGCAAAGCTATGCCTTTTAACACTAACACTTGGAGTGTGTTTTGCTAAACACACACGTACGAATTCCGAGAATAAACTAAGCTGGGGAATTGAAAAGCCTATAACAATCCAGTATGCAAACAATTAAACTAAAATTAACTCCATGTTACAAAGCTATTATACATCCTTCATTCTTAGGCTGTGAGAGCAGGTGGGCTACTAGAGGAAGTTCCCAGAAACTACGTACAGGGACTTCATCTTATGTTTTATTACTCCTATAAAGCTAGTTTCTTTTAACTGTACAAATTAAGGAAGGTAAGAAGGGGAGAGACCCCCAAAAACTATTTTAAGGCTCTAAGCTACTCCAATTAATGTTGCAGCTTGGTCAGATTTACTTTTGTCATATTTCCTGCAAAACTGTCTGTCATCTGGTGAGATCAGAATTAGTCCACTTAATTGCTCTGTTACTGTTAGGAGGATCATGATGCATGCATGCCATGCTCGACCATAGGAAAGAAAGGCCAGTTCCTCCTAGACTCTGCTTCCATGGATGGACTACTGGCCACCGCCGCAGCTGCACCACCGAACACAAACTCCTTACTCATAGGCAGGTCATGGTACGTCTCGTCCACGGGGAGTGTAGCACTACCACCCCCTCCCTCGTTCGCCTCGTCGGCCATCTCAAAGGACACGCGGCGGCTCGCTTTCCCGCCTCTTGGCTCAGGCACCGCCGCAACAATGTGGCCATCAAGAAGAGAGCCGTCATTGCGGGCTTGCCGCCGGTGCAGCTTCCATGATGCGATCTCTTCCGGTCCCAAGATTTTGGGTGGCTGCTCGGCGGTACGGAACACCGGCGGCGACGAGGACGTCGAGCACACGGATCCCGGTGACACGAGTTGGCCGCCGATGGGGCTTCCCGGGTGCAGCTGGTAGGCGTGGAAGCCCTCGTTGCCGCTCTGCTGCTCCGCGGCGGCGGTGGAAGATGACGCGAAGAGGCGGGCAAAGGGGACCTCTGGTGACGACGGGTTCGTCGTCGCCAGGCGGAAGGAGGTAGACTCCGGTGGGGGCGTGAGCGGCGCGGTGGACGGAGCGGTGGTGCACGTGGAGAAGACCGGCGGCGAGACGGGCTGCTGCGGCTCCCGGGCGTACGGGCCGATGGCGAAGATGGAGGGCGGACCGGCGGTGGGAGAGCTGTATGAGCTTGCGCAGAAGAGGGGAGGGGCGGGTGGCGAGGCCGCTTCGGAGTTGAGGGGAGACGACGCGGGCGACGAAGGAGGGGCGGCGAAAGGCAGTGCCGACTGCGGCAGGTGGTGGGTGCTTGTGGGGGCGTCGTGTGCGGCCGGCTCTGAGGCAGGGCTTGCATCGGTGATGCGGCGCGCGTAACCGTTAGGCCAGAAGCACAGGTTTGCGGTAAGCCGCGACCACCATCTTTTCTTCTGCCATCCAAGAACGAATTTTCTCAGTTAAATGATGTGCTCCATTAATCGGACATAGTATGCATCAAGAATTCAGACGATGGCATTATTTTTTTTTTTTTTTGGTTTCACCCATCTTACCAATGAGTTGGTGAAAGTAAAATTGTGGCAGTTAAAGCTTTTTCAATCGAAACCAACTAAACAGCCACTAAATGCTTTTTTCTTCATACCTATTACTTATGGTGTTAAAAGTATTTGATTTTTTCTTCATACCGTCTACCAATTTCACCGTATCACCATTTTCCTTCTCTTTAAGACTTGAATTCTTTGTGGAATTTCATCCATCTTTTAATATTTTTTTGGAATCGTTGAATTCATTACTAGATATAGTCTAATAGTTCATCTATATATATATGAGAGATCTCGCTTATTATAATTCAGAATTGAATTGATTCTATCATTGATGTATTTGCAACAATATAATATATTCTTTATGCTATTTCACATGTGCAGAATGACTTCAGAGATACCAACGTTTTTTTAATCAGCAATTTGAAGAGATTTTTCCGAACACGGACAGTAAATGCTTATTTTGTCGTGCTTTTTCACCATGTTTTTCATTTCAGAAGAAACAAAGTTTTTCCAATCCATTTTTCTTCAATAAAAGAAGTGATATTAACAAAGCTAATAGGATGGTCACTGCTTCTTGATGGCTTTAACACACTTCCATGTCACTGCTGTCCCAAAGAGAGAGTAATAAGAGTACTTTAGTGGCACGCTGATTGTTGTTATTCCTTAAGAAAATTGTTAAGAGTTGTCTCTCGTCTCATTATTAAGAGTTTAAATAAAAAAAAAATTATTGAATTATCTCCTATCTTATCTATAAGAATTTGAGTTAAATAAGAAATATCTTATTTTATTAGCAAGAGTTTGAATTGAATTCTAATTAGAATTTTGATTAATTTTAATTTAGATTTAAGTCAATATAAAAGTTAATATTTTTGTAATTTTATATATTTCTCGGGGAATAAAGATCTTTTATAGCATAACAAAAATAAAGGAAGAAAACAAAAGTTTGGGTACAAAAGCATTGAGCCACTTTTGAGTGCATCTCAATTCTAACATTGAGAATTATCTCACGGTGCAAAGACTCTTGTGCCCAGAAGATGCTGATCTAACTTGGAATGCTCTAACAATGCATACTAATTTCACGTGTGGCGAAACCTTAGGTCCTGGTGATAAGACTAATGCTTTTAAGAATTAGGAACCATGGAAATATTGAGAGAGATAAATTTAAAAAAAAAATTCAGTTCTTATCTACCTAGTGAAGGTTTTCTCTGATGATGTATGTATGCAAATGCATTCTCCGTTCTGTGCTGGTAATGAACAATGTGAAAACTATAATCCTATAGCTCCGTGATTCTTATTTAAGCTGAATATAGACAATTAGATAATACCATGACTTTGACATGGCCTCAGAAGTGACATCTGCAGTTGCTGCATGTAGCAACAACTGGAAGCAAGATTGGGCAGTATATATATAGTAGTTGGCAAAGTAAAACTAGTAAATTACCTATTTGCATAATCAACTCCATCAATTATACACTGATATCTCTTTTTAAGGAACAGCTAGATATGTGAATTAACATCAAATCGTCCCTTTCACTTTGGGAGAACCATGAATAAGCATATCCACTAATTAAACAACAGCACAAAAATCCATGTTTCGGTATTACAAATCCTATGTTATAGTCTATATCAAGAATCACAAAATCCCAATCTAACATGATGGTAAATTGAATAAAATCGACCTAGGCAATTTATTCAATGAAAAGAAAAGAAAGAGCATATATGCATGTGCTTGCTTACCGTAACACTGACGTGGTGCTGCTCCTCCAGCTGCTGGACTCTGCTACTCCGCGCGGCGGCGGCCAGCACGATCGCCGCCGCGTTCACCGTTTCCACGCTGTCCTGCACCCTGCTCATCATCCGCCCCAACCCAGCAGAGCTTTCACAGACAAGTAGTCTTGTCTCCCTTCCTTAATTCCTCATGCATGCATGGAAACATGAAACAAGAAAGGAAGGGAAAAATCGCATGCTTAATTGGTCTCAGTGGGAAGCTGCAGAGAAGAGAGGGGATGATGGGAGAAGTGGAGATGAGCAGAGACAGAGAGCAGCAGCACTAACGCGTTAATTCTCTCGTCTCGTGTCGAGCGGGGCATTTGGAGGGGTCAAGCACGCCAACACCCAGGGGCAATAAAGCAACACCCTTATAACCCAGAAAAACTCATCGCTCGTGCACTGAGACGTGACGCACTCAACAGCGACGTCCACCTCCCGACGGCACGCGTCCGGATCGACGGCTGAGATTAAACATCTGCCGTCCAAGTTAGGCGGGGGAAACGACACCAGTGAGGTGGCACGTGCGCGTCGAGTGACCTCATCACCGGCTGCACCTGACGTGCGACACGCGTTACTCAGAGCTCGCTGCAGTTAAAGCTACGGAACGCTACATCGTCCGTCAGTAATAAGTAGGACTCGTTCTTGATGCCATGGATGACGACCTTTTCAAACGTACTCCGGAGTTCCCTCTTGCCGCGTTGTCCAAGCGCAACTTGCACTCAGTAAGTGTCTCTTTTTGACTTGTCTTCCAGCAATATGATCACATGCATAAGTTGCCTCTGTTAGGTAGACATGCACCAATTAATTCATTAACTAATAGGGCAAACACAGTAAACAGGTTGCAAAGTCCAAAAGGACGATTCCCTCCTCTCACTCAATCTCTTGTTCTATGTTCCCTGAAAGAAAACCGCACACGCTGATACAATCCAGATGCCTCAATACACTACAAACAACAGACAAACAAAAACATGCATAGATAAGCACTCGCGCAATTCAGGTTTGTTTCGGAGAGGCTCACCACATTAATCAATAGAATATATGGTACTACTGTATAAAGTAAAATTTACAGTACATACCAAAAGAAGGATGCTGATAGATACCAAACTGCGACAACAATCTCCACCAACCAACCTTACGCGTGCCTGAGTCCACAAATTATTTCATGCACTTCGCTCGGTAGAAGAATCAGATAAAGGTATATCATTCGCATCTCATCAACTACTGGCAACGTAACAGCCATCCAAATTTACATTTCTACAGTAAAATATACACCAACTATTTACTTGGAAAACAAATATTTAGACAGTTTTCGTCATCATCAACTATTCAACTGCTTATCCATCATCACACCTTACAGGCCAAGTTCACCATACCCCTGAACAACAGCACTCTGTTGACTCCCACCAATCATGGTATCATTTACCCTGCCTAGTGACCCCAAGGTGCAACTTATCTTCTGCAATAACCATAATAGAATCGTAAACCATCGGCATGACATGCCCAAAGGCACCAGTTGAGCAAGAACAGTTGTCAATGGATAGTGGTAATATATTCATTCAACCAGAATTTGTAGCCATAGAGCAGCCACATCAATACAGAGTATCCGGCATGCACCACCATCGACACAACATGTTGGGTTGCGAGACTTATCTCACTTTTTTTTTATTTGTTCTGTCCTTTTTTCTCACTAGTGTTGAAAGAATTTTTCAGATGGGATAATTAACTATCAATTAACATAAAAAAAAGAAAGCCTCTCAGGCAGTTCATAGCAAATACATTGGAAAAATGAAAAGAAATTGTTAACTCCCACGGACACAAGCATCCAGAATGATTTGAAATGAATAAATGCCATGTGAAGATTCCAAGTTTCATATCCAAGTCCATGACTCCTAATCGACATGACCATAGTATAAGCATGAACACCGTCAATCAACTTTCTACAGCCAAGACGATACTGCAGCCAATAACAACAAATTGCTACATGCCTTCGACCATTGCCACTCTAGCTACTTGGTAATGCTGATCCATCCTAAGCATGATACCCTGACGCAGGTAAAAGGAGTTACAGGATCAATAAGATAGTGAATAGAGTAATCACTTTGTCAACATTAAAATGGTAAATAGATCACATTGGCATTCTTAAATTTTTTTTATATGGATCAAACAGTACCTCACTATTGACATTAAATTGAAGCCTGAACTGCTGATGCTGCAATTTCTCACGCTGCCAACGCTGCCCTAGAATTGCAAGTCCAACAATTGTAGCAGCAACAAAGATGATCCGGAAGGTCGCAGATTCTTTTGCATTGTTGCACAAAAATGAAAATGTCTTCTTCCACCATGCTTCACAAGGCAGTTTGGACCTGTCCGTTCCAATATCTTCATCTCTGAAAACAGCCACAGAATCGATTGAAGCATCATCAATTGGGCAAGAAAGATCAGCGGGATCAACAATGCCACCTGTTGCAGCACCAACAGCAAAATGAACTGATCACTGTATCTCTGAGCCTGCATCAGGAGTGTCAAAACAAGGATACTGGAACATGGTTGGTTCCTCCCCAACTAAACTGAACCCTTCTAGACCCTTGCCATCGCCCAACCGTATACCATCCAAGGAGACACTCTTCTGCTTGCCCAAAAAATTGATACCTGGTATATCATCACTCAGTTTACTTTTGCAACTTTCTTCATATGGCCTGTTCAGATCAGTATCCCCCATTAGAGCAGGACTAAAAATCTTTGTTGCAGAATTCATCCGTCACTCCTTTGCCTCAGATTCTTTTAGAAGTCTGTCATCTCCTTCCATTGGCAGCAGGAAATTCATGCCCTGGCTTGACATATCCAACCTCCTTTTTCTCATCTTGAGGCAATTTGGACCTGCAGCAGCAACATAAGTTGATGCCGTGAGTGACACAAGCTCCCAGTCATTTCCACCGGGATAGTTCTCGTTGCCTTCGTTGTCACCGGCCATTCCAACTATTTTATGTGAAATATTTGTTCAACAAACACAAAAATCAAAAGGATGTATTGCTCAGTGTAACCCCTACCATCATCATTACTTCAAAAAAAGATAAAGAAAAGAAATACTCCACTGTACTAAGCAAGCAAATATTTATGCCTAGGGCTTAAGCCTGTAGTTTTAATTTTTACGACGAAAAGGTTGTACCTTGTACGCAAAAAATCCAAGTAAAGCTGATGTTTTTGGGGTGGATTAAGCGCTTTTGTGGGGCATAGGTTGGACTTGTCCACAGTCTACATGGTACATATTGCTTCCAGAGGAGCACAGATGAACGCCAAGGCGATCCAAACATGGATTTACCAAACACCCCCACCCAATCCATGGATTAAAAGATGATAAAACAAGAAGAGAGGTACAAGATTTAACAAGCAATGAGCTCAGGAAGAACAATCTCTAATCTGTTAATGGAGTTAGAAGTAGGGATTGGTTACCAGGACGTGGAGTGAGTGAGGAGGATAGCGAGCGGAGTCCCCGAGAGCGAGAGAGCAATGAAGCAGCCAAACAAGCAAAGAATAATAATCCTTTCAAGAACTTTCTTTTAAAAAAAGGCAAGAATGAATAAGATATAGAGGTGCATGTAATGTAACTGTTCACATGAAACTACGGCTATTCGAATTGATACGTGAAAGGAGCATTTTTTTTTTTTAATAATCCATTGAAAAAAAATAACTTCAAAAATGACGTCAAGAAAAAAAAAATTCAAACTGACTTTCAGTCACTGACTCAGTCAGTAACTAAACTTCATTTACAGATTGGGCCAATTATTGTAAATGTGGCAACACACGCGAGCTGAGTTGATAGTATGACATGTCATTTGATTCGATGGCCTGACTAGCGACAATAATGTGTATTGACAGGTGGCACCCATCGCACGCACGATATAGTTGCCAGCTCGGCTAGCAATTAGAAGTTGCATCGATAGGTGGGCCAAGTTCACTCACTGACCAGCTATTTAAGTCGTTCCAACAGCTCAAACCAGTCGTCAAGAAAAAAAATCGACCAGAGAAAGAAAGAAAGGGGAGAAAGAAAGAAAAGAGAGGAAGGAAATGAGAAAGGAAATGAGGATGAATTTTCATGTCAATTTTGTTGTCAACTCATCATATTTGCAAGTAAATTTCTCAAACACGTAGATAGTAGAAAAATTCAAATGTTCACATCACCCTAGGGTTTAGAATAAGTAGAAAAATTTAAATTTTTGCATCAGTTGAAGGTTTAGGATTCGTCATATTTGCAAGTAAAATTTAGGGTTTAGGATATATGAAGAGCATTTCAGGATTAGTTTAATCGTTGTCCACAATTGATATCTTGTAGTCCATAATTTCGATTGATGATTCATTTGAAGCAGTAGAATCTCAGGATCAAAACGAACAGATCAACACAAATAGATAGTCAATCTCTACTTATTTGTGACAAGATATCAGATCTTGTTATATGTGCCGATTATTTAGGTATCGATATCTTTTAATCTATAACTCTAATCAATGATCTGTTTAAAATAGTAGAATTCTTAGAGTGAAACAAACATATAAGCACAAATGGATCATCAATCGCTACTTGTTCATCAATCCTTACTGGTTTGTGACAAGATTCAAATCTTGTTATATATATGGATTATTTGGAGATCGATATCTTTTAATCCATAACTCTCATCGATGATCTGTTTGAAATAATAGAATTTCAAAAATTAAATTTTCGCACTGTTGGGTTCCGATCACTAGGGTGTAAAATTCTAGATTTAGTTTTGTTATGTATATAATATTTAGGATTTGAAATAGATGTATGTTTCCGAGTAGTTTTATTGTTTTGTGAATAAATTCTCTATGTTCTGTGTATCGACCCATGTAAATAATATACATTATTCTCTCCATTTTGTTGCTCACTTGCGCTTTTTACATTTGGCAGTGCAGATTTCACCATCTTCATAAATAATATTAACTGAACTTATGATTTCATCCAGTTCATTGTCCAGACAAAGATTTGGTGAAACATATTAACTACTGTCATTATGCCATTGCAAAAAGCTATTAGTGGAATGCAGATCCTGAGAAGAAGCAACATCTTGTCGAAGGTAGTATGGTTGCGCAGACATTTAGGTTTTTAAGAACAGATGTGTAAGTGTTATACCATGTATGCAACATCCTTTTTAATATTCAACTTATTCATAATGTTTTTTTAGAAGGTTGAACCCAAGTGTGACTTCATTTAGTGGATCAATAATGACCCAGACTGTGCTAAGTCATACTCGAAGTGGTGGAACAAAATAAAGGCTCGTTGCAGGATGTTTAGTCTCCCAGATAACCCACAACCAATTGAGGTATATCTTTACTGTGAAGTTGAATGACGTTGGAACCTGGAGAAAAAGAACAAGCATAGTCGTCCTAATACATCTATCATTGTTAAGCGTCCACAATCTCATCCTTCTTAACTGTGGTCATAGTATTCCTTTAGATATTTGTGCAACAACATTTTTCCAGGCCCAACTAGTTGTAGACTTTGTTGTTGAATATTTGAATTTCTGTGATGTTTCAAGGTGTTTGTCTAATCCAAGATTGTTTGAAGATATTGTTGGTTGTAGGATGTCGATTAGAGGGGGCCGGGGTAAATAGGAGATATTAAAAATTCTTAAACACAAATGCAGTTTCAATTTCGACCACAATTAACAAATACACTTAACAAGTTTAAGTACAATTGCTGATAAAGAGAATTCTACTTGAAGATCAAACAAGCAATAGCAAATGGACTTTAAGTAAAACAGAGTAAGAAAGAGATAACCGATGACATAATTAGTTTTTCCCGAGGTATCGGAAACTTGCCGACTTCCACTAGTCCTCTTTGAAGCACTGTACACAAGAGTAAAATCTCAATTCCACTATTAGTTGCTCTTCTCCTTCCGGGATAAGCGAGCACTGAACCTTCACAACCGTATACCAGGCCTCTCCGACAAGTACGGTCTGTGGAGAGATCGCCTGTCTCTACTGGTTGTCTAGGTGACGACAATCACCAAGAGTAATAAGTATAGCACAATCCCTTGATCTATTTCCACATCAGAAGCTCAAGATGCTATGCAATTACTCTTTCTAAACTAGCTCTTCAAAATAACAGATGAATTGAATGCAAGTGCGCTAGCTCTAAATGCTCTTCACTTCACTCTTTGGACAGGCTCCTCAAAACAACGAATGAATTAAGTATGTAGGATCAAGGATGCCGACTGGGGGGGGGGGGGGTGAATAGGAGGGTTTAAAATTTTTTTTTATTAAACAATTTTTTTGCAAGATAATCAGGAAAACCTAGTTTGCACAAAGGGTTTGAAACTATCTAATATCAAGTTGCAATCAACAATATACAATATACAATACAACATGCAACATGAGTAATTTAAGCAATTGTGTCAAGGTAAATACAAAATGTATAAGAGAGAAACAATTGACACAATAATTTTTATCGAGGTCTCAAAGACTTGCCTACTCTCCCCTACTCCTCGTTGAAGCGCTCACGCGTAAGCCTTAGTTCTATATCCACGAAGGATATATCTACTCGGGTTGCTCCTTCTTCACACCGGATAGGCGAGCAGCAATACCTTTCACACTTGTTTGTCAGCCTCTCCAACAAACTTCAACGGAGAGATCGCGACTCTCCTCCACCGACTGTCTAGGCGATGGCGATCGCAAAGAGTAATAAGTCGGACACTTTTACTTGAATGAATCAAGTGCTAGAAACCCAAATGATGCAAATGGATGCCCACACTCTAGCACTAGTTTGCAAATGACGGATGAAGTGCACTAAGCACTCTTACCCTCTCACAAATGCTTCTCCTCTAATTGCTCTCAAAGATTTGGCTCAAATCTAGACTCTAAATATAAGAGATTGATTCCAAAGAGTTTGGCTAGCTTATGCACAGGAATTTCGAGTTCTTAAGCACCCTCAAATGCAGGCCAACACGAGGTATTTATAGCCCTCTCAACGAACTAGCCGTTTGCAACAAGCTGTGCCAACTTTGTACAGGCCGGACACTGTCCAGCCAGTGCAAGTCAATATGACCGTTGCAAACATATCAGTTACTGTTGGGCTATTTTTGTGAAGGCCGGACAAAAGATCTTTTGTCTGGACAAAAAGCCCGGACAGATTCATTTGTCTCTAGTTCATTCTTTAATTTAAGGCTCACACAAATTGTACAAGTCGGACAATGTCCGGCCCATCCCAGACAAAAGCCCCCAGACGGATTTATGTCTCTAGTTACATTTCATTTGAACCTAACAAGTTTTGAACTGAACGGACAATGTCCGGCATGTTCCGGACAAAAGTCCCAAACAAAACTATCTGTCTCTGGTTTCGTTTTGCAATTGATAAACAAGTTTTGTACTGGACGGACAATGTCCGGCTTGTGCAAACCGAAAACAGAACTTTACTAGTTTTACTCTAACTCAAATTTAGGGTGTTTGCAAATGCAATTTATCTGTTTTCTCGCAGATATGTCTGCTGACACTCAACATAGACCACGACCAATTTTGATTGAAGAACTTTACGCCACTGTCGAATATCCAGTCGAAAACAGGTGGTCGAATGGATATGGTCGAAAGTCCGTATTCGAGTTGAAAACTGGTACGACTAGTTTTAACTCCTACGACCACGACCAGTCTCCAAAAAGGGATACAACCTAAATGTGCAAATACGACCACGACCAGCTCTAGTATTAAAACAAATAGCTTTAGTTGGCGACCACGACTACGTGCAGTTTTCAAATTTAATCTCTAATTCAAACACACTACACTTGTTCTTCTAGCAATACAAGAGGTGATTAAGCACTAGTGCAAAATGATATGAATGCATTTGAGCTTCCACACTATATCGACTCAAGTTACTAGTTTCCGACCCCTCTTAATAATATGGTCAAACTAGTAAGAATAAGTCATATCAAACCGGTCTATCTCCAAACACCAAGACCGATAAAATCCTAAGAAAATGATCCTTAATCTTGGATCTTGCCTTCGGTGAAACTTAACCTCGTGAAGCTAGACCTCGCTCAAGATGGCTCATATCGACATCAACCTTCATACGCCCTTGCTTGCTTTCATCTCGCAATACACTTTGAGACTACGACACATACACTCATTGAACAACGTTAGTCTCATAGTTGTGTTGTCATTAATCACCAAAGAAATTACTCCCCAAAGAAGTTGCTCAACAATTTCTCTTTTCGGTGTTTAATGACAGAACCATTTTCAATAAATCACAAAAAGATAAGAGATGAAATACATGATCATATAGATCCATATATGATAAGTGATAGGCACACGATCTATATAACTCATGTCATGATAACAAGATGCAAATACAGATGACTAAATTGATGAGTTCCTCCTCAACATATGCTACGATATTAAACCATAACAAGAGAGACTTCAATTTCAAGATTTAACACATGGCACTTCAATTGACAAGTAGCACAAGCTTGATGCAAGCATGAATAACTGATATGAATAGCTCCCCTTCAACGTATGCATTGATATTAAACCTCCACAAGGAGTCATCAACTTCTAGGGTTTAACAAATAATATTTCAATTTACTTGTGCTAAAACAAGCTTTATCTAAATTGTCATTAATTATCATAGGGTTTTGTTTCGCCTGGAAGATCTCTCTTCCGGGAAATTGGCCCCTTTTTTGTGGTGCGGGCGTGCCAGTATACATAAGTATACAAATAAAAGAGTAGAGAATGCACAATCTTAGGAAACACTGTACTTTACTAATTCTAAAAAGAATTACAAGTTACAAGTCCCTTTGGGATTTACAATCTCTCATTGCGCCAAAGGAAAGTACATCTTTGCTTCAGGGGATTGCATGATTCATGGTTTCTCAGGTCTTTTGAAAAGCTCCTGGTTAATTACATCTGCAGAACAAGTCCACAGAAGACCTCTGATTAAGCTGTGCTGATGGTCGTCGTCTTCAAGCTTCAAAATAACCTTGCCCTTGAATGAATAATTGCAATGCGTATGCCCATGCATGCAAGTATGCAAATCCATAGCCTCGTCAGTCTATGGTGTTATCACAAGATGTGGCCTTCGCCTCATCGGTGCCCGGCAAGGGAGTTGTTCGGCCTCGTCGGCTGCGAACAAATGGATGCCTTCGCCTCATTAGTACCCGGCATGAATGGTGTCCGGTTTCGTCAGTCACGGACAAAAAACATGTTTCCTTTACTTCATCAGTACCCAGCAACATGTAAATTATGGATGAATGACTTGTGATAACATCTTTGACTTTCTTAGCTTCAGGAAAAGCACGTTGCATGGGAGACAGCCCATTGGAATATCCATCAAGGACTTAGGAAGATTTCAATTTGACATCTTTGCACACAATTGGTCATAGCTCTCATTCGGCTACTTGGATGAGAGCTTTTCTGACTTATGATAGGTTTAAAAATTTAAGGAATAGTTTCTGGATGAATCCTCGATTGTTCCTCAAAATTTGAGATCAATCAGACCGTCGGATTAGAAACTATCTTCATTGCATTGCTTGTACGTCAAGCTGGAATTCAGTGAGACAGAGCTATTTGCAATGGTTTTGATGATATTTTGAACATCTGATCAAGGTGAAACTTGAAGGAATAGTTTCAGTATGAACCTATTATTCCCCATACAAATTTGGGGTCGATTGGACTTCTGGATCAGAAGTTATCATCGATTTTCTCCCGTGGGACAAAGCGAATAAGTTTCTAAATAGAGCATCTCCTTTGGTGAAATTGCACCTTAGAGATTTCTGATTGACTTGAAACTTGGAGGACATGTTACACCTGTGGTCCTCTATTCATCATAAAAATTTGGGGTCGATTGAACTTCTGAATCAGAAATTATCATCGATCTACTCCCATAGAACAAAGTAAACAAGTCCCTGGACAGAGGAGAGCCTCTAGTCGAATTGGACCCTTTTGAAAGTGCTCATATGACCTTCAGATCTTGGATCAACCGGGACATAGATGGCGTGTGATCAGATCGAAAGTAAACAACTTTCAGATCTTTGATCGGCCGTATCTGGTGGGACTTGATCTCTGATCAAAAGATGAGTATGCAATTTTTGGATCGGATCAACAGGACCTAGATGACGTGTGATCAGATCGAAAGTAAACAATTTTCAAATCTTTGATCGGCCGCATCAGGTGGGGCTTGATCTCTGATCAAAATATAAGTATGCAATTTTTGGACCTGATCAACGGGACCTAGATGGCGTGTGATCAGATCGAAAGTAACCAACTTTCAGATCTTTGATCGGCCGCATCAGGTGGGGCTTGATCTCTGATCAAAATATGAGTATGCAATTGACCGAATCAACGGGACCTAGCTGGCGTGTGATTAGATCGAAAGTAAACAACTTTCAGATCTTTGATCGACCGCATCAGGTGGGGCTTGATCTCTATCTTGCTTCCTCGTGCCCTTGTGCTCTTCTGAAAAAAGATTAGCACCCTCTCTCTATTTATAGAGACTCCAGGTTGGTTACAACCATCCAACAACCAGAGATTTTTATAGGATTTGAATTCGAATATGAGATATACTTTGTTATTTAAATAAACAAAAGGATAAAGAGAGTGATTATCTCCTTTTTGAATTTGAATAGAAGATATACTTTGTTATTTAAATAAACAAAAGGATAAAGAGAGTGATTATCTTCTTTTTGAATTTGAATAAAGATATACTTTGTTATTTAAATAAACAAAAAGATAAAGAGAAATTATCTCTTTTTTGAATTTGAATAGGAGATATATTTTTGTTATTTAAATTAGAGATAAATCCAGTTCGAACTCGGGCTGCATGTCGGTTTTGACCGGGTTTGACCAGGTTGTTGACTAGTTTGACCACGTTTAACCAGTTTGACCAGGCTGTTGACTAGTCCAATTTTGATAATTTTTGACCAGATTTAACCAGTCCAGTTTTGACCTGTTTTGACCAGTGGAGTTTTTGTCTTGGTTTTCTTGATCATTTTTTATAGCCAAAATATACATGTATTTTTATTTTAGCTCTTTTGGTCATATGAGACTTTTCTAATGAATTTTATTATAAAAATTCATCGAATAGATTTATCCAAATCGTCGTTAATTATCAAAACCTAGATCCAACAGAGTATAGTTACACCAACTCCAGATGCAAGAATGTGAAGGATTGAGACTTGAATGCTCTAAACTTTTTGCTCTTTGCTAGAAACAACTAGCAGCAAATATGAGTACTATGAATGATCGGTGTAAATGCAACAACACTAGAATGCAACAACATTCTCTTCCTATTAATGCCACACAAGCTGTATTTAAAGCCCTCATCTGAGAACTAGCCGTTTGTCTCTCTCCGACAAAACATTCACTAGCCGTTGGGCATTAAATGCACTTGTCAGTGACCGTTTGAACTCAAACTTGCTGAGAAAGCTTGATGCAAATACAAGAGAACTGTGATCGATACAAAAGAATGTTCTCTTATCGCAATCTTGCTGAACTGAACGTTACCCAGAAAGCTTTGGTACGATCAAGACAAAGTTCAGCAAGATACAACCAGCATTTGAATGAATACGACCACACACAGTTCCTGGTACAGGCGCAACCATAACCAGTATTGAGCTGATTCGACCACAATCTAGTTAAATACTGTTATGATAAGTTTTGTACAACACGATCATGACTAGGTCTTGGACCTACTACGGACACAGTGACCGAAGGTAATGAGATCACACCAATCTCAGAACCGACACTAGGACCACGAAGGTCGCACACACACACACAATCTTTGAGATCACCAAGGTCGCAGACATAGTCTTGAGACCACTAAGGTCGCATACACGGTCCCTGAGACCACTAAGGTCGCAGATTGATCACAGACTGTGTGACTATGGACAATAAAAATATAGACTGTGTAGCCAAGATATGCATATAATCTTTAGCTTGAATCTAAGCTATATGATATGCATTTTGAGCTTCAAGGTGCATAAGACAAATCAAGCAGGTTATACCCCTCTTAATAGTACGACCATAAAATCTAGAACTGAAAAGACAAGTTAGGTCGACTATACCACTAATGACCATTAGAAGAACCTCAGTCTTTATCTTTCCTTCGGCCAGTGCCACGGATACTTCGATCATAGAAGTCATCATCTCAGACCTTGAGACCATGGATGTTGTGACTATGGATTTTTCGATCGTAGAGGTCACAGTCACAGGCTTCGACCATCTTCCATGTGGTTTGAGGGTTCTCAACATGTTGTTTTGTGATGTAGATTCATCATGCTTCGATCTGCAACTCTATTCGTTTTGAGAATTTTCATCATGTTGTTTCATGGTTTCATCAAGTTTGATCTGAAAACTGACAACACTTATGATAAACAGGTTAGTTCTTTTCATTGTCATTAGTCATTGAAACTCTAAAGCTTTATTAAGCTCTCTCGAACCCTAAACGGGTTTATTTTCAACAATCTCCCCACAGAGTTTGTACTCATTAGTTTTGAGGGTTTCCAGCTTGTTGCTTTTGTCATGGATTCATCATGCATGCTTTGATCTGCAACTTGACAATATTCATAATAAACTTGTTAGTTCAGTTTATTGTCATCAACTTTGTTTGTTGTCATTAATCACCGAAACTATAAACCTTAACCAAGCTTATGTTTAACAGATATGAACTATGATATTCGATATTTGCACTTTTCCATACATGTTTTTTCATTAAAGGCATGCCCAATATATTGTAGAAGTAGGGCATGTGAAAAATAAAATCATATTTATTGTGGAAAATTGAGGAGACCCAAAACTTATGTTTTATTTTTTAGTGTGAATGATAAAGTTTTGTTGTTCTGGGTCATTTTTTGAATTTGATATTGAAATGAAAGTTATTCATATGAAAAATTTAAAATTAGAAGTCGCAAAACATCAACGAAGTTATATATTTGCGAAAACTCAAAAAGACCAAAATTGTTGTTTTTTGATAAGAATTGTTTAATTTGTGAGTGCTTGAGATAAAAAGAAGTCTATTGTGATAAAAAATACATGAAAAAGGTTGTCGATGATTGGTAAATGATCCTAGATCTTACAAAATAAATGAAATTGTGGAGAATAAAGATAATCGAACACGATGATGACACAGAGATTTTTTAGATAGATTTAGACCCTTAAATGATTGATTAATAATCCTACGTCGTGCGTGATGTGATTCACTTATGGAAGTATATGGTTACAAAAGGAAAAAGCAAGAGAGAAATGTTTCCCTCTCGACTATTCGACTGTCTGATTCTTGTTATCGTGTTTTCTCTATTCTGTTTTGTTCTATCTTTCCCACATCCGATCCCTCTTTTTATAGTGTTTTGAGGGCGATCGTTCTTGTCAGGAAATCGTTGATAGTTACCAGCATTTGTTGTTAGTTACTTCCCTTAAGGTGGTAGTTTTGACGATTGTTAAGAAACTGTGTTAACTACTTGTTGTAGAACATGTGGGAAGATGACGTGTTTGTAGTCGCAAGTAACTAGTGCTTCAACCAAGAGTCTTCGCACACATTATCTTTGGCCAAATGGTATTTTGACTAGAACTGATTGAGATCGTATACTTTGTATTACGTCGGATGTGATATTTTTTCTCAACCAAAGCTGGTCGTAGTCGTAGACTCCACGTTAATTGTGTTAGCTGTGAACTGTTATATCAGCACAGTTGTGAGTTAATTAATAGGCATAGATGGCATCCATTAATTAACCTTTTGACCAAGAAGAAGTGTTCCAATCCTTGTCAAAGGTAATTCAAGAACACATATCTCTTCCCTATTTTTCCTGAGTTAGACAATCAATTTTTAATCCAACAATCTACATATGAGTGTTTTGGCAATAGGATTGCAACAAATTAAAAGCCATATGTAATGAACTACTTATATATGTAGTTCATATATGCTAAATGATTTATAAGAATTTAGGTACTCTTCTTATTTCAAAACAAAAGCTAATAATTGGAGATCAAATAGAGAACTACAAAAACTAAAATACCCATACATTAGCTATGCAAGTTCTCAAATCCAATTAACTATATCTGTAGGCAAATAACTATGAGAAGAATAACTCACTAAAAAAGAATAAATTATAAATACTTACTTTTAATTAAGCAACCAAATGTGCATTACATGTCATTGTAAGTCTATCAAATCTACTTACTAAACTGAGAATTCGGGAGAGAGCTTAGTAGAACTTGATCTATCAAGTTTTGATAGTCTTTGATGAGATATGATTGGAATATTTCTTTTATAACCCCAAATTTCTTTAGAGACTCATTAAAAAATAATATATTTTTGATGATTTGTCAGGGCCGTATGGGGGTCTGACGGGGCAAGTCCCCCGTGGCTGCCAACTTCGCAAGATGTAGTTGTAAATAGAAGTGAATATCACAACCATGACTTTCAAACATTTATTATACAAGGTTAAATTACATGAACAATTACATTATCACAGTAGAGGCCATTATGGTTAAATTTTATTTATTCCATACACACAACAGTTCACTCATAGTTGAGCTTGGCCGCAAGTCATGATATTAGAAGATCTGATCGAAATCACCTTCGAATGGAGTTGGTTCATCCTCGAGTGGCTCCTGGTCGGCTTCATATTGCAGTTGCGTACAACGAGACGATCCCGAGAAGCAGAAGAAGGGAGACCAAAACATTGGCGACGGATCAACAAGAAAGTGATTCAATTCAATGGTGTTTGGTTTCAACTTAAGGAAGTGTATGCTAGCGGTTGTTCTGACAACCAACTCATGGCGTAGACCCGTGAGATGTATAAGGCAGAGATGGGTCATCATTTCATCTTGGATCACTGGTGAATAGTAGTTCTCGGTTAACCTAACTGATCCAGAGTCTATGTCGAGGTTAGCTTACAGAAGAAGCAGGCTATCTGAGTCGGCGCCTACATGTAATCATCCAACAACGATGATGTGCCACCAGAGAAAACACAGCCAGAAGGACGAGATGCTGCTAAGGCGAGACGCAAAGGTAAGAGAAAAATTGATGGAACACAGGATCGTACGGCGTCAATTAGAGCGCATCTTGATGCCTTCATCAATGCTCGAGCTGATCGGGCCGAAAAGAGGAAGGACATAGTTTGTGTCTCTGAGTCCTTGCGCGACATGCACAAATCGAAGGAAAAAGTCGCCTTGTACAAGCCGTACAGGAAAATGATGGCGATGAACAAATCCAACTTAAACGATGTACAGAGAGATGAGCATGCGGCAAGAGTAAAGATGCTAAGAGAGATCAATGCCAAAGACGATAAAGATTAGTTACTTTGTTTTCAATTTATTTAGGTAGTCAATTATTGGCTTATGTATCTTTTTTATTAATCCATTAATTTTTAATTAATCTATGTGTCTTTTTTATTAATCTATGCCTCAATTCAATTTAAAATATTGCTCTTCATAAGTAACCATTGGAAGCTAACCATTGGAAACTAGCCGTTAGAATATAGTCATTGGAAAGTAACTGTTGGAATACAGTCGTTGCAAACTAGTCATTGAACTCTTAGTCTATATATTCAATCCCCTTCACAAAGTTCTTTTCACAATCTAACTTCTCTTCTCAAGCAACATAACTCTTCACAAACTTCTCTTCAGTACCCATTCATAAAATGTCATCTAGCTCTAGTTACAACACACGTAGTTCCGAGAAGGATGCCATCAACAAAATGGAAGAATTTTTGGTGGACTTTTTAGAGGAAGAGAAGGCCGAAGATGAATTAGAAGATTATATTATCGCCGGTCTTCATGCCCTGTTGGATGCTTGTTCATCATGCAGATGTCGTCAATGCAGCAATAGGAGATATATTGAGAGGGACTGCGAAGATGACAATCAATGACTCGTCACGGGCTACTTCTCTGACGATCCGGTTTACCCCAAAAATATTTTCCGCCGAAAATTTCAGATAAAGAGACCCCTCTTTCTTCGCATTGTTGAAGATCTCCGTGAGTGGTCCCCTATTTCATTGAAAGAAGAGATGCCACTAACCGTATGGGACTCCCTCCTTTATAGAAATGTATCATAGCAATGCGTATGCGGACGTGTGGTGGCCCTACCGATGTCGTTGATGAGTACGTGCGGATAGGGGAGTCCATGGTGATTTAATACTTTGAGCACTTTGTAGAGAGTGTCACAACAAGTTTGACAACTAATATATTTGCAACCCCACTGTTGAGGATATACATCGCCTGGTGCAACAAGGAGCGGCCTATGGCTTTTCGGGTATACTCAGAAGCATTGATCGCATGCATTGGGAGGGAAATTGCCCAATAGCATGGAAGAGACAATTCACTCGTGAAAATTATAGAACACCAACTATTATATTAGTAGCAGTGGCCTTCTTTGATATCTAGATATGACATATTTTTTTGGTGTCGCTTGTTCCAACAATGACATCAATGTGCTCAACCAATCGCCCTTATTCACCGATATATTGAAAGGTCAAGCTCCTCAAGTTCACATTCTCTCAATGGACGACTATACAATATGGGGTATTATCTCGTCAATGGTATATACCTGGAGTGGGCTGTCTTTGTGAAGACAATACTACTCTCACAGACGGTGAAAGACAAGTTGTTTGCGCAACATTAAGGCGGAGTAAGAAAAGGTGTTGAGCGAGCTTTTGGAATCCTACAGTCTCGGTTTTCCATCTTACACGATGTGTCACAATTTTAGCAACACTCAACTCTCGTCAAGATCATGCGAGCATGCATCATATTGTATAACATGATAATAGAGAACGAGTGTGGCTATGATGCTGAGAACTATGATTATAATGATCAGTTGGGCACATCCACCGTAGTACTGCTTATGATCCACAGTGGGCCTACACCTGTACTTGCCGATGTACTTACAAGAAACGTTGCAATACATGCTCACCCTACACACGTGCAACTAAAAAGGAACTTGATCCAGTATATTTGGCAACGTTTTGGAGAAGAACACACCGACGAGTAGTATCTTGTTGTATTTCTTAGTTTGTCAAAATTATGTTGTTGCTATCTTTCGATATTCGAATATAGTAGAATTTTTTGCAAGTTTAATTTTAATTTAGTTCGCTCAATGTCATGTACCACTATTTGAATTTAATGAAATATTTTTTCTGTCAAGTGTAATTTTTGATTTAAATTTTATTAATTATTATTTTCAGTCAAAAATGCCAAATTCAATTCCGCGAATATTATTAACATAATATTAATAGCAAAATTCATGAATTAATACAAATTCATTAAATATTTAATTATCTAATTATATAAAACTAAACAAGAACTATAACATTAGAGTATTTAATTTTTAATTTGGTTTTAAAAGACGTAGGTCTCATGCATAAAATCATGCAAAAATCAAATCATTAGAGGGTCAAATCTGATGGTGATAAGTTAAAACTAAGAAAAGAGAGAAAAAAGGGCTATTTCGTGGGTTGGGTAGTGTATGTGTCGGTAGTTGTAAGGCTATCATGGTGTTTAATAACTGAGCTAGTAAACTGACCCACGAATTTTTTACTGCATTTCGTACAACATCAAAGTTGGGAGTATACAACTGCAGTAGAGGATAATGTAAAAATTTGTAGTATCAATAATAACTTCATTTTTTTCTGGTCGCTATCATTGCTACGATAATAACGAAAGTAGATCAAATTGAGGAGATCAGATCTAAATCTGGCAAGATAGCTTGGAGAAAGAATGAGATGCTGGCCTGTGCACGACATGGACACAGCGTTGTCATCCTCGGTTACTAGATAGAATTAGGATGGAGCAAATCGGCAAAAGCAAGCAATTAATTTGATCAGCAAGGTTAAGCTTGTGCTGTGGTCTTAGCTCACCTTCTCTTTAATCAGAGAGATGGAGGGTGTGTGCTAGCGCTTGCCTTGTTCCTTGACCCGAAAAGAGAAGGCTACTACTAGTCATCTCAACCCCGCAAGCAAGGCAAGAACAATTCGGACTACTCTGAAAAGAAAAGGATAGTAGTATAATGGCATTTGCTCTCTCTCTCTCTCTCTCTGCTGCTCAAAGGAGGCAACACATCGGACCTTCGCCGGCGGTAAGCAAACTCCAGCCAAGTTGCAACCAATGAACCAGACTACTCATAAAAAACAACAAAGCAGAATAACAGCAAGAGAGCACCAGATTCCCATTTAGGCATCAATTCCATCTCTCCACCGAGGGAGAGTAATACACGAGTAAAGCGAAGAAATAGAAAGCGCAATTACACAATAAACCAGGGCATCACATTATTCTTAATTATGCCATCATCACCACAGTGCATCTAATAGTCGTCATCGCCGCCGTAGTCGTCGTACCCGCCGCCTCCGTACGAGTCCCTTGCTAAGTCATCCTCCACCCTCTCCGCCACGTTCTCCTCCACCTTGTTCTCCAGGTAGCTTGCCCCGCCTGCAAGCGCCAGCCCTCCGAGCACCCCGGCCGCCGCGCCCACCGCCAGCCCCGTCCCCATACCCATCTTGTTCTTCTTCGGTTCAACCACCGCCGCCCCCACAGGGGCCGATCCATACGCTGGTGGAGCCGATCCATACGCCGGTGGAGCCGCTGCCGCACCATACGCCGGCTGAGGAGGCGGACCGGACCCGTATGACGGGTATCCTGCCGGAGGCGCCGCGTATGGCTGGGCACCGTATCCCCCGGAGCCATACCCGCCGGAGCCATACCCCCCCGAGCCGTACCCACCGGATCCGTAGCCACCGGAAGCGTAGGGGTCGCGGGATGTGGCATAAGGGTCGCGGGAGGAGGCGGACTGGGAGTAAGGAGGCGGGAAGGGAGAGGAGTCGTAGTAGCGGGAAGCCTCGCGGACAGCGACGCGGACTTCGAGGCGGCCATGAGGGCGGCCGGAGGGGCGCTTGAGGCGGAGGGAGCGGGAGGCTCGGCCGCCGACGCCGGCGTCGTCGACGACGTCGCGGAGCTGGAGGCGGGCGGATCCGACGAGAGGCTTGACCCCCTCGGTGGCGTTGGCATGGACAACGTCGATGTAGAGGACGGCGTCCTCGAGACGGCTGCTCGGCGGGAGCGGCACGGTGAGCTTCTCGTCCCAGGTGGGGTTCTCGCCGTTGTCGAGGTCGACGCGCGTCGAGCACTTGGCGCCGCCGTCGACCCACACCACGGCGTAAGGCTTGAGGTCGCCGTGGCGCCAGTTGACGTTCTTGAGATCGCGGGCCGATCCCACCGTCACCTCCACCTCGTACCTCGAACCCATGGCCGGCCGCAGCCGCAAAAAATCCCCAACCACCCAAAAAGGAAAAAAAATGGAAGCTTTTGGATGGATTTTCTCAGTGGCGTTTGTCTGGGGAAGGAGGTAACCACAATAAATACGTGAGGCGGTTGGGAAAGGGGGTCGGAGTTTAGAGGGATTTACGGAAATGCCATTATTGAGGGGGGGGACTGGGGGCTGCCATACACGACTGAAATGTGGGGATGTGAAGTTGATTGGGACCACATGTAAGAGGCTGTGCTGCGTTGCGCTCTCCACGCGGCTCGTCGCCTTCCTTCGGCTGCTTTGTTTATATTTTGGTCTGCAGTTTTCTTCCGTGTTTTTTTTTGTCTTACTTGTTAAGCAATTTACGGCATTGGTTCGGTGTGAGACCAAAATTAATCATCCTAACATTTGATAGAAGATTCTATTTATAAGAATTTTATGAGTTACTATTGCTTGCTCTTGATGGACGGTGTGAACAGGATTTTATACATTGAATATGGGATCTATTACATACAAGTTTTCTCCATCAAATTAAAAAAAGAGATTTCGGTGTGACTTATGGAGATTTTACCCTCTTCTGGTCTAATTGTTTTTTTCTAGTTTTTTCCATCAATTTTCTCTCTCCCTCTCTATATATATATATATATATATATAATAATAGTATTTGCTAAGGTCTGACTTGGTTCGGAGTTAACAAGTAGGTTAGAGCTTTAGTATAACTTTGCCTGTCACAAAAGAATTGAACTGAAAATTCTTAGATCTTTTTTAATCAATATCTTGTGATCTATAATTTCAATTGATGATCCATTTTAACTAATAAAATTTTGAGATTAAAACAATTAATTTTACACAAACTGATTGTTAATCAAAGTTACATATGACAACATATCAATAGCATAAGATTTATAATTCTAATTGATGATCCATTTAAATCAATGAAATTGTGAAGTTAAAATGATTATATTAACACAAACGGATCATCAATCAGAACTATATATCACAAGATATCAAATTGGTGATTCACTTGTATCAATCTGATTGTTCTAATCTTGCAATCCACTTGTGTAAACAATCGTTAATCATAATTATAAATCATAAAATATTCAATCTAAAAAATTGAAAGATTCAGTTTAAATACCAAAAAAGAACTCTAGTGCTTTCCGGTGTGTTGTGCCAATTGTAGAAAGTCACAACATGTAACTTGTTTGTATGGGTGCGTCATGTCATGGTTTTAAGCTACTACTAGATATTTTTTAAAAAAAGACATATAGTGTGGATTAATTTTATAATTTTTTTAAATAGATTATTTTAAAAAAAAATTATGTGCAGTGGAGGGGAGGGGACATGGAGTTGAGATGAGTTGCTGCGCTAGTATTAAAGGTAAGTCGGATGCAATCCTCCTACTACCTTCATCTCAAGTTCCCAACCACCAAATGGCTATCTACTAGTAATTTTTATTTTAGCTCTTTGTAATTTTGAAAAAAAATCATGAAAAATTAGCTCATATCATTAAAAAATTAGATATTTAGTAAAACATAAACCAGAAGTTAGTAAAATATTTGTTAAAGTGGGTGTTTTACGGTGCTAACGAGCTAGTAATATATTTTCAAGAATACTTTATGAGGAGTTGTTGCGAAGGAAAATAAAATTTGGGATGGAGGCAACTGGTAAGAAGGGATAGAAGAAGTTTTTTCATGTATAATAAGGAGATTTAGAAAGACATTTGGATCAGGTGTGGACTGAGGAGTAGTTTAATTAATTATTAACTGGCAGCGAAATGGAACATGCTAAGAAGTAGGTGGTATCTGACCTGGTCAACAAGGCATCGGCATCCAGTTGCAAGCAGAGACTATAATAAAATTGATTTCAAATAAAATAAATTAATTTGCATCAGGGGAGACTGAAAAAACAACTTGAGCAGTTTTTGAGCGACATGTGATGTGCCTACGTACAAACCCTAGTGGAGTAACCATGTGGACACTGTGGCTCTCAATTCAACTCAATCATAAAGAGAGATTTCTATGATCTTTAAATTATACTGGTGTTTTTTTATGTCAGATAGACTTGCTCCATTTTTCTTATCATTCGTTCATACGCATGTACAAAACAAAATTCTTTCACAGGATAGGATACCTTCATGAATCCATTGTGTACATACTTACTCCGTGGGCTTTTATGGGCTGTGCCTCTACCCAAAGTGATGTACACAGAGAAAGTCGCGGGCCTAGAAGCTCAGCCCAGCAAAACCAACTTGTACTACTTCTGTAGGTCTCTCCCTCCGTCCTTTGACCTTTCCACACTTATACCTTCTCATTTTCTTCCCCCCTCCCTCCATCTGCGCTTCTGTGTAGTCATTGCCTAGGGTTTTACTTTTTATTGTCATTTTCTCTTCGGACATTAGCAACTCTAACCTCTCCAATGAAGCCATCAACACTAACATCTCACAACAATGGATGATAATACTCTATACATTGATCATTCAACTCAAATGATACATCTCAATAATTGATATACTTTAATTTAGATAGATAATAGCATGCATGATTAACACAATGACAACTTTCGAAGATGAATGGCGCCTAATATATCTGGACAACGTAAAACATCATGTATTTAATTTGTAACAAGAGGCAGTAATCACATGTACGCGCCAATCCGTTAATTAATTAATGAAGCAAATCTAACTATCGGAGCCAACATGCAACCCTAGGCCCTAACTTCTCATATATACATCCGTGCGTGAAAATCTTATATGCAGTATTCTCTAAGCGCCATTAGGCCGGTCCCTTAACTACCGTTCCATTTGGGACTTGAGATCAAAATTATATAGTTTTTTGCATGCTAGGGTTAGGCATGTATGTATGTAGTTACTTTGAGCTGCTTTAAATATTTATTCTTGGGCAATTAACCTTTCATGCATGCATGCTACTATACATCTTTAGCTAGCTGTTCGATGCAAATGGGACCACATCTATGTACAATTGGGTTCTGAGTTGTGATCAGCACTGGTCCATCTGTGAGCGTGCGTTAGTTTGATTCATCTCTTTTATTAATTGCACACCAACTCGATCCCTGATATATATAAAATTAACTTCACCATATATTACTTGTAGTTAATTGATTTGAGGGTGCATTATATACATGATACTGATGGAAACATATATATGCAAACTCTTGTGATCATGCATTCATGCATGCATGCCACTGTTCCAATATATGGTATTTACTGTTAAGAGCTAGAATTAATATATATCTGTTCTCTGCAGGCAAACACAATTGCACCCATGCATGATTTCCCATCTCAATAGTACAGCATGCATGTGTGAGCACATATACCTACCTAGATATACGAACAATGTACATATATATCATCTGTTGGCAAAAGCTAGTTAGCTAACACGCACAGGTTTATCTGTTTAGGTATCATAAACTGGAAATAACTTCAGTATTGTATGTATAGTTCATGTTTGTCATTTTGCTAAGCATGCACACGTCATTAATTCTGACAAATAGAATTGTTTATATAGGGTGATCGAACACACATAGACATCAACTTATGAGCAAATGTTACCTCCTGACATTGATACATACAACTAATGTTCGTTTTTATCCAATTAATCGTGAAGTTTAGCTCCCAACTGAGCATGATTAAATGGAAGAGCTCCAATTTGTAAGGATTTAATTTAACTAATTAATTGGTATAGGAGCATAAGATCCTAACTATGTATCATTAAATGAAAGTATTACCTGCCTTAGTTAATTTACATCAAGTTGAAAGTAATATGGTTGTCATACTCTAGGTTCTAAGCCCAATTAAGGGGCGTATAGATTTAACCTATACAAATGTTTCTAAAGATAATGGGCCCTACTGACCTTATGAGTTCGTTTACAATGCAATTCTTACCTCCTAGAAGATAAGACCAATATATATTAAATCACAGCCATCAATTAGAAAAGGATAGTACCTAATGTAATTCATCACTTAGAAAGTTTAAAACCTGCAATAGATTTAACTACGTTTCTTTCCTAATCTATTGCACTTTAATGCAAAAGTTAGGAAACAATAAAAGAGATCCTTACTTTCCTAGTAGGAGGTTCAAAATCAGCAAGGTATCCTTGCAGGTAAGACAATTACTATCGGCAAGACCTGGAATGATATTATGGACCAGACAAGTAGTGCTTAGGATTTACAGAAAGATTCATCTCATGCATGAACATATATTGGAGTTAACCACAACACCCACACACCCTCCCCCCACCCCACCCCCCCCCCCCCACCCCACCCCCCTCCCTTCCTCTATTTGTCCCTGCATTGCTGATATTTAATAACTAGAAAATTAATAAATAGAAAGCAGGTCTCATCATGAGTGAATTATACAATAATACAGACAATTTCTTTGAATCCATGGCATATCTGTTTTGGTTTATTGCCTTTTTTTATATTATTTTACATACAAAGTATTACAATTAACATTCTTTCCTAATTTATTATATGCCTCATTAGTAGTGAACATTGGTGTACAAAGACTTTATTGTCCTTGGAGTAGTCTTGAGTAACTATTAGATGGTGAGAAATCACGAGTAAGCAATTAATGGTTATAGAAAGCTTCAATTTGGAATTGCTATCTATGTCAATCAAACAAGCTAATCGACCTCTGCTGTGGTTGTTATATGTACTTGTTTTAAGACATCCAAATTTTCTGGACAATGGAGTTTCTCAAAAAAATAAAGACATTCAAATTAATTTTCTATTCAGTGAAGCATCATCCAGTTATTCCATGTATGATAACAATGAGGTAATTTCCTTATCTTCCTTCACTGATTTTCTTCAAAAGCCAATTTTTTTTTAAAAAATGTCAACATATTCGTATTTATGCAATATACTCTCTCATCGCATGTTAATTTGTTCCAACTAATTCGTTTTTTTTAAAGTTCATGGAGCAAAGTAACTAAAACTACGATAAATTGATGACATCAAGGAATTAAAGATCACATTGCTGAGAAAACTATGAATTTCGGTCTTCATCAGATTAATTAACCACATGAAGCAAAAATCTGTTACTGACATTAACTTCCTTTGAATACTAGCTTAATTAGCAAAACTTATAGACTCCACCAAAGTTTTAGTTGTGAGCAAGCTATCAAAAATAAGGGGGTGGCTCCCTATTTATGCAAATAAAATGAGCATAAATTGTATAATTGTTATGATTATATCCGAAAATAAAGACTGAAATGTGAGGATTTGTAGCTAGAACATCCATACACAAACTGTTGAAGTAATTATATTTCATCAAGCAATTTTCATAATATTACCATCAAAGCACAATTTAGCACTCGCCCTAAAAAGAAGCAGCTAATTAACCATAGATTCAAGCAAGCTTAATTAACTAGCTAAAATTCATGAGGATACAATGATCAGAGATAGAGTCATGCATCTAACTTTGCATGGAATTACCATCAATCTGATCCGACAAACACACCGAGATCTTAACATTAAATACGGCGAATGCTAACTGTAGTAAACTTACCTGCCTGCCTAGGTATATATCATGTCCTTATTACTACTCTTAAATATTGATGCTTCTAAACAGATACCTGCCATTAATTCCACGCTCACTTGCATGCATCTCAGTTGTTCACAACTCCTTGTTGATGCATCCTAGTACGGTGGCCGTGCATGCGCCCATGTAATCCCCTCGTGCCCGAGCTGCCCGCCTCCCGGCACAAGGCTCGGCGGCATGCCAAACATCGGCATCGCCGATGGATCTGCCATGCCGCCCATCATCGGAGGGACCACGCCAGACGGCATCTGCCCCCGCCCGGCTTCCTCCTCCTCGGCGTCGTCCAATGGCAGCCTCTCGTACGTGGCGTTCGCAAACGTGGACGCGATCACCATGACCGGCCCCGCTGCGGTGAGTGTGCCGACTACACTGCCGCCGACGACTTGGCCTTGCCCACCGGCGAGGTAAACGGTTAGGCCTGTGGAGCCTGGAGGAGCGGGTCCTGGAAGAAACGTGCCGGTGAGGGACAGTATCTCGAAGCGTCCTCGGAGGGCCACGACAGCGCCGGGAGCGGCCGGCTGCCTGAGGGCCACGTCGGCGACGGTCCCCGCGCCGCTGAGAACGCAGACGCCTCGCTGCCGGCGGCGCGCAAAGTGGGCGATGGACTCAGCGATGTCTGCGCCACCGGCCACCTCCATGACGTGGCTGCGCAGTGAGTTGGGGCTGTCCCGGGTGACGAAGATGGGTGGCTTCGGCTTGTTCTTGGACCCTGCGGGTCGGCCGCGAGGACGCCGGTTGCCGGCCACCACCGCGCCTTCCTTGGGCTCCCCGGTGCCGTTCTCGCGGTCGTCGTCCTGACCTCCACTTCTTCCGCCGCTAGGCTCGCCGTCATTGGGCGCCATGTCTTGTCCGCTTGGATTCTTGTCGAGGCCCGAGGAACCGAGCGGCGGCGGCGGCTCGGCGGTCACCGGCAGGCTCAGCCGCCCTTCGTCCCACCACCTGTTCGCCAGCTTCTAATGTTTCTAGGCGCTTTCTTCTTTGGAGCTAGACACTTCTTGCTTCTTGCTTCTTAATTACTTATTGCCCTATGCTAATTAGTTGCCTTTGTGCATACAAAAAAGATCAAAACAAGCGTCATGTCAAGAACAGAGCTTATATATGTCTTTGATTTGGTAAAGAATTGAAGGGAGGAAAACAGCAAAACCATCTAGAGAAGGAAATTAATCTTGTACCATATACATGTGCTGTATGGAGTTGTAGATTTGCAGTAGAAATCTTGTACCTGAGGTGAGGGGAAAAGGAGAGAAGAAGTGCTAGGCTACTTGCCCTTGTCTCTCCTTTAGTTGTGGTGTTGTGTTAATGATATATACGGGGAGAAGACTTGCAAGGAGGGTGAGGTGTAGGTTTATACTTGCACTTGTTCTATTAATTCCCAAGTTAAGTTGTTGTGCGCATAATATGAAATAAGAAGAAATAGAAATGCGAAGACTAGTGTAAATAGGCTCTGCGCACCCGCTGCGTGCACCTTTAATTGTTTAAGGTGGGTAACGTGATGTGCAGTAGAACTTCGATAAGACTAGTTATACGTCTTTTTGTATGGACCACTTATATGATTTCTTAAAGATCAATATATTTGTTATTCATATATAGTTTTGTTAATATTTAGAATAAGTTATCCCAAGATTAACTGGCAGTGAAATTTTACCTATTCAACCAACTAGTTTTTGTATTATTTGTATGAAATACTCTTTTTTATTTCATTACCGTGATTTGCATATATGCCATCTACTTTTAATGGTTATATGTCGGATTATAATTACGTGTGTACCTGCGAGTGTGTTTTATTTGGTTTAATTTTAAACAATATATTTTTAAAATTAATAAAATCCAATACAAGAATGGAGCAAATTAATCTGTTTAGTTAGACGATGATATTTGACTTCACAGGCTTTGACTGATCTTCAGCCTACTTCAATGCAGCATGTTCACTAGATAGTGTGTAG
The DNA here is from genome assembly GCA_019359835.1 of Pharus latifolius. Classification (NCBI taxonomy): domain Eukaryota; kingdom Viridiplantae; phylum Streptophyta; class Magnoliopsida; order Poales; family Poaceae; genus Pharus; species Pharus latifolius. The sequence goes on from CM033327.1 coordinate 59,380,941, forward strand.
GACTGACGTCGCTTTGTTTTTTCCCCCTCTTAATTTCTCTCTCTCTCTAATGCCAGGCTTAAGTAAGCTTTGGTTTTGGTGTTGGTGAGGTTAACTTTTACTTGGCATGCATTAGCCATTAGGTTAGGACTTAGGAGAGAGTATGTTGGAAATTAGGGCATCTTGCACGGTCGCATGGGACTATATATACGATGGCCGGTTGGTTGGTGGGAATTAATCACAGTAGACGCCCATGGAAATACATGCCACTTTGACTAGCTAGTTTTCATGTACTTATGATGCATATAAACAGATTAACGGAGATTGATATTACAAAGAAGTAATGAAGCGATAAATTAAGGACCATGTTCCAGGTGAAAGATCCGATCGATCATCCACATTTAGATGTCAAAGCCTATAGCTAGAGAGTAGAAATATTTATGGCTCTTAATTGGTCGAATCATCTAATATATATGTATGCATGAATGCATACGAGCATACAAACACTAGCAACTAATTAAACTCCGACTGTGAGACTGCACTATAACACATGGCATATAAGAATCGAACTACTCTTAATCCATTTAAATTGTTTACAAATTAAGGTGGAATCTTTACAGATTTGTTAGTAGTTAATTAGTTAATCTAGCTACCGATCGATCGAGCACAACATGTTTCTTTCTTAATCTAGCTAACTACTCTTAATCCATTTGAATTGGGAGGAGTACTAAACACAGGACTCTAGGTATCCCAATACCTAAGAGAAGGGATTAGTTTATCAGTGATTGTCCCTATAAAGCTCCTAATGAACTAGGCGTGAAAGGAGATCAAAGATGTGTTAATTGGCTTTAATCCCAACACGTTAATATAAAAGTGGTGAGATTCCTTTAGCTAATGGTGGTCCTGATCCTAGTATGGCTAGCTAGGCACAAGTTGCAAAGTACAACTAAAAGATCCCGTCATGCCTCTAGCTAATTTGTTTAATGGAATGATGGGTGAAGAGTTAGACACTTATACTAAGTTATGCTCCCTAGTGTGACACGTTAAAGAGAGCGACTCAACTCACAGCTTTAGCTTACGACGTGTAGTTACTTGTTAGACATCCACACTAGTTATTTTTTTAGATGATATTAATTGGTCTATCACAAATTCAGAACTACATCTACACCATGCCATTGAAACCAAAGTTCAGAACTACTTGTTGTTCGTCCGATCAAACCATGGAGGATGATCAGATGCAGCAACTCAATTAAGGGAAAAAAAATTGTAACTCCAGTGGTTAGAGTACATTCGTGCTGTTCAATCGCTTCATGAATAGATTAAATCAAGACAACGATAAAAAAAATTACCATCTTCTTTTTCCATTGCGGTCAATCCAAAATATCGATTTTGACTCAATGCTCGGACATATATGCAGTGTAGAGATTTAATCCTCAAACAATGAGAATTAGCAAGTTTTTGCAACAGTTGAAACCTTAGCCCCATAGCCCTGCATAATCAATCGACTCTTAATCTGGAAATTAATTTCTGTTTTATCGGATGAAGTTAATAGATGCAGGCTTCATCGAAAAAAAATGCAGGATTCTATTGAGAGCAAAACAGTCTATTCCGCACGAACTTTAATTAAGGCTTCTTTTTGGACTGGAAATAGTAATTGCCTCCATGCACTTGTCAATGGTACGGTGCAAGGTCAGTTACAGGAAGCATAGACTAATTGTGGCTTCGGCGTCATTATATTGGATGACATAGGCTTTATTGTCATATATATAACAACATCCATGAAAAAAAAAAGGTGATGATGCTATTCCACGAGGCCACGACATAATATGATCTTAAGATCAAGATTTTTTTTTGCCACTGTAATTAGACTAAGTTAACCTCTCTGTTTCTTCCTTAAAAAAATGCTGTTTCCTGTCGCTAATTAAACTAAATCTCGAGTCAAAACAATTGACTGTTTGGTTAAACACGTCCCAATCCCAATCGCAATCTAGATTAGTTTGAGCGGTCACCAGTCACACCAAGGTTAAGATTCACCGTGAGAAAACTCGGGGCAATGAATCGTCGTACCACTTGCAGCAGCAGCACTGCATCGTCAGACAGCACCGAATGAAATGAATTTGGCATCTTCCATGCATGAACAATGATGAGATTTTCTACCATCCTCCAAAAATTTCTTCCCGATTCGATCGATCTCACAGATAAGATTTATAAATATGTCTTCATAACTTTTCTATCAAATATAATTTACAAGAGAGATATAAGTTAAAAAAGATATTGACATAATTCAACATGTCACCACTTCCAACTATTCAACTTGTTCATCACTATTCAAAGAGAAAATATCCATAATCACGCATCATCCGGTAATAGAAATTATATAGTATGAGAGATGGAACCCAAAACAGAAGGAAATCCCATCACGACTTCGCTCCTCAATTTGGATTAGTTGGGACCAAACAATTTAAGTTCACAGCAATTCAAGTTTACAATTCTAGTTCAGAGCAATTCCACCATTCATTTCTAATACGCTAGTTTTAACTTCCAAATTCATGCCACGAAGCATTTTTTAGCAACTGGTTCTACAAAAAGGTTTTAAAAATTTTCAATCGTGCAATTTTCAACTAACCTGTGCAGAATTAAAAATTGCACTTGAAGAATCAGGGTCGTGGATCGAGACTTTGCATAATTTATTGATCAATCCAAAATTTCTATTTTCTAGTTTATATTAAAATCAAACATTTTCCTCTGTAGAATTGAAAAGAGAAATGAAGACATGAGATGTACTCCTCATTTCAGTGGTAGAGTCCATCCATGATTTTGTTATGAAAAATATGATTGTTAACTACAAATATAAAATATAAAGAAAATACAAAGAAATGAGAGAAAGATATAATTCTCATTAGCTTCTCATGTCCTTCACAGTATACAAAATTCTCTTATATATAGGCAAATATGTTAGATAAAGAGATTTGAAGTTACACAAAAATTGATATCTTAGAGTTATATAATCTATAATGCATAGTGAGATATTAGGTTATTGTTTGATAACATAAGAGTTACAATATTTATATTGTATTAGTCATAGGCATCCATTAGATACAGGTATATTCATAACATTTCATTTTGTGCCTTATCGGCCTCCGTTTGAAAATTTGTTCGTGCCAATCTTGTTCATCTTGTCGTGTGTAAGCTAGCCATGTGTTTTGTTTCGCTCTTCAAGCTCTAGTGACCATTTTCCCTATTTTCCGGCCTAAGTACGAGGCCACGATCCCTTCGTTCGATCTAACTTCACCTATTTTCTCTCTGCTTTTGACCATATGTTGCATGCATGTATATATATTTTGTATTATTGAGATATTCTATTCTTGTTTGGATGATCATCTTGTTTTGTTGCAATTTAGGGTTCGATCACCCGTTTCCAGAGGAGCAAGAAGTCGCCCCAGACCTTGAGGAGTTCGCCACTGATCCAGCAGGCAAATTACTATGTCTTTGATCATATTGAGACCCATATTCTCTAAAATGCTAAGTATGTTGGTTTGAACACTTATATGCATAATAATTTAGTAAGAAAATTTATATTGAAAATAGACATGAATAGTTATCTGCCTACACTAGTTTATCCACTTTTGATTTGTCCAGCTATGTACTTAATCATTGGTGCCACTTAATTACGGCTGTAGCTTAATACAACAATTCAACCATGCAATTTAAAGTTACTCATATGATTTGCTACTTATGTCTTGCAACTTAAAAATAATATTTTGTTGTAATTGAAGTCCTCAGAGGTGAGAATGAACGGATGGTAAGGGTAGTGGATGTCTTGAACATCTATGGGTGTAATGGTTTGACTTGAGTGATAAAACACGTGCCAACCACAAGTTCGTTATGTAAACCTAGTAATTTATCATGTATTGATTTATATTTCTGCATAGTGGTTGTTCTCAGTTAGGTTCTGAACTGGGTGTACATGAGTTGTGAGGGAAACATCTAGAGTACTCTTTGTAGACTTATGGGTGTGTATGAGGTGCGCCTCACAATAACAAAATTGACTTTCCAGTCTGTTTGCTGGGCATGAATACAAATTAATACTATGCTTGTAAACAGTCTTGTTTCCTCAACTCAGTTGCATGTAAACTTTGCATAAAGTGTCTCAACAGTTGTGTTGATGAAATCTTGTGAGTAAAATAGTACACCTCTATAGAGTTAAATAAGTATTCGAGTACTCTGAATTTTGGGATATGTCATGATCAATGATTGATGTTCATGTTGTTTAGCACAAATAGTTTTCTATATGCTGTTTTGATGACTTAATTAATCTGTTGAGGGGCTAAACTTACTAATCCACAAATCTTTACTAAAATGTTAACTATGGTAATTGATAGTTTTTAACCTCGTAATGTTTATTGAGTTTTACATCTATTATTGTATATTTGTTATATGTTGTCGAAACCTTAACTTAACCCATGAACCTTTTATCATGTTCATTTGTGGCATTATACAATAATTGCATTTGCTTAAAGTGGCTAGCTAAGTATTTTGTACTCACCCTTGCATCTATGGTCCAAAAGACGTTGGTGCTGAGGGCTTAGGGTACCTTAAGGTTGATCCTGAGCCACTTGAAGATTAAGAGCTCGATCCAATCTTCTGAAGTCATGTGTCATAGTTGAGCTTTTGACTGTGGGTAGCCTTCTTCGCTGATGTTTTGTTGAAACTTCATAAATCTTAATTTGGCCTTGTCAACCATTTATGTAAATTAAGGCACAGTTACCAGTTTTTGTACTAAACTGTTTTAGTTAGAACTTAATTATGTAAGAGTTATGATTGTGACATGTACTATACAACTTTGTTCTGGGTAATTGTGAGTCAATGGATGGTCCGTTCCTTAAGTGGATCATCTTGACAACAGCGATAGCAAATATTTTCTGAAACAACTTTATAATTTTCTTCTTTTTCTTTGTCTCTCTTTTTCTTCTTGTTCTAGAGACCAGTTGTGTTCTTAAAATAAACACCATAATTATCATGACCATGTCCATATCTATATCTATGCTCATGCCCACGGTTGCGGCTACGGCCACTACCACGACCACAGTCGTGACCTTTGTTTTGATTATTATGTATACGTTACCACATTCACTTCAAGGAATGGAGCGGAACCAATTCAATGTGTTTTATGGTTTTTCAACAAAAACTCCTTATTTTGTTCACTTACTAGTAAGTGCGAAATTAGTTTAGAATATTTCTTACAACTTTTTACACTGTATTATTACTGCAAGAGCACATTCGATGCATGAAAAGTAAAATACGTTTTCTCTAACATTTCCTCATCAATAATTTTTCCCTACATAACAACAATTGTGAAATGATTTTAAACATGACTAGACTATACTCAAATATATTTTTAAAATCTTGCAATCTCATATGCATTCAATCATAACGAACTTTCAGGAGAATTACAGTATTCTGTTGATCATACCATTCCTTTAGATTGTTCCAAAAAGCAAACAGATCTTTCATGATAAGGTATTAGATCAAATAAAGATCATTGTTTTTGCCTTATCTTATTTAGATGCTTCATTTTCTTCTTTTATTATATCTCTAAAGCCTTTGGCATCCAAATCAACTTCAGCATCTAGCACTCACAACAAATAGTTTTGGCCAGTAATATCCAAACAAGCTTTGTAGGATTTGACATGATGAACTACAATATACAACAAATACAAAATTAAAAATCATAGCATAAAAATTTCATCCAAAATAAAACTGAAACATATCTTACTGTAAAAGGTACACTGCAATCAATAGAAATTCTTACTGGTGAAACAATAGTAGATGACAATAATAGTACTAATAACATTTTATGAAAAATATGATTGCTAACTACAAGTGTAGAACATAGAGAAAATGTATAGAGAAATGAGAGAATCATAGAATTCTTATTATCTTCTCGTGTTCTCTAAAATATATAAAATCCTCTAATTTATAGGCAAATATAATATACAAAGAGATTTAAAGTGACATAAAAATTGATGTATTGAAGTTACCCGATCTATAAGATGGAATATTATGATTTCAATTACATGGTGAGATAGCGAGTTATTATTTTGATAGCATAGGGATTACAATATTTATGTTGTATTAGTCCTGAACATCTATTGGAGAGAGAAGTATCTTCAAAACAGATTCATATTGTGTTTCCCTCTAGAACATAACAAGAAATTATCAAAGGAGCATGTGCTGGAGATGAGAGTGGGAAAATAAAAAGGTCCGTAAGAGCCGCTGGATCCTAACTGTATTGATAATAGAGGGGACAGTAAAGATTTTCATAACTGAATTAGGCATAGGAGCCACATCCTCCGATCCAACAGTCGGAGGAGTAGACAACGGGATGCCGAGAGATCATACCCAACCTGTTTTATAATAATTTAGATTTATGTTTTTAATTATTGTTTAATGGATAAGTAAAATCCCAATCCTACCCATTTTAAATAACAGTGAGATCATAACTCCTTGTCAAATAAAATAGAGATATATCTTGCGAATGACCGCAAAAAATCCTAACAAACGGCAAGCACATAACAAAGTGCACCGAAAGGCCTATCCAACAGACTGGCTTGCAACAAAGCGCATAGACTTGTTTTTACAACTACCGTTTCAAATCCAAGTCCTCTCTGTTTCCACGATCTTGTCCAATACAGCATCCAGAGACTTAGAAATGCTGTTGATCATTTCTCTCTAACGACAATTACCAAATTACCAAGATGAATCTCATATCATATCCCAAGCTTTTCTCCCCGTGTTGCTGTGTCACCTCTTGGATAGCGCCTTCCTCTCTCAAAGTTAAACCTGGCAGAAAATCATTATTTATTGCACAGACGTGTCTCCAAACACCTCCGGACTATGCACACTCAATGAAGAGGTGTTGCATTGTTTCAAATCATTCCCACATAGCATGGAGACCGGGTTATAAGCCACCCCATGCATACCAAATTATGAGCAGTTTGCTATTTTTCTAGCAGCACCGCACAAGCAAAACATTCACACCCCAGTTGTTATTTGTCCTTTCCAAATGACCTTACTAATTCTAGCCTAGCCAAAGAAAATCTTATTCTAGCCGTGAAATGAAATTTGTAAGAAGATACCTTGAAAATCCACTACCTGTCCATTTCCAAATAATCTCATCTGCCCTCATGTATCAAGTACCAGCATACTGCCTCATTTGCTAACCGAAGAACCCACATGAGTTCTCTCTGCCCTACCAGACAGTGGGGCACGTAGCATTCTCTCCCTGTCTTCAGTGAGTCATTATTATTCAATGTGCTCCAATAGATAACCACGTTCTTGAAGTCGCACTGAATTTAGATACACAGTAGACACATCCTATTACCATTAGATGAAAAGAAAAAAAAAATACTTGATAAAATTTCATATACTTCTGGTACTTTGATGGCAACCTACAAAGAATTATTGTTACAAAGTGACATCTAATCAACTGTATGGCTGACTGAATTTTTATCCAGCAGAAGGTATCTATCAATGCAAGCTGACTGATAGAGAAAGCCACAGAGTGTTGACTTTCCCAGTTATGCCTGAACACTCCAAATACACATCTTTAAGTAAAGTTGGGACCCAGTAACTTCTTGTCAACAGACAACGACCAATCCAGTACTTCGACCTACTATTACTTTGATGAAAGTTAGCTAGTTCTCTTATGTAGTATACAACAAAAATTAACATCAACTTTGATGCAAACTCCCACAACTGCCTCCTGTTCCAGATAAGAAATCATCAGTCAATTAGACTGAACCATTCAGCCTTTTCAGGACTTGATGTTAGTCTGATCGTAGGGATTATGCTGAACCATCCAGCCAAATAAGAAAGTCATTGGATGTTCACTAGCTGCACCACGTCTCAACCTAGAATAGGAGCGAGTATCTTTTTTTTTTAAAAAAAAAAAAGAAAAGGATGGAAAAGAGCTGCATTTGTTTCATTAAAAAAAGAAACATTACGAACGCCAGTTCAGCATGGACAAGATCACCTCTTACACACACCGCTAGAAAGCAGCAGCATCGCCTACATAGCATGAATCACCTTAAAGCATCTGTCCACCAAAAGAGCATGTATCTGGAGTTCTATACAACAAAACATGTGTAATAGTCAGCACCACTATTTCCTCAAAAAATACTCAGCGTCACTCATTGATCGAACCATAAGAAGATAAGTTTACTAAGGAAATGAAGTACAACTTACATACTTGTTTTAGAACGCTGACCGTCTTGCAGGCTTTCAGTGGCTTGGTCATTCTCAAGCTCGTGAATTTTACAAGAGTAGGAAAGTGCTCTGGTTCCATCTTCAAAGCAGTTTCGTGGACAAGATAATCCCTAACAAGTGCATAACGAGGTAGCAGTATGATCTCGATAGCTACCAAAAGAATCAGTTCTTGGTTCAAAACTTGCTTCGCATAGATTTAATTCTTAATCTACAAATAAGATATGTATGAAACATTAATGATAGGATTCATCGATGATGATTACGAAAATGTGTGATATTTGTGTCCAGCTGATAAAAAACAATGCTCACCACTCTTAACCTACCGGAATACATACATGAATAATATGACACATGAGATGATACCTGCCAGGCCATAAAAATGCACATTTTCCATCTAGTTTGCATTACATATCTTTTTTTTTCTTTTTTAGTTTGCATTACATATCATAAGCTCATTAGAACAGGAGGGTGTACAACTACAAGGTGGTCTGGAAACACAGGAATCCGGGAACAAAACCACCTAAACCGATGAACAAGGCAACAGTAAGAGTTTACACAAAACGTAAACGATATGGATTTGCACAAACAAAATAACGCAACTGATCACAGATCTGTCCGGTAAACAGAAATTAGCATTCCATTTCCCTACCTAGTTGGGAGTTGAAGGAGATTGATAGAGTCAGAGGAGTACAAACCATGGATGGTAGTAGTATGAGGAAGTTGCTTATGACCTCCTGGAGTTGGTCGGCCCGATTGCTGAAATGGACAGCAACAGTTACAATTCCAGTCAAAAGAAGTTGAGACGGCGGCACACGTATGCAGAGGGAGGGGAAGTCAAGAACGCGGATGCGGAAGAATGCGTAAATTGACCAAGAAAGCTACCACTGGGTTGTCACACTATTGCTATTACCCGAAGACCCGAAGCATCGTGCCTGACAAGTGGGCCTTGAAAGTCCCTGCACAGCTGCACCCCACCCCACCATCTACACCTCCCGCACCCGCCGGAGAGCCACTTCAGCAGCAGAACGGCGTCAGCTACAGTTCCAGAGAGATGCGGCACCAACGGCAACTGGCCGGCCATTGCAGGTCACCTCCCTTTCATGTCCGCCCTTGCGGTCGAGGTATATTCTTTGCCATGAATGGCTCCTGCTCGACGAAATGCTTAAGAGCCGCCGGCACAACTCCTCACGTGAGCGCCGGTTGCTGAAAACGTGGTTTGTGACACGAATTTCAGTTACCATGCATTTGGTTGCCTACATTAGGCTGAGACTGACTCGTGAGATGTAATCAACTCTTTATTTGATTTCTTGTACACGATTTTGAGTCTGGACGAACAGATGCAAAAAATGGCTGTGAGTCTAGTCCAGTTGATAGCTCTTATCCACTGTTTCTTCATAACCTAGTCAGTCTAATTGTATAATTAAAAAATGATTAACGAGTATTAATAATTTTTAGCATGTATTAAGATTGATTAAAGACTATTAAACTGCAATAAAGATTATTAAAGTGAAATATGACATAATAATGATTCTTAACATTGTGTGATTAGAGAGTGTTAGTATGGATTAATATTGATTAAGAATAATTAAAGTACAATAAGGATTATTAGAGTGAAATAAAACATTACTAGTTTTGATATTTTTTTCATCTTATATATTTTTCTACTTACACCAATCATACAATTAACTAAACAACATTTTATTTCAACTTGCATTATCTAATTTATTAATTAAACACTTTCGAATTACATCTTCATAGTCTATCTCACACATACGAGTCAGATTCAATATTCTTCTTAAAGGACATCAGGTCAAACACACCATTAGATACTTAGGTTTGCCATTGCCCGTGATAGTTCTTGGAATGTAGACTGTGCCGCCCACCGGGCGATCCTGGAAAGGTGGGTTCTTGAACCTTTAGCTTACTCTATCAATTAGGCTTTTGCATACCAGATCACCTAAAGCTTTGCCCTGCTCACTTTCTAATAGCCATAGCAACTTGCCATTAGATATTTAAATGGCTGCAGTGCGGGGGCAATGCCCATGGAGCGTAGGTGGTTCAGTTACCTCAGTAGTGTCCATGCCAGGATCCTTGTGCCTTTTCTTAATGCTGAAAGTAGGTGTTGAATTGCACGATATTGTTCTTCTTAAAAGAGATCCAATAGGCCTGGCTCACTGACTTTTGACATGGTGCCACTAATAAGATCTATAAACTAACTTGAATAAATTGTATAAGTTTCCAGAGCGCCTAAGTAGAAAAAAGGAGACTGCCTGCTCAATGTCTTGATTCATGACGAGATTAAACATACAAGATGCAACCAAGAATCTTGGGCGTCATTCTAGGACTAAGAAAAGATGTCTCTATAAGTGTCACTTTAGTTTTAACTTTCAGTTGACACATCTGTTCAAAAAACGGGCAAAGGAACTTGAAAGAAGCTCAGTGAACTTCACAACAATATGATTGGTATGTACTCTTCAAAACCCAAAGTTCTGTCATGCTTGCTTGTTGTTTCTTGTTCTCCACTTTCTGATGTCCTTTAGTTTCCTTTGCAATTAGTGTGGTTATTTTTCAATCCCATGGTTGAGACTGCATCACTATTGCTCCTATCTTTGAAAAGCAGGAAAAAAGGGCTATGTATGTTTGTTATGGGGATTGACAAACTCATAGTTTATAGTGCTTGTACAAGTATCAGAGTACTTTTCTTCACTTCAAGGAAATCAAATGTCTGACTTATAGATACAAACAAAACATAATGTAGCTAGGCCTTGTTCCTTGTATGTTGTTTACCAAATCAGTTATTGATTTCATTTTCTGTATTCTCTTTTGTTCTTTGTAACTGAGATAAATGTTCATCAAAAACCACTGCTCTGTGCTGCTTATGGATTACGAGAAATTTCAGGATTCCAAATCCCTAGACTTTTATCACTAATTCACTGCAGCTAAAGTACAGTTTTAGAGCATTTAGATCATTCGGGGAATACTGGGGAAAATAATTGTCTTCTTAGCTCTGCTTGATTTAATAATTCGACACAGGGCTCCTCATGCAACATTCTGCTTCAGCTATTCATCGCCTAGAATTTGGTTGCCATTTCCAAAACTGCTGGAAGTTGTACATTAACCACTGAACACATCATCCTGTGATGTTTGGTTGAGATAGGCAAAGGCCACTGACTGGAGGTCCTCCGTGTCATAATATCCATTCCTTTGCACATGCTCTTGCATATCAAGAGAATCCATGGTGCAAGAAGGGTTGCTATCATCATTGAAGGAGGCTCTACAATTGGGTGTATATAAATGTGGATTGCAACTTTGGGAAGACTGCATAGAGGTGGATGTCAGAATGTCATTTCCAAAGTAGAACGGGCTCTCATTTTTTACTGAAGAACTTGACATTGTTGGATGAGGCATTGTAGCTTCCCCTTGCTGGTAAGGCATAAATCTATTTCTAAAGTTGTCTTCTTGAGGGCTTGATATTGAAGAACCATTTGTGTATCCTTGTGATGCTTGAGCTTTGAGTGACTCCAGCTGTGCTTGCAAATGGACCACCTACAACAACATTACATTCTGTCAATGTTACTGATTTCCTTATTGCTATGAATTAGCAAATTTCCATGGAAAGAACATTCAAATAAGAAGATTGTAAGAGTTCTTTGATGATATGACACTTGGTATTCATCTGCATTCATAAGACATAAGTGATTACAGTCTATGCAAAAGTAGGTTGGTTATGAGTCATTGCATCCTAGTAACATAGAACTCACTCACCTGTTGTTGCAGTGCAAAGATGTGCGCCACACAGCCGTATATTGGATCATGTAGCCTCGCTTGTGCCTCATAGGAGATGGTGACTGCAGCCTCGCAACGGTCATTGACTGGGAGATGCATAAGGAGCTTTGAGACATTACTTGCACCAAAGATCTTATGAATGGCAGCAAAGTGTGCAGCCCCTTGCTCGTGGCAGAAGTATGGCGCGAAGATGCACCCCTTGACGCACTTCCTGCGAAGGAATTTGCATGCACCACATGGAGAGCCAAACCCTGTCATCTCTTGGGTTTCTTGGTAACCTAATTCTGGTGTTGTTCTTATTCTTCTTATTCCTTGCAGCTTATGAAGTTAATCATCTCGCTTTCCCATTTATAAAGACTACTCTAGCAGTGGGGTTAGCTTAGTATGCTGAATAATTAATTTGACATTGTCTCCCTAATGGGCTACAGTTTAATTCTATACTCATTAGATATTCCTTTCAGAGAGGCTCAAACGACAAAGGAGCTAACACTGACCCAACCCATTTCTGTTTGCTTGAAAAACCTTGATTGTTGGATGCATTTATTTATATCTGTTAAACTTTACTCTTGTGTAACTTGTGTGTTAAACTTATATTTTATCTATATGTCCAGTAAGAAAAAGACACAAACTTCAGAAATCAATGAAAGTAAAGGCAGTGACACAAAAAGGATGAGCTTGGGCAAAGATGGCAGAACAAACCAAAGAGAAAAATATATTTCTTATATATCTATACTTGTTCTCAGGCCCATGGTAAGTAGCTCGCCACTTAATTTTGTGAGATAGTCATGTGATTAGCTTAATAAATCGCTTTCAGTCAACCTTGCGTGCGGTCTATGTAGCTCAACAGGTGGACCTCTGATGATGTGCACACAACTCTACTAGGCTGCCTACTGCCTAAAGCCTATAGCATTATTAGCCTCATGCCCTTCCAACTAAACTTTTCTCCTTTTTTTTCCCTTTTCCTTTTCCTTTTCCTTTTTTTTTTTTTTGCTGAAACTATCATAGTACTAATACCGATTACTATATTGATGTGTTTCTCACGGTGGCTCTGCTCATGCTTGTGTAAATTGAGCTGTGACTGTTCAGCTGGCTGTTTATATTGGTTCAATCCTTCCATTTGTCTGAACATGTTGTTTATCCCCTGTCAAGCCCCTAAATTTTCATAGGAAGAAAATTGTGAGTTCACTCTAGATGTTGCTTTAATGAGCTAATTTTTGGGAATGTTTGAAAGCAGAATGTTGGAATTAATTTGTTGTCCTAAATAGGCCATGAACTCTTTTAGTCGCTTTAGTTTAATAACAGCTTATGACATGGTTGTAAATTCCAAGCTTCATTTTTTGTAATTTTGTCTCATAATTATAAACAATGACTGACATTGATCCAACTTGGCCACCCTAGTGCACTATTGCTTGCAAAAAGAATTAGTTAAATTGGGTTATTGTGTGGGTGCACGGAGGCCTTATCTCCGGAAAGTGTCATGTATTATTGACGTGGTTTTGTTATAACTTACATGTACTTGTTTGCCACATAAACACTATGTTGTATCTTGTTTGAGACATAGCATAAAGGTGTAGCTGTATATAACTGAGCACAACAATTAAGAATCTTAGATTGAGCTAGTAGAAGTAGCATACCAGCACCAAAATGTCACTTTCCAGATGCCTAAGAGTATAGAAAAGAAAAGGACTAATCACTAGTCACTACCTGCCACACTTGTGACATTTATTTAGCTTTTAGTGGCTCCCAACTCAATTGCATTGTAGACCCAGCAAAACACAACTAATGATGATTCAGGTTTCACAATGCTAATATTTTCTTTCAGCTTTGCAGAACTTACAACAGATTTGATTGGTGGTTGACTGGTTGCTAGTACCATATAACTTAAACAGATTTTCTTTTAGCTCTGCAGAACTTAGGTGGTCATTTTTATTGTCTTTCACTTATATGAATTACAATTAGTTTACTCGGCACTTATAAAAATGACATATTTCAACAATGTTTCTCTTGTTTTCCCTAAAGAAGAACAAAATGATTAATTACATTAAGTGAACAAATGATAGCTCAAGATCATGTTGTTCATTGTGATACAAAATAAAACAAATATTGAGTTATTTAGTGTTCGATAAGTTTGTAAATATTCTCTCGGTTAAATAGTTAATTGAACTTTGTTGATCTATATAACTAAATCAGTTATGTGACTTATTTCCTTCCCTAACAAACAGCTCATAAATTAGTATCCGCTTGATATGACACATATCAGTTTTGGATTGGTCTATGCAGTCCATTGGTGCAACTCATTTTGGTATATTTTTTTAGTAGTCCGTTTATTTTGATAAGATCTGATTAAAGTTTATCTTCTAGGTATCTGTAGTGTTTATCTTGTACCTACTAGAATTGCAAGATCCAGGAACAAATAATAACCTGCGGTTACAGTTTCAAACCGTTGATTATGAAGAATATTGTTGCATGCGTTGCCTAAGTAATGTGGGATGTTAAACATTTTCTATTTCTGGTGTGTACCCACTTCTGTTGCTTTAGTTTTTTTTAATTGGAAGTCTACATACATTTCAATTGATATTCTACTTCAACAAAATGGTATGCAGGAAAAGGATCTATGGAACAGAACAGCCTAAAAATGTAAACATACATCTTTGACAATACTGAGTAAGTTATTTTTGCCTTTCTAAGGCATTAATCCACATATCTAACTATAAGAGAAAATTATACAGAAAATTTGAATTAAACAGAACCATCTAAAATTTTGAGTTATTTGTCAATGCTATAAGTTGTCTTTTTGTTACTTTTTACTTGTTTGTTGTGATATTTTTTGAATTATCATCCTCTTTTGGCTCTTGTGTACTCTTTTTAGGTTATTTTAGGCAAGCAATGTTTGTTGTTAGCAATCAAACATATTGCCTTTTAAAGAGGAAATGTAGGGTGCAATTCAATGCTATTTCAAATAAAATGCGCACAGGAATTTTTTTTTACAAATAAGTTTTTTAAAAAAGAAATAGCACATCTAATCTCTACTATAGAAAATTGGGAAAAATAACCCGTTTTGGTGTAGTAGGGAAAATTTTTGAGCGGCAGGAGGAACTGTGCGGCAGGGTGGCGAGAGCTGGACATGCGTACCTACCCGCATATGGAAGGTGCGGCAGGTGGGCAAAGTCGTGTAGTACCACACAAGTACAGTAAGTACACCCTGACATCACTATGTAGTGTGGGCCCGCGGGAGATACCCCCGTCCCTTGATGCCCCATCTAGTCCCCCGTATCTACATGCTCTTTTGGTTCTTTTTGCCAGAAATAATAGCAATACAAAAGAGAAGAGAAACAATGGACAAGATAGGAGAGTTATTTTTTATTTTAATGTAATTTTGAGCTATTTAAGTTCAAATTTTGGGAGATAGCAAGAAGGAAAAGTTGAAGAACACAATGAGATCTACAAGATTAGGTAAGTTTTCAAAAAATGCATTAGTATATTGTTAATAATATTGTTAGCACGTGATTTGTATATTTAGTAGTACAATCATTCACCCTAGGCTAGAAAAACTTTGACATTTATAATTGTTAGAAAGTATGTTTTTAGGGGTAAGTGTTGGTTAGTATGACATTTGTTTAATGTAATCAAAATTAATTAGTGTTGAATAATTTAGGCGGTTATTTTTTATAAGATTATATAGTAATTATATAGTAAAAACTATAAATAAGTAGATCTTGTACCACATTATAAACAGAGTAATTATATAGTAAAATAATCATCTATTGATGTGAAGAATGGACTATGAGCATAGCAAAACAATTTGTAAAAAGGATTATTTGATATATAAAAATAATTTCAAAAAGTTTAGCAATGTGAATATTGTTGTTGTAGGAAAATATACGAAATATTATATATGTGAGAATATTTGTAGTGGACTCTTTGCTTTGAGATAGAAAAATAGAAATAATGTAGCATCATTATGTTTATTAAAAAAATATTTATAGAAATATAATTTTAAAATAATATGGTATTATTGGAAATTTGATATGGTTTGAATGGTAATATTTTTGGGATGGGTCAGCAAATGATTTGTATATATTATGGGGATGATGTTATCTGTAATGAACCATATGAGTTTGATATGAATAATTACAATTATATAATGGTAGAGTTGAAAAATCTATATAGCACAACATTTAAAGAACTACGGAATTTGGTCCTTAGCCAATTTTGTATGGACATGCACACACGCAGAGTTATCGTGGAAAGGATGTTGCTTAAGTAGGGGTCTGAATTTCCAAACCCCAATGAGTGCTCCACGAGTTGGAAGGTGACAAATCTTGGGTCAATTTTTACAACTGGTGAATGACTCTAGATTTGGGTTGAATGGAAAGGCCATGTTGTATATGAAATTTGATGAAATAGAACAGTCAAATGCAAATGTGACGAGGGACAGTGGTAGTATGGCATGTGGGAGTAGTAATAAGATAGATGTGGTAGGTGGTAGTGGAACTTTGGCAGATGCAAATGTGGAGGGGTTTGCTTGAAGATTTGTAAAAACATTCCGATGTAGTGAAGGGTCAGACATTTATTGGGAAGCACACATTGATGCTCTTGAATTTATTTGTGGTTTCTAAATGAAATAGTTGATGATCACACATACCCAAAAGGAGATGACCACACTGAAGGAGAAGATGGAGATAAGATGGACTCTCCCACGGAGTGGCTAGATGGTGCCAGATTAAGTTTGATTGTGGTTTGACAGGTTTCAAAACTCCTTGTGGGCGTTTAATGAGCATACATTATTGCTAGGACAGCAGTTTTGAAGCAAGTAGGATGCACAAAGGATGATCACTTCATACGCGTTGTCGCTGCATTGATCATGAGGTTATCATATCTGGGCAGTGTGATCAAGCATTCAGTGCATGCCAACTTATCTATACCATCAAAGGAGATTAGAGCGAATGTAACTGAAATATGTGGGTATCAAATCACATACAACGAGGCATGGAGGGTGAAGTAGAGGAAAATATAATTGTTACTTGGTACTTTTGAGGAGGCATACAACTGTGTTTCTAGATTGCTTGATCAGATCAAAGAAACCAACCTAGGAATCTTTGTAGATATATTTGACAAAGAAATTGAAGGAATGAGTGGCAACACGAGTGATGCGCTGAATAATTTTGGGTCTTTGCACAGTGCATACATGGATTTCAATAATGTCAACCGGACCTATGCAATGATAGAACGTTCTTAACAGGGAACTATAAAGGGACATTGCTAAATATAATTGCAGCAGATGCAACTGACCAGCTACTTCATGTGGTTTATGCAATAGTACATAGTAAATGCATAGAGAGTTGGTTGTGGTTTTTTGCGAACGTGAAGGAGACAGTCGTGATGGATCACCCTTAAGTTGTATAGTAACAGATCACAATGTAGGGTTGATGACTGCCATTGACCTGATGAAGAATGGCAAGCAACCTTCATTTAAGTGGAATGACCTACCGAGTCAATGGCGCATTGACATCTTGCGGCAAATTTGTCTTTACTCTGTTTAAAGACAAAGGGCTCATGATCACTTTCAAGAAGTTATGTTTACAAAATCAGTTGAACAAATACAAATAAGTTTGAAAGAAGCTTGATGAGTTGACACTGAAATATAGTAGAGAGCATGAACCAACGGGTGTAGATTAGGTTGAGGTTGATGAAGGGGAGGAAACTCTCACACAAGTTGGAGGTCTAGGCCCAATAAGTTTTCACAATAGATTGATGGCCTCCCAGAAGAAAAATGGGTGCAGTTAAATGACATAGATGGTGCATGATATGGCACTATGACAACCAATTTGTTAGAAGTGTATAATGCGGTGTTGAAAGGTGTACATTGTCTCTCATTGATAGAAATTGTGGAAATGACATGGTATCACACAATCATCTATTTTAACAATCCATCCAAAGAAGGTTAATGTATGATCCAATACAGAATTTACCTAACGTTGTCTAAGACTACATGAACCAAAAGATAAGAAGTCCCAGTTTCACTCGGTGTTCTTCTTTAGTGGGTTTGAGAGGAAGTATATGGTGTGTCTAAAACAGAAGCATGTAGCTAGTCACATGAGATTAGATAAGGTTCATCAATACACCATTGGAGAAGTTGTAACATGCACATGCAACAAACTAACACTACTGCACAAGCCTTACTCTCATGTCATTGCAACATGCTCGGCCATCTGGGTCTCCGACGTGGTACCTCTCAAAGTACTGTAGCCTAGGACATCTATCGACCACATGGAGCAGTGTGTTCAATGCGTTCAAGACACCGGGAAGCTATAGGCAGATCCAACCTAGAGATATCACATGGATCACGGATGTGCGGTTAACGCGATAAAGAGGCCTGACCATCGTCAATCACGTCGCATCCACAAGGACACAAATCTGATGCTCCAACACTGACACAACCAATCTCAACTGTCACATGATTCTCCAACTATACAGTCATTTTGGCCCCCATGTCAAAGTGTTGTCGAGTTAGTTGGCCAGAGAGCTACATACTCGTCAAACAAGTTGTCCTTGTCTAGTAAGAGACCCAAGAGAGGTCATCATTAGGCTTTTGCACTTCTATGTTTGTGTATGCTCGTGTACATTTATCTTCATATAAACCTCTACCGCTTAGTTGTTTTGTTGTACTTCAATATTACATGTTCTATGTATGTATCTTTTATTCATTAGTACCATTGAATTAGTTAGAATTGTATAGATGATAAATTCCCAAATGAAATATTTCCATATTAAAAACAACTAAGTTAACCAAATAATTTAACCTTCAATAAACTATCTAACTGAACTACCATCTCTCTCTATGTTTGGTTGGGAGGAGACTGGCTGCAGCACAATGCATATGCGGCAAGAGAATGGATGTGTTCCTGTCGCACATGCAGTGTGCGGCAGAATCTTGTCGTCAACTCCTTTCCTGTTGTTTTTTTGTTGTGTGCTTGCCGTAGAGTTAAGTGCCATGTGTCATCATAAAAAACAACTGTACTTTTAAAATAGATTAGTTTTGCAAATTCTATCTATAAGTTAGATTTGCAATTTTCTTTTTTAAAGAACTACTTATATAAAAAATTCTATACACCGATATTATAACAACTATGATTAGATCAAACAAATACGAACTAAAACCGCTGTAACCCCAAACCCTCATCTCATCAGAACTGCATTAAATTTGAAGCTCATTTAATTTGAAATAACATGGTGCACATCTCTAACTCTAAACATAGTTAGCACATATCAAACAGTCCAACGGTACATATTCCCTGTCAACATTCCATTTTCCAATTAAATCTTAGACACCAAACCTGTCAACCAGTAACGCCAATGTGTCCTCACTGTGAGTGTGAGCACCATGAGATTACTACTGAACTTGGAAAGCACCTGGGTCCCTGTTAAAAAATTGTGATAGGATTGACAATCATTGTCAATCAAGTTGCAAGCTAATGCTATCAGCATATACTCTCTGGAGTTTGGGGAAGGCCCCCACCCTGTAAGAAAGGAAACCAACTGAAGTGGACAGTGAGTTGGTTTGGTTTGGAAAGGAGGAAGCAGCCCGCGGAGAGCTCAGAGCGGAATCTTGTAAAGCATTTCTAGTTTTTGTAGCTTTTGTCATTAGGTGTCGACCTTCTGGTATTGTACATGATTAGTTTGCTAATGTATGATTAGTACCAGCAAATACGGCATTTTCATATGGCAAGTACTATATGATTTCGCTCCATACTTTTGATTGATTGCTTGCTCGTGTGTCTGTCTGTATTAGCTGGCCAGGAACACCATGTGTATAGTATGTAATATAAGATTTCAGAAATATCAAGATTACTTTATAAGATTGATCATATCATGAGTTCATGACACATCAATGTCAATGCTGTCTAGTTACATTAAGGGATGTACTTTCATGCTAGTCCAAACTCAAAATAAAACAAGGATAAATATTACAACATACTTAATGAGAGTCCCGCCTCACATTTAATCATAGCTGTTTGGAATTTGCCCTCATTTTTGTTCAGCACATAAGCACATCCAGCACCATCCCTCATATTGAATGTCAAATGCTGTTTGATCTTGAAGTGATATATTTTCTCATGCATCAAGCAATTTAAAAAAACAGCATGTAATGTGTGCGTATATTTATACCTAATTAACCGAAATCCTACACAATTGCATCGTTAGTTTTTATATGATTTAAAATTTTGTCCATATATAAAAAGATGCATGTTTTTAATACTATAATAGAAATAGACTTCGTTTTGAATACGATTTTTCACATAAATTTATATCATAATAGAGATAGAGTTAATTTTAAAAATGATTTTCAGATGATAAATCAATACCGTTATAAATATAATGAAATGAAATAGATTTTTATTTTTTTCGATTAATGCAGGAATTTTCAGCAATTTTTTTTCTAAGATTAAAATTGGAATTTTGAGTATTTTTATGTGAGGCAGGAATTAATATAATGTTTTCAATATCATTAAAATTTATTATATAATAGATTCTCTAGAAAGCTGGTGGTCAGAAGATTTGATTGTCCAAAGTTTCATTTCTTTGGTCACAAAATGCATTTCTTTATAAAACCTGCATGCCCCACATATTTTTGATGAGACCGTGCTGCAACCAATTTTCAGTCAAGTTTATTAACTAGCATAGATTAGTGTTATCCTTAATGCTAAGCTTTTCTTCCAAGCATATACCAGTTCGCGTGTAAAAATCAGGGTTGTTTGTTTCTGAGCTTCTGCTACCTAGATTGCAAGACTCAAATACACTGATTAACACCGTAATATGCTGCAAGGTTTACTTTCCTGCAAGAATGCATAGGCATACAGATGTCACCGTATTTCTCATTTTCTCACACAATCTGCCAAAAGTGTGCAATAAAGCTTCAGTACCACCGTAAATGGTCTTATTGTTTCATGCGGTAAGCAAGAAAACGCTCTAGGTCTGTGTGGCATTTGAACTTCACAAGTTATTCACCGGTTTCTATTGTTGCATTGTCAAATTGAAGTCACAATTTTTTTTTGTGTTGTTATCTGTTTGCTTTCTTTGCTTCCTTTGTTGTCCTCATATGCTCCTTGTTACTTGTGCAGAATATTGTAGAGTTCCATCTTTCAAAAGGATGCTTTAATTAACTTTGCCATATATATATATATGGAATGGTTAGTATCAAAAAAAGAAGTAAATTTTTTAAAAACTTAAATTTGTTCAAATTTTTGAAGTTTGCAAAAGGTATGAGTTGAAGTCAAATTGTTTTGTAGGAATCTATGGATTCGGATCTTTTACAATTTTTAAGGGGATTGTATGCTTGTGCTGACTGTTTGATCGATAAAACAATTGTTGAGATCAAATGGGATAAATCAACAATTGAGATTGAGTAGGGATAAGAAATTAAGAAATTGTAAATTTTTTACAGCAGTTCGAATTCTTGTGAGAAATTCAATCTCATACAGTTTAATGTAGATCATTGTTTTTTGATGAGATGATCTTGTGAACATTCAATCCTAGAAAAACTGCAGTAGATCCAACCAGAGCAAACATCAAAACAAATGAACTAACACCATAATATAATAACTGATGAATTGGAATGTGGAAGTCTAGAACTCATTACAAGAGATTTCATTTGTGTAGTCAAATTTGTCATTATTTACAAGATGGTGCAACCCGAAAAGCAATAATCGAGACGTCTTGCATAAACAAAGTATGAATGAGCTAGAAGACAATAACCGAAAAAATGAAAGTGTTAACTGTGCGCATGCATCAAATAAATTTAAGTAGGGATTTGTAGCAGATTGTTTGTACCTATTGGGAGACCAGGCAAGACGATGGGCGGATCACCTGTGATGCACGTGCATTCCTCATTGCTAGATTGAGGATGGCCTTCCCTTTGCCACGCACATTACTATCTTACATCGCTGTTGGTAAGCTATCTGTCTATCTAGTGGGGGCCAATTCTGATCGAAATGATTAGATTGTGGTTTTTCTTCTATGTGTGTTTGTATTTTCTTTCTTTGTTGAGCAGCCATTTTGAGCCTACGCCAACCAGAAAGAAATGGATTTGGTTTAAATATCTGTCTTAATTCGCTGATATAGCTCCTGATGCCCATGCTACAGATATGCTTCACTTGTTGCTATGCAGTAATTTTTTTGTTTCTTATATATTGCTTGCTTAAACTGTCTTACCCCTCTGCTGTTTGATAATTTTCCTTCTATAATGTGTGAACCTATGCATGCATGGCTGAAACCTGGATGAACTCGTTTTGGCACCAGAAACCAACGCCCATACATGCTTCAGGTCCAGGATGTTTATCAACCCGTGCTGAAATCCAGAACATGCACTACAGAGTCAGCAATCTGTCATGTAGCCGCTGAGCTTGGCACCAAGGAGCACCATGGACCTCCATGACTGACATTGCCGGTGGTACACAAGGCACGATATGCCCAGGTGTTACTATATATGTGTATATGTGTTTAGACCTGTGTGTAGGCCCATGGGCTTAAACCCAAATAGCATTGTATATAACCAAGGGGAGTCTCCCAAAACCCTAACTTGATATCTGAATACATTCACCTGGTATCAGAGCTAAGTTAGAGCTAGCTCTCTGCCCTCCAGCGATCGTCGCCCACCACCGTCGGCCCCTCGTTGCCGTCTCCGCGCCGTGTCGCGCCATCGAGCCCCGCGCTGCGTCAACGTCGCCGCCTTGGCCTCCGCTGCATCGCCGAGTCCTGAGCCACGTCGCCTCGCTGCTGCCTCGGCCCGCCGTCGCCGCGTGGCCCCGTCGCCGCCTTGGCCAGCCGCCCCGTCGCGTCTCGGCCTACCTTGGACCGCGCCGCGTTGCCCAGCCCCGAGCCACGTCACCTCGCCGCCGCCATGTTCTTGTCGCAGGTTAACTCACACTGACAGCTAGGGTTTGAGCGCTGCTCCCCTAGTCCGTTCTTTTAGGCTCAATCCAATCCGATCCAGCGGAGCCGAGTAAACACACTGTCCGGACTAATTTTTCGTGCTGATCACGTTTCTGGGGTCTATTTTTCCTGTAGGTGCTCCCTTTGTTGAGCCACTTGAGCCTTCTTTATGGCTCCTGACGCTCTTCTCGTGTTGGGACGTCAAACTAGATGGCTCCAACTATCCTTAGTGGTCCACCACCGTCCATGTCAATCTGAGGGGTCTTGGTTTGCTGTCCCATCTCACAGAGTCGGCTTCCACGACCCCCTCGGATGTCGTCAAGGCATGAGTCACTAATGATGATCGAGTTATGCAACTCATCTGCAACAGCATGGTCATGGACATTCGGATGGAGATTGCCATGCTTCCTTCCGCTCAGGCGATGTGGACGCATTTGGTGAAGATCTACGTGTAGGATAGTTCAGATCAGCTGTATGCTCTCGAGCAGCGTTTCCAGCATCTTCAGTAGGGGGATTTGTCTGGCAGGCATTTCACAGCGCCTTCAGTGATTTCACTCGTCAGATGGATGCGTTTGCCCCCTCTGTGAGCGCCAGCTGCTCCAGCTATACTGCTGTTCGTGGTCATCAGGCGCGGTCCCGCATGTTTGCTTTTGTCATGCGGCTTCCCCCGGAGTTCGAGAGCATTTGTGCCCAGTTGCTTGGTCGTGTGACTCCTCTAACCATGGACGATGCTCTTGCGACCGTTCTTGCTGTTGAGACCCGTCTGCACACTCAATCGCCTGTGGCCTCCGCCTCTCAGCAGCATCTCTAAGTCCTCGCTGTTACCTCAGTGTCTGCTGATGCTACCATTCAGGTGCCAACGGCGGCAGTTGTCCGTGCTTCTGTAGTGTGTACTCACTGCAAGAAGCGTGGTCACACTTCTGAGCGCTGTTTTCGGCTTCATCCTGAGCTGGCACCACCTGCCTGGCGCCCTCGCGGTGATTCTACTAATCGACTTCTGCCTCGACCTCCTCGTGGCGGTGTTGCTCCCTTTGCTGCCTCTGTAGATGCAGCTTCCTCCTTCGCCACTCAGCTTCAGGTGATGTCGACGCAGCTTCAGGAGTTGCGCCTTCAGAACTCGCAGCTTTAGGCGTATTTTTAGCAACAGCGCACCCCTGCTATTTTGACTTTCGGCCTTACTCCTATGCCTTCCTTTGGTGCGTCTGCTGGTTTGGCCACTCCGCCTGCTTTGTCGACAGGTACGGATTCACCCGATCACCATCTGGATTCAAGTGCTAGTTTTCACGTCACGCTCGATGATTCCCAGTTGATCTCGTGTCAACCGGTCACTGATGGCCTGTGTTGCATCTAGGCCTTCATGTCTAACCCTAATTTTGATGATTAATGAAAACAAAGTGTTCCGGACTAATTGTGCTTTTGAGATTGATTGATACAGGGATCAGTTGGGAAGGATTACAAGATGATCAAGATGAACCTGACTTGAAGTAAAGCACAGATGCAGGAGAGCAAAAGACAAGACGCAAATCATGAAGATGCAAAAGACCTCAGGTATTATGAGTTTTTATTTTTACCGATCTCGGCGTTTGGAGATGATCGGTTAGGGAAATTATTTTCTAGTTTTAACCGTACTATAAAGAGGGGTGGCAAAAGTCCTCTCTTTATCTCCAACACAAACTGAGAAACCTAGGTCATTGCATTGCATCTCTTTTGTTGGATTTGGTTTTGAGCTTATTTGAAAAATCTGGTTTTTTAGTTCAGTTTTTGACAGCAGAAGAGTTTTTCGATTTTCTAGAAAGATCTAGGCAGATCTGGCTTTTGCTTCTGTTGAAAAAAATGTAGTCCTTTAAAATATCTTTCAAATGAGCTATCAAAAACTTCATTTGGACTTCTGGATTTAAAGTTATAGCTGTTTTTGTTCAGACTGACTGTCAGTTTGAATGTCAGTTTGTGTTAACTGACAATTGTCCAGAGAGTGTGTTTTTCGGGCCAAAAATTTTTGTACTAAACTGACTGTCAGTTTGTCCATACTGACTGTCAGTTGGGGATTCGACCACAGTGTTTTTAACTGAGTTTCTATTTGATTTTGGTCGAGTCTGTGGTCGAACTGACTGTCAGTTTGCATAACTGACTGTCAGTTGTGGGTTTCAGCTTTCCTTAAACGACCACGAACGGCTAGCAAAGTTTCGTCCGTAAATTTTGTCGGCCGTTGTGCACTAAACTGACTGTCAGTTAGGCAAACTGACTGTTAGTTTGAGTTGCTGATTTTCAGCCCTAACTCCAACGGTTCTTTTGCTTCTTGAGGCTATAAATAGGGGCTTTGGGCATAAGCTTTACACAACAAGCAGTAGCATTTCTTATACACTCTTGAGCTTTAGTTTTCCACTTAAAATCTTGATCTTTTGATCAAGTTGAGTGTTTTTCGATCCACTGAGCACTTCAGTTCATTTGCATTTGCATTCACTTAGCTTCTCGGTGCGTGTTTGGAGGTCTAGAGAAGACCTCGCTGCCTGTTACTCTTGGTGAGCGCCCTCACCTAGACGGTTCGGAGGCGTGGCCGTTGATCTCTCCGTTCGGAGATTGTCGGAGAGGCTCGGCAAGCTTGTACAAGGCATCGGTGCTCGCCTTTCCAGAGTGGACAAGGAGCAACCTTAGTTGATAATACTCTTCGTGAGTATTGAGGCAAAACTCAAGTGATTTGAGTGCTTCAACGAGGACTAGTGGAGACTGGGCGAGTCTCCGATACCTCGGTAAAAATCACTGTGTTAGTTCGCTTTTCCCCTTACTTATATTATTTGTTCTTGATTTGCTTTTATTTGTTTTAAGCTTTAAAGTTTTTTAAAAGCCTCCTATTCACCCCCCTCTAGTCGGCATCCTTGATCCAACAGCCTGCACATCCGGTCAGCCTGTGGTACCTCGTTACCTGCTACTTCTCAGGGTTGCATTTCTTCTACTCAGTTCACCATACCGGATGTTATTCATGTTCCGCAGCTATCTATGAGTCTCATTTCAGTGGGGCAACTTGCTGATCGAGATTGTTTTATTGGGTTTGATGAGCTCTTTTGCTACGTGTAGGATCATCGGACAGGCAGGCTACTTGGTACTGGCCATCGCTATAGAGACTCTTCTCGTCGTCTTTATGTGCTGGATCATCTTCACCTTCCACCTCTGCATGGTCCTTCTGCCGCTTCTACATCATCATCTTTTGCTGCTTCTATGACTGACTCCTTTCAGTGGCATCATCGACTGGGTCATCTCTGTGAGTCGCGTCTCTCTGCACTCATGCGTCGGGGTGTCTTAGGTCTGGGTCGCGTTTTGTCTGTCAGGGTTCTAAGTTTGGTAAACAGCTACAACTCCCATATAGCTCTAATGTCTCTTGTACTAACCATCTTTTTGCTTTAGGACATTCTGATGTATGGGGTCCTGCTCCTTTTGTGTCTAAAGGTGGGCATAAGTATTATGTTATTTTTGTTGATGATTATAACAGATATATTTGGATTTACTTCATGTCTCATCGTTCTTAGTTTTTATCGATATACCAGACTTTCACTCATGTGATTCGCACTCAATTCTCTGCTAGCATTCAGATTTTCCAAATTTGACTCTGGTGGAGAGTGCATTTCACATGTTTTCCGCCAGTTTCTTGCGGATCAGGGCACTCTTCCACATCTCTCTTGTCTTGTTGCTCATCCTTAGAATGGTGTTGCCGAGCGCAAACATCGTCATATTCTTGAGGCTGCTCCTACACTTCTTATCTCCTCTCATGTCCCACATCATTTCTGGGCTGAGGCGGTTTCCACGGCTGTTTATCTCATAAATCTTCAGCCTTCCACGCGTCTAGATGGCAAGTGCCCCACAGAGCTCTTACTTCCTGCTTCACCCACATACGATCATCTCCGTGTGTTTGGGTGCACTTGCTACGTCTTACTTGCCCCTCGAGAACGCACAAAGCTGACCTCGCAGTCTGTTGAGTGTGTTTTCTTGGGTACAGTCTTGAGCATAAAGGCTATCGATGCTATGATCCTCATGCTCGTCGCCTGCATTTTCCCGTGACGTTTCCTTTGTTGAGGATCATCCTTTCTTTCACTCTCCTACCACCCCTTGTGTGTGTTCCCCTGAGTCGCTCTCTTTTCTCTCGCTTCCCGTCACGACATCTTCTATTTCCTCTCCTGTTCCCCCTTCACCGGGCGAATCACCTTCACCTGTCATTCCCTCCGTTTCTCTCCTAGTGCGTACTCCACCACCACCACCTCCACTTCCTCGCCCTCCGATCTTTCACTCCTACAGTCATCGCCCTCGCTCTCCTCCTGTTCTGCCGGCCAGTACCGATAGCGTTCCTGTCAATGATCCGCCTGAGCTGGAGCTTGCCACCCTGCCACGGTATGATCTTTGTGATCGCTCTACTATTGCTCCCCCTACTCGCTATGCTCTCTCTGCAACTATCACCACTGAGCCGCATACATACCAGGAGGTCGTTGCTAGTGTTGAGTGGCAGTTGGCCATGGCAAGGAATTGGCGGCTTTAGCTCACACAGGCACGTGGGAGATTGTATCTTTACCTGCAAATGCTGTTCCAATTACCTGCAAGTGGGTGTTCAAGGTAAAGACACGGTCTGATGGTTCTGTTGAGCGCTACAAAGCTCGCCTTGTTGCTCGTGATTTTCAGCAGGAGTATGGTCGGGACTACGATGAGACCTTTGCCCCTGTCGCTCACATGACTACTGTTCGTACTCTTGTGGCTGTGGTTGCTGTTCGTTCTTGGACTATCTCTTAGATGGATGTCAAGAATGCGTTTCTTCATGGTGATTTACAGGAGGAGGTCTACATGCAGCCTCCACTAGGTGTTTCAGTTCCAGCTGGTCATGTGTGTCGTTTTTGACGTGCTCTTTATGGCCTCAAAAAGGCCCCTCATGCTTGGTTTGAGCGCTTCTGCGCTGTGATTATCGCAGCTGGTTTTACGGCTAGTGCTCATGATTCTGCCTTGTTCACACATATTTCTCCTCATGGTCGGACTCTGATATTGTTATATGTGGATGATATGCTGATCACCGGTGATGATATACAGTATGTTGCTTTTGTGAAGCAACGCCTGAGTGAACAGTTCCTCATGTCTGATTTGGGCCCCTTGTGCTATTTTTTGGGACTTGAGGTTCTTCCTGTTGAGGGGGTACTACATATCACAGCAGCGTTACACTCAGGATCTCCTTGCTCGCTCTGCTATCACAGATACACGGATGGCCAGCACACCCATGGAGCTTCGAGCTTAGCTTTGTTCCACTGATGGTGTTCCACTTGAGGATCCGTCTCGATATAGATATATTGTTGGTAGTCTTGTCTACTTGGCAGTCACTCGACTTGACATAGCTCATGCAGTTCACATTCTCAGTCAGTTTGTCAGTGCGCCAACTTCTGTTCACTATAGTCATCTACTTTGAGTGCTGCGCTTCTCTGTAGGACAGTGTCACGAGGACTGTTCTACAGTAGATCAAGTCCTCTAAGGCTGTGTGCCTACTCCAATGCTACTTGGGCAAGCAATCCTGATGATCGATGCTCTGTCACAGGTTACTGCGTGTTTCTTGGGACTTTTTTACTCACCTGGAAGTCTAAGAGACAGACTGCAGTCTCCACATCCAGTGCTGAGGCTGAGTTTCGGGCTTTGACTACTACTACCAGAGAGATCATTTGGCTTCGATGGCTATTGACTGATTTTGGTGTTGAGTGTCCTATCTCCACCTCATTATTGTGCGACAACACTAGTGCCATTCAGATGGCCAAAGACCCGGTGAAGCGTGAGATGAGCAAGCATATTGGTATTGATGCATCTTTCACCCGGTCTTATTGTCATCTTGGTATGATTGCTCTTCAGTACGTGTCTTCGGAGTTTCAGATTGCTGACTTCTTCACCAAGGCACAAACTCAGGAACATCATAGTTTTCTCCTCTCCAAAGTCAATATGTCTGAACTTTCAGTACCATTCTAAATTTAAGGGGGGTGTTACTGTATATGTGTGTAGGCTCATGGGCTTAAACCCAAATAACATTGTATATAATCAAGGGGAATTTCCCAAAACTCTAACTTGATATCGGAATACATTCACAATTTTTGCACTTGTGATGGTGTATTTGACACAGTTATTTGGTGGAACTGTTTTAAGTTTATGTTGCTAGTCTCTTAAGTTTTGGTTAAGGATGGTGACATGCCTGCGATCCTAGGGGCCTTCAAACTAAATTTTAAGCAAATTTTTTGACCCATGTTGGTGATGGTGATGGAACAAGAAAACGATCATATAGAGCCAAGAAGATCAAAGGGTGATTTCCAGTCCCCCACCACGGCACATGCTGCGGCAAACAGCACAAGGAAGGTATATGCATTAGAAAGCGTCCTTCATGGCATCTTCTGGGCTTTTTGCTTAGCGGCTCAAGAAACGCGCATCTGGCCAACAGTCCTTTTGTTTCTCTCTTTCGACCCGGATAACTACTTGTCTCTGGTCGGCATTTTGTGTTTTTAACTCTCGTTGCACACGTAAGCCAGACTGAGACTGAGAGGCGTACTTACAAATTTTTTTTTTCTTGTGGTATACCAGATTCATTAGTCGTGAACATGAAGACGGAGGTGCACTAGGACGGTGGCCGGCAAACCAATGAATAAGCCTACTTGAAGAATTTCTTAAGCTTGTGGGCCTCCAGAATGTGCTACAACAGGAACACTGAAATGAAATGTGAATCCCAGTTTAGTGTAGGCACTAGTGTATCTTTTTTTGATGCTATTTTGTGTGTCTCAGGGTCAAACGATTTGCTGAATGCTATCACTTTCAGGTCATTGCTGACTGCACCTGATTTCACTTGTGACTGGTTGCCAGCGTGCTTATGTATGTCCTTTTTTTTTTTTCTATCTTACTTGGTTCAACTTTCTACTGCAAAATTCATGTACCATACATGAAGCAAAGCTCTTTTATTTCACTTCATTTTTTAATCAAACGATTTCAATTTTTTTCTTTCGGTTTTGGAACGTTTATTACTACTTGATACTTCTTTTGTTATAAATCCTAAGGTAACTAGGTAAGCGAATGTGTAAAAAAGAAAAAATAAAAAGGAAACGAATAAAAGAAAAACATCGAACTTACGAACCTTCAAGCCCAATAGTGCATAGTTTAGTGAAGCCAATGGGCCGCATCATGGGCATCTTATTGAGCCTGACCTTAAGCTCATTCAGCCGTTAATGGGCCAATATAGGACCGTTTATGGGCCGACATTACACCGTTTATAGGCCATTATGGGCCTCATTGGACCGTTGATGGGCTGTAATTGGGCCACATCTGACCATTTAATCACCGTTGTAGGTCACTGGGCCGTTACTGGGCCGCCATCGAACCGTTGGATCATATATTGGGCCACCAGCGGAGCCTGCATGGGACTACAGTGAAGCTTGAATGGGCCTTTAGTGCTCTGCTTTCGGACCGTTTGATGGGTCGTTACTCGGCCGCCATCTGCCATTTAATGGGCCGTAGATGGCACCAGTGGACTGTTAATGGCCCGCCAGCAGTTTGGGCCGTCATTACTGGGCTGCCAGCGGAGCCTGCACGGGCCGGCCTTAAGTGGCCACAAGCGGAGCCTGAATGGGCAGTTAGTGGGCTGCCATCGAAGGCATAATGGGCCGTTAGCAGGCTGCCAGCGGTACGTTAGTAGGCTATGTGAGCCGCCGGCAGAGCCTTAATGGGCTATCAGTACTCCTCTATCGGACCGTCGTTACTGGGCCAATTTAGGGTGTTATGGGCTGCCTGTGCGGCTAAAGCACCATGTCAATGCGCCGGAAGTTAGTAGGCCAGAAGCTGGACGTTGTTGGGCCGTAGTTTTGGACCTTTAGTGGACCACTGACGTATGTCAAATAAACTTTCTTTTTTTGAGAGAAGAAAGTTATCATTAATGATGAGGACTTGGCAAATCACCGGCTACCATCTCATATACAAAGTGTGGAGGATTCTCCAACCAACTAAAAGACATTTGGTGGGTCCGCTAATGAGCTTATTATTATGTTGGCACATATTTGGGACCGGGCTACAGTTCACACTAATACGAGGCTTCTGATGACGCTCTTCAATATACTAGTGGGACGTCAGCGCCACACTAATGGACTGATATGTCAGTAGACTGCTTTTGCACAATGCAATGGGGTTTTGGGCCACAAAAAAGCCTAGACTGTTCGTCTATCGCTTGCTCCGAATGTTGGCTGCAAAAAGTATATGAAAAAATAAAGAGACATGTATGCATATTCTACTTGGTTCAACTTGCAACTGCAAAATCCATATACATTCTCGCAAAAAATAAAATACACAGAAGGAAAATAGACCAGTCTTAGAACCATCAAGCTGAATAGTGCATAGTGTAGATGGGCCCTCTTTTCTATGAGATGCATTTAGGTCAATTCACCGAAAACCAGAATGCCCTGGCCACCCGCCATCTTTCTTGGCCCATTAAAGCCCACCCACCTACCTCAAAAACCCTAAACCCCCTTGTGTTGTGCTGCTCCTTGTCCTTTGCCGCAGCCGTCAACCAGAGGCGAGGTCTCTTCTCTTGCCGCTTCTCTTCTCTCCAACTTGTACGTATTCTTTTTTTTCCTTTCTATGTAGATTGGAAGCACATATCGAAGGCTTTTTAGGCGCCAGTAATGGAAATGCCTATTGAGCTCAAAGCTTGTGCAATATTGTGATCGTCTCCGTACATTAAATTATCTCCAGCAATGCGTTACCATGGAGATCATACTACGATGACGGACATTCTTGAACAATAATTGAAATATTCTGTATTTGTATCTAACATGGGGGAGGCATTGCCGAATCTTTGAGATAAATGTGTTCTCCCCCCCTTTATGCAATTTATGGTGTTTATGGACAATAATTCAGAAGTCCCATTTCTTTTGTCATTTAGTTTAATATATATAGATGCATTACAGAAGAAACACCCCGAATTTCGGATAAATCTTGAAGAAATATACGAAATACAATTCATATTTGAAATGTTCAAATGATCGGTTGTTTCGGTTTTATAAAAGCGTGAACTAACTTAAAAACTCCGGATGTTTTAATGGTGCTGTAGCTGCGTGCTGCAATGGCCAAGAACCCGAAGGTGTTCTTTGACGTCCTCATCGGCAAGGCAAAAGCCGGCCGTGTTGTCATGGAGCTGTTCGCCGACACGACTCCTAAGACGGCAGAGAATTTCCGGTGCCTGTGTACCGGCGAGAAGGGCCTGGGCGCGTCTGGGAAGCTGCTGCACTACAAGGGCTCGGTCTTCCACCGCATCATTCCCAACTTCATGTGCCAGGGTGGGGACTTCACCCGCGGCAATGGCACAGGCGGCGAGTCCATCTACGGGCCCAGGTTCGCCGACGAGAACTTCAAGCTAAGGCACACCGGCCCTGGCGTGCTGTCAATGGCCAATGCCGGCCCCAACACCAATGGCTCACAGTTCTTCATCTGCACCACGCGCACCCCGTGGCTTGACGGCAAGCACGTCGTGTTCGGGAAGGTGGTGGACGGTTACAGCATTGTCCAGAAGATGGAGGCCGTTGGGTCGGAGAGTGGCACGACCGCAGAGCGAGTTGTGATTGAGGACTGCGGCCAGCTCTCGGAGGAGGAGAATTAAGCCGTTTAGGTCCCTAGGTGGAATAAGAGATGTTATCTAGGAGCGAGGTGAATCTGCCATCTCAGCTTCTACAATAGTGTATTCCATGTAATTTTTTTTAAAGACCCTTTTTTGATTTGGCGTGTTCAAAGACTTGTAGAGAATGATGTCTTAACTCCCAACTGGGCCATGACAATTCCTACGATTCTGATATAAAAACTCCCAACTGTGCGGGACAGCACCAGCTCAATGCAGCATCACGGCATGGTTTAGATTGGATGAGACATCACCAGATGCTTGCAAATCTCAATTCTGGTGCTGCCTTTCCCTGCCTTACCGTAGGCCATGGATGTTGCAAGATGAACCCTCACTGCATGACATGGCATGGCACGGCGGCGGGGAGTCGTCCACCAGCCGACAGCCTTCAACGGGTGAGGGCTCAGGAAGCTCACGATGTTGAGTACAAGGCTAGGCATGGTCATCACCGTCATTGTGTCGAACGTCAGAATGCTGCACGAGAATCTCCGACGCACTGTAGAGTTTACACATTTTGTCCAACCAAATATTTGGTGAGCTTGCAATGAGCTTGTTCCCGTAGGGGTCGATTCAGATTTGCCTTCGTCACATCGGCATGGATGGTTACCAGATCGGCGTAGCTGAAGAGTAGGTCTTCAGCTGCTTGTTCCATTGGAATTCTAAGAACAACAATAAAGATGATCTCTTACATATTCTGTAGCAACAAAATTATTTTCTCTACAAGCGAAGTATTTAAAGAAAGTAAAGGTCACTGAGGAAAGACCAAATATTATTATTGACTTGTATTCCAAGGATTCTTTTTTTTTTTTTTTACAAACTTATTTGAAAGAATTTTTTATGTCCTGTGACTTCGAACCTTGTCAGGATCAGGGGGGTCAGAACTCAGAACTGGGGAAACATTACATAGCCGAACATTCTCTTTCCAAAACTCTAAACTGTACAACAAAACCCTCAGTTTCGCTGGGAAGCATCCAGCATTCTCCATACCAATGAAAAATACACAGCATGAAGATTATAAACTAAATGTTGATCTATCCCTGTTTGGTTTCTACAGAAACCGGGCTTTATCCCTTTAATAATTAAAAAAAATAACAACTACTAAATGTCGAACCAAGGCAGTATAAAGCTGACAAAATGATCACTCATCCCGGAGGGGCGGGGTCTTCAGCACATCTCTGAGAGCATAATATATGTTTTCACATTTGTGATCAGATATCAAATTGCCAGATAACAGTATCCTCTGGAAATTTTCCCCTGGATTGCCTCTCCAGAGTGTGTAGGACTCATCACTACTGCCGTTTATATCCTCAATCTCCCTCTGTAGGTAATACAGTGTTCCAGGAAGGAAAAGATCCTCAGGCACAAATATGTCCTTTTTATTGTTTTCTGATGAAACCCTCATGGAGTTTGAAGAACAATCTGAATCTTTGGCAGCATCTGCCAAGAACAAAGCAACATCAGATTCAGTAAGACATCAACCCTAACAAATCATCCCAGCTTTGTATGCCAACGGCCTTAGAAAGAAAAAACTGACAAAATTAAACCCCTCCATGCATTTTGACAAAGACAAGCACTCATTAACAAGGGTACATTTAGGTGTTCGAACTTACCAGAACGAGCTGTTACAGATTTGGCATAATCAGCAAGCTGACGAGCTACATCTTGAATTGAAGAAACAACAAGCTTAGCATTAGTCACAATATCCACTACATGTTTCCAATCTTCCTTTTCTAGAACACTTATCCTGCAAAACAGCATGATTCAAACTTTGTATATAAAGCTACCAAATGAAGAATCCACTTAAGAGACTAACAAAATGTAGGGTTTGTAAAAGAACAATATGTTATAGTCTCAACATACAAATAGAGAAAGTAAAAAATGAGGTTTGATTCTGTGTCATTTGAAAAATAGCTAATTCTCAGACAGTTCAAGCAGCGAAGTTTAGTTGAGAAGATTAATGTGAGGTTACTCCTAAAAGCTATCAGAACAAGGGTTGTTGACATCTACCAAAGTACAAATTTGAGAATTTACCAATCTGTTCCAAGTATTTCATCTCGTAACCTTGCCAGTGAAGCTGCACTTAGCCTAGGAATTACATCATCCTGCACACAGAGATAAAAAGCATTTCCCAATTAAAAATGCTATACGAGAAAGAGACCACAAGCTAGCTTTACACTTAAGAAAGGATGGTAAACACAACCTGCAATACGACAGTAGAGACATAGCTTGCACAACTTTCAGCAACTTCTCTTGATACACAAGGTGGAGTTCCAAATCCAACAGCTGAAACAATGTCAGGGCTAAAACCAAGCTCCTCCTTTGACTTCTTCCGTAGCATTATAGCAAGCAATGCAGCTGAAGCCCCTCCAAGAGAATGCCCCACTAACCGTAACTTGAAGCCCTGTTTCCAACATAAGCACATAAATAACATGCCAAAAAAAGTGTAACAACTAGATAACATTGATGCTTATAACTTAGGACAGTGAAATACACTTTCTTGCCTTGTGCTTCTCTAAGCATTTTCTGATTATTCCCAACTCATGGCGAAGGTACCAACGAGCAGCCTCATATGTTCCGAAGTGGGTCGAGAAACCTTTAGGCGATACCTTTTTATCACTCAGCGCAATCAAATCAGTAATGAGATCATAGACCGTATGAGTTCCACGAATGCCAAGGATCACCAATTTAGTGCACGGATCAATCGCAATGTAATATCCGGGTCTCATAACACTAGAGTCTTTCACAAACTTTAAAATATTCCTCTTCCGAAGCATACTATACCATGCAAGGCCAGTTGCATTGCCCTTATAGCAACCTTTTGCAAGTTCCAAGTGATAAATAAGTTCTTGAACCTAGAAAAGAAAAAGATAAATAATCTATAATAACTAGAGATCAGAGGCATAAACAGTCTGAAGTGTCTAAACATTTGGCTATCATCAGTAGAGAACAGACAGACAGAATCGCCTGTGTTTTTATTTGGAAAAAAATCGATATAACTCTCAGGGGCACCCAAATCTTCCTTATTGAGTATCCGGTTGTGCTTTTGCATTGTGAAAAGTTCAATGAAAAAGGAATCCTGCAGGATCTACCATTTTTGTGGAGGACATCTGAACACCCTTGAAGGTTTCAGTGTTCTTTGTGGAAGCTTGGCTGAGGTAAATGAGGTACAGGCCAATGGTAAGATCGCTGAGGCTCCAGTCCTTTACGCTTATCTTACTCCGCTGCAGGTCATTAAGTATCTCGCTGAAAGTTCGGGTACTTGAGGGGGTATTATCTACTCCACCAGTAGCTGTATTGGACAGGGTAACATTAGCCTCCGAAACATACACCTAGATTGTGAATCGTGTTAACGGTAGAAAGAAATAAGATAATGGCTGCACAAATTTACTGCTCATTGGTCAAAAGCATCAACAAAAAAGACCACTAATTTCCGAACATAAGGACCAAAGCAACTCTTTTCTCCCAGCCTTGTCAGATAACAACCAGCCATTGTTCGTAAAAGAATTATACGTTCGCAAACACTAAATCCTATACCAGTTTGCTGCTTCGTGAGTTGCATACTTGTTTTTGGTACTTAACAAGTAGATATTCCCCTCCAAAAGATTTGTCTTTGCATAAAAAGAATCACGACTTGCCGCATTCTTGCATCCTGACCTATTGCCTTCAGCATTGCATACTAATGGGTCACCAAACCACTAGATCCACCCAAAAGGAAAAAAGGAAAATCCTTGATAACTAGAAGCATCCAAAAAATGAAATAAACTGAAGCTAACGCAATAAGGGAATATACAAGTTAAGGAAAGGAAGGGGAGGACGAACAAGCAAAAGGTTTCCAGTTGTAGAGCTGAAGCGCGGGCTCGACAGCCTTGGAGAGCCATGCGATCTCGGGCTTCCAGTTCCACAGTCCGTCCCCGTCCTTCCCAGCCTCTTCCTTCTTATTCTTCGCGCTCGCCTCGACCACAACGGCCGCCGCAGCCGCCGCCGCCGCCTTCTTACCCTTGGCGTCCAGCTCGCTCGCCGTTGGGGTGGGGCCGTCGGACAGGCAGCGGCAGAGCGCCCCCCGCAGCGGCAGGAGCGAACGGTCCCTAATGAGGCGGGAGAGGAGGTGCTTGGCCATCGGTGGGAGGGTTCGTGGTCCGGTGTTCTGGAGAGGTCGGAAAATGCCTCTGTTCTACAACGCCTTTCCTTTGTGTGCTGCGTCTATGGGCCTGCCTTTTCTTTTCCGATTTTCGATTTTTTTTTCTTCAGAAATGAACTTAACTGACCAAGAGCTGGCCGTATAAACTGTTAAAGCGCCAAAAGACATGACAAAGCAGCAGCAAAAAGAAACATCCCTGATGACTGCTGCTATTGCATGACGGCGCACAAGCATTTTGTTGGATTTTTTTTTAAATAACCTATTAAAAATAAGAAATTTCCAAAATTTCCCAAAGAAAAAAAAATTACAAAACTAGTCTTCATTCGCTGGCCCAATCCAACGGTTGATCTTGAAATGCTGACTGGGTCAACGACTATACACGTGGCAGCGCACACAGAGTAATATGGCATCAGGGCACATCACGCCTAGCGACTGAAAGTCGCATTTCTCAGTTGCCCAGCCAACCAGCGACTACAAGGCCTATATAAACCCCGCTCAACTGGCCAGCAACTAATATAACTGAAAGGCCTATATAAACCCCACGAATGACCAGCCCCACTCATTATACCTTAACAGCTGGCACCCAATAAAAAAAAGAAAACAAGAAGAGGGAGAGGGAGAGGAATGGGGAAGAGTTCCATGGAGAAGATTCTCATATTTTCATATCACCTTAAGGTTTAGAATAGATAGAAATTTAGATGTTTGTTTCACTTTAGGGTTTAAGACTGCTAGAAGTTTAATTTTTCGTTTCATCCCATGGTTCAAGATAGGTAGAAATTTAAATTTTCATATCACTATAGAGTTTACGATAGTTAAAAATTTTAATTTTTGCTTAGCATTAGGGTTTAGGACAAATAGGAATCAAAATTTCGCTTACTTGGATTTTCTGTGGGTTTCAAATCAGCCTAATTTTGTCCATAGTAAATTTTTTTTGGATTTTGCATTAACCAAGTTTCATGTATAGTAAATTTTCTATGGATTTCGCATCAACCTAGTTTCACCCATAGAAGATTTGAGGATTTCGACCTATTTTGTAGGTATGTGAAATTTTGAGATAGTTTCATATACGCTCTCATAGATGGTCCATAATTTCACCATACGGTCTTATATTTTGTCTATAATTTCACTATATGGCCTCATATTTTATCCATAATTTCACTATATGGTCTCAAATTTCATCCACACTTTCATCATGCACCCTTATATTTCGTCCATAGTTTCACCATACCGATATCAATCGTTGAGGGGGAGAACTATAGCAGCTAACTGTGGTTTATAAGCAAACTAAAGAATGAGGTAGTGAAGGATTGTGAGCGTGTATGCTTAATTCACAATCGAAATAAAAGAATATTGAGTGTCATTCAGTACATGCGAACTGGCATAGACCCATCCCTAGCCTAGAAGGATTTACAAAGTTGTTAGTGCTCTCGTCATTTTGGTGTGAATTTTCATACTCGTTTTAAAAGCAAGCGCTTGATGCAAACATTCTAAAAGCTTGTCAAGTAGAATCAAAAGTTGAAATTTGCAAGTATTTGGAAGATTTTGGATGAGAGTATGTTGAAATAGAATCAGGAGCTTAGTGAACTGATAGAAGGTAGTAATAACAACGAGAGAAGTAGTAGGAGGTGTATGAGTTTCAGTCAGTAGATTTGATCAAAATCAAAGGAGAAGTGGTCGTTACCTCATGACACATACGAGGCTCAGTATGGACTTATGACAACAAATCTTACCGAGGTATATAATTTTGTCCTAAAAGGTGTGTGGTATTTATCGCTAATAGTTATAGTGGAAATGACATTTTACCGCACTATAGCATGTTATGACAACAAGAGTATGGTGGCCAAAAATCTTGTTGATAACCCGTTTGTGCACTCGTCTAAGAAAATTCATGACTATCTTGAGTTTTGGACCTGATATGTACACGCCTCGCTTTAAGATGTGTGCATGAAGTTTGGTCCCGATCTTCCGTCGTAGGAGAAATCTATGGATAAATGAGTTATAATTTTGACGAAGGGGAGGCTAACCACGATCCAAGAACGCGACCAGTAACCTCACAATCGCTAGACCACTCCTCAATTGGTTATCAACCAAGCAAAGCTAGATTGACCTGTTCACGAAGAACAACTCAAGCTAATCAAAAAGAAAATCAACAGCAACAGTGGAAGAATAATACTCTCAATGATCTGTATTATGGTTTGAATTGTGAGACTTCGAATTGTACTAGTCGGTAAAGTTACGAGAATACAATCTATGTAAAACGAAGTCTATCTAAAACTAAGATCATGCCATTCTTTTCTAGAGGATGGTGTTTACAAAAGATAGAAATTTAAATTAGAAATCAAATCTTAATCTAATTTGAAATAGAATAAAATCATAACATAATATAAGAAATAAAGGAAATCCGGAACTATTTTTCAAGGATTCGGACCGGACTTTTGCCTCTCGTACAATGTTTACTCTTTTGAGTCTCCTGGTTGCATACGACGTCTATTTTCCATGATTCTTGATGCGTTGGGAATCCCTTTTGAATACCTTTCCAACAAGTACTCACACGACCAACTTGGACATTTGTGCTAAAAATTGGCTCTTGGTCGAAGTCTTCGATCAAATATCTAATTGTCACTTGGTCGGCAAACTACATGCAGGTCGAGCAAAGTTCTTCTAGTTGAAACAAAATGGTTTGAAATGTTCTAATCGAAGTGGTTTGGTTGAGATGGCCGAAACTGGATCAACAACTTCGTCAAGAACTCCCTCACATGTAGTAATAAGTAAAGAACAATTATTAGGTAATATCATTTGTTCTATAACTAAATAATCAATTTTCCCAAAAAACGAATTCACCTGTTGTCCAAAACGAAGCGCATGCCCTTGTGTTAATGCTTGTGAGTGTGTGGTCGTGATGTCCTTATCATACTCCCCTATTTGAAAAAGAGTCGTCCTCGACTCTTGTCCATTGTTCTTACCCAAGTATGGAGATAAATCAGCAATGTTGAATGTATTACTTGTTCCATATTCCTCAGGTAGCTCCAACTTGTAAGCATTGTCATTGATCTTGGCAAGAATTTTGAATTGTCTGTCACCTCGCGGCATTAGTTTGGACTTGCGCTGTTCTTGGCGCAAATGCAACCAAACTAAATCTCTTTATTCGAACACAACTTCCTTTCTGCCTTTATTTGCATACTTCTTATATTGTACCTGCATCTTCTCAA
Source organism: Pharus latifolius (assembly GCA_019359835.1). Classification (NCBI taxonomy): domain Eukaryota; kingdom Viridiplantae; phylum Streptophyta; class Magnoliopsida; order Poales; family Poaceae; genus Pharus; species Pharus latifolius. The sequence continues at coordinate 59,420,902 of CM033327.1, forward strand.
TATTTGGTTTGGTCGTCTCATGCATTTTACGAATCATCGTAGCACGCTGTTCGGCATCAAGATTACCTCTTTCTGAAAGCTGTAGAGGTAACAAATCAATTGGCTCAGTAGGTTTAAATCCATAGAAAACCTCGAAAGGACAAAACTAGATAATAGAATGCACGACACGGTTGTAGGCGAATTCAATGTGTGGCAAGCACTCCTCCCAAAGCTTCAAATTTTTCTTGAGAACTGCCCGTAGCATGGTACCAAGTGTTTAGTTGACGACCTCAGTCTGGCCATCAGTTTGGGGATGACAGGTAGTTGAAAACAACAGCTTCGTCCCAAGCTTACCCCAAAGCGTCCTCCAAAAGTAGCTCAAAAATTTGGTATCTCGATCTAAAACAATTGTCCTCAGTACTCCATGGAGGCGAACGACTGTAGCTTCTAGGCCCCTATAGAGTGTTTTAATAATTAATGACAACTACAAATGCTATACTAACGTTACCTGCCTAGTTGTGTCAAGAAGATACTTAAAAGACAGGTTAATGAAAGGCAAAGAAAGAGCCTCAGGATGAAGAAAGAGCATTGATAAAAAGGGCAAAGGTATGAAATAGGGTCTTTTCCATTTTTACCGGTCTAAGGTGATTAGAGAAGAATTTTGACCGAATTTTAGGATAGTTGCCGTACTATTAAGAGGAGCATGTGGTGTATCACAAAATACTTCATCTATGTGCCACAAATCATAAAATCAACTTGCATTGCATACTAGAAGGTCACATCCTTTGAGAATGCTTGTTTCAGCTCATTTCTGCTCAGCAATGTCTCAGTCGGTCTGACCGTATGTTGGACCGGTCTTACCGAATTCACGGACTGACCGATTAGAATTCTCGGACTGACCGAACTTATGTCTTAGTATAGTATGTACCTTTATAGGGTCGGGTCTGTCCGTAGTTTAAACCTAAGTCAGTCTCCTGGAACTTCATGAACTATCTTTCTGTTGTTTTGAGCAATTACGGTCTGACCGTTTTGTTAGATTGGTCTGACCGTGAAATCGGTCTGACCGTGTTTTTGAACTACGGTCTGACCGTATGGCCGGTCTGTCCGTATATATCGGCCTGACCGTATAAGGTGTCCAGAAACTAGGTCGTCTCTGGACAGCTTCACGGTCTGACCGAAATAGGCTCCGGTCTGACCGTGTGTGTGCTTGACAAGGGCAGTTGAGCATTTATTGCGCCTGTTTAATGCCGTTGCAATTGCGGTGGTCTGACCGAGCTTGTGCCTGCGGTCTGACCGCCAGGTGATCTTTTTCTCCCAACGGCCTGTAACGGCTATATTAATTGTGGGAGGTATATATACTCCCATGCACGGCCCTGTTCACAACTTTTGGCATAATCTTGAGCATTGTCATCATCCTTGAGAGCCCAAGCTAGTTTCATACACTCTAGGTTTCAAATTCTCGAATTTGTGAGAGTGTGCATTTGAGATCTTCTAGTGCATTGCATCTAGATCATTAAATCATCCTCGTGGCACTAGAAGAAGGCTAAGTGATCATCACCGGCTTGTTACTCTTGGAGTTTGCCGGCTCCTAGACGGCTAGGAGAAGGGTTTTGGAGAGCTCTTCAAGGAAGATTGTGAAGAAGCCTCAAAACGTCTTGTGAAAGGGTTGAGCACACCTTGCCCGAGCGGTAAAGTGCATCTTTAGTGAAAACGAGGTTTGGATAACTCATCACACTAATCCGGCTCAAGATCTAGGTCACTTCTCGAGAGAAGGTTGACTAAATAGAGGAACGGTTAGAGATTTGAGTTTGCCTCAACGTGGATTAGGGGTGATCGGCAAATCACCGAGACCACGGGATATATCCTTGTGTTGGAATTGTGCTTTGTTCATATTGTGTTATTTATTTGCTCTCATTATCTATAAATTGTTTGATTAATTGCTAAATTGTTAAAATCGCCTATTCACCCCCCTCTAGTCGATATCCTAGATCCCTTTCAACGACCTCGCTGAAAAACAAATCAATAATATGGGTAGCATCATCGGTCTTATGAAAAGATATAAAATGAGTCAAAATTAGAAAATCTATCAACAATGACAAATATACTATCCCTCCCCTTCTTAGTCCTTGGTAATCCCAACACAAAATTCATAGAAATATCCTTCCAAGATACTTTCGGAATAAGAAGAGGCATATATAGCCAATGTGGATTTAAGCAAGACTTAACTATTTAACAAGTAGTGCATCGCCTCACATAGCGCTCGACATTGCACCTCATCTTTAGCCAATAAAAGTGAGTGGCCAAGACATTCTCTGTTTTGTGTATCCCAAAATATTAAACCACCGCAGTGAGCCTCCTGCAGCAACAAAAGACGAACGGAACTCACGAGAACACAAAGCTTGTTAGCTCTAAACAAATAACCATCATTCATTACATATCGAGCCCAACATCTTCCTTCTTTACAATTAATGTAAATTTCTTTGAAATCCAAGTTAGTAGAATATAGGTCTTTTAAACTTTTCAACCCAAGAATTTTGCAATCAAATTAGGATAACAATATGTAATGTCTAGACAATGCGTCAGCAACCAAATTGTCTTTACCTTTCTTATATTTCACAACATATGAAAAGGTTTCAATAAATTCAATCCACTTAACATGTCTACGATTCAACTTACTTTGACTATGAATATGATTCAATGATTCATGATTTGAATATATGACAAATTCTTTCGGCCAAAAGTAATGTTGCCATGTTTCTAACACTCTAACCAATGCATACAATTTCTTGTCATAAGTTGAGTAATTTAAAGCTAGACACTAAGCTTTTCACTGAAATAAGCAATGGGTTTTCTATCTTGCATGAGAACACCTCAAATTCCAATACCACTAGCATCACATTCTATCTCAAATGTTTTATTAAAATTAGGAAATTATAGAACTGGTGCATTGGTTAACTTATCTTTCAGTGTGTTGAAAGCGGCCTCTTGCGCCTGTTCCCACTTGAAGGGCATGTTCTTCTTTGTCAGTGTATTGAGTGGGGCGGCGATCGTATTGAAATCCTGTATGAACCGGCGGTAGAAACCAGCAAATATGTGGAAACTCCGCACTTGTGTGACTGTTGTAGGTGTGGGCCATGCTCGAATTGCTTGTACTTTTTGTTCATCCACCTCAATGCCCTACGCAGTCACAACAAAACCAAGAAACACGATTCGATCCGTACAGAAAGTGCACTTCTCAACGTTACCAAACAAACGTGCCTCTCTCAAAACAGCAAAAACTTGGCGCAAATGCCCGAAATGTTCATCCAAAGTCTTGCTGTAAATTAATATATCATCAAAGTAAACAACCACAAAGTGTCCGATAGAGCTTGAAATACTTCGTTCATTATGCACATAAACTTACTAGGTGCATTAGTAAGACCAAATGGTATAACCAACCACTCATGCAGTCCAAATTTAGTCTTGAAAGCAGTTTTCCATTCATCACCTAGTTTCATTCTGATTTGGTGGTATCCACTACGCAAATCGACCTTAGAAAAGATGGTCAAACCACTCAATTCATCCAACATATCATCTAACAGAGGAATTGGATGACAATAACGAACAATAATGTTGTTGATAGCTCAACAATCTATACACATCCTCTATGATCCATCCTTTTTTGGCACAAGTAAAACAAGAACAACACATGGACTTAAGCTTTCATGTACATACCCTTTGTTGAGCAGCTCTTGCACTTGGCGTTGAATTTCCTTTGTCTCCTTAGGGTTGGTGCAATATGGAGGACGGTTAGGCAAGGATGCCCCTAGAATCAAGTCGATTGATGCTCTATCCCTCGCAATGGTGGCAGCCCTGCTGGTATCTCAGTTGGAAACATCTCCACAAATTCCTGCAGTAAAGAAACAACCAAAACGGGGAAAGTAGAGGGTAAAGTATCAATAGAAAAGAGAGCGTAGTTGCACATAAGTGCAAATCACTCTTGGGGATGGGTTTCAAACTCTTGCATCCACTTTTTGTGGTTAACAGTATCTGTCCCTTAAGTTGAACCTCTCTTTTCCTTTCGCTCTTTTCTTTCTTTTCTCTCAAGTTGGTTTGGTGGCTCTCGCTCCCCGTTTTGTGGATGTCACTCATTGCTCTTTCCTTTCTCTCACGGTCAGCCCTATCTAAATCATCTTTGAGAATCTCATTTGGTGACATCGGAACAACCGAAACCTGCTTGTCTTTGTGCATAAAAGAGTACTTGTTGGAGCTCCCATAATGTGTAGTATCCTTGTCATATTGCCATGGTCGTCCAAGTAGTAATGCACAAGCTTGCATCACATCACAGTCTACAAAATCAAAATAGGTGCCTACAGAAAAGTGTACACGTACCATCGCGGTCACATTTAACTTGCCACAAGAATTGAACCATTGAATGTTGTAGGGCTGCGAGTGTGTTCGTGTGGTCAAACCAAGCTTCACGACCATCTCTGAACTGGCAATATTGTTGCAGCTCTCACTATCGATGATGACCTTGCACGAGTGCTTCATGATTACAAATTTTGATTGGAATAAATTATGGCGCTGCCCCCTCTCCGCCTTTTCCATCTGAGAGCTAAGAACACAACGAACAATGAGGCTAGCATGACTGGTATCAAAGGTGGTCTCCTCCGCTTCAAAGCCCAACATTTCCTGCTGCTCCTCGCGGTCGGATACTTCTTTCTCTTCGACCTCGCTGGTCAATGTGTACTCGCCATCGTCCCTGATGATGAGGGCACGCTGATTTGGGCAACCACGCATGTAATGCCCCTTCCCCTTGCATTTGAAGCACTCTATCTCCCTTGTTCTTTCCATAGAAGCAACCGATGATGAACTTTTGGTGGGGACAGCAGTAGTCGTCTTCGAATCCGCAACTTTGGATGCTGAGGTAGTAGGGCGGCCCGTGGACTGCACTCGGCCAGTTGATGTAGCAGCTCCGCTAGAGGGGGTCGCACTCTTTTGCTACAGACTGGGGCTCTCCAAGGGGTGGTCGAACTAGGGTGGTTACGACTAGTTTTGTTGTAGCTTGGCCGTTTACCTTGTACTTGCCTCTTAGCTTTGCATGTATAACGAAAATGCTGGTCCAAAGAGTTGTAGGTTTGAAAGTCTAGGATGTCTTGTATCTCTCGATTCAATCCACCCAAGAATCTAACCATCTTTGCATTCTCTTCTTCTTGCACATTAGCACGAAGCATTCCTACTTGTAGTTCTTAATAGTAGTCCTCAACAGATTTGCTACCCTGATTCATTCTCTGGAATCTATTAAGAAAATCTCTCTCAAAATAAGAGGGTAGAACCTGGACCTCATCAAGCGCTTCAAATCATCCCAAGTGTGAGGAGCTCTATCTCTTTGTCAGATTTGACTCCACCAAATAGAAACATAATCAACAAACTCATTGGTGGCAACACAAACCCTACGATCTTTTGGATAATGATGGCGATTGAACTTTTGCTTGACGAGCAACTCCCAATCGAGATAGGCTTCTAGATTAAACTTCCCATCAAAAATGGGGACAGTAAATTTGATCTTACCCAAAGAATCATCTCTTCTGTCTTTAGGACAGTAACGTGCATGTCCTCCCATCCCTCGGTGGTTTCGTGCCAGTCGCTGCTGATCAGAATCCAGAACGACTTCCTCATTGTCAGCCACATAATCATCATTCACTTCTTCATTGGCGGCTTCCTGGAACGCAGCGTTCAAGTTTGCCCTTGGTTGAAGTGGGGCGGCAGCTGGCACAGGATTATTGGCTCCAATTGGACCTCGAAGGGGTTGAGGTGGTGGATGCTAGCATGGAGGAGTTTGCTCAATTTGTTCAAGTCGCACTTCAACTCGGTCAAGACGATTCTCCAAATCAGTCAAACGAGCAACTACCTAATCGTCCGCTCGAATTTGCGTTCGAATTGATCCAGCCATGCCTGAGAACGCGGGGACGATGGGATCACTAGTGGTTGATCCACGCTCTCCTCAACATCAACATCACTGTCATGCGACGTACCATGAGAACCTTTCGACCCTGCGAAAACAAGAAACACAAAAAATTTCCTACCAAACAACTGAATGGATGTGGAACTCTCAATCTCACAAATCTTACCAATCAAAGCTCTTACCCTCCTTAAAGTTTGCACTTAGCTTGCTAGGTCGTGATAACACAGACAAGAGAGTTAAGTACAATGATTGCAAAGTGAGGCACACGAGGACCAGTGGCCAAATATGTGAAGTTATAGGTAGGGAAAAATATGTGTATCAAGGAAAACAATTAGTTCCTTCAGAAATTGTGAAGTTGAATAATAGTCCTATATGGCATCGTGATGCGTCGCATCCCAACGCCCAGTAGTAGATCACCCAGCTGAATTATCGTGTTAATGCTCCTCCAACGATGCAGCCCACACAGCAACAGCAGTATGCTGGTGTTGGATTAGGGATCGTCGCCAACCCACTCGCTATACGCAGTTTGAACATCAGGCCCAGACGAAGAGGGGGAGACAGTAGTGTGGATATTTTTCTATACAAACTATTTTTTTGCTTGTGTATGAACATAATGATTATTTTTGTCAGAATGAACTTTGTCGCTTAACATAGCCTATGTTTCATCATAACTTTTGATTGCAAACTCTTTCCGAATGGTTCTTATTGGAAAATATTTATAATGATCTAAACATCATTCCTGCAAATTTTCATGTCATTTTGAGTTGATTTGAGTAATTTTTGATCTATTGGCAAATCAAATATGAACTAAAAATTCAGACTTTCTCTGTGTTTTGTCTAATTTTTCATTTTCGTATCTCTAAATTGGTTGACTAACTAAAGAAAATTTCTTCATGAAACTTCACCGTATTATACTTTTCTATTATGACAATTTTTTTGAAATTTCATAAATTATTTGGATGGTGTTTCAAACCTCTTTATATGGATAAACAACGTTCTCAAACCTTAAAAACCAGAAACTTGCAAAACGTCATTTTAACTATTTGAATTGAACTTCTTGGTATATATTGGCTGAAAAGAGTAATTCCAACTCAATAAAGGTAATTTATGTCCAAAAACTCCATGAAAATTAAATTTTAACCCATTTTGCAAAAGTTTGCCGGAATGAATTTTTTGCTTAACATAGGTTGTGTTTCGTTATAACTTTCAATTGAAATTTTTTTTATGAATGATTCTTTTTTTGAAAATGTTTGTAATGTCCTAAACATCATTTATGCTTATTTTTATGACATTTCAAGTTTATTTGAGCAAGTTTTGATCTTTTGGTGAATCAAATTTGAACTCTAAAAATTCGGACTTTCTGTGGTTTTTGTCTGATTTGTCATTTTTGTATCTCTAAATTGGTTGGTTATTTGAAGAAAATTTCTTCATAAGACTTCATTCTCTTATGTTGTTCTATTATGAAATTTTTTTCAAAATTTGTAGAAGTTATTTGGATTGTATTTCAAACAACTTTATATGAGTAAACAATGTTCTCAAACCTTAAAAATCTGAAACTCGCAAAACATCATTTTACCTAAAACCATAAGTTCATAACCTATTTTATACACTGGAAAATGATAATATCGAATATCGTGGTTTATACCTTCAGACAATCTTTACAAACAAACGCCTTAAAACATCACAGAAATTCAAATATTCAACAGCAAATTCTATTACTGGATTACAAGATATCTAAAAGAAACTACAACCACGATTTAGAACGACCGGATTGTGGATGCTTAACAAAGGTAGCTATCTTAGGCCAACTATACTTGTTCTTTCTTTTCTGTAGGTTCCAATGCCATTCGGCCTCACAGTAAGGATCTACCTCCGTCGGTAGTGGGTTCTCTGAGAGATCAAACATTTTGGGATGAGCCTTTATTTTTTCGCACCACTTCAAGTATGACTTAGCAAAGTCCGGTATGTTATCATCAATCTACTGAACAAAGTCACACTTCAGCTCAACTTTCAGAAGGAAAAATATTAGCAATATGTTCAATATTAATAAGAAAACCATAAATGTGGTTTGACATTTACACATATGTTCTTAGAAAGGTTGATGTCTACGCAACCGTAGTACCTTCAACCATAGTTGCTTCTTCTCAGGACCTATGTTCTAATGATAACTTGTTGCAGTAGCATAATGGCGGTGGTTAATATGTTTCGCCGATCTTTCTTTGAACAATGAACCGGATGAAACTATAAGTTCAGTTAATATTGTTAATGAAGATGGTAAAGTCTGTACTGCCAGATGTAAACAGTGTAAGTAAGCAAATAAATGTAAAGAATTACACATATTATTACACCCTACAATGATGCGAAACCCTACGGTGTTGCGAAAATTTAATTTTTTCTACCTATCCTAAACCTTACGATGATGAAAAATTTTAAATTTCTCAGATTTTTATTGTTTTAAACGGATCATCGATCGGAGTTATGAATTAAAAGATATCGACCTCCGAACAATCCATACAAATAAAAAATAGCAATTGATGATCCATTTGTGTCGATCTATTCATTTTGATCGCAGAATTTTACTACTTCAAACGGATCGTTAATCAGAGTTATGGATTACAAGATATTGATCCTGGAAAACGACTTAACTAAACCCGAAACGCTCGTCCCAAACCCTAAATCCCAGAAATATGATGAGTTAGGAACAAAATCGACATGAAAATTCATTCTTCCTCCCACTCCCTTTCTCTTTTCTTTCTCTTCTTCTTTCTTCCCTCTTTCTTTCCCTTCGTCTTTGGTTGGTTTTTTCTTAGACGATCGATTTGTGCCATTGGGAATGGCTTAAATAACTGACCAACGACTAATTCAAACCCACTTGTCCATTTAGTTGCTGGCCAATTTGACAATTGAATTGTGCACACTTTTCCGTTGTTGACTCATGTGATGACTGAAGTGGCAAATATTCTGATGTCATTGCAGCCCAAGTGAGCTACCACATGTACAATCCGATACAGTCAATAATTGAAGATCAATCACTGCATTAGGCAAGAATTGAATGCCAGTTTTGCAATTTTTAAAATCTTTTTCTAATAGATTATTTTAAAAAAATTCCATTTTGTTGTTCCTATCAATATCATGTCCTTTCTTATTATTTTTCAGATGTTAAGATGCACAACGTCTCGCTCATTTCTTGATCACACGCAAATAAGCAAAATTGGCAACCATGGAATCCAACGGACCCAATCACAAAAAAAAAAAGGGTAAAAACAACTAATGCAAACTAAACATTCAGTCCGAAATCAAGAATCATGAACAGACCAACAAAATTACGTTAATTGTTTGCTACTTGAAACAACAAAATATTTCTTCAGTTCAGCAAATCAATACAAATGTAGTGGGGAAACTGCCATCTTGTCTTCACACGGTAGAAGAAAAGAATGTTTCTGACAGCTGCGTCATAATCGAGCTGCAGGTTTTGCAAGAGAAATGGATAGGATGTTGATTGTGCGGGGCTGGGAGGTAGATGCAGATTAACCTGCTCTAACCAACCTACTAATGTAGTCACTCTAATTTAGACCGTCTTTGCTTTTGGAGATTTCTTTAGCGTTCTCTTCGGCATTGAGTTCTTCATCCCAATGAAAAAAAGTAGCGCCCCAACAAGTGCCAAGTTCTGCAGGAAGAACAACATTTCATCAGATGTTATATAGCAGACAGATATTAAGTCAGAATTTGTAAAATTAAAAACAATTAATACCTGTATGAAATTGGCAAAAAGGTGAGCAAATTCTGATGTCTCTGGTCCATAATTGTAGAAGTCAAACAAGATTGGGGTTGCCAGTGCCAAATACAAAATCTTTAAAAAAAAGATTCATTTACTCAGTATAAACAAAATAAACAAGTTTACTTAAGCACTATCTATGTAAATAATTTTCTCATGTTTTGCAATAACAGCTTATGTACTTTGGTCAAAAGATCAAACATCCTACTTACATTACATGTCTACAATAATTGCTAGACCACTATGACTTTCTTGTATCTTATAATCACAATAATATTATTAGAAGATGTTGCTGAGGAAAAAGAAAAAAAGAGATGCACAAGGGATAGATCACAAACCAGGAGAAAAGCTCCAAAATAACTGCTGAAGATGAACAACAGCCCACCAAACCCTTTTAGAAATATGGCTGTACCAATAGCATGCTTCATCTGTGTTATGAACATAATCATCTATAAGTTTGTTTCTTAACAAAATATACACTGTAAATATTATGTTCAAAAAGCAAGATAGACACACGAGATTCTTACTTCAAAATCTGGGATTTTCAACCCTGTATGTGATGTAACATGATTAGTGAATGTATCGTATTTTGGTCTAAAATCTTTCAATGCTGGACCACCATCCTCTCCAAATTCAATAAACCTAAAATAGAGCAACCATGATGGTCACAAATAATCAATACTGTAAACAAGTGGTTATTCCCAAAATTGCACAATAATGAAAACTAGATAGACTAGAAGTATGAGCAGTGAAATTCAGAATCACCAGGGCACAAATAAGAATGGCGGGCAAACTAAAGATTGAAAGTATTATAAGGTGGCATGCAATCATAATCCTGAGCCAAGACAACATGTTCGCTGTGAGAGATAGAAATTCCTGTATTAATCGAAAATTTAGAAAGAAGAGAAAAAACCTGACAATTCATTAGTTGGTAGAATCAAGTTATATGGCATAATAAATCTTATAAGTTTTATAAATCCATATAAAATATAAGACCAAATTTGTTTTGAATTACTTAAAATTACAGAGAATCCTTTTAGAAGGTCGAACTCCGTAATGGATACAACTACGACTCCATATGTATAGATATTGGTTTTTTACAAGGTTGTAATATTAATATTATTATATATTTGTAAATTCAGATCTTTTTATAGAATTACCGTGCAATTGCGCTGGTTTATTGGCTAGTTACTAAAAGAATTGAAAGATATATGCTATAGTTGTATAGGGGAAAAAACAGTCGTCTTCCATTTGAAGTCTTGATAGGATGACAAGAGAATAAGACTCAAAGAGATCATTGCGTAATTTCTACTTGTGCAGTTATCTCTATCTAAATATAAGATATTAGTGGAGAAAACAACAGTAGTGACTGTTTACTTTTCACCTTACAACAATACAAATGATGCTGCCCTTTAGGAAACTCATAGTTTTGATTTGTAGTAGTAGTGCATTCATAGTTTGGTTTGAGCCAAAGGCTATAAAGAACTTGCAGAATGATACATTTATGCAAAACAAATTGATTGAACAAAGACAAATGCAAAAAATTGAAAATGACTGATTTAGCAATTAGTCAGGAAGCAGATAATTGGGCAAATATACATGGTAAGCTAAATTACTTGATAGGAGGGGACACCCTAAGATCCAGATCAACGAGTCGGTAGGAATCCCCTGGGATAAGTCCACCAACAACCCAAGGACTTAAGTTAGAGAAAGTGAATAGAGATTCGTAAGAGAACAAAATCTATACCACAAGTATTCAATTGCACCGGAATGAAGAGTTGTTATGCTGCCCATGAACACTAACTATAATTGGCACTAGCACAATCCATAGATAGATCCAGTGATGAGTGACCAAACTCATTTCCCCTTAAACGTTAAAACACTCAAAAGAAAAAAAATCCATCTCCAGATCCAAGAAGTAGCTAGGTAACCAACCGCAATACACAAATCAGGAGACGGAGACAAGTCACACTCACTCTTGGTACGCCGAGAGGAGAAAGGCGGAGGCAAACAGCACTCTCCCGGCGAACGACACGAAACCCATCTTCCCCAAGTATTGTCTTATTCTGGGAGTGGAGGGGAGAGGGGGAAGGCTTTTGTGGGAGGAGCTGGAGTAGGAATCCAAAGACGAAGAAGACGACCGGTCTGGTTGGGAGGAGAGCCGGTCAGAGCAGCCTGGGGATTGGGATCTGGATCCCGTGTGGCATCACACCCAAACACGTGACTTGATGCTCTTTGTTTGCGATATCTGCCCCACTGTCTCACCATCCTGCTTTGCTATAGTTTTCCACTTTGCTGACTCATATATGTAGGATCAATCATAATAACTTTTTTTTATATCAAAATTACGGAGTTAATTTTCAAGCAGCCGTACCATTTTTTACTAAATAGGTATGCTAATACCATCTAATCAAGGTGATTTTGGGGTCAATTGACCCATTGCTACATAAAAAACCCGGCTGGGTGTAATTGCCTGCTATAATTTTATTATATATAAGACATTTCTTTTTTTTTCTACATTTGGATACTCCATAATGTTCTAACCATGAGTTTTTTTTTATAAATAACTCACATAAAATAATTAATTACAAAAATAATCCACAATTCAAAAATTTTACAAAAATAGACTGTCACGTCAATTTGTTGAATGTTGAGCACTCGACAAGTGACCTGTCGTGTTAAACGAGTTTGTCGAGTACCCAAGACTCGACAAGCTCTTATCGAACTTCTAGCCCACAACAAGGCATGCATCCTCGACTAGTGGACTCGACCATGAGCTCAACAAACCTCATTTTCGACCAAAAAATATTTTGAAATGTAATCAATGAGATTCAAACTCAGGTGGGTAGTTGAGAGAAGGGTGCTCTAGTCAACTGGGCTAGGAGGTATTTACTAATCTATTGCCATTGCATATAGTTTTGAGCCATTTAAAGTTTTTTTTTGTTTGTATTGGGTCACATTGAGAGAATAACTAGTATGTAACATATTTATGATTTGCCACTTGAGTGCCATCAAATTTTTATATTAAAAATATATTATTGTACAATCATACTCGACTAGAAAAAATATTTTGAATTGTAGGAAGCACGATCCAAACCAAGGAGAAGGGAGAGTAATATTACTTCACTCGACTAGAGACAAAGGAAAAATAATTTTGAATTATAGAAAGTATGATTCAAACTCAGGACCAAGAAGTGAGAGAGTAGTGTCCTAACCAACTCGGCTAGGAGAAATTTCTGAAAATTGTTACATTGCAAAGAGTAATATTTTACTTAATCATTGATTGCTTAAATGCAAACAACACATATCACATTATTATATATTTGGGTAATAAGTGTCCTATGATTATATGAAAATATATTTTTAATATAAAAGTTGTTGAATTTTAATTTTTTCTGTCATTTTTCGACTCTTATTTCTTGTCATAAATATTTCTCTTTCATGATTTATAAGAGTACAATACAAATTTGGGTTATATGCAGTAACAATAAGTTAACAAATACCCTCTAGTCCAACTAGCTAGAGCACCACTCTCTCAACTCCCACCTGAGTTTGAATCCCACTGGCTATTTTTTGAAATATTTTTTGGCACTCGACAAGTCTTTTATCAAGCTCGTGGTCGAGTCCTCTGGTTGAGAGGCTGATCGCGGATGCCTTGTCGTGGACTGGGAGTTCGACAAGACCCTTGTCGCGTCCTGGGCACTCGACAAGCTCATTTAACACGACAAATCGTTTGTCGAATGCACTCGACAAACTGACGTAGCGGTCATTTTTATAAAATTTTTGAACTATGGATTATTTATAAAAAAAAAAACTCTCTGACCATCGTATGTATGAAACGTTTCATACCATACAACATCCGAAAAATAAAAACTCAGTAGAACTTGTTTTCTGAAACACACGCAAAACCCAAAGGAGAAATAATAACACAACATGGTGTGGTTGGAACTTTTTTTTTGAAATAGATAAAAAAATGTAAAATTAATCCACACTTACTATTTTTTACAAAAATAATTCTCCATATCAATTTGTTCAATCTCTAGTGCACGATAAACTATATGGTGCGTTTAGATTAAAAACCAGTGGCCAATGAGACAAATGCTTGTCGAGTTTCTAAAATATGGCAAGTTAGTAACCAAAACAATCGGTCATGTATGTATGCAATGTATTGTATGTCAAATTTCAAATTTTATAGTATCTATATCTTTTAAATTATAATTCTGATTAATTATCTATTTCGATTATTAGAATTATAAAATCAAAACGATTAGATTGATATAAATGGATCATCAACCAGTATTAAATATGACAAGATATCATATTGTATTATATCTTAAAATATATAAGTCCGATTAATAATATGGTTATATTGATCTAATTATTTTGGACTCGCAATTCCACGGGTCCAAACGGACCGTCAATCAGACTTATAGATCAAAAGATATTAATCTCAAAAGAATTTGAAAATTTTAGTTTAATTTTTCATATTAAATTGTATTGAAATTTACAGTGTTCATATCTTTTCATTTATAAATCTGATTGAGGATCCATTTGAACCACTGCAATTTTGAGGTCAAAAGCGACTAGATCGATATAATTCAATTCTTAAAATATCATATGATATGATTTCTTGTTATATATAATTTCAGTTAATGATTTATTTATGTCAATTTAATCATTTTAATTTTATAATTTTAATAATAAAAATAAATTATTAATCAGATTTATAATTTAAAAGATATGAATGTTAAAAAATTTAAAAATTGACGTCGAATTTAATACGTGAATTTTTTTAAAATAACATAAATGCAATCAATCATGTATGCAGTGTATTCTAGCAAAACTTTATCTAGTGAGTTATTGAGAGCAAATCACCTACCGCAATAGCAGTAGGTATACCCTTCCGTTTATATGAGTCTCCCATTCCTCGCAGACTCGCAGTGCTTGCCGAGCTGGGCACCATGGCGGTCCGCGTGCTGGAACAATTCCTCGTCTCCCCTCCTCCTCTGGGTTCCGATACCGAGACCGCCCTCCCTCTCACCTTCTTCGACGTTGCGTGGCTCTTCACCGGCCCCGTCGAGCGCCTCTTCTTCTACCCCTTCCCTCACCCTACCTCCCACTTCCTCCACCACTCCCTCCCCCTCCTCCGCTCCTCTCTCTCCCTCACTCTCCACCGCTTCTACCCCTTGGCCGGAACCCTCAAACCCTCCCCCTCCCCCGGCTCTGACTTCCCGTTCGTCTACTCCTACTCCGACGGGGATGCCCTCAGCTTCGTCGTGTCCGAGTCTAACTGCCTGGATGATTTCGACCACCTCGTCAGTCGGTCCCCGAGGGAGTTGGTCAAGATGCATCCGCTCGTGCCGCAGCTGCCGCGGCCGGGGGAGGATGGCTCGTTCGCGCTCGCGGCCGTGCAGGCCACCGTATTCCCTGGTCGCGGCGTGTGCATAGGCGTGTCGATCCACCATGCCGCCTGCGACGACGCGTCTGCGATCCACTTCGTCCGGACGTGGGCCGCCGCGTGCCGGCTCGGTGGGCTGGAGGGCTCTGACGCTGCGCCGCCGCCGGTGCTCGACCGGTCACTCGTCGCCGACCCCGACGACCTGCGCGGCAAGACGCTCGCTGGCATGAGGCAGCTCGCGTCCAAGTCCCCCCCTCCCCCGCCTGCGCCGGCGCAGGATGCCGCGGAGAGGCCAGCTCCACTGATCGCCTCGTTCTGGATCACGCGCGAGCAGATTGATCGGGTCAAGGAAGCGGCGGCGAAGGGGGCGGCGGGGGAACCAGTGCACTCGTCGGCATTCGTGGTAGCTTGCGCCTTCGCGTGGGTGTGCCTCCTTAAATCCCAATCAGTAGGAGGCGCGGACCGCAGCCATATGTTGTTCTCCGCAGAGTGCCGATCGAGGCTGACGCCGCCAGTGCCCGCTGACTACTTCGGCAACTGTCTAAGGCCCTGCTTCGTGCAGGGCGCCACGGCTGATCTTTTGGGCCCACACGGTGTTGCGACCGCAGCCATGGCCATCGGGAGGGCGATACAGGAGCTGGAGCTGGGCGTGCTGGAGGGAGCGGAGGGGTGGCTGGGGAGGGTGGTGTCCGTGCTGCCCGAGCGGCCGATGTCGGTGGGCGGGTCGCCGAGGTACCACGTCTACGACACGGACTTTGGGTGGGGCAGGCCGACCAGGGTGGAGATGGTGTCCGTCGAGAAGACCCCCGGGACAGTGTCGCTTGCCGAGAGCCCGGAGAGGGACGGTGGGATCGAGATCGGTGTGGTGCTGCAGCCTGCTGCCATGGAGGCTTTCAGTTCTTGCTTTGCCGATGGACTCAAAAGCATCTGAATCTGCCATTCATAAATAAGCTGCTGTTTGCTGCATTACTTCAGTGAGACTTCACTTGTGCAAATGTGTAATGTTAGGCGAGATGTTGCCATTTCTGTATTTGTTTCAAGGTGAATCAAGCTATCTCAAAGTTCACGATGGTCCTGTTTTCAGACGCAAATGAATCAAGTGGAAGGGCAGAACTCGTGCCATCCCATCCCATGGAATTGTATCATCTGTTCAACTTTGTTTCTGAGCCTGATTTCTAAGCCACACAGCTCCAAGTTCATGTTAGCTGGATCAACCTTGCATCTAAAGCTTAAATTACTATCATAGTAACATTGTCTTATTTTTTGTGCATCTTCAGTTTTTTAAGAATACTAGCAAGGAAGAAAAACAGTTTAGTGCAGTTGTGTTAGACTTTGTTTGTTTCAATGAAACCAGGGTGACGAACCCTTTTATCCGAAAAATACAGTTTAGTGCATTCAGGCATTAACATTTGAAACATGAAGGGTGTGTTTGGTTACCTGCATAAGGATAGGTTGGTCCGTATCAGTGAGACAAACTGGATGAAACAAATTGTGAGATGCAGTAGTGATGTTGTTTGGTTGATTGTATGAGTTTGTATGTGGTTACTCTAGTTGTGAGATATGGTGAGATTATCCCTCCTAGGAATTGAGATTTTGTTAAATATTGGATGAGAGGAGTGTGTGAGTGTATTTTAATGCAAAATATTTTTGGAATATTTAAATTTAATTACAAAATAATTATAATGTGTTAATAGTTGTTTGAATTGCATACCAAATTCTTGTGGATATTAAAGAGGATAACCGGTATGAATTCTATAGGTCATCCTATATACTGATATATAAAAAAATTGTCATCCACTTAAAAATAGTTTGACTAAAACTAAAAAAAAAAAAAAAGAAAACTTCATGGGCTCTGCAAACATATGCAATAGTCATCCACTTACCTAGTACAAGATAAAAAATAAAAAAAAAGACACTCATTTATCTACTAATCTCTAATGAAGCCAAAATAATTAATAAATCACATGAACACATAACAACATGTCATGTAATATTAAAAACACATCATAACCAAAATATATAATGTTTACAACAAACACACAATTAAAACACACATCTATATTCCAACATAAACATCCATTATAAACATTCCATCAAAAACATCCAAGATACCATCTAAGAAATAACGTTGATTTGAAGTTACGCAGCACAAAATATGAGTGCGTTGAACATTACCTACCATAAAATACAACTGTCAGCTAGTGGGTGTCCATCTATCACAACTTACCACAAAATACAATTAGAACCAAGACAGAAACCATCATCTAAAACAAATTGCCTAAGAAATTCCTAAGCCAAAGAACCCAATGGTGTTCAGACATAGCCACAAAAGCAATGCCTTGCGCCTTGTTATCCAATAGACGTGTGAAGGCTACCACCAGGGCCTCCTCATTGAAGCCAGGTGTGCTCATGACAGCTTCATAAAGCTGAGGATGGACTTCGTGCGGGACAGTGTCACGTATGGCTTGTGCGACATCACGCATTGCTTCTGTCACGTACCTTAACTCATCATATGCTACGGAGGCCCTCTTTCTCTTCCCCGAAGTACTGGTAGCATCCTTGCCCTTCGATACAGTACGCTCAGTGCCGATTGTTTGCTCAGCCATGGGCTCGAACTGTGCTTCCTCTGGATGGCCTGGGGAATTGTCTACTCCACCATCGGATCTGGGACAAGGTGGGGCGAGAGGAGGGGATGTGCCTAAGGCCTCATTCGAGCCCATAGCAAACCTCCCTGTCGCCTGTCCACTCCCAAATATAGTCATCATTTGGGAGTAGTTCTCAATTGGTTTGTTGAGGAACTCAGCATCTTTAGGATTATCCTGTAAAGCATTGAAGGTAAATAATCAAATATGGGTACACTAACATGCACCATCAAAAACAGGTAAATGGTGTGGACAAATCTTGATGTGACCCTTGCAGTACTCATTTTCGAGCAGTATGATGTTGCTAACTTCATCCCACAACGCCCCACTTATGTCTCTGAGCTTACAGATCTGGACCCACCTTTGGCGCCACTTACGCAGGTGGTTGTACACCTGTGTGGATGTAACCTCAACCCCGCTATACTCAGTCAAGACCCTGGCAACTTGGGTTAGCTGCACTTCTTTGAAACCCTTGTCGGTCATAACTCCAGAGACTACTAGGTCACTCATGTTTCTTAGAACAAACCCTGACATGGAATGTGTCCAACGCATGGAACCTCTCGATGCATTTGTACCACCCCCCTCTCCGTCACCCTCCACACTAAATTCATCCATAGCCTAAATTGTGCTAAGAATACAAATTAGTACATAGTGCGAACCATATGAAACGACCATATTGCAAACAACAAGCGAAAAACAATCACATATGATTAATTTTTTGTGAACGAAATAGAGAACAAACAACTTTATCGAATTAAATAAACAACACTCGAGATAAACAACTGTTGTTACATATGGAAAACCACAATTAAAACATACATCCACAGCTATTGTTTGACATGAAAAATAGGTACCAACTTGGCATAGCCAAGATACTCTAATCTACACTCGAGAGGAACCTCTATTGTCCCACATCTCTTTAGCCATATCGTCCATTTTTTGCGTTCAAGCACTGTTGTCGATAACAGCCTCGGACTGTACTTCTGTCGCACCATGGTTTGGAACTCAACTGTCCTCTGGTGGAATCACCTCGTCGTACCCGTGAGAAATTACTCAATTGTGTAGAATGCAACAGGCTAGCACTAACTTCACCTACATCTTGTATGGGTGGAAGGGTTTGTTGTCTAGAATACAAAACCTGCTCTTCAGGGCCCCGAATGCACGTTCAACAGTGACCCGTAAGGAGGAGTGCCTCAAGTTAAACAACTCCTTGCAATCACGTGGGTAGTTCCTTCCACCGTACTCCTGCAAATGATACCGAATAGCTCTGTATAGCGGAAGGAAACCCAATCGAAGTGCATATCCAGCATCAACTAGAAAGAACTTGCCTAACAAATGAGAAATATAATAATATAGATATAAGAAAGTTATCATTGGTACACCACTCAGTCAGTACGAAGTATATTATGAATTTTCTATGATATACTTTACCTGATGGAACCCTTAATCCATCATGCCTCTGTAAAGCATTGGCAAAGATGAGAGCATCATAGGCTGACCTTTCCCAACCAGCTAGTATGTACGTGAACCTTAGGTGAAAGTCCACAGCAGCCATAACATTCTGCGTTGGGTGGTACTTCCTACCCCTAAATACAACCACAATCTCCTTTGGGACTCTTGCATAGATATGTGTACTATTAATTGCACCGATACAATCCTATATAATAATTGAAACAACTATTCGTAAGTGATGAAGGTTACCATTGTCTAAACTAAAGGTCCAAGTAATTGCTTTACCTTGAAATAGGGGGACCATCTCGCACTACTGGCAATCTTTAGGTGGGTTTCAGTGGATAGGGGTTTTATCATCTCGTGTCTTAACTCATCGATGGCATAAAACACCACCCTAAAGTATCGACTGACTGTTTCTATAGATCTTCGAAAGTTAACCTTGATCACTCTAAATCTTTGGTTGTGGCCAACATGGAGAAACATGACCACCTGCTCCTCTACCGAGTTGTGGAAGCTATCTTGCAGCAAAGCCCTTTCCCTCAACAGTGAACACAATTGTAAAAACGGAGCCTTTCTTAGCTACAACATCTCTACATACTGGATGTCGTTATATCCGTAGATCCTACGCAACAGTGCTTGTTTTTCTAAATCTCTCTTAAGTAGAGGCCCATATGTCACTGCGGGTGTACGATTTCACCATCTCCTAAGGCGGACCATGAGAAGAACATACACCGTAGTGACAAGGGCAGCAGCTTTAATAATAAGCTGCCGTCGTCTACTCACTACATCCATCTATATAATAAAGCGAAGAAAAAAATTTACACACTTAGTTTTCATAACATATGTAGGTCAGATATGCACTAATTGCCATAAGAAATAATTTCCTTAATAACAACAACATAATGATATAAACTGTCATAATTGAAAAGTGTCAATTTTGATAGACAGCAATTGGTGCAGAATGCAAAATTTATCCTACTGGCAACCAGTAATCAACTGAGCTTAAACAAATTGGACTCTAAAATAGCACCCAACTACAACATTTAATAATATCAAGAGCTCCATATGAAGAGGGAAGAAGTAAACTTTAGCAGTTAACCTAGATTAAAAATTTCCATGCTATAATCCATTGATGCTATAAAGTGAGAAATAAATCTCTAGTCTACTCAAGCATTGAACTACAAGTTAATCCTCTAAAGTGCCAGCTAATATTCACTAAACTACCAGCTCAAATCCACTTTGATACCAAAGCATTCATTGATAAAGGATAAGAATAAATGATACAGTATCCACAAATGGTTTCATAAAACAAAGTTTTTGTTTGTGCAACACAACACAATCCCACAATCCCAGACAGTGTTAAAAGGTTAAAAATCTGCTGCCTTGGTTTCAGTAGTGTGAATTCAATGTTTGCCCAAGTATACATTCCAACAGTTTACATGGTCAATCCTAAAACATGTATAATTGTTATACAATTATAATAGATCTAGTTTTGCCTTACCTATATTTCAATCTCAAATTATAGTGTTCACTTTCAATGTTGTGACCTCACCAGAGAGAGCTTCATCACATAACAAGAAAAAATGAATGATCATAAGAAAAAGTTGAGCACCCAAAAAATAATAGTTTCATGTTGCAAGACACAATAAACAATATCAGAAGGGTGCTTTTTTAAGCTATGACTGTTGCACAAGCAATCAGATTTCATAATTTCACGTACTCTCAGCTATTAGCTTTGGTGCTTTGTTTTGCTCGGATAGATCAAAGGATGTTGCAATCTGCGCAGAGAAAGCATAATAAGTCCAGTATACATGCAATTAAGACATAAGTAATGGATACAGGCTATACAAACATCCAAGTTGAACATGCAATATATTTTGTTATCCAAGCATTGAATCGAACATAAAATTTGTTCTGCAGACCTCAGTTCGTAAGCCTTGTCCTAGCCTAAGAAAGCAAGGTATGCTTGGCTAATCTTATCACCAACCAAATAAAGTAATCTCATACATGCAAAACTCTGAAGACTCGAAATAAATTTTAAACATACCTAAAAGACAAACATATTGACTAGGACGTAAACCAAACAAACTCTATATGCACAAATTACTCATGGAAACAAGAATGTAAGGTTACCACAGCAGACCTCCTCCCTAATTCGACAAACAAAACTTTCATTGATCACACTTGCCGGATTCAGATTCACAGAAAGAGATCCAGGAAAGACAGATTTCTAAAAAGATATATTCACATCTCCCAACGACCAAATCAAGGGCAAAAATATCCTAGGAAGCTCAATCATTAGTGCTACATAAGAGATTATATAAGATAGAATAGCTACTAGTTTGGCCTCCAAATTATTGACTCTGAAGTTGGCGACGAAAACACCCAAGTGCATATGCGTAAAGTGTCATATAACAGAATTCACAATTAACATTAGCGTGAACACTATGATTTAACATGAGAAAGAATTAATCTCCATCACCACACATTCACATTAAAGAACAAACTATGCTTGAGTATGTGCAGATGGAATAATCATTTTTTCATACAACACAGTTCCATAGTATTACCAACAGCATTGCAATTTCAAGTGTTCAGCAGCACAAACTTGCAAATCAAGAGCACAATTATGCATTCTTTTGCTACATTGTTAATTGTACTACTGCATATGAGTGCCTTCTGGCAGAACGTAGCACAACAAAAGATGCATTCTTTTGCTAGGTCATTTACATACAGCAAAGAATGTTCAATTCTATTGAACATGCACTCAGACAAATTAATTCAGTGTCGTGTCGCGATCGAAAGTAGGCAGATTATAGTGCCGAAGAAGCAATCTGTGAAGACCATAAGCTATGGAGCTGAGTGAGCATTGCGACGAAATTTTGCAAATGCAGAAATTTTGCTCCTAAGAACAGATGTGTGCAAAAGCAGAAATTTTGCTTACCTCGTTCACGGCTACCTTCGGGCCGGCGCAGAGATGGCGACGAGGTTCGAACCAACGCGATGTGGCCTTTGCGGGGAAGAGGTGGAGGCGATATTTTGCTTACCTCGTTCACGGCTACCTTCGGGCCAGTGCGGAGATGGCGACGAGGTTCAGGCTGGTGCGGCGCGGCCTTTGCGGGGAAGAGGCGGGGGCGGGGGCGGGGGCCGAGCCAGAGGCAGAGGCAGAGGCAACGACGGAGGCGGAGGCCGAGCCGAAGGTAGTGTTTGCGGGGAGGAGGCGGAGGCGGAGGCGGAGGCGGCAACGAGGTCGGCGTTTCGGGGAAGAAGCGGAGGCGGAGGCGGCGACGGAGGCGGAGACAAGGTTCGGGCGGAGGTGGCTATGAGGGCCGCGTTTCGGGGAAGAGACAGAGGCGGATGCAAACGCGAGAAGGGAGAGGTAACCGTAAACAACGCGAGCGGATGCAACGAGGACGCGAGGAGGTGAGGGATGCGCGCATCCCCAGGCCAAGCCGAGAGAAACGCCCGAAGCGTGCGTATCCACGGGCCAGACTGCGAGAGAAACGCACTGAATTTTGAACTCAAACCCTACAAAAAAACAAAATCATCATTAAATGTATTAAGAGGCTGTACCATTCCTTTGGTTCTGCAGATGCCTTAAGCGAACCACCTCCCAACCTCCAAAGCATCGCATGATTCTTCAATAGTAGTTTGAAGTGCCCAAATGTGAAAGCACAGTGCTGAGCATTGCCTCAGAAGTAACACAAAACAGAATGAACATGATATAACAGATGTGACATTGTGAATAGCCCATTGAATAAAAAGAACACTAACATAATATCTGTGTTCTTTTTGTTATGTTTTGCATACAGGAACTTCATTACCGTCCTTAGTTCTTCTGTCCGTGCACCAATCAGTATAAATGGTCACTATACCTAAAATGAGAAACCAATCTAACAAATGCCTCAATACCACATTAACACCTTGGATCAATGATTCAAACAAATGTTATTACTCAATTCCACAAGATAGGCAATGTCAATTCCTTACGATTTCTTGCCATTGAACTCACAAAATAACTTTATGCCATTTCTGATTCTTTTTTTTTTTTTGACATTTCTGCAGCAACTCATGCGCAAAATCATCAGTGTTCAACAACTAATTAGCGTACTAGTTGGAGATCAAAAGGAAGTAATTACCGAGTTCAGATTAGCATTACCGAACGTGAAGCGCTTTTTACAAAGGTATTGCAGAAATGGACCTGCTCCGCACCGTCATCTCCCTCCACCTTCCTCTCCTCGCTTCACCTGCAGATTCTGGAATACTCCAACAGCCCACGCATGTAAAATTGCACATACTACAGCTCAGAACCAAGCCATAGATTAACTCAAAGTCGAACCAGACCAAATTTAACTACACCAGGCTCGCACGCACAGCAACAAAAAACCGTATAATTATGATTGGCACCAAATTAATTATAAAATCACGTAAAATCAAAGCAAGTCACACACACACAAAATGATGCAACAGAGCATGGAAAATTAGGAAGCAGTATAACTGTACAAGCACAACACGCAGGCACGCATAAACGAACCAAACCCTCGCATTTTGTCAAATAAAACCCTGTAGAAATCGTACAAATACAACATGAACGAACATAAACGAGCCAAACCCTCTCATTTTGTCAAATTAAACACCAAAACAAACAAGAAAACGTTTGATTCAACCGAGCACGAAGAATTAGGTGTAGTACAATTACAAAATTTCAGCGCAGGAACACACGCACCAATCAACCAAACCGTATTCGTCTGAAAAGGAAATACCATGTTAGCTCATCTCAAATCGAAACAAGGAAAGAATACTTTTGGATGCGGAGAAACGTGGAGAGAGGAATAGTATGCGAACCCGAAGTAGAAGTAGGGCTGGCGCTGCAGTTGCAAAGGTGGCGGAGAGGAGGAGATGCTCGAGTTCTGTGGCCTTCGTCGATTCGAACCGAAGCTTCTTGAGAGGAAGTGATGGATGTGTCGTGCTCGTGTGGCCAGCTTTGGGCTTTCTTTTATTTCCAGGATAAAGATAAGCTTAGCCCAGCCCAGTAAATAGTTCATAGTAATGATTTGTAAGCCCAGAAACATCATGTTACTCCAACAGCCCGGCCTTATTAATATATGAGAAAATTACTACTCCCTCCTCCTTCTAAAACAATATTGTTTTAAAGATCAAAATTTGTATTAAAACTAATATCTCTCTACCTCATCTTTTAAAAACATCCTCATATTCATTATTTCACTTAATAATTAATTATTTCAATGCAAACAACACATTTATCACATTAATTATAAATACTAAAGATAAATATACGATCTTATTTCATTTCTAGAAAATTATGCATTGAGCTAAAACAATATTCTTTTAGATACAGAAAGAGTATAATTAACTCCCTTTTTATCAATTTATTACACTCATTCCTAGTTTTCATTATTTACATTCCAACCCCTTATTCAAAATAAAAAACTCAATTTGACCCTCTTTGTTTGTTAGTCATGGCAGTGTTATGGCTAATGTGGTTAATGTCATATCTATCATAATTATTCCTAGAATATCCTCAATTCAAGTTTGTATATATATTTTATCTAAGAGTTTTACGTTTCTCATTTATAAAACATGTTTGTTTTCCAATGAGGCAATGACCATAGTTTAGTCACAACTATTTTAAATATATATTCACAAATGTTTTCTTCTCATAATATGCCTTCTCTGAATGTCGTTTCACCAAATTTTCTAAAATTTTATCTAGTATAATATGTTACTCAAGCATAGACAGCATATAAAGTTAATTATAAATATTTCCCTTACAGGCATAATAATTATAGATAACTTAGGAATCTTAAGTTAATAACATAAAAAATAAGAATATGTTAGGAATAACAAAATTAGACATGATATCAATTGTAACATGGTCATGCCTAGCTAATAAAGAGGATCAGATTGAGTATTATATATTAAATAAGGTGGTGACATGTAAATAATGAAAACTAGAGAGAATGAAGTGTAAAAGATGGATAATAGAATTAAGGCCCTGATAAAATTTGTTAAGAATAAAGGAAAAAAGAGAGAAAATCCAAGAAAGGGAAGGTCAACATGTCCCCGTCATTGCATGCGATGCCACAGATCGAATGCGGCCAGCAAGCGAGGGACGACACGGCACGGTCGGTATACAACCAGTAGTAGGCTCAACCCACCCGCTTTTTTTTTTTTTCTTTTTGGTGGACTTTTGACTATATACTTGCTGAATTTATGTCCCCAGATCATCCTAATCTAAGTTAGGTTTATCCTTTTGTTTTCAGGCTTCCGAACTTCTCGAATACTCATGAGCCATCACTAGTTTTCTATTCAGAAAGCGGTATTGAAAAAAATGTTTAAACACACAATGATCTTATACAATTTACTAAAAAAAATAAATTTAAATATACGTGGAGCCCGCGCGGTTTATGTTTGTTTTCTGATGGCGGCTTCATCGCGGATAATTGCCAATAAATTCAGCGAGTTGACGTACGTGGGGCCCGAGTCAATGTCTAGTCAGCGGGACCACATGTATGGATGACAGTGTGGGTTCATTTAAATTTATTTATACTGTTGATCCGAATACATATTAAAACAATCTATCAAATTATAATATACTATCAACACGAATCACTCCGGTACCTAACTATGAGGTGTAGCAAAACACGACCACTCTTTTTATAATATCTATTACTCAGCTTCAAGATACCCACCACCACCCATTCGAGTGGTACATCCTACTCATGTCTTTATTTTTTGATCTTTTATTTTTAAAATCTCCTAGGGAACAAGAAATAATAGAACTACTAGGATCTTTAGTTTCAAAGGGAGTCAATTTTTATCATTGCACCACATTCTTCTATTTAAGCAATTAATTCAAAACCATATAATTTTCTTTTATTAGTTAGAATTTCCTTAAGATATTTTACATAAGTAGAGATTTGAGCATCAATGAAAGAATATTAATGTATAGTTTTCTCATAATGTCAATAAACCTTTCATATGAGTATCGACTGTTGATTTCGAATTTTTTTGATGGAAACGGTAGCTGTTTTTACCATTTGCTCTTTTCTTTTAGGTGGTGGTACTTGAGTTTCTTCTTTCAATGTAGCTCAGGTTCTTCATTTATTTCATGATGTTCTTCTTGTGGTGCTCTTTCTTTCTTATGGTTTACTTCTTCTGGCATCTTCGATTCTTGCAATTTAGTTCCAGATCGGAGAGTGATTGCATTGTCTTGCTCTCTCAAGTTAACTTCAAGTTTACTATGAAAAATATTTCAAAGAGTTATTGGATTATTAGAAATTTGAAAATTTTAGTTTTCGTCATCTTAATATGTGTCATAAGATCTTGGACAGTGACTGCCACGTTATTAATTTTTGCATTTGATTGCTCAAAACAATTGTCGTTCATTGTAAATTTTTCCAAAAAGAGTTTATTTTCTCAATTTGAGTGGTTATGAAATCCTTGAGTAAATTTTCAAGCACATTATCTTTTTTAAAAAAATTTTGGTTTTGATTATCCCCATAAGATAGATTAGGATGAATTTTCCAATTGGGATTATAAATATTATTATAAAAACCATTATTTCTGTAATTATTGACATAATTAACTTTAGTAAAAGAAATATTATAGAGCTTGTTTCCATGTTTATTACCATTACACATAACTTATAAATCCTTGTTGTGTGTGTCAGTGTTAGCACATTAACATATGACGTTTCATCTTAGAATGTGTGGATACCGGTAGGAGTGCTTCTGTAATTGTTACACTAATCAAGATGATCTACGAGCAGTTGCAGTGATCCACGAGCAGTTCTTGTTCCATGAGCGGTTGTCAATTGCTGAGTCTGCATGTTGTTAGATCGATCGTTTCACCAACTCTTTTTCGTTACCGGTAACAATCTAATTTATGGTCTAATACTTGTAGTTTTTAAGTATAAAATAAAAAGGAAGAATTTTATGAAAAGAAAAGTGTCGTATTCCTGGCAACGGTACGTGCCAGAAAATCTTGTTGGGTCCCTGACAATGACACTAGAAAGTCTTGTTGAGTCCCAGCAACATTTCAGAAAGACCTATGTTGAACCGCAAGTGTACGGTGTCAATTGTAGTTTTCGAATGAGTAGAGTTGTCAATCCCACGAAGATATAAACTGTCTTCTTTTGACAAAAGAGTTTCTAAAATTTCGGATTAGTAGCAAAGGAAAAGAATAAAAGCAGTAAAGAAATAAAATTTATATTAATCTCTTATGAATTGAAATGATCTTTCGGATTTTAGTTCATCAATCTACTAAATAAATTGTAGAAAATAATTTTAATATCTATTGTAATCATTTTTAATTCTATTTTGTAAGCGGCCATCCCTTAAAAAGATGCATCCTACTATAGTGATGCTAATACACGCTATAGTCCATCGGCATACATCCTGCTTATGCGATGTCACTACACAATTCGGTGAACCCTTGCACATAGTGATAACTATTTTTTACTTCGAATAAATAATCTAAACCATAAATCTCGTGTTGTCACTATAATGGCTAGAATCTAAATCAAATACAAGTTCATGACTTGATGTTCAAGATTTTTCACCCTTTCTCGAGGCGGCAATCGATCCTAATGATTAGAATTATGCAGGCATCTAAATATAATCTAGCATTAAGCAAATCACTCCAATGAAAAAAATAGAAAGAAAACAAATATAATTAAAACCAAAATCACTTCACACTTTACACATAGAGATCATTAGAGTTTTACCCCGACAGTGATCAGACGAGCATAGTCACCATCTTCAACATCTCGATTACAAAGGAATTGATCTAAGAAAAATAAACTAAAAAAATATGGTGGAGCGAATTCATGAAGTAGATAAGTGATCCCCTCCATTCTTCGATGTTTTGATTAGCTCCTCTCCTTGTCTTTTTATAGCCCAAGAGTCCAAAGAGTTTTGAACTTGAATATCTGTTTGCACGAAAATCAATCGACTCCAAAATTTTCCCGATTACAAAATGTTTAACCATATTTGTAAGTCAACACACCATATGGGTTGGCCATATAGGTTGGCAATTGAGCAACCCATATAGCAAACTGTGTGTGGTTGTGTGTTGTTTTTATTCAGGACTACAATGCCCTGTACTGTTTACAATAATAATAAATATTATAAGTAGTATATTTCGAGTTTCTTCAAATTTTTCACCATTTTATGCTCGTTTCGCCTCTGAATCTTCAAAATAGCGGATTAGGACGGATTGAAAACAATATTTGGTTTTATAGATTTTTCCTCACATTTGATTAATGAGCTATAAAATAAAATTTTGGTTAATATGAATTCCAATATAGCATTTTTAAAATATATATACACACACATGCTACTAGTAATATACAAATGAAGACATACATTTTATAGAAATTAAAGACACCAAACATGCGTGATCCATATTCATTGCACCAGCCATAGATGATCCATGCAATCTTACGCTTTATATATACTACGAAGTGTACGTATAGGCACCGGTCAGGTCCGGTCCATCAGGGGCCCACCTGAATAGCGAGACCAACGAAAAGGAGGAAAAAAGAAATTAGACTCCTGAGCTAGGAAATTAATAAAAAAAATGGTAGCTACCGTATGAAAAGGAAGAATTAATGATTCTAGTGGGTTTCTTCCCAACACTTGGAAATCCGGCATTGGCCCAGCCCCAAGTAAATGAACAAGCCACTAGTGCAGACAAACATGAAAATCTAGTGCGATGTATGGCACACCATCAGTAAATTAACCGAAAAAACAAAATATATAAAAGTAAAATAACGCACGAGGCCCAAATCCAATGTACGAGTCCATCAGACCATCAGCGTCTAAGTTCAATTAATTTACACAAATTAATCAAAGAGATTAGTATAATTACCCAACCAAAGGAAGGGAATGAATAATTGTGGATTAGCCACCGGGCGACCATCCATGTACAACGTACCCAAAACAAACCAAAAACGTTCGCTTTTACGTAGGCAGGCCCACCCGATTCCCCGGAATCGAACCAATTCCCCGATCGCACGTGCAGGCCCCACACATATATCCCTTTCCCACGCGTACACATTTAAAACCCCCCTCCCCTCCCCCGCTTCCCTTCGCCGCCCCAACCCTCTCCCCGCCCGCAACCTACTACTTCTCTTCCGTACGCCATTGTGTGATGGAGGGCGAGTCGTCTAAGGAGGGCGGTGGTGGGGAGACCAAGTTCCGAGGGGTGCGGCGGCGGCCTTGGGGGAAGTACGCTGCCGAGATCCGCGACTCCAGCCGCCACGGCGTGCGGATGTGGCTCGGCACCTTCGACACTGCCGAGGAGGCTGCGAGGGCCTACGACCGGGCAGCCTACTCCATGCGCGGGAAGAACGCCGTGCTCAACTTCCCCGACGAGGCTCACAACTACGAAGGGTCGTCGTCATCTCAGCAGCAGCAAGGCAGGCAGGTGATCGAGTTCGAGTACCTGGACGACGAGGTGCTGCAGGAGATGCTCAAGAGCGAGGAGGAGCAGCAGAAAGCCAGCAAGAGAAAGTGATCCATCATCTAGATCGCCTAGCTACTTAATTAATAATGCATGCATGCACACGCACGTGCGTGCATGTATATGTGGTTAATGCAAGTGTCTGGCTAGTGACGCATGCTAGATGGTACCACGTACATGCGCGCGCGGCACCGGTAAGCTTGGTTATTAAGGCCTCTGCATTTAACCTTGGGAGTTTGCGCTACTACGATATGCTAATTTGCTCGGTCGGTTTGGTTGATCGACTGAGCAGAATTAATTAATATATGCTTATGTTATGCCGTCTTCATTAACAGATCCATATATGATCCTTCCTTCGATTATGCTCCATCTTGTACTAATCCATCGGAATGTGCTAATTTATACTACTTAATTCACAGGTATATATATGCGTGTGGTTTGATTATTTGGTCCATTTCAAGAAACGACCAGTGAATTAATTAATTTAGCGCATCGATAGATCATATATATGTATATATATGTGGTATGCACGACGACTAGGAATGGGTAAACCTTTCAATTTCAAAGCGGAGGCTGCGTGGACTGAGTAGGATCGAACCTTCTGGACTGTGCATACGTCTTTTCTGCGCTCAAACTTTCTTACATTAACTAATCTCTTGAAAATTTTCTTTTCAAATACATATCTTGGTATGCAAATGGCGATTAAAAACAATGGTCAATTTAATTCATGATTCAAATTATAGACATTGTATTAGGATTAATATAGTCAAAACCAAAAATAGCCCACGATAGATAAAAAGCAGTAATATACTCCTTCTATTATGGACATTTTTTTTATAAATAACCTAAATTAAAAAAATGACCAACAACTCAACAAATTTATCAAAATGATTTAGTTGGATGTGATAAATCAATTATTTCGACTGTGATACGTGGCAGAAACTGTAAACCGTAATCCGAGAAAAAATATGTTTCCATCTTTTCCATTTTGAAAACGCGACAGAAAGTAAAAAAATTAATTTTTCGCGAGTATTTGTAGTCGAGGGTGTGGTTGTGAAAGTAGTGATCAAAGGTTGCCGTGGACGTGGTTGTAGGTTGAAGTGGAGGTGGTCGAAAGTTGTCGTCGTGAGGTGTAACTACACCGATATTGGTAGTTATCGATCACTCACCTCTTCGACCACTCCAGTCACAACGATTTTTGACTATCTCCACGACGACTTTCGACCACAACCCCTTAACCAGTACTTTCACAACCACGCTCTCGACCACGAGTACTTGCGAGAAATTGATTTTTTGCTTTCTGTCGCGTTTTCAAAATGAAAAAGAGAAGCAATATCTTTTATGTCCTGTTTTCAAAATGGAAAGGATGGAAACATATTTTTTTTCTCGGTTTACGGTTTCTATCGTATATCACAGCTGCGATAATTGATTTATCACACTCAATCAAGTCATTTTGACAAATTTACTGAACCGTGGGTCATTTTTACAATTATTTTTTTTATTTTGAATTATTTATAAAAATGTCTCTATTATGTCTATATGTTCCATGCTACCCCACTACTTAGCCAGCTAAGTGAGCTCTAGAGTGGTTATATTCAAAAGTTGAGGTTTAAATTCAATGGTGAGAAAAAGGTCATGCAAAATGAGAGAAAAAAAGTACATACCTCTAACAAAACCCTTTATTAATTGACTCATACATTGGACATGGTAGGGAAATTTGTTCAAGTATTTTTATATATTCAATCCTAAATTCTGAAACTCATTACGATCATGGTTATAACTCTAAACTAAACACCACTTATTCGGTTTAATTAGATTCTCACCGTAGCTAGATCGTGACATGACAAAACAATTTTTAGGAAGCATGCACGAGGTACTTGGATAAGGGGCTGTGATTGTTTTTGTCGTGGGTAATATTAGTGCGAGTTAGGCTAAATATTAGCATTTGTTATTCTTATACTTTCTTAATCATCTAGTAGGGGTTAGTGAGTTACATACAGGAAAGATATGGCAAGAAAATAATATATAAAAAGTGATAAGAGGTACACTAGTATCCAGCAATGCTATAAGGCCACAAGCTTAAAGAAAAGAAAATAGATATCTTTTATATTGTAGTATTTGTACATAGCAAAAGGCAAGGTGCTTGATGACCGACCTTCTTTGGGCGTTGAGTTGTGATTATAAGAAATAAGATAGTCATAGTTTATTTAAAATAATAACATAAAAAAGAAGGAAGTGTAGGAGAATTAATTAGTCACATATATAATACATTGTGGGGACGAATTAATATTCTCCAAGATGCGCCTGATCGTGTCATTTTAGTAAACACTGCTGCGATCTTAAGCAGCGGGGAGCCAGGTACACTGTCTTACTCTATGTACGTACGTAGAAGAGGAATGCAAGAAAGAAAGAAGACTAAAGCAGTGGAAGTAGTGAAAGTAACTGATCCAGTTTGTGGTTCAGATCACGACTGGTACAGAAGCAGTCCACCACACCCACATCAACCTGTTTTTTTTTTTTTTTTTTTTTTTTTTTTTTTTTTTGGCCAAAATTTGTCCATTCACTTCGATTTTTGCATGCTTGTCTTGGACGTGGACGCACCTGGCTTCTGAGCTAGATGCAATGTTTTCGTTGTAGACTCTCACATGGCAATTTACTTGTACTGCACTTGTCTTTCGATCGCTTAATATCCATGTAGGCTGTTAATTTCTTAGCATAGGTGTATGACATACACTCTTAATAAATATACATTGTGCATTTCTGAATTGTTGAACTTCTAGTCGATGAACAACAACAATAACAACGAGCATTTAAACACCAAAAAAAAACTGAATTGGTAATTAATGTTGATTGGCTTAATCTGTGACGAAGTTTGATGCTTTGCAAAGGTGGTTAGTCACTAGGTTTTGTTTTTGCCTTTTTCTTTGTTAGCCAAAGAGAATTTGAATATAATAGGATTTTTAGCGGGGTCAGACCTGAACCACCACATATAAACATATCTGCCAACTTTTTGCACCGCACTTGGCTTTCGCCTTTTCTTTTTCTCTTTTTTTTCTTTACTGGCTGCTAGGTGGCTGCTAGGTGCAGGGTGAATGGACCTTGTTTTGAACAGTGCATCTTGCATGCGTGCGATGCCTATCACCTGTTGTTTTTCTAAAACAAATAAATAGAGGCTACATATTTGAATTTTTTTTTGAATAACTCATAAAAAAAATAATTTCAAAACTAATCCGAAATCTTTAAAAATTTCACAAATGGCCTTCAGTCGCGATCCGACGGATGCGACTGATCTTCAATCGCTATCTGATATTGCGACTGAACGCGTGGCACAGCTCAAAGGCGCAGGTGACTTTCAGTCGCTATCTGACTTTCACTACTAATATGATCAATATTATCATACATCAGGAACCCAACGTAGTCTAGTTGGTTAAAAGCTGAGTCTCCCACGCCTGTAACTCGGGTTTGAATCTCGGTCACGGTAATATCAAACATTTTTTCTGAGTTTCAACCCCGATTATTAAAAGTGCTATTACCTATAAGATTATCATGTGACAAGAACTCAATGTAGGCTAGATGGCTACGGGCTGAGACTCCCACGCGCGTGACACAGGTTTGAAGCTTAGTCACGGCAATATCAAATATTTTTTGTGAATTTCTAAAACCTACTAACGGGTTACAGTTTTAGTGCTAACGGGTTATGGTTTCAGTCGCTATCTAGGATAGCGACTGAAAGCCATGTGCACCTTTGGGCTGTGCCACGCGTTCAGTCACGATTCTAGATAGCGACTGAAGATCAGTCGCATCTGTCGGATCACGACTGAAGACTATTTGTGAAATTTTTAAAAGTTTCGGACTAGTTTTGAAATTATTTTTTTTGATGGGTTATTCAAAAAAAAATTCAAATATTTAGCTTGGTCAAACCTTGGTACCATGTGTGGTTACAACCTCCCTTTTTTGTTTTATAGTTTTTTTCTATCTCCAAAATATAATTTTGATAATTAATTTTTATCACTATGTACCAATAAAAAATATACAAAAATAATATAAAAGTAAATTTAATAGAAAATATTATTTTTATATGATGAATTTTGATATTTTTTATATCAGTACTCAAGTTTAAAAATTTTAACTTATATATTTGAATCAAACAACAAACAAAAGTAAGATGGTATAACAATACTAGTATCGGATGGTCAAAATAGTCGAGATTATTCTTATAGTGAGAAGAGTCAAGACAGCAAAATGTTGTTCCAACTGATCTCCACAGAGAGAGAGAGAGAGAATGGTGGGCCTTTTCGGCCTGCATGGTCACGCAGCAGTTAATACGGCCCAATCCAATGCCTCGCTATTAACCAAAGCAACCACCGTGCATTTTAGCTTCGTACACATATAGCACCCAAAACAAAGTTCGGTATTCGGTAAAACTAGTAAGCTCATAAAATCTACGTTAATTCTCTCCGTTGCACTTTATAGATCTATTTTTTTGAAAATTATTATTTCACAATGTAAATATATGAGTGAAACGATGATGTTTTATTGTATTTCTTCCTATTTTACTCTTCATAATATCTTACTAGATTATGCGGTAAATCGAATCAATCAGACAATTTCAGTGAATTATGTGCTAAAACGGCGTATGGATGGCTCCTTTTAAAGTAGATCGGAAAAAACTACATACTTGATATAATTACTTAAATTGGAGACGATAGGAAAGCAATATAACATAAACAGACTTCCTTAACAGGTTGTAAACCACAAAAGATTATGCCGATCATGTAGCCAATTATCCTAACCTATAAATATATGGTGCCAATCATGTTGCCAATTGCCTTAACTCATTTGGATCTCTTTACTGATATTCTAAAACTGAACACCTATTGTGGAGCATGATAAAAAAAAAAATATTCCACCTTGGACTTGCTAATAATAAGAGATCCACATGAATATGTCTAGATACTTCAACCGAAAAATCCTTGACATTCTAGTAGAGTGAGCAAACCTGATAGACAATCTCCTATTTACAACATCAAACTCACAATTTGTGAGTAGTTCCTACGTCTCCTCAATCTTACCATTAACAACAGCGTGATTGCTAACATCAAAATACTATGGTTTTTCAAAACAACAATATTTTATAGTTTTGAAAGAAATCATAATCTGTATCATAGTTTTTATTAGTAGTAATTTCAGTGTGAAGTAAAATGCATGCATCAAATGTACCAGTCATGTAAGGCACAAAACATATATGGTGCTTTCAATGTGTTTCCGAAGTGGAGACAACTAAGTCGATGGAAGGCTATCGTGCATTTTAATGAATGCCTGTAAGTGTATGAGTGCGCTGTAGATTTCACTCGAGTATTCTCTGAGTATCATATTTCCTATGACAAGCAAATAGCATTCGATTCAAGTAATTTCAGTCAATTCCACAAAAGATAATGATCCAGCAAAATAATTGGAGAGACATAAACGACATAAAAATATTAATCTTGACAACACAATCAACCATCAAAGGTAGATCAGGCAGCTTAAGGTTTTGGGGAAATCTAGGATTTTCAAGAATCAACTAATTGGAAATCTTAATTTGAGATAAAACATGCTATAAAGATTTGATGAAATTCTTTGAGAGGGTGCAGTCGCACATTCTCCACCTACTGAGGGTTATTCTTGCTAGAACGAATGCCAAAACTCTGTCACAACTCCGAGTTGGACAACCCTCAGCCCTCATGATTCTATCAAGATGTGCTATCCACTATGGTTCAACCTTTGATCGGGTAATCAAGAGATTGGGGGAAGATAGTGGTACCAAACAATCAATACTTCAAGACCAATTAATAGTAGAAGACAAAGTTCATGAATTCAATAATCAATATAGCAAAGAAAGATCTTAGATTAAACCTCCAAAAAGCAATTCATAAGATAAAGAACTAAAACATTCATTACACTGAAAGTTACGTAAACATTGGGGCTCAAAAATAGCTTACAAAACTTTGGTGCGAATGGTTCCATAGAATCTAATCCTAATCTAACCTAAGTATCCCTGGCGATGACGTGGAACATCGATGATGGATCGAACATGGAGGCTGGTAGTTTTTGTGAAGGTTTGATGATCTTGGTGCAGCATTTTGGTCTTTTTTTTTATAGTTCCTAGCTTGAGGTGGTAACGTAGGTGTCCATCACTTTGCTCAGGAAACCGAAAATATGCACAGTTAGGCACACGGTTAACATTAATTGTGTGAGTTAACCGTGCGCACTAGTGTGGTCCCAAGATGGCACACAGTTGAGTGCACGGTTGTGCGGTTTTGACCGTGCACCACAATGAAGGGGCACAGTTAGGCACACGATTAGGCTTAACCATGCGACTTGATCGTGTACAACAATAGCTCGCTAGATGGGCACATAGTTAGATGTACGGTCGTTCAACTTAGCTATGCACAGTAGAAATCCTCCGAAAAGCCACACAGTTAGGTTTAATCATGCAACTTGACCGTGTGTGGCAGTGAAACTTGATTCTTCTAGCTTGAGTCAATTTTCATCC
Organism: Pharus latifolius; assembly: GCA_019359835.1. Classification (NCBI taxonomy): domain Eukaryota; kingdom Viridiplantae; phylum Streptophyta; class Magnoliopsida; order Poales; family Poaceae; genus Pharus; species Pharus latifolius. Next base: position 59,457,115 of record CM033327.1, read on the forward strand.
ATTTTTGAGTTGTTTCCTGCAAAAGGGGTTAGTAGCACACAATTCAAGGTTTGGATGATAAAGCACATAAAATCCAGAGATTCCAGCATATTTTTAGGGTAAAACTTAGCAAAATGAGGGGTAGTTTTAGGGTAAAATAAAGTGTCAACAAAGACACAAGAATATTTTGATACAAACAATTTGGAGCCACATGAGTAGCAGGACAAAAATGGCTGAACCAATCGTGAATAATATATTCTATAGCAAGTAGATTAGAGAACCTAAATCTGGCGCATACTCATTATCGCAAAAGAAAAAAGCTAAACTAAATCACAGTATTGACAAAAAATATTCTGACAAGTTATAAAATGACATAAGATGAATTAACACATAACTATAAATAGCAAAATTAATAGAATAATAACAACAGAAGACATATCTATAAGCAAAATTTTATGCATACTAAATAAACAATGGAATACAAATATAGACACATTGATAAGCCTTCAAACAGTTTTCTCATGCAATCTAAACAGAGCAGGAAAAATACAAAAACATGATCTAAATATAACAAAAAGTTTAGATGAAACCATTAGATCTTCCAAGATATTTACATATGTTGGAGGCATCATAGGTTCATCTCCATGTGTGACTTGTTAGCATGACAAAATGATTCAACAGCTGCATAAGTACATGAGAGAAAAAAACTAAATAGTTAAAGAAGAGTAGCACACGAAACCCATAGCATGGTGGATAAATACATTGTTCCAATGCATGGTTATGCCAATTATAATCAACCATTCTCATGTGCAAAAGTTTGTTGTCCAAATCATCCTTGACACAACTCAAACATCAGCAAACAATGACCTATAAGCGGCAAATTCATTACCAGATTGAATCAAATTATAATATATTGAGCCTGAAGGAACTTGAAATGAGTCAAAATCCAATAAAATTTAAAAGAAAAAAGATAAAAGATAGTAAATTTTAAAAAAGAGGCAAACTAAACTAAAAAAGAATGTAATTATGATATAAACAAAAAAGAAGCAACAAACATGAAGATTGTCTCATCTTTTAGTCCATCCTAAGTCATTACCTAATATTAATTGCATTTTATAGACCGAACTTTATTGACCCATAGACCTTCAAAAATGTCAACCACCAAATTAGGAGGATCAAGTAGTAATCCTCAAAAATATATAGGGAACATAATAGATTCATTGCAAGCTACTTGTAGGATATGCTTGATAATTAATTATATATGATAACAACTAATGCCTAATCAGAATATAAAATAGTAATATTTCTTTATTTTCCAATCCTTAAAGGAATTAATTAATAAAATATTCAAGGTAAAACACTTAAATCAGGAATCTAGGAAATTAGTAAAATTCAAATAATCTTTCTACAGGCGTATTTGATCTATGATCTATTTGTTTATTGTTACAAAAGGTAAATACCAAAAAGGGAGAGAGAAAAAGTATAAATTCACTTTTCTATGTGTTGTGAGCATCAATCTACCAGCTGGCTTCTCCTTCATGATCCATGTTACATTATTATTGACAACTTACCAGTTCAGTTCATGAAATGAAAACCACAACAAAAACAATCCAAAAAAAGAGAAAATATTACAAAGAAATTCATAGGAGTGATACCCCATGTCTCGTAGAAATCTAGAAACAAAACATCATGGAGATAATTATGGTTTTACTGTTAGAACATATAAAACAAAAAAGCAAAACAATTTAATATAAGTTACCTTAGACAGTAGAGGCAGAAATATCGTCGATGGCAGAATGATTAGTGCACCTAGCACGTCGTTGTCTGAAAATTGTATGAAGCAAAGGGGAGGCGAGTAGACGTTGGCACTACCGATACTGTTGAGAGATGCATCTCGTAGTAGAGCTTGTAATGCCACATGCTCTAGGAGGAAGGATGATACAATGTGTGAGTATGGCGACGTGTGGTGTAGGGGTCAAGGAGGGGGTTAGGGGGTTGTGTGCATCAGCAATAGTAGTGGCAGTGGGTGGTGCCGGTAGATGGGGAGGTGCTCGAGTGAAGACACATCTCATATGTTGAAATCAGATTAGACGGACGACAGAAAAGTGATGGCGCGGCCTAGTGTCAAGCGAACATGTTAGCCAAAACAGCGGTATTTTCCCGGATTTTTAATGTTTTGTTTATTGTTTATAGATACACAATTGATGTGCATTACACAATTAAGGTAATAGTTCAACAGCTTGACAAATTTGATGTGCATTACACAATTGATTCTGAGTTTTTACGATTCAGACATTTTGGAGATGATGGGCTTAAAAATAATATTGACATCCAAAAACTGGATGATGAATTTCTCTTTTTCTCAATCTGTACTCCATGATATACTATAGTTACAAGTTTCATTTCCGGTGGTTTATTTCCTAAATTTTGAATTGTGTACCTTAATTTCATTTTTCTTTTCAATCTTCTGTGCAAACTTACATTCATAACCTTACCATATTAACCTGATTAAACTTTGCATGGGGCAGGCGAGGGAACGTGCATGGCGAATTGGGCAAACTAAAGATGTCACAGTCTGCAGATTGATCACACGTGGAACGATAGAGGAGAAGGTCTATCATCGACAAATATACAAGCATTTCCTCACAAACAAGGTACTGAAAAACCCTCAACAGAGGAGGTTCTTCAAAGCCAGAGACATGAGGGATTTGTTCACATTGCAAGATGACGGCGGGAATGGTTCCACTGAAACATCAAACATTTTCAGTCAGTTGACTGAAGAGGTACATGTTGGAGTTGCAAATGACAAGCAACAGGACCAGCGATCTGCAGCTTTGACTAGGCAGGATCCTCATCTATTAGCTAAAGAAACAAGCTCCATCCAGGCTGGATCATCTTCATCCAGTAAAGTAGATCAGAATTCTGACCAAGCAGATGAAGAATCCAACATTTTGAAGAATCTTTTTGATGCTCAGGGCATTCATGTAAGAAATGTTTTCTGATCTTTGAGAAAACTTTGCAACTATTAGTTATTCATGTTCTGAAAATAATATCCCTTCCTTTTGGTCTCACTCAGAGTGCAATCAATCATGATGCCATAATGAATGCTAATGATGACCAGAAATTGCGCCTAGAAGCAGAACCCTCTCAGGTTGCATAGAGGGCTGCTGAAGCTCTACGTCAATCACGAATGCTCAGAAGCCATGACAGTTTTGCTGTCCCCACCTGGACTGGAAGAGCTGGTGCTGCTGGGGCACCCTCTTCTGTTCGCAGGAAGTTTGGGTTGACAGTCAATATTCAGTTGGTTAATTCCTGGAGGCCACCTGAAACTTCAAACAACAGGGGTCAAAGTCTTCAGGTTGGTGCTTTAAATGGTAAAGCACTGTCCTCTGCTGAACTTTTGTCCAGGATACATGGAAACCGAGAGAGAGCATCTACTGATGGACTAGAACAGCAGCTCAATTTGGGATCAGCACCCAGTGACATATCAACTCCTTTATATAATGGTCGTGCATCTAACTCTTCTAGTAGGAACATGGTTGTGCAGCCTGAAGTGTTGATCCGCCAACTGTGCACCTTCATACAACAGAATGGTGGGTCTGCCAGTTCTGCAAGCATAACAGAACATTTCAAGAACGAGTATACAGTCAAAGGATATGCTGCTCTTTAAGAATCTGCTGAAGGAAATAGCAGCATTGCAAAGAGGTGCAAACGGTGCTTTGTGGGTGTTGAAGCCTGATTACGAGTAATTATAGCAGTGCTTCACTAGAGAGAATTTTGATTTAGGAGTATCTTACACAAATTCATTTACATAGGAGATTCTTTCAAATGGATGGAGACGGAGATTTTTTTTTTCCTTCAATCCTTGGCAGTAACTGATTAATTTTCTTTTGTGTATCGAAAAATCAATCTAAATCATGCACATCTTAGGTGACAAGTTGTAAATACCACAACAGAAATTTTGTCACTAGAGTATTACATTTCTTGTGGCTTTCGCTTTGATGTAGCAGGATCAAATGGTTTTTTTTGTATACTGAAATTGGAAGCTATTAATCTATCGATTCGGTATTTATACTAAAACCAAATACCTTCTATTTGTTCTTCACCCATATTTTTTGTTCCTTTGACAATAGACTGAGGGCACTTAGCTATGTGGATCCCCTTAGAAACTGGGAAGACAATATGCGATTTCCGTGAATAGAAGTCTAGAACTGCAATGACCACCTCAAACATGTTAAGACTTAAGAGGCAGAATGATCAATGTTTTCTTTTCAGTTGGATATCCAAGGTAATCGATTAGGATGTAGGAATTACTGTCTGTGAGCTCAGATCTCGTGTTTTTATAGCCTTCTAGCGTAAGACAAGTTTTTAAGCAGGGGATTAGGACGTCTCTTGAAGCGTTTAAAGGCTTTTTTGTCCCCTGTGGGCGTAATATAAATGAAGTTGTGAAGTGAATTTTGATACTTTGTCATGATTTTTACTTGAAATCTTTCGAATTTTCCACTTTGCTAACTGTCTCTACATAATCTTTTTTGTAGCTTTGTCACTGCTCTGTTGTGTCGCACATAACCGATAATTATAAAATGAGGACCAAAATTACAATGTTATAAATCTACTGGTGCTAAATTTCCTTGTTTTCATGTTTCTACTTGCTCCTCCGCATTACTGATATAGGATGAAGAACATTTGTATACCTGTTATATTTGGTGATGTTGGCAAATAGTTGAATATTCAGGCTGCAAATGGCGTAGGGGTGTAAACAGGATGCGGATATCCGTTTACCGAATTCGATAAAATAGCTATTTGGTACGAAAATTAGCATCCGGCAAATAATCCGAATTCGGATTCGGATTTATTAATTATTGTTATTCGGATTCGAATCCGGATTCGGTAAGGTATATATCTAAAAACGGATGTGGATATCCGGATCATCTGAATCCGATAACTCAAATTGGGCAACTGCCGCCTGCGGCCTGCCCCACGCGGCCACGCCAGTCGGCCCGTGAGTCCCCAACTCCCACGGCCCAGGCCCACGCATACCTTAACCCTAATTTTCCACCGCGTCGGGTGTCTCCACCTCCTGCTCGTTAGTTGCTCCACGCTTCCACGAAACCACGACCACGAGGCTACGAATTCTCCGTCGGCGCACAGTCCAAACTCACCACAAGCCACCGCTCGCCCAATCTCTTGGCCGTCGGTCCTAGGCTCCCAGCCATTGACACAAATTAGCCTTCATTCCCCTTTTTTTTTGGCCGCATTGCTCTCTTCTTCCACAGCCACGATTGCGCCGCCTCTTACTCCTACTTCACGCATCGGCGAGATCGAGCAAGTTCTCGCCATTGGCACCACTCCTTCGCCAGCGCGCTTGGCATTTTCTTCGGTTGCATCATTCTCTTCTTCCACGGTCGCGCCGCCTCTTGCTCCCAGAGCTCCTTGCCGCCTTCTGCACCGCCGTTCTACGGGCTCCCTCATCCAAACCCTAATTTTAGGATCACGGCCCCAATTGGAGTCACTGCACCTCTTCCCTGAGCCACCTGCATCAACCCCGGCGACAGCACCTCCTCCCCGACCCCGGCAAGTTGGTTCACAGGCGACCGTCTCCACCTTCCTCGACCAAAGCTCTAGGAGCTCTGCAAGCACCAACATTAGCTTCAGCTTCATCCAGCAAACAAGCAGAGGTTTAATTTCTTTCACACTTCCTCTTGTTCTTTAATTTTGATTGAATTGTAATGAATTGGATCTGGATATTGGATGTATGAGATGTATGAGATGGCTGTTCATGTAACTGTTGACATGAGGAGTTGAGGATGATATTCTGAATAGCTGAACTAGTTCAATAGGTTGTACTGTTGTAGAATGCATATCAGCACATGGTTGCCAAGCATATATTTTGTAAATTTGACCAGTTCAAATGTTCAATACATATCTGTTTGTACAAAATCTAGTTGGATGGGTAGATCAGTGATAGACCATCAGATGTGTGCAGATGAAGAGTATAGTCTCCTTGTCTAACTTGGAGATGATTTGGTAGGAACTGCAAAAAAGGCTAGTTTACTTGGGAAGACAGCAATTTGCAGTTTTTCACTAGAGAAGGCATAGTTTGAGAAAGCAAAACATACAGTTTTAGGATATAAGAGATTAAGAGGTGTGGCTGGGCCTCTAGAGTGGAAAGGCTTGGTCATGGAACTAGGTGATAGTTTGAAAAGGTTTTTGGTTTTTGTGTTTGTTATGAATGCACCATTGTTCATGAGCAAACTAGGTCCCTTTGTTATTAACAGTAAATTGCCACAAATTAGTGCTGAATCTGTGTTGTTCTTTCAACTGAACTAACTATTCTCTTTGTCTTCTCATATTGAACATTTTGTGAATAAAAGAGCTAGGATAAATGCTTTTATGAGCATGTGTCGCATTTGAGTTTGATAGAATTGTGTTCTATTTGAACAGGAGGTAAAATAAATTGAACCGAGTGTGATCCAAAAAGAAATTTGAGTACAATATCGACATCTAGAAGTGGTACTAAGCAACATGCAAGTGCTAATAATTCAGAGAAACAGGTATTTAAAGTTTAGTAACAACATTCTACTTGGAGTTACGAATTCTAATATTGTAGGTTAATTTGTTGTTTATCTATACATGTTTCTTTGGCATCTAGTAGTGGTGCTAAACCAGCAGGTATTAACATTCAAAGTGTTGTGAGTGAGAATGTTGCTGGAACAAGTGCGAGTGATGGGTCAAAGACTGCTACTACTGGGAATCCATCATAAAAAATGAAGTCTAGGGCACCCAAAAAGAGAACTTCAAATGTTTGGAATCATTGTACTATTGAAGAAGTGAAGACTGAAGTGGAAGGCAAGGTTGTGATGAGTACGATGGCAAAATGCAAGTATTGCAAGGATGTGTTTTCTGGTGAGAGCAAGTATGGTACGACTCATCTCAGAACTCATTTTAAAACACAATATGAAAAGTCTCCTCATCAAAGCACTCTTAGCTTTACAAAAGTAGGAGAACAAAATTCTTTGCAAGCTTGGAAGTACAATGAAGAAGTTAGTATCTACAAGTATCATCTTGCCATTATCATGCATGAGTATCCATTCAATTTTTCAGAGTATGAGTACACTAATGATTTCATCAGATCATTATCCCCCTCATTTGCTATTAAAGGCCGCAATACCACTAGGAAAAGGGTTATGGATATTTTTAAAGAAGAGAAACAGAAGTTGTTTGATCTCTTTTCATCTCTCAAGTGTTGGGTGAGTTGCACAATGGATATTTAATTGGACTTCTAATCAAAATAAAGGTTATTTGTGTGCCACTTGTCACTTCATTGATGATGATCGGAAGATTCAGAAATGAATAGTAAATTTTATGCATTTAGAAGGAAGACATTCAGGTGCCAATTTGAGTAACGCTTTTGTTATAAACATGCTAGCTTGGAATATTGATCAGAAGTTGTTTGCTTTGACTATAGACAATGCCTCTGCTAATGAAGTTTGTACTAAAATTGTTGCTTCAACCCTTGATGAACATAATTCTCTAATTTCTAATGAAAAATTCTTCCATGTTCGGTGTGCGGCTCATATTATTAATCTTGTAGCAAAGGATGCTTTGAAAATAGTTGGGCATGCTATAGACAACATTCGTTCTTCAGTTATGATTGTCAAGAGTTCTACTTTGCAATGGGAGGAGTTTTAAAAGAGAGCTTGTGAACTTAATTTGGATATAACGAAGGGTCTTTCTCAAGATGTAGCTACTAGATGGAATTCCACTTATTTAATGCTCTCGGATGCACTTTATTATAAGCAGACTTTCCAAAGATTGGCTTTTCTTCATCCAGAAAAATATGTGAATTGTGTTCCTTTTAGAGATGAATGGGAAAAAACAACTGTATTGAATAAGTGCTTAAAGAATTTCTTTAGTGTTACTGAACTCTTGTCTGGTTCTTTATATCTAACTGCAAATTTGTTCTTTATAGAATTTTCTGAAATTAATCTCATGCTTATTGATTGGATAAAAGGCAATGATGAGTTTATTGCTTCCATGGCAAAAGCAATGAAGGAAAAGTTTGACAAGTATTAGGAGTTGAGTAACATTGCTTTGGCGGTTGCTTGTTTTCTAGATCCTCGCTACAAGAGGAAGGTGGTTGAATTTTATTACAAGAACATGTGTGACTATGATGGGATTGATGAGATTTCTGATTTTCAAATTACTATCAGGCACCTATTTGAGTCATATGCATCTAAATATAATGCTTCCTCAATTAGTGGTATGCAGTCTTCTGTTGGAGCCCCTAGTGAAGTTGGTTCTCGTCGTCGTGTTTTTGATGATGAGCCAAAACGGAGGAAACTAAGTGCTTTTTTGAAGGATATTGCTGAAGATTGTAGTGAGAAGTCTGAATTGGAGAAGTATGAGAGTGAATCACTATTGAAATGGCCTGAAAATGAGGTTTTTATATTTTGGCATGGTGGAAGACTCAAGGTACAAATTATCCTATTCTTGCTCATATGGCATGTGATGTGTTAGCTATTCCTGTATCAACCGTTGCATCTGAGTCTGCTTTTAGTGCTGGGATGAGTAATTGATAAATAGCGCAGTCGTTTAGAACCCGAAGTAGTTAAGGCCTTGATTTGCACCAAAGATTGGATTAAAGTGTCTAGGAAAGGTAAATATATAAATAAAATCCATCAAATTTTGCATCTATTTGTGCATTGGCTGATTTTCATTATTTTGTTATTGTAGGTCAAAATGACGTTCCTTCAATTGTGGAGGAATTAGAAGGTATTGGCGTGGATGACATAAATTCAACTGAAGATGGTATATAAAAAAAATCTTCTAGCTACTATACGATATCATTTTAACAAGTATTTTACTAACTTCATATTATTTTGTAGGTGACAAATTAACTACCTCTTGAACTCAAGCATGCTGCCATTATCTTGAACACATGTTTCACTACTTCTTGCTAGATTTAGATTTAGTCTTTTGTAGTCATGTATGAACTATGAACTATGTTGTTATTATTTTGGTTGTGCCTTGTTGGATACTTGAACTTTCTGCTACTGTTTTATGGTCAGACACTTGGACTTTGGATGAAAGTTACAATTATGAACTTTTTATGTTTTGTTTGTGTAATCATTATCAAATTATGATTATTATGTGATATTGTTTTGGTATGTCGTATGTTTAGAGTTATATTTTGTTGTGTATGTATGATGACAAATTATTTGCTATCATAATTATGATATTGGCAACCGTAATATAATGTTTAATTGTTTATGTTGTGTATTGTCGTATTGTGTTGAGATAGAAAATAAGTTGAAAATAGCACTTTTGTTAATCAACAAAAATTTAATGTAAAATAATTATTTTATCCAAATAGCGTCCGAATTCGTACCGAATTAAAGAAAATCCGATTCGAATTCGCCGACTAACATCCGCACCGTATTCGAATCCGAAAAAATCCGAATTCATATTCGTATCCGATTAAAAAATATGGTATAGGATATGGTTTAACCAATATTCGTTCCGAATCTGACCGTTTTACACCCCTAAAATGGCGAACACCTGACGTGGACAGAAGTGCTAAATTCTGGAACAAAATTGTCAATGAGATGGTTTTTTCCTTGAATATTTTAGTTTCCATTGGATGTTTGATGATTGATCTTAGTAGTTACACATGAACAGATGTACGTCAGTTTGTGAGTTTCATACATCACCTTCGGTTGTGCAAGTGCTGTTGTCTAATACTATGACCAATGTGTAAGCTCATATTCTGTGTTTCATAAGGAAACAAAAAAAATCTATGGAACTTCATCGATTGAACAAGGTGAAGTGCTTTTACGCTTAGATTGTTTATCACATAAATTATGTTGCTTACCAGTAGCTAACACCATGCGGTTTATCCAGGATTTCGTAGTATGCACGTGCACTTGACTAGTAATAGGAAATACATCAGGAGAAAATCCTACTTTTATGTGTGGAAAGAGAAGCAGAATGATTGGAATTAGGATGGAAATCTGTTACATTTCAATCGATTTGAACAATCCATCACCATCACAATCAACACATTCACCTGGGAACTACAGGTAAGAGTATTAGCTTTGGCTTGGCCGATAAATAATAATACTAATCAATAGAAATAAGGGCAACAAGGAACAGCTGATAAGGATAAGAATAAGAATGTAATTTGATGACCTAAGTTGAACAAAACATCACCATCACCTTTGCTAGCTAGCGACATTAACATGTTAGAAACTTAAGTGCTCTCAAATAAGGTATAGCAGGATGGTTTTCCAAAAAAATTTAAGTCCATTTTGAATTAAGAATTATTGAAAAGTTTAAATCTCTTTCCTCTTTGAGAAGTCCTCATAAATTACTTCTAACACAAACTTACCAAATGGGCCCAAATCTCCAAACCAAACCAAAAAATTAAAAAAAAAATTTATATAATTAGATTCACTACTATAAGTCTTTTGTTTGCACATCCCTGGGCAATATGCATATGCATAATATCAAACAAAAAGTGAAATAATGGATGTAGAATGCATATATCACAGGCTCTTTTTTGTGCGAATGGACCTAACAATCGTATTCGTAGCGCATTCTGTGTCTTTGCGCATTGTGCATGTGTACAACTACAGCCCTCTCATGTACTCCTCGGCTACGGGGTTGCCACTATCATATGCCCGGAGTTAGGATCAAATTATATTAAATCTATGGGTTTGTATCTTCTGTTTTTTAAAAAAATATAAAATTGTTTGATTAGAAACTACTACTAGCTCAAGATAACAGATAATTTTGAAGTATCTCAATCTTTATTTCTTTTTCCATTTGAATTCTTGTTGACGGTTGAAATTGCTGAAAAGGCACTCCACCATTTGTTGTAAAGGCAAGAGTAACCAATTCCTAATGCCAATCTTATACATTCGTTTTCATATATATAGACACTATACTACACCCACCCCTAAAATAATTATTTTATACCCACCTTCTATGTCGTCGGATCGTGCATCGAGATTACAATTTTATTAACGGTAGCCGTAAATTAGACGTCCGTAAATTCCAGCAAAACTGATGGAACCGCTAGCCGTTTCCAAAAAACCCACGATTAGTTTGTTAGAATTAAAACCGCAATATCCCTACCAAATAGGAACCACCTCAAAAATAGGAATATATATCTCATTGATTAACTGTAAAATAGGAACTGCCTCAAAAATAGGAACATATATCTCATTGATTAGCAGTAAAATTGTAATCAGCTAGAATGGAATGACTTTATTGATAGTATTGAACTACTTTACTGTCGTATGATACCAAATTTACTGTCATGGTACTATCAATTGATTGGTCGTATGTATAAGATTTATACTGTATTCGAAATATTTTTATCTCATTGATTAACTGTTCATATAGCCAGATTTACTGAAGTTGCAATATCAATAAATCTACAGTGTATTCGAAATTTACTGTCGTATTTGATATACTTTACTGATTATATTCTATCAATTTACTGTTTACAATCTGCACTAGTCCATACTATCTTCACTCTATTCCATTTACTGACATATTATTTACTTTACTATTCGTATTCAACCCACGATGATCGACAAGTAAATTAGGTAGATAACTAACATAATCAGCTAGTATGCAATGACTTTATTGTTCGTATTGAACTATTTTACTGTCATATAAATATGATTTTACTGTTCGAATGATGATCAGTTAGAATATAATGATTTTACTGTTCATATTGAACTACTTTACTGACTTATGAATATGACTTTACTGGTCGTATGATAATCAACTAGAATATAATGAATTTACTGTTCGTATTGAACTACTTTACTAACCTATGAATATAACTTTACTGGTCGTATGATAGTCAGCTAGAATATAATAAATTTACTGTTCGTATTACTTTACTAACTTATGAATATGACTTTACTGGTTGTATGATAATCAGCTAAAATATAATGGATTTACTGTTCGTATTGAACTACTTTACTGAATTATGAATCTGACTTTACTAGTCGTATGATAATCAGTTAGAATATAATGAATTTACTGTTCGTATTGAACTACTTTACTGACTTATGAATCTGATTTTACTGGTTCTATGATAACAAATTAATGTCCATGATCTGTACTGATTGATACAAAGATTCAAATATCTTCACTCCAGTTCGTTTACTAGTCGTATGTTCACTCCCATGAATGAAATGAAATGATCTTTACTAGTCGTATGTTCAAAACTTACTGCTATTGAATTGACGTTAATCACCTTTACAAAACAGCGTTAAATTCCATTTAACACACAGTAACTGCTATCTCTATCTAACGGTTCTAATTTGGTCCACTAAGTTAGATTGAACGGTTCCTACGGTGGGTATAGAATAGCTATTCTAGGGGTTAGTGTATAATAGTGTTTGTATATATATATGAAATGCTAACTTGGATGTCCACTGGTTACTAATTAGTGGTTAATTCACATATCAGCCTATGATGAGTGTGGGAGAAAAAAAGTACATGCGGGAGTATGACAGTTTTCATTTTTTTAGAGTGAATTAATGTAGGATATTTTGTGACCAACAAATATACACCTTTTATAACAAAGTTTATTGTGATGATCTGTCCTGTCCTTATCAAGATTATAATACTGGTTTATGGCGTTATTCCAGTAAAATAGCATTTTTTTTGGAAATAATCTTGAGTATACAGTAGCACAACAGAGTAGTCGAACGGACAATGATTTTATTCACAAATGCCAATTAGGCCTAGCAAAATACAAAGTTGATGGACTTCCACCATCACATATTACACATTAGTACCAAACCAATTGAAACTCCATTAAGACTGTCGTTGCTTGATGGTCACTCATCCCAATCTATGCTCTAGTCGAGGTCATCGATTGGTGCCTCAGGATACGCCTCCTCTTCGTGGTCATAGATGTCAATATCATTCATCCCTAATTCTACTCCTATATATGTGTGTATGTGGTGGGGTCGGGGGTAAGTATCTAGTGCATCTCACCTTTTTGTTGTTTTCGTGTATTCTATCATAAGAAATCATGTAAATGGTCATGGAAAGTTTTATAAAAATTAGAAAATATGTATATTGGGTTGGCCAAGTAGCACACAAAATTTCAATTCTAAAGTCGATGTATATCAGAAGAAATAAAAATAACAAATTTTAATGAATAGTAACTTTTATCTTTTTATTTTCAGTTGGAATTTTCTTTTTTGTTTCTTCTTGTATAGATTGAATTTGAATTTGACATTTTTTTATATATTAGATTGATTTTATATCTATAATCTTAAATTTTTTTCAGAATTTTGTATTACTATTTACATAGAGCTTTGTGGCGAGATGCATAGGAGCACCGGAGAGGCATGATTCAGGCATAACTTTTTGTCTTGGAAGCCAAAGTGAATATTCACGTATTTTACTCTATAAAGGTATACTGTGTTACCCACAAAAACTCTCAATCAAATTGATTGAGTGAACAGAGTCTTTCCCAGATCTATATACTAAGTATCTCCGCCCACATTTGTTTTGGAATGCCACTGTAACTGGACTCATCCACTACTCCACCAGTTGAGCATATAGCTCTTGGGTATTTCGGGCAATCCGTAGAATCTACTAGATTATTTTGAGCAATTCCTAACACTCCTTAGGTTACTTGAAGCGACCCGTGGTGCTCTATAGATATACCATACATTCCCATGTAGCGACTTAGCTACTTGATGGCGAACTCAATTAGGCTTGTCCTATACGAATTCTATAATTGATAAGTTTATAGGGCACATCTAAGGAAGTGATAGTTGATTATGACTTTAAAATTTTAACACATATGTAGAGTTGCTCAAACTAGCCGCAAGACCTTCCCCGAACTCCCTCTACCCACCATATAATTATTCACTGGCTGCTCCATCAACCGATTACTTAAAACATAATTAACCATATTTCTCATTCGTATAAATCCATTTAATTAATTGTGAAAATAGTTATTCTCCATGCAAGTAGGAATATTAAATGCCCTAGATTAAAATTAAATAACACAAAAATAAATCAAGCATTCAACATGATCAAAGAAACTTACCTTCTTGGGTGAAGTCAAATCCGGGATCATTGTGTACGGCTATTGGTCCGATCCCCTCAACTTCGATCCCTAGAAAGGTATTTTAAGAGAAATTTACAATCACACCTAATTACCGACGCAAAACTTGCAAATGTGATAGTGTTATTTAAATGGTCCTATAGCCGGAAATTGATGCTAAAACTAAGAAATTTAGGAACTTTATTGGTCGTCAAACTCTCTCTAAATTTTTAAAATGGACCATCCCTCAAAATTCATCCTTAAAATATTTTCTATTATTTTCTATAAACTTTTATACATTTTCTCCCTCTTTCCTTTTTTTTTTCCTTTTTTTCCCTCCCCCCATTTCTCCCTCCTCTCTCTATCTTCTACCCAAGCCTCGAGCCCAAGCTCGAATTGCCGCTGCCGGCAATTCGCCTTGTCTAAGCCTCCTTCGGCCACCACCAGTCATCAACGACTTGCTGCCGATGTCCTATGCCCCGTCCCCACACCAATTTAACTCGAATTGGCCCTAATTGAAACCCTCGGCCAAACCTGGTGGTAGTCACGGTGTGGGTGGTGTGCATGCAGCTGTTGAAGCTTGCCAGGGTGCTGATGTGGGCGATGGACAGCTACCAACATCATGATTGTTGCCAAGAGAGCCCAGGGTAGTGTGGTGACCCAACATACCATCCACCTAGAAGTATGCCGAGTCTAAGAACAATACCCGATTGAAAGCAGAGTTTCCCTAAGGAATGTTCACATCAAAGTGGTGGAACGAAAACATGATAATAATTATACGGGGTTTTGACACAAAATATACATAAGTATCATAAGCAGAGTTTCTTTTTATATTTTTACATAGTTGTAAGTATCATATATCTTTTAATTGTAAGTGTTTCACTTGTATGTATAAGTGCATATATTTTTTAGTTGTAAGCGCTTAATGTATATGTGCAATTACAAATATTATTTAGTTGTAAGTGCTAAATATGTATGTGTAAGTGCAAATTTTTTCAGCGGTTTATAACTAACATCTCTATGTAAGAGCAATCCTTTAGTTATAAGCACCAAAATGCATAAGTAAGTGCATATAGGTTTCAATTGTTAGCACTCGATATGTATGTGTAAATATTGATCTATACATTTATACTATATTTTTTGGAAGCTGAAAAGAAAAACCTGATGGTGGTTGTTCTAATATAAAAAGATGAAGGGGCACTATTAAAAAAAAAGGGCACAAGGAGGGGAACAAAAGAAAAATAGGAAAAGGTGAACGGTAATACTGAAAGAAGGAAAGTGTCGATTATTTTATATTTAGTGGACATCCCTTAAACAACCTCTCCATTTCTTTTTAATCAAAACCCTTGGGATTGTTGGTTAACAATGGAATGGTCAAAATCTAAATCCACCAAGTGGACTATCTATACCCAAGTGTGGGTGATGTGAGTAGTGGGTGCCATGAGAATGGGTAAGTATGTAGTATATTCTAGACTTTTGGTGGACTATCAATTCAATATATTTATTTGTGTTAATAAGAATGGGTAAGTATCTAGTGTATTCTAACTCTTTGGCGCATTCGTAAATCCATCTTAAAACAACATATAAATGGTTATGAGAAATTCCACAAAAATTGAGGTAATGTGCATTTGAATAATCAAGTACTATAAAAATTTCAACCATAAAATTGATATAACTTAGGAGAAACAAGAATAAAAATTTTCAGGGAACAATAACTTTCATTTTTTTTTTGCTTTCATCTTTTAATTTTTGGATTTTTTAAGTAGAATTTGTGTTTTTGTGGATTGAATTTGGATATAAAATTTTATAAGGTGGTAAAATTATTATAGAAAATTATATGATATTTGAAGACGAGATACATAAATACAGTGAAAATCTGGAAGTGTCCTGGATAATGAGCACGTGCCAGATACAATGGTGGAAGCAAAAGGAACCTTCCATTGGATCATGTGGGTACGAGGATTAGAATATAGTATTAGGAGGTGGGCTAAATAAAAAAAAAAAAAGAGTAATAGTAATAAAAGTAGCCTGGATTTGGGGGATTGGCCAAGGGGGAGGAAGGGAAAGCTGCCTCGCTCTGACATATGCTGGTTGGGTCGCGTTGGTCAATATTTGGGGTCAGAAAATTCTAATTCTCTCGCTCTCACCCTTCCCTTTTTTTAACACCTGTTCAAAGCATATGACCAAGAACTAAAAACGGTCCTTTCCTTTTGACCAACTTGCCTTGACTGCCGCTGTCTCTGACAATAAAGATTAATTAGCATGGTCCTATATATGGATATGCCATATTCTTTTCTAAAACACAAAATGTGATTATTCAGCTCTTATTTTCATTTGCAAAATCTCAACATTTACGGGAATATTCATGCTTTGCTACGTTTTGATGTTTGCTCCTGGAAATTAATTAAGAATGACAAAGCAGTATATATGAAAAGGAGCCTACTTCATATGCGGAAACATTGGTAAAATAATTAAAAACCTAACTAGTGGAGTAGCAGACAATAATATAAGCAAGGATTAATTGAGGCTATCATTTTAGATTGCAATGGATTTGGACAGGCCTACATAAAAGGGGCAAGATGAGAGATAAAGAGGGAAAGAAAGAAAGCTGCAGGAAGGATCAGTTGTGCAATGCACCTGGCCATGCACACACCACTGCCTCAAGAACCTTCCTTCAACCTATTCATCTCTTCCATCTGCTGCATGTTACTCTCCACAACAAATTAACTATGCACAATAGTACTATTCCTCTACTAACCAAAATTACTTTTATGGATTGTTGTGCCGACCATACAAAGCTAGCAGTCGTGTGTGATCAATGTTGAGCTTTGTAAAATCAAAAGTTCTTCGGATAATTTAAGAAAGGCTTCGATTTAGTTGAGAAACTGCTCTCTGCTGCCTTCATATCCCTTACCAATAAACGCAATCAAGCAATGCACTTGTGTGTGTCTATTTCATGTATTTTCATTTTTACTAATTTATAACTCCTGGGCGGGTCTTGAGTGACAATATGTCAGCAGCGACGTTGATCAAATGTGCACTGCATCTGCAATCTGCATGCTTTACCCGTTACGTCACCATGCAGCTACCATGGTTCACCTTTTCTTGTAAACCACATGTATTTTCATGTAAATTTATCATGTGTCGAATAAGAAAAAGAAAACAAAACCATATTATATTTTATTACATACATAAAAGATATAGCCTATATATAACATGTTGTTGGTAGTCATTTATATTTATACATTTACTTTCGGTATTCAAATTCACGTTACACACAGGAACAATTATAATAAAAAAAAGAAGAGGAATTTGCTTGCTTTCTTCAAAGGCAACACAACATGATACAATATGGCACTTAACTCAGCATACAAAGCAACTTGAGAAATTAAATTCTATGTTGTCTAGAGAAACACAAGTATCGAACCCATTCAACTCAACAATTTGCTCATTTTTTTTTGGATGTGTGTCCATGGTCAAAGCTGCCATAATCCTATTCAAAGTCAGATTTGCCTCCTTTTAACCACACTAGCAGACTAGCTAGAGCATAACCATGTCTATCGACGAACAAATATTAGGTAATATAATATTTTATGCTATGTTAATGTTATAGAGCAAACCAAAGCACACTAGTTCTCAGAGGAATACCGTTCCAAGAATACAGCGGCACATTGCTTATTTGCATAGCATTCTTAGCGTTCTCCAAGAGTAAAAGTAAATGCCCCCGTATGAAAAGTTTAATATGCCAAATTCGCTTCTTAGAAAAACTGTCATTGGGTTTACCATGCATGACTCCACAAAGGATAAATATCTAATTCTGACTGCTGTTACTGAGCATATCATATAATGAAATTTTTATTATATGTTTAATATTTTAAAACTATTTACAAGATTATTCATGAAATTACATGGGATTTCCCATTAGTATTTTGAAACCAGGTTGCTAGACATGCATGGCCTCTCTCTTTGTGACTGCCAAATCAAATTTAAAATTTAACAAGTAAAGTAAGAAAGATGAGTAGCCACCAAATATGGATCAATAATGAGCGAAGCATCCCTTAGATGGAAATTCTCTTCCACAATCACCATTAATTCTGTGCAGTACGTACAATTATGTGGCCCTCCGCTAATCATGAAATGGCCTCTCTCTTTGAGTCCATATTTGCAATTATGTGGCCCTCCGCTACATCAATTCACGCATATTCCCATTGACTTTATATCAGTCTTGGCGATATAAATTTATTTACTATTTTACATAAAAATTAAGGTGCATTAAAAAATATATTGAGATTGTAAGTAAATTTATATTATAAAACGTTCAAAAATGAAAAATAGACTTATATTATGAAACAGATGAAGTCTTCCTTTCGCAATATAAGCACTTTTATTGTGTATGCATGGATTAAGGTCTAGAAAACGAGAGAAAAATTAATAGTAGTGAACTATCATATCTATATTAAATTAAATTTGAAAATGAGTGAAAGGTGTATTAACGAAGGAATGAGAAAGAATATTAGTGGGGATAAAAATATAAAGGAATATATTGAAATTATATGTAGATTTATATTACGAAATATTCAAATATACTGTGAAACGGGAGGATTGAATAGTGGAGTCCAAACTCCGATTAATCAGCGATGTGCTTCCGGGAAGCGTACCATTTCATGATTCCATCAATTAATGTTTATGCCGTGATGAACTTTGCATGCAATCTTTCCAAAATTTTGGACGCCACCTTAGTACCTTACCTGACCTTTTGGGTTGTGGGATTTGATTACATATTGGCAACAAACTGAACTTCTGTACGTACGGCTATTGAGTTTTATGCAAAAAACTACTCTGAATTACATCCAATGTTAGAGAGAAAAGAAAAATAGCACCTCCACATAAACTCAAACTATTGGAACAAGCAACTAGTCTATGTATCACTGCCTTGTCAGAGTGTGTATTAAGACTACATCTTCCCTTCTGATCACTTCTCAGATCAATCCATCCACAACACCATTGCTTCATACTCCTATCTGATTAGTTCCACTTAAGTTTCCATACTAATAATTTTGTAATTAGCCGTGCAGTAAGTAATTATGTGCATGTAACTTCGTACTGTTAATTGGACTCAGCTCTATATATATATATTGTGGTCAAGAAAACGTGCAATTTATATATTCGATTTAGCTCGAAAGTGATTATGTTTTGTTGTTGTGTCGCTTGCTGGATTCGCCAAATACATTGTACCATGCCCGTCAATGCTAACCCTTTTTTTTTTTTTTGTTTTTTTTTTTGTTTTTTTTTTTGGTGGCGGGTGGTGCCGCTAGCTCCTAGCAAAAAGGAGAGTATCTCTTCTGTTAAACCTTTTGTGGACATGCATTTCTTTTTAAAGCCCACTTGCATTCATCTTTCAGATAAAAGGTTTCCTGAGTACCAAAAGAAAAACAAAATAATGCTCTAATCATTTAGGAGCCAAGCTCTTGGATTTTGTTTTCCATACTGCATGTGAAGCTACTTCCCTGGAAGAAACATGTACAACAAATTTATGGGATAAAAAAAAAGTGTACGTGAACACAATGCTATTGTTCTTCTTTGTGTGTCTATTTGTGTTGTTCTGATGCTATAGTGAGTGAGCCAAAAATACATCATACAAATTAAAAAGATCTAAGTGCCATAGAAAATAAATTATTGAAAGATATAAAAAAGACATAGGATAATTAATTCTAAGTCCCGAGGAGTACTAGCTAGCATAATTAATTCTGGTCCAGTCGTGTTGCGACACGTCTCCTGTCGAATGCTGGAGACTTGATAGGCTGAGATGATAGTATATTTTTGCAAATGTTTGTAATTATAGGTTATTTGTATAATTTCTTTTAATTATGGGTTATTAATAAAAAAAATTGCAGATATATAGTGTATGGGATGATATGGTCCGAGAATCTAGCAATGTGTTATGGGGGTATGTGATTAAATATGAATGTCCAAATGCCGCCATAATAGAAGCATTAAGGTGGCTATGTATATGTTTCCATTAGACAAAGATACATGGAGAGGGAGAGGGAGAGGGGACATCATCTCTGGTCTAGTTAAATTGTGTCTGACTATGTGGGCATAGGTTTCCCATGTCATGTGCCATTTAAGTTGACCTTCATATTTACCCAACCATTTTCGTGTCTTCTGCGTCTAATATATCCACCACAGTTTGTAATAATAATTAGTAGCCTAGGAAAAAAAAGAAGAAAGTAATGTATATATGGTGGACTAAATTTGAGATATATGATAACACCGCTAACCTCTAAACCCATTGATTAATGTTATATTTGTTGATGGTAGCTCCACAGTCCTAACCTCTAGAATTACCGCGGTAACTCATGAACCAATTCTTGGAAAAAAAAGTTGGTTTTGCCCACATCCTTTTTGCGATTTTGAATAAAAGTGATTTTTGGTTAGAAACAATTGAGGTTTTGGAATCACTTTTAATGTATAAAAACTTGTACAAGCTGAAAAGGCATACATTTTGGAGTTGTATCTAGTTTTAAATATATAAAGTCAAATCGCACAGAAAAATTAAAGAGAAATAACAACTTCATTTCTTAAAATATGCGAGTTCATTATGTTTAAACGTTCAACTCAAGGTTTTTGTTCGCATAAGACCATATCTACTCATCTTCGCGAATGTGAATGGAGCCTAAGAATGAAAATGCTTAAATAGCCATTATTGCTTACCAACTCTAAATGATACTAGATGATATTTTATGTATTAGTGATGCGGGGTGGGAGCGAATTTAGTCATTCATGATACAGTTCCATGAGTGTATTGTAATCGATGAAGAGGTGGTGATTTTTTAAAGTAAACAATGGCATGCACTCTTCGATGCACCAATGAAACCCCAGTGCATATAAAAAAGTCATGCTTCTAGCAAAGCATGCTTTGAAGTGGCCCCATGTTATAGAGGAAAGCATCTTTGGAAGTATTATATCATATCCACTGCGAATGAATTACAAATTTGCAAGTTTTGCACCATTGAACGAATCCCGAGAGACCCACCAAATGGCAAGGTGAGGGAAGGCAAATATTTCGAAATAGTGACAATGAGAAAAAGGCATTATTTTTCCGCGAAACTTGTGACTTATCAAATTACAAGGGAATCTGAGTATGTATTTATAAAGTTATAAATTTTGGTTTGAAAGAGCAGAAGAGAGAGAGAGAGAGAGAGGGGAAGAGCTGCCGGCTAGGGCGCAGAAGATCAGGGAGGCAAAGGAGCACACCTATGACGCGCAGGCTGTTTGTCGCATCCAGCCGCCCTACGTCAGGGCGTCAGGCAGCGTCTCACGTGCATCACTCTAGCTGGCGGGACCCACCCTGCCTCTGTAGCGACAGGAACTCCCCGGCTCTACCGCCTCACGTCGGAGTCACAAAGAATACTAGTCAAACCTCCCACAGCAAACTCTATAAAGCCCCCGCGGCTTCGTCAGCTCCCAGAAGCCTCATCCCCTCCCCCTCTCCAGTTTACTCCTCCTCCCTTTGACATCTCACCCTCTCACGCTCCCACTCATGGAACCTTACACCCCCCACCCCCACTTCTTCTACCCCTTCAGCCCCTCCTTCCATTTCAACGACAATTTCCTTTTGCCCTACCCTCCTTTCTCTTCTCTTTCTTCCACCCCCACCCCCCCCACCACTTCTTCCTCCTCCGACTCTCTCCCCTTCGACTTCAGCGACAGCGAGGAGATCCACCTTCTCAACACCCTCCGGGAAGCCTCCTCCTCTTCGTCCAAAATCTCTCACGCTTCTGCCGAGGTGCCCCCCGTCGTTAATGCTAAGCGGGAGGAGCCTGTCAAGGGGTTCATCGGGGTTCGGAAGCGACCCTGGGGGAAGTTCGCCGCCGAGATCCGGGACTCCACTCGTAAGGGTGCCAGGGTGTGGCTGGGCACCTTCGACAGCGCTGAGGCTGCTGCGATGGCGTACGACCAGGCTGCCTTCTCCGTGCGGGGGGAGGCTGCGGTGCTCAACTTTCCCGTGGAGCGCGTCCAGGAGTCGCTCCGCGCTCTCTCGCTCAGCGCCGCCGGGGGCTCCCCTGTCCTGGCATTGAAGAGGCGCCACTCCATTCGGAAGCGCTCACCCAACAAGAAGGTGGCGGCCACGACAGCCAAGTGCGCGGCCGCTGCCGGGCAGAGCAAGTGCGTGGTGGAGCTGGAGGACTTGGGCGCGGAGTACTTGGAGGAGCTCCTCCGGATCTCCGAGCTCGATGGCAGCTTCTAGCTCCGCCGCGCCTATTGCAGCTTGCACGGTGAGCTCATTGCTAGCCCGCGTGCCTGCCGCCTCTGCCTTAACTTGGATTGTTTAGCATAGTACCATTGTTGTTGCTAATTGCGACGACTCGGGCGATGATATCATACGTATAGTTTAAAGATAAATTCTTTTGTTCATGGCCGCAACAACTTGTAGATCTGTACGTATCTGGTGCGCAAATACATACATGTATCATATCATCAATTGAACCATATATAGAAAATACGACCACAAGTGGAAGGACAGAGAAAATTTGGCTGTGTTGTACATGTGTATTGTGCTCATCAGAGACTACAAACGGGGGTTGGTGCTGGCTTTCTTCTTTGGGTTGGGTGGCATGCAAATCCAGAGCTGATCAATACGATGAATTTTCTTTGTTATTTTGGTTTTAGTCCATTGTCTACTTTCACTTTTCATTTCCTGTGATGCAATCAAATCCAAGGTCTTTGCAACGGTGGCAACCAACAAACTAACTATCCTCTTAGTTGATACCTTCTCTAAAAGCGCTCATTCTCCTGATGAATTTCTCATTTGCCGTCTTTTTCTTAATAGTCATCTTATCACAAATCACCTACTCTAAGTAATAGTTTCTCATTTTACAAAGTATTCTAACCAATCTGTTTGGTTGGTCCACCACAAATTTAAAAGAATCAAAACTTTCAATAATAACTGACACAAAAGGTTGACCAGATAATTTTTTATTGTATATTGTAATGACATTTTGACTACATCGCACCATCAAAAACAATATATTTTTATCTCCAGTACAATACAACTGGCTGCTAAAGTGGATGATTTTTCTATGTAAAACACAAACACAAGCATTGATGTGCATTGTATGTGGTATTAAAGTGGGTCATTTTTCTATACGAGAGACAAATAATGATAAAATTAATAAAAGAGTTGTTACATCTAATCATAGCTTATATACAATATTATAAAATATATTTTGATTCCATAATAGAATTATATTTTTTATTAAAAAAAAAAATCTTCACTCCAAAAGGATGGTTTCATGTCAAAGGATGGCTAGATTGTCATGTTGGATTCCCGGGGCGAGGCTCCCGGGGTTTGTATCTCGAATAGGACACCCAAAAAAACAACTTTTATTTTTTTAATTTTTGGGACCATGATCCTTTCCCATTCTTTTGGCCTTTGACCTTTTCCTTTTCCGATGAAGATTATAAGGGCATCAGACCAAATGATTCCGTTATTCTTTGGATTTGAGAAATTTGAAGCAGTAAACCTTTTATTATTATTATTGTTTCATATTTCTTGTACGACCCAGATATACCTGCCCATCTTCATCTTTTTATTCTTCTGCTGAACCCTTGGATATGAGATGAACATATCTTATTTGGATCTATTTGTTTTGCAATATTTTTTTTAGATCTTGTATCCCTTCATTTTCTTTTAGCTTTCTGGAATTTATTTTTAGTTTTTAATATTAAATCTATTTTTCTTAAGTGTAAAGATGGAGTTTTACATCATGAGCCTTTTGCGGACCTTATTTCCATTTTTAGCATCTATCTATTTGACTTGTTTCTCTTGTTTTTGGTTGGCTCAATATATCAACCTAATTTACTTTGTAATAATTTTATTGACATGTTTGCCGAAGCTTCTAATGCATGCAACTAGCTGGAGAATGGAGTAGTAGTTATTATTTTTATTATTATAGTGCATTCTTTGACCATATAGATGAATGGTCGACTTGAACGCAATGCATGACAACATATTTGATGCCATGTACGGTGCGTATTTTAGGACTTGAATCATGTTCCTAAACTTATTAAGTGCTACTTCACACGACAACACAGATAAGATAAAAAATCAATATAATACTTGCCAACACAAATTTAGATGGAGTATTAGAATAAAGCAGCATGCATGCAGGTTAAACCAAAGGTCAAAAACAACCTGGTCGGGATGCTCTTAGCCTGCATGTTCACCGGCGGAGGGACAAAATTTCCCATTGAATTGATTCTCTTGTACTTCAAATTTATTTCAAGTTTCTTGCAAATCGGTGATTATTTTTTTTTTTTATCTTTTGTATATTTCTTTTCATCATCAAATCAAATCTCTCTTATTGATCTAGTCTATTTGGAATTCACCTAATTTCTTCTCTAGTATCACCGATCGTGGTGACCTGACAATGACGAGGCAACGAAGACTCTACCAGTCACATATGATAGCTGGTGATGGCCAACGATGGAGACAGGCATGATGGAGATTGTGAACATGAGGACGGTACAGTGCCCACATCTACAACGATTGTCATGCCCCCAAACATAGTATAGGCGTAACAACTGCCACACGCTTATGAGTCAAGACTCATTAACATGTAAGACTTGATACAAAGTAAACTCAAATCGGAAATGGATCATAAAAACTCTCCTTTTTTGAGATGTATTTGATACAACAAACTAGAAATTTAAAATTTCAACATTTCAAATGGTACATATCTTCTAATCGCTTCCCTCTCAACTGGTTTAATCTACTTCTTGATTTCATTCAGTGATGACATCTTGGAAACATTCTTACCATTTCAAACTACTGCATAAAAAAATATATTTGTAAAAATGAGTAAAACAAATCATACTTAGTAAACAGACATACACAATAACAGATGTAAGTAATAAATTATTTTCTTTGACAAAAAAATTTACATTACAAGATTATTTATAATTGTGAAGTCACGTCCATTTCATTAATAATAAGTAAAAAAAATATATATTGATAACCAAAAATAAAAATAAAACAATTTCTATACCACATGTGACCACAAGCTTCTCAATCTTGGGAGTCATTGGAGTGAAATTTTACATTTTTACATTTTATAGAGAGGGTACTTCGACATCACAGTTTATCCTAGTATACTATTGTCCTCAAAAATAAAAATATTTTGGTCCACCTAGAACTGTCACCCTTGACTTATTGGTACCAGATGTTCTTACGAATTCATCATTGCATACTCTTTTTAGACAAGAACTGTTCCAAGAGGAGAGCTCAGACAGTCCCCGTACCTAAAGTGTGATCGGTATGATATGTTTGTTGTCGTAACACCAATTCTTTTTTTTTTTTTTGTAAAAACATAAACTTGCAAATAGTATATCTTTTAACAGAAAGAAAAACAAGATCAATAATATACACATTATTTTTCTTATTAATACCAAAATAAAAAAGAACAACATATGAAAAATATTTTATTCAATTGTTTGGTCAAGTTTTCAGCATTATCGCTATCCGCCCGATTGGTATTGATGGCTCTCACAGATCCATCATAATATATCCCAATATGACGTTGTCCTATCTTTTTCTCATATCTAGTAAAATAAAATCATTTTGTTTTTATAAATTTCAGTGTAAATGGATATTAAAATAGTAAAAAGAGAAGATACTAAAATAGCATATAATTCAAAATAATTACGACAAGACAATTTTAAAAGAGAAAGTGTGATAATAATATATACACATATTGCCTTATATATATTCTTGACAATCTGACTCTAATAGTATTTCAAATTAGCTATTACTCTATATTCTCACGAGTAACTAATATATTGAAAGTGATTTGAGATTGGAATGAGGTTTACCTGAGAGGACAATTTATTGGTACCAGACGTTTGCTCTTTCTTCTTTATAGTAGAAAGTCAATTTGAATTTGTATTTTTTAAGAGGTAGATAATTCAAATTTTATCTTGTAATGACATATATATATATATATATATATATATATATATATAGTTACTAAAAAATCATATTTTTAAACTAGAAGTAGGTAATTTTTTAATCACTTGAAGAATTTTTAGTTTAACTACAAAGTATATGTGACTTAATGGCATGTGAAATATGAATCCATGTCATTCTCATAATTTATTGTTCTATTGTGACATCCTATTTTTGTTGTATTTTTGAGTTAATTTTCTCATATTCATCCACATGATAGATTAAAATATCGCTCATAGAATTATTGCTCGACTGATACTGGATTTTCTTCAAGTTGCTATAGTTGACAAACTAACAACATCATTTAACTATAAATATATTTTTAGATAATCTTATCCTTAATAATTTATACTTTTTTTTCAAGAAATTGGACATTAAAAAAATCAACACTATTAATTCTATTTCTTATATCCTAAGAAATAGATATAGCATAAAATAATTTATATTTACTTCATCCCAAGAAATAAAACCGAGTACTAATGATTTTTTAATGTAGTTAGAGAAACACTACTACTAACATATAAAAAGTAGAATATATTTTTACATCGATTGTAAAATTTAATGAAACTAATATTAAATATATAGTAAGATTGGATTTTAAATTAGACTTGACACACAGAGGGATGGATTGTGACATGGGCACACGGGGCCGACAAGGAACCCCAAGGTATTCGGCGATCTTTGTCATCAGAGCAGGAGAAGAAAGAGTAGAGAAAGATGAAACCTTTTGGTTTTGAAAAAAAATAGCTGGGCATAAACATGGCCTTTTTCTTTCCATTACGCATTTTTGGCACGGATGGTTGGATGGTTCATGGTGGCAACACAATTAAAAGCTTAGTGTCGTTTTCACACTTAAATCGAGAATGTACGGATCGCCTTTTTTTCTCTCTAGCCTCAGGCAACTGTTTCTCTTCTACCTTATCGCTTAAACAACTTGTCTTAGTTGCGACCCAATGCCATCCATGGCACATCATATTCATATCGTACGATCAGTTTGTTCTTTTGCCTTTAATTTCTTCTATAATACAAAGTGACACGACATGTATGTATGTATGTAATATCTCTTTTTTCTTCCCTTGTAATTAATGTGACCACCAATACTCATATGTACTTTGCCAAGATATAAATCAGCAAAGCATATATAGGACGGACTCTGTTGCATTTGGCATATGTATGAGTTTTGACTGTTCACAAAACTCTCTAGCTTTGAGGTTATCTCCAGTGTATTGGCGTTTCGTGAGGTGTTTCAACAGAATATTCTTCAATATATTCTGTGCCACGTGTGCGAAGCACCACTCAAAATACCCCATACTTCTATGCAAAAGTGCTTCGCGAGGCGTCTTTTCAAGTACTCCAATACAAAGGTGTTTTGAGAGGCGTTTCGTGTGGGGCCGCGTATATAATATTTATTAAAGATTAAAAAATGGTTAAAATGAAATTCAGAACACAACAAAATAAAATATAGAAGTACGTGTTTCTACGGACACGTAGGAACTGACCATGCTGAAATCGGAGTCTCTGTCGGTTCGGAACATAAAAATCTAACAGCCTAAAACTAAACTATAAAATCTCTGAAACTCAAATACACATTTGCAAAATAGTCAAGACTCATAAATTTAACCCCTAACTCAGAAAAAATATTTTTGCGGTTTACAAAACCCCAAAGGTTTTTTTTTTTTTTTTGCAATTATGTCATTCCTAAAACCTAGTCACCAGCCTTATTGCATATTTCTTCATTTCCTCTCCCAAAAAACCCGAAGCCTCCGCCTCCGCCACCGCCGCCACGCATGGTCGCCGGATCTGTACACCCAAGCCGCCGGCACACACACAGTCGAAAAGTGGGCCCACAAAACACGTGATTGGACGTCGCGGCCACTTCGGCCATGAGGCGTTAGTGGGGCCCGCTCGTCAGAGCTTTGACTGGGGTGCCTCGTGAGACATCTTCTCTCTCCTCACATGAATTGTTTAATATTTTTTTGACACAGATCCCAATTGTCAACGCGTGGAGGCACCGGCGAAGGAGATACCCAGACAAGACTCAGATGAAAAGAGGTCGGGTCGTGTTTACAGCACAACGCAGCCTAGTCAAACTGTGCTTTCACATCCTTATTAAAAAAATATATGGTAGTAGTAATGTCAAATTCACAGTCCAGTGTAAAAGGGATAATATTGTTAATCCAAATTGGTCAAAAAGAAATCTGTTTGCTTCGATTCGATCTGATGGAAATGGAATACAAATACAGAGAGATCCTCTTTGATTTGAAACAGCGCTTCTGAAATGGGCAGATATTTCCTTGCACGTTTGTCTCTGTTGCATCATACGGATGAGAGTACTTTCTCCTTGTGAGCATGCTGAGTACATATATATCAGGTTGTGCTTGATTAGTACTAGTACTTTTTAAAGAAAATTTATCATTTACAGGAGTATCTAGCTAAGTGCCCCTTTTGAATTGACCCAACTAACCAACAACTACTGCGACCATGCAACATGAAATTAGTCAAATCCTCCTCATTTTCTTTTTTAAAACAAGGCCGCATTTTGGGTTACTTCTTGTAGCACATCATAACTAAGCACTTGATCACAACAACCATTTTTTTTTTAAAAAAAAAATCACAACACAGAGCAACAATTAAGTCAAAACATTGGACCGGATACTAAACAAAGGCCAAATTCATCATTACACAAGGTGACCTTTTATTAAAAAAAACGGAGAGAGAAAGAAAGATGCCATATATATTCAGCTTTTCCCTTTGTGAACAGCTAGTCAAGTATAATTTGTTGTTTTTAATTGGTTAATAATAGAACGGTTTAATACCTGCCCTATACCATCTACCGTATGCATTGCCATATATATATGAATGACAAATCGGAGCTCGTTGTTTGTTTCCCATTTTGTCTTATTATTGGGCTACCAAGAAAAGAGCTGTCATCGGCCCACGACCCAGGCTTTCGCCGCCCAATAAATAACCAGTTTTCTGGGCAAATCTCATTGGGCTTCTTTTTTTTTTTTTAAGCATGGGGGTTTAATAATGCACAACATAACTTTTACAATACTATTCTTTTTTTTAAAAAAACATGCAGAAACACCGCATATTATCAAATTTTTTTAAATAACCCGTTAAAATAATCAAATCTCAAAATTAACCCAAATCAAATAAAATTTTCAAAAGTGTCCTTCAGTCACTCAAACCACGGGCAACTTAATTTCTGTTATTGGGCCACCCACAACTGAATGCGTGGCAAAAAAAAATTGCACTGTTGGCTTAACCCACGCCACATAAGCTTTCAATCGCTCAGCCCTTCAACAACTAAATCTTGTGCGCTTTTCAGTTGCCCAACCCTATAGCAACTGAAACTCATATAGAAGCGGCCCAGTGGCTTTCGGGCTCTTAGTCGCTCATCTACAACCCTAGCTCCCAAACCAGAGAGTGAGAAAAAGATGAGAAAGAAAGGAAGAGAGAAAGAAAGACAGAAGGAAGGAAAGGAAAAGAGAGGAAGGAACAAAGAAAAAAATAGGAAGACATCTTTCGGAAGTAGATTTCGTCGTCTTTTGGTAAAAATTAATAAACCTGTAGATGGTGGAAAATTTTAATTTTTCACATCACCCTAGTGTTTTAGGATAAGTAGAAATTTAATTTTCTGTATCATCTTAGGATTTTAGGACAGTAGAAATTTTTCGGCTTACACCTTAGGTAGAAATTTAATTTTTTGGCTTCCACACAAGTTCAGCTTGCACCAGCATGTTCCAGTACTGCCGCCGTGACAAATTGCACATCATATTCACGAGTACATTACCTCATATAAGTTTTGAATTTATATTATAAATCCAAAAAAAATTTACTAATATTTTTATGCGCAGGCAAACTAGGAAGGGTTGTGGCCACGACAACTTTGTTGATTAGCAGCGACCACATATACATGTATAACATTGGATGGATTGTGCGCGCACGTGGATAGTTGTCAAGGACAAACCGTACAGCCACGACAAACACCTCATTTATATGGGTTGGTATCCTCTGCAAGGCCTCTTTAGATTGTCGCCTCGACCACTATCCACTGAGGACCAACCCCTAGTTCCTCCTACTATCAACGAGAGGTTTGACCGATGACTCGCAGAATGTGTCCACTTCCTGTGAGTGTTACAACTCTTTATACACTTATTTTGTCATTCGTTGTTGTCATTTTTCTTATAATTTAATATTTGTCGTTTATATAGCTCGATACTATCGAAGTAGTGTCTGCGAGTCTTCACGAAATGCAACTTAGACTATGCGATGATGAGGATGTGCCCAGAGGCAAGATAGTTGCGGCAATGGCACAGATGGAGCAGCGCCTCGAGTCCGTATTGGTACATTTCAAGGTTCTCCTGCAATCTCACTTGATGGTTCTCCCTAGAGGTTCACCGCTAGCCGACCGTCCTTCATCGTCGCATCCTTTGCCCGCAGATCGTCCTTCATCCTCACATCTGCCGCCGGTCGACCGTCCTTCATCGTGGCATTCACCGCCTCAGCCCTGCCCATTGTCGAACGACACCTCTTCCGACGAGGAGCTGGATATCGGCACGCATAGGTATACTTTCGACCAGGGGGTGGCTGAGGATGTGGTTGCACAGGAGGGTCATGGTCTAACACAGGAACAGATCCTAGCAGAGATACATATGGGTAGTCCTACATGGCATCACCCTCCACAACAGTAAGTCACTCAGTCACCTCCAGTGACGCAACCCACGCAGCTTTAGGGAGCATCGCTCGCCCACTCGTTACTCACTATCTCAGTATCAGGCGCAGGGGAAGAGGGGGAGACAATAGTTTATGCCTCCATATATATAAACTATCTTTTTGTTGGATACAAAAAACATTGGAAATGTGGTTCGGTTTAAAATTTATTTAACTTTTTCAGCTTTTCAGATTTTGAAGTGAAAAGTAACTTCTCGGTTTTTCAGCTTGTTTAATGTAAAAGAGCATCAACTCAATCTTTATGTGGTTTTTAATTGAGTTGTCATTTTTGTATCTCTACATTGGCTAGTGATATGAAGAAATTTTCTTTAGGAGATTTCATCCCCTAATGTTGCTCTATTATGAGAATTTTTTCCGAATTTTTTGGAAGTCATTTGCATGGTGTTTTGGCCCTCTTTTTATGGGTAAAAAGTTTTCCCGAAATCAGAAACCCTAAAACTTGCAAAAAATTTCATTTTCTTCAGCTTTTCAGCTTTTTTCGCTTTTTCAGCTTTCCATTTTTCCTAGTTTTTTAGCTTTTCCATCTTTCCCTGTTTTCAACTTTTTTGGTTTGTCATATCTTGTCAAAAATTAAACTTGCCTCAAATTTGCTTCTGATGTCCATCGATTTCGTCTACAAATATGCATTGTTTTCTCTATTCAATTCTCACTAACTCACATCTACACCATAAACTCTAAGTTTCTTCCTCTTTATCTAAACTTATGGCTGCATCCAATTCGCCGTCCGGACGATGATCTGACAAAAAATATCAACTACCACCGGTGTGTCACTATAACAAACCATATGATGAGTAAAGGTCCAGTGAAGAGGAAACACTTTGGTAAAGGTACTACGGCTGCGTAGAGGTTAAGATTTTTAGGAATAGAGATATGGGTGCTCTACCATGTTTACAGTATCCTTATTAGTATTCAATTTATTGATTGATCACATTTTTTACTTTAGAAGGTCAAGGCCAAATATGGCTTCATTCAATGGATCGATAGTGACATGTTGGAGGACACTAAGGCATATTGCAAGTTATGGGAAAAAATAAAGGCTTGCCGCAGAAAGTTTGGTCTTCCGAGCAAGCCACATCCAGACGAGGTCGATCTTTACTGTGAGGCCAAATAATGTAAGAATCTAAACAAAAAGATGGACAAGGAAAAATTAACTCACCTTAGGATAGCTACCTTTGTTGCAAAAACAACAACTAGGTGCAAGCATGAAGTGTCATTTTCCTTTTTGAATGTTTCATCAAATGGCATGAATTTGCTTAAATGTTATTCACTCAAATTAGTATTCTCTTCAAATATTAACAAATTATGTATTCTAGACTCAACTTTCAAGGCAACACTCTCAATGTTTGTTGCTACTACCTCTTTCATCACATGAATTGTATGCTTGCCAAAACCCTAACCCTAACCCCGAGTCATCGAAACCCTAACCCTAATCCTAAGTCACATAAAACAAAACTCTAAGTCTAAGTGGCCCTGACCCTAGCCATAACACTGACTCGTCCTAACCCTAACCCTAACCATACTGTTATTCTAGGAATACGATTTTAGCAGGTGGAGGCGGGGGCCGATGGAGATGGCTACTAGTGTTAAGGTTTCAGTGGCAATAGTATGGTTGTAGTGCGATATTGAGACTATGAGATATGTCAAAATTAATTTATATCTTGTATTGTAGTAGAGTATATAATTAGAGAAACAACATTGCTCAAAGTATTAGAAAAAAATTAGATTTTGAAACAAAAGAAATTTTCCAAAACTGCATTTCAGTCGCTATTGGGCTACACAATTGAAATGCATGTTTCAGTCGGTAATGGGCTAAGCGACTGAAAGCTTATGTGGCGTGGGCTGAGTCAGGAAGGCAATTCTCTTTGTGCCACACATTCAGTCGTGGACCAGCCTAGTGACAGAAATTATGTCACCTGCGATCCGAGCGACTGAAGGCCACTTTTGCAAATTTTCTTTGCTTTGGGCCAGTTTTGAGATTTGATTATTTTGATGGGTTATTTATAAAAATTCCATATTATCATTGAGAACAAATAGGAATATACAAAGTGCAAAGCCTCAAGGGCCTAGGATTCTAAGAAAGCATTGATGTACAAATACTAACTCCAATTGTGATTTCAATTTATCTCAGAAGCGCCACGCTGTTCTGATGTCTAAAGATAACTTTCTGTTTCGTTTTGTTGGTAAACACTGCACAACAATAATGCTAAAGTCGGGATATATAGAGATCCACATGGCAATAATAATCCTTTTTTCCTCTCCTGATTTTTAAGTTGAATACTTTTATCAATTTATCATTGAATGTTTTAAAGTTGCTGTTGCATGTTACATGTGGCTGACCGCCTGTGCTTGTTTTGAGTTTTTTTCACTGTCTACGGAATTTCTTTGTTTCAAATCTGCTGTGATTTTTGCTACTGTTTGCTGATTCCATTTCCTTTGAAGTGTTTATAAGTTTCGTCTCTGTTTCCTCTTTGGATATTTGGAATTCAGTTTCACTGTGGTTTTTTTTCTTCAACAAGCCATCTACTAAATGTGACATGAAGAAATTCGATGACAAGATTAATTTTTCTATTTCGCTGGTTCAGTTGAAAGCCATTTTTACCCGAAGTGGTGTGAAGAAAACCTTATATGGTAAATCAAACAAGCTGACAACCATGACCCATGATGAATAGGGTAAGATTAGATAAGAAGATCCTTTCGACTATACAATTTTGTTTGTCTAAAAATGTTTTGTGTGAAGTTGTTCATGAGTCTTGCAAATCTGTTCTACAAATTAGAGCCGTTGTATATGACAAAAAGTCTTGCCAATAAACTCTACCTCAAAGAACGTTTATATGTGCTTCGTATGGTCCAAGATACTACAATTTAGTAACATACTAATGATTTCAATTCCATTATTATAGATCTTGAGAATCTAGATGTGAAAATTGAGGATGAAGATAAAACTATATTGTTGGTTGCTCTTTGCCTTCTACTTATAAACACTTCAAAGAAATTTTGTTTTATAGAAATCATAATATCCAAAGTTTTGAGAGTGTTAAGTCAAATATGTTATTTAAGAAAAAATTTGATGTTGATTCATTTGAGGGTTTACTATTTGAAATTCAAATCTAAGTCAAGAGGGTGTAAATCTAACATATCTTGCCGCTATTGCATAAAGCTTGGGCAAAGAAATTTCTAATTTTTTTAAGTTGAAGAATAAACAAGAAAGGAAAAAACAAAAACAGCTTGAAAAACCTACTGAGACTTATTGTTGATACTGATTCTGGTGATGAGGTTTTAATTACTACTTCACAATTAAAGCGCCAAACTAAATGGGTAATTGATTACATGTAGTTTTTATGTTTGCCTTAAAAAAAATTGGTTTTTTGTACTTATGAGCCTATTCCTAATGGTGAAGTTCTGATCGGAGACGAGTCTCTGTTAGAAATTTTGGGAATTGGTTTTGTGTGCAGATTAAAACCCATGACGGTGCTTTCAAAATTTTAACTAATGTGGCACATGCATTTGGGTAATGAAATAAAATTTTTTGGGGTATAAGGACGAAAAAAATCTTATTTCATTAGGTACTATAGAAGTATTGGGGTATAAGTACACATGTAAAAATGGTGTTCTTAAGATTTCTAAAGGTGCCCTTATTGTGATGGAAACCAACCAAATAAATAGTTTGTATTACTTGCAATGCTCTACAGTTACAGATTCTGTAGTTATTTCCACATTTTTGTTTGATCCTCACATTGCCAAGTTGTGGCGCATGCATTTGGGTGACATAAGTAAGAAATGTATGTATATTTGAGTAAGAAAGGACCTTTATGTGGTAATGATATTGATAAACTAGAATTTTATGAACACTGTGTTTTTGGCAAACAGAAAAGAGTTAGTTTTCTATTGCAACTCATCAAACAAAATGAATTCTTGATTATATTCATGTTGATCTATGGAGTTGTTATAAAATTCCTTCTCTTGGTGGATGTCATCATATGATATTTTCTATTAATGGCTTTTCATGTAAAATTTGGGTCTATTTTTTTAAACACAAAAATGAGGTTTTTTCACCTTTCAAAGAGTGAAAAGTTCTGAGAACCAAACAGATTAAAAGATCAAAAAACTCAGAACTGACAATGGTTTAGAGTTTTGTGAAAGTGAGTTTAATAAGTTCTATGCAAATATTGGCATTGCTAAACATCTCACTGTTCTAGGAAAACTTCAACACAAAGGTTGCAGAATATATGAAGTGGACACTTTTTGAGAGAGCTCATGCATGCTCTCAAATGCAAGTTTATGGCATAAACATGAATTATGAGCTAAAATTGTTTCTACAACTTGTTATCTAATAAATTGCTCTCCACATTCATCCATTGAATTCAAAATTTCAGAAAAGACAGAGTTTGAGGTGGAGCCATCCACTTCAAAAATGTGAAGAGCATGCATGTTCCTATAAAAAAGATTTTATTGTTTGCTCTTCTATAGGTGTGCAAGAGATTACAATAGAAAAGATGGAGTTTGAGGTGGATTCTTCCACACAACCTAATTTTGATACAATATCTTCCATCATTCATGGTCATTGGATTACTCAAAATAGACTAAAGAGAAATACCAAACTACCGATTAGATATCATAATACTTTGTGTCCCTCTTGTTGCATAGGACACTGGTGAAATTTTTGAACCTTCTTCTTACTTTGAAACTATTTTTTGCGATAATTCTTCTAAGTGGTTGGCTTCTATATATGAAAGAATTAAGAGCCTTTATAAAAATGACACATGTGATTTGGTAGAGCTCCCCTAATTTAAGAGACCCTTAAATTGCAAATGGATTTACAAGAAAAGAGATGATATTTTTGTTATTAAACATGCAAGATGGAAAGTTCAGCTAGTGGCAAGAGGCTTCGATCAGAAGGAAAGCATTGATTTTAATGAAATTTTATCACCCATTTTTCGTCATTCTTATATTTGCATTTTATTTGCTTTTATTACTTTGTTCAATTTGGAGTTAAGCAATTTGATGTGAAAATTGCCTTTCTACATAGTGATCTAGGAGAAGAGAATTTTATGATACAATGAGAGTTTTGTTGCTTCTGATAAAAAGTATTTATTTTGTTGTTTAAAAAATCTCTTTATGGTCTTAAGCAAGCTCATAGGCGGTAATAAAAAAAATTGATTCTTTTATGGTTGCACAAAATTATTTTCGTAGCAATTATGATAATTGTGTATATTTTAAGTAATTCTCTAATGAGTGTTTTGTGTAGTTGTTGCTATATGTGATGATATGTTAATTGTTTCTAATGAAAAATATTTGATTATATTCGAGACTCTACTTAGTTGTGAATTTGATATGAAAAATCTGAGCATAGAAAAAAAATTCTTATTAGAGAGATGAGGTTGGTAATTTATTCTTGTCTCAAATATCTATGAATGATAACAATATTTCACCAATATTTTTTGTCACATATTTTAAATTATGTTGAGATGAATGCTTAGCTTTGGTGGGCTAGGTGTACGAGGACGATGATGGCCTAGCTTTGTCATCACGAGACAGACAAATCGCCATCGAACATATCTATTACACATCCACATATATCTTTCCAGCTAATTTTGCGTACGACATTTGTTCCCGCTTTAATATAAAAAAAATAGAACAGAAAAGGGTATCATCACAAAATCTCTCTCCGCGACGTGGTGATGGCATCGGTTCCTTCTCCTTTTACCACTGGAGTTCTAGGTCGTACGTAATCCTGTTTAGTTGTTGTACGGATATTAATTCCATTCGCACATACAACCTTCACAATTAATGAACTGTATGTACGGATCAATGAGATCACCAGCACTGACTTCTAGTACGTATATAGAGTATAAGTTACTGTATACAGCAGGGAATTAAATGGACAGTGAGATTTTGGAGTAAATCTGAAGTGAAAGGGAAACATATATTATGATACTGCATGCATGAGAAAGAGGAAAAGGATATACAATCAAAGTCTCTCATACGTACACATGTACATAACGAAGGCCATCGAGCGTACAAACAAACAAGCTAACACTACTAAAAATGGCATGTACTCACAGATGATGTAACAAGAACAAAGATACAGCCACTAGTTTTATTGGAATTGTTACGTACGTCGTGGCGGTATGAATCTCACACATCAGTTGTCGGTGGCAGGCGGCTTGTGCTTCGGGGGCGGCTCCGGCTTCGGTTCAGGCTTTGGATAGGGCTTTGGTTCTGGCTTCGGTTCCGGCTTCGGTTCAGGCTCAGGATAGGGCTTTGGTTCAGGCTTCGGCTCAGGCTTTGGCTCGGGCTTTGGTTCAGGCTTGGGCTCAGGCTTTGGTTCAGGCTTGGGCTCAGGCTTCGGTTCAGGCTTTGGCTCAGGTTTTGGCTCGGGCTTTGGTTCAGGCTTTGGCTCAGGCTTCGGTTCAGGCTTTGGCTCGGGCTTTGGATGAGGCTCTGGATAGGGCTTTGGATGAGGCTCTGGATAGGGCTTTGGTTCAGGTTTCGGCTTTGGTTCAGGCTTTGGCTCGGGCTTTGGCTCGGGCTTTGGTTCAGGCTTTGGCTCTGGTTTTGGGTGAGGCTCAGGATAGGGCTTTGGTTCAGGCTTTGGCTCTGGTTTTGGGTGAGGCTCAGGATAGGGCTTTGGTTCAGGCTTTGGCTCGGGCTTTGGTTCAGGCTTCGGCTCAGGTTTCGGCTCAGGCACTGGTTCAGGTTTTGGCTCGGGTTTTGGTTCAGGTTTCGGCTCGGGCTTTGGTTCAGGCTTCGGTTCAGGTTTTGGCTCGGGCTTTGGTTCAGGCTCAGGATAGGGCTTTGGTTCAGGCTTCGGTTCAGGCTTTGGCTCGGGCATTGGTTCAGGCTTCGGTTCAGGTTTCGGCTCGGGCTTTGGTTCGGGCTCAGGATAGGGCTTCGGTTCAGGCTTCGGCTCGGGCTTCGGTTCAGGCTTCGGCTCGGGCTTTGGTTCAGGCTCAGGATAGGGCTTTGGTTCAGGCTTCGGTTCAGGTTTCGGCTCGGGCTTGGGTTCAGGCTCTGGATAGGGCTTTGGCTCCGGCGGCTTCTCGGCAACAAGACGGCCCGAGTTGCGGGCAAAACGGGCAGCATGGCCAAACCCCGCGGCGGCGGCCGCGTCCACCGAAGCATTCCCACGGACGGCCACGGCTCCAAGGAGCAAGGCAAGGAGGAGAAGACAAGAAGAGAGGCTAGGCCTCGCCATGGCTGCTACAAACTAGTTTGTTTCCTCTGTGTGTGTGTGTGTATGTTGCTGCTGCTACTGTCTGTGTGGAGAGGTATGATGGGGAGGCGAGTGGAATTTATAGGCGGGGCGAGCCAAGCATGAGCAGCCAAGTGTCCAGCAGTTCACGTGCCTCGCTGGGGCCACTCTTCTTTCTTCCATCCATCAGCTACAGATCGATCAGAAGAAAATACTCCTAGTCGTCACCGACTAGTCTTCATCCCTTACCTTGTCTTGTTTAACTTTCTTTCCTTCCTAGCTGCTTCTGCCTTCCAGTCCATCTTTTGATGTTATGTTTTTCCTTTCTTCACCTAATTAGTCTAATCGATTGAAAAAGTGCCGTACGAATACAGCAGAGGCAAAATGTCGAAACCAGTAGATCTGCAAGTTTTTTTTTTTTGACTATGTGACGATAACAACATATATCAAACTTTTCTAGTAGAGGGGCCGGGTAACTGTTTCTCTCTCACACCGACCATCATGCGTCACGTTTAGACTTGGCGTAACACGATGAACTTTAATTTGATGCGTCACAAGCTAAAGACCACTCCATCTGGACGGACTTGAGGAAGAGAAAAAAAAAAATTAGGTGAACAAGAACAACCAGAAGAAGCAGTCCAATGCAAGCGCCCTGTTGCACCTGGTTTGTTTTGTACCACTAGTATTGTATTTGTATGTGTGGTTTAATATGAGGAGACTTTTTAAGTTATTGTTTTGAGAAGATAATCTCAGATATAAATTGTGTAAGAAGTTTATATGAAGATCTTTAAAATAATTATATCTCTTATAAACAATTTTAGATAAACAAGGTGTAATATGCACAGAAGATGAAAGAAACGTGGTAAAAAGGTCAGCCTTTTGGTGGTACGAACACACCATCGATCCGTACGTAGCAAAGTGAGTGGAGTAGAAAATACTGCAATTGAAGCAAACAAGGAGGTCAGCATCAGATACTGTAGCTTCTTGCAAAAACAAAGAGGTGAGAAGCACTAGTCAGATTAGATTGCGTGATGTTTTTGGAGTTTGTTGGGTAAAAGCTTATATGGCCATGTGAACACAACTGAGCGCGTCCAGAAGGATTTGTACGTGAGGATAAGCAGCTGCCGCATGGACCACATCTCTAGATCCGGATTTCATATGGAGTCTTTCCAAAGCATTTGAGAGGTGCACTCGACCCAACCCTTCCCTTCACTCCCTCCCGATTGATTCCTATCAACTCAAAACTTAATTGATTACTCCCCGCATTGTTTCATCCACTTTTAGTTTTTTTCAATGCTTGTGAATTACTACAATTAGTTTATATTCTGTGTTCAATATCTCTTAGTCCTTCTTCCACACTGCAGAGTATATAACTTTAAAATTGATAGTAGATAATTTTAGTTTTCGAGTACTTTATAAGTTATTTATACCTAACTAGGAATAGAAGCATCAACTTTTGGACATTATCAGCATATGTAATATAGGCTTCATTCAAGGTTAGAAATTTTGACGTTTTGATAAAGATGTATATATGTATGTATATAAACTTTTTTCTTGGTTTTACATTTGAGATCTTGACTATAATTAATGTTGTCCGTCGATGAAAATTAATTAATCAACCCGTCTTCCACACAACCCCTCCGATTGCAATTGCGAATACAAAGTCAATCATATAGGTAGGAATAGGACAAAGGCTTGTGAGGCTAAAATTATGTGGATAGAGATATATAGATAGATGTGTCTCCCCCTCTTCCTCCTCTTTTGAAAAACGAATAAATGAATTCATTATGAGTATCTCATATTTCATTGGATTTTGTTTGTGTGCACATTGAAAGGGAAACACTATCTGTTTTTCCATTGGGCTAGTACGTTATTCGTTTTTATTCGGGGATATCAAAAGCGAACTTTTTTGGACTTTGCTTAAATTGCTGATAGCGAAATATGTATATATATATGTCTCTTTTCAGCAGATTTTAGTGTAGTCGTACTTGGTGGGGACATCTTGTAATTAAGAGAGATTCGTGTAGTTAATTATGTGAAAAACTTGAAGGAAATACTCCTATATATCTTATCTGGTGAGGGTGCTGTCTTAATTACGTTGTACTCTGTATGACTCCTAGACGGTTGGATAGTACTACTGCTACTATTCCAGTATCAATTAGAGTAGATAGGTCTTTTTTAAGATAAAGACGCTGAGAGAGTACTACTCCTTAAAGACATTATTCATTTATTACATAAATAAACCAGAATCGCCGTATGTAAAACGTTGCGTCATATAATCGTCACCAGTTTCCAGTTGACAAAGAAAGACCAACTTTTCGTCCTTCCTACCTTGTGGCTCTTCTTTTTCTTTTGACTCACTGTAACATCATTTTGCTTCACTTTGGGCTAACACAATTTTGTTTGGGTTTTTTTGGTTCCAAGCATTTTTTGAGTTGCATCCAAGAGAAGAAAATAATTGAGCAAATAAGAGATCAGCATGTCGTTATGCTTATTGAATAAAATATCATCTTTTCTCATCAAGTATGTGAGTTTTTTTGCATGAAAAAGATACCACCATGAATACATAACATAAATTCGTTATATATGATTCTTGTTTATACTTGAGGAGTCGTTACTACTCAGTCATTATCAACTTTTGGTTCGAGTAAATATTTCTAGGCCGTGATCAAATTATACATGAA
This sequence comes from Pharus latifolius, assembly GCA_019359835.1. Lineage (NCBI taxonomy): Eukaryota > Viridiplantae > Streptophyta > Magnoliopsida > Poales > Poaceae > Pharus > Pharus latifolius. The sequence goes on from CM033327.1 coordinate 59,497,806, forward strand.
TCTACAAAGTCACATGTTTAATAAGTTAGAACTGCTCAGTTAAGATAGGATTCATTATGAGAATTTGTATTGCATTGAAATTCTAAAGTAAGACTGTACTCGCAGAAGGTTATATAAAGAGAGATATAGTGGATTTTCGGATTAAGTTTTAGTGAAATCTTAATCATTATTTTCATCAAAGCCATAGCCCCTAAATTCTAGTCGTGCATGTTGATATCAGCACACTAGCGTATGAAGGTTTTGCGTGGGATGGATGAGGCAGTGCTGGCCGACATGGAGCAGTTCTCCTAGGAAGACATGGAGCACCTCTGCGCCATCTTCCTCGCCCATCAACAGCTCACTCAGCAAGCAGGATTTTGGTGTTTCAGCTTTTCACCTTCCAACACCATGCGTTGGGACACATACATTTGCAGACTATTATGAAGGAATATTCTTAATTTGCTGACTAGGCGACAATATTTGCATGTTGGCAGGGTATTTTAATGTATAAAAAGTATCATAAAACATTTTTGATGTTCTGGATTGAGCTTTCTCCGCACCAAAGTTTATTGGTATATGTGAAAGCTGTTCAAGTCAAATGCAAAAAACGACCATTGGATAGCCTTGCTTGAATGGTGGCTGCACTAGATGATGCCGTCAATTCTTCTTGAAGGCTTGAATTTGACAAGATAGAAGTGATACTGTCCTTCCCCTCGGTTGAATGGACAAGATAGAAGTTGGAATTTTGATTTCACTATTGGTTCATCAGAGGTTAGCTCACATGAAATTTTAGTTGATACGGGAACATTTGCTTGCATGGTTTCTCTTCAAGCAAAACTTGTCCAACTATTGGAGTTTGGTGATTTTGTTGCTATTTCACCAAAATAAGAGTGTGTTGGTGTTCATGGGATAAAACTAATTGTGGGCCACTGTCTTGTCTATAAGAAATCTCTTGCTGAGTTCAAAAGTGTTGGAGAAGACCTCCAAAGACATGTCACTAGGTACATCACCCGGTAACGTGTTCCTCCGGAGACCAATTATCTGATGGATTTCTCTTTCACCTGGGAAAGAAAGCCTCTAAGGATATAAGTTACTCAGTCGCACCACCCGGTAACAAGTTCCATCAAGGATAGGTTACTCGATGGACATCTGCCCCACCCGAGAGAGGAAGCCTTTGAGGAAATCTTTTAACCTATCATACCATATCCTAAGAGCTTGCTTCAAAACATATAAAGTTTTAGTTAGTTTGAAAACATGATTTGTAAATTTTAGATTTTCAAAGTTAGAAGGTTATTTAATATAAACTTTTTCATTGATAAAACCAGGAGGTTACTTAACATAAACATGATTTGTAAATGTTAGATTTTCACATCCATTTGAAAAATTTGAAATTGTTGGAAGAAACAAATGCTAAAAAAACATGAATGGATTCCAATCTAGCAACAGGGACAAAAGTTTCTTCAAAATCAAGACCTTTGATTTGGCTAAAATTTTGAACAACCAATCGAACTTTATTTCTTGTTACTTATCCATGTTCATCTTGCTTGTTTGTAAACACCCACTTGGTACCAATTATGTTTTGGTCCGGTGGAGGTTCAGCGAGCATCCAAACTTGATTTCTTTCAAAGTTATTTAATTTTTCATGCATGGCATTACCCAATTGACATCATTTAAAGTTTTAGAGATTTTTTTGGTTCAACTAGAGAAACAAATGCATTTGTTATCAAGGAATGTTCAAGTAAGAAATGTTTAGATCTTGTTGTTCTTTCACCTAATTCACCAATTATCTGTCTTGAAGGGTATCGTTTGTGATGAATTCGTGCTGTTCCACTTGGTTTAACTATAGGAGCTTGTGGAGAAGTTGAGGAAGTCGGTTCGTGAGAATCCTCTTAAACTGCTTGTTGTTCATCATGAATTTTCTCGTTGACATCACTTTGTCCTTAGGCAAAGCATCATCAAATAAGCTTGGGTTTTCCTCATGCACAATAGAAGGTGCAAATGTTGGTTCATCATCACTACCCTCCATTTGTGGAAAATCTACACTTTGAGAAACAATTCTAACTTAGAAGCTGGACTCAACAAAAGAAACATCAAATGACTCTTCAAGCTGATTAGTCTCCAAATTATATAGTCTATATGCTCTAGAGTCCATGGCATAAACAAAAAAAATCCGATCACAAATTCTCGATTCAAATTTTCCCAAAATATCTTTTTTTTTTCAAAATGTAGCGCTTGCATCTAAAAACCTTGAAATGACCAATTTTAGGTTTCTTTTGAAAAATAAACTCATAAGGTGTTTTATTCAAAATGAGTCTAATTAGAACACGGTTTGAATTATGACAAGCAATGTTGATCGCCTTGCCCAAAATTTCAAAGGAATAGCATGTTCATGCATCAAGGATCTTGCCATTTGAACTAAAGTGCGAATTTTCTTTTCAACAATTCCATTTTGAGGAGCAGTGCAAGGAGATGAAAATTGGTGAGAAATTCCTTTTTCATCAAAAAAGTTTTTGAAAGCTTCATTTTTTAATTATGTGCTGCTATCACTCTGAAAAAAAAATGATAAAGTATGAAAATTCATTTAAAATTTTCGACACACATGTTTTAAAAACACTAAAAAAATTCACATTTTGATGATAGAAAGAAAACTCAAGTAAACCTAGAAAAATAATCAACAATTACAAAGCAATATAATTTGTCACCCAAACTCAAACACCTAGAAGGACCCATTGTGTCCATGTGAAGCAATTCTAGGGGGCTTTTGGATCCAACTTTAGTAGTGGATCGGTGAGCTGTAGCAACTTATTTTCCTCTTTGGTAAGATTTACAAATATGATAATTAACAAATTTTAGTTTTGACGATTGTTCAACAATATCAAGAGAACTAACTTTTGTCAAATAATTAAATCCAATGTGTCCTAATCACCTCACTGCAAGTTCCATTTGAAGCAACCAAACATATAAAATAAGAATCATGTGCCTCAAGAATTGTCCCAAAAACATTGTCAATTGGTTCAATGTGAAAAACCAACTCCTCATTTTTATCAAAAACTCTTGATTGATTTTGTTTAAAACGAACCTCAAAATTTTTAGCAAGAAGGGGAACAAACTCAAAATTTTTAGCAAGACGGGAACGAACTGACATAAGATTGTATTTTGGAGAGGTAACCAAACTTACATCATGTATTGCAAAATTTTCATTGACTTGAATTGTGCCTTTTTCCAATTATTTTACCTCTTTTGTTGTCTCTGAAAAGTACATTTCCATCATTCTCCACACGTTCTAAGCTTGTGAACCACTTCATATATATAGTCATATGTCGTGAGTAGTCTGAATCAACTACCCATCAGTTCTCAAGCCCTTTTTCTTCATTCTCGTCATTGTCTTCTTCATCATCTTCTTCATCTGCTAATTCTTTTGCCATAAGAAAAATGTCAACAATGTCTTCATCAACTTTGCCAAGTGAGGCTAGCAGGTCATCCTCATCACTCTCATCGGAGGAGTACAACTCGTTGCCAATGTTTAAGAAAGCATTGTAATTTGCCTTCTTCATTTTAGAATTTGTCCATTTATTTTTTGAGACTTCTTCTCTTTGTTAGCAAGTTTGGGACGCTTCTAAAATGTCCAAACTTACCACACTTGAAACACTAGATCCCACTGAAATCAAATCTTCTCTTTTAAGAAGATTTTTCATCACCCCTTTTTGAAAATTTAGACTTTTAAAACTCTATTTATCCTTTTTGAAAGAAGTGCAAGTTCATCAAAATCTAACTCTTGAAGATATTTTTCTTTTTGAAAAGAAGCCAATGCAATAGGAGTAGAAGAATCACTGTTCGAACCATTCATTTGGTTCATATCCATCTCATGTGTTATTAGCAACCTGATCAGAAAATCAATCTTTAATGTGTTCAATTCTTTTGATTCATTGATCAAGGTGATTTTGACATGCCAAATCTTTTGATCAAGAAATCTAAGAAATTTTTTGCATTGATCTTCTTGTGAGAAAACCTCTCCAAGAGCACAATGTTTATTTACCAACTCATTGAATCGAGTGGCAAATTCTTTGATTTTTTTCACCAAGTTTCATTTGAAATAATTCATAATCCCAAGTGAACAACTCTATTCTTACATTTTTCACTTCACTTGTTCCCTCATGAATTAGTTATGGGGATATCCAAATCTCATTCGTAGTAACCAAAGTGGAAATCTTATTGAACTCATCTATTCCCAAAGCACCGTAAAAGAAATTTAAGACTTTTTGGTTAAGAGTATAAGCATATTTCTATTCTTTAGTAGAAATATTCTCTGGTTTCTCAAATTTTGATATAGCCATTACCCATGTATCATATCCTTGTGGCTTTATGAAAGTCTCTTTGCGTATTTTTTTAATAGAGATAATCATCTCCATTAAAAACGGAAGGTTTGTTTAAAAAAAAGATGCTACTTGCGCCACTACTCTCAATCGTTAGATTGACACCAAGAACAACCTTGCACTAATACAAATTGTAGGATCGATACGCACCAAGAGAGGGATGAATTGGTGCTCTTTCTTTTTTTTTAAAATCAAAGAGCCATAATGTGAATAAGTAGATGATGTAGGATCGAGAATATTGACTAGAGGGGGTTGAATAGGAGTCTTTAAAAAAAATTTCAACTAAAACAATTTTTGCAAGATATAAAGGAAAATCGAGTTTTCATAAAAGGGTCTAAAACTATCTAAGATCAAGTTGTATTCAACAAGATAGAAAATAAAATATAATATACAACAAAGAGTACGCGGAAGCAAATAAACCAAGATAAATATAAAGTGTGCAAGAGAGAAACAAGTGACACAATAATTTTTACTGAGGTCTCGGAGATTAGCCCAGTCTACCCTACTCCTCGTTGAAGCGCTCACGCGCAAGTCTCGCTTCTATATCCACGAAGGATATCTCTACTCGGGTTGCTCTTTCTCCACTCCGGATAGGCGAGCACCAATGTCTTTCACAAGTCTTTGTCGGCCTCTCCGACAAACTCCAACAGAGAGATTGTGACTCTCCTCCAACAACCGTCTAGGCGATGGCGATCGCCAAGAGTAATAGGTCGTATACCTTCACTTGAATAAATCAAGTGCTAGAAACTCAAATGATGCAAATGAATGCCCACACTCTAGCACTAGCTTGCACAATGATGGATGATGAGCACTAAGCACTCTTAGCCTCTCACAAATGCATCTCTTCTCAAATGCTCTCAAGAATTTGACTCAAATATTAGCTCTAGATACAAAAGAATGAATGCAAGGAGCTAGGCTAGCTTTTTCACAGAATTTCTGAGTTGATGCACACACAAAATACTGGCCAAGTCGAGGTATATATAGCCATCACAACGAAACTAGCCGTTTGCAAGAAACTAAGTAAATTTTGTACAAGCTGGACAACGGACAATGTACGGGCAGTGGAAGTCAATTATAACCGTTGCAAACGTGTCAGTTACCGTAAGATACTTTTGTTAAGGCCAGACAGATAGCCTCTTGTCCGGACAAAAGTCCCGGACAAATGTATATGTCTCTGGTTCACTTTATAGGATTTTACCAAAACAGGATTTGTACAAGCCGGACGTTGTTCGCTCTCACCGGACAACATCCGCTCAACTCCGGACAAATACACTCGAACGGATCTATTTGTCTCTGGTTCACTTTTCCTCAAGGCTAAAAAAATTTGTACTGGCAGGACATTATCCAGCCATCACAGACAATGTTCGGCCTGTTCCGGACAGATGCACCCTGACGGATTCATATGTCTCTGGTTCGTTTTGCTCAAAGCTTAAGATTTTTGTATGGGCCCAACAATGTCTGGTCTGTACAAACCAAAAACAAGACTTAGGAGTTTTCACTCCAAATTAATTTTGGGGCTATAATTTTGTCAACAGGAGCAAGATCTAGATCGGCCTAGATGTTTCTAGAAAATTCAAACAACGTTCCTGCTGCTAAAATATCCAACGCAAATGTCAACGTCCACACGTACATGCATGCTGACAGTCTGCATAGACCACGACCGGATTTGAACAGACAAGTTGGTCTAAAAAATGGTCAAAAGACTAGTGGTTGAAAAGCTTTTACTCGACTGCACACTAGTCGAATGAACAGTATTCGAATGGCTATTGGACAAAAACCCTCATTTGATCAAAGAACTGGTCGAAAGTCTTTGTATAGATACGACTACGCCCATTTCTAATATTGATTCGACCATGATCACTTTCAGTACTGTTTTGACCAGTTTGCTTAGATACGACCAAGTCTAGTTTTCAAATCTTTGCTCCAATTTAAACAATCTAGACTTATTTTCTAGAAATGCAAGAGGTGAATAAGCACTAGTGCAATATGATATGAATGCATTTGAGCTTCCACACTAGATCGACTCAAGCTACTAGTTCTCAACTCCTCTTAATAGTAAAATCAAACTAGTAAAAAGAATCCTATCAACTCGGTCAATCTCCAAACATCGAGACAGATAAAATCCTAAGAAAATGATACTTAATCTTTGATCTTACCTTCGGTGAAGCTTGACCTCGCTCAAGGTGACTCATATCAACATCATTCTCCATACGCCCTTGTTTGCTTTCATCTCGCAATCCATTTTGAGACTACAACACATATACTCATTAAACCACGTTAGTCTCATAGTTAGGTTGTTATTAATCACCAAAATAATTACTCCCAAAGGAACTGACTCAACAATTCTCTTTTTGGTGTTTGATGACAGAACCATTTTCGATTAACCACAAAAGGTTAAGAGATGAAATATAGATCCATACATGATAAGAAGTAAGCACAAGATCCATACTACTTATGTCATGATAATAATTAGCACAAGCTTGATATAATGATATGATGATGTAAACACGAATGACTAATACGATGAGCTCCCCCTCAATGTATGCATCACTATGAAACCACAACAAGGGAGACATCAACTTCAAATCCAAGATAAGAAGCTCCAAAATAAAGGTTTAACAAATTACATTTCAATTACTTCTACTAAATCAAAGTTTATCCAAATTGTTATTAATCATCAAAACCTAGATGCAATAGATGAAACACATAGAATCCAAAATTCAAATCTAAAACAATAAAATTAAAAAGATGGAGCACGAAGAATAAAAAATCAAAAAGGCACACACAAACTTTCATGGAGTTCAGCACGCTACCTACAGCCTACGTCTCCGCTGAACAATTCTTTGCTCAGATTCCACTATCAAAACCAAATTACACCTTTGAAATTTAGATAAATTAATGATATACCAAATAATTCATCTTGACAAAGTCCGGTCAATACAAAAATGGTGAATGTGTTAAACAGATTGTTACCAAAGACATATATATTTGTCCGGACCATTTGTCCAACCAAACAATATATATATATATATATATATATATATATATATATATATATATATATATATATATATATATATATCCGACCTTCACAAAAATTGTCTTGAACGATAATTGACATGTGTATTAATTGTCCAGTGGTCACTATTTACTTGCACTAGTCGGACAATGTCTGCTGTAGCCGGACTAGTGCAACTTTCGTCTGAAACTTGCCAAATGGCTAGTTTCTTTTGGAGAGCTATAAATACACTTTATTTGGCATTCACTCAAGAACCTTTGGCACTCAAAATTCACAGCTATTGTGTTGAAAAGCTAAGATCATTCAACTTTCATTCAATTCACACCAATTATTGCATCTAGAGTTAGCAAATTGTATTCAATATATTAGTTGCATTGAAGAGCTAGCTTGGAGAGTGAATTGCATTGCATATTGAGCTTGTTGTGTAGAAGTGGATCAAGTGAAGGTGTTTCAATTGTTACTCTTGGTGATTGTTGTCGCCTAGATGACCCGCGAAGTCCAGTGATCTCTCCATCGACGGAGTTTGTCGGAGAGACACTGTGATTGGGTGTGAAGGCTTGGTGCTCGCCTATCCGGAGAGGAGAAGAACAACCACTAGTGAAATTGATGCGATACTCTTGTGTAGAGTGTTTCAATGAGAATTAGTGAAAATCGGGAAATTTCTGATATCTCGGGAAAAATCGATCATGTCATCGTTTATTTCTTCTCTCGCATTTTCATATCTATGGTTTGCTTATTGCTATTGAATTGATCACTCTATGAGCGTAAACTTGTTATTTGTGCTTGCAATTAATTCATATTTGATACTTTCTTGTGCTTATATTATAAATTGCTAATTGTGATTAAAATTTTTAATACCGCCTATTCACCCTCTCTAGTTGGCATCTTTTGATCAACACGTGGTATCAGAGTACGGTCTCTCATTTCTAAGACTTTACTATCTTGAGAGAGGATGTCATCTATTAAAGAAAATTACAATGGGAAGGTGCCCTTCTTCAAGGATGAAAATTATTGTTATTGGAAAATTAGAATGGCGGTTTATCTTGAGTAAATTTGTTTAGATGTTTGGAGAGTCACTAGGCATGGTTTTAGAACACCTCTTGACATGGAAAATCTTACCCCTTTGGAAACTAAGAATCTCCAAGCAAATGCTCTAGCTAAGAATGTTATTTTTAGTGGTCTAGACTTAAATGAATTAATAGAATAAGTAATCTTGACACTGCTCATGAAATGTGGAAAACATTAGAAGTAATTCATGAGGGAACTTCAAAAGAAAAAGAAACTAGACTCATTAAGTTAAATAAAGAATACAATTCTTTTTCCATTTTAGAGAATGAGAATGTAAGTGATATGTTTACTCGAATAACTCAATTGATCAATGATCTTAAAGGTCCAGGTACGAAGTTTGAAAACATTGATGTTGTTCGCAAGATGCTCATTGTTTTGCCACAGAGCCTCGATACAATTGTGACCATGCTAATCAACGGTGATCTCTCCTCCACAACACCCACAAACTCTTGGGTACTTTTATTATTCATGAGATGCAAAAGGAGGAAAGAAAGGAAGTCACGGAAGCCTCCGGTTCCAAGAAGAAGAACTTGGCATTCAAGGCTAAAGCCGAAGTATCAAAAAGGGATGATGATAGTTCAGATGACTCATGCGATGATGATTTGGCTATACTTGTGAGGAAGACGCGGAAACTCCTAAACAAACTCAACAAGAAAGGTTTTGATTTTGAAAAGAAGAGAGAACCTCAGAAGAAAACATCCATCAAAAATATTACATGCTAAGAATGTCATGAAAAAAGACACATTACTTCAAGATGTCCCAACAAGAAGGGAAAAGGTAAAGTGTGTTTTGGAGAGTGGTTCTCCAGATCTGAGGAATCCTACTCCGAGGATGATGCGCCATCCACCTCCAAGAAAATTGCAGGAGTCACGATTGGAGAGCCCACCCCATCAAATGAAGACTTGTCTCTTTGCCTCATGTCAAGTGAAGACACCAAGGTATCAGAATGTGATCCATCTTATGATGATTTAATTGACATGATTATGGAGCTAAATGAAACTCTTGACAAGACAACAAAACAATACAAGTTACTCAAGAAAGAGCATTCCAAACTTAATAACTTATATAACGAGTTAAAAGACTCGCATGAAGTTTTACTTGTTAAGGACTTTATTAGTCCAAAACAAACAACGGATATAGGCATAGCATGTGACATTCTAGAAAATACACCTCATGTTGTGTATCATTCTATATCAACATCTTGTGATAGTTTAATAATTGATTATGACCTTGTTGAAGTTCCTATTGCAAATAATATCTCTCATGTGATACAAGAAAATGTGGAACTTAAGGCTCAAGTAGAAAAACTAAACAAAGGACTAGCAAAATGTTTCAAGGGCAAAGAAACCCTTGATCGCCTTCTTAGTGATCAAAGATGCACTTTTAGAAAAGAAGGCTTAGGTTATGTGCCCTCTAAAGGCAAGAAGTTAATACTAAAACTAAATTTGTTAAGGCTAGCAATAAATTTTCTTTTAAATGTCATGATGTAGGTCACTTAGCCGATGATTGTCTATTAGCATCTAAGAGTAGAAAAAAAATGTGTATGATTCACACTATATGCTCAAAAAGAATAAAAATGGACATGTTGTTGCAAAATTTGTTAGTGCCCCATTCTTGAATCGCCATAAGAAGAAAATATGAGTGCCTAAATCTCTTGTCACTAACCTTCAAGGACCCAAACAAATTTGCGTACCAAAACATACTTGATGTATTTTTTGTAGGTAATGGTGACTTGAGGGTTGCAAATGACGATCATGATCATTGATGAAATCAAGCTCAAGGTTTCTTTTAAGTTGAAGGTTTAGATTTTCATGAAATTTTTGCCCCCATTGCACAATTAGAAGCTATTCGTATCTTATTTACGTTTGCTTTCTTTATTCTTTATTATTTTAACCTTTCTGGCCAACTATGAAAAATAGTGAAAATTTGAAATTTATGAGGTTGCATTTTTAGGGGTGGTAATTTATAAATTTCTTCTATTGTTTATTGCATCTCTCTATGTGAAATATTTCAAAATTTCAAGTACAAAATTTTAAAATGAACTATTTTGGTCAAAATGTCAAATTTTCATTTAAAAAGCCAAAAATCATCAATTCCTGTCAAAATGGTATTCAAAATGTATTTAAAAGATTTTTAGAGGCTTTGGATGAAAGAAAATTGTTTCTAAAATGTTTTTATCAAAATTAGCCTCAAAACGATCTTCGAGAATCTTGTTTTTTAGCAAGATCGGTTTTGAGTGCAAATCAAAATATATTTGGATTTTTCCAAAACTTTATGTACAAAACTCCTAGATATTATTACCCCAAAAATGTTTGCAATTGAAAACTTTCTCAAAAGAGTTTTATTTTGAAAATTATGGGTGTTTGAAACTCACCGAAAAATTTGTATTGACTCGAAATATCTTATACTTGCAAACATGAATTTAGCTATTTCTATGGTCTTTACTTGTGAGTTTTGGCTCAAAATGATATTACTAACTCATGTAAACTCTTTCACGTCAAAAATCCCATGAATATAAAATTTGAACTCAATTTACAAAAGTTTACCGAATTTCAACCTTCTTGCTTAACATGAAGTTGATTTGATCATAACTCTTGATTGGAAAATCCTTTCTGGAAATTTTTTTTTGAAAAATGTATGTCATGAATTAAAAATCATTTCTACAAATTTTTATTCCAATTGGATTGATTTGCGCAACATTTGACTTTTGCACAAATCAAATATGAAATCTGCAAATTCAGACTTCTCGTGGTTTTTAGCTGAATCGTTATTTTTATATCTCTCAATTGGTTGGCTATTTGAAGAGAGTTTCCGCATGATATTTTATCATCTATGGTTGGTCTTTAATTTCCATTTATTTCAAAATTTTTGAAAGTCATTTGCATAGTTTCTCAGGTGCCTTTACATGTGTAAAAAAATTTACTCAAAACCTGAAATCTGAAACTTTCAATCTGGTCAAAATTTATCTTTTTCATAGCTTGTTATTGGCTCCGATTTTGGATTCATGGTAAAAGGAAAAATTGTTCCTCATTGTCTCAGTTATGTCCATAATTTATTTTGGAATTTTTCAGGGTCTTCTTCGTGTGTTCTAATGATTATAAAGAAGCCACATTGTTTAAGAAAAATTGCTATCAAATTGGATTTCAATCTCATTTCTTTCAAATGGCTAAAAATTTGAATCTTGGATCTTCATGGAAAGTGTTTGTATTTATGTTATTTATATCTATGCAAATGTTCGTGATTTTTGGTGTTTGTTTGGATAGTTTTTCAATTTGAATTTATTTGGATCCTTCTTGATTATTTTTGGAATTCAATGGATCAATCTGAATACTATTTTGTGAGAACTTTAAAAATGAACTTAAATGAAATCTACGCGAAATAGTATTATCTTTCTCCTAGCATGACATGGCCTTGAATTAATATCATTTCAAATATTCTTTGTTTTAGGCCATAAAGAGGGGAGTTCATGATTTTTATTCTGTTTTGATTCTTGTTGAACTCTCTTTATTCTCAATATGTCATTTGAATCTCTTCATATTTGCAAAAATCAAAATTCCACATCAAATTTCCCATTTTCATCAAAAATGAGATGACACATTAAGAGAGAGTACTTCAAACTTCATTGAAAACCCACATACCTCATATATGTATTAAAATGGATAAATATACAAGAATATTATTAAGATTTTGAATTTTGGTCAAAAAGTTAACAAAAGCTTAAAAGAGGTCAAAGTTTCCAAAATAAGCTCAAACCTTCAAAATATGCTTCAAATAATGTTTCAAAGGTTTTGAAAGTCGGACAATTGAATTTAAAACTCAAATGTCAATTTTGACAAAATTTGGAATTTCGGGGATCTTGTTTTGCTTCAAAACGTCACATTCTCTCAAAACAAGATACATTGAATTTTAGCAAAAAAAAAAAGTTTCTACACGAAAATTTTAGAATTCAAACCCTCGGAGAGATGGTTCATGTTGGAAACTTTCTCAAAGGACCTATGATTTCCAAGTTATCTTCTTTCAAAAGTCGCTGAAAATTTGCTTTTGACCCAAAAATACCTAAAACTTGCATATTGTGAGTTTGGCTATTTGAGTCGGATTTTGTTCCATATCTAGGCTTGGAATAGTATTTCAAACTCATACAAATCCAAATATTTTACAAAACATCAAATTTGATTGAAAATTGGCTACTTGACGAACACATTTCAAAAATACCTTTATTACCCCCTCCTAACTCTATTTCAAATCAAATTGAATTCATCTCTTTGCAAAATCTTTCGAGATTGGTTCAACCATGTCCCAATACGTGTTCTCATGCTCAAATCAAATATGGGACAAATTAGAATCAAATTGTATCAAAATGCTAAATTTTTCAAAAATTTCAGACTGTTTTGCAAGGTTTCAATAAAGGCCAAACTTTGGCCAGCCCGAGTGGACAAAATCCGGGCCCTCCAGACTTTGGCCGACTGTCGCAGACTTTGTCAACCATGAGATTTCAGTCCAAGTATGTGATGTGGACATCCAAAGCTCACCAATAATGCACTTTCTAAAAGTAACTCCCATACTACCAAGAACCTACAACTAGAAACATGTCCAAACTTATGGAAGATCAAGTCAAAGCTACACTTATGTCCATTTAGTTTGATTATAGTGATCTTGTTGAACTACCCATTGCTTGTTCTCTTATTGAACTCAGGTATGTTTCTATTGAAATGATGGATTTGCAAAGTGACGAGCTACAACAAGCTTAAAACAACTCTCGTGACACGTTGCTACTGGCTTGAACCATCCAAATCAAGTATGCATGCATATGGACCATTTTACACGTCCTAAATGAAGCTTATATTAAGTGGAGATGGCCCATAATTGCATGGGTATGATGCTGTCCGAATTTTGATTGAAGAGATGCATCTACTTTGAGTTCACACTATAATTAGTTTTGTTTTTAAATGAGTTCTCTTATCTAGGAGATGCATCCACCTTGTATTCACACCTCTAAAGGGTGCAACTCCTTTCGATTTCACACCTAACTAGAAGAGTTGTTTCTTGTATAAATAATCATCTAGGGAATTGGATGTAAACAGCTTTTGTTCATTGCTGAATATAGCCACTGCTAGTTGTGAGTTATCTCGTGTTCTAAGAGTGGATTCTCTTAACCTTTGCTCTTGTGGATTCTCTGGAGTTTGCAACGAGACGAAAGATTTATCTTTCGCCCAACTCGTGCTGCCTAGACTTGTTCTTGGTCTGTGTGGATTGGTCTCAGGTTGTGGTTGGGTAATTGTTCGGTTGCAGGTCCTGTGCGTCTAACACAAGGTTAGCTTCCTCTTTTATCAGGTCATCAACCAAGTTATCTTAGCTATCTTAGGGATTATAACTCTATGAAGATCAGGCCACAAAAAGGATCCAATTGTTGAAGCTATTTTGTAACTTCCTGTTGGATCAAGGATGCCGACTAGAGGGGGGTGAATAGGAAGCTTTTAAAAACTTAAAGCTTAAATCAAATAAATGCAAATCAAGTACAATTAATATAAGCAAGGGAAAGAGAGAACGAACACAGTAATTTTTACCGAGGTATCGGAGACTCGCCCAGTCTCCACTAGTCCTCGTTGAAGCACTCAAGTCACTTGAGTTTTGCCTCAATACTCGCGAAGAGTATTATCAACTAACGGTTGCTCCTTGTCCACTCCGGAAAGGCGAGCACCAATGCCTTGTACAAATTTGCCGAGCCTCTCCGACAATCTCCGTTCTGGAGAGGTCAACGGCCACGCCTCCGAACCGTCTAGGTGAGGGCGCTCACCAAGAGTAACAGGCAGTGAGGTCTTCTCTTGACCTCCAAACACGCACCGAGAAACTAAGTGAATGCAAATGTAAATGAACTAAAGTGCTCGGTGGATCGAAAACACTCGACTTGATCAAAAGATCAAGATTTTATATAAGAAACTAAAGCTCAAGAATGTGTATGAGAGGAGGCTGCTTGTTGTATAAAATACGAGCTCAAAGCCTCTATTTATAGTCTCAAGAATCAAATGAACCGTTGGAGCTAGAGCTGAAAATCAGCAACTCAAACTGACAGTCAGTTACATACACAACGGCTGACAAAATTTACGGATAAAAAATAGCTAGCCGTTTGTGGTCGTATATGGAAACTTGAAACACCAAACTGACAGTCGGTTCTACCAAAACATCGCCCAGATCAAATAGAAACTCAAATAAAACAGCTCGAGGTCGAAATGCAAACTGACAGTCAATTTGGACACTGATAGTCAGTTTAGTTCAAAAAATTTCAGCTCAAAAAACAACCTCTCTGGACACCTGTCAATTAACAAAACTGACAATCCAAACTGACAGTCAGTTTAGCAAACTGACAGTCAGTTTAGCAAACTGACAGTCAGCATAGATAAAAACAGCTGTAACTTTTAATCCAGAGATCCTATTGAAGTGTTTGATAGCTCATTTGAACTATATTTTAAAGGACTATCTTTTTGTCAACAGAAGAAAAAGTCAGATCTGCCTAGATCTTTCCATAAAATGCAAAAACTATTCTACTATCAGAAACTAAACTGAAAAACCAAATAACTGACGGTCCATTAAAAACATCCATAACTTTTGATCCAGAAATCCAAATTGAGAGTTTAATAGCTCGTTTGAAAGATAATTTAAAGAGCTACATTTTTGTCAAAAGAAGAAAAAGCCATATCTGCCTAGATCTTTCTATAAAAAGCAAAAACTCTTCTGCTATCAAAACACAACTGAAAAACCAAATCTTTCAAACCAAATTCAAATCAAATCCAACCAAAAAGATGCAATGCAATGACCTAGTAATTTCTCGGTTCATGTTAGAGATATAGAGAGGACTTGCAACCCCTCTTTATAGTACGGTTAAAACTAAAAACAAAGTCCTTAACCGATCGAACTCCAAAGACCGAGATCGGGAAAAATAAAACAAATATTACCTCAGGTCCTTTGCATCTTTAATCCTTGCAACTTTCGTTTTGGTGACCTTGCACTTGCGACGTTGACTTCCAACCTTTAACTATGACCACAGCCAACATTGCGACCTTGCGCTTGCGACTTTGGACCTATGATCTGCAGATCTTCTCGGATCACTTGCAGACTTTACAGAAATCGTTCTGCATAAAAATAGCTCAAAGACAAGGTTAGTCCAAAACACTTAATGCCATCAATAATCAAAATCAACCTAAAAGGGCCTAGATGCAACACTTCCTTGGTTGGATTTCGCATCAGTATGCATGTATATTTTTTTCTTAAAGTGATTCAAGACAAGCATGCATTTAACACATATTGATCATTCATATATATCTACTAGTTCATTGTCATTTACTTTCGTTACTTATTATTATTATTATTACCCTCTTGTGTGTTTTCAGTCGAAGCAGGAGAGAGCAAGCATGATTATATATGTGTGTGTGTGCACGCCTGTGCTACATGTCTTATTGTCTTGCTTTAGTCCCTTTTGGGTGATTAATGCCACAGGGGAGAGAAAAGAAAAGGCATAGTGATATATATATATATGCATGTTGATATATATATATATATATATATATATATATATATGTTTGATGTGGTTAATATATACTTGAAATTGTACAAGAGAAGCTCTGCCCAAAAATTTCAAGAGATATTTGATTTAGGGGGAGTTTATGAGTTTATGACTCTTTTCCTGCATTTGATTTTGTGTTTATACATCATGCTTTTCAATTGTCATCAATCACCAAAAAGGGGGAGATTGTTGAATCTAGACCCTGTTTAGGGTTTCAGTGATTAATGACGAGCAAAAAAAATGGAACTAATGTGTTTATTCTGAGTAGTTTAAGTTTTAGGTCAAAGCACAATGACGTCATGACAAAAGCAACAAACGGAGAACTCTCAAACCCCATGACCAGTGTCCAAGGTAAAGATGAAGATTAAGATTCATTTCCTAGTCTTTTACAAGGTCATTGATGGTGAAGTCGATCGAATTCATCTTTTCAGTTTTAGATTTATCGGTCGTACTATTAAGAGAGGTGTAACCCTAGTAGCTTGATCTATCTAATGTAGGGGTGGAAACGGATCCGGGTCGGGTCGGGTTTAACCCGGATCTGCATCCGGACGGAGCCGGATGCGGATGTGAAATTTCCGATCCGACCCGGATTCGGATGCGGATGCGGATGCAAGGATTTTGAAACTTCCGGATTCGGATGCGAATACGGGTTTGCCTGAAATATCCAAATACGGATGCGGATACGGGTTGTACCCAGATCCGTAAGTGTTACTTGTTTACAGTTTACTGTGAAATGTGAATCCAAAATTCCAAAATCCAAATCCTCCACAGTCCACACTGTTGCATCTAGGCCTTCATGCCTAACCCTAATTTTGATGATTAATGAAAACAAAGTGTTCCGGACTAATTGTGCTATTGAGTTTATTTGATACAGAGTTGCGTTGGGAAGATATGCATGGAATACAAGACGAACCCGACGTAAAACAAAAGCACAAGTCGCAAAGAGCAAAAGACAAGACGCAAATCATGAAGATGCGAAAGACCTCAGGTATTTCGAGTTTTTATTTTACCGATTTTGGCGTTTGGAGATGATCGGTTAGGAAAATTCTTTTCTAGTTTTGACCGTACTATAAAGAGGGGTGGCGAAAGTCCTCTCTTTATCTCCAACACAAACCGAGAATCCTAGGTCATTGCATTGCATCATTTCTGGTTGGATTTGGTTTTGAACTTATTTGAAAATCTGGTTTTTCAGTTCAATTTTTGACAGTAGAAGAGTATTTGCATTTTTCAGAAAGATCTAGACAGATCTGGTTTTTGCTTCTGTTGACAAAATTGTAGCCCTTGAAATTATGTTTCCAACGAGCTATTAAACACCTCTTTTGGATTTCTGGATTTAAAGTTATCTCTGTTTTTGTTCATATTGACTGTCAGTTTGTCAAACTGACTGTCAGTTTGAATGTCAGTTTGTTTAAACTGACAATTGTCCAGAGAGGGTGTTTTTTGTGCTCAAAATTTTTGTACTAAACTGACTGTCAGTTTGTCCATACTGACTGTCAGTTGTGGTTTCGACCAGAGAGTTTTTAACTGAGTTTCTATTTGTTTTTGGTCGTGACTATGGTCGAACTGACTGTCAGTTTGTGTAACTAACTGTCAGTTGTGGGTTTCAGCTTTCCTTTTTCGACCTCGAACGGCTAGCAAAGTTTTCGTCCGTAAATTTTGTCAGCCGTTGTGCACTAAACTGACTGTCAGTTAGGCAAACTGACTGTCAGTTTGGGTTGCTGATTTTCAGCCCTAGCTCCAACGGTTCATTTGCTTCTTGAGGCTATAAATAGGGGCTTTGGGCATGTGTTTCTCACAGCAAGCAACAGCATTTCATATACACTCTTGAGCATTAGTTTCTTATATAAAATCTTGATCTTTTGATCAAGTCGAGTGCTTTCCGATCCACCGAGAGTTTCAGTTCTTTTGCATTTACATATACTTAGCTTCTCGGTGCGTGTTTGGAGGTCTAGAGAAGACCTCGCTGCCTGTTACTCTTGGTGAGCGCCCTCACCTAGACGGTTCGGAGGCGTGGCCATTGATCTCTCCATTCGAAGATTGTTGGAGAGGCTCGGCAAGTGTGTACAAGGCATCGGTGCTCGCCTTTCCGGAGTGGACAAGGAGCAACCTTAGTTGATAATACTCTTCGTGAGTATTGAGGCAAGACTCAAGTGATTTGAGTGCTTCAACGAGGATTAGTGGAGACTAGGCGAGTCTCCGATACTTCGGTAAAAACCATTGTGTTCGTTTTCTTTCCCGTGCTTACATTATTTGTTCTTGATTTGTTCTTTATTTGCTTTAAGTTTTAAAGTTTTTTAAAGCCTCCTATTCACCCCCCCCTTTAGTCGGCATCCTTGATCCAACACACACACGCACCCGGTCCCGGCACCCTAGATCCAGATCCAATCCAATCTCGCCTCCTATGCCGCCACCGGCCGCCTCCAGTCGCCTCCTCCGTCGCCGCCGCCTCCAATCGCCGCCGCATCCAGTAGCTGTCGCCTCGCCTCCAATCGCCAGCGCCTCCAATCGCCGCCAACTGAAGTCCTCCGCCGCCGCCTCGCCTCCAGTCACCGCCTCCTCCAATCGCCGCCAACTGAAGTCCTCCGCTGCCGCCTCGCCTCCAGTGGCCAGATCGCGGCCTCGCCTCCTGGGTCGCCGCCTCCAGTGGCCAGATCGCGGCCTCGCCTCCTGGGCCGCCGCCTCCAGTCGCCGCCTCCATCGCGGCCAGCTGCAATCCTCCGCCATCTCCAGTCACCACCGCAGCCGCCTCGCCTCCAGTCGCCAGCTCGCGGCCTCGCCTCCTCCGCCGCCCCAGCACGCGGCTCCCCTTCCTCCACGGCTCCACCGCCTCGAATCGACGGCTCTTAGGGCTCTACCCTCCGCCCTCCGCTGCCCCGACACGCATCTCCTCCTCGGCTCCTCCTTTGCCACCTCCAGTTGACGGCACGCACCTCCTAGTCCTCCGCCGCCCTGACACGCAGCTCCGCCCTCCTCTGTCCCGGCACACATCACCTCCATTCGACGCCGGTACTAATCTAGAAGATACTCATATCCCTTTGTATTGTTCATTTGTTTGTGGAATTGTGGTGGTTGCAGCCAACTGAGTTATTCACTTATTCACCAAGTAATGATAAATTGATAGTTCAGTAATTCACAAATCTGGTTATGAACTTATGATCATGCTGTCATTTAGTAGTTCATATATCTCCTGATCAATCATCAGTGGCAAGTGCTCAAATCTGGTTATGATCATGCTGTTGTTGAAGTTCAGCGGAGATCACGAGATGATGTTGTCCTGTTGTCTGTTGAGTGTTGAGTGTTGACATGCTGTTGTGCTACTGTACTGTGCTAGTTCTTGTTGAGTTGTGCTAGTTCCTGATGAGTTTTTGTCAAGATCATGTTGTTGTGCTGTTGATTGTTGCTGTTGTCCACTTGTGCAGTTGTGCTAGTTGCCTAGTTCTTGTTGATTGTTGCTGTTGTGCCATAGATTGGATGTCACTGTATGGCTGTAAGGCTGTAAGCACATTGTTGATGTCACTTCTCAGTTAATTCTCGTATAGTCGTATTAATCCAACTCTTTTATTATATTATCCTTGTTATGACTATTTTATTTGGTGTAGTATAAGCTTTTTATTATGTTATTCTTGTTTGTTTTTGTATCATAATCATATTAATTTTGCAAATATTCGTGTCCTTATCCACTCTAAATCCGTTTAATATCCGTGTCCGTATCCGCTTCGAACCCGTTTAATATCCGTGTCCGTATCCGCAAAATATCTGCTTCGTATCCGTATCCGTTTTTTTCATATCCGCATCCGCATCCGCATATCATCCGCATCCACATCCGTATCCGAAAGAAAGATGTGGATGCGGATATGGGTTTAGTACTATCCGACCCGAATCCGCTCCGTTTCCACCCCTTATTCTAATGTCTTGAAACTCAAAATGCATATCATATAGTATAGATGCAAGCTAGAGTCTTTTGCAAAGCTATGGGCTAAGTCTCTGCATTTGGTTACACTGGCCGGACAATGTCTGATGTGGGCAGTACAAAGTCTGATATGGGAGGACAAAGTCCGATATAGCAAGACAATGTCTAGCCAGTACAAAAATTTTGTGACATAGGATTTTAGTAAAACGTAACCAGAGACATATACATCCATCTGGCCTATTAATTTGTCCAACTTGACTAGATTTTGTTCGAAATGACCGGGCAAAGTCCGGATATTTCGTACAGATAACCTAAAGAAAAAAATAATTTCGCAAAAAACACAAAAGAAAAAAAAATTGCAAAAATGACCATAGTCGCCAGCCTGGCTGGCGACTTAGTGTTTTTTGCCCTAAGTCGCCAGCCCAGTTGGCGACTTAGGCCCCCACCACTGTCGCCAGCCTAAGTCGCCAACTGGGCTGGCGACTTAGGGCAAAAAACAGTTTTTTCTGAAATAAATATTGTTTTATATTATTTCAAAATAGAAACTAATAGTTATTGTTTTATATTATTTCGAAAATAATCAACATAGTTTTGATTATTTGAAAAATAACCTATGTGGTGTATGTTATTTCCACAATAACCAACATAATTTTGATTATTTCAAAAATAACCTATGTGGTGTATATTATTTCCAAAATAACCAACATGGTTTTGATTATTTTAAAAATAACCCATGTGATGTGGTGTTTTCTGCCCTCTGTGACGGCTGAGGCGGAATGTGTCGTGGTAAAACATAGAAAGGTATATTGAACTACCGCAACCCGCCTAATCAGGGAGAAAAAGAGTCGCGAGGGGTTCGGTTGATTTATTCGTATGTGTCGTGGTAAATTGAATTTGTAGGGTTATCAAAAGTGAGAACTGAACTTAAAAAAATACTGAAAAGTAGAAAGGCTAAATTATACAAAAACCATGTTTCATGGAAACATGTAAACACAAATCATGTTTCATTGACTAAGAAATTAGAAAAAAAACTAATGTTGGCCCCTCTTCAGACGATGAGGCCGGTCCCGCTGAAACGGTGAGGGTGAGTAGGTGGTGCGTCCCCGCACCGTCCTCTGTGACAGCTATCGATGTGGTGGTGGTTGGGCGGTCGCCCGATCGAGGCCTGTATCAGGAGGGTCCTGCGACGGCGGAGGCGCATCACCAAGCTGTGCGGACGCCAACTGATGCGGGCTCTGGTGGGTGTCGTCTCCCCTCTGCAACATGTGAGCATAGTCCGCGTAGGTAGGGTCGAGGACCACGTCCGGGTCGGCATGGATGGGCTGAGGCGGAACGCAGGGTGGGCGCCTACTGGACGGTGCCGATGGAGCAGATGAGGACGTACCGGCAGGCTCGTGCACCGTACGCTGCGACATGGCGACGTACTCATCATCCAGGTCGAACGTGATGTCGAACCCCAGGCTGGAATCGGAGCCGGAAGGGTGCGCAGGGGTACCCTCAGAGATCCGTACACCACCACGCGATGCCACGTCCACGTGAGGTGGAACACCTGAACGGTAAGAGCGGGCCGGGGGCGCACCAAGATAAATAGGGGCGTCGATGGCCGTACCTGACGGTCCGGGTGCATCCTGCGGATGAGCGGCCGGCTGCGACGGCGTCTGAATGGGAGGGGCCCTCGGCGGAGAAGGTGCAACAGATGTCGACGAGGTGGCGGAACTCTCCCGCAACAACTGCGTCGCAACTCGATGAATGAAGGCGATGGCCTTCCTGTACTCCTCGGGTGTGATAGGTAGACGTGACTCACCCCGATGGTATAGTGGCTGCGTGGTAGAGGTAATCGCACGAAGGCCGTCAACCTACCAAGACCAGAACACAATGGTAAGCAGAAATAACAATGACAAGCAAGAAACCGAGTATTTGTTCGTACCTGGCGGTGCACACGGGATGCGTGGTGTGGATCGTACGTCTGCTGCACACTCGGGGCAGGGATTTCGGCAGGCGTTGGAGCTGGTGGGGTAATGCGAGGAATGGTGCGGCGGATATACCATCGAAGGTAGTCGCCATATGTCCTCGGATCGTATGGCCTATCCTCGCGCACTACGTCCATCCCTGCTCTCTCCTCCCAGCGGCGAGTGTACGGAGCCTGCCGATCCTCCCAAGTGAAAGCCTTCTTGCCCTTGCGGGTTTGCCTGCAAGAAAAACAAAAGTGTTAAGTCTTTTTGTGGAGCGGAAACACTATGCGTAGAGATGATCGCGAGCTTACTCATGCTGGGCGTGCGACAACCGATGTGGAGCGTCGACAGGAGGGACAAGCTGATATAAGCCAAACTGCCACATCACTCGCCATGGAGCGTATACCTCCAACATATGGCTGAAGACAAGAACACATCGGGTGAGTCATAAGTCCCGGTCCCCTGTGCATATCGATGAGATCCCGCCTGCAGCTGTGCTCTGAATGTAGGTGGCCGTCCAGACCCTCCAGACAACACGCGAGGGATGGAGCAGCTCCAGCTCATCACTGTACGCCCCGTAGCATGCGTGCACCTGGACCGTGGCCCATTGCACCTCACGCTGCAACCAGCAATCCCCCATGCTCGGGCGATCTGCCTCGTCATCCGCATCCCTGGGCGGGTACCCCTCCGGCAGCGGCACGGGGACATCAGTGCCGAGCGGTCGTCCTACGGGAAGGTGCTCGTACGAACACAGGATAATAAGGAGAGGACACCCAGCCATAACTGCCTGCCGGGCACGGCTAACGCAGGCGTCGCACAACGCTCGATACGTCGCACACAGAACCGCCGAGCCCCAGTTGATCAGTGGAATCTGCTCGATCAGCATGTCTGCGAGCATCTGCGCCAGTGGAACAAGCCAACGGTCCACCGTGTCACCGTGCGTACCTGCGAACAAAAACAAACAGGAAGTTAAGATTTAAATGCAGTAAGTAACATACATGTGTATGTACCATGAGTAAGCGTACCAGTGAACATGAAGCTACCAAACAAGTGTAGTAGGTACGCCTCGAAGTGTCAGCTGACTGTCCACTCATCAGCATCTGCTGGGCATATCCGAAAGTGAGCGAGCCAGCCTGCAGGAACTCCCGCGTCATGCTGGAAGGGCTCGTGTCCTAGAGGTAGGGGGTGAAACCTCTGTGTGAATGCCACATCCCACCCGGCAGGAGTGGGTGGTGGTACCCAGCCTGTCCTCGAATCGGCAGGCCGAATAACATCGCCACATCCTCCAGGGTGATGGTCATCTCCCCCCACCGGAAGTGACATGTGTGTGTCTCCGGTCTCCATCTGTCCGCCAGAGCAGACACCAGTGATCGATCGTGCCTGAAGGCCTCTGCTCTGGTGATCATCCTGGCAAAAGGAAGAAGTCCCACCGCCCTCAGCCGTGCGATGTATCTCATGTCAAGAGGCCAGGCCGTGCCCGGCGATCGTAGGCGAAACGGCTGAAGCTCCTCTCCGGTCCTAAGGACTCGAGCTCGATGACGATCATCATAGTACTGATCCAGTAGCTCAGGAAGCTGTTTGCGATCATGAGCCATGTCTGCAAGCAAAAACATTGAGTTAGTACGCCATACGAAATGAGTGAGAAACAAACATAAATACACGAGAGGAATGATTACACATTGCACAACAGTGCTGATTGATTCGCGTTCAGTGCGATCCGGATGCATTAGGACATGTCCTCCTTGTGTGGCCAGGCTGTCGACAAACAGCACACTTTCGCAGCTCATCGCGCTCTGCATTATCCATGTCGTTGCTGATTCGAAGTTTTCGTCGTCGTCCAGGGCCTTTCCGCTCCAAGTGTGGGGGTGGAACATACAAAATCTGCCCTGCTCAGCGTGACAGCTCTCTGTAGTGCTCCTGAGTTCCCCAGACCTCGAAGTCTGCAGTCCATGTTTTAGCGAGGAACCGTGCACCATAGTAAAGTGATATGTACGTCTCAACTGACTTGTTGTCATGCGCACACGCTGCCATCACATGGGAGCACGGTTTATGCAACAAAGCAGGCTTGTTACAAGTGCACTTCACGCCGTCTTCAAAAATGACACCTTGCTTTCTGATCGACCGCATGTATCCTCCCCCCACGTTCTTACTCTTCAGATAAACAATCCAACTTTGCCTTCTGCTGTTTGGAATGCACTGGGCTGAGTGTTTGTGAGCGGCCGCGGCTTTCATTTCTAAGTACCTCTGCACTTCGTGAGGATATTTTGCTGGTGTGACGCCAAGTAGTGCTCTTGCAACTGTACCCCTCTCATGGAAGTATTTAGCAGTGCGATGCCATGTAAATTCCACAATTCCGGTGAGCGGAAGCCCTCGCACCCCCCTCAACACAAAGTTGTACACCTCCGCCATATTGGTTGTCATTATTCCGTATCTAGCTCCTGCCTTATCGTGCAGTAGTGACCATTTCTCTGGAGCTTTGTCACAGATCCATTCACTAAATTTCTTTGTTCTTGATCTCCGGCTGCGACGTATCGGCCCATCTGAAGTTCCCACGACATTTTCTTCATCCTCCGTCTGTTGTGAACTGCTTGCCTCAGATCTTTGAGCTTTAGTTAGGTCCGAAGTATCTTTCTCTAGCTCGTCCCAAATTCGTTGGAACTTATGGCCCTGGTTCTGATCACACAACCGCTTGAACTTCTTCATCAGGCCTATGTTTCTGTAGTGTATGAAAAAGTTGGCCGCAAGATGTCGTTTGCACCACCGACTTATCAAGTCATTCCATCTGTATTGCGGGTCCTCTGTGTGCAACATGAACTCTATGGCACTCAACAGGCCCTTGTGTCTATCATGGATGACGCACACATTCCGTCTATCCTTCACAACAGCTTGTTTCAGATTTGTAAGGAACCACACCCAACTGTCTGTGCTCTCGCCTTCTACGATGGCGTACGCCATCGGAAGTAGCTGATTGTTTGCATCTGCGCCAACAGCTATCATTAAAGTTCCCTTGTACTTCCCAGTTAAAAATGTGCCATCCACGCAGAGTACTGGCCGCATGTACTTGAATACAGAGATAGTCTGCCCGAATGACCAGAATATACGCTCCATGTACTCCGCTCCATGCACCACGTCACCGTTTGTGCCCACAACTGGCTTATGAACCATGTCCATTACAGTGCCAGGGTTGGTATCGACGATTTGTTGTATCAGTCTGGGCACGTAGTTATATGAATCGTAAAAGGATCCAAATAGCATCTCAAGGCCAAGTTGTTTCGCTCTCCATGCCTTGCCGTATTTAATGCTGTATCCGAAAGTGTCAGCGATTTGAGCGACAATTTCTTTTGGTGCCATGTCCAAATTTGCATGAAGATTCGCCAAAATCACATTTGCCACAAAAGCCGACGATATATTCCTGTGGGTCAGTGAGGCTTCTGTGACCGAACAGTCATGTTCAGTGATTCTCGAAACAACAAAGTGCTCACTATCCCTGTACCGGGCAATACGAACATAAAATCTACATCCCTCCACCGTGCACTTCACTGCGTACAGCCGCGGATTTGTTCTATCCACCTTGAAAGAGCGACGTAGTGCAATGGACCACATCGCCACGCCTTGCTTTGCCTCCTCCTTGCTTCGGAAATGTTGTCCTAAAATTAATCTTTACTCATCCGATGTCGACTCCGAACTGTGATCATTGTGGATTCGTGCATTATCAAAACCACTTGGATCTAACCATTGCTGTGGAGGTCCCATCCCACAATAATCTTCTTCGCTAGACGAATCCGCATAGTCTGCATCCATCTCCGAACCTTCGCTGCCTGAGTATTCCATACCCTCGTCTTCACATTCATCGGCATAAGCCTCGTCCCCAGTCCAGAAATACCCACTCACGAACCCTGTGTTCGGGACACTGCCAAATTCCTGTGTTATTGTTGGATCAATGACTGGCTCGGGTATCTCTTCCACCGGTGGGATGTTTAGTACCGTTACGTACAACACGCAGTCATCTGGGCCATGAATGGGATTTAACACTCTCCTAACTAGAGAACCCCAAGACCGATCGCCTTTAAGTTTACATAATTTCCAACTACCTGTTTCACCAACAGGCACCAACGCTTCTACGACAATTTCATGTTTAGACGAGTCGATATTTAATATGTCCATTACTCGGGTCTTAAGATCTTCAAAATTAACTGCACTAAGATCATTCAATTCCATGTCTACACGATGACAGCTACATAGGTCATCTCCATGTGGTCCGTTTCTGATTACTTGTTTCCCGTGAAAAACATACACTATTCTTCTTTCTGACATTGTCTACGACAAAAATTTAAAATTAATCTTTACTCTATGTATTTTCCATAAATTTCTATAGCAGATATGTATTTTCCACAAATTTCTAAAACAGATCTATACTGTAAACTAAATTTCTAAAGCAAATATGTATTTTCCACAAATTTCTAAAACAGATCTATACTGTAAACTAAATTTCTAAAGCAGATATGTATTTTTCACAAATTTCTAAATCAGATCTATACTGTAAACTAAATTTCTAAAGCAGATATGTATTTTCCACAAATTTCTAAAACAGATCTATACTGTAAACTAAATTTCTAAAGCAGATATGTATTTTCCACAAATTTCTAAATCAGATCTATGCTCTAAACTAAATTTCTAAAGCACATATGTATTTTCGACAAATTTCTAAATCAGATCTATACTCTAAACTAAATTTCGAAAACAGATCTATACTCTAAACTAAATTTCTAAAGCAGATATGAATTTTCCACAAATTTGTAAATCAGATCTATACTCTAAACTAATTTTTAAAACATATCTGTATTACAAATTTATTTTCTGAAACAGATATATATTTTCTATGAATTTCTAAAACAGATCTATACTCTAAACTATATTTTTAAAACAGATATGCATTTAAAATTAATTTCTAAAATATATCTGCATTTTAAAAAACTTACCTCCTCCTCTTCTTCCTCTTCTTCTTTTTCTTCTCCTTCTCTTTCTCCTCCTCTCCCTCTTCTCTTCTCTCTTTCCTTCCCTTTCCTCCTCCTTTCTTCTCTCTTTTTTTTTTTTTACCGCAGGCCAAATGATTTTGCCCTCCTGTGTCGCCACGGGCTGGGGTTATATAGCCCCCTAAGTCGCCAGCCCGGCTGGCGACAGAGGAGCGGAAGCCTACAGTCGCCAGCCGGGCTGGCGACTTAGGGTTTACAGTGCTAAGTCGCCTGCCGGGCTGGCGACTATGGTCATTTTTGTAATTTTTTTTCTTTTGTGTTTTTTGCGAAATTATTTTTTTACTTTACGTTTTCCGTACGAAAAATTCCAAAGTCCAGTCAATACAAAAACAGTGAATGTGTTAAACAAATTGTAACCAGAGAATATATATTTGTCCGGACTATTTGTTATATATATATATATATATATATATATATATATATCCGGCCTTCAAAAAAATTGTCTCGAACTGTAGTTGACATGTATTAATTGCCCAACGATCACTATTCACTTGCACTAGCCGGACAATATCTAATGTGGCTGAACCAACTTTTGTTTGAAACTTAATTGCCGAATTGCTAGTTTCTTTTGGAGGGCTATAAATACACTTCATTTGGCATTCACTCAAGAGCCTTTGGCACTCAGAATTCATAGTTATTGTGTTGCAAAACTAAGAGCATTCAACTCTCACTCAATTCACACCAATTCTTGCATCTAGAGCTAGCAAATTGTATTCAATACATTAGTTGCATTGAAAAGCTAGCTTGGAGAGAGAATTGCATTGCATATTGAGTTTCTTGTGTAGAAGCGAATCAAGTGTTTCACTTGTTATTCTTCGTGATTGTTGTGACCTAGGCAACCCGCGGAATCTGGTGATCTCTCCATTGACAGAGTTTATCGAAGAGACTCGGTGATTAGGTGTGAAGGCTTGGTGCTCACCCATCTAGAGAGAAGGGAAACCACTAGTGAAATTGAGATGATACATACTCTTGTGCAGATGGTTTAACGAGGATTAGTGAAAATCGGCAAATTTCTGATACCTCGAGAAAAATCGATCGTGGCATTGGTTATTTCTTCTCTTGCATTTTCATATCTAGGGTTTGCTTATTGCTATTAAATTGATCACCCTATGAGAGTATACTTGTTATTTGTGCTTGTAATTAATTCGCATTTGATACTTTCTTGTGCTTGTATTAGAAATTTTTAATTGTGATTAAAATTTTTAATACCGCCTATTCACCCCCCTGTAGTTGACATCTTTTGATCAACAATTGGAACAAATGTGTGTATGAGTTGTTCATTTATTCAAAGGAGGGTTGAAATCCATAATGTTAGACTAAAGGGATTGATATCTCAAAAAAGTAAACAAAATTCAAGACCATACTGTTTGCTTCAAAAACTTGTGTGCGAGCATGCATGGTCGTCCTATATCTATAAGTTGATGGACCCAAAGAGTCCTATTAACACAATGCTAATGTATGCTGAGTTATATTGTATACCGGCCCCCTGCTCTACAGCCTCGTTTAGGCCAAATGTTGGAGCTGATGAGTTCACATTTGCACATAACGACATGTACGAGTTGGTGGAAGGAGTTAGTGATGACCATGCGACAAACATGGACGCCATTTCAGAGGATGGTAGATTTGATGATATTTCGAAATCAGATGAGAGTAATAGCAGGGATGAAAGATACAGTGTCCCAGAAGAATGGCTCGACGAAAGCAAGTTTTGTGAAGCCGTCGTTAGTCACCAGCAGAGTTCTTCGTAGGCTTTCAATGAGAACACTGTGCATCTCGAGTAGATTTTTAGGAACAAAGAAGATTTCAAGAAATCACTTACCGAATGGGCTATATCATTGAACAGACAGTACATAGTAGCGAGGTCCAATGAGTATTTATATGTGAAGACCCACTCTAGAGCAACTATGACAACTCATCTCAGACTAAGGAAAACTAACGATAGATTGTACCGACAAGTGGTTAGATCAAATTTTAATAGCAAAGTATAGGTTCGACCAAAATTGATCCGAGAGGATCTCCAAGTCCTGATCGCATACGGCTTTGCGACCTTAACCGTGTTCGGAAAGGTTTCGCGACCATGGATTGGTCCGCGACCAGGAAAAGGAATTCGTTCCCTGTTCGGAATTGTAATCCGATCCGAATGTGTATAACTAAGCTTATCTGTTTAGGATTAGTTATATGAGTCTAATACGTTTAGGTCTCTAAGTTTGATACGTACTCATACGATTGGACTATAAATACCTTGTAATAGGTCTAGTTTAGATCATCGAACTCAATCGAAGAGTCATAGAACTTATTTGAGTTTTAGACACTTATAGTTCCTTCGACGTAGGCAAGTGTGCCTAACGTTCGACGTGTAAAGCCCTCTTTGAAATAAAGAGTTGTGCACTTACTTTGGGTTTAGGTATTTCCGAGTAAGATCCCGTTATTCCGCATATTAGAATCTGGGTGAGCCTAGTGCGAAAACCAAGACTAGGTCTCAAACGGATCAAGTTGGTATCAGAGCAACTTTCCTATCCTGTGGATGGTGAAGACTCGCCAGGGTTACAAAACTTCCGGCGAAATTCCAGGCGATCAATTGACGGTTCCTACAGCCGCGTCTCCGACAATGTCTGACGATACCTCCGTTCAAGCTAACCTAGCCGAAAAAGTGGCTAAGCTCTCCACCGACATGAAAACCGTGCTTGCTTGGATTAAGCAGCAGGCCATGATTGTACCTCCTGAAGTAGAGAAGGTTAAGGGTAAGAAGACTGGTGAAGACTTGCGCAGGGCAGACGAAGATGAAGACGAAGGCGACCACAAGACCGACGACCTCGCCAACACCTCCTTAGCTGTCGGATCTTTTAAAGTCGACGCTAAGATTGATATACCCATATATGATGGGGTGATCGATGCCGAGAAGCTGGATTCTTGGATCGACCAACTTGAGACCTACTTTGACCTGAAAAGGTTTAGTAGCAGCTCAAAAGGTCAAATTTGCACCTTTGAAGATGAAGGACCACGCCAAGACATGGTGGAAGGCCCTTGTCGCCAGTGGTGAAGCTGACGACCTTGCGTGGGGTCAATTCAAACGACTTCTGCGACAAGAATTCTATCCGATGGGTTACCTTGAGGAGAGATGGGAGCGTTGGCACAGATTGTACCAACGACGCGACCAGACCGTCCAAGACTATACGACAGAGTTTCGGCGACAAGCAATGGTCATTGGCATCTCACTATCCGACCCTCAGGTATTTCGAAAGTACACATCTGGACTTCAGAAATCGATCAGTACTGAGCTAAGTCTGTTCGGTGTCCAAGACATTGCAACCGCGAGCACAACTGCTATGGCGATCGAGAAGAAGAATAAATCCCGCAGCGACAAAAGCACGAAGGAAAATGCGATCTCGACAAAGAAAAAGCCGAGTCCGAAGAAGAACGCTTCAAAATCAGGCACGGGTGCCTTTTGCGAAAATTGTCAAGTTGCGGGGCATACCAAGGACAAATGTTACAAGCTTCATCCTGAACTTCGACCAAAGAAAAACGGACCAGGGAAAAGAACAGCCACGGCTACTGCGACTTCACCCGACGAAGAAGTTGTCCGAGTGAATTCGGTTAATGAGGCGGATACGACCTTGTCTCTGATGGCAATGCCGAAGGAGAAGGGTTCCGATCCACCGAACGACCATCACCCAACGGAGGACTTGTTCACCATCAACATCCAGGTGAAGCACGAAGTGGTCGCAGCGATATTCGATCCAGGAAGTCAGAAGAATCTGGTCTCCGCTGGACTGGTTCGGCGACTTGGTTTGAAGACAACCACACACCCGCGACCATATCCGCTGGGTTGGTTTACATCCGACGTGAACCAACAGATTACGAGTCAGTGTGTGTTGAAGTTTGCGATCTCTGCACGATATATCGATGAGGTGCAATGCGATGTTGTCCCTATCGATATCTGTCAGGTGATCTTTGGGAGTCCGTATCTGTATGATCGAGACGCTCACTTCCATCGGCGAGCGCAAGAGTACGACCTCACCAAAGACGGAGTTAAGTTCGTGATCAGTAGAGACATTCACGTCAACACTTCGAACTTGATTACCGCAAATCAAGCCAAACTAATTGTTAATGCATGTCAAAAGTATGTGCTTGTCATGATTCGACCCATTGATCAAGGTGAGGGTACTCGACCAGCATTGTCGCTGGCGTGCCGAGAGGATTCTGGTCGTTTGTCGGGACTGCTGGAGAAATACAGTGATCTGTTCGAGACTACCCAGGGTCATCCGCCGAAACGTCCAGTCGAGCACGAAATTCAGCTTGTGTCCGATGCGACACTGCCCAATCTGAGTATGTATCGCAACTCAGTATTGGAGAATGAAGAGATCAAGAGACAACTTGGTGAGTTGCTGAACAATGGTGTCATTCAACCGAGTAGTTCACCTTGTGGATCTCCTGTGGTGTTAGTACCAAAGAAAGATGGGACTTGGCGGATGTGCATCGACTATCGAGCACTGAACAAGATCACCATCAAGAACCGGTACCCCCTTCCTCGTATTGATGACTTGCTAGACCAATTGAAGCATGCTGTTGTCTTCTCCAAATTGGATCTTAAGTCAGGATACCATCAAGTTAGCATCCGAGAGGAGGATACGTGGAAGATCGCGTTCAAAACACGGCAAGGTCTGTTCGAATGGCTGGTCATGCCGTTTGGTCTCTGCAACGCCCCGGCAACTTTCATGCGTCTTATGAATGACGTATTGAGACCGTTCATCGACGACTTTGTGATCGTGTATCTCGACGACATATTGGTTTATAGTCGTTTGTGGGATGAGCACCTCATTCATGTCGAAAAGGTGTTCGAACAGCTTTGGCAACATCGACTTCGCCTCAACCGTAAGAAGTGCGAGTTCGGTCAGCAAACTCTACTTTACCTCGGATTCATAATCGGCAACGGTACGTTGCAAATCGACCCGGACAAGGTCAAAGTGATTCGCGAATGGCCGCGACCGCGAACAGTTACGGATGTGCGTAGTTTTGTGGGAGCATGGCAATACCTTCGGAAGTTCATCCGACACTTCTCGATTATGGCTTCTCCGTTGCATGCATTAACCAGGATCGATCAGAAGTTCGAGTGGACAGGGAAACATGAGTACACGTTTCTCTTGCTGAAAAGGAAGATCAGCGAGGCGCCTGTGTTAGCTTTGCCGAATCTCCAGAAACCGTTCGAGCTAGAAACCGATGCCTCAGGTTATGCGATGGGCGCAGTGCTCATGCAAGAAGGTCGACCAGTGGCATGTCACTCCGAGTTATTCCAGGGAGCTCAGAAGAACTACCCGACTTATGATAAGGAGTTATGCGCACTGCATCAGGCCGTGAAACATTGGCGGTGTTATCTCTTGGGGAAAGAGACGGTTGTCCACACCGACCATCAACCATTGCAATATTTGCAAACTCAGTCCAAGCTACAGTAAGCTCGGCACATGAAGTGGATGTCGTATCTGCAGCAGTTTAATCTGGTGATTAAGTACAAGAAGGGCGTACACAACAAATTGGCGGATATGTTGTCGCGACCACCAGTTACAACCCTCTGTTTATCAGCGTTCATGCAGATCGAGCCATCATGTCATGATGACTATGTCACTATGTACAGTGAAGACCCTGATTTTCAAACAGCACTGACTGAGGTTGAAACAGGGAACCCTACAGAGTTCGTTCGTCGAGAAGGACTCTTGTACAAGGGCAATTTACTTTGCATACCTCGTGGAGCACCTCGAACTCAATGGATGCGAGAAGCGCACACATCGAAGGTAGCTGGTCACTTTGGGGTTACAAAGACGTTGCAAAATCTTCACCGACATGTGTTCTGGCCGCGTATGCAGCAAGATGTGGCTAGGTTTGTTCGAGGCTGCGGTCTCTGCAGCATCTCGAAACCGGCAAACCGAAAATTAGGTTTGTACACTCCTTTGCCAGTTCCATCACGACCATGGGAGAGCATATCCATAGATTTCTTGGGAGGATTGCCTAAGACCCGACGTGGCAACGACTATCTATTCGTGGTCGTTGATCGGTTCTCCAAAATGATTGTTCTTATACCTTGTCGGAAGATTATCACGGGAGAAGAGGCAGCTCGGGTATTCTTTCAACACGTTTGGACACACTTCGGACTGCCGACTTCTATTGTGTCTGATCGCGATACCCGGTTCCTTAGTCACTTTTGGCGATCGCTCTGGACGATGATGGACACCAAGCTAAAGAGGAGTACTGCCTTTCATCCGCAAACTGATGGTCAAACCAAGGTGGTTAATCGCACAGTCGTTCATCTCTTGAGAGGATATAACTCGAAGCACCCGAAGACCTGGGATGAAAGCATACCGTACCTACAGTTTGCTTTTAATCGAGCAGTGCATGGTTCGACTGGAAAGTCGCCGTTTGAGGTCTGTTTAGGATTTCTACCATAGAGTCCATTCGATATGGAGTTTGTGATCCCTACCTCAGCACAAAACAGCAAGGAAGCATCTGATCAGGATCGAGCACAAAAGTTCCTGGAAGGTATTCAACGACTCCATCGTGAGGTTGAACAGAACTTGCTGAAAGCCCAACTCAAGTACAAGGCGCGACATGATCGGCACCGAGTTGATGCGCAATTTCAAGAAGGTGATATGGTATGCTTACATTTGAGTAAGGAGAGACTTAAAGGTGAAGGTAAGAAGCTCAAACCCATTCGTTATGGTCCTTTTCGGATTTTGCGGAAAGTGGGTAATAATGCTTGTCAGCTTGAGTTACCTCCATACATGGATAATTACTCGGTTGTCAATGTTGAGCACCTCAAACTCTTCGAGCCTTCAATGTTGGATGATGAGCCAGATACCATAGTACCATCCGTTGAAGACTTGGTCTATCAACGAGGCGAACCTTTACGTGACGATGTGATTCTGGAGAGGAAGGTGACTACCACCCGCAGTGGCACAAAGGAGACTTTTCGAATCGGTCGGAAAGATCAACGAGCACGTGCGGCAAAGTGGTACACAAAAGAAGATGGACAAGCCCAATTTCCACATCTCCAGTTTGATCGAGAGGTCGCAACAGGGGTTGGCTCCTTCTCAACAAGGGAGTCATGATCCGGGAGGATCTCCAAGTCCTGATCGCATACGGCTTTGCGACCTTAACCGTGTTCGGAAAGGTTTCGCGACCATGGATTGGTCCGCGACCAGGAAAAGGAATTCGTTCCCTGTTCGGAATTGTAATCCGATCCGAATGTGTATAACTAAGCTTATCTGTTTAGGATTAGTTATATGAGTCTAATACGTTTAGGTCTCTAAGTCTGATACGTACTCATACGATTGGACTATAAATACCTTGTAATAGGTCTAGTTTAGATCATCGAACTCAATCGAAGAGTCATAGAACTTATTTGAGTTTTAGACACTTATAGTTCCTTCGACGTAGGCAAGTGTGCCTAACGTTCGACGTGTAAAGCCCTCTTTGAAATAAAGAGTTGTGCAATTACTTTGGGTTTCGGTATTTCCGAGTAAGATCCCGTTATTCCGCATATTAGAATCTGGGCGAGCCTAGTGCGAAAACCAAGACTAGGTCTCAAACGGATCAAAAATTTTGGAGGTATTGGAATTGAGTTAAAGATGGATCCTAAGAAAACGATTTATGAAAGTAAGGGCATCATGAGATCATAACATATTAGATTAAATTAGAAAAAGGGCAGAGCATTCATTTTCAAATAATCAGATAATCTATGTCAACAGCCCTAGTGTTGATTTGAGTTACTAAGTCGTTGGGTTACTAAGGACTATGAAGCTAGTCATCAGTCTTAGGCCACGATGTTGTCTAAGAGGTCACAGTGCTGACAAAATCAAAAGCTATATTCGATCGCTGGTTTGGGGAAACGAGAACATAGATGCATTCAGTATTGCATTTTCATTGCATGTTATACCAATGTTCTTCTAAAAATATATGTATGTAATTATATTTTCTCAGGAACTGACAGTCGTGAGGAGCATCAGGGTGAATTACTGAACTCCGATTTCGATCTCATTTCCTCAGGAAAATTCCTTCTACTTGATCATATTGAATGTGGTTTCTTGAATTATTTGCCTATATGATAATTTCTGATCTAGCTAAGACCTATCACTTGCATGAAAAGGAAGCACTTTGTGAAAACGATTGAAGATCTATAAAAGATATATGTATATGATATGATATAACACATAAGGGATGTTGAGCAATGATAGTGGAAGTCACTAAGCATGAGATTTTTACAAAGCAAATAAGAGATACGCAATTGACACAATATTTTTACTGAGGTCTCGGAGACTCGCCCAGTCTCCTCTACTCCTCGTCGAAGCGCTCACTCGTGAGCCTCGCTTCTATATCCACGAAGGATATCTCACTAGGGTTGCTCCTTCTCCACACCGGATGGGCGAGCACCAAACCCTTCACAAGCTTTTGTCGGCCTCTCCGACAAACTTCAATGGAGAGATCGCGACTCTCCTCCGACACCGTTTAGGCGAAGGCGATCGCCAAGAGTAATAAGCCGGATGCGCTCACTTGAACAAATCACGTGCTAGAAGCTCAAAAATGCAAATGAATGTTCAACACTCTAGCACTAGCATGCAAATGGTGATTGAAGTGCACTAAGCACTATTAACCTCACACAAATACTCTCTCTCAAATCTACTCAAGATTTGGGCTCAAATCTAGCCTCTAAATGCAATATAGCAAATACAAAGACTTTGGCTAGCTTTTCAACAGTGTATGCAACTTCTTGAGCAACCACAAATGATGCCAAACACAAAGTATATATAGCCCCAAAGAAAAACTAGCCGTTTACGAGAACCAGGGCCAAATTTGTACAGGGCGGACATTGTCCGGTCATTGCAGACAATGTCCGGTCAGTACAACTTAATAGTGA
The DNA here is from genome assembly GCA_019359835.1 of Pharus latifolius. Taxonomy (NCBI): domain Eukaryota; kingdom Viridiplantae; phylum Streptophyta; class Magnoliopsida; order Poales; family Poaceae; genus Pharus; species Pharus latifolius. The sequence continues at coordinate 59,533,600 of CM033327.1, forward strand.
CCGTTACTCACACTGCACGACGTGTCAGTTACCTTTTTAATATTTTTGTGCAGGCCGGACAGGCACTATTTGTCCGAACAAAAACCCCGGAAAAAAGAATATGTCTCTGTTAACTCTTGGCTCAAACAAATTGTACAGGCCGGACAATGTCCGGCCATTTCGGATAAAGTCCGGCCTTCCCGGACAAAAGGCCGAACGGATGCAAATGTCTCTGGTTTCATTATGCAAAAGGCTGAAAATTTTGTACAGGCCGGACAATGTCCGGCCATGCCTGGACAATGTCCGACCACTACACATTGACAGTAAAATAAGCATAACTTTTAACCTAGAGATCCGATTGAGGTGATTTTTGGCTTGTTGGAAATATAACTCAGAGCACTACAATTTTGTCAACAAGAGCAAGACCTAAAAATTCCTATATATTTCTAGAAAACTCGACAACTTTCCTATTTCCAAAATGTCCAACACAAAAATCATCTCAAATGCAGTTTAGGGTATTTGCACATACGGATTTGTTGTTTTCTCGCGGATATCTCAGCTGACACTCAGCGATGACCATGACCACACAAGTCTGATATCCGATCGAAAACAGGTGGTCGAGAGAGTTTGGTCGAACGTACGCAAGCGAGCCGAAGACTAGTACGACCAGCTCGAGCTCCTACGACCACGCCCAAACCCTAAACAGAAAGCCGCAAAATTAGTGACACGACCACGTATCAAGCACGAATATGATCAGATTGTGCAAATACATCCACAACCAGCTCTAGATAATAAACCAATTTAAATAGCTGGCGATCAAGACTAAGTGCAGTTTTCAAAACATTTTCTAATGCACCACAAACTACACTTAGACTCTCTAGCAATGCAAGAGGCGATAAAATACTAGTGCAAGATGATAGGACTGCATTTGAGCTTCCGCACTAGATAGATTCAAGCTACTAGTTTCTGACCCCTCTTAATAGTACGGTCAAACTAGTAAAAAGAATCCTATCAACCCGATCTGCCTCCAAACACCGAGATCGGTAAAATCCTAACAAAACAATCCTTAATCTTGGATTTTACCTTAGGTGAAGTTCGACCTCATGAAGCTCGACCGCTCGACACTTGTCCTCGCAAAACTCAACCTTGCTAAGCTTGACCTCGCTCGAGATGTCTCATATCGACTTCATCCTCTTCACACCCTTGATCGCTTTTATCCTGCAATCAATCTGAGACTACAACACGTACACTCAATGCACAACATTAGTATCATATATAGGTCGTCATTAATCAACATCAGATAAACTACTCCACACAAGAGTTAGCTCAACAATTTCTCTTTCCCAGTGAAATGACAACACCAATTTCAATGAGCGATAAATGAGTAAGATATAAATCCCACAATCATATAGAACTATATATGATACAAGAAATACGCACATGATTCATATTACTCAAGTCATGATATTAATCAATAGAGATGACTAAAATGATGAGCTCCCCCTCAATCATACACATAGATATCAAATCTAGAATAAGGAGTCATCAAACTTTTGCACAAACAGAGATAACTAATCATCCTGAGCTCTCCCTCAACATGTGCATCGATATCAAGATTACGACAAAAGAAGTCATCAACTTCAGGATTTAACATATGACATTTCAATTTGCACTTAATCACAAGTTTGATGCAACCATCGAGTTCCCCCTCTACATATGCATCAATATTAAACCCACAACTAAGGAAACATCCACTTCAGGGTTTATCAATCCTCAATTCATTTTACTTGTGCTAAATCAGAATTTATCTAAGTTGTCATTTAATCCTCGAAGCTGTCATTATCCAGATTAACTTTAATCATCATGGATTTATCCAAATCGTCATTAATCATCAAAACCTAGATACTTAGATCTACCTAGATCCAACAATCTCCCATTTTTTATGATTGATGACAACACCTTTTATAATCTCAATAAATGCAAAAACAGATTCTTCAGCTCCCCCTCAATATATGCAATAGTATATCGGAACTGAACACAATATCTAACTGTATGGGTTAAGAGATGTAAATGACAATTGAGCACAAGTTTAATTAAGTCATCTTCCAAAACATCAACTTTCTCAATTTTCCCTAACTCAAATATCTCTCCCAAATATCAATATTAATGATATCAAATAATATCTCTCCTCAAATATCATTCGTCAATCTCAAATATATCCAAAGATATCTATCTCTCCCCCTTTGTCAATTAACTCAAAAGTTATCCATCTCTCTCAAGATCTCTTCCCCTAAAGCTTTCTCTAAAGCTTATCTCTAAAACACTCTTTCTCAAATACTATCTTTTTATCTCAAATACTATCTCTCCCCCTTTGTCATCAAGCACAAAAAGGAAGGGTTGAGAACTTAAATTTTGAAAAACAATATTTTCTAGGGCATGGAATTTATATGAATTGGCTTTTATGCAAAATCATGATTTCAAGAGAGTTTGTTGCAAGTGATTTTGAAAATCACATTCAAAATATGGAGAAGATATCAAAACAATCAACGTACAATGAATATATCAATGACATTTATATCAAACACATTTGATCCATTTCTAATCATTCAAAGTCTAGATACATCTAATTGTTTGATGTAAATATATCCACTAGATGTATCTTTGCCATATATAGATTTATCTCTAAATCTCTTTATGCTACAAAGTCTCTTATACAATGATGTCGTATATTAATATACTCTAATAAAGAGTTTTGAATCAAATTACTCATCACTTTTAAGACATTTTCAATATTCCATAAGAGTGGCATCTATTCGAAAGCAATTTGATGATCCAATGTTTCATCCATAAGAATTTAAGCATAACAACCATCCGATGTACTCTTTCGATCTATTTTGCAAGTCATAAGATCCGAATCCAAATAATCAAGTAATTCAAGATTTGTACTTTTGGATATCAAAGATCTATCAAGGATTGCATTTCAAATACCTAAGAATGCATTTAATGGCAATCATATGACATTCCTTAGGAAATAATGGAATCTAGCATATATACAATCACTAAGTATGATGATGGGTCAAAATGCGGTAAAACAAAGCAAAACTATCAATCAAGGATCGATAGAGTTTATAATTGACCGCTTTTTCATGTTCGTCCATGTCAAGATGTCCATATGTAGTCTTGAGAGTTGTAATAACTTCATCATCATGCATCTCGAGGCTCTTGAGTGATTTCTTCACATGGTTGAATTTACTCTTGAACATTTTGTTCTTGAGTTGCTTGTTTTATCGTACACAGAAGTAACTTTGCTCTTGAATCATCTATCTTTCCCTAAGTATCATCTTAAAAACAAATTCTTGACAAAGGGATTCATTAGTGGTAATCAAAAGTCATGTCATCGATATGTATTTGACACACAAGAATATAATGTCTCGATTGAATATTTCATGATGATTGTGTTAACCTTTCAATTTTGGAAAGCATTTGATATAAGAAAAGATTTTGAGCTTTTAAACCAACTCAATTGGAAACAATAGATTCAATTCACAAAAATTCACTTCTTTTGGCATTTAACACAAAAAGACATACAAATGAGGAATATGCCAAAAGGAGATTTTTCGAAACATGTTTAGGTCACAAGGTTGAGAGAAAAGCGTATGACCTCTTGAAATGTTCAAATTTCCAAAAGAAACTCAAAACTCAATTTCATTTTAATATGCTCCAAAATCATGAAAATGATCTTTTTTTTATATGCAAAACACAATTAAAAGCATTTCAAACCCCAACATATGAATCATGATCAAATGCAAAGATATGGGAAGAAATTAGAGCAAGGATGTGACAAAACCAAGAGGCAAAAGAATCAGCTGAAAAAGAATCAGAAATCATCCAACTTCACACAGTCCGGACAGTGTCTGGACAAAGTCCGGTAGGGGCGGACAGAATCCGGCTCTGGGCGGACAACGTCCGGACGGCTCAGTTAAACGCCTGAAAACTTCTGAAATTCGTGATTTTTGCAATTTTGCTTCAAAAATGAAATCAAGTTCCATAATAGATATGAATGGCAAGTTGGGAACTTAGTTGGATACCAATTGAATGAATTTGATTTGAAAAAGATCTTGAATTTCATTCCTCAAAAGTGATTTGGGGTAAAACGGGTAAAACAAAAGTGATTTTCTCGAAAAACTTCAATTCTTGAAGAAACTCGGATTTATAGAAGTTTTGAACTTAGGTGAGTTTGAAATACCATTTCAAACCCAGACATGGAAGAAAGTTTAGTCCAAATAGCCAAAATCACAAAAATGCACTTTTGGGTATTTTCGGGTCGATAGCCGTTTTCGGGCGACCTAGGATATGTGATAATTTGAAAACTATAGGCCTTTTGAGAATAAGTTCAATATAAACTATCTTCGGGTGAGTGAGTTCTAAATGTTTCATGTAGAAATTTTTGATCAAATCTCAACCCATCTTGTTTTATGGAAATAAATCGTTTTGGGCCAAAACAAGATCCCGAAGACTTCAATTTTGTCGAAATTTTGCATTTTAGCTCGAAACTCTTTTGTTTCACTTTCAAAACCTTTGAAACCATATTTTAAATGTATTTATGAAGGTTTTGTGGTAATTTTAAATATTTTGAAAGTTTTGAGCTCTTTTTACCTTTTTGCTCGAAAATGACCCTTTTTACAAAACATATGCATAATTTGATATGTGTGCACAATTAGGGTATATAAGGATTCAATGACTTTGAAGTTGCTCCCCCTAAATGTGTCATCCAAGTTTGGTCGTGAAAAATAAGTAAGAGATGAAAATAATCTATTTGAAAATCAAGAGCTCAACAATAATCCAAAAGGACTCAAATCGAGAAAACATTCAAATAACCACCAAAACTCATGAAAAATTTCATATAGATAGAACACATCAACACAAGAACTTTCCATGAAGATCCAAGATTCAAATATTTTAGTCATTTGAAAGAATTGAGAGATTAACATCCGAATAGACTAAAATTTTCTTAAACATGTTGACTTTTTTAAAATCATCAAAACATATGCAAAAAAAAGTTCCAAAAATTCCAAAATAAATGTTGGAGATAGATAATGCAATTAGGAACAATATTTCCTTTTACAGTGAAGCCAAAATATGATCCAACAATAAGATATGAAAAAGACAAATGTTGGTCAGATTTAAAGTTTCAGATTTCAGGTTTCAGAAATTCATTTTACACTTATAAACGCACCTGAAAATATATGAAAATGACTTCCAATAATTTTGAAATAAATTATCAAGAAATACCAATAATAGAGGATAAAATGTTATATAGAAACTTTCTTCAAATACCCAACCAATAAAGAGTTATAAAAATGACAAATCAGCCCAAAACCATGAGAAAACTGAATTTTGCAAGTTTCATATTTGATTTGCAAAAAGAGTCAATTTTGCTCAAATCAAATCCAATTGAGATGAAAATATGCAGAGATGATTTTCAATGCATCAAATACATTATCCAAAAAGAATTTTCTAAAAAGAATTTTTCGATTAAGAGTTATGGCCAATTGATGTTTGTATTAAGCAAAGATGTTGAATTTTGACAAATTTTTGCAAATTGAGTTCAAATTTGATTTTCATGATATTATTGACATGAAAGGGCTTACATGAGTTGTTCAAGTCATTTTGAGCCAAAGCTCACAAATAAAGACCATAGAAATGGTCAAACTCATGTTTTGCATATTTAGGGTATTTTGGGTTAAAGCAAGTTTTTCGGTGAAATTCAAATACTCATAACTTTCAAATGAGAACTCTTTTGAAAAATTTTTCAATTTCAAACTTCTTCGGGATAATAATATCTAAGTGTTTTGTAAAGCAAGTTTTTGCAAATTCCAAATAGATTTTGATTTGCGTTTGAAAACGATTTTGTTGAAAAACAAGATACCCGAAGATCATTTTGAGGCTAGTTTTTTATAAGAATTTTTTGACATTTAAAGCCTCTAAAACCTTTTAAATACATTTTGAAGACCATTTTGATAAGAATTGATGATTTTTGGTCTTTTGGATGAAAATTGACTCTTTGACCAAATGAGCTCAATTTAAAAACTTATAATTGTAATTTTGAAATATTTCACATATAAGGATATGATGAGTAACGGAAGCATTCATAAATTATTACCCCTAAAGATGTAGCAACATAAGTTTCAAATTTGCATTCTTTTACATAGTTGACAATAAAGATTTAAAACAATCAAATAATAAAAAGAGAACAAACAATGCAAAAGATTTTATGAACCACATCAAAAAGATTTAAACCCTTTTTAGTACTCAAACCATACGAGGCCCTCTAGCCTTGTCGCATAAATCCTTTGGTACCCAAATAGCTTTGTCTCTAGGTTTTTGAGAATGGATATTTATAGTTTTTGCAATTAAACCCTTTTTAGAGCAAGAAATCAAATAAGAGCTAAAAGAAACAGCTCTACAAAGTTAGATGTGCACTCATACAAATGTTTCCCTTTTAAATGAGGTGAGGTACGTGAGGGCTTTTTAAAAGAAATGGTATGAGTGTGGTGGATTATATGATTCCTCCTACTAGATGGGTGAGCGTGATTTAATTTTTTCTTTTTAAATGAATATTTATGTTCTAAAGGGGGTTTAACAAGCATAGCACTACCCACATTACATCTAGTAAGATTTTTGCTCAATCTATTTACTTTAGTCTTTAGTTCATCATTTTCAATTTTACGTTCTTGAGATGATTCCATGTTAACACAAGACTTATGATAAGAACATGACAGTATCTCATCACTAGTAGATGAACTAGAAGGCATAGCACTAGAATCGCTAGATGAACTAGGCATATCAAATGAGGAGCTCCTAGTACTAATACCATGGAATAACGATGAGTCACTAGAAGAATCATGGTATGAGATACTAGTATCATCCGTACAAGTATGTGAATCAATAATTAAATCATTAGATAAGTTTTCACATGAAGTACTAGTGTCCACAAGACTAGCATTTGAATCTAACCATGAATCAACAATTGAATTATTGCTAGTATGTGGAGTAGAAGTGTGTGACTCTAAAGATGGATCAATAGAGGAGTCACAAGCAACTCTAACATATAATATACATGTTGAGCTAATAGTATTCTTGGCAAGTAAAGAATCATGAGAATTTTTTAATTCTTGATATTGCACTTTTAAGGATGAATAGTTATTCTTTAAAGTGCTAAAGTTTATAGTCATATTGCCAAGCAAATATTTTAGCTCTACAATTATATCCATAAGCTCATTGTTAGAGAGGTTAGAGTTTGATACCGTCGAGTCGTATGCTGTAGGGCATAAAGAATTGTCTTGAGATGAAGACTTTAACTTCGACGCTTTCTTTCTAGTTTTACTTGAGCTCTTCTTGCAAGGTTTAGCCTTGGTATTGCTTAGGCAAACCTCATCGTTTACGTCCTTGAGCTCGCCCGAAAGCTCCCAATCCTCCGCATTGAAATTGTGGTCCTTGATATGCTCGGAGGTGGAACACATGTCCTTTTCTTTGGATATTGCCTCATTTGACATAAGCATGTCAATGAGCTCTCTCGGTGAAGTGTTGGAAAGATCACCGTTCGCAAGAGTAGTAGTGAAGTCATTATAGTGATCCTCCGGCAACACCTGGAGTAATTTCTTGCAAATGTCTAGATTGGAAATATTACCACCAAAGGCTTTGAGCTCATTTGTGATGTTGATCAAGCGATCATATGTGGTGGAGAGTGTATCATGCTCCAACATCACAAATGCCTCATAGTCCCGCAATAATAAGCGCATCTTAGCATGTGCAAAGTTAGATGTGCCCACAAATAAGGACTCAAGAGTGATCCAAACATCGTGAGCGGTCGAACACTCACTCACTAGTTCGAGCACGTCATGGCTAAGTGATTCAATAAGCACATCTTTAGCTTTTGTGTTCAAGAGATGAATTTGCTTATCCAAAGATGACGAATTTGTTATACCCTTTTGCACTAACCTCCACAATTTTAAGTTTAACGCCTCAAGATGAGTACTCATCATAATTTTCCAACGTGAATAATTTGAGCCATCAAAGTGAGGAGCTAACAATCCAAAATTCTCTATCGAATTCATCCTTTCTCTCTAGGCGGTAAAGCCGATAAATTAGAAACATTGCTCTAATACCAATTGTAGGATCAAGGATGCCAACTAGAGGGGGGTGAATAGGAGGCTTTTAAAATTTCTTTCCCACTAAGCAATTTTAACAAGATAATTGTGAGACCTAGATTATACAATGAGGCTTAAAACAATTTAATCAACTAGTTGCATTCAACCATATACAATATTCAACAATACATGCAACAATAGTAAATTTAGCAATTGTGTCAAGATGAATATAAAGCAAATAAGAGATACGCAATTGACACAATATTTTTACCGAGGTCTCGGAGACTCGCCCGGTCTCCCCTACTCCTCGTCGAAGCGCTCACTCGTGAGCCTCGCTTCTATATCCACGAAGGATATCTCACTAGGGTTGCTCCTTCTCCACACCAGATGGGCGAGCAACAAACCCTTCACAAGCTTTTGCCGGCCTCTCCGACAAACTTCAATGGAGAGATCGCGACTCTCCTCTGACACCGTCTAGGCGAAGGCGATCGCCAAGAGTAATAAGCCGGATGCGCTCACTTGAACAAATCACGTGCTAGAAGCTCAAAAATGCAAATGAATGTTCAACACTCTAGCACTAGCATGCAAATGGTGATTGAAGTGCACTAAGTACTATTAACCTCACACAAATGCTCTCTCTCAAATCTACTCAAGATTTGGGCTCAAATCTAGTCTCTAAATTCAATATAGCAGATACAAAGACTTTGGCTAGCTTTTCAACAGTGTATGCAACTTCTTGAGCAACCACAAATGATGCCAAACACGAAGTATATATAGCCCCAAAGAAAAACTAGCCGTTTGCGAGAACCAGGGCCAACTTTGTACAGGGCGGACATTGCCAGGCCATTTCAGACAATGTCCGGTCAGTACAACTTAATAGTGACCGTTACTCACACTGCACGACGTGTTAGTTACCTTTTTAATATTTTTGTGCAGGCCGAACAGACACTATTTGTCCGGACAAAAACCCCGGACAAAAGAATATGTCTCTGTTAACTCTCGGCTCAAACAAATTGTACAGGCCGGACAATGTCCGACCACTACACATTGACAGTAAAATAAGCATAACTTTTGATCTAGAGATCCGATTGAGATGATTTTTGGCTTGTTGGAAAGATAACTCAGAGTACTACAATTTTGTCAACAGGAGTAAGACCTAAAAATTCCTAGATATTTCTAAAAAACTCAACAACTTTCCTATTGCCAAAATATCCAACACAAAAATCATCTCAAATGCAGTTTAGGGTATTTGCACATACAGATTTGTTGTTTTCTCGCGGATATCTTAGCTGACACTCAGCAACGACCATGACCACACAGGTCTGATATCCGATCAAAAACAGGTGGTCGAGAGAGTTTGGTTGAACGTACGCAAGCGAGCCGAAGACTAGTACGACCAGCTCGAGCTCCTACGACCACGCCCAAACCCTAAACAGAAAGCCGCAAAACTAGCAACACGACCACGTATCAAGCACGGATACGATCAGATTGTGCAAATACATCCACAACTAGCTCTAGATAATAAACCAATTTAAATAGCTGGCGATCAAGACTAAGTGTAGTTTTCAAAACATTTTCTAATGCACCACAAACTACACTTAAACTCTCTAGCAATGCAAGAGGCGATAAAACACTAGTGCAAGATGATATGAATTCATTTGAGCTTCCGCACTAGATAGATTCAAATTACTAGTTTCCGACCCCTCTTAATAGTACGGTCAAACTAGTAAAAAAGAATCCTATCAATCCGGTCTGCCTCCAAACACCGAGATCAGTAAAATCCTAACAAAACAATCCTTAATCTTGGATTTTACCTTAGGTGAAGTTCGACCTCGTGAAGCTCGACCGCTCGACGCTTGTCCTCGCAAAGCTCGACCGCTCGACACTTGTCCTCACAAAGCTCGACCTTGCTAAGCTTGACTTCGCTCGAGATGTCTCATATCGACTTCATCCTCTTCACACCCTTGCTTGCTTTTATCCTGCAATCAATCTGAGACTACAACACGTACACTCAATGCACAACATTAGTATCATATATAGGTCGTCATTAATCAACATCAGATAAACTACTCCACACAGGAGTTAGCTCAACAATTTCTCTTTCCCAGTGAAATGACAACACCAATTTCAATGAGCGTTAAATGAGTAAGATATAAATCCCACAATCATATAGAACTATATATGATACAAGAAATACGCACATGATTCATATTACTCAAGTCATGATATTAATCAATAGAGATGACTAAAATGATGAGCTCCCCCTCAATCATACACATAGATATCAAATCTAGAATAAGGAGTCATCAAACTTTTGCACAAACATAGATAACTAATCATCCTGAGCTCTCCCTCAACATGTGCATCGATATCAAGATTACGACAAAAGAAGTCATCAACTTCAGGATTTAACATATGACATTTCAATTTGCACTTAATCACAAGTTTGATGCAACCATCGAGTTCCCCCTCTACATATGCATCAATATTAAACCCACAACTAAGGAAACATCCACTTCAGGGTTTATCAATCCTCAATTCATTTTACTTGTGCTAAATCAGAATTTATCTAAGTTGTCATTTAATCCTCGAAGCTGTCATTATCCAGATTAACTTTAATCATCATGGATTTATCCAAATCGTCATTAATCATCAAAACCTAGATATTTAGATCTACCTAGATCCAACAAGATGAAGACTTCTAAAGCTGCCGCATGACTATTTTATTTTGCTGACCAAATTTATAGTTTTTGTGAAAACTCTAATATTTTGTATTCTATGAATATGGGTTGTTTCTTCTAACCAACCCTGATGTCGTAACTTTGTTTAAATTTAATCCATGTTTCTATTTCGCTATTCTGAACTGGACATTGTTCAGAAAAACACGCTTTTGTCAGGCAATGTTCACAAATTAGACATGCTACCATGTGGGTGGAATGTCGGGTCGCATCATTTTATGAGATGCTTGTCTGCCAAAGAAATGTTCATGGTGTGTGCATGCCTACAAACTGAAAGACAAAAATTATTTTATTGTGTTTCGGATAAATGAGCATTCATACAAGTTAGTAGCAGCATTGGGTGAGCACAAAAATATGTCATTTGCATTTGTTGGCAATGTGATATATTCCAACCTGATGGCATACTTTGTGATGAATCCGAAGGAAATCATTGCCCAAATTGATGACATGTATGGATACAAAATAAAATACAGTAAGACTTAGAGGGATAAACAGAAGGCGTAGGAATTGAAGTTCGGAACATTCAAGAAATCTTACAACTATGTCTCAAGATTGCTTGACTCTATTCAGTAAGCTAACCTTGGGACGATTGTAGATATTGCTGACGAAGGGAGTGATGGTGTTGTACCACATCATATCCTTCATCGTATTAATAGGTCTTTTTGACAGTACATAAATTCTTTCCAATATTATAGGACCGTGCTATGCATAGATGACGCTTTTCTATCTCGGAAGTACTACGGTACTTTGCTAACCGCGATTACGTCAAACACTAATGACCAATTTCTTCTTATAGCTTATGCAATTATTGATGGTGAAACAAAGACAGTTGGTTATGGTTCCTGAGAATGTAAAGAGGTGGATTGTGCAAGATAAGAGGGAGAAATGCAATTAAATGTCATAGCTTGATCTTGAGTGGAATGAACAGAGAAAAATACTATAAACACTCTCTTATTCAAGATGAACAATCTCTACTTGGATCAGATAGTGCTCCGACAATTGGTCAACTTTTGTTGCTGTAGAACTGGCTCCAATTATTCATACGACTATCACCAACGCGTGTAACTTTCTTTTTTCTACTCAAATATTAAGAACAAGTTGTGTATTCTTGACTTAGTCTTTAAGACAAACTCTATCAATCTTTTTTTCGTCTAAAACCTAACCCTCCGAATAAAAAGATACGCATGGCGAAACCTAACCCTTCAAACTATATCAATCTTTTCTGTCTGAAACACTAAAAAAAATGATGCATGGCGAAATTCTAAAAAGAAAAAGAATAAACATATGCCGAAAACCTAAAAAATAACGAATGATAAAATCCGGAATACAAAATATGATGCATATTGAAACCCTAAAATACGATATATGTCGAAACCCTAAAATATGATGTATGTCAAAACCCTAAAAAAATATTAAACACTTGAATATGATATAGTTACATTGTCATCAAAAATATTTTCATAAATATGTTCATAATTTTTGCCAACATACTCTAATAGAAACTAGTGGACAAAATTACTTATTGGAGACCATGCAAAAATGTGATAAGTTTTCTTGTGAACGGTGCGAGTAGGTGATATATTTTTGCAAAAATTCTATGTAAATTACTTTAACAAGGAAAAAGGTAAAAAAAAAAATAATACCAAAAAAGCCTAAATACCCTAATCGCCATTCATAATGACAACTGAGCTCCGAAAATCTTTCTACTGCCATACGTCCTGTCGACTGAAATTGAAAAAATGTTTTACTCGCCACAAAATATAGCGATAGCATGCTTTTTTTAATGTATTATTTTTAAAAAAAAACAGTTTCATGGCTTGGCAAAGGACTATCTTGGAAGCAAATTGTAAAGCGACGGGAAAAAAATACAGTATGTGATATAAGGCTGAGTCCAATATATGAACTCCTGGGCAGACTCCTCAGAAGAATATTCTATGCATATTATGTGTCACGCATGCGAAACGCCATCCAAAACACCTACCACCCCAATGCAAAGACTCTTGGAGGCGACTCATCACACGGGCCCAAGAGTAAATTAGGTATTTATTAGAATTTAGTTGATTTTAGTAAAAACATAAATAATCTTTAATTCTAAAATCGAATGTATGTGAATTTTGGATTCTATATAAAGATAATTTAAAGGTTACAATTTTCTACATATAATCAAAATTTAATTTGAACTAAATTAATGCATAAATCATGAAACAAAGATTGTATACAACTTGATGACACGAAAATCATGAAAAAATAAATAATTTTTTTTCCATGCGACCACTGTTTCTCCTGGCATCTTCTCTCTCCTACTTTTCAAAAAAAAAATTATTGCGCCCACTCGCATTGGACTCCGCCTAAGTAGATGTAAGCCATGTGGAATGCCAACAGTATGATTCTAGCAAAGATTTTTGGTTTCGTGAAATATGGAGGAAAGATATAGTGAATTATAGATGTATCTGCTGGCATGATGTAGGAACGCTGGGGAAGAGAGGACATGCTCCTGTCAGTAGCAACTAGCAGTAACAGTGTTTTTTTCACATTTGCTGCTGAGCTGATGGCCGACAGTGCTTTGGAGTTGATCATATCTCTCCCCACAATTTTATGAATTGCGCAGGGCATTTTGGAATGCATTATTCATATGTAGCTGATGGTTTGGTGAATTGGTGATTAACATTAATATTTTTAGCTTTTAACTTTTTAGGTGGCTGTTTTATTTTGGTGGCCTCCATCCAATCTTGTTGATAAAAAATATATATAATCCTGATTCCTTCTCTTTGGCGTAACTAAAACGTCAAACAGCCCTTGATGCCCCCAGGATCGATTGCTTACGACTCCTCTACTACTAACATATATTTCAGTAACGTTGTGCTCAAACGACCCAAAAAAATTCCGAAGAAAAATCTTTCTCATTCAGAAAATAAATAAATAAAATTGAGAGATCGTGGCCTCTCAGTTTGAAGTGGCAACACGCACCCAAATGGCACATTGTAAGGCCAGGAGCTAAAGCAGGGGGGAAATCTGCAGCTCTAATTAACCTAAGTAGCTATCTCATTAACACCTAACTGTCTTTTGAAGGGAATTTGACCACTTTTCTTCAGTTTAATATGATCATTAAGAAGGGTGCTGGTTAGTTTACATCTATCCTGCTAGTATGCCCGTCACTTGTTTAGGATCTAATCATTCCTAGCCACTTTTGTTCTGCTTAGTGTTAAAGCACAAGATTCCCCGAGCAATTAAGTCTCACTGAATACTAATTAGTCAAAGAGGAGTCCTAGATGTTTCGGTCTTCTTTGGCTCCCATTTCCTATTCAATTATACGCTTTCCCTAAAAAAAAAAAAAGTAGAACAACATTTACTCTAGAATTGATCGTCAAGTGGAATATTCCTCGAAGATTCTAACCCTGGGGGGCTTACATATTGCTCCCTCTCTCGTGTCAGTCCAGCACAACTCATATGAAGGTTCGCACACCAACTGCAGCTAACTGCTCGTTTAAGACTGATACAACTTCATTTGTTCTCTCGTCTGTCGCAGAGCGCGCGCGTATATTAACGGTGCCGCAGAAGGGAGGCCAAGCAAGCCACACCGGCCATTGCTTGCGGGGGAGGCAATGGCCGGCGAGCAGCAGCTTCAGGTTCTGAACGCTCTGGACGTGGCCAAGACGCAGTGGTACCACTTCACAGCCATCGTGGTGGCTGGTATGGGCTTCTTCACCGACGCCTACGACCTCTTCTGCATCTCGCTGGTCACCAAGCTTCTCGGCCGCATCTACTACTGCGTCGACGGCTCCCCGACGCCGGGGAGCCTCCCGCCGCACGTGTCTGCGGCGGTCAACGGCGTCGCCTTCGTCGGCACGCTGTCAGGGCAGCTCTTCTTTGGCTGGCTGGGCGACAAGCTCGGGCGCAAGAAGGTGTACGGCGTCACGCTCATGCTGATGGTGCTCTGCTCCATTGCATCTGGGCTCTCTTTCGGCCACACCGCCTCCTCCGTCCTGACTACGCTCTGCTTCTTCCGCTTCTGGCTCGGCTTCGGCATCGGCGGCGACTACCCGCTGTCCGCCACCATCATGTCCGAGTACGCTAACAAGAAGACGCGCGGCGCCTTCATCGCCGCCGTGTTCGCCATGCAGGGCTTTGGCATTATGGCCGGCGGGCTCGTCGCCATCGTCGTGTCCGCGGCCTTCAAGAACTGGTTCCCAGCACCGGCGTACGCCGTTGACCCGGCCAACTCGACCCCGCCGCAGGCGGACTTCGTATGGCGGATCATACTGATGCTCGGGGCGATGCCGGCCGCGCTGACGTACTACTGGCGGACCAAGATGCCGGAGACGGCGCGGTACACAGCGCTGGTGGCGAAGAACGCGAAGCAGGCGGCGGCCGACATGTCGAAGGTGCTTCAGGTGGAGATCACCGAGGAGCACGCGAGGGTGGTGGAGCAGTCAAAGGCTTACGGCCTCTTCTCCGGCGAGTTCGTGCGTCGTCACGGGCTGCACCTGCTGGGCACGTGCTCCACGTGGTTCCTCCTGGACATCGCATTCTACTCGCAGAACTTATTCCAGAAGGATATTTTCAGCGCCGTCGGCTGGATCCCCAAGGCGGCGACCATGGGCGCGCTCGAGGAGCTCTACCGCATTGCTCGCGCGCAGACGCTGATCGCACTCTGCGGCACTGTGCCGGGCTACTGGTTCACCGTCGCGCTCATCGACGTGCTCGGCCGGTTCGCTATCCAGGTCACCGGGTTCCTCTGCATGACCGCCTTCATGCTTGGCCTCGCCGTGCCGTACCACCACTGGACGACGCCGGGAAACCACATCGGCTTCGTCCTCATGTACGGCTTCACCTTCTTTTTCGCAAACTTCGGCCCCAACAGCACGACCTTCATCGTGCCGGCCGAGATATTCCCGGCGCGGCTGCGGTCCACGTGCCACGGGATCTCGGCCGCGTCGGGAAAGCTGGGCGCCATCATCGGATCATTCGGGTTCCTTTATTTGGCCCAAAACCAGGACCCGAGAAAGACCGATCACGGATACACGGCGGGGATCGGGGTGCGCAACTCGCTGTTCCTCCTCGCCGGGTGCAACTTCCTCGGCCTGCTCTTCACCTTCCTGGTGCCCGAGCCCAAGGGAAAGTCGCTCGAGGAGATGTCGGGCGAGAACGACAGCAGTGTCGTCGAGGCCGCTGGGTCCAACCGGACAGTGCCGGTGTAGACCGCCACGTTGTTGGTTGCATTGCATGCATGAAGTGGCACAGCTTCTCGTGGTCAATACATGTATGTTGTTAACTCGACCGCGCGTGTCGTTGTTTCTACGATATTGTGATGTGATGTGTGTGTGTTGCTAGAATAAGAGGAAGGAAATCTGAGTACTCTCCCATGAATGACTCATCGGTTTCTTAATGGAGTAACTGTTTCCCACAAACCAGGATATTACTTTTTCTTTCAGAGGTGTAGCACAGAAATGATGAGTTTTACTTAAATGTGAACTCTAATCCTAATAGTAAATTCATTACCAATAAAAGACTCATGTTGGATCCATCTGAATTAATACTCCAACCCGTTAAATATGTGATATAGTAGATTCATATATATTTGACCGCGATCGAAAACAACTTGCTAATCACAAGTCATAAGCAGTCCCTAGTAAAACATTATTACTACCCATATATAGAAGATCATATCTAACGAATCCATACAACTTATCATGGATTATCTCTTTGTTCATAATACCAAATAGAACTCAAGGTGAAAAACATGTCATCTTTGAATAGTTCGATTCTTTCTCGATTTTATAATAGACTAACTTTTATCCATAGTTGATTCTCAACTATATTCGGCACGACTATACACTTTCTTAGTCCAATTGCATCAAGGGGCCCAAAGATATCTCTCTTAATATGAGTGGCAAATTTCATCTCGACCACACACTTTCAACCACATGGTTCATAACATATCTGTATGTTACTTTTATGACTACTTGGTTAAGAGCAGCGGTTGATGACACCAAGATATGCTACTACACATGTATGATATCGTAATTATCTCAGATCTAAGTATAAACCAAATAACTGTTAGAAACAAACTGATGACAAATAAAATTTCAATAGTGTCTTAAGTTGGGCTAATCTGACTAATATTTGTCCACAACATTAACTTGATATCTTATATCCATGATCCATAAAACTTGACTATCAATCAATGATCGTACTGTCTTATCTTATATTATTATTCCATGTAATACCGAAAGTCAGAGATACTTAGAATAAATATCACTGATAATGCCGTAAGTAAATTGAGACAATTCATATATATCACTATAAAGAGTTATACGAATAAATCACATATTTATTGATCGATAAAAAAGATATTTTATTTAAAAAATACAATAAAAATTCATAAAAATGACATGATATATCATCATGATTGCCTCCGCATATCTCAAGATTACATCAACTTCTCTCGCCGCGGGTGGCTAAGCGTGATGCCAGCGGAGCGACACCAAGCTACTCGTCGATGGTGATGCCCCCAACCTTTTGCTTCTTCATCTCGTCTTCTCCTTTCAATTCTCCCTACTTCCCTCTACAATTAAAGCTCCACCTGTACAGATCCGTCGTAAACTTCCTCTTTCTTCCTCGTCGCTTTTGACGGACTAGTCGACGGTGAGCTTTCCTCCTCTCTCTCTCTCTCTCTCAATTCTTTTGCCTCAAATCTCCTCCCAATTTTCCATCTCCCTAGCCTGAGGCCCCTATTTCCTCTCCACTCCGGATTTGCTCCATCGTGTGCTCCACCACCAGTGAGCTGTCATTTCAACCTCCAGACCTCACCTCCTCTCTTCCTCCTAGCCCTCCAATTTTCCATCTCCACTAAATTCCTAGCCTCCAACTCTAAATCTACTCAGCTGCCATCGTGCCCCCCTTCCCCGAGCCCCACGTCAACGACGACTTCAGCACCAGCCTTCGTCCTCTTCAACACGGTGTGACCTTGGGATTGCGTCTTCTTCGACTTCCCCTCCGATCGCCATTGAGCTTGGCCGTCACTAGCCTCACTCTCTTCCTCGACTTGCGGCATTGCTTCACCGACCTCCAGCTTCTACTTCTTCTCCCTCAGCGCTCCAGCAACAACGACCTCTTCGACAACTCCGGCAACCTCGGCCACGACACCATCAGCATCAACAACAAGCCCCCAGCAACAAGAACACAAGTGATCATATCAGGCCCTCTTCTCTTACTTATTCTATTCTTTTATTCCTGCTATAACACTCTGAATTGAACACTTGTGATGTGTGAGATGCAAAGATGTATGTAACTACAAAGGATTTAAATCTAGTTTTTGAATCAGTGGCATAGTTTGAGTTGAATGAAATCAATGGGTCTATTCCTGTCATCCGAATTCAATTGCTGTCTCAATTGTTTGTTTGTCTGGGTTGAACTTTGTGTGAAACCACTGAATTTAGTGATGTTGGAGCTTCAATTTTAGCAATCTTTGAATTCCTTTGTTCTTTTCAGTTGTATTGTGCCTAATTGATGATCAGATAGTCTCCGTTGATGATGTGTTTGAAGACCTGATGCTGTGATGTGTTTTTCTATGAGTTGAGGTGTTGGAGCCCTCAATTCCAGTAGTCTTGATCATCATCTGCTGTGATGTGTTAATGTATTGCGTTGTGAGATGATTACTGAGTTGAGGTGCTCATCTGAATTGAATTGTTCTCTCCTCATCTCTGTGTTGTGTGTTTGTGAACCTGTGAGCCCTAATTCAAAAGATATTGATTTCAGTGGCTTGTAAGCCTTCAAGTTGGCATTTCTATCTATGGAGTGATTGTTAAGTGTTTAAGCTGATTTCTCTTGGCACTTGTTGATCCAAATTAGCGTTGTGGTTGAGAGTTTATTGATTTCTATTGAGCTGTTGTGTGGAGGTAGTGTATTGAATGCCGATTAGTGCTTACCCCGAGCTCGGTGTTTTATCAATATGTGCAATGAACTGTGAGGTCGAATGTTCGATAGTCGTTTGTGCCCCTCTTTCTTGCTAGACTACTTATTAATTACTTTTCTATTACTCATTTTTACGAATTGCCTGTTCAGATCAAACATTAGTAGCGTTTTGAGATAACATCCACATGGTCCACATGTCCTCTCATCTTAAGACTTAGCCAGATTTTCATTTCCACCATTCAATAAAAAAATTATTATTTAACTTATTAAATAATTCCTCATTAAATTAATAATTTATAAATATGTTGAAAATAAATAGTAATATTTTAAACTATTTTGTATTATTATATATACACTCCTCTCATCTCAGACTTATCAAATCTCTATTTCCACCATTACAATAAAGAAGAATAATCTCACAACATTCTACAACTAAAATAATATTCAAACACATACAATTAATCAAATAGTATCTCATCCATTAACAATCAGATCCAATTTCTAATACAGTCAACTAAACAAATTCAGCATTCATCTAGAATTTAATAACTCAATCACCTAAACAACATCTCTATTACATCATTACAGTCTATTTCATTCAACCTCTCCCACTGATACAAATCAACCTTTGCATGAGACAATCACTGGTGATCAATCAAACCAAATTAATTAACCATCGTTCCATCAGCTTATGCCAAAACATTTGCGGCTTTAAAGTTTCTTTGGGTGGAATACTTTGTACTTATACAGTTCCTTCCACCTAAACTATATGAAAACAAATTTGCTAAAAAAAATACCAATAGAAAAACAACAGACGACGTTTACCTAAGTCAAAATAATCTATTCAACCCCAATAATGAATTAATTGACACCTTCCTTCTAGTATTATTGATGCAAAGCTGCTGCAGTACTGGGTTTGGATCTACAATTAATTAATTAATTATTGAATTTTTATTAACTGAGAGTACATCTGGGCCGTTTAACGCCCCTGGTTTTCCCGAAAGAATCAACCTAATCCTAACTGAAAAGACAACCGCCGGCGATCACCGGGGCGCCACGGACACGGAGAACTCGGTGGGCACCTGGAGCTTTTGCTCCCACGCCCGAGATTCCAAGTACACCCTCGACACCTTCCCGGCCACCCACGTCATCTCCGGCCGCTCGGCCGCCGCCACCGCAGCACACCGTAGCCCCACCTCTACCAGCCTCTGAGCCGCTGCCACCGGGAACGAGTCCCCCAGCCTCCTGTCAACCCACCCCCGTATCCTTCCGCTCCTCTCGTCCCCCTCCGCTCCAGCCACAGCCGCCGCCGCCGTATCCACCACGGACACCCGCAAGAATTCCTTCGTCCCCCTGTCGAATTGGTACCTCGCCGCCTCCTCCCCAGACAGCAGCTCAAGTAGCAGCACCCCGAATGAGTAGACATCGGCCTCCCGCGACGGTGTCCCGGCCGCGTAAGGTGACTCTTCTTGCGCGTCGGCGGCGGCGAGGTCGTTTGCGCCCAAGTGGGAGAGCCGGCCGCGGAGGCCGGGGTCGGACACGAGAACAGTGGAGGGAGACAAGCTGCCGTGGATGGCGCCGGCGTGGTGGTGGATGTACTCAAGGCCCTGGGCGACGTCGGCTGCGATCTGGACCCGGGAGACCCAAGTGCGGAGGACGGTGAAGCTTGGGTTGCGTGGGTTGCGAAGGCAGGCGGCAAGCGTGCCGTCGCCGGGCGGGAGCTCGTAGACGAGGTACACATGGGCGCCGGCGAGGCACGCGCCGAGGAGACGCGCCAGGCTGGTGTGGTGGTACTTGCCAATTCTCGCAAGGGCCGATACGGTGGCGGCGGCGTCCAGGCCTTTGGACCGGAGCTGGAACACGGCGGCGTCGCGGCCGCGCAGGGAGCATCGCCAATAGCCCGAGATGCGCTTGGAGAGGAAATTGTTGGTAGCTGCAGCGAGTTCTTGGAAGGGGTAAAGTACCGGCGGGTCCGGGAGCGACGCGCGAGCCGCGGCGAGGGACGCGCGGCTAGAGGACGTAGATGAGGTGGATGAGGACGAGGTGGGCGCGGCGGCACCGCGTTGGCTAACGACGGCGACGGCGGCTGCCGATGAGGAGGACGACGTCGTGACGGCGGGAGTGGAGGAAGAGGAGAGACGGGAGCGAGAACGGCGAGACGAGGCAGGCTCAGAGGCCAATGTGGACCGGCTGGACTTGCACATGAGGGAGGAGAGAGAGGGGCGGCGGCGAAACCATAGAGACGAGGAGGGGGGTGGTGTGAAAGGAGTGCTCTAGTTGTTTCTCAAATCTCTCTCCTGCTGTAACGGTAGTACTAAGGGTTAGGCGGGGAGGAAGGGAAGATTACAAGTTATTAATTGGAGTCTGCTCTGCTGTGCCTGTGGATGATTGGAATTAAACTTGGGCAAGGTTATCAAGAGCCCTAATAATCTAATCCACAAGACCGCGTAATTAGAGCACTCCTTGTGGGGCTTATAATTGGGCCCGTTCTGACATCTTAATGAATTACAGGCCCAATGGACCGACCATATGTGCTGCAACAATTCAATTCCTGCTTCTTTCTGCATTACCTTGAGCAAGACCAACTAACGCTAACTCTAGTAATTCTTTTTTTTTTTTTTTACTAAGTTCGAATACAAAAGGTAAAATCCAAATCAGGAGAAGATAAAGTACTAGTGTGTTGTCATTTACGGAAATAGGATGGAGGATGCAAATTCATCAATCAAATCTCAAGCGAATCATTCAAAGTACTCTGTCTTTGACCAACATATCTTAAAAAATCGATCGTGTAATTGACCTAACTGTTAAGGTTGCTGTTGGTGTAGGCGATCAATAATATGGTACCAAAATGCGTATTATAAATTTGTTACACGTTGATAGAAATTCTTGGACGATCCATGTGGCAGGAGTAACCTGTCGGACCAGGCAGGCAAAGCCAAAGAAACAACTGAACGGAAGCGACCACCACCGCGCGTCTCTCCTCCTCTTCCTCTGAACCCTAACCGTCAACCTGCCCCCTCATGGCCTCCCCCTCCAAGATCCTCTACATTGTCGTCGTCGACGGCGACTCCAATGGCTCCTCCTTCCGCTACACCCGCTCCCTCCTCCACAGCACCCTCCAGCTCATGGGCTGCAAGCCCCGCCATGCCTTCGAGGTCCTTTCGTTTGCTTCGCGCCCTTCTCCTCCGATCGCTTCGCCCACGATGATCTGACCTCTTTTTTTCCTTTTGTTTTTAGATTAGTCGGAGGGTGTTCGATGTGATTCGAGGGGAGCACGGGGAGTTGGGAGCGGCCGCGGGTGGTGTGCAGAGGTACGAGCTCGCGGAGACCACCACGAGCCCCAGGCAGTTCCAGTTCGAGCTCTACAAGCGCCGGACCACCGTGCTGGTGCCGAGGGCCCACTTCCTCGACGTCGTCTGCCAGGCGCTCGCGCTGTACAAATACGTCGGCCCCAACCAGAGGGCCGATTTCCTACTCGCTTGCAGGTCAGATCGCTTTCATTTTACTTTTATTTATTTAATTTTCTGAATTCGGCAGTTTTGTGGTATGACGATCGTTGATCTGATTAAGGTTGGATCGTTGTTGTTGCAAGTAATACGCAACGCAAATCGTTAGGGAAATATAGATGTGGGCGGTGATGTGATGCTCATGGATAATGGTGCCATGGAGGAAAAAGACAAGACGTTATTGTGCTGTATTCAGTTTTGCCAGATTTTTCCTCTGAATTTAACGCATGTACCTTTTCCTCATTCTCACCTTTATATATTGAGTTATGCCAATTAACACATGATGCCACTGATGTTTTGTTCTATATGCTAAATTTTAGTTACTTGGCATGGTTCAAATTATATGTGTTAAACCACATATTTTCGCACTTGTCAGTGGGAGTCTGCCATAACTGAAAAGTGCAGAGGGTGTAGTCCAAAATGCAGCAGATACAATTTAATTCAGCTAATATGATGGAAGCAGTATATTTATAACTCCGTTTTTAACTTTGATCACCTGCATGAACTCTTGTGCTGTTTGTCTGTTGAGAATATGTCAAGTGATTGATGCCTTGATGCACATGGTGTGAGTTCAAAAAAATAAAAATTTGTAGCTGGATTTGATTGTTCACATTGGAGATGTTGTAGATTTTTGTGGGAAGCTATTGCCACATGTTTACTATTTGGAATTTGGAATTTGGCATTTTGGTGCCCCCAGGTTCTCAAATATATGCAAGTGCAAGGAGCCTATAAAGTGGCTCATTTAATTCCACGCCACTTATGTTCTTTTCTCTGTCCTTAGGATTCGAGAAAGAAAGGAGTCTGTCACTATTCTTCTTTGTGGCACTAGTGGTTGTGGCAAGTCTACCCTTTCTACTTTACTGGTACACATCCTTTACATCATTTATTTTTCCTTTTTCTTTGCTGGTATGCGTTCTTATATCATTTTCTTCATTTCTCTACTACTGGATTCCTTTAAACTAAGTTATCCAATTAAATATTGTCAGAATGTAATTATAAACTTGAGATGTTAATAACAATACATTGGATAGGTAAATGCAAAGTAACCTATAAGTGCGACCAGGGTAAAAATTATCCCCTTTTCTGCATTCCTCCTCAATTAGCTTATATTGGACCTAGAAACATATAAAGTAAAACTCTTCTTTCAGATCCACAATACGTACAGTGGCAGCAGTCTGGACTTGTGCAGCCTGTGGTATTTGTTCTGCTTCCAAGCTTATTAGATGTTTAACGTTTCAACAGGGAAGCAGATTAGGAATCACGACTGTAGTTTCTACTGATTCCATACGCCACATGATGAGGAGCTTTGTTGAAGAAAAAGAAAACCCCCTTCTCTGGGCATCAACTTATCATGCAGGTGAATGTCTTGATCCAGTAGCAGTTGCTGAAGCAAAAGCCAGACGAAAAGCAAAGAAAAATTCAGGCGTGTCAAGCAGCTCAAGTATTAAGGATGAGAAAAGTGGAGCTCTGTGTGCCAAAGCTGACGGGAAATCAATTGGGAAGAAGCAAATGGCTATTGAGGGTTATAAAGCACAAAGTGAGATGGTGATTGATAGTTTGGATCGATTGATCACTGCATGGGAAGATCGAAAAGAATCTGTTGTTGTCGAGGGTGTTCATTTAAGCCTTAATTTTGTGGTAGGTGCTTCTGAAATAATGATTCTTTCCTCTACTTCTTTTCCGTTCATCTTTGCCCTTGATTTATTCTAATTCAGGCTAAAATGCTCTATATTACTCTGCTGATTCTACCTACTTTGGCTTATCACTGTAGCTTTTGGCCTTTTTCTATTCAGAATGAAAATGAAAGACCTTCTGATCCACCTGTCTTACTGTTTTCCTCTTTTGTATGAAATTGTTTAATCTTTTCACATCTTTCAGATGGGGCTGATGAGGAAACATCCTTCAATAATACCTTTTATGATCTACATATCCAATGAGGGTAAGCACACAGAAAGGTTTGCAGTGCGTGCAAAGTACATGACACTTGACCCAACAAAAAACAAGTACGTTAAATACATCAGCAACATTAGAACTATCCAGGAGTACCTCTGCAACCGAGCTGACAAATACCTAGTTCCCAAGATAAATAACACTAATGTTGACCGGAGTGTGGCTTCTATTCATGCCACTGTCTTTAGCTGCCTCCGTAGGCGAGCTGCTGGAGATCAGTTGTTTGACCCTGTTACAAATACAGTAGCAGTTGTAAATGAAGAGTATAGAAATCAATGTGTTGCTAACTCTATGAGTTCCAAGGGGATGTTTAAATTGATTCAACGGCTGGGATCCTCGAGAAAGCTCATGGCCATCATTAACGTAGATGGATCTGTTTCCAAGGCTTGGCCTGTTGAGTCCGGTGCTGGAGATGAGAAGTGCAGTCCTGAAAATAGTGGTGGAAAATCTGTGGGAAATCCAATACACGGACCTTTAAATATTGGAAGGGCAGAATCGGTCAATCTCCAGTTTGGTACTTTTGGAATAAGTGCTTGGCCTACTGATACAGGCTGTACGAGCCAAGCTGGAAACATGGATGACTCTTGGGCCAGTGCTACTGAAGGCAGTAGCAGATGCATTCCGTCCTCCAGTTCTCCTAAGAAGTTGGATAGACCATCTAAAGAGGTATATCTTTCGTGTTATGCACTAATCTTGTTGCTACTACTATTCTGTCACTGAAGAGAGATATACCTTCACTAAATTTGCCAGCCTGATTTTGCTATTTTTCGTTTCTTTTTCTTGTTAGATTAATGAGTCATCGGCAGCATCTGGCAGTGAAGAAGAAGCTGATGTTCCGCCAGATGCAGAGAGTGATGATGATTTAAGTGATGTAGAGAACAGGGAGATCCATGAGGAGGTGAGAAACAAGGCACTGTACTGCCTCACTTGATTTGATTTTTGCTTATTTACTTTGCTAGTGACATAGATATTTTTATTTACAAATATTTGCTTGCATTGTCCCTATGCTTGTCCATCACTAAGCTCCAAGTGCTCAAATATCAGTAGTAAATTTCCACCGCTTAAATAGTGAAATATAAATATAGACTATGTGATTGCTGCTTCCTGTTGCAGCTGTCAGGATAATCTTGAAGTGCTGATTGAGTCTTGTGTTGCTTTTCAAGTAAAAAATTGCTAAGTTCTAGAAAGGCGAATTAGGGACCAATTGTTGGAAAGTAAAAAAATGTTATGTGATTATTGTTCTGGTCAATTACTGCAAAGTTGTCAGCTTTATGACCTCTGGCTTCTTGCTGACATGGCCACTGTTTTTTCCTCTAAGTCTAACATTGATGTCTTAAAGTGAAATATAATCTAATGAATAAGCAATGAGGGTCTGAGTTTGATCTTTTGAGACCTATATCAGAGGTAAATGCCCTCTATAGGCTATGCACACTTATTACCAGCTCAGGCTAAACAAGGTTGTGAAGCCCATGTAATAACTTATTTCTGGGTATTTGCATAGCAGATGGAAGGCTCTGTTGATGAGAATTCAAATAGGTCCGATGATGAATATGATGACCTGGCTATGCGGGATGGTATAGATAATGGTTATTTGACCGATGATGATATGGTTCAGACAAGCTTGAACAAATCTTCAAGCTACTCATTTTTGGATCCCGATCATCGAAATCGTGTCATAGTGGGGAAGTACCAAGAGAACATACACAACTTGAATACAGATCCAGATGTTCCTGAGACTGCACGCTCTTCTTCTGTTGTCCCTGCTGACACAAGTATCAAATGGAATATCAATAAGAAGTGGAGGCGTTCCTTGAGTGACTCCTTTCAGTCACGACATCGACGTGCTCCATCCCTTGCCAAGTCAGCATCAATGTACAGGGGCCCAGCCGTGCCAGTGGCTCCTAAGAGATAGTTGATGTAACCTGGAACCACCTGATGAGGATTTTGTAGGCTGCAAAGGCTGGACAGATGAATAATCCTTTTGGTTTTGGTGTATTATCTGAATCCACCAGAGATGTTATTCCGGTGAGATGTAGGGAAAGCTAATATTGTTTTGCTCATATTGTTGCTTGGGTAGATATGCATAAGTTTTGCTGTGATAATACTAAAGTTGTAACAGTAGTTTACAGTACAATGCTTTTTGTTGTAACAAAGCAAGACTGATTATGGTGTATGCGCTGTACTATTTAACCAATCCTATATTCTGTCACCGAAGAGAGATAAATAAAAGAAAGTATTAAGCCTGGTAGAAATGCTCGCTCGTGGCTGCGCCACGTCGTCTTCTTCTTCGCTACCCGTTAGATCTTCTGTTCACGGTCGGGAGCGCGCCACGTCGCCTTCTTCTTCGCGGTGCGTTGGATCTTCTCGTTCGCGGGTTTGGATCGTCGGTCTGTGGACCGTTCGATTTCGTCGGGATGTTCGGAGAACTCCCCGAGATGAACGCGCGTCCCGAGACCACCTGTCGTCGACGCCGACTTTTTCCCACTTTGCTTGGTCCTTTCCGAGACGCTTGTGGTGTGTGTTGTTTTCTGCCTCCGTTCCTCGCTCGCTCCGTCTGCCCGCCGCTGGTCCATATAGGCCGTTTGTTGCATCCGTGCAGCGAGCCCCTTGCTCCGGCGTCATCGTCTAGCAGTAAGATCCGGTCGCTGTACCTGCGCCAGAGGAGGAGGGGGTGATTGTCGCTGCAGCCGCCGTGCCTTTGCACCTTTTACCGAGTCCCCACCACCATTGCCTTGCGCCGGCTTCGCCGCGGTCTCCGCAGTGCCATTCTGCCTGGCCTCGCGGTGCCGAAGCCCGCTGTCCCTAACCTTCGCGCGAGCCGCCCATCCCTTGGAGCCTCGGTCCGCGAGGCGGCACTGCTCGCTGGCGTCCAGTCGAGGCAAGGGATCTTCTGCGACGACCTCGTCCGGAAGGCGTTCTCCGCGGCGGAGGCGGCTCACCGCGGGCACCTTTTACCGAGTCCCCACCACCATTGCCCTGGGCCGGCTTCGCCGCGGTCTCCACAGTGCCCTTCTGCCTGGCCTCGCGGTGCCGAACCCCGCTGTCCCTAACCTTCGCGCGAGCCACTCCGATTGACATGAGTGTTGTGAGCCTGGAGAAGTTTTGCAAAGAAGCATCGAGGTCCTTTTTTGATGAACTTGGTCTGATTAGCCATCAGATAAATTCCTACAATGAGTTTGTATCCCTATTGAACTTCCCCGGGGGCTCGTCGTCGCCGGCGTGACCCTGCACTAAGATTCGTGCAAGTTGTTGTACATTTCTCTGTATTTTCTTTCCTTTCTTTTTATTAGCCTGGTGTTCGTTGGTGCCGTTGTGCGCTTAGGGTGATGGGAACCTGGTGATTAACCCAGGACACAGTTCTTTGTTCTCTTTTTTTCCTTACAATTTTCTAGGCATTTGTATTGTTTCATCTCTGATAAACGTATGAGATGTTCAGATGCTTTTGGTGTATATTCTTGCAGCGTGAGATCTTTGTAGGCTTGTAGTTCATCATCACGTGGTCTTTGAACCATGCATATCACTATTTGATCTCAGTTGTAACTTGTAAGCAGTTTGCTGCTACATGGGAGTGCTGTCATGGAGTCCTCTCCTACTTGGTGTATCTTTTTTTTTTCTCAATAATTTAATGATTCGTCGTAACAACACTACTCTCTGTTAATTTGGCATTGCTGTACTCCACCTTCGTGATTGACTTAAGTCACGAGGTTTTTACCGTCCAAATCTCCAAATACTTCACACCATCCTGCTGAGCAGGTGGCTGGAAGCATGCCATCATCAAGTTTGGGAGAGTGCATCTTCAAGAGCCTGTGTTTTGGTCCGGCAAAAATGATCTTGATGAGGAATCACTCAAACTGAAGCCAAGGCATGCTCGCCTCCAAAACATGACGTATTCTTCCAAGATTAAAGTACGAGTGACTATTCAGGTGAAGATGCTCCTTATTCTTTTGTTTCTCATTACTTATTATTTATGCCATGATTTGTTGGAAAGCCATGCATGCATGGATGACCCAATGTTGAATGAGCACAAAAAAGTACTTTGAATAAGCACAAAAAGTACTTTGAATTGCAAATTGTTTGATGTGCTTGCACAATGGTTCTATTTTGAAGCATTGTACCAACATGCAAAACATCTGTGTTCTTGGAAGCTAATGCTGACACTTCTGCTGTGTATCTTTTGTTTTTCTACCTGAGCCTGTAAGGTTGATGTATGCCTGCATTTCATTTGGCAGTCATATACTCATTATTCCTTGCTATCCTAACTAATATGGCGAGATGGTTTGTTGAAGTAGAACATGAAATGGAGTAATTAATTAATGAATGGATGACTTGTATGTGAAGAACAGCATGGCAACTTGTGCATACCATTTTTACATGCTTAATCTTAATGAAGCTACTGTGTCTCTATATTTTCTTCTTTCAGGGAGTTATTATTTGTTAATTCCTCTTCTATGTGTTATGAAGATATTATATGGGAGTTGGTGTCGCTTAGATTTATATAGGTGTTTTTTTTTCAATTGATTGATTGAAGTATTTTAACTGTATCAGGTTTATTCTCTTGAGAAAAGTGACAAGGCTAAATCGGGGAATGATCCATTTATTCATAGGAGGGACATCATTAAAGAAACTAACTTGATAACTGTACGTAGGCTTCCAGTTATGGTGAAATCAAATTTGTGCTGGTTACATAGACTTGAGGAAAGTGACTGCCAGTTTGATTCTGGTCGATACTTTTTGATCAAGGGAATGGAGAAGGTATTGCTTGTTGTGATCTCTCTTTGCTCTCCTCGTTTCTTCATTCATGTATTACATGAACTACACATGGACTATTTCATTTTCACATTGTTTTGAGCACTTTTGTACTCTTAAGATGGAACTACCAAGCTGCATGGTATCTTAAATTTTAATTGGGAACATCTTAGATATGCAAGTCTATCGTCTTTTTAGACGAACACACTGAAGTCTCTAAACTGTGACAATTTCCATGCATCATTTATGCACATGCGGTGTTACAGAAGGAGATTAACTTGATGCTACTGTGCAAAGTAGTCTGCTAGCATATGCTGAACTCATATACCAAATATGGTCTGACGAGTGCTGCGAAATATGCTATGCAGAGGAAAAATAGACATAAAACTTCTCCTTGTCTTATTCTGAAAGCGCAAGAGTCAGTACTTGGATGATATCGCCATCTTGACTGGGGGTGATGTAAACTTCAACTTGGCATTTTTTTCATGATTACTGATGATTTTATTCATGAGTGGTGCTTCATTTCTGCAGCTACTATAATCAGAGAGGAAGTTGGGTTGTCACTGGACAGGGCAGACAAAGACGTTCTAGGAACTGCCGCAAGGGTTGTTCTTACCAAAGATTCAACAACTATTGTTGGTGATGGCAGCACTCAGGAGAAAGTAAATAAAAGAGTTGCACAGATCAAGAATCTTATTGAGGTCCCACCTTTTCTTTATGCACCAAAATTCTAGATTGGATGGCTTGGTTCTGAAATGGTCCATTTCTCTATAGTATATGTTTAGGGACCAAGAGCTCTATACATGCATTATTATGTGAATTTGCATTACTTTGTTGATTAAAAATGGATTTCACAGTCTTTACTAAAACCACATTCTTCTGCTGTTTTAATTTCTAGGCAGCGGAACAAGAATATGAGAAGGAAGAGCTTAATGAGAGGATAGCAAAGCTCTCTGGTGGCGTTGCTGTCATTCAGGTATAGACGTATAGTGAAGAGTGGTATTACATGTCATGCGATCTTTTTTTTTTCTTTTCTTTTTCAGTTGTTTTTTTGTCTGATGTCTCAAGGTAGGAGGATGAGAATAACTTTTGTCCTTGTATTGTCACTTTGTAGGTAGGAGCACAAACTAAAACAGAGCTGAGAGTAAAGAAATTGAGAGTTGAGGATGCTCTAAATGCAACTAAGGTAAAGTGTCTCAACATATTCGACTATTTATTGGACGAATAGAAGTCCATTAGTGTGATTGGGATGAAATGTGTTTTTTTTAAGCTGTGGGCTGCCTTCCTGAAATATCTATGTTCTTCTTATGTATCTCTGAATTGTTCGATCTTTCAAAACAGGCTGTTGTGGAGGAAGGCATCGTTGTTGGTGGAGGGTGCACTCTTTTGAGGTTGCCGGCAAAAGTAGATGCCATTGAAGACACTCTGGAAAATGATGAGCAGAAGGTACAAATATTAAAATGGATCTACTTCACAATTTGGTTTAATTAGTTTAATCAGATATGGTCACCGAAGAGGTCACCGGTATTTTATATGATTTTTATGGCCTGAAGCAATTTTCAATGTACTATGCGTGCCAAGTTAACATGTTCTTCTTCTGTCATGTTGTTTAGGTGGGAGCTGAGATAGTAAGGAGGGCCTTGAGCTACCTACTTAAGTTGATTGCTAAAAATGCTGGTGTTAACGGCACTGTGGTTACCGAAAAGGTTAGGACTCTTTCGGCTAGAGATTCATATTTTTACAGTGTACATGGTGTCTAACACATGTGTGAGCTATCAGGTTCTTGGTAATGACAACTTCAAGTACAGTTACAATGCTGCCACTGAGAATTATGAAGACTTGATGCATGCTGGTATTATTGATCCCACTAAGGTTAGTGTCCTTATGCCATTCCTCCATTTCTGCTCTGATAATACTAAAACATCGGTCTGGTAGTAGTAGCACACAACAACGCTTCTTTGCGGGCCGTCTGATGTTATGTTTGCGGTTGTGGATTGTTCTTTGTGCGCCGCGCCTGATTGTGTTGGATTCCTTGGGGGATGTCTCTGGATGGGTCGGTGTCCGTGAGCCAGCTGTCGCCGATGCCAGCTTTTCTCCACTCCGTCAGTGCCTTCCCGAGAATATTGTGTGTACGTGATGTTTTCTCCGTCCCTCCCCTCTCTCTTGCGTGCTCTGTTCGCCGCTGTTCGGCCTGCCTCGTTTGTTGCTTCCGTCCAGCGGGGTCGTTCGTTTGGCGTCATCATTTGCCTCGATGGTGGGATTCCGTGCTTTTCCTCACTGTGTTCACTGTTGTTCCCCGTTCCCATCGCTGTTGTTCCCCGTTCCCAATGTGGTGTGTATCTGTGCTTAACAACTCGGTATGTCCTTCCACTGTGCTCCTGCCTTTTTTGCCTCTCTGTTTCTTTTGCTTTTGCTTACTTTTCTTTTGCCTTTTGGGGTTGCTGTGCCTTCGATCTGTTGCTGCCCTGCGTTTTCGTGTTCTGCGGTTTCGCCTCGAGCCGTTCTTCGGTGTTTGCTGACTAGCTTATTCTTTTGATTTTGTTTTTGTTTTGTTCGTGCATTCTTTTCTGTTTTCTGAGTTTTTGTCTCTCCTGGCAAGTGTCTACCTCCCAGCATTGCGCTCCTCATGGCCACGTAGCTTCCCTGTGGATACCTGGTTAGTTTTTCCTCTTTTCTCTATTTCCCTGTTTGTTTGCTTCTTTTCCTGGTTCATTCCAATGGATTCTGTTTGTTGCCCTCCTGCTTCGTTGTCAGAGTTTTTTTGCGACAGTGCCGGTGTTTGATGGTTATTTTTTTGTTGGTCTATACGGATTGTTTTTTGTCTTGTCTGCTAAACACTTTTTTTTTCTTCTCTTCCAGACATGACATTTGTTTCTCTATTGCCACCACCTTTTTATTGTTGTGGTCATTGCTTTGGTTGGTATGGTCGTCGATCCTGTCTGGTTGTGGGGCCGTGTGTGGTCGTTGCAGCGGCTGGTTTCTCGACCACATGCTTCTTCTTTCTTGTGTTTGGATATTGTTTTACTTTTTGAGTTACTTGATTCGGCTGGTTTCCCTTTTTGTTGGTTCTTGCATGGGTTCATTTATTCCACCTGCTGTCGCCGATCATGCATACACGGCTATCATTTTGAGTCATGCCCTGTTTGGTTGTGATTCCGTTTTTATTCATAGGTTTATCTTTTGGTCCAAATATTGTGTTTATTTTTCGGGCTTTCATGCCTGTTTTCGGACCGATCGCTTTTTTTTTTGTCGGAACTCTTTTTCTGCGCCTGATCGTCACCCCCCTGCTGGTCGTTGGCGTGCATGCTCGAATGACCAGTTTATTTGTTAATTGTGTTGTTGTTCATTTTCGTGTTTTAGTGTTGGTCCGGTTTACATTTTCCTCGACGCATTGTGTTTGTTTTTTGTCATTGGTTTATTTATTTGGCTTTCAGTGTTGAATCATGTGTTGATGGTTGCCGGACCGATAATTTAAGAATGTAGAGTGGAAATGTAAGACAGCCTGTGCATTAGGTTGTTAAATAGTCGACATGCACTATAGATGCCCCTTGTGAAATTGTTGGTCGCTTGGACCACTTGTTATCCATATGTTTATGAATGGTAAGAAATTTAGATTTAGATTCATGAGAAATTCGCTCTGTATGGTTGCGTAGCAGCATTTGTATCTCCAAATGGAGACGTTCTGTGTGCATACGATATGCATCGGATAAAAAATTGGCGTTTAGTTAGGGTGCCAGCGGGTAATCGGAACAGTCAGCTTTTCATTTACATGGGGACCATGTGCTGATGGTTGCCGGAGTAATGTTTAAGAATGTAGGCTAAAAACCTCTGTATTTTGGTTTTATTTAAAGATATGATTGATTTCGTGTCTAAGTCAGATTGTGTGCTATGATTTTTTATTGTTCGCTGCTTGCTTCTTAAAATTGTTTTCACCCAATAGCTGTGGTTATATTTTATTTTTTACTTTGATCGATGAATTCTCTGCATACACGATCAGATGAGATTAACAGAAGAGTTAATTTTCATATAACATCTTGGTTTCTCAAATAAAATTTGTTCCTTCCACAAATTTGAGGTTGACTATTATGAGACCTCAGGTTCAGATTCAAGGACTCTTAAACAAATATTATTTTCCACCAGAAACAATGACATTTTTTTTGTGTTTTATGCTCTATCGTCTGGAATGGCTAAAAATATAGCCAGCTGATGCCTTTTTCATTTTCGATGATTTTCCGGTTGTACTCATATGGTAAAGATGCAGATCGTGAATTCTAAACTCGGTTGTGGTGCAGATCATGTTTGGTTTATTTGTTTATCATCGCTTTCCTGTTTTACGTGGTGCTACCGCCTTACAACTGGACTAAAATCCAACTTTACAGATTTTTCGATAGATATTGTTTTATGCTCTATCATTCGGAATGGCCACAAATATAGCTGGCTGATGCCTTTTTCATTTTCGATGATTTACTGGTTGTACTGATATGGTAAAGATGCAGACCATGATTTCTAAACTGGCTTGTGATGCAGATCATGTTTAGCTTATTTGTTTATCATCGCTTTCCTATTTTATGTTGTGCTACCGCCTTACAACCGGACTAAAATCCAACTTTACAGATTTTTCAATAGATATTGTTTTTGTCTCAGCAAAGAGACCCTTTTTTGATCTTGCCTAATTCGTTCATTTTTCTTTATCTTTTTCGCAGCGCCTGCCGAAATTTTCTCCGTTTTATTTGCGTGCCACACATATTGTCGTCTCCAGCAGCTGACATTGTGCTTTATTGCGACTCTGTTCTGTTCCGCAGGTAAATTATTTGTCTTATGCTTTCGCTTTATGTGTGACTATTCTTTCATGTGCTGCACATACTTATTCTCTTATTGCCTCTATTGATACGTGTTATATCCACTTTTATGTTATTGATTGTTGCGCGGTACGTCCACAGTGGCCTACATATTTCCTTTTCTTGGGTCCATGTTCCCTTTTTTCTGTGGAAAGCGCTTTTTCTGTCTCCTATCATACCTGATGATGGCTTTATTCTTTTATTTTGTTACATGATCCTTTCATATTATATCGTCCTTTGTTTGCGCTGCTATGTGCTTTATGGGTTACCCAGTGTAGCTCGCTTCCATATTTCATGCATCCTACACAAGATTGCAACATTGGAGGATTGCCTTCTCTGCATGAGATAGAACCTTACATGAACTAATGTTGCGTTGCATCGAACTGATACAGACCGACCAGTTTCGTCCATGGAAAAGCGCCAAAGTAGGCCTTGTTGGTTTTCGTTGGATCCACGATTATCCTCTTTGTTTCTTATCAAGTAGATCCTCATGCATGTACCTCCGATGATCGTCTATAGGAGACCATTTCTGTCCCCATGTTACAATTGAAGAAGCCAAGAGAAATCGAAACAAAAGGTTGTCATCTATCTATCGGCGCAGCCAAGACCGATCAGGTGGTTGCTTACACTGGATGCTCTACGTTCTGTTACTTCATCACGACTAAAAGATCTGTTTTTGTTTGCCGTTTTCTATTCCACTGTAGGCCTCTTGTTGCGTGCTCCTACTCACCCTCATATATTGCCATTATTAAAGGACTTTGTGGATTCTATAAAAGGTGCGGTTTAGATAGCTATATGTATCTCCTTAATATTGTTTTCTACCATTCTCTATTGATTGATTGTAGGTTTCCCTTTTAGCATCGTACCCTGACCGATCTTATTATGGTGGCCCTGACTATGCTTGCAATTCATGCCATGCTGTCTTTTGGTACCAAGAGAGAGTGAAGAGTGAATCCGCTCTCTCGAAGCGTAAAATACAATACAACCTATGTTGCCGTGGAGGGAAGATTGCCTTGCCTGTTGATAAAACACCTCCACCTTTCTTGGATTCTCTTTTACGGTTTGATGGTGATCTTCGATCCAAAGATTTTATGAAAAAGATACGATCTTATAATTCGATTTTTTCTTTTACATCTTTGGGTGCAGACATAGATCGGTCTTCAAACATTGGTAATGCGCCTTATGTTTTCCGAATAAACGGTTTGGTCCACCATCGAATAGGCAGCCTCCTTCCTTCTTGTGGAGCAAAACCTAGATTTTCCCAACTTTATATCCATGATCCACAACATGAATTTGAAAATCGTCTTGGTCTCTTTGAATCAACCGATAGTCAACATGGTTGTTGTGATCCTTCTATTGTTCGATCTCTCATGGCTATATTCGATGAATGTAACTCGCTTGCTAAGAGTTTTAGGATGGCTAGGGATCGATTACGTGAACATCCTGATATGAAGATAGCTTTACGCATAGTTGGTTCTATAGATCACAATGGTCCGCAATACAATTTGCCTACCACTAATGAGCTTGCAGCCATTATAGTTGGGGATTATTCTAAAGATGCTTTTCAATATAACATCATTGTTCAGGATAGTGCTGGCACATTAAAACAGATTTCAAACTTGCACCCTGCATATATGGCATTACAATATCCCATTTTATTCCCTTATGGTGAGCGTGGCTTTCAGATTGGTATTAAATATACAAACCATGCC
This sequence comes from Pharus latifolius, assembly GCA_019359835.1. Classification (NCBI taxonomy): domain Eukaryota; kingdom Viridiplantae; phylum Streptophyta; class Magnoliopsida; order Poales; family Poaceae; genus Pharus; species Pharus latifolius. Next base: position 59,569,133 of record CM033327.1, read on the forward strand.
GAATTACCAGAAAACGCAAGGAAGCATGTTACGATGCTTGAGTATTATTGCTACCGCTTTCATTATAGGCGCAACCAACGTAACCCGCATATTTGTTGTGGTCGATTATCGTTGCAAGTTGCGGTTGATGCGTTTTCCACTGTTGAAAGTAATCGTTTACGATACATTTTTGATCACCAAGATGATTTCCGTTGTGAGAGCGTCCAGGGTGTCCATGATGCGATTGATAGAGGTCATATTGCTGGTGGTTCTGTGGGTAAAAAGACGATCCTACCTGCTAGCTTTACTGGAGGTCGGAGATACATGTCTCAAAATTACCAAGATGCTATGGCTATATGTCGTTTGTATGGCGCACCGAATATTTTCCTTACATTTACATGTAACCCAAAATGGCAAGAAATAGTCGATGCATTAAGGCATGAACCTGGATAGAAACCATGTGATCGTCCAGATGTTGTCTGCCGTCTTTTCAACATGAAGCTGAATGACCTCCTGGCTGATATTAAACAGGGCCAAATTTTTGGTTCTATATTGGCAGGTGATCTTTTCTTGCTTCGCTTTTATACTGTGTTAAAAAAGTATCGCATCATCATCATTGGATACACGATCTAATTTCACTCAAACGCTCTATAGTGCTACACACGGTTGAATTCCAGAAGCGCGGCCTTCCACATGACCACATGCTTATATGGCTGGATGGGAAAAATCGGGACCCATCACACAAGTTCATTGACACTATTATCTCTGCTGAGATACCCGATGTTGCTGTGGACCCTTTAGGCTATGCTTTAGTTGACGAGTTTATGATGCATGGCCCTTGTGGGCCATTAAACCAAAAATGCCCTTGCATGAAAAACTCAAAATGCTCAAAACACTATCCAAAACTATTTCACCCTGAAACTATTATTGATGATAGCGGATTTACAATGTATAGGCGCCGTGATGACAACCGATTTGTTATAAAAAAATGCATGCCGACTTGATAATAGATGGGTTGTGCCTCACAATTTGATTTTGCTAAAAAAATATCAGGCACATATAAATGTGGAGTGGTGTAATCGAACCAAATTGATTAAATACCTATTCAAATATGTCACTAAAGGACAGGACAGAGCAAAGGTTGCTTTTCAAGTTTCCCTTGGTGACATGAATAGTTCAACCAATGTTGAAACCACCCAACACGATGAAATACAAGAGGACATTGATTGCAGATACCTATCAACACATGAGGCTATATGGCGGTTGTTTGAATTTGATATACATGCTAGAATGCCTACAGTTGAACGGTTGACTATACATTTTCCCAATATGAATTATGTTCGTTATGATGAATCGGCTGCCCTTCATGCTATTGTCCAGAGCCCTGCCGCTCAGAAAACTATGCTTACTGAGTGGTTTGAAACCAATAAAAAAGATGAGTCTGCTCGTTTGCTTACATATTGCGATTTCCCTACCAAATGGTGTTGGGATGACACTGCAAGATGTTGGAGAAAAAGAAAACGAGGGCACAGGATTGGTAGAATATACTTTGTTAGCCCTTCCTCAGGAGAACTATATTTCCTACGCATGTTGCTCATGACCGTACGAGGTCCGTTTGGTTATGCCGATATTAGGACTGTTGATGGGACTGTTTATGATACTTTTAGAGAAACATGTCAAGCTCGCGGTCTTTTGGGCGATGATAACGAGTGGTATAGCGTGCTTGATGATGCTGTTCTGTGCGCATCGTCTTACCAACTTAGACACCTATTTGTGACACTTGCTATTTTCTGCCATGTTTCTGATATACGAGCTCTATTCGATAAATATTGGCGAGACCTTGCTGATGATATCCACCATCGACTTAGATGTGCAATAAATAATCCGCGATATTGTGCGCCTGATTTGCAACTAAAATCGTTGTTGCTAGAAGAATTAACACATCTCTTTTCTAACAATGGGACTTCCATTTCTGAATTCAACTTACCCAGTCCTACTCCCAATTCTATAGAATGCACGGTCAATCGACTGATAATGGACGAACTTGCACATGATCTATCTAGCCTCTCATCTGAGGCATCCAGATTGATTACGATGTTAAATAATGATCAAAAAGCCATATTTGATACCATTGTACACTGTGTCTGTTCTGATTCTCCAGGGCTATTTTTTGTGTCAGGCCATGGAGGAACTGGGAAAACATTTTTATGGAACGCAATTATTACCAAAATTAGATCTTATGGTAAAATTGTTTTGGCTGTGGCGTCATCAGGTGTCGCTTCTTTGCTTTTACCGAGTGGTCGAACTGCGCACTCTCGTTTTCAGATACCCATTGAAATTGACGAATCTAGCATATGTAACATAAAACGTGGCACATCACTTGGTGAATTAATCAATAAAACTTCGTTGATACTATGGGATGAAGCTCCAATGACCAATAGACGTTGTTTTGAAGCGCTTGATAAATCATTACGTGATATCATATCTGCTGACCAACCACATGCATCAATTATACCTTTTGGGGGAAAGCCTATGGTTCTCGGTGGTGATTTTCGTCAGATACTACCTGTTGTTGAGGGAGGTTCAAAATCCGCTATTATTGACGCTTCTATAACAAGCTCGCAATTATGGCAACATGTGACCTTGCTAAGCTTGCATATCAATATGCGATTACATAATCCCCGTCTTGATGAGATTTCCCGCAAAGACCTCAAACTTTTTAGCGATTGGATACTAGACCTAGGAAACGGCGTCTTATCAACTGACCAAAAACAAGGGGAATTAGAACCAACATGGATTCGGATACCAGACGATTTACTTCTGATGACAGAAACCGATAAGCTTACCGCTATAATTGCCTTTGTTTATGATGATTTTCGTGCTTCACACACATCTGTAACTTACCTTAGCACCCATGCTATTATTTGTCCTAACAACGATACTGTGGATGTAATCAATGATGCAGTTCTCAATATGGTTCCATCCGATCAAAAAGAATACCTTAGCTGCGATTCTATCTGTAAATCAACAGATACATCATCACATATTGATATATTATATCCGATTGAATTTCTTAATTCTATAAACTGTAATAATTTCCCCTGTCATAGACTACTGTTGAAGAAAGGAGTCCCTATCATGTTACTTCGCAACCTAAACCAATCTTTAGGCCTTTGCAATGGTACGCGCCTTATTGTGAAGAACTTAACATCCCAATTGTTAGAAGCTGTTATAATAACAGGGACAAATACTGATGCTGTTGTCCATATTCCTAGAATAGTTCTTAACATGTCAAGTACTAAATGGCCTTTCATACTCCAACGAAGACAATTTCCAATACGAGTATGCTATGCGATGACAATAAACAAAAGTCAAGGCCAGACTTTATCTAGGGTTGGTCTCTATTTAAAAAAACCTATCTTCGCACATGGCCAACTATATGTTGCTGTCTCTAGGGTGACATCACGTAAAGGATTAAAAATCCTTATAGAAAATGACGATGGCACTTGCGGCAACAAAACCCGTAATATTGTCTACCATGAAGTTCTACAAATTGCTCACTCTTTGGTAGACCATTTATCTGTTTCCCGCTTATCTCATACCCTATGCATATCATATTTCTCTAGGTTATTATTTTCATTTGTTTGAAGCCGATACAATTATCTCTGTTTATATTGATGAAAATAACACTTATATTGTATTGATGGCGCAACTGTTTCCTTTCTGAATTTGTCTTGTTGCCACTTCCGTGACCGTTTACTTCTCCAAAAAAAAGATTCTACTTGTTTGTTCGCTTGCTGTTTGTGTTCGCTTCTCTTTCGTTGCGTTCCTAAATTTTAACAAATATATTATTTGTCTGTTTACATGTCTGTGTAATTCACCGGTCAAACACACCTTTCTATTACATGTTTGTTTAGTGTTAAGAAATATTAATTATTTTCTATATCTACTTTCTGATGGATGGTTTCCCTCCGTGTATCTCTATACATCTGATACAATCGTTTATTATTTTGTTTGTTTTATAGGGTTCATCAGTACCACATCGGCCTTGCTGAGGATGCGCTGTATTTAACATGTAACAGTGCTTTACATTTTCTCTTCCTCCACATTTTAAGATCACCAATAACTAACCAAAACATAAATGCTGTTAGATAATTTCTGTCGATGGTCTCTTCGTCGCATTTTAAATCTCGTTTTCCTTATCTTTTTAATTATTTATCGAATATATATATTCTATGTTGTTCTTCATTCTGACGAAAGCTTTCATATTCTTTTGCTTTTGCTTACCGTACCTATTCCTGTGCTATACATTTTTTTCCTCATCAATCATGTGTTTTGTTTTGCTTATTTATTTGCTTACTGTCTTTTCCCTGATAAAATAAAACCAAGAAAACATAATAAATATTTGTTGTTTTCCTTTATTATTAGCAGATGGATTACTCTCTGATCTCTGAAATTACCCCGGAAAAATAGCAATGGCGAATCCGTGCTCGACTTAGTAGGATGTGGGATTTTTGTGATCCCTCCAATGACCAGAAACTAATACATGTAGAGCTCGTTTTAATCGATGAAGAGGTCAACCTTTTTTCTCTCATTATCTGTATGTTCGTGGTTGCTCATTCACATTATATAATAATTTATTTATACATACATATTTATCAGCGCACTCATAGCACCTTATATTTTTATATTTCTATTCTAATTTATATGATGTTATTCTCATGGTCTTTGATTTTCCCCATCAACTCTGATTTTCTATCGTCATTTCTCACATTGCCTTATTCTTCTTTCATTTGCTATGATTAACACTGTTTATTACACTCCCTTCCTTCTTTACTTTACATCAGATATTTGTTTTCACTTTCTTCTTCCTCATATTTGTTTTTATAATACTGTTATATTAGTTTTTGTTCTTTGTGCTTCTTTCCGATTGAAAAACCACATTACTTTATTTTTTGTTTTTCCATGGCTTTTAATCTGATTTCCAACATCTGCTAAGTCGGTTTATCTCAACTCCGATTATATGTTTCCTTTTTACGCTGTTTCAGTTCTTTTTGTACTGAATAAACCAAAAAAAGACGTCTTTACATACCACTTGTTCCACCATCATCACCATTGCTTTTATTTTAGTTCTTAAACAATACATTACCATTTTTTCCCCTCCAATTTTTTTTATCATCCTATTGTATTTTTTGCAGGCCAATTCGATCACCAGTAGAATTTTCAGAGATCATGCTCCTAAATTAAAGCCGTTGTTGTTCGAAGGAACAATCTACTACTTTCGTTATTTTAGAGTCATGCTTGCCAAAAACTCTTACAAAGCTATTGACAACAAATATATGCTTCAATTCACAAGTTGGACAAAAATCGAACAGAGCCTAAACAACCCTATGATGTTCCCTTCATATGTGTATTCTCTTGTTGATTTCAACAGTTTAAAGCAACGTAGTGGAAACCAAGAATTCTTCACAGGTTTGATCTGGTTTCCTATACATAATTAGTTGTTTTCCAGATCCCATATTTCCTGGTTCAACACACATGTATGCTTATTATTTTCTGCTTTCATCATAATTCAATTTTTTAACTTTACCCATAGATGTCATCGGCCTTATCACAGAAGTCTCAGGATTGGTTTCTATCAACATTAAAGGCCGCGCATCGAGCACACAAAAGAGGGACATTTGTATCCGCAATACAAAGTTTACATTTTCCCCTTACTTAACATACGTGTTTTCCAAGATTTCTTATTTGCTTTGCTCATAATTTATAAATTTGTGTCTCATTTCAGCAATGACACCAAAATTGTTACATTATGGGGATCACGTGCTACTGAATTTGATGCAGAGGACATTTATCAGTCTAGCACAACTGAACCAGTCATTGTTATTTTCGTCGGCACCCTCATTAAACATTTCAAAGGTTTTTCCTTACTATCCATACATGATCGTTGTTCACTATATTAAAATTTTCTTATGTATTTTACTCGCTCTTTATTTTCAACCATATTCAGATCAAGAAATCATTTCTGGCGGCCCAGCCTGTAAATGGTATATAAACATAGATGTCCCCGAGATCAAAGCGTTTAGAGAAAGGTATCACATCATCAGAAGTATTTCATTGATATCATACTATGAACTCATTTACATCAATAGACTGTCCAACTTGCTGCATAATTATTCCATTTGTTATCTATTTTTTTTAGCTTACAAGATGGATTCGAACCCATCAAATGGCTGCCAACAGATGGAGACGCCCATAATAGTGTGAAGGCTATCATGCCTGCACAGACTATGACAATTGCTGAACTCATGGCCCTCAATCCACATGAAGCTGAAGTGATTTTTTCCACCCGTCGATTTTCATTCCTTCACTTTTTCTTTCCAAAAAACTAATAGTTTCCTATAACGCAGAGATCAAAGTATATCTGCAACATCATCATAACAGATATCATAACAACTCACTCATGGTGGTACACAGCTTGCATGGATTGTAAAAGAACTGCCAAACCTTTTGGAACTCAATATAGATGCAATTCATGTGACCTTGCTCCTACGCATGCCCAACCAAGGTATTGTATACACTACAATCTTAATCAATATATTACTGTTATATTCATTGCCATTTCTAAACCTGTTTGATTAACAGGTATAAATTAGCTGTGATGGCTGGAGATCACACTGGGATTGCTGAATTTGTACTTTTCGGTCCTATTGCGCAACAGCTCATCGGCAAGTCCGCATTGGCCCTAATTAATTCAAACCCCGACAAACATGCTGTTCCAGAGGACATCACAACACTTCTTAATCAAAAATTTATATGGAATGTTAGCGTGACAGAAAAGAGTTACAATAGCACTACTATTTCGCTGCAAGTTAACAATATTTTGGATACAGACCACAGTCATTCAGCACCCCAACAGGCCATTCTCAGAGCTCATCATGTAGCAACTCCACTGTCATCTTCAGATCAGAGCCTCATTGTAGACAGTCCCAAACCTGATTACCCTACTTATCACAGAGTACCAAAGGGTAAATCTGCTGTTGTCACCAGCAGAGACGACTCAACCTCTACATCACCATTGGGTATTGAAACGCCTCAAAAGGTAGATCCACTTGTATCTTAATATATATCATCTCTCGTGCATTGACTGATTTTACTCTAACAGATCCTTCTCATATGGTTTTCTTATCCAATTTTATTGCAAAGCAGCTCATTACTGTGGACGCTCATACCCCCTTGACAGATTCAACTAAATTATCCACTTCGAGGAAACACCCTCGATGATACTCTGTTTCTATCTTATGCAGATATATACCAAAATATATATTGTTATTTGCTCTCACTGATTAGTTACTTTGCAGTGTTGACTCTGAAGACTGCACCACATCTGCTACCAAAAAAACTCTTTTCCCTGTTAACAAAGACAAAGATATTTAGACCAAGTTAGTACATTCATAGAGTTTTTTTTCTCGGCACATACTGTTGTACAGATCGTTATCTTATTATTTTTTCCCTCCTATGTTTTTTCTATGCAGGCCGCATACTGCTCGCGCTTAATATCACATTCTGTGGACACATCAACGCAATATCTGTGTTTTGCTATGTTTTCATACTATTTGTTTCCCCTCACAAAATATTAACCTACTCGATCTTTTGCCGATCTTATATATCTCATTTTGTCTGAATCTGTTGATTCCTTTTGTATTAACAATCCTTTCCTAACATAATACTTACTTCACACCAATGGTTATATTTGCTTCTTACCTGATTGATGATACTATTTTCCCTTGCCACACTGTGCTTCTCTCTTCCTTTCTCGGTTGCCCCGTTTACTCGCCTCTGCTTCGTGTGGCCCATCTGTTCCGCCTGGCCATCGGGCCCCTTGCTTCGACGTCCGCATTTTGGTCCACCATACGTCGTTTTTGTTTCTATCGGCTGCTTTTCACTATTGCTCCCCCCTTCCGGAGATGGTTCTACGCCTGTATCCACCAACTCGGTATGTTGTGGCCTGTTTCCCGCCTTTTGCCTCTATTAATCTTTTTTCTTCTTCTTGCCTTTCTCCTTCCTTTTGTTTTTGTTTTTGCCTTGCGCGTCTGCCGTCCTTGTGGCTGTGACGGCCGCATTTGGCCATTTCCCGATCTCACAAAAGACTCATTTTGTTCAGGTGGCTCAGGTGCTCTTCGCTACCTTACTCGTTTTCACAACTGGGGATGCTTAGCGGCGTAGTGTTCCAGCTCTTCTATGGTCTGATGGGTAGGTGGATGGCATATCTCATTAGCATCCTGTAGTTTTGATTTTGTTTATATGCTATTGTTTGTTTTCTGAGTTTTTGTTCAGTGTGTTAGGTGCGCATGCCCGATCATCGTGCTCTGCCATGGCTGGTTATTTTCCCTGCAGATAATTGGTTAGTGTTTGTTTCGTTTTATGTTTTTGTGTTGCTTTTTTTTTGTGCTCCATTCCGGCAGATTTCTTTTTTATTTATCGTTTTTGCTTTTCATTGAAAGGTTGTGTTTGTTTCTCTCTCACTGGTGTCCGTTTTTGGTCGAAAGCGTTGTTCATTGTGCCGGTCCTCATCGGCAAGGACCCCTGCTCTTTATATCCATCATATAAAGAGCATTTTGGAAGCCCTCCTGATTTACCGCCCCACTCAGACATGCACAATGTTAACCACTAGGTTCAGAATTACCCTTCTTTTTTTCAACTTTGTAAAATAATGTGATGACATAGACCAAATGTGACAAACCTAGATTGATAAGCTCCAATGATCTTTGTTTCAAATAGATAAACTAATCCACTTGTACATTCAGGGATTATGGAGAGTAGGCATGTGCTTCTGTCGACCCAGCCATCGAGAAATTGACGCCATTGCTGTAATCTGAACCCACTGCCTTTAAGTATGGGTTCAAGTGGTGTGTGCTCAAGTTCTCACCTGAAAATGATTCGTACAAATGAATAAACTTAGAAGGACTTTACATAAATTTAATTTTTGCATTACCATAGTAATAGATTGCTAGCCTTTGTAATGTGATGTTAACACCAAATCTCCTCATCAGTTTTGCTAATACAAACACTTCTTCAGATAATATGCTTCACTTGTGGCCTGTGCCATTGTGGGTTTAGGACTATTGATTGATGGTATATGATTTTCAAGTGGTCTGGTTTAGAGGTTTGGCAAATTATGCCCACTTACTAAATTTATGCATGCCATTTGTACTTTTTAACAAAGCTCCAAGTGTGTTCTAATTATGTGGCACATCTTGGACAGCTTAATTGATAAGCCTTGGACCAGACAGAACCAACAGTATTAGAGTGATCTGTTACAGTAATTTAGCCTATTTCACAAAGGAACAGTAGATATGCAGTAATGCATCACAGTTATAGGTCATCAAAAATATAATTGATGACTGCCTAGACATATGAAGCTCAAATCATAAATAAATAGATCTTATTTTTCTGTAGTTCATATGATCTAAGATAAAGCCTTCATAGGCTATTAAATACAAATGTTTAATTGCCTGTTGTGACCCTGGATCACTGATAAATGACAATTTTTCCCAATTTTTACCTACTTTTTGTCACATGGGATAGGAATTTGATCATAAGGGCTATTTTATTCCTATATTTAACTCATTAATATAGGAACATGTTAATAACATGTTATATTATGCCCAAAAAAAATTTGCACAGTACCAAACGTATTTATCTTAGAGAACATCATGCATGGGTTTGCATATGCCAATTGATAATATATGTATCCCATGTGACGTGAGAACCATCACATGGTGGTGAAAACATATGATTTGATCATGATTTGCAATTTACTTACTTAGATTAAAAATTGTCAAACCGTTGTAGCTGATGGGAAATGCTCATTCTCACATATACATCAAAGACAAACAAACTGAATCTTATCACATCACAGTAGTGTGTGAAAGGTTCTTTTTTGAAAAAAATCAAATAAAAATAGGAATTGATTTGTTCTTATCACATCACAACAATAGTATAACATAATTAGTGAATCAAATCATCAAATTACCCATTCCATTTCCAATAGAAATTAATAAAGTTTGACCAAGCATATACAATGTTATATGAAGCATTTGTAGTTGAATGATTCGCTGCATGTTTTATTATTTAGTAAAAAGCGTCCTTCTTTAATTATGCGAAAACGATCTCGATCTATAATTCTTTAAATATCCATGATAATAAATCCCAGTAAGGATAAGGTAAGGACTGTTCGCTGTATAGAGACAAACCCATTTGGTCGAATCCTCGCTGATCGTCTTTTCGTGTGCGCTCGAATGAACGGTTTAGCCTGTTTTGGTTTTTTTTGTCTCTATGTTGCTTTTGATTTATTTATTTTTGGTTGATCCCAATGAACTCTGTTTTTGTTGCTCATTTTGGGTTTCTTTACTGACTATCGGCGCCAAAAACCCGTTTTCCCACTCTCCCTCACCCTTCCGCGGCCACTATCCGCAGCAAACCCTTTGGTCGATTCCCCTCTGATCGTCCTTTCCTGTGCAGTCGAATACATGTTTATTCTATTTTGTTTTTTGTCTTTATGTCGCTTTTGATTTTTTTTTTGTCAATCCTGATAAGTTCCATTTTTGTTGCTCATTTTAGGTTTCTTTTTCCCAGATTGTTTGGTCACAAACTTTCGACCGTTCTCTGTTTTGTTCTTTGCTTTTTTGTTTTGATCTTGCCTCGAATTTTTTATTGGTCGATTCTGATGATTTTGTTTTTTATTGGTTGTTAAATAAGTCTATTTGAAATGTGGGGAAAAACCATGGAGTGATGGTTGTCAGCCAAATACTTCTGAAATGTGATGCGAAAACATCCAATTTTTGATGATGTTTATAGATCGGTTCAAAATATTCTTTGTATTGCTCAATGATGATGGGTGCTTTTATAGCAGGGTCAAATTGTTTCACCCACTATTTTATGTACAAATTTCCATTATTACTACAAAATTATTTCACAGTTATAATCTATGTCTTTCAATCAGCATTTACACCAGGTTTCAACTAATTTAAAGTTCATTCCCCCTCTATTTAACTATACTTTCAGATTGAACAGGCAAAACCATATTTTAAATAGAGATCGAATCAATTCTAAATAGAGATCAACTCAATTCTAAATACTCAAATAGATCCTACGTCCAATCATCCAGCTCAAACAAATACGGCCTATTCATAGTCATCCAAAACATACCTAATCTGATCAAATCTAACCGAAAGCTAATCATAAACATCTGACTCCAAACTAAACAACCAAGAAAACTAATCAATAAAATTACCAATAGTAATCGTGATCCTCAACCTCTATTATCATATAAATATATATACTTCCTAAACACCCGCAGCAACGCGCGGGCTCCGCCCTAGTAGATATTAATTTTCAATATTTGGATGCCGTTTTTTCCACTTTGGGTCTCAGAACCTAACCTATAAAAAAACAATTAGATGCAGGTGAGATTTTTTTTATAGTTTTTTTGGGTGAGGGGTTGAGACCTCTCACACCACAACAGATCAAAGAGAGCCACCACCTCCTATTGCTAAGAGAAGTTGCCGCTCGCAACCAAATCAAACCTCTGACAATCTGCGTTCGGCGAATTTTGACTTTCTCTTTCCCTTTGTCACAAACATAATAGATCATATTATCTTTTTGTGAAACTCTTACTCAATTGTGACTCCGATAAGATCGTCTCTAACAGGAGACTTAAAAGGATCCATAGTCTAAAATTAACTATTAGATATTGCTAGAGTATTTGTAAAATTTAAGTTTTGTTTCTCTTATATCTATATCATTTTAGGGTTTGGAGATTCTGTTAGAGAGAGTAGAAATATAAATATAAAATCTTTTTAGGCATATATTTATACGAAGATATATAAATTTGATTTTAAATATTACTGTTGAAAAAATTCTAAGTGGCGACTGGACTGCTCTACAATGATCTGTGCCACTTTTGCATGCTCTTCTAGTCTCTCCTGTAGATCTGTTGACTTTTATAAGTTCAAGTCTCCTCCTCGCGGTCCTTCCCATCTTCACAAGTATAAGTTTATTGGAAAATTCCGGCCCAAACCCACCGGATAAGGCAATTTTTTTCCCCACCTCTCTCGCGACGACGCCTCCCCTCACGATCTCTGTCGCCACCGCCTACCCCTCCCCGCACGACGCTGTCACCCCCTCTCCGGTGAGATCACCCCCTCCCCATTTAGGGTTTCGCATATCTAGGGTTTCGGTGGTGTTTTTTGATTTATGTGCACTGAACGTCCATATCTAGCCGACGCCGGGGAGGAAGACCACCTGAGAGTAGCGTCGCGCCGGTGCCGGTGCTGCTCCTTTTTCCCACAGATCTGTGACAGGGGGTGTTAGTCTCTCTCAAATCGGAGCAGATCAGAGCAAGAACACAAGCGCTTGGAAATCTTTGATCCAGTTACATAGCAATCTCCAATTCTTCTCCCCATCTCTTCTTTTCAACAGATCTATCTGCTTTTGTTATTTTCTTCTGTTCAGATCTTCACATATCTTCACAGATCCGGTGACGAGGCACTAGTCTCTCTCAAATCTTGCAAATCAGAGCAAGAACACAAGCACTTGGATCCAGGTGCATAGAAATATCCAATTCTTCTCTCCATCTCTTCTTTCTTTTGAGATCGTAATTTTTTGCATGTTAGTTAGAGATCAGTGGTTTTTGCTTCACATCACATGGTAGTGCATTATGTGGAAGTAGATTTGTCTTTTGCATTGTTCATATGGCAGTACAACTTGATCTCTCATATGCAGTGTAATCTCTCATAGGCAGTACAAGTAGATTTGTTTTTTGCATTTTCTGCATCTTTTTTTATTTTCCATTCTCTGGTGTAATCAATCATTGGACAATCATGTGGATTTGATCTCTCATATGCAGTTTCTCTAAAATTTGAGAAAGTTCATGTAATGTACTGTGTCAACTGTTGAGTTTTGCTTGACATAATATGCAATACTCGTTTTCACTAGTAGGATGGTGTACTTATTCAGTTCATAATTATATCAAGTGAATCATGCCTGTCCTGCTGCGAATTTGATTGGAACATTTTAATGACTGTCTGGATAGGCATGATTCATGTGAAATCTTCTAGTTTAGTTCATAAGATTGATAGCAGTCAAATGGGGAATTTGTTTGATTAGCAGTAGAAATATATCCAGGAGTTTGTGATGTTTGTTTGAAGTTTATGGAGTGATCCTTATTAGAAATCAACAGCAATGTATATACATCACAAACTCCTGATGAATCTCTACATACTGATGCATTTTCTATGGCTGTTCACACCATAGGCAATGAAGTTGATGAATCTCTATATACTGATGCATTCCATCTGCAAGTTCTATCTGCATAATGCCTTCACATTTATATGAGATGATTAGTTATAGTTTTTTTTGGGCATTTCTAAAGCTGATGCATTTTTTCCTCCATTGCCTATGGTGTGAACAGCCAGGCCAAGGTAGTTCCCTATCTGGTGCTTCATCAAGCGAAACTAGAAGAACTCTACAAGCAAAACTAGAAGAACTTGAGAAACCAGGTTAGTTCATGCGATGTGATGCACCTCCTGTGTCCAAGTTTGCTTTCTGAATATGGTTTGAACCAATTATGTTATGTTCTGAATATAGTTTGAATCAATCTGGTTTGCATGTTATTTGTGTGCTATCTTCTGAATATATGCAAAATGAAAAAAAACTACACTTCTGTTCCTATATCACAAACACTTTACAGATTGGGCAATAATTGATTGTGTAATAATTTTTGGATGTCCCTATATCATAAAAACTACACTCATGTCCAGGATATCAACATCATGACAATAATTGATTGGGCAATAAAAATCTCATATCTTGACCAGCCATGCTAAATACTTTACACATTGGGCAATAATTTATTGGCTCCTTATGATCTATAATTCTTAAATATGTGTAACTGTGCAAGACTACATAAGTCTCTAACCAATATGGCAATTTCACAATTCTCTTTTCTAGTCAGAGTTTCAGAAACATCTAGATGTGTTGCAAAAGAAAATTAGCAAATTGGCGATTGCATTACCAGACTATTACATTCTGGTCGTTGCAATGTGTACAGACAATTATTAGTAGTAACAGCCAGATGGATACGCGAACACCTGTTATGGCTCCTTGTTCTTAGACAGTAAGCTTTTATTGGACACTTATGTTGATTAGTACTAGGCAATTATTGTTGTGATTTGCTCTTATTTCAGTAGAAATCTACTCTTATTTCACTAGAAATCTGAGTATATCTTTATTTAGCACATGCATTTAGCATTTAGCACCTGTCGAAAAGGCATCATGTTGTTATTAATAGGGAAGTAGTTTGAGACTTTAGATGCATACCTTTACTGAGTTGCGCTGAGTTGAAGGCAGTGTGCACCTTCAAGAAAGGATGTTGATTAGTTCTCTTTCTCATCTGGCTACCAATCTAGGGACTCTCTGATCTGCATCTAAGTGTTCTTCCCTTTCTTTGAATTCTGCTCTATGTCAGGTTCTCTGATGTTTGTCAGAAGCTGTTGGGTTGGCCTTAGTGCTCCTTGGGAGCAATTGATGCAAAATGTTTTTAAAAATATTCACCATCTCTTTTCTCTAATCTTAGTCATCTGTAAGTGTGCTCATGATAAGCAGCTACTAATCATATAGTCATCTGTAAGTGTGCTTTTAAAAGACTATTGGTTTATAAGGTTGTGAATCGAGTTTATAAGGTTATATAGGCAAGGTTGTGAATGGAGAATCCTATAGTCATCTTGTGAATTGAGTTTATTGGTTTACATATTGAATTGAGTTTGCAACACTTCAAAGTGCATCTAGGTTTATAAGATTATTCTTTGCTAATGGTACTTTGATGTAACTAATATTTGGGCTAATTAGTGTTGTATTTGCATTGATTAGCGAAAATGTGTCCTAGAAGGGAATGACTTATGAGATTGATGAGGATAGAGAAAGGTGAAGAAGATGAGGATGATGAGATGTTTCGTGTAGTCTTGCCTTATTTGTTATCATGTGTTAATAGGGAAAAAAGGCCAACTCATACATCAATTTTGACCCGCGCCAAATGTGTTGATGAAATTCTTGAAGGGCATGAAAGTCGGTGTCGGATAGAATTTCGTATGGAGCTGGAGATATTTAGAGCTATTTCAAGTTTTCTTAGGAAAGCAAATTTATTACATGACACCAGGGGTTATAGTTGAGAAACAACTTGGAATGTTTATATATATGATCTCACATAATGCAACCAATTGAGATCTACAAGAAGCATTCCAACACAGTGGGGGAACTATTCATAGACATATTAGGTCTTTTTTCATTGTCATTCTGAGTTTGACTTACAGATTTGTCAAACTTCCCCATTCAAGTCAAACTCATTGGAAGATCTCTTCAGATCCACGATTTTGGTCCTATTTTCAGGTGAACAATACAAACCGCACTCTTAGTTAGTCTAGCTATCATCAATTGTTTCTTGGCTAACACAATGTGTTCCTTTGCAGAATTGTATTGGAGCAATTGATGGGACTCACATACCTATCACTATCCCCGAAGATAGAGCCGTTTCATATAGGAATAGAAAGGGCACACTTTCTCAGAATGTTATGCTAGCCTACGACTTTGATTTAAATTTTGTTTACATTTCTTGTGGTCGGGAAGGGTTAGCATTTGATGTTGGAGTCATTCGGTCTGCCATTGATAGTGATTTTCATGTGCCAGCAGGTAAATTCTATAGATTTCGTTGAAATTGTTCATTTGGAAATTTCCTGTAGACGATGGATACGCGAGCACTCCATCATTCATTGCCCCTTATCGTGGTGTTTGGTATCACCTCAATGATTTTGGACGGCGTACGTCTCGATCAAAAGAATATAAAGACTAAAAAGAATTATCTAACCACCATCACGCTCTACTATGCAATCACATAGAAAGAGTGACAGGTGTTTTAAAGAAGCACTTTCCAATTTTGAAAGTGGGCACATTTCACCTCATAGATTCTCAAGTCAAGATTCCAGTGACAGCTGCTGTGTTTCACAATGTCATTAGGAAGCACAAAGGTCAAGAAGAGTGGTTATATTGCTAGCTTGATCTTATCCCGTCATCCCAATTTGTCGATCTTTTTGAAGGAGACAACAATTATCATAACGACGTAGAGTCCTTGAACATTCAAGGAAATGATGGAAAGTGAATTTGTTTTTAGCAGAATAGGACTAGCAGATCAAGTTTGATGTATTTTTATGGGTCGTTAGATATGTCGTTTTCACTGTTTTCATTGTATGGAATTGTTTACTACATTCTGAAGTATTTGTTTTTTTTACTTGTTTAATTTGGAATATTTCGATTAGTTTTAGAAGTTTTTGTACCAGAGTATTTACTGCTCAAGAGTAACTTGATGCAAACTAAGTATGATACTATCATTAGAGTAAAAGACCATAACAATTACACGAAAGACCTCATTTCATGCAAACTAAGTACTTACTGCTCAACAGTAACTTGATGCATTTGCATACAATACAGAATACAGGAGTATAAAAGACTTTTAAGGATGAAGAGGCAAGGAGAAAAACTGAAATTCAATAAACTGAAATGTTTAATTTGGAAAGAGATTAGTGTATGATAAATACAAAAGACATTCTTTCTACTAATGACAGTATCATACTTATTTTTTCTTGGATAAGAGCAACATAAATAGTTCTTTCTCCAGATATATGAAAGGCTCTACTAATGACAACACTGTACTGTAAAGAAAGTATAGAACCCTGGGTATGACAGAGGTCTTGTTGATTTGCTCCATGAGTACAATATCTCGAGTTTTAAGGGTCAAAATGGGTTGGGTTGGGAATCAAATTGTGTATAGTAACTAGTAACTCCAGGTAATGAAGTCAAAAGTCAAGACTAGAGTAACACTATCAACAACTACAAACTCACCAACAGATGATACAAATATGGCGAGATACCAAACATCTGAAGAGAAAAATGTGAGTGCAAGATTATGAGTGATTGTAAGCCCCACAAGAGCCTCTTGAGCTAGGTTGCACCGATACGGATATGGGGCACGGATATGATATGATATTGGATATGGTGATACGACATTTTTACAAAACTAGCGGCACGGCAATATATATGGGTAAGTATCTAGTGCATCCCACCCTCTTTAGTGCTTCCTCACATATCGTCTCAAAAAATCATGTAAATGATCATGTAAAATTCTATAAAAATTAGAGAATGTGTATATTAGGTAGGTCAAATAGCTTACAAAATTTTGAATCTAAACTTAATGTTTATTAGGAGAAAAAAAAATCAGTGAATAGTAGCTTTTATCTTTATATTTTCAGATTTTTTTAGATTGATTTGTCTTTTTTTTTTTGTTTCTCCTTGTGTAGATTGAATTTGGATTTGAAATTTTGAGAGATGGTAGATTGATTTTATGTCTATAATCTCATTTTTGAGGAATTTTTTATAATCTTTTACATAGAATTTTGATGAGGGATGCACGGGAGAACTGGAGGAGTAGGATATATATAACAAGTTACATAATCATAATTGAAGTAAGCACTTAAACATCACTCATTACTCTAGATGGAGGCTGAAGTAAGTACTCTAATTACAATTTTGCAGGTTGCAACAAACATAATGTACTTGTAGGCTTTCAGCAAATTCACAACAAAAAGAAAGTCACATAAGAGGGGAGTTGGTGATCTACTAAAGTTGCCGCTCAAAAGTGCCATAGATCACCATAGAGGAAGCTGCCAGTCACCGGAGTCACAATCGGGTGAGGGCTTCACAATAAGGCAACATGATCTCCTGTGCCTGTGACAAAAGGGGAGAGAAAGCCTGAGTTCATGCTGCCTGAGATTGAGGCTGACCACAGGTTGTCGGAGACTTGATCTGGTTGCGAGCGAAAGCTTCTCTTCGCAACAGGAGGCGGAGGCTCTCTTCGATTTGTTGTGTTGTGAGAGGGCTCAACCTCCCTACCCCAGATATATAAATAAAAAAAAAATCTCACCTGTATCTGACTTTTTTTATTTTTGAATTTAAAAAAAATAAAGATATGCATCCATCACGTATTGTTGCCATACTAGAGTTGTATCAATGTGCAATACATGTCCAGATAGGAGTACTAAGGGTGTGTGGAGTATCCATGCAACCTAGCTCTTGAGCATTTTTAGTGGATTGAAGGATCTATTGGGTCCTACCATCAATTCTTGTTTTTATTAGAATTCCATAGAAGCAGATCCTTCAATCCAATTGTTTTAATTGGATAGAAATAAATCCTACATTGTTCTTATATGCGTTTGCAGACAAGAAAACCAAAAACCACATGCTCCGAAGCTAGGTTGCATGGATACTCCACACAGTCTTAGTACTCCTATTTGGATATGTATTGGACATCGATACAGCTCCGGTATGGCAATAGTACGTATCTGATTTTTTTTCAAAATAAAAAAATAAAGTCAAACGGGTGATTTTTTTTTTTAATTTTTTGGGGTGGGTGGTTGACCCCTCTCATCACAGCAGATCGAAGAGAGCCGCCTCCTATTGCAATGAGAAGCTGCCACTCACAACCAGATCAAGCCTTAGGCAACCTACGGTCGGCCTCAATCTCAGGCAGCATGAACTCTTGCTTTCTCTCCTCTTTTGTAACAAGTACAGTAGATCACGTTGTTTTTTTGTGAAGCACTCACCCGATCGTGACTCCGTGAGTGGCAGATGGCCTCGTATATGGTGATCTGTGGTACTGTTGCATACTCTTCTACTCTCTCCTTTAGATCTGTGTTGGCTTCTATAAGTTCAAGTCTCCTTCCTCTTCTTCTCAAGGTCCTTACTCTAGCAGATCTCCGGTGGGCGGCAGCTTTAGTAGATCGCTTACTCCTCTCTTATCTGTCTGTTTCTTTTTATTGTGAATTTGCTGCAAGCCTGCAATTACATTCTGTTTGTTGCAACCTACAAATCTGTAATTAACTTGCTTCAGCCTCCATCTAGAGTAATACAAGCACTTGTTTAAGTGCTTGCTTCAATTATGATTATGTAACTTGTTATGTTTATGTCTAAGCTATACACACACACGGTGCTCTCGTGCATCTCTTCTTAAAACTCTACGTAAATGATTATGAAAAATTCCTCAAAATTTGAGATTGTAGACATAAAATCAATCTACTATCTTTCAAAATTTCAAACCCAAATTCAATCTACACAAGGAGAAACAAAAAAAAAAGACATTCAGCCAAAAAAATCTGAAAATAAAAATATAAAAGTTACCATTCAATGAAATTTTTTATATTTGTTTCTTCTAATATAAATTGAGTTTAGAGTTGAAATTTTGTAAGTATTTAGCCTGCCTAATATATACATTCTCTAATTTTTATAGAATTTTTCATGATCATTTACATGATTTTGAGACGAGATGTGTGGAAGCACCGAAGAAGGTGGGATGCACTAGATATTACCCATATATATTGTCGTGCCGCTAGTTTTGGAAAAGTGGCATATCACCATATCCAATGTCATATCATATCCGTGTCCCATATCTGTATCGATGCAACCTAGCTCAAGAGGCTCCTATGGGGCTTACAATTCATATAATCTTGCACTCACATTTTTCTCTTCAGATGTTTGGTATCCCACCATATATGTATCATGTGTTGGTGAGTTTGTAGTTGTTGTAGTGATATTCTAGTCTTGACTTCATTACCTGGAGTTACTAGTTACTATATACAATTTGATCCCCTCCCCCACCTTCCTTCAGCATCGGGGTTTATACTGAAATGTGGTAGTGGTATAGCTATTAAAAAATTAGTGCCAGAAAGATATGCTGGTAAGCAGATGGAAAGATGACTTATATTCTCAAAGCCATGATCATCGCTTTAACACTCTTCTAATTATTCAAACCTGCATTAGTTTGCGGAAAACTATCCTTCGTTGTTATCTCATTCTGTATAAGGGCATTAAGACAGAATTGCTTGAATCATCAGTGGTTATATTACAACAATGACAGCAGGTAATGAAAGCATGCTGGATTGACTAAACAGCTTGAACTTGAGATGATTATCACACTTGTTTCTTTCTATAGGTCGAATAAAGAGGTGGCCATGTAGTAGTTTCCCTGTTGAAACTTGCTTAACTCTATGATACATGCATCACTTACAGGATACACTGAAAGAATCTACATCCGAAATTTTGAAGGATCATCAAGAACCTTGTAAGATTACACTTCTGCTGAATTCTGGAAATGGAGCATGGGCGTTATGCTCCACAGCAAGGATGGGAGACCAACAGTGTAATTGCAGCCTTTTCCTTTATTAACTGCCCAGGATGATGATAGTAGCAGATTTATTGGTCATGTGGTTGTCCTCAATGTAGCCAGCATTGTGTCATAAAGATCCTCAAGCAGTCGGCCATTGCTTAATGGAATGGATTTACCTGCCTGTTCTGTAAAATTTGTTGCTGACTCGGCTTATTCTGTTGAATCTACAGGCACTGGATGGATATGGTGTTGTCAATGAGCCGGATTATAGGTAAGTTTGTTAAGTGCTATTTTGATGCCATGTTGTTAGGTGTGGTAGTCATGCCCAGTGTTGCCTGAAAAATGTGCATAGTCGACTGTAATGCTACTTTATTTCTGGAGCGAAGCTAGCTGATGCATTGTGCGCTCATGCTATTAGCTATTTTTTCTTCTCAAGTGGACTATAGTATTTGTCTGTTAATGACGTGCATTGTCACTTTAAAATGCTTTGTCATATACCATATTTCTTTTTCCTATTACAAAACTCAATTTGCAGGGCTGGTGGATCATACAGTGGTAGGAGATATGTGGATGAAGGGCTTCCTAGAGATTCCTATGGAAGGGGTGCATTCCGGCAGGATGTACATGATAGGAATATGTATCCACCACCGCCCACTGTTGGAAGCATGTGGTCTCATCCTCGAAGAAATTTTGATGAGGAATATGCAGTTGCCAGAGATTATAGAAGGCATGACTCGTTTCATGAAATGGATTATCACAATGCTGGAAAACATCATGAAATTGATTCCTACAGAGGAGTTGATAGACTCCGTGATACTTATCGTGCTGCTGACAACTACTATGAATCTGGTAGTTACCGTGATTTTGGTGTTGATAGGCACGAAAGGATTGGAAGTAGAGACCGTGGGGAGTTTGGTGGTGAGTTTGAAGACCGGTACCGCAGCTCTCATCAAAGTAGAGAGAACAGCTATGAAAGAGATCATGAATATGGGCGTTCCAACTATGATTCCGACTATGACAGAGGCAGGAGAGAGAGTGGCTGGAGAAGGCGTGATTCACGTGAGCATGAACGTGAAAGAAGAGGGTTAAGCCATGACACAGATGAAAGTCCATATGGCCATAGCCGTTCTCGGTCACATGGGCATGATCATCGAACCAGATCCAGATCCAGATCAAGATCAAGATCAAGATCAAGATCACGATCAAGATCTCGTGGTAAAAGTCGTGGTCGAAGCCAACGTGACACCTTTTATGATGATAATCGCTTTGATAGAAGAAGAGAACATGACTGGGATGAGAGGAGGCATGGTGATTTAGTGGTATGACCATACTCTTTTAGTAAATACATGCATGCATGCTTCTTTGGTTCTCATATAATATTTTAATTTGTATCTTGCAGGCCCCATCAGCCACTGTTGTTGTTAAGGGTCTGTCCCAGAAGACTAATGAAGAGGACTTATATCAGATTCTTGTACAAGTTCCTCCTCATAAATTGTTAAACTGGTTGCAAGTGTATTGTTTGGTTCATTTATTCATTTGGGGTCTGATGTCTTTTAGGCTGAGTGGGGCCCTCTTCGTAGTGTACGTGTAATCAAGGAGCGGACCTCCGGCATATCTCGAGGATTTGCTTTTATCGACTTCCCTACTGTGGTACTCACCATAAAATATTATGTCATCTGCCAATTGGATTCTCATGTACTGTTCTCACAAAAATGAACTTGTTTTCCAGGAAGCTGCACGCAAAATGATGGATGGTATTGGAGACAATGGCCTCGCACTTGATGGAAGGAAGATATTTTTTGAGTACAGGTACATGTATTTTTTTTTTTTTTGAAAATATTTAAAATCCTTACACCTACATTCAGCATTGATGTTTAGCTACTGTTGGGAAGATACTAAAAGCATACAGTATACAGTTTTCTTTTATCAGAAAACATGAGTTGTGACTCCTAAGTTTTCTTATTATCCTCTACATTGTTCTGGTAGAACTAATGAGTATGTATAACAGACTAGGAATGCAACTGCTGGTTGGTCCTGAAGAATAATTTACATGTGTGGAAGCACTGATCTTCTTTTGACCTGCAAACATCATATAAGACTGTTGCTTCTACTTTGTTTCTCAATTCTCATATCGGTCACCCTTTTTGCAATTTCATCAATTGGTTCCCTTTTTTATCTGTTTCAATCAAATCATCTCGAATCAAAAACATTCAGATTGTGAACTAATTGCTTATATGTCATCCACATGGTGTACAACACGGACCTCAAAGTACAAAATTATCTAGTTAATGTGGTAGCATATGACAAAAGGGATATGATTGGAATGAATTTAAAATAACAATGAGTAAACTGATGACATTAAAAGGAAGGAGCTATATCAGAAATTGAGAAAATGAATGGGGAGCTATGGCAAAAATTACTCCATCATATAAGCATATGAAGATATATTTTGGTGGTCAACAAGCATGTGTTGTAAGCCTGTTATACACTGTCTGCTACAGATTGATGAAGCATAACTTTGCAGTTACTTATCCATCTTGTTTGGATGTTATCCTTGCTTCTTTTTCCCCAGTTAGTTGTCCATCTTGTTCATATGATGTTCTTGTTTGATTTTCTTCATGTGTCCACACGTTAAGGTCAATATTGCAGAAAGTTACATATTGAGGAAGTTGGATTAGAACAAAACTTCAATGCAAACTTCAATGCACAGTTTAATGCATAGTATTAATCATTCATCAGGCTTGAATGGGTCCTTTTTGAGTAGCTGTACTCCTTGATGGAAAGCATTTTGCAGTGATATTCCTATCTAATGTTGGGCTTACAATTATTTTCTGGTAACTGTCTTTACTGCAGTAGTAAACCAACTGGTGGAATTGGTGGGCCTTCTCTTGGACAAGAAAGTTTTACAAGGTCTACCTATGGGCACAGGACTGTTGCTGCACCGTGTGATTGGATCTGTACAATCTGTGGTTGCATGAATTTTGCACGTCGAACATCCTGTTTTCAGGTATATGTTTCGTGATGTGAACTACTTGACTCTATTCTTAGGTAAGAACTGCCTATATACATAAACTTTATTTTTAGAAAAAATCAATGTTCCTTCATTTTAGGTTACTACCATTCTATCTCATAGGGTAATAATAGGGTAATTTCTCTTGGCAGAGTACATTTTCATTAGCAAGCACTCAAGCAGCTAAGCTGACATGGTTTTAAAAAGGGGGAACATTCTAATTTCTAAGTGGTTGGATCATCTGAGAAAATTTGAACCTACTTTGGGTCCTGTGTTAATGTGTTCACGACATCCCCAACTGTGTTAAAGAGTCAATGAAGAATATTCATGTGTTTAGTAGTTAGTGTCAATAAATGCACTTGCCCCTTATTTTCCCGTCGTCACTTTAGATCAAATTGGTATTTGTAGTTGTATCACAGTGTCAGATATGGGGCTAACCTTTTAAGGCATGTTTGTAACACTGGAATTCTACAGGAATCTTAGAGAAAACCCCCTTAGTGAGAGTGGATGTTTTTCCTTTAAAATTCCCTATAGAATTCTTACATTCGAAACAGGGCCATAACATTTGGCCAGCATCACACTAAAATGCTACATTAAGGGGCGAATTACATGCAATTATTTTTCAACTTCAGGTCAGTTTTATTCAAGTCTGGCAAAATGGTGGTGGTTTCTCCTATGAGATTTCATCTTATGAAACCAGGATTGTTGAAGTTTAGCTAAAATTTGGTAACATTGTTGTTGTGGCATCAATGACGTAAAGTCTGAAATTGAAATTGTAAAACATACTCACCTGAGTAACTTTTTTTGGAAGAACTCCTTGAAGTCTTTAACGGGTGTTAGTTTGTTTCACTGTTGCTTAATCATGAGTGCAAAGTGCAAACAATATGCGGTTCTA
Organism: Pharus latifolius; assembly: GCA_019359835.1. Classification (NCBI taxonomy): domain Eukaryota; kingdom Viridiplantae; phylum Streptophyta; class Magnoliopsida; order Poales; family Poaceae; genus Pharus; species Pharus latifolius. The sequence continues at coordinate 59,593,286 of CM033327.1, forward strand.
GGATAGCTGTGCAAATTTCCTTATCATGATCTTTATTTTCTGGTCAATTGCATTTTTGCTTATATTCTTACAGTGTAATGAACCACGTACTGAGGATGCTCCACCAGCTGATGCAACAGCTTCAACTCCACTTTTTGGAAAAAGGGGATCTGAACTAGGCAAGTTTTGTTTTTTACATGGATTATTGTAATTGTTCAATGTGTTGTCTTATTTGATACTGCCCTCTGTAGGTCCAACTCATGTTTTAGTTGTTCGTGGCCTTGATGAAAATGCCGATGAGGAGATGCTTCGGTATGAATTTGCCAAGCATGCACCAATAAAGGTGAGTAATAAATAAATAATTTCTTGCAAGTGGATTAGTTCTACTCTGTAGACAGAATTACATGTCATTTCTCTGCAGGACATCCGTCTTGTCCGGGATAAGTTTACTCATGTTTCCAGAGGTTTTGCTTTTGTCCATTTTCATTCGGTAAGTAATGGTGAAAGTTGAGCTTTTCTCTGCCGTCTGATTCTGACACATTCTTACCTTTAATTGTGATAGGTGGAAGATGCTACGAAAGCTCTTGAAGCAACTAATGGGATTACACTTGAGAAAAATGGTCAGGTTTTACGTGTAGCCTATGCTAAAAGTACTCATGGACCTGTATCAGGGGCTTCCCAGTCAAGCAGCCTTGCGGCTGCTGCAATTGAGGCTGCAACATTTGCTCAGCAGGTCCATTGTGGCTTCTTTCATGACTGTACCGTACAATTTGTGGTTATTACTGTCCTAGTTAATTAACTACTATTATATTCTCATGATTTTATGAAGCATATAGTTTTAGGCAAATTGCATAAAAGGTGCTCATTGTTTTAGTCTGTTTTGCTTTTGGACAGTATGATGCTGTAGGTTGGGCACCAAAAGAGTATAATCCCGATGACAAACAAAATAGCAATTCAGAAGCTCAGAAAGATGGTTCTGCTCCACAATCAGGATTTGTTTGGGATGAAAAATCTGGTTATTACTACGATGCAGCCTCAGGATTCTATTATGATGGAAATACTGGTGGGTCTATTCTGACAATTTTTTTTGTAAAGAGATTAATTTTGGAAATGATATCCGCCTAAAACTGTGCTATTACAGTTCCTTTGCTTTGGGGCATTGGCTTCATTTAGATCTCGTTTGATAATCTTGAGTTCAACGCAGGACTTTACTATGATGGTAATGCCGGAATCTGGTATTCATATGATCAACAAACTCAACAGTACATTCCTTGTAATGAACAGAGCAACAGTAAGGCAACTGGGGAGACGATCAATGGAACTACAAAGATGTCAGAAAGTAATAGTAGTAAAAAAGTAGTGATTTCTGCACCTGCAGCCACAATTAAACAAAGTGAGAAAACTTCATTGCCTGAAGCTGTTCAAGCTGCTGCAAATGCTGCACTGGCTGCAGAAAAGAAAGAAAAGGAGAAGGCAAAAGAGATCAAGTTGGCTTCCAAAAGTAGTCTTTTAGCCAATAAGAAGAAGATGAATAATGTCTTGGCTATGTGGAAGCAAAGGAATCAAGAAGGCCAGGCTGCACGTATTGTCTTTGATGACAAGGAACCGTCCAGCTCCAGTGACGATAAATTTAACAATTCGTACAGTGTGTCTGGATTCTCATTGAAAGGGAAGCCTAAATCTGAATTTGGAAATGCTAAGGAGATGAACTCAGCCACTAGTTATAATTCTCTTGGCCATGGAACTGCAGCTACTCAAACACTGGATTCTGAAATAAAGCCTAGGCCTGTCAGCAACAGTTTAGGAACTACAATCATGGGTGTCATAAGAGGTTCTGGTAGAGTAGTCAAGTCGGATACTACATGTCATGCATTGTCAGATGCTGGTAGCATTGATTCTTCCTCCACTATAACCACGAGCAAAAGTGTAATAGCAAATGCTGAGTGCCCTGATGCTGCACCCTACAAAACAGATATATCTGCCCTTGGCTCTTATGCTTCATCTGGAGTTTCTGGAAATGCTAAACGCAGGTTTTCTGAAGCACCAGCACAATCACAGTACAGAGATCGGGCTGCAGAAAGACGTAGTCTATATGGATCATCTTCATCACTTGGGAGCGATGATGTTGGACTGGATTCAAGTAAGAAATTACTTTCTTAACTCATGATCATGTACAATTTCTCTAATATTTTTTTCTACCCTCATTTCGAGTGTGAGACCACACAGCATGAATTTTGCTGACAGTATATTCAATCAATAGCTTCATGTGGATTGGGGTTTTGACTAGTCCTGCTGATATCGTTCGGATTTTGCATTCCTGGCCCCACAAACTATGTGACCAATGTTTTCCTTTGTGCTTGTTCAAGATGTATATTAATTTTCTGGAAATTCCTTGTTGTCAAGCTGGCGACTTCCTATTTCGAAAGGGTTCAAGTGAGGTAGGATCAATGCCCTTTCCTCCAGGGGTTGGTGAGCGTTCTAGTGGTGAAATCAGCAACAGTGAAAATTATGAGGTGATCACTGCTGATAGAGCAATTGATGAAAGCAATGTTGGTAATCGTATTCTGCGCAACATGGGCTGGCAAGAAGGGCTGGTAAGTTACTCTACCACATCTTTCTGTGCCTGGGTCCTCTTGGATAGCTTAGCGCAATTTTTTTTTTATTCTTATTAGCGGTTACTACTGCCTGCAGTTTTTTGGTGACCTGTTTATCAATGCAGTTTATTTAAAACCCTATCAAGTACAAGTTATTCTAGTAAAATGTAACTTTTTTTCACACAACTCGTGGATGGCCTTTTTCCTTAACCCCATTTGGCAATTTGGAGCCTGTGTAGGCTCAGCATCAAGCATCTGTTATGGTGTTTGTCTTGTAGGTTCCTTGTAGTAATGAAGGTAAATGTTTCTGTTCTGTCTTGCCCAAGACATTCTGAGTTCATTCAGTTCTTTAGCATGTCTAGTTGCAAAAGGCTAAAATTATTGTGGAGAGTTAAAATGAATTACTGATTGCTGTAGCTTGAAGGAAAAGATTTCAAGCTGGGGATGAATATATTGAGTTTAGAGATATGAGTGACAAAGTTACTATCACTCAAAAGGGGTTATGTTGTTGGATATTTCCTGAAGTGTGGAAGCTACGTTAACTTGTTAATTGCTTCTGATGGGAGTATATATCTGTATTTTTGTTCTTTTTTGGTTGCAACTACTTGCAAATATTCAGGGTCTAGGGAAGGATGGTAGTGGCATCAAGGAACCAGTCCAGGCTAAATCTGTTGACGTGAGGGCTGGACTTGGAAGCCAGCAGCGGAAAGCTGATCCTTTGTTGGAGACCCAAGCCGGGGATAGTTATCGAACCATCATCCAGAAGAAGGCCATTGCAAGATTCAGGGAGATGTCCTAAGTCATTTTCTAGCTTTTCTGTAGATTTCTTATCTTATAGAAGTAATTGGATGACTTATGGTATTTGTTCTTGCACTTGTGTGGATGTGCTTTATTCGGCCAGCTTTACCTCAAAAGATTTGTATTAAAGCCTGCAAGTTGCACATCTTGTCTGTTTTACTGTTCCTCTGGTGTTGCTCAAGATACCAGTTGTTCTGTCCTTTTATTTATTTATAATATGCAAATGATGTTAGGGACTTTGATACTAATATTTTTTTTGAGGAAGTACTCCATGTACTAGATTTCATACAAAATCTTCACAGAAATAGACCTGTATCTATTGCAACTATCCACATCTAAGCCTGTCACAAACTTTGATTTGCATTTTCCATTGAGATTCTGATTTTGTGACAATTTTGTAAGGAAGTTTAAGTATACATACCCATATTTAGTGCAAATGGCCAATCTGGCTGGACCGTGTGCTCTGCGCACTAACGGTACGCAGCAACTCGGCAAGAGCACTGCATGGAGATGATCATGGTTTTTGATGGGTACACTAGTAGGTACAAACCCTCCAAAATTAAAGATGCCAAAACAATGAGCGGGCGAGCAAGGTTGGGTTAATGGATGGCAAGTGATTGATGATGACGGGGGGAGATGGAAAGCTGGGAGATCCAACCAAGGCGAGTGGTCGGCGGGCTCTGAAAAGCAGTCCGTACGAGAGGCCATCCACTTATTAATAAATTATTATTTGCTGCTGATCTATGACTCTCTGTTTTCAAACATACATGATTTTAACATCAAATACAGAAAATAAAATATGAGAAGAAAAATTAATAATAGTCTTATATAATTTATTATTCTTTCTAACTCTCTAAATCACATTTTTATTTTTTAAAATATTAGATGAAGGTTATTTATAAGCATTTATTTTTTACATATTTGCTCGATTTGTCTAATTTGAGTTGTAGGTTTCTTGTAGTAATGCACCAATATTGATTCTAGTTTCTTCTAAAGGTTATCGATTTAATTTTTTAAATCTTATATTTTAAACCTTATATTCGCACTTCATCCGCAGTATTGTTCGTACTATATGAGAATCAATATTCATACATTAGGACAACACGTGACTGCGGTGCTCTAATGGTTAATTTAGGGTTTGGAAGGGTTTTGTGTCTAGTTTGTAACTGTTGTATAGTTTTCAAGTCATCAATTTAATTTGTCTTATTAAGAATTCTGATAATTAATTTGTCAGTCTATTGTGTTTGTTAAAAATTGTGCTTGATGATGACAGAAATCTCAAAACCCTAAATTTTTCTCATTAGTTCCTTTAAACGATTTCCGTAGTTTTGGTAATTTTAATCTGAAAGTTGGTTTCACTTGTTCTCTATAAATTCAATTTTTAAGTACTCAGCGACTAGCTATCTACATGTAGTTTTAACAAAAATACATCTTTTGAGTCGTGTCGGATATATAGAGAAAATGATGTACAAAAAATTATAGAATGATATATATTTGAAATAAAACTAGAAAAATTAAAATAATATATATTTGAAAATATATAGGATAGTCTGTGAGGTTGAGAGAGGTCGGTGGATTTCCATGTCCGAGATGTCGCCATCAGAGTCTAGTACTACTAGATTGCAGCGCACTCTGCGAGCAACGCTGACCCACTGCCACTGCACGCCCAACCTTCCTACCCGAGTAATTATTTGGATTAGATGAGATTAGCATTTAAGATGCACCATTCTCTCCAAATAATTGTACTAATCCAGCATGGAAACTCCAGCAGCTGGCCAGTTTTGGATGGTCATGGATGTAACGTCTGCCTCAGAAGGTTCTGGCATTAATTGAGGAGGCTTTTGTCACATCTGATCGATCGAATTGCATAAAAGAAAGCTACTAGGTACAATGATTAATTGCATATCCAGACTACTTTGTCTCAGGGTCCAGGCACTAGCTCCTGTCCACATCTTGTCCGACTTTTGCACTGTTTTAAATGTTCAATCCGTTCATCCATCACCTATCTGTTCTGGGTCTGTTGCATGAAAAAAAAAATTAAATATATCAACATCACTGGCTATCAAAGTGCTAGTTGCTTGTGACAAATCCGTGATTGACAAACTCTGCACTAAAGTGCTTCTAGTGTTTACCATAAACTCTCACTACGACTAATTAGTACTCCTACTCTGTGACCCGAAATTCTTGTTAAATGGAGTAGATCATGTCTGGACCTCGTCAGTCGCGCTCTTACATCATGTTCTTTACTGAGTATTCATTCCTTCACTTACATATATGTCCGAACCGAGATGGATATCCTTTTCTTCTAAAATATCTTTCTTACCGTCTCAACCATTTAATTAAAATTTAATTAACTTAAATTGATATAAAAAATTTAAAGTGGTTAATTATCCATAAGAAATCATAAACTTCTCCACTTTGATCTAGATTGTTAATCTTTATCAATATCCAAATAAAGAGAAAGACTCATATTTTTTCTTTAAAATGGAGCATACAAACCTATATCCACACACATGACTGCCCATAAAAAAAGAAATAATATGACTAAACTTAGATTTACAAATATGCTTCAACCCCAACCCACAATGCTAACAGTTTTGTCTCGTCGAATCGGCCTAAACAAGTACTAATCCTATTATCATATTATATACATCATGCATGCATCATATATAAGCACATTAGAATAAACTTAGATTTACATTGGACTATATAAGTCTAGTTACACCTGACCTTAGCTACTAAAATGACTAATAGTAAAGAAAGGAAGTGGGGAAAAAGAATAAAATAAAAGTAGGATTAAGAGTACTGTGAATATATAGTACAGTGCACGGTGTGATCGTGTGAGAAGCGACGTTAATTCACATGACTTGAACGTTATCATATATATATATATATATATATATATATATATATATATATATATATATATATATAGTGTGTGTGTGTATGTTCCCCACCAGTTGCTTTGGCGTGCATGTGAACGTGAGATAGTAGAGAACGCGCACACACACGCGCATGATTAACTAAACTACAACCAATAAAATATCTACCAAGTACAAGATTAAGAAAGAATGACAATGCGTGTCATCAGTTCATCACAAGGTTAGGTGATTAAGAATATTTCGAGCTCACAAGCCTTTTCAGCTTTTTAAAATAAACACAAGACATTTTTCTTAAATATGTGTCATTTTTTTTCTATATTTTCTTTTTCACAAATATATGTCACTTAATGAGTTTTTTTTTATAAATAACTCATATTAAAAAATAATTACAGAAATAACCCACAGTTGCAAGATTTTACAAAAATAGGCCACCACATCAGCCTGTCGAGCACTGGGAGCTTGATAAGCTGGCTGTCGCGTGCGACCAGCGTGTCAAACTCCCAGTGCACGACAACAGTCTCGTCGAGGCCCTCGACCACTACCGCAGGCACTCGACAAGCCATCCAACAGTGCTTTAACCAAAAAGAATTTTAATTGCGGGAGTGAGGATTCAAACCCAGGCCGACGACGTGATAGAAGAGGGTTCCCACCAGTTAGGTTAGGAGACTTTAACTGCCCTAAAGGCGCTGGGTTTTTTAATATGCATTTATTTGTCGAGGGCCCAGCACTTGACAAGCAGGAAAAAAAAGGTTTTAATTGCGGGAGCGGGGATTTGAACCTAGGCTAATGACATGGGAGTCAGGGGTTCTCACTAGCTGGGCTAGGAGCTGTTATCTACTCTAGTACTACTGGAGCTTTTAATATTGAGCATCTTGTATATGTATATGTATATGTATATGTGTATGTGTATGTGTATGTGTATGTGTATGTGTATGTGTATGTGTATGTGTATGTGTATGTGTATATGTATATGTATATGTATATGTGTATGTGTATATGTATGTATGTATATGTATATGTGTATATGTATGTATGTATGTGTGTATGTGTGTATACACACATACATACATACATACACACATACATATATATACATATAATAAAAATATATATATGTATGTATGTATATACATATAATTGATGTGAAAACTCGAGCAGGTTGTTGTCACAGAAAGCTGCAAGGTTGAGCAAGCCGTTGTCACAGAAAGCTGCACGGTCAAGTAGGCTGCATGATTCATTTTGACCATTCAAACCATGAGATTGCCGAGAACCTAATTAACTGGATTTACATATCTCAAAACGACCGAGCACAATTTAATCCAGAAAGAAATGCATTTAATAAATTTTGAATGTAACACGCTGAAAAATAAAAGTGTCAGTACATGTTCGCTATGGGTTCAGACGACCCCTCTTATGCCCATGCCTATTTCTCTGAAAAGGCGATGGTGAGTACGGATCAGGTGGCACATGTGAGCGCCGCCCAGCCGTAGTAGAAGGACCATGCCACTCAGTACCTGCATGACCCTGAGATGGCTGTGTCAGTGGAGGGGGATCTTCGAGTTCGCTTGGCGCTAACTCATCTGATTGGTAGTACTGATGCGCACGAGGGTTGTGCATCCCTAGCATGCTCGAGACCCAGTCCTCGTTGTCTCGCTGTTGTGCTACCCAATCGGCCTCGCCCCCCTATGGAGCGTAGTACTTAGGATTGCCGTGACATCTGGTCGTGGGTGGGCTCCCCCTAGCTCAGCTGCGTAGACCCCCCAACGAACTGAGTGTCCCTGTCCTTGGGCCGCCTGCTCAATATGAGTCTGGTCCCAATCTTCGTCAGCCGCAAGCCACTCTGCCAACGCCCTACTGCATCCTTCTCATCTTGACGGATATCGTCCTCATCGTCGGAGTCATCTGAATCGGGAGTGCGATGTCATGATGAGCCCACTAGCGGAAGTGGAAATTGTGGGTCTCTGGATGCCATCGATCTACCAATGTGGTGATCAACGACCTGTCCAGTGTGATATGCTGACCTATCTGTAGCATACGGGTGAACGGCAATAAACCTGCATCCCGGAGGATGGGGATGTAGCCCTCATGGAGAGGCCGGTACTCCAAGGGAGCACGCACTACCAGTGGCTCCAAGTCCCGGCTCTCAGACAACATGCGGCCGCGATGTCCACGATCACATATGCTGGTCAGCAGCTCTGGAAGATCTCTGTCCCCGCTGGCCATGACTGTCAAAACATACACCATTATTGAAAGTAACATACACATTGATAGCACACAACATGAAAGTAACATAACATACAACAGGAATCATTATTGAAATTAAGATGTCCACAGGACAGGACGAAATAAAATATCGTACGAATTACAACCATCCAATGCAAATGAGAAGCGTATTACAAAGTTTATTACAAAGTTTCGTCGAACACACGCAACATAGCTAGGTTGATGGTCCGGGTGCATTCAAACAATCTTTCATGTTATGTCCGGGCTGCATACAGATTGAGCATTTCCTAGCTTGTGAGTTACCCCCTGTGACTCATCCATGTCATTGTGTATTCGGCGTGTATTCCGTCGCTCAGGACTCGTTCACTTTAGATTTACATTTGGGATCCAGGTAGTCTCGCCAACAGGGATAACTCTGTAGTCACCGAGCGTCATAAAAACTCTCCACACGTCACTCCACATCTTTGAAAGGTTATCAAGGCTGAAGTACTCCGAAAGGTAAGGCGCAGAGCTCACACCGAGCGCCGCACATGAAGCAAGGACATGCGAGCAGGGCTTATGTACTAGCTATGGTTTGTTACATGTGCACTCAGCGACATCCCCAAGAATGACCTTGTGCACCCGTCCAGGTCTAAGTTGGCCGCTCACGTTCTTCTGCCGAAGGTGGACTTGAATGATTCGGTGAAGTCTGTTTATTACTGTCACCTCGTGCTGCTAGGTCTTGTTCACGCGAGCAGTCAAGTAGGACTGCACAACATCGGGCAAGATTTTCATGGGATCATCGACTAGCATTTTGGCGGCAACACTTCTGTTGTTGAAGTACTCGGCTGTGCGGTACCATGTCATCTCCACTACAGCAGTCACCGGCAAATACCTCACTCCCTTCAACACATAATTCCACACCTCTGAAAGGTTGGTCGTCATTATCCCAAACCTTGCGCCATCTTCATCGTGCAGCAAAGACCATTTCTCGATGTCCTTGTCCTGAATCCATTGGGAGAATTTGCTAACGGTTGCATCATCGACAGCATTGCTGACCCTCCTCGTGGAGTACTTCACTGCCAGCGCCTCCAATTTGTCAAATACAGCTTGGAACTTTCTCGATTGATTTTGCATGCATAGCCGCTTGAACAGATCCATGATCTGTTTGCTGCGGAAGTGTGTGAAAAGGTTTGCTACAATGTGCTGCATGCACCAATGACTGCGCACATCCTCCCATTTGTACGGAGCATCTGGGGCCCCGCGCATTACCTCAATGGCGTGGAGCAACCCTCGGTGGTGGTCCGATATGATGTAGACTTTCTCTCGATCACCAACAACCGCCCGTTTTACATTGACCAGAAACCACAACCAACTTTCTGAGTTTTCAGACTCAATGATCGCATGCGCCAATGGAAGCAACTGGTCATTAGCATCCGCAGCAACAACAATGAGAAGCGTGCCCTTGTACTTTCCGGTCAAGAATGTACCATCCACGCATATGACCGGACGACAATAAGCAAATGCCTCGATGCATTGGCGATATGACCAGAACAATTGACGGAGCATCCGAGTGTTCTGTGTGGGGCTACCGTCTTGACGTACAGCTGGCTGATCGAAGACATCCAAAAATGTGCCTGGGTTGGTCTGATCGATGTTGCGTAGTAACCGCATTACATTATTGTAGGCGTGGTCAAATGTGCCGAACATGCCCTTAAGGGCCTTCTGTTTTTACCTCTAGGCCTTTGCATACCATATAGTGTACCCACACCTATCGGCAACTTGCTTCATTATTTCTCTCGGCATTATCGAAATGTTCTCTCGCACGGCCGGCTGGATGATATTACCGACGTACGACGACGTCAAGTTTCTGTGTCTGTCCAGCGCCTCCGTAAGCGGGTATGTGTGTGCGGTAACTCTTGTCACCACAAAACCGATGTTGTCCTTCGACCACATGGCACGAATCTTCCATGGGCAGCCTGGTGTTATACAGGCTACGACAAATAGGTTGGGGTTTGACTTGGCAACCTTGTATTGCCGGTTAATTGCGAAAGACCAGCTCGCCACGGCATTCTTCATATCTTCCTTACTCTGAAACTCCTACTCTACTTGTATGCCACCGCGCTCGAAGACCATCTCGAACCCTGATCCGTTGGCAACACAGCTTGCCTGTATGCTGAATGATCTAGCCACTCCTGCGGGGGACCAGGATTATCGTCATCAGAGCCATCGGATGCCTCCGAGTCCGTCGAATCATCTTCGTCGGACACTGATGGAAGGCAATCCAATACCTCGCACACATCTACGCGAGTATGGAAGAATACATTCGACCACTCGCTAGCCCTGAATGTTGCAGGACCGGACACGACGCTTGGCTCACCCTCTACCGCATGCTCGGCTGCTCCTACGTTGCAGAACTGCACATACATCGCGAATTGGCCGAGCAGTCCGCCATGGGGGTCTTCCACTCTTCGAATATAAGAGCTCCAAGATTTGTCCCCTTTAATTTCGCGCAGCATCCAATATGGCTCATTATCTACCTTCTGTACAATGAGCCCTTCAATTAGAGCCATTTCATCACGAGGCCTCTTCCCGAACATATTCAGGATCCATAAATTCAGCTCCAGGAACGAGGTGTTATGTACACTCAGTTCGCCCGTCACATACTGGCAACGGCTCATTCGTCACCATAAAATATGCTAATTTTTTCCAGACTCTCCATTCCCTATACACATTCGTCTCACGCGTAAATAACATGACACCATTATGTCTGACAACTTTATGGACCCATTTCTAAATACATACATATATACATTTACAAAACCTAATTCTTAAACATAGAGTATGCATGTGTACAATTAAAAATAACCTAATTTTATATTTTCTAAAAACATACACACATGCACATAGTTTCTAAAATCATACACTTATACATTTGAAAAACATAATTTTTAAACATAGAGCATGTATGCATGCATGTAATTGAAAATAACCTAGTTTCATAATTTCTAAATATATACACATATACATTTACAAAACCTAATTCTTAAACATAGAGCATGCATGTGTACAATTAAAAATAACCTAATTTTATATTTTCTAAAACCATACACACATGCACTTAGTTTTTAAAACCATACACATATATATTTGAAAAACCTAATTTTCAAACATAGAACATGCATGCATGCATGTAATTGAAAATAATCTAGTTTCATAATTTCTAAATACATACACATATATATTTACAAAACTTAATTCTTAGACATAGAGTATGCATGCGCACAATTAAAAATAAACTAATTTCATTTTTTCTAAAAATATACACACATGCACAAAGTTTCGAAAAACATACAAATATACATTTAAAAAAGCTAATTTCTAAACATAGTTGCACATAATTAAAAATAACCAAATTTCATAATTTGTAAAAACATACACGTTATACATTTAAAAACCCTAATTTATAAACATAGTTGCACATAATTAAAAATAATCTAGTTTCATAATTTATAAAAACATACACATTATACATTTAAAAAACCTAATTTATAAACATAGTTGCACATAATTAAAAATAACCTAATTTCATAATTTCTACAAATGTACACATATACATTTAAAAAACCTAATTTATAAAAAACATACATTTCCAAACATACACATACATTTAAAAAAACCTAATTTCCAAACATACACACATACATTTAAAAAACCTAATTTCCAAACATACATGCACATGCACATATTTCCTAAACATATATCCTAAAAAGATAATACCTACTCCAGTGATTTTATACACATAAATATAAATCCTAATTATATCATTAGTAACATACTTAACAGAATCTTAAATACATTTCAAAAAAAATTACCTCATTTCAAAGAGCTTGGAATCCTCTACAAGTTTCTCTTCTACACCGAATAAATTTACCAAACAGATTTTACTAGATCTAAACTTGAAGATTGAAAATGAGAGAGAGGGGTATGTGTGTGCGTGTGTGTGCTGTCTGTGCTGGAGACTCAGCAAAATAACTGAGAGAGGAGGGGACCAGACATATATGAAATGGGGACTAGGAACTTAATTGTCGAGTGCTGGTCACTCGACAAGTAAAACGATCTTATAAAGTCCAATGGTACTAAGGCAGCTAAAGGCTCCAACCCAACTGGTGGGAACCCCCTTCTGCCACGTCGTTGGCGCGGATTCAAATCCCCGCTCCCGCATGGTCGTGGTCGAGAGCCTCGACGAGGCTGTTGTCGTGCACTGGGAGTTCGACATGTTGGTCGCACGTGACAGCCAGCTTGTCGAGCTCCCAGTGCTCGACAGGCTGACGTGGCTGCCTACTTTTGTAAAATTTTGCAACTGTGGGTTATTTTTGTAATTAATTTTTTAATCTGAGTTATTTTAATCGCGAATTCCGGGTAACTGGCCAAGCCGCTAATATCTAATATGACCCCCGATTTGTCAAAGGGATTTAATAGATATTAAATTGAATGATTGGAATTTGTATGTCTAGATTGTATGTGTAATTGAAGTTAATTTACACGTATATTTATTAAAGATATTCTTATTATATGTTATTAAAAATATGATTGTCTTGATAATTATAATTTGAAAAAAATAATATATATTTGAAAATGGAGGTGGTACAATATTACATATAATGCCACACATTGCTAATTTTTATGAAAGTATCCATCAATCTAGCTAGGGGTGGAAACGAGTCGAGTTCGAGCGAGCTGGCCCCAGCTCGGCTCGAGCTCGGTCGGGTAACGAGCTGGCTCGGCTCGGCTCGTTTAGCTCACCGAGCTGAAAAACTAGCTCGAACTCGGCTCGTTTCCAAAAAAAAAACAATCATCCTTAGAGAACATTCAACAAAAACAATCATCATTAGAGAACATTCATATATCCAAATGTAGCTCTCAGATTGGCAAGGCAAAGCAGTTGCTACAAGTTATAGTCTGATGATAGGTAAGGAGAGAAACATTACCAAGCAATCCAAACATCCAAATGGCAGCCGTTCAGTAGCTTTCCTGACAAGCTGCTATGGATAAACACATATGAGCACATGATCAAATCGAATGTGCTCGCGTTTTTGGCCACCGAACTTTGACTGTTGTACTGATGATATGCTCGATTGAGAACATTTCTACTGTCATAGCAACAAGTTGTGCAACCGATTGAGAAAGAAACCAATAAACAAGGATACAATAGTAAAAAAGTTCAACAAAAACAATCATCCTTAGAGAACATTCATCTTTCCAGAATAGACCTTCCGCAAGAACATCTTTCCTGAGAGAACAATCATCTCGACATCTTTTCAGAATAGGCCTTCCGCAAGAACAATCATCCTTAGAGAACAATCATCACAAGTCACATACATGATATCACATGAGGAGCACAAGAATGAGAAATGTTCAACAAAAACAATAATAAACTTACACTTACTAGTTGCTTCCCACTATGCTATTAACTAAAGAAATGCTTTCAACATCCTCCTCATTGCCTTCTTCCTATAAATGAGCAAAATAGAAAAAATATACTTGAGCTTAGAACACAAATATCAGTCAGAAGCAAAAGAAAAAAATTAGAAAAACTACATACCAAGGGACTTTCATGTTACGGTTAGCACCTCTTATCCAACTAGATGTGCATACCAATGCTTCAACCATAGAAGACTCTAAAGAACTCCAGTAATCATCTAGTACTCTACCTCCAGCACTGAAAGCAGACTCAGAAGATACAGTACTAACCGGTATAGTCAAGATATCTTTTGCCATCTTTGACACTATTGGGTATCTCAATGAATTCACTTTCCACCACTCAAGTATATTAAATGATGTCTCACCACAGTCCGCATTGGGATCATCTAAATATTGAATCAAATCTGATTTAGATGGTTGTGCACCAGCAGTAGCTCGCAAGAAACCTTGAAATTGACTTGAAATTGAGGCAACTGTGCTACCCGAATCTAAAACTGAAGAGGTGGATGCAGAACTGTCCTTGTTGATGACCCTATTATGACGATGCTCCAGCTCATACATATTATACACCTCATCCAACTCAGAACGAATCAAAGAAACCATACTGTCAACATTTGAGGGTTCATGTATCTTTCCAAAACACTATAAAATGAACTTCATTTTATACCTTGGATCAAGAATTGCGGCAATAGCTAAAAAAGTGCTTCATTGGCCCCAGTACTTATCAAACTTTTCCAACATTGGTTGTCCCATCAACTTCAAGTATTGATCATTAGAATGAAAAGCATTATCCAAAGCAACCTTAACATCAATAATGTAAGGGAAGAATAGATTTCAGTGGGGTATGTGGAACCTGAAAAAGCAATGGTCGTTGTGTCTAATACTTTCAGCACATGTCTTACTCTATCATATATCACCCATTCTTCATTCAAAGGCTCTCATTTGTAATTTGCCTCCACATCAGCATAATGGGTGAATACAATCTTAAAATCAAAAGCACAATCAAGCATCTTATATGTAGAATCCCACCTAGTTGACACATCAAGAACCAACCCTCTTTTTGTTGGCAATGCAAGAGACTTACAAATCTCAGAGAACTTAGTTAAGCGAGCTGGAGACTTCTTAAGGTACTTGACAATTTCTTGAATCTTGTTTATCAAAGGTTCTAATGGTTTCATACCATCATTCACTAACAAGTTGAGTATGTGTGCACAACACCGGATATGAAAATATCTACCATTAAAATGAAGTGAGCCTCTAGATATGAACTTAGACATCAAATGCCTTGCAGCAACATCATTTGAGGATGCGTTGTCTAGAGTAACTGTAGCAACTTTATCTTCTAATTTCCAATCAGCAATGCAATCAAACATGGCTTGAGAAATCACAATCACGCTATGTGGAGGCTCTAACTCAACAAAGCTAATCACACAACTTTGCATCACCCAGTTGGCATCTATATAATGAGCTACCAAGCTCATGTAGCAAAGGGTTTGGTTAGATGTCCACAAATCACAAGTCAAACTAATTTTACCAACATTTTTAAAACTCTTCTTCAAGATCTCTTTCTCTGTTTGGAAAACCTTCATGCACTCCTTTCTAATGGTCTTTCTACCAATGCTTTCATAATGTGGATTAAGAAACCTCAATAGCACATTAAACCAAACATGCTCCACCATTCTAAATGGATACTCATGCACAATAATCATCTTAGCAATAATATCACGAATTTTTTCATGCTCATACATGCTACTGATGCTAGGATTGATAATAATAGGACAATGTGCATCACCTGATTCAACCCCAAGAAAGTTGAGTGACGGTTGCTTCTTTTGCTTTGCTTCGTTGTTCTTCAAAATATAGCAACCTTCTATGTGCCTTTTCAATGTTGTCGTAGTTTCCCCTGGATGGTATATATAAAGCTTCTGACAATGCTTTCACTTTGCCTTTGTTTCTGTCTCATCTTTCTTTTTCTTGGAGGGTACTTGAATAACTTCAAAGACCTTTCAAACATCTGAATGTTTTCTTTTGTTCGACTTTGGAGGAGCTTTACTACCAGCAATCTCCTCATCTCCTGTTTTGTTCCCTTTACTTGGTGAGTCGAAAGCAAGAACTGCATCTTCACTACCACTTGATGAGTTCATAGAGTTTTCTTCCGACATCTACAAATTGAAACAAGAAAGGGTCAACTTCTGTTTTTGTCTTTTTGACCATGTTAATGTTAATTTGGTGACCAAAAAGACAAAGACTTTTGAGTTTATGAGGTTATATTCAGATCTTGTTTAGTTTGCTTTAGGGTTTAAGTTGCTTAGATTACAAACATGGAGTCAGTTATGTACAGGGCTATAAAATCTAACAGATATCAATATTCATTATTACATCAAGGCAAACTGTGAAGGAATACCAACAAGCTTACAGGATATTTGAGAATTAGTACTCATTCTAGCACCTTAAAAGGAATGCCAACAGAGACTAGTGCAAACAATTCAACCAAAACGAGACCAGCGTTGGATTGCAAAGGGTTAAACTTACCTGGCTATCCGAAAATCTCTGTTGGATTGCAAAAAAAGACGAAACAATACATCATGTATAGGGTTGGAACAAGCGTGTGCATCTGTTCATGTATAGGGCTGGAACAAGCGTGTACATGATACTTGATTCATGTATAATTTTCTTTTACAAAATTTTATAAATGATGCAAATTAGGGACAGATGAATACAGATCAACCGTTCAATTGTAGAATTGGATGGGACAAGCGTGTGCATCTGTTTTTTTAAAAAGTTTGTAAAAAACAAAAAGTACTTTATATCGTTTTCTTCTCCTCTAAGCTGGGGGTGCAGAGTCAGTTATGTTACTTATGTACAAGCGTGTGCATCTTCACTAAAAAACAAAAAAGTGCATCTGATTTTAGTTTGATATATTAATGCACAAATCAAGATAGAATTTTGGACCTCTCAATTCTCAAAGCCGGGGGTGCGGAGGAGGCTCGGGCGGGCCTGGGGCGGCGGAGGAGCTCCAGGCGGCGGGCAGCGCAGTCGCGCAGAGGAGGCTCGGGCGGCGGAGGAGCTCCAGGCAGCTGGTGGCGCGGAGGAGGAGCTTCGGGCGGCGGAGGAGCGCCAGGAAGCTGGGGGCGCGGAGGAGCATCGGGCAGCCGAGGGCACAGAGGAGCACCAGGCGGCCAGGGGCGCGGAGGAGGCTCGGGCGCGCCTGGGGCGGTGGAGCAGCGTCAGGCGGCGGGGGGCGCAGAGGAGGCTCAGGCGACTAGAGGTGCGGCCGAGGGCGGCCGAGGAACGCCGGGTAGCTGGGAGCGCAGAGGCGTGGCCACGTGGTTCGGCCGGAGGCGATGGAGGAGGAGGCGCTAGGCCACGACGACGGCGACGAGAACCCTAGATCTAGATTTGTGAGGTGTGTGTATGGCTAGACGGCTACTGGGTGTGTATTACTATTTACTTACTCAGTTACTTGTAGTTGTATAGTGTACCAAACCGAGCCCGAGCGAGCTGGGGTCTAGCTCGGGCTCGGCTCGTTTTTGAATCGAGCTACGAAGACAGCTCGAACTCGGCTCATTTGTTAACGAGCCGAGCCCGAGTTGCTCGCGAGCCGCGAGCTAAAGTTTCAACCCTAGATCTAGCATGCCTAACAACAGGCGAACATCAAGATTTTTTTTAACCGTCACTAATCCAATATAGATTGATTGAGAAATGCAGACAAAATGCCGTCCCTTAGACTAGAATATTCTGGGTGGTGACCTTTGCAATAAGAAATTAATGTTCCTGGTGTGCTAATTAATGTAAGATCGAGCAAGAAGAATTAATCATATACAGTGACTTATGGAGACCTTAGAAAGACATTTGAATGCATCGGTGAGTGATTAGCACCACGTGGATTGAGTTAACTAGGATCAATGATGTCTTAGTTTCTTATATATGGTGCATACTACACATACCGAGAACGTTAAAAACCTAATCCTATCATCAGATCTATTGTTTTACTTTCTGCATACCAATACTTTAAATTAAAACTATATATAATTAGCACAGCTACCAAGAAAAATAGTAAAAATATCTCGATCGGTTTGAGAGAGGTAACTGGAAAGCACCGATTAATAAAGACATGGAAAAATTGTATCACTGAAATTACCAAACAACATAAGGGCCCATTCCGATAGCACGAAATTTGAAGTCTGTTCAAGTGGTGTACTGGTGTGGGTTATACATACATATTGACATGTTACAACTCAGCGGGGCGGTATCACTAGCTAGGAACAAAAGGAGGACATATTTGATACAAGATGCAACAACTTAACGTGCATGCATGGATCCATCTCCGTAATTTATAGCTTGCTCTCCTAAAGTACGTACGTGGGTGTACTCATGCTCACATATTACTCCAGATGGGTAGATACACAATGCATGAATGCAAGATGCATGCGGTGGGCAAGACAAGAAGAATTGTTGTGGGTCCCATCCACGTCATCAGGTGGGCGAGAGATGCAGGGAGCGCGTGCGCTGCGGACCAACCAACTACTCCTTTCGGCCCCAACTTGACTGACCACCTTTCTCTCTCTCTTCTCATCTCAGATGCTGCATGCTCCACCATTACCAGCTACCAGCCCATTCATTACCTCTCTCCATTCCCTCCATATGGCCGGCTGCTTTCTTGCTTTTCCCAACTCCACAGATCCAAATCCCTCTCTCCCCCTGCTCGTTTCCCTTTTTATATATATGCTTATGCCTCTCTCTCCCTTGGTGCCCTCATCCATTTGTCCGGCTAAGCTAGCTACCAAGGTTACACCAGGAGTTTCTTGTTGGATTGATCCATTGATCTGTCGGTGTTTGCGGGCGTGGCGTCATCAAGATTCACATCCATCTTACTAACCCCAAATTAATTAATTAATCTTGCTAGTTAGTTTTAATTTGGATGTATGAGAATCTTGATGATGCTGCATCCGCAGACAAGCGCCTCTACACTACGTCCGTTGATTCTTTCCTGGTACGCGCGTGTACATTCTGTGAACTATATATCGATCGAGGTAAGACATTGATCATTTTGGTCGTTGTTATGGTATGCTTTCTTCTTTTTCTTCTTTTTCATTTTTTTGTTTTTAGGGCTTAGTTTTAAGTCCCCCATGCTATCTTCATCCAAATTTTTAATCAAGATCTCTTATCATCTAGAACTTTGCATTTTATTTTCATATACAAATAATTAACTGTGAACTTTGTCCAGTTCATCTTATTCTGCAGTGGATTCCGGCCCGCGAGGTGAGGTCTTATTCTGTTTGTTCCATCTATGTTTGTATTTTATCTCAGCTCAAGTCCAATATATTTTCTGTGGTTTTGAAATTGATTGGTTGTTGTATATATATATATCTAACTAGGGTTTTCTTTTAAGTTCCGAGTGCTCTCTTCACCTGATTCTTACTATTATCTATTTCCCAGTACTCTCTATTTCTTATCATCTAGAACTTTGCATTTTTAATCTCGAAGAAATATATTTCTGTTTTTTTTCTTAATTTGAGTTCTCCGCACTTTATAATGGGTGAGAAGAACTATCAGTTGCAATTGCAAGATGTCATTTCAATTACAATCTAGGGGAGGGGGATCGATGTATGTATTGTTGGCACGTCTACAAATATACGTATTATTACTTCAGTTTCTGGAAGAATATTATTTCAGTAAACTTGTGTGCAACTGGCCCAGTTCATCAGCCACTTAGTTAACTATATATACCTGTTTAATTGGATGCTAATTGTCTGGCAAATTAGCTGGCTTTTATGGTTCTGTGCATCCTTCATTTCAAATTTGTACGCACTTTATTTGGAAAAAAACATTTAGTACCACAGGAATACCTTTAACTCATCTATGCTCTTCTATTTAAATGATATCTTTTGGAGAATGCTGGTGTATAATTAGTAAAGGTTTTTGAGATAAACATTTAGTGCTACAAGAATACCCTTTAACTGTTTGCTGAAATTCTATAACTATGGGAAATGCTTCTATACCCCAATTCTATATCAAATGAGGAGTTGATTAGGTGATTTGTACTAACCCACAATTAACCACATGAGCTTTAAATTTTGTAAAATTATTTTTTTGAAGTATCGAAGCCACGTACTCCTCATATAACTTTGTTGTACCAGATGTAAAAGTCAAAGTCCGCACAATTAAGTACCATAAAAGTTGTGTTTAACAAGCTAGCATCATCGCTGCTCTCATTTCTCTCAATTTCTTGGAATTATAGTGTTGCTCCCTCGCCTTTTTTTTGTTTAAAAAAATGATATTGCGGGAGATCTGCTTGTCATTAATCTTTTTTCTTTCAATCAACAAATTGGTAAGTAATTGAATAAGTAAAAACGATAAATCACCAGATTCAGTACTGACTGGGCCATATGCTACATAATTAATATATTATATATAGATAGATATAGATTGGTCAACAGCTTCAGTACTTTTTTCTGTAGCCAGTAGTACTAAACCAACTAAAACACAGATCACTTCTGATCTGCGAATCACAAGGCATTTTGCAATAGCATGTTGATCGAAACCGAAGGAACCACCTTTTCTTTTTCTCGAAACTTTAAGATTATGTCATTAATTAATAAATGAATTTTGCTACGGGTAGGTACTTATTTTTTCTTTTTTTACATATATCTCTCTCCACTCTTAATTCAAATCTCTTTTCTTAGATCTAATCTTCAAGATTCACCTAGCTCTCTTCTTAGATTTTTTTAGTGGCGGTGGCCTAGTAGGGGTGGGGGCGAGGCAACAAGGTGGCAGTTGTGCTGCTAGCCACGGATGAAGACAGTAGGAGATGGCAGTCACGGAGAAGACAGGTGATGGAAAAGTGGTTGTTGAGTGGCAAAGGCCAACGGGAGAGAAGAAGAGGTGGAAGTGGCAACAGTGGCGGCAGCGGTGAAGATAAGGATCGAGAAGAAGAGGGAGAAGAAAAAGTGTAAAGGAGAAAAGAAGATAAAAATTAAATTTAAATCTGGATGTGTGGTTAGATGGTGTAAATTTTTTTAAAAAAAACTGTCACCTGCACCCTCTTAATACATATGCCACACTGTTTTTTCCCTTAAAACCTTCTTTACTTTACCACGATCGGAAAAGCTTAATTTCTAGTCGTATTGAACATAATGTCTGTCTAATTGAATGATCTTGCAGGGCAGGTGACATGTATGTGTGTGTGAGAGACAAATTAAAGAGTTGTGTAAATTAAGTTAACAAACACTACAATACAAAACACATATATATGGAACGTATGATCATGTGCACACCTCTTATACTGTACATCCGTCCAAACTCTCCAAAATCATTCGAAATTAAAAAATTCTAAAAAAAATAGAATACATAGATATTAGAGTGTTCTACAATGCTATAAAATTTTAAGACCTAACCCAATCTATAATTTGAGAAACAAAATAGACAAAATTTCAATAAAACTATCAATAACAAGAAGGGGAAATCATGGACAGGTATTTTTTTTTCTTAACCAGCTGGCTGACCTGCTATTACATAAACATCTTGGTATACACACCTACGAGAAAGGTGTAGAATTTATGTAATAATTTTTCTGTGTATGAGAAGGTTTTTGTAACTGTTAGATCTAATATTAACAATTTTAAATGTGTAAGTAGGATATATTAAAAACCGTTCGCTTGAGATTTAATAAACCTGAAGATGTTAGTGTATGTCGGAAACATCTTTCAAAATTCTCGTCACGGGAAGACATGCATGCATGTTCGACACATGCAAAAGAATCATAGGGATTCATTCAAGTGGATGTGACACATTCGTAATGTATGCAACATGCAGCATGCAACATGCAATATATATATTATAAATATTATTTTATACTCACTTATAGAATAATTGTTTTATACTTAGTCTAAAAAATCACCAGATCTAACTAATTTGAACAAATTACAGCTGCTAATTGGATCTAGCAGTTATTATCGTAACATACAATAGACAGTATAAGTGTCAATCGTTAAGTATTCAAATAGTAGTTTGTTACAACCGATCGTCAAATCCCACAAAAATAGAAACAATACGTCCTCTCATCCTTTTGCTCGATTTTTCCTTCCATGACGCCAGTTAGGAAAAGCAAAAATCATTAGATTAGTCCATCTCCTTGCTGGAACTCGAAATCGTAAACAATTGAGCTCACATCATTGTCAAAACAATGACATCGATGATAGTAATAGAGTATTGTGTCGCTAGTAATTGTTGTAGTATACAATAGTAATATGGTCAACTACTATATTTGTTGAGGTAAATTACTGTCTTTTATTTGTTGATTTCTCATTTGTCTTCCTCAATAAAATAATTTTGTATATTAAGATACATTACTACATCGGTATTGTGACATCCTCGCCCTACAAAAGTTAGCAAAAACCATGCAAAGATTTGTTACTACATTAACCATGTCTAAAGTATTAGTACATCCTCCTTGTTGATATTGAAATGGCGAGGATGCCACCATATTAACGTAGTAATTACATAATCAACTAGCGAAGAGCACTCTATTGGCGTTTGTATCTTCTGACTAATGCTACAAACAATAATTGTATGTTCAAAGTATAATAATGGGTTACAAGGGAGAATATTTGTACTACATGATCTTCCATCCTGTCAATGCACAGAAACAACTTCCACCTTTCATCTAAGCAAACAAACATGTCTAATCTTAAACAATTATATATGACTTTTATTTTATTGTATATTGAGAACAATGTAATGTGAATTATATATTAATATGTTATGTGGTTCTTTATGATTTGTTTGTGATCCGGGAGGATCTCCAAGTCCTGATCGCATACGGCTTCGCGACCAAGTCCTGATCGCATATGGGTCCGCGACCATGGATTGGTCCGCGACCAGGAAAAGGAATTCGTTCCCTGTTCGGAATTGTAATCAGATCCGAATGTGTATAACTAAGCTTATCTGTTTAGGATTAGTTATATGAGTCTAATACGTTTAGGTCTCTAAGTCTGATACGTACTCATACGATTGGACTATAAATACCTTGTAATAGGTCTAGTTTAGATCATCGAACTCAATCGAAGAGTCATAGAACTTATTTGAGTTTTAGACACTTATAGTTCCTTCGACGTAGGCAAGTGTGCCTAATGTTCGACGTGTAAAGCCCTCTTTGAAATAAAGAGTTGTGCAATTACTTTGGGTTTCGGTATTTCCGAGTAAGATCCCGTTATTCCGCATATTAGAATCTGGGCGAGCCTAGTGCGAAAACCAAGACTAGTGCGAAAACCAAGACTAGGTCTCAAACGGATCAAGTTGGTATCAGAGCAACTTTCCTATCCTGTGGATGGTGAAGACTCGCCAGGGTTACAAAACTTCCGGTGAAATTCCAGGCGATCAATTGACGGTTCTTACAGCCGCGTCTCCGACAATGTCTGACGATACCTCCGTTCAAGCTAACCTAGCCGAACAAGTGGCTAAACTCTCTACCGACATGGAAACCGTGCTTGCTTGGATTAAGCAGTAGGCCATGATTGTACCTCCTGAAGTAGGGAAGGTTATGGGTGAGAAGACTGGTGAAGACATGCGCAGGGCAGACGAAGATGAAGACGAAGGCGACCACAAGACCGACGACCTCGCCAACACCTCCTTAGCTGTCGGATCTTTTAAAGTCGACGCTAAGATTGATATACCCATATATGATGGGGTGATCGATGCCGAGAAGCTGGATTCTTGGATCGACCAACTTGAGACCTACTTTGACCTGAAAGGGTTTAGTAGCGCTCAAAAGGTCAAATTTGCACCTTTGAAGATGAAGGACCACGCCAAGACATGGTGGAAGGCCCTTTTCGCCAGTGGTGAAGCTGACGACCTTGCGTGGGGTCAATTCAAACGACTTCTGCGACAAGAATTCTATCCGATGGGTTACCTTGAGGAGAGATGGGAGCGTTGGCACAGATTGTATCAACGGCGCGACCAGACCGTCCAGGACTATACGACAGAGTTTCGGCGACAAGCAATGGTCATTGGCATCTCACTATCCGACCCTCAGGTATTTCGGAAGTACACATCTGGACTTCAGAAATCGATCAGTACTGAGCTAAGTCTGTTCGGTGTCCAAGACATTGCGACCGCGAGCACAACTGCTATGGCGATCGAGAAGAAGAACAAATCCCGCAGCGACAAAAGCACGAAGGAAAGTGCGACCTCGACAAAGAAAAAGCCGAGTCCGAAGAAGAACGCTTCAAAATCGGGCACGGGTGCCTTTTGCGAACATTGTCAAGTCGCGGGGCATACCAAGGACAAATGTTACAAGCTTCATCCTGAACTTCGACCAAAGAAAAACGGACCAGGGAAAAGAACAGCCACGGCTACTGCGACTTCACTCGACGAAGAAGTTGTCCGAGTGAATTCGGTTAATGAGGCGGATACGACCTTGTCTCTGATGGCACCATCAACATCCAGGTGAAGCACGAAGTGGTCGCAGCGATATTCGATCCAGGAAGTCAGAAGAATCTGGTCTCCGCTGGACTGGTTCGGCGACTTGGTTTGAAGACAACCACACACCCGCGACCATATCCGCTGGGTTGGTTTACATCCGACGTGAACCAACAGATTACGAGTCAGTGTGTGTTGAAGTTTGCGATCTCTGCACGATATATCGATGAGGTGCAATGCGATGTTGTCCCTATCGATATCTGTCAGGTGATCTTTGGGAGTCCGTATCTGTATGATCGAGACGCTCACTTCCATCGGCGAGCGCAAGAGTACGACCTCACCAAAGACGGAGTTAAGTTCGTGATCAGTAGAGACATCCACGTCAACACTTCGAACTTGATTACCGCAAATCAAGCCAAACGAATTGTTAATGCATGTCACAAGTATGTGCTTGTCATGATTCGACCCATTGATCAAGGTGAGGGTACTCGACCAGCATTGTCGCTGACGTGCCGAGAGGATTCTGGTCGTTTGTCGGCACTGCTGGAGAAATACAGTGATCTGTTCGAGACTACCCAGGGTCGTCCGCCGAAACGTCCAGTCGAGCACGAAATTCAGCTTGTGTCCGATGCGACACTGCCCAATCTGAGTATGTATCGCAACTCAGTATTGGAGAATGAAGAGATCAAGAGACAACTTGGTGAGTTGCTGAACAATGGTGTCATTCAACCGAGTAGTTCACCTTGTGGATCTCCTGTGGTGTTAGTACCAAAGAAAGATGGGACTTGGCGTATGTGCATCGACTATCGAGCACTGAACAAGATCACCATCAAGAACCGGTACCCCCTTCCCCGTATTGACGACCTGTTAGACCAATTGAAGCATGCTGTTGTCTTCTCCAAATTGGATCTTAAGTCAGGATATCATCAAGTCAGCATCCGAGAGGAGGATACGTGGAAGACCGCATTCAAAACACGACAAGGTCTGTTCGAATGGCTGGTCATGCCGTTTGGTCTCTGCAACGCCCCGGCAACTTTCATGCGTCTTATGAATGACGTATTGAGACAGTTCATCGACGACTTTGTGATCGTTTACCTCGACGACATATTGGTTTATAGTCGTTCGTGGGATGAGCACCTCATTCATGTCGAAAAGGTGTTCGATCAGCTTCGGCAACATCGACTTCGCCTCAACCGTAAGAAGTGCGAGTTCGGCCAGCAAACTCTACTTTACCTTGGATTCCTGGTCGGCAACGGTACGTTGCAAATCGACCCAGATAAGGTAAAAGTGATTCGCGAGTGGCCGCGACCGCGAACAGTTACGGACGTGCGTAGTTTTGTGGGAGCATGCCAATATCTTCGGAAGTTCATCCGACACTTCTCGATTGTGGCTTCTCCATTGCATGCGTTAACCAGGATCGATCAGAAGTTTGAGTGGACAGGGAAACATGAGGACACGTTTCTCTTGCTGAAAAGGAAGATCAGCGAGGCGCCTGTGTTAGCTTTGCTGAATCTCCAGAAACCGTTCGAGCTAGAAACCGATGCCTCAGGTTATGCAATGGGCGCAGTGCTCATGCAAGAAGGTCGACCAGTGGCATATCACTCCGAGTTATTCCAGGGAGCTCAGAAGAACTACCCGACTTATGATAAGGAGTTATGCGCACTGCATCAAGCCGTGAAACATTGGCGGTACTACCTCTTGGGTAAAGAGACGGTTTTCCACACCGACCATCAACCATTGCAATATTTGCAAACTCAGTCCAAGCTACAGCAAGCTCGGCACATGAAGTGGATGTCGTATCTGCAGCAGTTCAATCTGGTGATTAAGTACAAGAAGGGCGTACACAACAAATTGGCAGACATGTTGTCGCGACCACCAGTTACGGCCCTCTGTTTATCAGCGTTCATGCAGATCGAGCCCTCATGTCATGATGACTATGCCACTATGTACAGTGAAGACCCTGATTTTCAAACAGTACTGACTGAGCTCGAAACAGGGAAACCTACGGAGTTTGTTCGTCAAGAAGGACTCTTGTACAAGGGCAATTTACTTTGTATACCTCGTGGAGCACCTCGAATTCAATGGTTGCGAGAAGCGCATACATCGAAGGTAGCTGGTCACTTTGGGGTTACAAAGACGTTGCAAAATCTTCACCGACATGTGTTTTGGTCGCGTATGCAGCAAGATGTGGCTAGCTTTGTTCGAGGCTGTGGTCTCTGCAGCATCTCGAAACCGGCAAACCGAAAAATAGGTTTGTACACTCCTTTGCCAGTTCCATCGTGACCATGGGAAAGCATATCTATGGATTTCTTGGGAGGATTGCCTAAGACCCGACGTGGCAACGACTATCTATTCGTGGTCGTTGATCGGTTCTCCAAAATGATTATTCTTATACCTAGTCGGAAGACTATCACGGGAGAAGAGGCAGCTCGGGTATTCTTTCAACACGTTTGGACACATTTCGGACTGCCGACTTCTATTGTGTCTGATCGCGATACCCGGTTCCTTAGTCACTTTTGGCGATCGCTCTGGACGATGATGGACACCAAGCTAAAGAGGAGTACTGCTTTTCATCCGCAAACTGATGGTCAAACCGAGGTGGTTAATCGAACAGTTGTTCATCTTTTGAGAGGATATAACTCGAAGCACCCGAAGACCTGGGATGGAAGCCTACCGTACCTGCAATTTGCTTTTAATCGAGCAGTGCATGGTTCAACTGGAAAGTCACCGTTTGAGGTCTGTTTAGGATTTCTACCACAGAGTCCATTCGACATGGAGTTTGTGATCCCTACCTCAGCACAGAACAGCAAGGAAGCATCCGATCAGGATCGAGCACAAAAGTTCCTGGAAGGTATTCAACGACTCCATCGTGAGGTTGAACAGAACTTGCTGAAAGCTCAACTCAAGTACAAGGCGCGACATGATCGGCACCGAGTTGATGCGCAATTTCAAGAAGGTGATATGGTATGGTTACATCTGAGTAAGGAGAGACTTAAAGGTGAAGGTAAGAAGCTCAAACCCATTCGTTACGGTCCTTTTCGGATTTTGCGGAAAGTGGGTAATAATGCTTGTCAGCTCGAGTTACCTCCATACATGAATATTTACTCGGTTGTTAATGTTGAGCACCTCAAACTGTTTGAGCCTTCAATGCTGGATGATGAGCCAGATACTATAGTACCATCTGTTGAAGACTTGGTCTATCAACGAGACGAACCTCTACGTGAAGATGTGATTCTGGAGAAGAAAATAACTACCACTCGCAGTGGCACCAAGGAGACTTTTCGAATCGGTCGGAAAGATCAACGAGCACGTGCGGCAAAGTGGTACACCAAAGAAGATGGACAAGCCCAATTTCCACATCTCCAGTTCAGTCGAGAGGTCGCAACAGGGGTTGGCTCCTTCTCAACAAGGGAGTCATGATCCGGGAGGATCTCCAAGTCCTGATCGCATACGGCTTCGCGACCAAGTCCTGATCGCATATGGGTCCGCGACCATGGATTGGTCCGCGACCAGGAAAAGGAATTCGTTCCCTGTTCGGAATTGTCATCCGATCCGAATGTGTATAACTAAGCTTATCTGTTTAGGATTAGTTATATGAGTCTAATACGTTTAGGTCTCTAAGTCTGATACGTACTCATACGATTGGACTATAAATACTTTGTAATAGGTCTAGTTTAGATCATCGAACTCAATCGAAGAGTCATAGAACTTATTTGAGTTTTAGACACTTATAGTTCCTTCGACGTAGGCAAGTGTGCCTAACGTTCGACGTGTAAAGCCCTCTTTGAAATAAAGAGTTGTGCAATTACTTTGGGTTTCGGTATTTCCGAGTAAGATCCCGTTATTCCGCATATTAGAATCTGGGCGAGCCTAGTGCGAAAACCAAGACTAGGTCTCAAACGGATCAGTTTGTTAGAAAGTAAAAATTCTCGCTTAAATTTTGGGGGATTATATAGAGATGTTTCTTATACATGATTTTATTGGTAATTTGTTTAACCAACTAGATGACATCTTTGTGATCCTATTAATAGTCATTTATATGAATAGTAATCACACATACAAAGAACAATAATTGTACTACAACACAACAGTAATTTTATTGCATTATGACAATAATGATACATACAAAGAATAGTAATTGTATTTTATCATAGCAATAACAGGTGTTAAGACAGTAATATCACATATAAAGAATAACAATTGTCTTGCATTATAGCACTAATGTGTATTACTATTTAAATTACCTGACAACATATTGAGAAATGTTAGTAATGCAATCTTCCTATAATGGTAATGTTTTAGTTTACCGTCAGTTAGTAGATGGTGTGAACATTTCTCAATATATATATGAGCAACATATAACAAACTTTATATCAATAAAATGATGCAAGAGACAACTAATTATATTTTGTATAAAACAAAAGTACAATAAACATAGTCATCAAAAGACATAATTTTATGTTAGATTGTTCCAGTATCTTGATTTCCCGTGCATGTTCTTGAGTTTTATTCATATTTTCCACATTTCCCGCATCTTCTTTTTTTTTTTGTTGGCTAGTTTAGCTTTTATCAAAACTTTTATCTTTTGTTGCCTTTTCTTTCTTTGTTGGAAGACAACGGTGATTTTTATAATGAACATCATCGTTATTGTCATCTTCATGTCCTAGATCAATATCTTCACCATCATACATCTCGTATGTAATTGGGATTTCAAGTTTGAGCACTTCTATCGTCATGTCAAATGCTTCGGTACTTTTCGATGCCTTTCTTACTGTTGTGTCTTCACCATCATCCTGCATTGTCCTTGTTGTTCTTAATGAGAGAGTATGTCTTCATGCTGATGTAGTAATTTACTTTTTTCATACATTAATTAATTAGAAGGATGAAAAATTATTGTACTAGTTGCATTGATCTAGTTTCTTTAGTAATAGTAATTTACAATACTTGATACAGTAATTTACCTTATTTAAGACAGTAATGGAGTCGAATTACTGCTAGCCCCTTTAACAATTACTACTAATGTCAGCGTCAATTTGTTCATGGTGATCTGACATAAATTTATGAGATTTTGATTTCTGGAAATGAGAGAGGTGAATAATGTATTTCTTTTTACAAATGGCAATGACTTACAACACACTAAGAAGTATATCCACGCAATTCCTATTTTTGTGGGTTTTTGTGTTGGTTGCAACAGCCCACTAGTTGAATGGTGCCCCAAGGTAGTTATTGTCGTCACTAGTAGTTATTGCCTTCAAGTATTCGCGCAGATCTTAATGCTAGATCCAACAGACAACAAAGTGTGTATAGAATAGTTATTATATGAGTGGGTGCAGAATAATGTCACCACACACATACATATACATTATATATATATATATATATATATGGTGAAACTATATATAAGGTCACATTGTTTTACACCCACCCATATAATAACTATTCTATGGGTATATGTGAAAATGATTCCTAGGAGCATATACGTACACCCAATATTCAAATACACTATATATATTTTTTGTTTATAGTCTAAATACTATTTTGGTCACTGAGATATATGCATAACAATTTTAATGAAGTATAATATATAATTTTCTAAGTTTTAAGGAATATTTTTCATAAATAATATATTATACAACTAAATAAGTATTAATGATGCAGTATTTTATATGACTGCAAATTATAAGATATGTTTTTCCATAAATAGTATAGAAGACTATTAAAGAAGTGTGTGTGTGTGTGTGTGTGTGTATAACTAAAGAAATATCTAATGTATACGAAAGAAGTATCTATAATATAATTTAAAAGATGGGAGTACATATTTCTAAGAGTATAAAAGTAGGTTACTATATATATGGGAAGTGGATTTGTTATGATATATAGTAGCTACGACAAAACGGGGTTTGAAGGTTTCAAAGTTCTCAAAAAGTCTAAAAATTAGAAGGTGTAGGGGATGTAATATAATAAAGATTAACCTAACTGTTTGTGGGGAAAAAAAAGAGAAATTAAGACTAAATATATATATTTATCGGTTGTTTGTATTTTTTTGTTTCTCTTACATATAATCGTATTTAGTTATAAAATTTTGTGAAACTTAATAATATACCATCCTCTATATTTAGTAATTGTTTCATATTTTTCAAAATCAGAATCACCCAAATACTTGTATGTTATAACTACTCATCATCATATTAGATACTTGTATGTCATATCCTGTGCATGTCTCCTTACGGTGCGCACTCGTGCAAATCCTCCCAATTATTTTGAATCCATCTTCAACAATTCTAAAAAAAAATGAATACAAAATTTCAAGATCTAACTCAATCTATAATTTGAGAAATAAAACGGACAACTTTCAATCAATAGTGAATTTTGTCTTTTATTTTTTATTTATTAATTTTTTATATAGTGAATTATATCTTTTTTCTTTTTCTTTTTATAGTTAGTTTTTGTTAAAATTTGTCTTTTTTATTTCTCTAATTATAAATTGTGTTACATCTTGAAATTTTGTAGCATTGTAGAACACTCCATATCTACCTATTCTATTTTTTTTTTTGAGAATTTATGGAGTGTGTGTGAGATCAGATCCAACAGACATGTTTTTCTTCACCTTATAGTTGTAATTGTTGTTCTGGTAAAAATATTTAAAATTTCTCACTGGTTTATTCGAACTGAAAATGAAGGTTGTATGTATGGGATTGGTTAACAAGTACATCAATACGAGTTTTAGTTAAAAAAAACTACTTTTATGCTAATTTCAAAAGTATATCTATAGTAGTATATTAAGAGAGAATTTGTTTATTTTGATATGCATATAGACGAGTTGTTTTTACTGTTAACCCAGAGTTAAAAAATAATTTCGAAATTAACCCACAGTTACGAGAATTTACAAAAATGGCCTGCCACGTCAGCTTGTCGAGCTCTGGGAGCTCGACAAGCTGCTAGTCGCACGGGACAGCCACTTGTCGCGCTCCCCAACCACGACAACAGCTTGTCGCGCTGAAACGGGGATTCGAACCCGGGCCAGAGGACTTAGGAGCGAGCGCGCGAGCCGGTTGGTCTAAGTCATTTATCTGTTATATAAGCACTGGACATTTTAATATTCTGCAGATGGCTGAACTGGGAGCTTGTCGTGCTCCAGGAACACGATAAGGACTTGTCGAGCTCTGGGAGCACGACAAGCTCTAGTCGTGTTCCTGGAGCACGACAAGAGGCTGCCCGTGCGACTAGCAGCTTGTCGAGCTCCCAGAGCTCGACAAGCTGACGTGGCAGGCCATTTTTACAAATTTTTGAAACTGTGGGTTAATTTCGAAATTATTTTTTAATTCTGGGTTAACAGTAAAAAAAACTCGCATATAGACAAGATGCAAAAGAAGCGCATAACACCTCGATCTCTCGCCTCCACTATTTCTATGTCGTCATCGCCTGCCTCGTCTTCTCATCGCGCCGCTGCCGATCGACTGCTACACCGATGGCCTCGAATCCTAGCTGCGCTGCCGCCGCCGCCATCTGTGCAAAGCGCAGGGTAGCGGACCCGAAGTGGCGGCTCGTCAACTTGCGCGCCGCCAGCGACACCGATCAGATCCTTTCGCTGATGTGGCCACCAAAGAATAGTTGTATGCCACCGCTAACCTCGACTTCAACGCCGACCACCAAGTAATATTCAGCTATTGACAATTTCTGACCAGGATGTCGCTCCGTCTGCTTTTCATATCTGTGCTTTTTCAGTCATTCCTGCAGAACCACAAATTTCTTGTTATGCATAGAAATCTAATATTTTGTGTGGTATTAACTTCTCTAGTGAAACAATTTTACTGTTTCTGAGCTTTAGCTTGTCAAATAAGCTATGTTTTGGGGCTTATAAGCTTATCAAATTACATTGTTCTAGCTCTAAAAATATGGAACACGCATATTAGCTAAACTTAAGTCTCGCTTGTGAAGAAGTAAATTTGTGTGTTTCCTGATCTAGCTAATGAATTGGTATGCACACTAAAGCTGAAGTTAAGTTCACCTTTACTAATATATGCCTTTGATTCAATGCAACAGCCCCTTAATGAATTGATATGCAGCCCTCCTGCTCCCGCTTTGATGATTCAATGCAACAGTACAATAGTTCTCTGTGCTTGCTTCCCCCTGATTTGTATCACTGAAAATACAACAGAGAACAAGAAAGACTTCCTTGCGTAAAGCATTAGCACAGAAACTTTCTATTCGCTTCAAGTCAAGGTCTGACTAAATGAGTGATTGTTATTTTTTTTTGATAATACATGATCTGTTATTGATTACCCATCACTTTTTACTTGGTATTCTATGTACCATTTGATTGAGGTCAATGCTCATTCATTTGTTCAGCAAATGGTTTTCTGAAAGTGGAAAATTGGTATGCTTTTTAGTGCTCATAGCAACTATATTATATATTATACATTTTCACATGTCGAGATTACATTAGTTATGCAATGTTTTGCATGGTATGGAAGATTATACCTCTTTGTTATGATGCATCTTGGAGTTATTGGAATGCATCTTACTGCTGATCCAAGTTTAGTTGAGTGTGTCTATCTAATCATTTTGTTGGATCCACTGTAATAACTCATTGGAGCTAGATCTTCATTCCCATGTGACCACGCCAAACTTTTCTACATCCAAGAAACGGAGCAAAGGAACTTGGTATTTGTCCTAGCATCAAAGCATGCTAACCCATGTCTAGGTTGCAGATATTGCATTTGTTGACAGGGCAGATACCAAAGCATATGTTGGACCCGCCACTATTCAAGCACGTTATGAGATTTTGAGCTCATGCTTACATGAGTTTTGCGAGTGGGAATTCTTACATATCCTCAGGTATTTGTTCTTTATTTTTTTTTGAAAGAAAGACAGTAGCCTAGTGCTATTAATAATATATTATAAAGAGAACCCAAGTTACATATCCTCAGGTATTTGTTCTTTATTGCCAACTCATTTCCTATAAGTCTTATTTTTTTCACTTTTCCAGTGCCATACATTAGTACCAGACTTGTTCAGAATTTATCTCACTCAAACCAAGTGTGCAGTGTGCTTGATTTAAGCAAATCTTAGCATTGGGTTGTGACTAGGTTCACCTGACTAATGTAGCTCTATAAAAGTTCTATTTTTTGGCTTTCTACAAATCTCTGTGAACCATCTAAATGGAATATCTATCTGCAAATGAGCATCCTAATCCAAATTATTCAACCCTAAAGGAGAAAATTAATGCAGTCTTGAGGATGCAGAACCCCATGGAGTACTTAGATATCTCCAGGTTATTATTCCAAGCTGCAAAATTATGCCAGGTAAAGTAACAAAGCTGGTATATTGTGCTAGTTAGAATAGAGACCCATAATCATACATGGG
The DNA here is from genome assembly GCA_019359835.1 of Pharus latifolius. Lineage (NCBI taxonomy): Eukaryota > Viridiplantae > Streptophyta > Magnoliopsida > Poales > Poaceae > Pharus > Pharus latifolius. The sequence goes on from CM033327.1 coordinate 59,627,010, forward strand.
ATTACACCCGAATATATATATATGTATAAAGAAGCTACTGGACCTCAGAGATTAAATTGGGCCAATTTGGCCATATACACTAGGATATATACATGTATATACATAACATCCTCCTTCAAACTCAAGATGGATCAGGAAAATCTGAAACATGGAGTTTGGAGGGATGAAACCGATGTTGTTCTCGAGTCTAAGCCTTCGTGAAGAAGTCGGCAACCTGAAACTCAGAAGACAAATATTGAAGAGCAGTAGTCAACTATTGACAATGAGAATGTGTAAAGGAAGTATCCACACCAATATGCTTGGTTAGCTCATGTTTCACGGGATCAATGACAATCTAGATAGCACTGGTATTGTCATAAAGAATAGGCGTGCGAACGGTACATGACACACCAAAATCAGCTAATAACCAACGAAGCCAGACAATCTCTGAAGTAGTAGTGGTCAAGGCATGAAGTTCAGCCTCGGTAGTGGAGTGTGATACCGTAGTCTGTTTCTTGGACTTCCGTGTAAGAAGAGAAATACCAAGAAATATGCAATAACCAGTAATGGATTGTTGGTCAAGAAGGTCACTCGCCCAGGTCGAATCAGAGTAAGCACGAATCAGGAGCTGACTCGAACGAGCATAAAAAAGACAACGAGAAGCAATCCTACGCAGATAACGGAGCACATGAAGCAGGTGACCATAGTGAACGGAGGTGGGAGCACTAACAAACTAGCTAAGCACATGAACAGCATGAGCAATGTCAGGCCTAGTGACGGTAAGATAGATAAGACTCCCAACGAGGTGACGATAGTGAGAGGGATCCTCGAGTAGAACAACATTAGTGGGGCGAAGCTGAAGATGAAGCTCCACAGGAGTAGCAGCCGTCCGTGTATCAGTAAGTCCAAACCGAGCCAGCAGATCCTGAACATAATGTTGCTGAGAAAGATAATAGCCATCATCCGTAGAAACAACCTGTATTCCAAGAAAATAACTGAGAGGACCCAAGTCAGACATCAAGAACTGCTCACTGAGGCGGCGCTTGATGAAAGCAACATATTTCACATCGTCACCAATAATCAACATATCATCCACATATAGCAGGATCAAAGTACGACCACGTGTAGATGCATGAATAAATAAGACGGGATCGTGAGCACTAGAAGAGAAACCAGCAGCAAGACAATCGAACTGAAACGCTCAAACCAGACTCGTGGAGCCTGTTTGAGACCATAAAGAGTTCGGCGAAGATGACAGACATGACCAGCAGGAGCAACAACACTGAGAGGTGTCTGCATATAGACCTCCGCCTGTAAATCAGCGTGAAGAAAAGCTTTCTTGACATCCATCTGAGAGATATTCCAGGAACGAACAGCAGCCATAGCAACTAACATGCGAACTATAGTCATGTGAGCAACAGGTACAAAGGTCTCATCATAGTCACGACCATAAGCCTGCTGAAAACCTCAAGCAATAAGACGAGCCTTACAACGCTTTAGCAAGCCATCAGACTTCGTCTTAAGTGTGAAAACCCACTTGCAGGTGATGGGAATAGCGTGAGCAGGTAGCGGGACAAAATCCCAAGTGCCAGTATGATCCAACACTGCAAGCTCCTCAGACATGGCCAACTGCCACTAAGGAAGGACGGCAGCCTCCTAATAGGTACGATGCTCATGAATAGCACTCGCAGCAGTAAAGCCATAACAATCTCGAGCCACAATGGTGTTGCGATCACAGAGAGCATACCGCGAAGTCAGGAGAGACGACGTCGGTGGTGGATCGTCAGTAAGGACACCCTCAATACTAACCATGCCATTAGAAGGAGTAGAACCTGGAGACTGAGGATCAGTAGGGACCCGGGAGCGACGAGTGTAGTGGAAAGAAAACGGAGACACCTCTGAAGATGAGGGTGGTATAGCTGAAGATGGTGCGGTGGAAGTAGGTGGCATGTGTAGCGTAGGAATAGGAGGTAGATATACAAAAGAGACAGACTCTGTGGGAGGAGCCCGAGAAGCAGAAGAGTAAAAATAAGAACTATCCTCCACAAAAGAGACATCACGAGAAATGCGCAGGCGCCGAGTAGAAGGGTAATAATAAAGATAGCCCTTGTGCTTTAGGCTATAACCAAGAAAAACACACTCAACGGAATGAGCAGTTAACTTGGTGCACTCACGTAGGGCAAGAAGAACATAGCAGGTACAACCAAAAACTCGAAGATGATCATAACCTGGTGGAGATAAAAACAAGAGTTCGCCAGGACACTTGCCATGCAGACGAGAGGATGGTTGTATGTTGATGAGATAGACAGCTGTAGAAACAGACTCAGCCCAGAAATGAGGCAGAACATGAGATGCAATCAAAAGAGTACGAGCAGTCTCAATAATGTGATGATGTTTGCGTTCAACAACATCGTTCTGAGGATGATCACCAAGACAAGAGAGTTGCGAAAGAGTCCCCTTAGTAAAGAGAAATTGACGAAAAGCGGATGATAAGTATCACCCCCAGAATCATAGCGAAATATCTGAATAGCAGCGAAAAACTGAGTATGAACCATACGTGCAAAAGACTGATAAATAGATAACAACTGAGAGCGATGTTTCATAAAATAAACCCAAGTATAAAGAGAATAATTATCTATTAAAATAACATAATACTTGTGTCCACCTTGCGAAACAAATGGAGCAGGACCCCAAACATCAGAGTGAACTAAAGCAAAATGGTGACTAGACCTAGAAGTACTGGAAATATAAGGAAGTTGTAGATGTTTGCCAAGCTTGCAACTGGTACAATCAAAAAGGGTGTCAACAGAGACACAACCTAAGACACCTTGACGAGCTAAAGTAGATAGACGAGAACCACATAAATGGGCTAGGCGATGATGCCACTGAGGAAAGGCGACAGAGGATGCAGCGACAGAGGCAGACACTAAAGACTTTGTGGTGGACACAGTGGTGGAGGATGACGGAAGACTCAAGCTATCAAGAATGTAGAGACCTGGAGTGTAGGATCGACGATGCTGACTAGAGGGGGGGTGAATAGGAAGGTTTAAAACTTTTCAAATGAACAACTTTTGCAAAGAGAAAACCAAAACAATTGAATAATATATTGCACAATTAAAAAGGAAGAGGAAGAGAAGACAAACACGAAGATTTATTCTGAGGTCTCGGAGACTCGCCCGATCTCTCCTACTCCTCGTTGAAGCACTCAAATGAATGAGTCTTGCTTCAATATCTACGAATGATATTTCTCACTATTGGTTTCTCCTTGTCCACTCCGGAAAAGCGAGCACCGATGCCTTTTACAATCACGTCGAGTCTCTCCGACAATCTCCGAAATGGAGAGATCAACGGCCACGCCACCAAATCGTCTAGGTGAGGGCGTTCACCAAGAGTAATAAGTTGCAAGGTCTCTTCTACACCTCCAACAATCACCGAGAAACCCCAAGTATGCAAATGATGCGAACAGAACACTTGGTGGATCACAAAACTCAAGACTTGATCAAAATATCAAGATTTTTATATCTAAAAATAAATGCTCAAGTGTATATATGAGAATGAGGTTGCTTGGTGTATAAAACAATAGCTCAAAGCCTCTATTTATAGCCTAAAAGAATAAAATAGCCGTTGTGCTCGAACAAAAAAGAAACAGTACATGCTGACAGTCAGCATAGCATGCTAACATACTAACAGTCAGCATAGACCACGAGCAGTAACAAGCAAATTTCGGAGAAAACTCAGCTAGCTGTTGTGGTCGTAAATGGAAACAAAACAGCACATACTGAGTCAGCAACACATGCTGACAGTCAGCATCTACCTCAATAGCTCGACAAAAATCACGGATAAAATTTAGCTAGTCGTTTGTGGTCGTATATGGAAAGAAATCACTCATGCTGACAGTCAGCATCACAAACTGACAGTCAGTATCGACCACAAAACGACCAGTAAAACAAAACTCAGAAAGCAAACAACTTGTGATCGAAACTCATGCTGACAGTCAGCGTAAGTCAAAAAGTTTCAGCTCAAAAAGACACACTCTCTAGACAAATGGCAGCAATGAAAACTGATATTTCATGCTGACAGTCAGCATCATATGCTGATAGCCAGTATGGATAAAAATAGTCATAACTTTTGATCCAGAGGTCCGATTGAAATGTTTTATAGCTTGTTAGAAAGATAATTTAAAGGGCTATAATTTTTTCAACATGAGCAAGACCTAGATCAGCCTAGCTAGATGAATCTGGAAAAAGTAAAAACATTTCTGTAGCCAACAAAATCAGAAAAACCAAACTATTTAAAAACCGATTTGACCGAGATGAATGTATGCAATGACCTGAGAATTTCTCGGTTTATGTTGGAAATGTAGAGAGAACTTACAACCCCTCTTAATAATACGTTTAAACTAAAAACAATTCCTATAAACCGGTCAGACTCTAAACACCGAGACTGGTACAAAATAAAGTCATTTTACCTTAAGTCCTTTGCATCTTCAATCTTGCGACTTCCGTTTTGGTGACTTGCACTTGCGACCTCGACTCCCAACCTTGAACTGCGACCACAGCCAACATTGCGACCTTGTGCTTTCGACCTCGTGCTTGCGACTTACAGATCCTTCGGATAGCTTAGGTCTCTGCGGCTTTCTTCTTGCCAACCTTAGGTGAAATGGCTCTTAGGTCTCTGCATACATATAGCTCAAAGACATGATTAGATCAAAAACACTTAATGTCATCATAATCAAAATCAACCCAAAAAGGACCTAGATGCAACATGGAGAACCTCTCCGGCGATGGCCAGTGCCAACGAGAGTTCTTGTCTGACGATCCTACACAAAACACAAAGGGTCATCAAACCCAACAAAGCAGTGCATATTAGTGAGTTGACCAACAGACATCAGACTCATAGAGAGCTGAGACACAAAAGATACATTTGGAACAAGAAAGTGAGGGGTGGACAGAGGGCCCTGATGAGTGGCTGTACAAGAGGTGCCATCAGTTGTCTGAATAGAGGCACCATTTGTAATAGGCTGACAAGATGCTAACTGAGAGCCATCTGACGTTATATGGAAGAAGGCCCCTGAGTCCAGAACCCAAGGATGTGCAGTACCTGACATAGAAGGAGCGGAAGCAGCAACACTAGCAGATCCACCAGAAGAAGGCATAGATGACGAATGCTCCTGAAAAAGGGCCCGTAGATGGCTCATCTGAGTCTGAAGCTGACTTAACTGAGTAGCAAGTGGATCCGAAGAGGCAATAGATACTGGAGAAGAGGCAGCAACGGCTCCACGATGAGATGATCCATGCAGTGGCTTCTGCTCAGGATGTAGCTTGAAGCACCGCTGGACACGATGTCCAGGTCGCTTGCAATGAGAGTAGACAATCTGAGTGGAAGAAGTCAGCGGGATAGCAATAACATCGGAGGATGCTCTCTGAGGGGAATCTGCCTGAACAGACTGCGGGGGAACCACAGAGGTAGATCCGATAAGGGAGCAAAGACAAGTCTCCTCAGCAATCAGGATAGCAAGAGTCTCAGCCATGGTAGGAAGTAAAGGACGCCCAAGGAGTTGAGCTCGAATGGGCTCAAAGTCTGAGCAAAGATGCTTGACAAAGTCAAACATAAGATTCCACTCATCATAGCGCTCCTTGGCTGCACATCCAGGGCAACCAGAACAAGCAGAGGGCACCATGGAATCCAACTGACGTGAGAAACAAGTGAACGTACTGTAGAACTCCTCAATAGGCATATCGTGCTGATGTAAACCCTGAAGACCGGTCGGAGAGAGAAACAAAGTGCCTCACTACTCTGCTGATAGCGTCGCTGAAGATACTCCCACATCAGTTTGGAGGATGGAAAATCAATGAAGCTCATCCGAACTGAGATCTCAGCACTGTGGCACAAAAAGCCCATAACACGGTCATCATTGGTGCGCCAGGCTGCAGCAGCTGTCTTCTCCATCTCATCCGTAGGGGCATCTGCGGTAAGATGCGAAAGAAGACCAATGGATTGGAGTAGAGTGCAAACCGAGGAGGCCCGCTCACGATAATTCTGACCATTGAATTTGATATCAGAGGCCAGGAGCACACCACTGCCATGAAGACTGCTATAGTGTGCAAGTGACAGCACAATATAGTGCACTGTGATGTCAAACTGAGGTAGCAATATATAGTGCAACTAGAAGCAAAGCAAGTAGTAGCCAGCAGTGTGAGTAGAGACGTGAGTGGCCGGCGACGCGAGCAATTTGCGAGTGACCGGCGGCGAGAGCAGGGCGCGAGTAGACGGCGATGCGAGCAACTTTGGTCGTCAAGGTGCGACGCGAGCAGCGGCGATGCGAGCTCTAGTCGAGGCAGTGCCGAGATGGGCCGGATCTGGACTAGAGCGCACAGGAGGCAGCGGCGGCTGGCAGTGTGGCCAGATTTGGTCGTTGAAGTAGCAGAGGCAAACCCGATCTGGCTAGAGCTGGTCCAGATCTCACGAGAGAGATGGCGGTGGCAAACAACGCGGGGGAATCATACGGGAAAAACGGCTGCGCGAGTGTCGAGACAGTGGCGCGAGCTGGAGAGGATGATGGCGGTGACCGGAGTTGGCCGAAGATGACCAACTCCAGGATTGGTTGGTGGAAGAAACTAGATCTAGGAGATTTCTAGCTCTGATACCGTGTTAGAATAGAGACCCATAATCATACATGAGGTTAGACCCGAATATATATGTGGACAAAGAGGTTACTGGACCTCAGAGACTAAATGGGAGCAATTTGACCATGTACAGTAGGATATATACATGTATATACATAACAGTGCTATCTGCTACCACCAAGTCGTTTATATTTCCTAATGCTGATTGTTGTGTTCATTTCTGGGCATTATTTCCCCAGCAGTAACGCAATAATGTTTAGCAAAGACAAAGACTACTCCCGGGTTTGTTTTTTTCCTCTCTTTGTACATTGCTATCCTAAAGCAACCTCCAATCTTTGTTTGAAAATCCGAGTATGTTGGTCCATTCATCTGCATTCTGTCTGTATTCTTTAGCTGCTATAATTCGGCAAATGCTTAATTATGAGCACATTCAGTTCTCAAAGATAAAACTGCATCCAGTTTCTAAATTCTCTAGCTGTTATAATTGAGCAGATGGTTATGCGTTTTCGTTCTCGTACCAAACTGATCTTTTTATTCCTAATCTATTTTAGGTTGGTTGTGCACACATCAAACGATCTTATGGTTACACAAACTGTTGTGTAATTTTTTTTATTCTAGAAAAAAGTTGTTATGTCTAAACAAGTCATTCTAAAATTTCGAGATAAAATATGATCTTATCTCCCTAAAATTTTCTCGTAACAATTACTCCACTTTAATTTCATCTCTACTACAAAATCAAACATAAGAGCTTCATATGGCTCCTCCCGAATGAGATGAAACAAAATTATTACAGAGACAGATGTCTTCAAAAGATAATGCAAGATTTAACGGCTTTGATGTGATTTCAAAAGCTTTCATTTTTTACATAGGATGATGACACGAAAAAAATGGATTCTTGGTTTGTTCCTAATAATTAATTATTTTGATGAAAATATTACATTTCCTACATTAATCACAATCGGGTAGAATTATTATCTTATATAACTCCATAGAAATTGTGTAAGCGACCAAAATAACAAATAAGAAATAACAAAAATTGGATAATCAACTAATAACAAAATTTATCAGAGAACTTTTGAGGCTACGAAGAATTGCTTCTCAAAAGAAAAATGCTCTGCTACTTCTTAGAAGCTAAGCTAGCTCCAGCAAACAAGCTCACTATAGATCAATTGCAAAGGATTTGGGTGTTAGATGGAACATTCAATAGTTTAGATTAAGGGGCTCGATAAAAGATTAACAAAAGTTTAGATTAAGGGGTTCCTTAAAAGATAAAAAAAAATCTATCTCTTTTCATGTGGTCGTATGTGGCCTATTGGGAGTGATGATTCTTGGTTTGTTAGATTGCATATACGCTTCTTGGAGCAAGTGTAGCATGGCTCGCTTCATACTCCCAAGACTTGGGCATTGCTATTGATCTTGTGTCTTATAAAACCTTTTTTCAGAACTCTCACATAATAAGAAGCAATTTAACTACAATAGCATTTGTGGTAATTCTAACTATTACATTTCAAAAGTGTTATACCCTCATTTCTATACCAAAAAGTTTTAAAATAAGAAACAACCAGCATTAGCGGGGACAAATGAAACAATCATAAGATCATCAAAAATCAATAATTTCTCATTTCAATTTTGATATTTTAGAGAAAAACACACATTGATATTTCTTTCACCTAATAGTATTTCAGAGAATTGTGATTCATACTCTTTTTAAAAAAAAATTTGAAGCCTTTATGTTATACGCTGCAAAATTGTAGAGCACATTTCATAAAATCAATAATCTTCCAGCTCCTTGACCCATGCATACACTACCTATATCATATTAAAGTTGATAAATTTGCTTCAAATTAAAATTGTGCTACACAATATTTGACAAAAGTGAATAATTTTGAATCATGACTATTTTTTAAAATGTGCGAGAAATATGTATCCGTTTAATAGTATGCTCTTAGTTTTCAGGTGATATATACTACATTACCCAATTTGAGAATTGAAAACAAGATGCTACTTTATACACCTTGTTTACTTTCAGTGCACATATATGTATAACTGAGCTTCGCGCAGCTTACGTTAACCCTTTACACAAGGGAAGAACCAAAAATACCTACTAGTACTAATAGTATAGTGTACTACTCCTTGGGATATAGTATACAAGCCCTGTTACAAACATGTGGCAACTTAACTCCCTCAAAAAAAATTAAGAAACAAACTTAAATAATTAACTTGGTGGTTCATACGTACTACTTGATGGACCGCTGTTTTGGACGGGGGAATGCATAAGCATCATAAGCTTCACCTAAAAATATGCCTTTTAGTGCAAAATTAATTGACTTAATTGTCAGAACAAATGGAGAAACCGAGAGACAGAGAGTATATTCCCTCCTTGCACCTTACCCCTAATAAGAATACAGTACTTCCACGGCACACAAAGTATAAAGACTGAAGCGTTCAGCCATCTACTACTACTACTAGTTTGACTATATATATAATTTAAATCTTCTAACATAGTCAATAGTTCTTCATACCGTGCAAGCTAATAATACATAACATACTTAAAGGGTATAATAAGCAGAACCATATTAGTTAGGCATGCACAGAATGAGGCAATAATAAAGATGATAATTAAATTAGCAGGACAATGATTAGTTGGAGACGAGACATGTCTAATTTAGCATGTTATAGGGTTTATCTGTCAGGTGATGGATCGAGATCAGCTGTATAGATCATCTTCATCGGTTGCAGCACCCGCCGTAGCAAAAGCCGTTTGGGGCTGCGACGAGAAGCGAAACTCGCAGCCAAATCCCCTCGACTGCTGCAACGTCTGGGCAAAAGCCTGGTACTTCCTGATGTCGGTGTCGCTAACGCTTCTCCTGGCAAACTTCATCGACTCCTCGAAATGTACTGCCTTGATCTCCGTGACTTCATCAGCAGAGTCTTCCTCCATGGCCTCTGGATCATCTTGGCTCTTTTCTCCCTTTCAATATCCTGTACAGCACAGCATACGATTTTTCTCAATGCAAAACTAATGCTATACTAGACAATAAATTTTAGAGAGGTGAATGTGTTACCTTCTCAATGTTTTCTCTGATGGCGAACTTGCAAGCCCTCTGGCAAATTTCAGTGATGTCAGCACCACTGAAGCCTACCGTGAACTTAGCGAGAGCTTGCAGGTCTACATTCTTCGCAACAGGGGACTTCCTAAGACAGGCCTTGAAGATTTGGTACCGTGAGGCCTCATCAGGTAACGGAATGTATATTAACTGATCAAGACGTCCGGGTCTCAGCAATGCAGGGTCGATGATGTCAGGCCTGTTTGTAGCACCTACTATGAAGACAGTCTTCTTGGCGTTCATAGCATCCATCTCAGTGAGGAGCTGGTTAAGGACCCTATCAGCTGCCGCCACCCCGCCCCCCCAGCATCTCCTACACTGCTACCTCTCTGTGATGCCAATATAGTATTTAAAGATACAAGTTTCATGTAATACATAGAACGATGCTGTGACTTTTGCATTACCTGCGTAGCAATTGAGTCAAGTTCATCAAAGAATAGAACACAAGGTGCGGATTGCCTCGCCTTGTCAAAGATCTCCCTAACATTAGCCTCACTCTCGCCGAACCACATGGTGAGTAGTTCCGGTCCTTTGACGCTGATGACGTTGGCTTGGCATTCGTTTGCAATTGCCTTGGCCAGCAGGGTCTTACCACAACCAGGTGGCCCGTAGAACAGGACACCCTTAGAAGGTGACATGCCAAACTTCTCAAACTTCTCTGGATGCTCAACTGGATATTGGACAGTCTACCAAAAAGAAAAAGAAGCAATATAGAGTTTAAGAGTTATTAGATAGCCGATGAGATGGTAAAACAAAGCAGCAGTGGTAATCAGAGGCAAGAATAGACACACCTCTTGTAGTTCTCTCTTAACACCCTCAAGACCTCCAATATCATCCCAACTGACATTGGGCACTGCAACAACCTACATAACAGATGATAGCACATGTTTCGCATTATTGTTTTGTTACATGAAATGATGTAAGTTCCAGTAAAGATCCAACTTACAGTTTCACGAAGCGCAGAAGGATTGGTGCCGACAAGAGCTGTCTTAAGATGTTCATTCGTCACAGCCATAGAATTTAGAATCTCGGCATTGATGGTGTCATCCTCTGGGTCGATGACATCCATCTTTTCCCTGATGCATTGCAGTGCAGCCTCAGTGCACAGCAGAGCCAAATCAGCACCAACATAACCATGTGTGTCCTTCGCAACAGCTTCTAAGTTAACCTAGATAGATGGAGATAAGAATCGAACCCTGTTATGACCAAGCAGAAGCAAAGGAAAAGCTTTTGAAATAAGAGACAATTGTTTAACAAGTTATTATGACTTACATCTTCCGCTAGCTTCATATTCTTTGTATGAATGCGAAGGACTTCAAGGCGCCCGACTTCATCAGGCTCACTCACCAATATCGATTACGGATCAAATCTCCCAAACCGTCGAAGAGCAGGATCAATACTGTTAGGGCGGTTCGTGGCTCCCATGCAATAACATGAGCTCTTGCTTTTAACCCGTCCATCAAAGTCAGTAGCTGAGAGACAATTCTCCTCTCAACTTCTCCATTAGTGTTTTCTCTCTTTGGGGCTATGGAGTCAATCTCATCGATAAAGATAATCGATGGTGCATTCGTTTCTGCCTCTTCAAAAGCCTTCCTCATATTGCTCTCACTCTCTCCAGCAAGCTTGGACATGATTTCCGGACCGTTAATGCAGAATAAGAAAGCGCCCGTCTCATTGGCCTCCGCTCTAGCAATTAGAGTTTTGCCGGAGCCTGGAGGACCGTGCAACAAAATCCCTTTTGGCGGCTTCACACCAATTGACTTGAAAAGCTGAGGATGTCTAAGAGGGAGCTCAACTAATTCCCTAATCTGTGCCATTTGCTTCCGCATGCCCCCGACATCATCATTTCCTATCTCATCAAGCCTCTCCTCATCCTCCCTTCTCACTGGCTCACCTTCGCAGAAGATTTCAGTATCAGGAGCAACCACACAATATTCAGCGGGTTCCGTCTCCACCACCTTGAACTCCACACTTGGCATTCCACCTCTTACGAGGAAGAGATCACCTTTCCTAACTGGACGATATGCATCAAGGAAGTACACTCCGGCACCCAGAAAAACCGTGTAAGCATGTACAATGACATGAAACAGTAGGGGAACATGTCAGAAAGAAACTATCACCAGCAGTATTAACTGTTATTTCATCTAACATATGACAGGTCCTAGATGCATGATATTTTAGTTCATTTGTGTGTCTCTGCCACTAATACATGTGGCATATCATCAGGATTGCTATGCACTGGAGTAAAAGGAAATATAAATGTTTTGCACATAGGTTCCATTAGAACAGCACCTGACCACATGGCACTACAAGGAAAAATCCTATAACAAGCTGCATATGTCAGAACATGAAATGGACTATCTAAAACAGATCAGATCATGTGTTGTAAGAAAAGGCTTACGCTTGAGGAAGGCATCAAACAAATTGCCGGTCGACCCCTCGATGGTATCGTCGATTGGGAGGATGTGCACGCGCGTGCCGTACTTGACGTCCTGGCACTGGTGGACGGAGACAACGTCGGCGAGGCGGACTCTGAGGTTGGACCGCACCACCTTGTTGACACGGATCTTAGACTTCTCACAGCTCTCATATGCCAGTGCGATACAGATGGTGTCCCTCCGCTTCTTCCCCTAACAAAATTCAACAGCCAAAAATTGAAAAGAATCAGGAATCAGATCACTCTGTAACGTACCAGCACATGCATAGTAAACAGAATTCAGGACGAGTAGAGTTTCCAATTGGTTACGTGGACAGAAGGAATCAACCATAGCTATTCTATAGTTAAGAAATCATAATCTAAAAAAAAGCCGGCGATGAGATGAGAAGCAGAAAGAAGAGAGAAGAAAAGAAAGGAGACGACCTTGAGGAGGACGAGGTCGCCGCGGAAGATGGAGAACGTGTCCAGGGTGTTGGGGTGGAGAGTGCACACCGAGTTGTCGTCGTTGGTGGCCTCGTCCACCACTAGCCTGTTGGGCGCTTTCTTGCGCTCCAGGATGGCCGTGCTGTAGTCCCTCTTCGTCCCCCTGCTGCTGCATTCGAGTCACCATCGCATCGCAATCAAATCCCAATACGTACGGGTCGAAGGCGGCGGCGGCGGCATCATCGTTAGCCATTGTTTATGGGAAGAGAAGTGAGGGGTGTTGAGGAGGCACATGATATTTATCGGCGTCGACTTTGGTTGGGATCTGCCTCCTATGGCTTGTAGATAATGCATGCGTATTTCTCAACACAAAACGAAACATCTTCAAAACTCTTGAGCCCAGTTTACACAGTATTTGAAAATCATAGTATTTAAAAATTATGATTTTGAAATTGTCATGCAACCAAAACTACAGTATTCTGTAGTATTTCAAAGCCACAGTTTTTGAGAAAACTACAATTTTTTAAGGTATTTGGATACACAGTTTTTTTTCAAAGTTTTCTATTTGATGTTTAAATGAACTAGTTTTATGAGTTTAAAAAACTAGCCGTTGGATAATTTCTACAGGTGTTTGGATATCATATATAGTTTTTAGTATAATATTTTATTCAAATAATTATATGTTAGACAAATTATATTGAATAATTTTATACAATACGACACAGTATTTAAAAAGTCATGATTTTTTCAACAGTATTTAAAGACTATATTATTTAAATAAACTAGCTGTTATGAGATTAATTAATGTTAGGCTATTGAAAACTAGTCGTTGTAAGAAACTAGCCGTTATCATTGTTTGTCTTTATATAGTGACATGAAATCACCATACCATCTCATACGTACCTACACAACTATTCATAATCAATTTTTCTTACAATGTGGAATAATTTTTTGAGGCGAAAATAGCGAGATAATGAAGAATTCGCTCTCATCAATCGCTATTTTGCTAGAGGAAGACATTCACACGAGTCCACCCGCATACATACTTCTATCCTTACAAGAGAGAAGCATGTATGTGAAGTTCTGGAGAGACATGAAGCATACTGCAGATGGGTTTTTCATTTGAAAAATTATGCATTTCATCGTTTAGTCGAATTGTTTCGGGAGAAGAATCTTCTAGAAAATACAAGAAATGTTGCTGTTGAAGAGTAGGTTGCTATATTTCTATATAATATTTCAAAAAATGCAACCAATCGTACCATTCAAGAGCGCTTTCAACATAGTGGTGAGACGATCAGTCGCTATTTTGGGGCAGTATTGAGTGCTTTAATCCATATATCTGGAAGCATGATACAATTACCGACTATGAACACTCCTTTCAATATTGCTAGCAATCCAAAACTTATGTCATACTTTAAGGTATTTACGCAAATACAAAAGTATCATATTTTAAAAATATTATTTATCTATTCTAACCATGCAAATATTTTGTAGGATTGTATCAAGGCAATTGATGGGACACATGTTCTAATTACCATAGCTCCAGAAAGTCAAGATTCATATCGCAATAGAAAGGGAACATTGTCACAGAATGTCATGGCTGCATGTGACTTCAACTGTCAATTTATACATGTTAGTGCAGATTGGGAAGGTTCAGCTTCGGATGCCCGAGTTTTACAAGATGCTCTTGAGAATGGTTTTTATGTGCCGGAAGGAAAGTTTTATTTAGTTGATGCTGGATATGCAAATACACCTAATTTTATTGCTCCATATCGCAATGTTAGGTACCATTTGCAAGAGTAAAGTAGAAACAATCAGAGGCTGCAAAATGCAAAAGAATTGTTCAACTTGAGACACGCACAGCTTCGTAATCACATTGAGCAAATTATTGGTGTTCTCAAGATGTGGTATCCAATACTCCAATGTGCATCTCATCATCCTATTGACTCTCAAACTGATATTGTGTTAGCTTGTTGTGTATTACATAATTTCATTCGCAAGCATGAAAGAAGCGAGCAATGGTTTGAGCAAAATAACTCTGATATTGATCCGGCAACAATAATCGATGTTCCAAATGGAAACAATGAATATAGGAATGATGTGCATTCACTCAACGAGCGGCGAGTTGCGGGTAACTTGAAGAGAACTCAAATAGCAGATGCTATGTGGAATGACTATGTTACTCACTTACAAAGTAGAAGAAATAATGTATGATGTCTAATATGTATGCAAAACAATAGCATCTATGCTATAATAAAAATGTGTTCTATTTATCAAAAATAACATTATCCTAATTATCATACTTGCCAGTATTATAGGAATGACATAAAGTAACATAGCAAAAATTAACATTGTCCCAAATTATCATAGTAGTGACATAGCAATGGCATAAAGTGACTAGAGAGAGATAACAACTTTGAGATATTCATAAACAACATCACGAGCACTAATGCACATCATTATTTCACGAGTTTCTTTATTGCACTTAAGAAAGTTGATTACTTTCACCATCTCACTTGGTGTAGAATTGCTAGATCTTCTAATTTTGAAATGCACTTTGCCAGGGAGTAAGGATCATTTTTTGGATCATTCATTTCCAATTGCTTAAGTTTAACTTCCTTATAGCTCTCAATTTACTCCTTTTTGAGTTGCTTGTGACTCTCAAGTTCTTCTTTCCACAATGCTATCAATTCTCTAACAAAGCATCATCATTCTTCTTGGTCATTGTCGCCTTTTTTCCTTCACTACTCTCTCTACTACGACGAGACAACACACTTAGTCCTTCACTACTTGCTCTTACACGACAAGAAACTCCACTTGGTCCTTCACTGTTTGCTCTAACATTAGAAGGCACATCAGTTGGTGATGAGAACTCATAATGTGATTGTTCTTGGGTTGAGAAATGATCTTCGGTATTTTGTGGAATTTGACTAGATAGCGGATTTATCAAACTTATGCCTTCATTGTGGAAGTAGTTCTCCTCTTATTCAAAAAAAATATGTTTAGCTCCTGGAGCTGGTATGGTAGGACTAGATGACTGATTGCCAATATTGGTATGATGTGGGGACGTTGGTACGTCAACGGTCTCCTTGTGCTTATCAGTCGACCTCCGACAACGTTTTCCTTCAGTAATTTTCCCTATAGTAGAAAAAACATTATAATAAATAAAATAGTTAATATGCACAAGCATACTAGTGGAAACAAAGTTAAAAAAACATACCGTCGTAAATATCAAAAAGATCATCATATAGTGGAAAAGATTTATTTTTCCACTTTTGTAAATCTTTATCTAGTTCATTCCATTTTTCATCAATAGCTGTCACCATTCTCAACTCATGATTCCATCCAAATCCACTCTTTGAAGAGAGGAACTTTACTGCGTTGTGGTCCTTCTTCAGTCGTTGTTCTCGGTCTTTTAGTTGTGTGACATTGAACTTATATTTAGTAAATCTAATTTATACGAGTCGTCATACTATTCCATGCCTCCTTCGTCCAACCGTTCTTAGCACGATATGGTGCTGAGTTGTATTCCTTCATCATCGATACAAGAAAATTTGTTTGAACTTCACTCCATGTTGATCTATCTTTCTTTCCTGCAAGTAGTCAACTATCTATTACACAAATTGAAATACAATTCAGTTTCAGCCACACTGATACACAATTGAAATATTGAACAAAACATCCAGTTTCAGCCACAAAAGTAGCAAGAAGTGTAATTCCAACATCTTTGCCAAAAATTTAATGGAAAAGATAACTTCAGTTTCAATCAACTCTCATATATAGTAATCAACACAATGAGATAAGCTATTCAGCCGGTGATTCTCAAGTATCATTCACTGGAATGACACTCGAAAAAATAACTCACTACACAGCAATCAACACACTAAATGAACTTCTTGAATTTTTTTTTGAAATAACCCTATAAAAAAAAACAATTGCAAAACTAACTCTTAACTTTTCAAATTTGCAAAAATGGCTTTCAGTCGCGAAATCTCCCTCGCGACAGTCTTCAGTCGCTATACGGTATAGCGACTGAAGACGTGGCACGGCACAAATGCCCCGCTGGCACCTGTGCCGTGCCAGCCAGGTTTCAGTCGCTATACCGTATAGCGACTGAAAGCTGCGGGTGCCGTGCCACGTCTTCAGTCGCTATACCGTATAGCGACTGAAGACTGTCGCGAGGAAGATTTCGCGACTGAAAGCCATTTTTGCAAATTTAAAAAGTTAAGAGTTAGTTTTGCAATTGTTTTTTTTTATAGGGTTATTTCAAAAAAAGATTTGAACTTCTTCAGAAGAACCAATACACAACCACTAAATTCATCAATACAAGATTCAAAATGTTGCTAGATTGACCAAGAGATCACTAGATTAATTCAATTCAATTCAGAGCAGTTGATTCAAATGTTTCAATTCAATTCAATTCAATTCAAATCAGTTCAGAGTTCAAAGTTCAGTTCATAGTCCATTGCAGCACCGTGCCGTGCGGCCACGCTGCCATTAGGGTGGAGAGCACCAGGAGCTCCATGCGGCGCACCATCTTGGCCTCGAACACGTAGGCCTTGCCGGCGTCCCCATTGCCGTTGGCGGCGGCGCAGAGCTGAAGGTCTACCAACAGCGGCACGCGTGTCTCCTTCACCTTGGCCGCGAGCGCCACGCACGTCACCGCCGCGAGCCATGCCATCCACGATCACCCCCGGAGCCTCAGTGCGCCACCAAGTACGTCACTGCCGCGAGCCGCGCCATCCATGGCAGCACCTGGAGCCTTAGCGCACCACCAAGTACGCCGCCGCCAGCGCCGCTGTCAACTCCTAAAACCCTAGCCGCACCACTGCACGCGCCGCCCACCCACTGCCACCAATGGCAAGGGGAAGAGGAAGGAGGAGGGGACAGAGGATCTCACCTTTTTCAGGCTCCTCCATTCGACCTTCGGCGGCCAGTGCTTCGTCGGCGGCCGATCTGCGATTTAGTGCCGATTGAGATAGTACTGAAGAGAGAGAGAGAGAGAGAGAGAGAGAGAGAGAGCAAGAATATTTTGATAAGCTGTGAATCGAGAGAGTTGTAGTCAAAGTTTTTTCCAAAAATTTGTATCGAAACCAAATTTGTAAAACTAAAAAAAATCATAATTTTGAAGAAATCATGATTTCAAAAACTATAAAATACTTTATACCAAACAAGTCCTTGATTTCAATACCACAGTTTTTTTTCAAAACAACAGTATTGAACAAAAACTCAAAAAAAAAAAAAAAATTGTTTACAAACAAAACCTTAACTCGTCTCCATAGATTTGCAAACCAGGACACTAGGTCTTGTATTACAACATACATCGAACCCCGCACGCATCGCCCACCCATCAGGCTATCACTGCCAGTTCCCCATGGTAATAACACGATAGCGTACGTACGGATCCCTCTTCCAAAACATCATATCAAGTGACAATTCAATACAGTAGTGATGATAGTGATTCTAGTAGTACTTCAAATAAAATACTATAAAGTATGTGATATCAAGATGGAAAAAGAAAAGTAGCATCAAGTTCTATCATCTCCAGCTATGAACAAAACTCAATCAGATAGACCGGCCTTGCTCCTTAAATGCTCCTTGAAGTCCATGATATCACCTTCCCATCTAGTCACTGCCTGCTTCTCACAGACCCAGATCTCTTCTGCTACCTGGTTGATCAACCTGAAGTCATGGCTCACCAGAACCAAGCCCCCATCCCATTCATTCAGCGCCTCAGCCAGGGAATCGATGGTTTCTATATCCAGGTGGTTTGTCGGCTCATCAAGCAGCAGCAGGTGTGGCTGCCTCCACGCCAACCACGCAAAAATGACGCGGCTCCTCTGCCCATCTGAGAGGTTCCTCATTGGCATCACTTGTGCCTTTCCTGACAGCCCAAACTTACCAATAGCAGCTCTCATCCTCTCCTCCTCATTCCCAGGGTATTCTGTCAGCATATACAGCAGGGCTGACATGTCCAAGTCAAGCTTCTCTGCCAGATGCTGATGGAATTGTGCAATTCGGAGGTGATTGTGGCGCCTTACCATGCCATCTAGTGGCATTAGGTCACCTGTCATGAGCTTAAGAAGTGTGCTCTTCCCTGCCCCGTTGGGACCGACCAGTGCGATTCTAGAGTCAAGGTCAACACCAAAATCAAGATTCTTGTAGATTAGGTTATCTGGTGTGTACCCAAATGTGACTTCAACAAACTGCAGCACTGGTGGTGGGAGTTTGCCAACATCTGTAAAACGGAATGTCAATACCTTATCCCTCACAACCTTCTCTGTGAGCCCACCGCGCTCCATCTTAGCAAGAGTTTTCTCTTTACTTTGAGCCTGACGTGCGAGCTTGGCAGATCCATGACCAAACCGTGCAATGTACTCTTTCATTGAAGCTATCTGATCCTGCTCCCATCTGTACTGTTTCATTTGATTTTCTTCAAGCTCAGCCCGGGTTTGAACATACTGGTCATAATTACCAGTGTACAGCTTGAGCTTTTTATTCTGCATATGGATGATGTTTGTACAAACTCCATTAAGAAAGTCCTGGGAGTGAGATATGACAACAAGTATACGGTCAAATTTCTTTAGTGTCTCTTCCAACCAGACGCATGCCTCAAGATCTGCAAATAATTACAAAGGATAGCGGACATTAGCCATAGAAAACCAAATTTAGGACAACAATTTCACTAAAACTGTATCTTGATAGAACATTCAGTTAGCCTAAAAAGGCAATAATTTGTTTCAGCATATTCACATTAGTCACATGGCAATGAACTGCGCACCAGACTACTTAGAAACGAAGCAAAAGCCAGTGACATTTTGTAACCTGACAGGATGACGAATACCTAGGACTAGGAGGCTAGGACATCACTTCACTGACATTTGAGAGCTACATTGCCTCAAAAAATCTGTTCTGTTGGCCAATTGATAGATTAGAGCACACACTACACAATCAACTAAAATGAATTTTTCTGAACACATGATTAACAAGGTGCATTAAGAATTTTGAATACTGCAGCATAAAAAGTGTGGAAACAAGTTCTATCATCGGTTGCACCTGTCAACTGTGTTAAGACCAGCAAATCTATACTCTCATTTCTTACGCATCCATCCACAATTATGAGCTGTTTAGTCCAGTTCTATTCCTCGAAGCAATTTTGTAGCTTAAAGCTAGACAACAACACTCATTTACCATCAAAAGAAAATTGTAAATAACATAATATAACATTAATGTGGCTTCCATGGATACATTTGTTTATCAGGCATGCAGCACTAGTAGAGATTATTATCAAAGATATTATAATAGTATAGAAAATGATATGTTGATTATCATGCATTGGCTATTAAAGATGTTGCTTACAAGAATTTCATAAAGTTTAGGTGTTTGGATCCTACAGTTCTCAGAAAAAGTGTACTATATATAGAAACAATTTAGATCTCTCGAAAAGTAAAAGGACGGATCTCAATCCAGAAGCTCCAAATCAAGTGCTAGATACTGCAGCTCACTCATTCCATGACATAACTAAGAAACTGTCCCAAATTCCACAACTCTCACCTGGCCAACAAAACTCCAGTGTCTAACAAGTTGGGAGTTATTGACCTCCTAAATTTGGTTTCAAGAAGCTCAATAAAAAACATTCTATGCCACTGAATATTTACTAAGCACTAAAATACTAGATTCAAAATTTCATTAAGTGTTATAAATAGTGGTAAGCGGTCACCCTGCCTTTAAGTACTTATTCAGTATGCGGCTTTGTAAACAATCTTATATGTAGTTTAACTAATAAAAAAAAAGACATATTTATGGTATATAATGGTATAGAATTTATGCTAGATATAGATAATATATGCTTTAAAACAACAAAAGGAACACTCAGCTCTACAATTTACCTATGCATGCACCAAATAATATAAATGAACTATGCAGCATGTGATTAGCGTCGTTAAACCACTATATTCCGAACATGACCAACACATAAGCGGACAAATGATATGGTGTAGCGATGGACCAACTGCTAACGCTTTTATGTGACCGCATATGCAGCTCGAGCGACCTTGATTTAGAACAATGATTTCATTTGATAATAGCTTGTACAAAGACTCACCAAGATGATTTGTAGGCTCATCAAGCAAAAGGATGGTTGGATTCATGAACAGTGCTCTTGCCAAAGCAATTCTCATACGCCAACCACCAGAAAAATCTCGAGTTTTCTTTGCCTGCATCTGCTTGGTAAAACCTAAACCAAACAAAATTTCAGCAGCACGCTTTTCAGCAGTTGATGCATCAATTGCCTCTAACCGCTCATAAACACGATCCAAGGCTTCACCACCACCATCATCCTAAAGATGTCGAGAGAGAAGATTTATTTCAGAGCATATTCAGCATCCAGTTAAAACAAAAAACAGCAACATGGCAGACTTGGCACAACATTTGAAAGCTGACCTGAGCAGCCAAAGTTTCAGCTTCCTTTTCCAACTTTACTCTTTCTTCATCACAACTAATGACAGCTTCTAGTGAAGACATGTCTGAAGCCTCTATCTCATGGTTGAGATGATATATATCCATGTGGTCAGGGATAGGGAACTCTCTGCATCCTATTGCTTTAAGAAGACAAGACTTTCCACAGCCATTTAAACCAAGCAAACCATATCGCCTGGGAGCAAATAAACCCATCACAAAATCACCAAACAATATACTTGATCATAAATGACTGAAAATGCATAATGGTATTGTCATACCTCCCATAGTTCAGCTCCAACTCAGAATCTACTAACAGGTCATGGCCATGAAATGTTAATGAAAGAGACTCTATCTGTAACATTCAATATTCAAACTTATATTAGGATATCAGTACCTAAAATAGAAAATGTGTCACTAAGTAATAAGTATGAATTGACACTTTTTCTTAATAAGTTTGTTGCTGACATTCTGTGCAAAAAATGAATATCTACAAAACAATGATGCAAATTGTGTATGACCAGCATAATAGTGTGCGCGCGCACACACACTAAGAGAGAGAGAATTCTACCGGCACATTGCAGAAGGGCTGTGTATCTGATAGTATTGGCATTTTGATTCAGTTCCAAAACATATCATAAAGCTACGTGATTAATACAGATGCAAATGTACATGTATATGGTTATCAAGTACAGCATAGCTCCTTTCACACAGGGGCATGCTGTGCTGAGTTTGAAGCATGTCTATCAAGAAAACCACAAGAGTCCATTAACCAAGAACAAAGGCATGACCTCCAATGCATTGTGAACAGAAAATTTAAGCAACATATGGGCAACTTAAGTATAACATAAACCTATGATATTACAAGACATGCAATATTCTTTTTTGAATAATCTTTTTTTTTTAATAAATTGACTAAAACAAGGGCAATATACTGAAAACATTTCAAGAAAGACATCAAGCAATTGTGCTCTATCAGTTAAGCAGGTAGATGCATCAATATCACATCATTAGATTCCCTCACTACATACACTCATCAATCAGAAGTAGTGCAACAACAACCAAACCACACTGATCAACTAACGTTCCACAAAATCATTGTGCACAAAAGCTAGAGAGTGCAAACATGGGCACATCTTCGCTGAATAACACATGTACAATTGGCTTCCCCCTCTGAAAATTCAAACCAAGAGTAAGTTGTATATATATATATATCTCGTCATGTCCAACAGATCCGAAATCGCACAGATCTGTGAAACTATCACCAAGAAATTAGGGGTTTACCAGAAAGCTATTGATCCAACACACAACTAAATATGTATCACACCATAAACTAATATGAAAAAACATGGACGAAACCGTTAAGAAATCTAGCAAAGGAAAGAAAAAAAGCTCACGTGGATATCACGAGATAGAGGGTGGGAAGTGAGGACGGCGGTGCAAGTTCGATCCGAGAGAGTAATAGCCGCGACGCCGTTGGCTGCCTTATCGGCGGCGGCGCTGCTCTTCGCCGCCGATGACGACGCCGCCGCAGCCTTGCCGCCTCTCTTCGCCGCTGCCGCCGCCTTCTTCTGCGCAGCCTTCTTCTTGCTCGCGTCGGAAACCATTTTAACGTCTAAAAAAAAGCCCAAAAAAAAAAACATATGTAATTTATAGAACATAAGCAGGACGAACAGGGGAGACAGATGGAGATCAGAAAAGTACCCCAAAGAAAATTAGGTTAAAAAGACGGAAAATGGAGAAGATGTGATCTAGGAAGGAAAAGAGAGCGATCCAAAGGAATATGATATGATACTCCTCTCTTCTCTTCTCTTCCCGATCTGAGAGGAGACGGGTGGCTGCGTGGTCTGGTCTTGTGTATGGCGAGGCGGTGAGCAAAGCAACCTCATATTCTGATGGCGCGTGATGCTGACACGTTTCTTCCGTTTGGGCCGTTGGATGCGGACGTCGCCTTATTGGGCCTTTTTGTTGTATGGGCTTCTTGTGTTTCTCACCGGCCACGTGTTTTCGCCTCGTCGGCGTGCGTGCGTGTTCATACCTTTGACTTTGACTAGTATGTTTGTATTTTTGTATACTAGGCCCCGGTAACCTGCAATAGTATAATATAAAAACATTTTCACTCTTTTTTTCTTTTGATGTTACCAGTTAATTGTAGCTTCTCATCGCAACCACTGGTTTCTATCTATGAATGTGTATCAAAGTTAGTTTATACTCTATAGGGCATATCTAATATCTTGTCATATCATTGTACTGTGTAAAATGACAGTTGAGATAACCAAAAACAAAACAGCCTTCTCAACATGAATAAAACAAAAGGCAAATTAGCTGTGTAATGTATTTATCATTATGATTACAGATTTTTTCTAATACCAATACATTCATATATTCGTTTGTTATTTATTACTATTTGGATTAAAATGTAATTTCTAGAGAGATTTTTTTTTATAATGTTCAAACCACCTCTCAAACTAGTTTAACTTAGAGACCACATGATCACGGGAGAAGATTTTTAAAATATCTTAGAGAAAATGCTCGAGGCTGCACTTATTTGTATTGACTCGACCACGAGTAGCACTAGAAGATAAAGCATATAATAATTTATCTTCTATCTAGAAAGAAAACACTATATGAGGAGGTCGACTCCTTATGTGGTCTCCAATGGCGGCTCTTTCGCCGGCGTGTCGACGGATCCTTCCGCTTGTTCGACAGCTGCTCGGTGTGATGGGACGCGCACGTGTTATGAGCGTAGGCGAGCGACAGACGAGCACGCGGCGACGAATGCATCACCATTGGATGAGGAAGAAGACGTTTCGTCACGCGTGATGTGGGCCCCACTAAAATTAAAACCGGTTAACATTACTCACGAATTTTTAAATCTCACAAGTGGTCCACAGAACAAAAGGCCCCACTATCAGTGAGAGGAGTTTAACTTGCACGCGTGACAAACTGTATAGTCTGGGTCCCACCACTGCCGAATTTGCTTTGTGTCAGTGCACATGCGCACTACCCGTATTTTGACCTGTCTCATTGATGGCTGGGCCCCACCTAATTCGTCATCATATTTCAGTGGAGTAATACGGGACACGTCACAGTAAAATTCGACAAAAGTGGGCATCACCAACTGTGTTGCGTGCGCTGCCTCGTTGCCTTCACCCACATGGGTGACTTTTATCCCACATCGCTGACTGGTTGATCCACGTCTTTTCAGGCCTACTTGTAAGTGAATGAAATGGAAATTTGACTGTTGTATTTATATATTTTAGCCCTCGTTTTTCAACTTTACCCTCATTTTTTATATATTTTCATAAAAGTCCTTCCACCTGACTGTCACTGTTTGATGAGTCCTGGTTTTTTTGTATTTTGGACCTCGGGTTTAAGAAAAATTGCAGATTGATTCTACCCTGATGGTTTGATTATTGCAAGAGTGTAGAGCCCACTTTAAGAGTCAAACAAGAGTCAAACTGTTGGAGACTTGACTCTTGCTCAACTCTCTGAGATTGTTTTCGTACGTGTGGCAGGGAATATTTTATTTAAGAACCAAGTAAAAGCCAAACCTGTCGGAGATAACCTTAGAATCACTTTCATCCAACATGCATGATTTTTAACACATGTGCTGCTGCAAACACTTTTACTATTGTTCTTTCCATTGGCGCACATTCTCAACAACATGTCCTCTGGAGGACTTCATATGGCCCTATGATTAGTTGGAACCAGATGAGTTTACATGCAATTGAGGGGTGATATTAAGGTAAATATTTTTTTGACCTTCAATGATGATGGGAGGTCATATGTAGAGTGTAACCGAGAAGGCGAGAGAGAGAAAATGCAATTACATGTCATGGGTAAACGCCGAGTGGAATAAAAGAGAGAGAAACAGTAACAACACTCTTCTATACAAGATGGATAGTCTTTACTCGGAAAAGGTAGCGTTCCAATAATTAGTTACCTTTTGCTACCATAGAACTAGCTCCAATTACTCATACAACTGCCATCATCATGTGTAACTTTTTTTTTATTTTTGCTCAAATATTAACAAGTTATGTATTTTGGACTCAGCCTTCAAGACCAACGCTCTCAATATTTTTTGCTACTACTACTTTCACCACATCTATCATACTCTTGTTTCGCCGGGAAGATCTCTCTTCCAGAAAATTGACCCCTTTTTCTGTTGCGGGCGTGCCAGTGTACATAAGTATACAAATAAAAGAATAGAAAATACACAATCTTAGGAAACACTGTACTTTATTAATTCTGAAAAGAATTACAAGTTACAAGTCCCTTTGTAATTTACAATCTCTTATTGCACCAAAGGAAAGTACATCTCAGTTTCAGGGGACTGCATGTTTATGGTTCCTCAGGTCTTTTCAAAAGCTCCTGGTTAATTACATCTGCAGAATAAGTCCACAAAAAACCTCTCATTAAGCTGTGCTGATGGTCGTCGTCTTCAAACTTCAAAATAACTTTGCCCTTGAATGAATGAATGCAATGCGTATGTCTATGCATATAAGTATGCAAATCCCTAACCTCGTTAGTCTATGGTATTATCACAAGATATGGCCTTTGCCTCGTCGGTGCCCGGCCAGAGAGTTGTTCGGTCTCATCGGTTGCGAACAAACAGATGCCTTCGCCTCATTAGTACCCAGTATGAATGGAGTCCGGCTTCATCAATCACGGACAAAAAGCATGTTGTCTTTTCTTCATCAGTCCCAGTAACATGTAAATTATGGATGGATGACTTCTGATAACATATTTGACTTCCTTAGCTTCAGGAAAAGTACGTTGCATGGTAGACAGCCCATTGGAACATTCATCAAGTACTTAGTAAGATTTCGACTTGATTTGACATCTTTGCACACAAATTAGTCATTAGCTCTCATTCGACTACTTGGATGAGAGCTTTTCTGACTTCTGATAGGCCTAAAACTTGAAGAAATAATTTCTGGACAAATTCTCGATTGTTCATCAAAATTTAATATCAATCAGATCGTCGGATTAGAAACTATCTTCATTGCATTGCTTGTACGTCAAGCTGGAATTCAGTGAGTCAGAGCTATTTGCAATGGTTTTGATGATATTTTGAACATCTGATCAAGGTGAAACTTGGAAGAATATTTTCAGTATGAATCTACTATTATCCATAAAAATTTGGGGTCAATTGGACTTCTGGATCATAAATTATTATCGACCTTCTCCTGTGAGACAAGTTGAATTTTCTTTTGATCAGAAAATTTCTCTAGTCGAATTGGACATTTAGAGATCTCTGATTGACATGAAATTTGATGGAGAAGTTTCTCATAGAGTCATCTATTTACCATAATAATTTGGGGTCGATCGGGCTTTTGGATTAGAAGTTATCATTGATCTTTTCCCATGAAACAAAATAAACAAGCTTCTAGACAGAGCATCTCTTTTGGTTAAATTGTACCTTAGGGATCTTTTATTGACTTGAAAATTGGTGGAAGGGTTTCTCAGAGAGTCATCTATTCACTATAAAAATTTGGGATCGATCGGACTTCTGAATTAAAAGTTATCATCGATCTCCTCCCGTGGAACAAATTCAATAAGATTGTTGTTTTCAAACCTTTGCCCGAAAAATACTCGATTTCGACCGAAAACACACTTGATTACGATCAAGTTGATGTTATTTGGTCTCTGGCCGGAAATACTTGTTGGTTTTGACTGAAAATGCAATTGAAGATCAGATCGAATGCTAATAAGATCTGTCGACGATTCGGACTCGGAGTCCTCAGCCGAACTTATGCAGAATTTATAATTGTGAGACCTTTCAAGATGACCCTTCGGGAAAGTATGCTGAACAATGGTGAACAGGAACACAGAGAGTTTAGACAGGTTCGGGCCCTCGATGGTGGGAGTAAAAGCCCTACGTCCTGTTGAGATTTCACTAAGTGTGGTAAAAGGTTTACAAATGGAGGAAAAAAAATCCTCACAGGCGAGGATTTTTCCTATAAAAGTGTACAAGGATAAGCCAAAGAAGGCTTACTAAAATGCTATATGTGGTGGGCCGTAGACTTGGCTAACTTAAATGATTTTGGATTTCTTGATCTTCCGATCTCTCTGTCGATGTTTCGGATGATCTCTTGGTTTCAATCCCCCCCTTGATTGATGCTCCATGCCATCCTTTTGTACTGCTTGAAAGGGTGCCATGTGGAGGAAACTACATCAATCGGTTGCACGGACGGTTGGATGCGGTTTTTGGAACTGCTCTTAACCTCCACGCAGGTTAAACACGTGTTTTTCACGGATAACTGTATGTGTTAATCTTTTGACGGTTGATTCTCCACGTGTAGGAATCTTCGGGATACTTAGAATATCCTGTTGTATGGGCAACCGAATAGATAGATCCCAAGTATCTTGATCGGCAGATGTTCTGACCGCGGGATATTAGCTGACCGCGCAATATCCCGAATGTGTAGTTCGCGTATAGCCTACGAACTTCTGACCGCGCAAGGCTTACGGTCTGACCGCGTAAAGCTGCGACCTGATCGCGTAAAGCTTGCGACCTCATGGTGATGCCCCTCAGAATAGCTTGAGTTCGCATCACCAGATACATGTCTGGTTCGAACCTGCCTTGAACCAAAAGTTTATTAGAAGTGACCCGGGTGTCAATCCTCGTCAGCTAGCCCCCAAATTCGAAGAAAACGAAGAGGCGTGTTTATTTCGAATTTTTTAAAAAACCGTGCATTGGATCTTTAACCTGGCCCTTTAACTTCTCCACTTAGTGGCGCACTAAGTGAAAACGGTTGGTTTTTCAAGACGGGTTCTGACATTACGTGACGGGCAATGATAGCGCCGTAGAATTGTTTTTATCTCGAGGTAAAATTGTAAATGTCTTAACGAAACCCGAGGTGTCTGGGAGGCGAACCGTCGCCCTGGTGGCTATAAATACCAGACCCCTGGACATGTAAAGATCTACAATTTCCCTCTCACGCCTAAGTCTTTTTCTTGTTATCCTGCCTCCTTCCTTTTCACATACCCCTCCCAATGGCAGATCAGGAAATCATCGAGATTGAGAGCGATGAAGGGGAAATTGTCGAACAAGGGTCTCAAACAAATGAAGTCCTGTCTCCCTTAAGGAAGAAACCCAAAGTTGACGAAAGATCTTCCAGTGGAACAAAGGTGAAGAACGTAGCGAGTTTCTTTCTTCCTTCAGTTCCTTTGACCCTCCCCGTTCATGCCTCTCGGCAAGTTAGGCCTTTATCCTTAGGAAAAGATCCCTTCACATCCAACTTTCCCATCCTTTTGGGTGATCAACATCCTGGTCGGCAAGCGGTGACTACCCCTCGATCAGATGATTGTCATATTGGGTTGGCGAAGCAATCTTCTTCTGGGAAGGTTGCACTTCCACCATATGATGATCTTCCTCCCAAGATGGGTGTACCAACGGGTTATGCACTGGGACAGGTAACAATTCTTCTCCCTTTTTGCTGATAATGTTAGTTAGTACGACTAACTTTTGCAAAATGCAGGAGGTAGGAGGCCCCAGCGATCAGCCTTCTGCTGCTCCATCTCTTCCTTCCGGACAGACCCTTCTGGAAGAGAAGAATGCCCTGGAGAAGAAGACCGAGGAGATGGCCTCGAAGATTCTACGTTTAGCAGAATGTCTTGATCGATCCCGAGAAGAGACGCACCATTTCCGTCGAGAGAGGGACTTCGGTCAGCAACAGCGAGAACTCTCTGACTTGATTAGGGACAATAGTGCGTCTGTTGTTAGGGACGATATAGACAGACTTAGGGTAGTTGCTAGTTCCCTGGGGGTTGTCAGTGTAGATCCTACTGACAACAACATGTCCCTTGGGGAACTTTGTAAACTTCTTTCGGAACAGGTCGATGCTTTTATCGACCGTATCCCTTTTATGTGTAAAGAATGTAATAAATAAAGTTTCTTTTATTCATATGAACATCCTTCACATCTTCTGTGCGAAAATATAGCCATGAACTTTATGTTCGCGACCATTCATACACAGGAAATTTTAGTTCTGCGATCAAAATCATTTTTAAGAAAAAAAAGCACCGCGACCTGCCTTGATTCCACAATCAGTTTCAAAGCCGCGGTCAGAACTAAGGTTCGACAAGAGTTGGGACTCGGTCAGGTTGTCACTTCGATTAGAATCGAAGTTTTAGCCTAAAACACGATTTCGATAAAACCATAACCCAATTGAAACACTCTGACGAGGATTGACACCCGGGTCACTTCTAATAAACTTCTGGTTCAAGACAGGTTCGAACCAGACATATGTCTGGAGATGCGAACTCAAGCTATTCTGAGAGGCATCACCACGAGGTCGCAAGCTTTACGCGATCAAGCCACAGCTTTACGCGGTCAGATCGTAAGCCTTGCGCGGTCAGAAGTTTGTGGGCTATACGCGAACTACACATTCGGGATATTGCGCGGTCAGCCGAATCCCGCGGTCAGCACATCTGCCGATCAGGATACCTGGGATCTATCTATTCGGTTGCCCATACGACAGGATATTCTAAGTATCCTGAAGATTCCTACACGTGGAGAATCAACCGTCAGGAGGTTAACACGTACAGTTATCCATGGATAACACGTGTTTAACCTACGTGGTGGTTAAGAGCAGTTTCAAAAACCGCATCCAACCGTCCGTACAACCGATTGATGCAGTTTTCTTTACATGGCACCCTTTCAAGCAGTATAAAAGGATGGCATGAAGCATCAATCAGGGGGGGGATCCAAGTTAGCCAAGTCTACGGCACACCTCATATAACATTTTTATAAGTCTTCTTTAGCTTATCTTTGTACACTTTTACAGGAAAAATCCTCGCCTGTGAGGACTTTTTCCCCCACTTGTAAACCTTTCACCATACTTAGTAAAATCTCAACAGGACGTAGGGCTTTTACTCCCACCATCGAGGGCCCGAACCTGTCTAAATTCTCTGTGCTCCTGTTCACCATTGTTTAGCATACCTTCCCGAAGGGTCATCTTGAAAGGTCCCACTATTACAAATTCTGCATAAGTTCGGCTGAGGACTCCGAGTCCGAATCGTCGACAGCTGGCGCCCACCGTGGGGCCTTTCTCAAGGCGTCCTAATTGAAATTCGGAGGTTCGCCGAAACATGGCTGGAGCATATGATTCCGAGAATGATTTCGATCTCGAGGATTATGCTCATATCCCAATGCCTTCTCCAAGTGATCCTGTTCCGATGGAATAGGTCGAAGGCCAGAATCTTCCCCAGGCTGAATCATCTCCCCAAGTCATGTTAATCGACCAAGAGGTAACTGACACAAGGTCGGAACCCACAGAGGCTCTTAATGTGCTAGGTGATGAGTCCGGCCCATCGTACGATCCCGCTGAGGGAAAATGTGATGGTGACCCTGAAATTAGCCCAGGAAGGTTTGACCCTGATAACCTCCACCGTCTCTTTGATTTTGAGTCCGACTCGGAACAAACCGAGATGTTCTCCCCATCGGCGACCTCTCTCCCTAGGCAGTTTGCTGCGTTGTCGGAGGAAACTCCCGATCAACAGGCTGCCAGGGAAGAACAAGATCGCAAACAGGAGGAGGAGCAAGATCTCGAGCAACAAAACAACGAACTGCGCAGAACTGCCCTAGAGGCTCTTCAAGATGCGCAGGCTCGTTACGATGCTGCCCCGAGTTCTTCTCGACGGTCGCGTGGTCGTAGACGTGACCAGACTCCTTCCTTACCACCGGAGCATTTCCCCGTGGACGAGGAAACACTAACACCTGGTGCCCCTAGGAGAAGTACCCATGGTCGATTGCGATCTATCGCGGAAGTCATGCGCAATTTTCCTCCTACAGTCACGGATGCGCAGAGACCGGCCTTTTTCAGGATCCTGGCGGAAAGACTGGATGAGGTCGCATCCGAGGCGACCCCGACAGCCTCTTCCCGCTCAGTGACACGTTCCC
The DNA here is from genome assembly GCA_019359835.1 of Pharus latifolius. Taxonomy (NCBI): domain Eukaryota; kingdom Viridiplantae; phylum Streptophyta; class Magnoliopsida; order Poales; family Poaceae; genus Pharus; species Pharus latifolius. The sequence continues at coordinate 59,657,949 of CM033327.1, forward strand.
ATGAACGAGATGGTCCTCATTCTGGCTCTGGCCGACGGAATTACCCGCCGCCTATACCGTCCCGACAGGACAAATATCGGCGAATGCAGGACTCTCGTGGTAGGGATCGAGTTCCCATTCATTCTCGTTTGGGACCCCGAGTAACCTCGCCATTAAGTGAGTTTGCTCGAAACCCGACCGAAAGTCGCAGGACGGTTCACGGTCCTTACGTTGGTTGCAAAGCTTTCTCGCCTGGTCTACGAGCAGTCGTTTGGCCCGATAAGTTTCGACCAGGGGCCATTGAGAGGTTTGATGGAACTCAGAACCCATCCGAGTTTCTTCAGATCTATATTACTGCCATCCAAGCAGCAGGAGGCGATGACAAGGTCATGGCAAACTACCTGCCGACAGTCCTCGTAGGACCGGCTAGAACCTGGTTGTTCAATCAGCCTGAGGGTTCTATCTACAATTGGGAAATTCTATGCGATGCCATCCTCAGCAATTTTCAAAACTGTTACCAAAAGCCGGGTAAGGAGGACGACCTGCATAGATTGCGGCAAACTTCGACCGAAACGCTTCGGCAGTTTGTCAAGAGGTTTGTCGGGGTATGAAATACCATCCCGAACATATCTGATGGCTCCGTAATCAGGGCATTTAAGCATGCCGTTCGATACCGGAGATTCACTGAAGACTTGCTTATCCACCCTCCTCGATCAGTGGCCGATCTGTTCGATATGGCTGATCGATACTCCGATGCAGCCGAGGTAGTCGAATGGAACCGAATGGTTGACAAGGGGGACTTACCGCCCCAACCAGGCTTCAAGGATGCCAAGAAAGAAGATTCAAGCAAAAAGCCGGAGTCTTCACCGGGCGGGAAGTCAAAAAAGTCGAAGAGGAACCGCTATGGACAGTACCGTGAGGTCGCGGTCGCGGAGAAACCACCTTCGACCAAAGGTAATAAGTCTTCTTTTAAAAGTAAAACTGCTTCTGGTGGCCGGGATTCCGACCAGCCAGAAAAATCAACTAATCCGCAGGAGGGCAAAAGGTGGTGTCCACTCCACAATTCCGCAGGCCACGATCTCAAAAACTGCAGGAGTTGGTTGAAACAGCTGGACGATTTCTACCAAGGAGCTGGGCCAATGCCAACCTTACCGCCCAAAGAGCAGGCGTGCGGGGTTAGAGACGTCGATGGAGACGAAGAAATGGCTTACCAGGTACCTCAAAATCATGTTAATGTCATTTTCGGAGGTTCTTCCTCTTTCGTTTCCAAAAGGCAGTTTAAAACTTTTTGCCGAGAGGTTAACCAAACGGAGACATCCCTTGGTGAACCTCAATATCCCCGTTGGTCGGATATGCCTTTGACGTTCGATCGCGCTGACTGTCCTGCGGGGCTAACTAGACCATTGAGGTTACCTCTGATTATTACCCCAATCATCAGTAACGCGAGAGTCGAAAGGGTCCTGATCGATGGGGGAAGTTCCCTTGATCTTTTATTGGTCAAGACACTCGACGAGATGCAAATTCCTCGTTCGAAGATCAAGCCCATAATCCATCCGTTTTATGGGATAATCCCAGGCCCCTCCATGATGCCATTGGGACAAGTGGTCCTCCCGGTCACTCTGGGAGAACCAGATAACTTTCGAACAGAATTGGTTACCTTCGATGTAATCGATTGTGATTCAGCTTATAATGCAATCTTTGGCAGGCCGACTCTTGCTAAGTTCATGATGGCAACGCACTATGCTTATCAGTGCGGGAAATTGCCTGGCCCCAAAGGTGTCATTTCGGTCCGAGGAAGTCGCAACGTAGCGCTCACGTGCGACCGGCTATCTTTGGAGATGGTCGATCAACTTCCCCTCCGGGACGCTCAGGTCGCCACTGTCGCCACCGATGCGATCAGGGCTGCTCCTCGACCAGATGAGAAACTCAAACAAATTCCTTTGTACCCAGATGACCCGTCCAAGACAATTCGGGTTGGGTCAGCCCTGGATGACAAATAGGAACTCGACCTCGTTGCTTTCCTCCGGGCTAACGTAGATGTGTTTGCGTGGAAACCGTCCGACATGCCCGGTGTCCCAAGGGAAGTAATTGAGCACAGGTTAGCAATTCGACCTGGACAACGACCAATAAAGCAAAAGCTCAGGCGTTTTGCCACCGACCGACAGGAAGCCATCCGAGAAGAGTTAGACAAACTCTTACAAGCCGGGTTTATCCGTGAAGTGAATCACCCGGACTGGCTCGCCAATCAGGTCATGGTCCGCAAGTCAAATGGCAAGTGGCGCATGTGCGTCGACTATACTAGCCTCAACAGTGCCTGTCCGAAGGACGACTTTCCCCTTCCCCGCATCGACCAGCTTGTTGACTCCACTGCGAGTTGCGAACTGATGAGTTTTCTGGATGCCTACTCGGGATATCATCAAATTAGCATGGCAGAAGACGATGAAGAGAAAACTGCCTTCATCACCCCGTTCGGCACATACTGCTACGTCAGAATGCCGTTCGGTCTCAAGAACGCTGGTTCCACGTACCAGCGCTTGATGCAAAAGACCTTTCTTTCCCAGATAGGGCGCAATCTCGAAGCATATGTAGACGACTTGGTTGTAAAGAGTACCAAAAGATTGTCTCATTTGGACGATCTTGCTGAAACCTTCTGTAACTTGAATCGCTTTGGAATAAAATTGAACCCGGAGAAATGTTCTTTCGGGGTTTCTTCAGGAAAGCTTCTTGGTTTTCTTGTGTGTTCCAGGGGCATTGAGGTTAATCCTGAGAAAATCAGAGCTATTGAACAAATGAGGTCGCCCTCGACCATGAAGGATGTTCAACGCCTGGCTGGTCGCATGGCGGCTTTAAGTCGCTTCATATCGCGATTAGGCGAAAGGGGACTACCTTTCTTTAAAGCTTTGCGGAAACATCATAACTTCGCGTGGTCAGACGAGGCCGAAAAAGCGTTTAAGGAGGTAAAAACATATCTATCCAGTCCGCCAGTATTGGTGTCTCCTGAAAAGGATGAACCATTACTTCTGTATTTGGCGGCCACCCCACACGCGGTCAGCGCAGTTCTGATCGCGGAAAGGGAAGGAGTGCACAGACCCGTCTACTATGTGAGCGAAGTACTTCATGGTCCTAAGGAGCGCTACCCTGAGGTCCAGAAGATACTTTACGCGCTACTGATGGCTTCCCGTAAGCTACGACATTACTTTCAAGCACACAAGATCACAGTACCCTCCTCTTTTCCTTTAGGGGATATTGTCCGAAATCCAGAAAAATCTGGTCGAATCGCCAAATGGGCGGTCGAATTCGGTGCCTTTGAGATCCATTTCACCCCTCGCACGGCGGTTAAATCTCAGGTTTTGGCCGACTTTGTGGTCGAATGGACCAACCCTGAGCCACCCGTGCAGTTGGCAAAGGAACTGGAGTGCCCCGATTATTAGACAATGTACTTTGACGGCTCCCGTAGTTTTCAACACTCGGGGGCTGGAGTGGTCTTAGTTACGCCTCAGGGCGAACAGCTTAAGTATGTCATTCAACTACACTTTGTTGCAACCAACAATGCAGCAGAGTATGAAGGTCTTCTTGCAGGGCTCCGGGCAGCAAAATTCCTTGGAGTCCGTCGATTAGTGGTGAGGGGGGACTCACAGCTGGTCGTAAACCAGGTAAACAAGGAGTACAGCACCTCCGATGAGACAATGGCTCATTACCTGGGGGAAGTGAGGAGATTGGAAAAACACTTCAGTCACTTCGAAGTCCAATACATCCCGCGAAAGGACAACATTCTCGCAGACCAATTATGCAAAATTGGATCCTCACGCTCATCCGCTCCGGCAGGAGTGTTCATTGAACACTTGGACCATCCTTCGATCATGACTTCGGTCGAGGATGATCCGGCAATAGCCTTCGTTGCCACCCTCGGTCAGGAACAAGATTGGACTCATCCATTGAGGGTTTATCTTGAACATGGGACCCTACCCGAGGATGAAACCAAAAGCGATCGGTTAATTCGAAAGGCGCGTCTGTACAAACTCATAGATGGGGTTATGTACAGAAAGGGTACTCAAGGAGTATTCATGCGCTGCATATCTCAGGAGGAAGGGAAATCCCTCTTGAAAGAAATACATGACGGTGTATGCGGTGCACACGCGTCATACCGAACACTGGTCGGAAAAGTTTTTCGACAGGGATTCTACTGGCCCTCGGCACTCGATGATGCCAAGCTTATGGTCAAGATGTGTCCACAGTGTCAGTTTCATGCAAGACAGGTTCATCAACCTGCTTATGCATTGCAAACTATTCCTCTCGCATGGCCTTTCGCGATCTGGGGAATGGACATCGTCGGTCCTATGCCACAAGCGGTCAATGGATACAAGTTTCTGTTTGTAGCCATTGACACGTTCACAAAGTGGATTGAGGCCGAACCAGTACGAAATATTACTGCATCAGCCGCACAAAAGTTCTTTCACAAGAACATTGTGGCATGATTTGGTGTTCCAAACCGTCTCATCACAGACAACGGTTCTCAGTTCGCTAGCGGTCTTTTCCTAGACTACTGCGATCAGATTGGGACTAAAGTGTGCTTTGCTTCCGTGGCACATCCACAAAGCAATGGTGCCGTAGAACGGGCCAATGGGCAAGTATTGCAAGGCATCAAAAAACGTGTTTTTGATCGCCTCAAGACCCGCTCGGGGGCTTGGGCAGACGAGCTCTATACTGTTCAATGGGCACTACGGACTACCTCTAGTCGAGCCACCGGTGAGACACCCTTCCATTTGGTCTATGGGGCCGAGGCTGTGTTGCCTATGGAAGTAAGTATTGGATCTGTTCGCACGAATCAATTCGAACAGGTCAACCAATCCGAACAGCGATCGCAAGATCTCATCCTCCTGGAAGAACGGCGTGATCGCGCCCTGATTAAGTCCGCGGTATACTTGCAGGCTCTACGCAAGTATCACAGTAAAAAGGTGCGACCACGTCATCTTAACGTCGGCGACTTGGTTTTACGAAAAATTCAAGACCAGTCTAACCGCACTAAATTCTCCCCAAAATGGGAAGGACCATACACTGTCATCTCAGTGCCGCGGCCAGGATCTGCGCGGTTAGCCATGGAGGATGGTCGGATTTTGTCCAATACTTGGAACATCGATCAACTTCGCAAGTTTTACGTGTAAGTATTCCAATCACTTTTTTCCTGTTCAATTAGCATCTTTTCATAAAAAGCATGTCTTGTTTTCATAAAATACTATAAGTGTTTTTCTTTAAGCCCAAATTATACAAATTCGACCTGGGGGCTGATCGCTGGCGGTTAGGTTATTACAGCATTTTTCAACCGGATTCGCTGGTCAATCTCATGATCACTTCCAGATAAGTTACTCCTAAATAAGCCGTTTCTCAACGCACATGGGACCATCTGGCTAGTCTTCGGTCATCCGGGTGGCTATCAGCTTGCAATAAGGTTAAAATGTTATTTCAATCTTGATCATTGGCTTGAAGCGCATATCCCTGGTCATCATACTTATGTTTTCCTCTCTGCTTAAAATACTAAGGCTTCAGTATTCACAAAACAGAGGCGGGGGCTAGAGGAATATACTTATAGTATGAAACTTATGATGTGAATATGCACTTTCTTTTGAAAAAATAGTTTTACATACATAGCATTGTAATTACAATTGTTTGGTTACAAAAGGTAAGGATCATTCGATCCTCAGCTCAGCCAAAAGTTTGTCAACGAAGGGCTTAACTTCTTCAATAACGGCGTCAAGCAGTTCCTCACTCTCGACCTCAACCGGTCCCACCAGCGCGCTCAGATTCGCATCTGGGCCATGGTGAAGTCGAACCCGGCTGAGTACGGCAGAGGCGGCTGATCGGACTCTCGTCCTGATTGTCTCTTCACGTCACCGTAAATCTCCAGGGAGATATTCGAGCAGTGATTCTGCTTGAGTTGTGAGCAGTGATGCCCAATCGCTGACATTTGGGTCATCCTTCCTCAACTCTACCACGTTGGTATTCAAAAGGCTGGCTATGGCCTTCAGTTTTTCGAAGACCAGTAGGCTCAACTCTTTGACCACTTGATCAGTATGGTTGAGCGAGGACTCGAGAAGCATCTTGTCCTTGACAAGCTGTGTAATGTGACCTGCTTGCGTTGTACAGAGAAAAGAGGTTATTAAACAAGAAACGGCTTTAAGTCTTCCCAAATTGAGAATCGACTTACCAGCCTTCTCAGACTGAAGTCTATTGATTTCAGTCCGTAGTTTTTGGAACTCTGTAACTGAGTTCAGACTTATCTTGGCTAACTCTTTCTTCAAGAATGTAACCTCTCTGCAGCAAAATCAGGTTAGTCACAATTAAAGCCTACTTATATTAACAGAAGAATGACGACCCTCACTTGCGCAAGCTGTCACGATCTTTTTGAACAGCCGCCATGCTAGCCATTGCAGCATGCGACTGGCTCGTCACCCATGACAAGCCCTGTGACACAAAGCAAGAGAGTCAAGTATGCTCTAAAGGCTATTCAAGCGCCGAAACAGAGGTGATCATACTTTCATAAACTTATTCAAAGCGGCATCATCCATGCTAGCAGGAATCCTTGCTAGCGCGCCTGAAGTGCCTGCGACGGGGACAGTTGATGGGAGTGCCGGCCGGATGCCACCCCCAGAGGCCACTGGAGGTGACCTAGTCCCTGTACTTGTTTCACCTCCCGCGGTCCGGACGACTTCCTGAACCACGGGAGTAGAGCGCTCTTCATTAGAGGCTCCCTCATCAGCCCTAGCTTCAACCTCCCCAGTGGCGGTTGAAGGTATAGGCGCTGTCTTCTTTTGCCTAACAGGAAGAATGGGTCAGACAGCTTTTATCTAAGATTACTGTCAAGTAAGAGTTTTTACCTTATTCGAAATCCCATTCGTTCCTGGGACTTCTGGGAAAATTCCCCTTGTGAAGGAGAGCCGTCTCCGGTTCTTGCCTTCCTTATGGTAAATAAGACAGCACCCCCCTGCAAATATCACGTTACGAGCATATTCTTAGGGAACAAGTAAAAACACATAGGTCTTTACCTGGGCCACCGGACTAACTGGTGGGGCTGCATCTGAAGGCCTTGGCGATTCCTGAGTTGCTGGAACCGTCACAACCGGCCTTTGTTCCTCTACCTCCTCCTCTGTCCGCGGAGGAGGAGGATTTTCCTCCCTGGAATCCCCAGTGGACCCAGGGGGAAGCTCTCCTTCCTGTATGTACATTAACTTGTCAAATGCGCAGAAAGAGCCATGGAGGGAATAATCGAAAAGATCATTTACCTTAGTCGTCCCTTCGACCAGGGAAGCAGAGATGATTGATCCTGAAACCTCGGGGGCTTCAGGAATTGGAAGGTCACCCGCGACCACAAGATCTTCGGTGGTCGCAGGGTCAGCCACGGCCACCTCTTCGGCAGCTGTGGTCTCTGCGGGGCAGCCTGGGGCATCGCTGGATGGAAGATCCGCGATCTTCCTCCTTCGAAGGATCAGAGGAACATCATCCTCTTCCTCCTCGCTCCCCTCTCCCTGTACGACGAAGAAGTGATTCCATGTCGCGCCTGAAAAAGTAGCAGGAATGCGATATCTTACCGCAGTCTTTCTTGCGAGACGAGGAACGCTTCGTGAAGACCCCTCTCCAGGGTTCAGCTTGGTCTTCTTAGAGGCAGGACTCTTTGTCCGGGGTCTCTGAGAGACCTTCTTCACGTTCCTCGCCGTCGGCTTCTTCAGAGAGCCGACATTTTCACTTGGGAATGTTGCATCAGCAAACCTCCCTAGGAGCTATTCTCATTCCAATGGGATTGATTAGTGCTGGATATACATGAGACCTGAAAAACAGAGGCCAAGTGGAAAGTTTACCTTTCGGCGCTCCTGTTTAAGGTCGTCGCCAGTATGAATCAAGCTTTGGGGGCGAGGCGATCCCTTGGGGCCCTCTACCTCGGCGTTGTACGCCCTGAGGAGGTAGTTAGTCCGCCTCTCAATCTCAGCTGAGGGCAGGACTGTTCCCAGATACGAGTCAAATTGATACATTTCAAAAATGACAAAAGGATTTCAATGTCAGAAATGAGTACCTTCGTTATAGTCCAGGGTAGTGTCTGCCATGGACTTGATCTCCCAAGCCGGATGAGCTCTTTCACGTAGGGGGCTCACCCGATTCTTCACAAAGTCTCGGATGACGTCACGTGCCGTCAGCCCTTGCTCGACTAAGTGAAGGATCACCTCGGCATGCTTCATGAACTCCGCGTTCATCGCCGGGAGAGTATCCAACTCGCTCGTTTTCTCCGGCCGCAAGTTCTCAAACCACAGCCCGCTCTCGGTCGGCGGGGTGCAATAAAACCATTTCTGGTGCCACCCGTGCACTGAGTCTCGCAGGGGTGGGGAGGGATACTCCTTTTTATCCCTCAGCCGGAAGTAGATGCATCCGGCGGCGTTGGTGCTCTTCGACCACGCCGAAAAGTAGAATCGTCGGAAAAGATCCACGCTGGGATATACTCCGACGAAGGCTTCACAGAGATGCTGAAATACTGCCAGAATCAGCATCGCGTTAGGGTGGAGGTTGATCAATTCCCACCCGTAATGTTCAAAGATATCCTTAAGGAACCGACTCTCAGGGAATCGGAACCCGCAACGAAAATACTCCTCGAAAACCACCAACTCGCCTTCTTGGACAGTTGGGGTTTCTTGGTCCTTCTCCGCAGGTCGCCAGTTAATGAGCAGCCGCGGAGAAAGGATCTCCTCCTTCTCAAGCGCCATCAGGCTCTCCTCAGAATGATGAATGGATCTGCTCCAGGACGCCATCTATGGTGTAGAATCAAAGGGGAAGCTGGCGATTTGGGGAAGACGAAGGCTGAAGAAAGTGAGGGTTTTGAGCGGCGGGAATTCTAAGGGTTTTTTCGCGGCTGAGTGGCTTCCTCAAGAAGCTACCTACTGCTTTTTATAGACCCAACGCGACGCATTAATGAGTAAACGGCTCGTTTCAAACGTTCCATTAAATGCTTTATTCATTTCCCATAATGGATACTGTCTCTGATGGACCCGATAAAGTACTCAGGCGTCGGATCTGAAACAAAAAGACTTCTTTGTTTTGGAAACTAAAAGTGTAAAAGGACTGAAAAATTTCCAGTACTTTTCAGAGGACATTTTTCCTTTTTATACTTTGAACATTTTGTTCGAAAAAATCACGTAACCCAATTTTTAACGTACTAAAGTGTTTCTAATTGGGTTATGGTTTTATCGAAATCATGTTCTAGGCTAAAACTTCGTCTCTAATCGAAGTAATAGTCTAACCGGATGTTCAACTCTGGTCGCAATTCAGTTCTAACCGCGGCCTTAAGTCTGATCGCAGCATCAGGACAGGTCATGGTGATCTTTTAAAGCGCGATTCTAATCGCAGAACTGAAATTTCCTGTGTATGAATGGTCGCGGACTAAGCTTTTAGCCATAATTTCGCACAGAAGGTATGAAGAATGTTCATATGAATAAAAGAAACTTTATTATTACATTCTTTACATACAAAAGGAATACGGTCGATAAAAGCATCGACTTGTTCCGAAAGAAGTTTACAAAGTTCCCCGAGGGACATATTGTTGTCAGTAGGATCTACACTGACAACCCCCAAGGAACTAGCAACTACTCTAAGTCTATCTATATCGTCCCTAACAACAGACGCACTATTGTCCCTAATCAAGTCAGAGAGTTCTCGCTGTTGCTGAGCGAAGTCCCTCTCTCGACGGAAATGGTGCGCCTCTTCTCGGGATCGATCAAGACATTCTGCTAAACGCAGAATCTTCGAGGCCATCTCCTCGGTCTTCTTCTCCAGGGCATTCTTCTCTTCCAGAAGAGTCTGTCCGGAAGGAAGAGATGGAGCAGCAGAAGGCTGATCGCTGGGGCCTCCTACCTCCTGCATTTTGCAAAAGTTAGTCATATTAACTAAAATTATCAGCAAAAAGGGAGAAGAATTGTTACCTGTCCCGGTGCATAACCCGTTGATACACCCATTTTGGGAGGAAGAACATCATATGGTGGAAGTGCAACCTTCCCAGAAGAAGATTGCTTCGCCAACCCAATATGGCAATCATCTGATCGAGGGATAGTCACCGCTTGCCGACCAGGATGTTGATCACCCAAAAGGATGAGGGAATTGGATGTGAAGGGATCTTTCTCTAAGGATAAAGGCCTAACTTGTCGAGAGGCATGAACGGGGAGGGTCAAAGGAACTGAAGGAAGAAAGAAACTCGCTACATCTTCACCTTTGTTCCACTGGAAGATCCTTCGTCAACCTTGGTTTTCTTCCTTAAGGGAGACAGGACTTCGTTCGTTTGAGACCCTTGTTCGACAATTTCCCCTTCATCGCTCTCAATCTCGATGATTTCGTGGTCTGCCATTGGGAAGAGTATGTGAAAAGGAAAGAGGTCAGGTAACAAGAAAAAGACTTAGGCGTGAAAAGGGAATTGTAAATCTTTACATGACCAGGGGTCTGGTATTTATAGCCGCCAGGGCGACGGTTCGCCTCCCAGACACCTCTAGTTTCGTTAAGACATTTACAATTTTACCTCGAGATAAAAATCTCTACGGCGCCATCATTGCCCGTCACGTAATGTCAGAACCCGTCTTGAAAAAACCAACCGTTTTCACTTAGTGCGCCACTAAGTGGAGAAGTTAAAGGGCCGGGTTAAAAATCCAATGCACGGTTTTTTAAATTCGAAATAAACACGTCTCTTCGTTTTCTTCGAATTTGGGGGCTAGCTGACGAGGATTGACACCCGGGTCACTTCTAATAAACTTCTGGTTCAAGACAGGTTCGAACCAGACATATGTCTGGAGATGCGAACTCAAGCTATTCTGAGAGGCATCACCACGAGGTCGCAAGCTTTACGCGATCAAGCCACAGCTTTACGCGGTCAGATCGTAAGCCTTGCGCGGTCAGAAGTTTGTGGGCTATACGCGAACTACACATTCGGGATATTGCGCGGTCAGCCGAATCCCGCGGTCAGCACATCTGCCGATCAGGATACCTGGGATCTATCTATTCGGTTGCCCATACGACAGGATATTCTAAGTATCCTGAAGATTCCTACACGTGGAGAATCAACCGTCAGGAGGTTAACACGTACAGTTATCCATGGATAACACGTGTTTAACCTACGTGGTGGTTAAGAGCAGTTTCAAAAACCGCATCCAACCGTCCGTACAACCGATTGATGCAGTTTTCTTTACATGACACCCTTTCAAGCAGTATAAAAGGATGGCATGAAGCATCAATCAGGGGGGATCCAAGTTAGCCAAGTCTACGGCACACCTCATATAACATTTTTATAAGTCTTCTTTAGCTTATCTTTGTACACTTTTACAGGAAAAATCCTCGCCTGTGAGGACTTTTTCCCCCACTTGTAAACCTTTCACCATACTTAGTAAAATCTCAACAGGACGTAGGGCTTTTACTCCCACCATCGAGGGCCCGAACCTGTCTAAATTCTCTGTGCTCCTGTTCACCATTGTTTAGCATACCTTCCCGAAGGGTCATCTTGAAAGGTCCCACTATTACAAATTCTGCATAAGTTCGGCTGAGGACTCCGAGTCCGAATCGTCGACACACTCTAGTACGTTAAAAATTGGGTTACATGATTTTTTCGAATAAAATGTTCAAAGTATAAAAAGGAAAAACGTCCTCTGAAAAGTACTGAAAATTTTTCAGTCCTTTTACACTTTCAGTTTCCAAAACAAAGAAGTCTTTTTGTTTCAGATCCGACGCCTGAGTACTTTATCGGGTCCATCAGAGACAGTATCCATTATGGGAAATGAATAAAGCATTCAATGGAACGTTTAAAATGAGCCGTTTACTCATTAATGCGTCGCCTTGGGTCTATAAAAAGAGCAGATGTCTTCTCAAAGAAGCCACACAGCTAAAACCCTCATTATTCCCGCCGCTCAAAACCCTCATTTTCTTCAGCCTTCATCTTCCCCAAATCGCCAGCTTCCCCTTTGATTCTACACCAAAGATGGCGTCCTGGAGCAGATCCATCCACCATTCTGAGGAGAGCCTGATGGCGTTAGAGAAGGAGGAGATCCTTTCTCCGCGGCTGCTCATTAACTGGCGACCTGCGGAGAAGGACCAAGAAACCCCAACTGTCCAAGAAGGCGAGTTGGTGGTTTTTGAGGAGTATCTGCGTTGCGGGTTCCGATTCCCTGAGAGTCGGTTCCTTAAGGATGTCCTTGAACATTACGGGTGGGAACTGATCAACCTCCACCCCAACGCGATGCTGATCCTGGCAGTATTCCAGCATCTTTGTGAAGCCTTCGTCGGAATATATCCCAGCGTGGATCTTTTCTGACGATTCTACTTTTCGGCGTGGTCGAAGAGCACCAACGCCTCCGGATGCATCTACTTCCGGCTGAGGGATAAAAAGGAGTATCCCTCCCCACCCCTGCGAGATTCTGTGCATGGGTGGCACCAAAGGTGGTTTTACTGCTCTCCACCATCCGAAAGCAGTTTATGGTTTGAAAACTCGCGACCGGAGAAGTTGAGCGAGTTAGACATTCCCCCGGCGATGAACTCGGAGCTTTCGAAGCATGCCGAGGTGATTCTTCACTTGGTCAATGAAAGATTGACGGCTCGAGATATCATTCGAGACTTCGTGAAGAACCGGGTGAGTCCTCTGCGTGAAAGGGCTCATCCGGCGTGGGAGATTAGGTCCATGGCTGATAGCACCCTGGACTACAGTCAAGGTATTTATTTCTTTGGCGCTGAGCTTTCTCCTTTTTGAATTGTACAAATTCTGACTTGAGTTTGGGAACTGTCCTGCCTTCATCCGAGATTGAAAGGCGGACCAACTCCCTCCTTAGGACCTTCAACTCCAATGTAGAGGGCCCTAAGGGATCACCTCGCCCGCAGAGCTTGATTCACGCTGGTGATGACCTCAGACAGGAGCGCCGAAAGGTAATTTCCTTGTCCAGCTTTGACTCTGCAGGTCTTGTGTGTGTCCAGTGCTAATCCCTTGTAATGGACTGCGAACCAGCTCCTAGGGAAGTTTGCGAATGCGACGTTCCCAAGTGAAAATGTCGGCTCTCTGAAGAAGCCGACGGCGAAGAATGTGAAGAAGGTCTCTCAGAGACCCAGGACAAAGAGTCCTGCCCCTAAGAAGACCAAGCTGAACCCTGGGGAGGGGTCTTCACGAAGCATTCCTCGTCCCGCAAGAAAGACTGCGGTAAGATATCGCATTCCTGCTACTTTTTCAGGCGCGACATGGAATCACTTCTTCGTCGTACAGGGAGAGAGGAGCGAGGAGGAAGAGGATGACGTTCCTCTGATCCTTCGAAGGAGGAAGATCGCGGATCTTCCATCCAGCGATGCCCCAAGCTGCCCCGCAGAGACCACTACTACCGAAGAGGTGGTCGTGGAAGATCCTGCGACCACCGAAAATCTTGTGGTCGCGGGTGACCCTCCAATTCCTGAAGCCCCCGAGGTTTCAGGGTCAATTATTTCTGCTTCCCTGGTTGAAGGGACGACCAAGGTAAGGAATCTTTTGCGGCCGTTCCTTCTATGACTCTTTCTGCACATTTGACAAGTTAATGCATATACAGGGAGGAGAGCTTCCCCCTGGGACCACTGGGGGTTCCAGGGAGGAAAATCCTCCTCCTTCGCGGGTAGTGGAGGAGGTAGACGAACAAAGGTCGGCTGTGACGGTCCCAAGAATTCTGGAATCGCCAAGGCCTTCGGATGCAGCCCCACCAGTTAGCCCGGTGGCCCAGGTAAAGATCTTTCTATGTGTTTTTACCTGTTCCCTAAGAATATGCCTATAACATGACATTTCCAGGGGGGTGCTGCCTTATTTACCATAAGGAAGGCAAGAACCGATGACGGTTCTTCTTCCCAAGAGGAACCTTCCCAGAAATCCCAGGAACGAATGGGATTTCAAATAAGGTAAGAACTCTTACTTGACAGTAATCTCAGATAAAAACTGCCTGACCTATTCTTCCTGTTAGGCAAAAGAAGACAGCGCCTAACCCTTCAACCGCCACTGGGGAGGTTGAAATTAGGGCTGATGAGGGAGCCTCTAATGAAGAGCGCTCTGCTCCCGTGGTTCAGGAAATCGTCCGGACCGCGGGAGGTGAAACAAGTACAGGGACCAGGCCACCACCAGTGGCCTCTGGGGGTGGCGTCCAACCGGCACTCCCACCTACTGTCCCTGTAGTGAGCGCGTCGGAGGCTCTAGCGAGGATTCCCTCTGAACTGAATGATGCTGTTTTACAAAAGTTTATGAAGGTATAATAAAACTCTGCTTTCGTGCCTGAATTGTACTTAGGACACCTTTGATCTTCTTCTTTGGCACCACAGAGATTATCCTGGCTAATAAGCCATTCGCGTGTTGTGATGGCTAGTACAGAAGCCATTCAAAAAGAACGCGACAGCTTACGCAGGTGAGTACCATTACCCTTTGGTTTAGCATGGGCGCATCTTGGTTGTGATTGTCTTGACTTTGCTGCAGAGAGGTTATATCTTTGAAGAAAGAGGTGGCCGGTTCAGTTTCAATGTTTAAGAAACAAGAAACTGAACTCAACAAACTCCGATCAGAGAATGCTGGTAAGTCGATTCCTGATTAGGAAGACTTGAATCCATATTATGCAAATAATCTCTTCTCTCTGTACAGCGCAAGCAGGTCAAATTACGCAGCTCAGTCGAGACAAGGAGATTCTTGAATCCTCGATTCGCCACACCGATCAGGCAATCAAAGAACTGAGCCTCCGGATCTTCGAAAAACTAAAGGCCGTGGCTGATCTTTTGAAGACCGATGTGGTAGAACTGAGGCAAGACAACCTTAGCATAAGTGACTGGACATCGCTGCTTACTGCCCAGGCGAATTCACTGCTCGAGTATCTCCCTGGAGATACACGACGACGCGAAGAGGCGATCAGAACCAGGGTTCGATCAGCCGCAGCAGCCGTACTCAGCCGGGTTCGACTTCACCATGGCCCAGATGCAGATCTGAACGCATTGGTGGGTCCGGTTGAGGTCGAGAGTGAAGAGCTGCTCGATGCAGTCATAGAGGAAGTCCAGCCCCTAGTAGATAGACTCCTGACTGAGCTGGGGATCGAATGACCCTTATTTTTGTAACCAAACAATTGTAATTACAATGCAATGTATGTAAAACTATTTTTTCAAAAGAAAGTGCATATTCACATCATAAGTTTCATACTATAAGTATATTCCTCTAGCCCCCGCCTCTGTTTTGTGAATACTGGAGCCTTAGTATTTTAAGCAGAGGGGAAAACATAAGTATGATGACCAGGGATATGCGCTTCAAGCCGATGGTCAAGATTAAAGTAACATTTTAACCTTATTGCAAACTGGTAGCCACCCAGATGACCGAAGACTAACCAGATAGTCCCGTGTGCGTTGAGAAACGGCTTATTTAGGAGTGACTTATCTGGAAGTGATCATGAGATCGAACAGCGAATCCGGTTGAAAAATGCTGTAATAACTTAACCGCCGGCGATCAGCCCCCAGGTCGAATTTGTATAATTTTGGCTTTAAAGGAAAACACTTATTGTATGAAAACGAGACATGCTTTTTATGAAAAGATGCTAATTGAACAGGAAAAGGGGGTGTGGTACTTACACGTAAAACTTGCGAAGTTGATCGATGTTCCAGGTATTGGACAAAATCCGACCATCCTCCATGGCTAACCGCGCAGATCCTGGCCGCGGCACTAGACGACAGTGTATGGTCCTTCCCACTTTGGGGAGAATTTATTGCGGTTAGACTGGTCTTGAATTTTTCGTAAAACCAAGTCGCCCACGTTGAGATCACGTGGTCGCACCTTTTTACTGTGATACTTGCGTAGAGCCTACAAGTATACCGCGGACTTGATCAGGGCGCGATCACGCCGTTCTTCCAGGAGGATGAGATCTTGCGATCGCTGTTCGGATTGGTTGACCTGTTCGAATTGATTCGTGCGAACAGATCCAATACTAACTTCCATAGGCAACACAGCCTCGGCCCCATAGACCAAATGGAAGGGTGTCTCACCGGTGGCTCGACTAGAGGTAGTCCGTAGTGCCCATAGAACAGTATAAAGCTCGTCTGCCCAAGCCCCCGAGCGGGTCTTGAGGCGATCAAAAACACGTTTTTTGATGCCTTGCAATACTTGCCCATTGGCCCGTTCTACGGCACCATTGCTTTGTGGATGTGCCACAGAAGCAAAGCACACCTTGGTTCCAATCTGATCGCAGTAGTCTAGGAAGAGACCGCTAGCGAACTGAGAACCGTTGTCTGTGATGAGACGGTTTGGAACACCAAATCGTGCCATAATGTTCTTGTGAAAGAACTTTTGTGCGGCTGATGCAGTAATATTTTGTACTGGTTCGGCCTCAATCCACTTTGTGAACGTGTCAATGGCTACGAACAGAAATTTGTACCCATTGACCGCTTGCGGCATAGGACCGACGATGTCCATTCCCCAGATCGCGAAGGGCCATGCGAGAGGAATAGTTTGCAAATGCATAAGCAGGTTGATGAACCTGTCTTGCATGAAACTGACACTGTGGACACATCTTGACCATAAGCTTGGCATCATCGAGTGCCGAAGGCCAGTAGAATCCCTGTCGAAAAACTTTTCCGACCAGTGTTCGGTATGACGCGTGTGCACCGCATACACCGTCATGTATTTCTTTCAGGAGGGATTTTCCTTCCTCCTGAGATATGCAGCGCATGAATACTCCTTGAGTACCCTTTCTGTACATAACCCCATCTATGAGTTTGTACAGACTCGCCTTTCGAATTAACCGATCGCTTTTGGTTTCGTCCTCGGGTAGGGTCCCATGTTCAAGATAGACCCTCAATGGATGAGTCCAATCTTGTTCCTGACCGAGGTTGGCAACGAAGGCTATTGCCGGATCATCCTCGACCGAAGTCATGATCGAAGGATGGTCCAAGTGTTCAATGAACACTCCTGCCGGAGCGAATGAGCGTGAGGATCCAATTTTGGATAATTGGTCTGCGAGAATGTTGTCCTTTCGCGGGATGTATTGGACTTCGAAGTAACTGAAGTGTTTTTCCAATTTCCTCACTTCCCCCAGGTAATGAGCCATTGTCTCATCGGAGGTGCTGTACTCCTTGTTTACCTGGTTTACGACCAGCTGTGAGTCCCCCCTCACCACTAATCGACGGACGCCGAAGAATTTTGCTGCCCGGAGCCCTGCAAGAAGACCTTCATACTCTGCTGCGTTGTTGGTTGCAACAAAGTGCAGTTGGATGACATACTTAAGCTGTTCGCCCTGGGGCGTAACTAAGACTATTCCAGCCCCCGAGTGTTGAAATCTACAGGAGCCGTCAAAGTACATTGTCCAATAATCGGGGCACTCCAGTTCCTTTGCCAACTGCACGGGTGGCTCAGGGTTGGTCCATTCGACCACAAAGTCGGCCAAAATCTGAGACTTAACCGCCGTGCCAGGGGTGAAGTGGATCTCGAAGGCACCGAACTCGACCGCCCATTTGGCGATTCGACCAGATTTTTCTGGATTTCGGACAATATCCCCTAAAGGAAAAGAGGAGGGTACTGTGATCTTGTGTGCTTGAAAGTAATGTCGTAGCTTACGGGAAGCCATCAGTAGCGCGTAAAGTATCTTCTGGACCTCAGGGTAGCGCTCCTTAGGACCATGAAGTACTTCGCTCACATAGTAGACGGGTCTGTGTACTCCTTCCCTTTCCGCGATCAGAACTGCGCTGACCGCGTGTGGGGTGGCCGCCAAATACAGAAGTAATGGTTCTTCCTCTTCAGGAGACACCAATACTGGCGGACTGGACAGATATGTTTTTACCTCCTGAAACGCTTTTTCGGCCTCGTCGGACCATGTGAAGTTATGATGTTTCCACAAGGCTTTAAAGAAAGGTAGTCCCCTTTCGCCTAATCGCGATATGAAGTGACTTAAAGCTGCCATGCGACCAGCCAGGCGTTGAACATCCTTCATGGTCGAGGGCGACCTCATTTGTTCAATAGCTCTGATTTTCTCAGGATTAACCTCAATACCCCTGGAACACACAAGAAAACCAAGAAGCTTTCCTGAAGAAACCCCGAAAGAACATTTCTCCGGGTTCAATTGTATTCCAAAGCGATTCAAGTTACAGAAGGTTTCAGCAAGATCGTCCAAATGAGACAATCTTTTGGTGCTCTTTACAACCAAATCGTCTACATATGCTTCGAGATTACGCCCTATCTGGGAAAGAAAGATCTTTTGCATCAAGCGCTGGTACGTGGAACCTGCGTTCTTGAGACCGAACGGCATTCTGACGTAGCAGTATGTGCCGAACGGGGTGATGAAGGCAGTTTTCTCTTCATCGTCTTCTGCCATGCTAATTTGATGATATCCTGAGTAGGCATCCAGAAAACTCATCAGTTCGCAACCCGCAGTGGAGTCAACCAGCTGGTCGATGCGGGGAAGGGGAAAGTCATCCTTCGGACAGGCACTGTTGAAGCTAGTGTAGTCGACGCACATGCGCCACTTGCCATTTGACTTGCGGACCATGACCGGATTGGCGAGCCAGTCCGGGTGATTCACTTCGCGGATAAACCCAGCTTGTAAGAGTTTGTCTAACTCTTCTCGGATGGCTGCCTGTCGGTCGGTGGCAAAACGCCTGAGCTTTTGCTTTATTGGTCGTTGTCCAGGTCGAATTGCTAACCTGTGCTCGATTACTTCCCTTGGGACACCGGGCATGTCGGACGGTTTCCACGCAAACACGTCTGCGTTAACCTGGAGGAAAGCAACGAGGTCGAGTTCCTATTTGTCATCCAGGGCTGACCCAACCGAATTGTCTTGGATGGGTCATCTGGGTACAAAGGAACTTGTTTGAGTTTCTCATCTGGTCGAGGAGCAGCCCTGATCGCATCGGTGGCAACGGTGGCGACCTGAGCGTCTCGGAGGGGAAGTTGATCGACCATCTCCAAAGATAGCCGGTCGCACGTGAGCGCCACGTTGCAACTACCTCGGACCGAAATGACACCTTTGGGGCCAGGCAATTTCCCGCACTGATAAGCATAGTGCGTTGCCATCATGAACTTAGCAAGAGTCGGCCTGCCAAAGATTGCATTATAAGCTGAATCACAATCGATTACATCGAAGGTAACCAATTCTGTTCGAAAGTTATCTGGTTCTCCCAGAGTGACCGGGAGGACCACTTGTCCCAATGGCATCATGGAGGGGCCTGGGATTATCCCATAAAAGGGATGGATTATGGGTTTGATCTTCGAACGAGGAATTTGCATCTCGTCGAGTGTCTTGACCAATAAAAGATCAAGGGAACTTCCCCCATCAATCAGGACCCTTTCAACTCTCGCGTTACTGATGATTGGGGTAATAACCAGAGGTAGCCTCAATGGTGGAGTTAGCCCCACAGGACAGTCAGCGCGATCGAACGTCAAAGGCATATCCGACCAACGGGGATATTGAGGTTCACCAAGGGATGTCTCCGTTTGGTTAACCTCTCGGCAAAAGGTTTTAAACTGCCTTTTGGAAACGAAAGAGGAGGAACCTCCGAAAATGACATTAACATGATTTTGAGGTACCTGGTAAGCCATTTCTTCGTCTCCGTCGACGTCTCTAATCCCGCACGCCTGCTCTTTAGGCGGTAAGGTTGGCATTGGTCCAGCTCCTTGATAGAAATCATCCAGCTGTTTCAACCAACTCCCGCAGTTTTTGAGATCGTGGCCTGCGGAATTGTGGAGTGGACACCACCTTTTGCCCTCCTGCGGATTAGTTGACTTTTCTGGCTGGTCGGAATCCCGGCCACCAGAAGCAGTTTTACTTTTAAAAGAAGACTTATTACCTTTGGTCGAAGGTGGTTTCTCCGCGACCGCGACCTCGCGGTACTGTCCAGAGCAGTTCCTCTTCGACTTTTTTGACTTCCCACCCGGTGAAGATTCCGGCTTTTTGCTTGAATCTTCTTTCCTGGCATCCTTGAAGCCTGGTTGGGGCGGTAGGTCCCCCTTGTCAACCATTCGGTTCCATTCGACTGCCTCGGCTGCATCGGAGTATCGATCAGCCATATCGAACAGATCGGCCACTGATCGAGGAGGGTGGATAAGCAAGTCTTCAGTGAATCTCCGGTATCAAACGGCATGCTTAAATGCCCTGATCACGGAGCCATCAGATATGTTCGGGATGGTATTTCTTACCCCGACAAACCTCTTGACAAACTGCCGAAGCGTTTCGGTCGAAGTTTACCGCAATCTATGCAGGTCGTCCTCCTTACCCGGCCTTTGGTAACAGTTTTGGAAATTGCTGAGGATGGCATCGCATAGCATTTCCCAATTGTAGATGGAACCCTCAGGCTAATTAAACAACCAGGTTCTAGCCGGTCCTGCGAGGACTGTTGGCAGGTAGTTGGCCATGACCTTGTCATCGCCTCCTGCTGCTTGGATGGCAGTAATATAGATCTGAAGGAACTCGGATGGGTTCTGAGTTCCATCAAACCTCTCAATGGCCCCTGGTCGAAACTTATCGGGCCAAACGACTGCTCGTAGGCCAGGCGAGAAAGCTTTGCAACCAACGTAAGGACCGTGTACCGTCCTGCGACTTTCGGTCGGGTTTTGAGCAAACTCACGTAATGGCGAGGTTACTCGTGGTCCCAAACGAGAGTGAACGGGGACTCGATCCCTACTACGAGAGTCCTGCATTCGCCGGTATTTGTCCTGTCGGGACGGTACAGGCGGCGGGTAACTCCGCCGGCCAGAACCAAAATGAGGACCATCTCGTTTACGGGAATGTGTCACTGAGCGGGAAGAGACTGTTGGGGTCACCTCGGATGCGACCTCATCCAGTCTTTCCGCCAGGATCCTGAAAAAGGCCGATCTCTGCGCATCCGTGACCGTAGGAGGAAAATTGCGCATGACTTCCGCGATAGATCGCAGTCGACCATGGGTACTTCTCCTAGGGGCACCAGGTGTTATTGTTTCTTCGTCCACTGGGAAATGCTCCGGTGGTAAGGAAGGAGTCTGGTCGCGTCTACGACCACGCGACCGTCGAGAAGAACTCGGGGCAGCATCGTAACGAGCCTGCACATCTTGAAGAGCCTCAAGGGCAGTTCTGCGTAGTTCGTTGTTCTGTTGCTCAAGATCTTGCTCCTCCTTCTGTTTGCGATCTTGTTCTTCCCTGGCAGCCTGTTGATCGGGAGTTTCTTCCGACAACGCAGCAAACTGCCTAGGGAGAGAGGTCGCCGATGGGGAGAACATCTCAGTTTGTTCTGAGTCGGACTCGAAATCAAAGAGACGGTGGAGGTTATCAGGGTCGAACCTTCCTGGGCTAACTTCAGGATCACCATCATATTTTCCCTCAGCGGGATCGTATGACGGGCCGGATTCATCACCTAGCACATTAAGAACCTCTGCGGGTTCTGACCTTGTGCCAGTTACCTCCTGGTCGATTAACATGACTTAGGGAGATGATTCACCCTGTGGAAGATTCTGGCCTTCGACCTCTTCCATCGGAACAGGATCACTTGGGGAAGGCATTGGTATATGGGCATAATCCTCGAGATCGAAATCATTCTCGGAATCATATGCTCCAGCCATTTTTCCTGTAAAAGTGTACAAGGATAAGCCAAAGAAGGCTTACTAAAATGCTATATGTGGTGGGCCGTAGACTTGGCTAACTTAAATGATTTTGGATTTCTTGATCTTCCGATCTCTCTGTTGATGTTTCGGATGATCTCTTGGTTTCAATCCCCCCCCTTGATTGATGCTCCATGCCATCCTTTTGTACTGCTTGAAAGGGTGCCATGTGGAGGAAACTGCATCAATCGGTTGCACGGACGGTTGGATGCGGTTTTTGGAACTGCTCTTAACCTCCACGCAGGTTAAACACGTGTTTTTACGGATAACTGTATGTGTTAACCTTCTGACGGTTGATTCTCCACGTGTAGGAATCTTCGGGATACTTAGAATATCCTGTTGTATGGGCAACCGAATAGATAGATCCCAAGTATCTTGATCGGCAGATGTTCTGACCGCGGGATATTAGCTGACCGCGCAATATCCCGAATGTGTAGTTCGCGTATAGCCTACGAACTTCTGACCGCGCAAGGCTTACGGTCTGACCGCGTAAAGCTGCGACCTGATCGCGTAAAGCTTGCGACCTCATGGTGATGCCCCTCAGAATAGCTTGAGTTCGCATCACCAGATACATGTCTGGTTCGAACCTGCCTTGAACCAAAAGTTTATTAGAAGTGACCCGGGTGTCAATCCTCGTCAAGATCTATTGCTCGAACTGGATTCGAGAAACTTCAATCAAAAAGCGATTACGGATCTTGATCGGATGTAATCAGATCAAATGCTATTCAAATCTACTGTTCGAATTGAGTTCGAGGAATTTCGATCGAAAAGAGATTATGGATCTTGATCGGGTGTAATCAGATCAAATGCTAATCAGACCTACTGCTCGAATTGGGTTCGAGAAACTTCAATCGAAAAGCGATTATGGATCTTGATCGGGTGTGATCAGATCAAATGCTAATCAGATCTACTGCTCGAACTGGGTTCGAGGAACTTCAATCGAAAAGCGATTATGGATCATGATCGGATGTGATCAAATCGAATGCTAATCAGATCTACTGCTCAAACTGGGTTCAAGGAACTTCAATCGAAAAGCGATTCTAGATCTTGATCAGATGTGATTAGATCGAATGCTAATCAGTTCTATTGCTCAACCTGGGTTCGAGGAACTTTGATCGAAAAGCGATTCTGGATCTGATTGAGACACTTGCTAACTGAAGACTCCCTTGTGCAATTGACCATAATCTTCAATATTGCTTCATAGTTGGGCTCAGACAGGCACCAACGAACAGGCCTCTACCTCATGATATGATGCATGATGAATGTTATGCTTATGAGAAGCACTCACCCATGATCATCTTCAAAGGAGACAAGGAGAAGAGTATCTGGTCTTCATGTCGTCTTCTGTCCCGTTTGCACCTCTGTCTCTCAACACCTTCTTGATCCTCTTGTGGAAATATGGGATTTGAATTCAAATAGGAGATATACAACAAAAGGATAAAGAGAGAAATTATCTCTTTTTTGAATTTAAATAAGAGATAGACTTTTGTTATTTAAATAAACAAAAGGATAAAGAGAGAGATTATCTCCCTTTTTGAATTTGAATAGGAGATAAACTTTTGTTATTTAAATAAAAAAAAGATAAAGAGAGATTATCTCCTTTTTTGAATTTGAATAGGAGATAGACTTTTGTTATTTAAATAAACAAAAGGATAAAAAGATATTATCTCCTTTTTTTTAATTTGAATAGGAGATAGACTTTTGTAATTTAAATAAAAGAAAAAGTTAGAGATAAGTCATATTCGAACTCGGGCTGCATGTTGGTTTGACCAGGTTTGATCATTTGACCAGGTTTGACCAGTCCAATTTTGACTTTTTTGACCAGTGGAGTTGTTATCCTAGTTTTTTGATCATTTTTTTACAGTCAAAATATACATGTATTTTTATTTTAACCCTTTTGATCATATGGGACTTTTCTAATGAATATTTAAAATTCATCGAACAACTCTAACAGAAACTTTGACCCTAACTAGACAAAATCTTAACTCTAACCCTAACTAGCCGAAACCTAACCTTAACTCTAACAAACCAAAACCCTAACTGTAACTCTAACTTGTCAAAACCCTAACCCTAACCTAACAGCCAAAACCCTAACCATAACTTACTAAAACCCTAACCCTAACACTAATTTGTTGAAACCCTCACCTTAACCTTAACCCTAACGTTGACTGGGCAAAACTCTAACCCTAACTCACTGAAATATACGATGGTGTTTGAACCGAAAGAACCTCTTGCGCAATGTCAGAATTAGCCATTTGGGACGAGCCAACGACAAAATAATCCTTAACCCTTCAATCGCTGGACCGGCTGGCGACTGAATTTCAATCGCTAACCGAAAACGCAACTGAAAACTGGCATAACATGGACTAAGCCAACAAAGCATGCTTGGCTAAGCCATGCATTCAGTCCAGCAACAAAAATTCAGTCACTTACCAGCCCAGCAACTGAAGCCATTTTTACAAAAAAAAAAAATTTCTGAAAGACTAATTCGGAAATTGGTTTCTTAAATGGGTTGCTTAAAAAAATTTCATTGTCTACATGTTATCATGAGAAAGTTCCATGGAAAAGGAAGGTGCCCTTAAAAAGACCCAATGTGTATGCGATGTGTTGTCATGGGCCAGAATATCTATCTTAAAAGGTCTGATTGAGTTGTTTGCTCCCTGTTGATCTCACTCCATGTTGCTCACAATTTTGCCGATCAGCCGACACACTAGAAAATCTATCTAATGTCACACCTTCAGAAACAGTACCTTTCTAGTACATTACGTTACGTTACGTATCCACGGTCTGTCTTAAAACTTTTAACAAGAGTTCGATGCACAACTGGCGCCACCCATCTTACAGAACAGAAACAAAGGGGGTAGTGCTAATAGAACAGCAACATACATCAAACAAGATTCTACAACACAAAATACATACAAACAAATGACAGGTTCTCCTAAGCATCTGCTGAAGAAACTTAAACTCGTCGCATCTTGACATTCACGGGTATCTCCTTGTACGAGACGACTTTCTCAGCCGCTCGCCTCAAAGGCCTCCCGACCGAAGATCTCCTCCCAATGGCCTCATCTTGAGTAAGTGCCATCATCAACGAGTCATTCTGCCTCTCACTCTTCTCCTGTTTCACCAGGACATTTGAACTGGGACGAGCTGAAGTAACAACATCTTCATACAGTGTGTCGCAAGTGCCCTCTATTACTTCACAAGATCCTGGGTTCAGTCTAGCAGATCTTGTCCTAAGAGATTTTCTGCACAAATTTTCACATCAACCGTCATTGCCATGTTTCAATCAGAAGCGGTTTCATTGGTGGAAAACAGGAACTTTTTTTAAAGTAAAACAGGAAATGTTGAGCAAGCAAGAACTTACCTCTTGTATTTATGATGCTGTGGTGGCTCCTCTACGGTAGAGTCCTTTCTACCTTCACATGATTCTGACTTCCGTTTATTTGTGTTCCTGCTCGTGGACTTTCTGGTTCAACAGAAAGTCAACTTGGGTGAATTATGTGATCTAGAACTGTGCAGTGGTTGCATCTCAAACATTGGAAAACAGATGGACATTACCTCTTGCTAACTATCTCTTGTGGTTGCTCTGGGCGCTCAAGATTATATGGCACACATGCTGAAAAGAAACATTGAAGGAAGATTGGAAACAGAGGGAGGAGGAGGAGGGGGGGTTGTCTAGGAAGCTGATGAAACAAAAAACATTGGCAAACAAAGATGTGCTTCCTTTTATTCAAATTTTTCTGAGTGAACCTTCAATTCATTTCATTTGAACCTATATTGAAAACTTAAACAAAAGTACATCTAGGCTTGCTACAATGTATAACTATGTTGTCCTAAAAAGGACAATTCAGAACCATAAGCACATTAGCCAAAATGATTGCCATATAGTAGGAAAAAACCTTAAAAAAATGCATAAAGAGGGACTTTACATTGAGTTTCTGCCAAATAGTTTGGATTGACATTGGTGGTCTTATTGTCAATTTGATGAGCCTCAGTTACGGCAACTTTGGATGCTTGAGTCTCCTAATCTCATTGCAAGAAACGAATTACCTCAACATAAGAATCCTTTACGGGAAGACAACAGGTTTAATCCATTTACTGAAGAATTTTGCTGCCTACCTCTGAATTCACTCCCTCCTGCAGTTGTTTTCTTATCTTATTTTTCTGCTGCAATCAATGTAGGAGAGGGGAAAACATCTTAACATTTGTAACAAGAACAATCTGAGTCCAAGCGTTGCTTTACTTACCTCAAGTTCTGAAGTCTTGTCTTTAAGCACTGCTGTTGTGCATGCAAGTTTAGGTTGCAATGCCTTCATCTGCACATTATATCAGTGAATAGTACACCAAATCAATAACCATTCTATTGAATATTGACTGTTGGAACACAAAAAGAGAGAACAAATAGTAAGAGCTCACTTTATCTATTCCAAGATTTTGTTCCTGCAGTTTTGGAGCGCTAAAACTGGAAGGACCTGAAGGTACAACAGCGTGTTCTTCTTGCAAAGTCTCGACAGAGTCCTCTCTAACATCAAAAGATCCTGGGTTCAGCCTAGCAGATCTTCTCCTTAGAGATTGTCTGCTCAAATGTTTACGTATATTGTGACTGTCATGCTTCAATAAGAGAATGTTGAAGTGTTGGAAATGTTAAGCCAGCAAGAACATACCCACAATGCTCATGATGCAATGGCTCACCAGAACACAAGTGAGGTTTGTTGTTAGAGTGCTCCACTATGTTATAGTCCTTTCTACCTTCACAGGATTCTAACTTTCGTTTATTCGCGCCCCTACTCATGGACTTTCTGATTCAGAAGAGATGAATCATACGATCTAGAACTGAGTTGTGGTTGTATTGCAAAAATTAGTAAATAGATGGATCTTACCTTTTGTTTAATTTCTCTTGTGGTGGATCTGGATGATCAATACTAGATGACATAGCTGCTGAAAATAAATTGACATGAAACGAAGATTGAAATTTGAAAAGAGGCTCATAAAAGGGATAAGCACAAATGATACTTTGATTGTTAAGGATAGTAGCAAAATCCTAGAAAAAACAAAGGAGAAAGAACAGTAGGTTTTACATTGAATTCCTACAAAACGGTTAATGTTGTCACTTGTGGTCTCATTATCAATTTGACGAGCCTCAACTGGTGCAACCTTGAAAGGCACAGCTTTTGTCTCCTCCTGATCTCATTGTAGAAACAAATAATGTCACAATGAGAATCCTTTGTGAATAAATGGGTTGTGTCAATTTACTCAAGAATTTTTGCTGCCTACCTCTGAATTTACTTCTCTTTGCAGTTGGCTACCAATCTTCTTCTGCTGCTGCAAATAGTATAGGAGATGCTTAAAAAAAGCTTTACATCTGTAACAAGCAGAAGCTGAGTTAACCCCCATAACTTTACTTTACCTCGAGTTCTGAAGACTTGACTTTAAGGACTGCGTTTGTGCATGCAAGTTCATGTTGGAAAGCTTTGAGCTGCAGATTACATTCACAAAAGCTTCACCAAATCAGAACCCCCTGTTGTGAATATCGAGTATTGGGAGTTGAACCACTAGAACAGATAACAGAAAGTAACATCTTACTCTATCCTTGCTCAGATTTAGTTCCTGCAGGTAAGCATGAAGCACAGAGGTGAGACAGCATGCTACACTGCATCAAAGAATACTCTACTGTCTACGGTGCTTCCGTAAGTGCAATAACCACTGCGGCTGCGCTGAAGGTTTTCTGTGCACTTTTCAGTACAAATGAAGTTTTATAGTAACAAATAGATGCATAACCTTTTTTATTATTATTGAACTTTCCAAGTGTAATTTGCATTGAATGCATACTTGAAAATTTCAACAAAAGACACATCTATTTGTTAAAATGTACAGATCTATTAAAAGTACAACTCAAAACCATGAGCACATAATCCAAATTGCTTGGTTAGAAGTGTAGTAGCATCCAAGAATAGCAGGGCCAAAGTGGGGAATTATTTTGGCGTTTTTATTTAATACAGTAATATGAAGCCTTTTATACATTTCACTAGAAGCCCTCAAATAAGCACATTGGGGTTTTAAGTTTAGGCATGGACAAATAAACCCTAAATTGGTGTAGGAAATGGATTGGGAAGACGAACCGCTAGCATCTGAGAATTGACGCGCGCGAGCTGCAGGTTCTGCTGGCGAGCCGCGTGCAGCAGCAGCCGGAGCTTCTGCATCTCCATGCTACTCACCTCGATAATCTTTCTGCAACACGGAAAAAAAAAATAAAAAATTTTACTTTTCTTTTTTGAGAACACCTCCCCCCCGCGCAATCAGTAGAAACGACAGGCATACGTTTTCTCGGCGAGCAGATGCAGCAACGTCGCATTCTCCTGCAGGCAACCAAAGCAGTCGATAGATAGGTAGATCATTTAGGGGCTGAACTGAGGAGAAGTGAGGGATGGCAAGATTAAGGCTTTTTGTTTGTTTACCTTGAGGACGTCGGCGAAGTCGATGGATCTGGGAGGATTAGGCCTGCCGGTGTTTGTGATATCGGCAAGGGCGGCGTGCTTCCCCGGAGCTCGAATTCTCGGCCCACTTTTTGCTCCTGCTCCGGCATCGAGTTAAGCAAAGGCTTGCTTGAGTAAGTGAGAGATCAGGCATGGGGAGGGTAGGAGCTTACCGGCGGCGGCGGCGGCGGCGGCGGCGGCCATGGCCTGGATCAGGATATCCACGGGACTCCGGAGGGGGAGGGGGGAGGAATTCAAATTGTTTGGAGCTTTTACATTCAGGCCGCGTTTCATCCTGCATTTCAGTAACTCATCTTTTCATACTAGCTACCAAATTCTGCTATTTCATGTACACCAAAAAATAAAATTAAAATTTGAAATTCAATTATATTATCAAATTTCAGATTTAGATTTCAGTTTCAGTTTTCAAATTTGAACTTCAATTATAAACTTAAAAATTCAAATTTGGATTTAAATTTTATATAAAGTAAAATCTGAAAACTTAAATTTAAATTCATTTATAGTTTAACTTAAAGGTATAAATTCTAAATTTAATTTGAAATTTTATGTAATGAAAATGTTGAATTTAATTTTTATTTTGAATTAAATATTAGATTTGAATTTCAAACTTGACATGTAATCTTTTAATTCTAGATGTTATGTACAGAAACAAGATATGGAATTGGGCCGATTCTAAACCCAAGTCTTGTGGAATTCAAATTTCTAGAGGTAAAGACAGTTTATTGTAGGTATAATCAAATTCCACAGCAGAGTGGCGATGCTAATTTCTAAATTTGAGGCCCAATACCAGGCCGATAAGGATGGGGCTTTTCTGGGCCTTATATGGGCTGCTACGTCTGTTTTCTTACATATAAGGCCCATAACCATACTCCCCTTTCTTTCAGCTGTGAAATTAACACTCCCTATCAATAAGTAGCACACTGTTATCCCTTTATTACTTGTGAATACAATGCACCCAATCCTACCTTTTTGAAATCATTATGCAATGCATTGTAAGACATATATACTTGTTCGAATGATTCCTTGTCCCAGGAGTCTTATGATATTCTTTGTCGGATGAATTGATCAGTATATATTTAGCATCGGAGTATGATTATGAATTTTAATTTTAAAAGTGCCTTAAGTGTACAAGTTTATAGGCTAGATGTCAAAGGATTTAAATAAATCTTAAAAATGAAAAGAGTTTGGTTGGATTGGACATTAGCTTTAGCTCTAACCCATAGATTAGAAAAAAGCTCGGCCGGTAAAGTAGGAAAAGGGTCTCAAGTGAGATTGCTTTACTTTTGATTTGCACCTTTGAAAAAACATAAGGCAATCACAACAAAAACTCATAAGCTAATTGTGGGGAGAGATATTTGGACTCATCCAGAAGGATGAAATGAGTTAAGATTGGTTGGTGATTTCTTACTTAATTTAATAAGATTAGATTAAGAATGAACTAGACACAAAGTTTATCACGCGGACATTTCCTGACCTAGTCTTCTGTGAGCTCATTTGCTGCCGCCCGGTCGAAGGAAGCATCGGTTGGCCCCGCATCTTGTTGATTCATATGTGGCAATGCAACCCAATGAGATGTAGGCAGTTGGAGTTGTAAAGGCATTTGCAATGCAATGCTTCGTGGTTATTTGAGCAAATCACCTCTCATGGAACCAAGTAAAAATTAAACATTTTAATACTTTGATTCAATATAAGAGATAATATCTCATATTATCACAAATAACACCCACTTCTTATTGAACTTTTTTTATCAAAAAATATTAAAAAACCATCAAAATGACCATTGAGTCACATGACACTAATAAGTGGGTCAAACCATATCTAGACTCACTTATTAGCGTTAAACTAATGGGATTATTTTTTCAATAGATTTTTCAAAAAAAATATTGTTATTTTATAGATTGACAGATGAGTTAAGATAGTATTAGACTCATTTGTCAGCCTCAATAATTTACACACATGGATAAACATGTGAGGTGAAACATATACACCTACGTGGTTTATGAGCTATAATTGTTAATCATTTAATGAACTCTATTTCACTGTCAAATAGATTCCATTATTTTTAGATTCAAGTTATAATTGTTAGCCATTTGAGATGACACAGAAATGATGTGGGGGAGACTGATCAGAAAATGCATACCATCACATGAGCCATGGTCGAACGCGAGCCTGAAATCAAGTATTTGGTCGGTCGTATCAGTCTGGAAATTCGTGCAGGCTGAGCTCACCAGACTCAGGTCTCCCACCTCCTCATGGAAACTACCGAGTATTGTGTTCTTCTTTTGGATTGTTTTTTTTGTTCATCTATCTGTCTGTTGCGCGCGGCGGATGAAATCATCATAATTATCCGTGGTGCATTGGCAATTAATGTGCGTGATTGATGAATTAATGAATTGTGCGTACGCGCATGCATCCGCTAGTGAGTTTCTCAAATCGGGGCTACGCTATGTGGTGTAGAGTAATTGTAGATGCTAATAAAGGGACGTGCCCACAATTTATCATTTGCGAGGACAAATTAATTGATCTGCAGTATGTACGTATTGGATTGTCATTTTGAGTACACTTCACGAGTGCTGTAATTAAACAAAGGCTAGTGTAGCTCTACAGGGTAAGGCATTAGTACCACCACCACTACTACTATTATCATACTCCCATTGCCTCTATATGGCGAGTACTCATAATACATGCAGACTAGGGGCCCATAAAATCCAATTAAGCAAAACATGTACTCCAAGTAACTTTTTCCTTTTTCTTTCTTCTTTTCTCTTTTTTTTTTTTTTTTTTGCATATTCTCTCTTTTATCTTTGATTGGCATGCATGCAATAAAGGCTGAGTTTCAACAAGTACTAGTGGCTGTCTTCAAGTACCCCAAGAAAACCAGTGCCATCTCTTGAACGCACATACTCGGTACAAAACATCATTTATTGTTTGTTTGCATCATCCTGCATGTCTGTCCTAGTTCCTCTCAGAAATTTCTCATTAACCATCACTAAAAACGTTCTCTATTATCTATTTTGACAATTTGCTAGCTAGTACTATGACAATTCACTTAATTATAGAGTGCTTCTACTACTTATGCATACCATTAATTGGATGATGCTATCTTAATTACTCCTGATTAAGCAAAAAGACTGAATTTACAGTACGTAGTACAAGAGTTGGCTTGTCAATTTGGATATTAGTGCTAATTTTTCTCTTTTTTTTTTGAATTGGGTGTGCCTACCTCCTCCTTCTTCTTCTTCGTATACTTATACTACTATCTATAGGGTCAAACCCAGTGACCGACGGCATCATGGAAGGTGAGTTTATACTATTATCTATCTGTGTATATGGCAGGCGGTACTTTACCATGAATTGAATTTTGTATCACATTTAATTTGATGGTTTCAGAACTTATATACAGAACGTACCATAAAAAAAATGTAAGGTTGTTAAAAATAAGACCGCCTGCTAGCTAGCTTTAATTTACAGGAGTATTAGTATTATTCATCCATCCACTGTGGAGTATCAAGTGCATGGTGTGTAGTGTAGTGTACTTGCATAAAACAGTTAATGGGTAGCTCTGCTGGTTAATTAGTATTTGGGCTTACTGAATGCTTCCTGTACCTGCATGTACATTCTTTTCTTTCTTCTTTTCCCTTTTCGATGGACCGTAGTTACTCCTACTATTCATTGTTTGTTCCTGCTTCTACTCCATCAATTGTACAGAGTCAGTACTGCTTTTTTTTTTTTACTCATTTGCCATACATGCAATTAGTACGACTGCTTCAATTAATTATCCTCCCTCATGAGGATACGATGATGTAAAGTTCCCTCCTCCTATGGAGTATCTACTGAGTTTTTACTCAGTACGTGGAGGGGAACTACCCAAATTACCCAGCCGTCGGAGTATATATATAATGCAACTCAACCAAGATGGAAATTATGTAAAAAAAAATTTAGTATAAAAATGTTTTTGGAACTATTGGGTTTTGTATGAATGATTTCAAATAAATAGAGTAAGGTATGTTAAGAATCGTCGGCACAAAATTTGATGAATATAAAGACTTTTCTGCATATAAATAAAAATACTCATATGGGAGTACTACATGATTATTAAATAAATTTTTTAGACAGAATCTTGAAGGTTGCTGCCAGATTGAAGGATTAGAACATTATTACTCCACAAGTGAGTGAGTGAGTGTCACATCATCCATCAATCACATTCACAACTCATTTTGCAATGGACACCACAACACCCACATTTCTGCATTCTTGTCATCCAATGCATTTGCATATATGTCATCCATCAATCCCCTCAAACCCATCATCTGTCTTTGACCTTTCTCTCATGCTTTTTCAAATTGAAATAGGAGTTCTCTATAGAAATGGAGTATGAGTGCGTACATAGTATATCAGAACATACACACACACGCGATGCTTTTAATTTCACTCTTGTGGTGATAAATTAGTTCAACTCACGGAGTATGGACTATTGGGCGTAAAATGTTGATCGGACGGTTGGTTTATAAGATTTGCACGGCGGAGGAGCCACCTGCATGCCCACGTACGGGGCAATTCTTCCATCTACTGTTAGTCTTCCCTCTGCCACTGTAAAGTTGGATTTATCATTTACTCCCACTATATATTTAATTAATTGTACTGATGAGGCCACATGCATGTGTGATTGTACTGCCAATAATAAGCTTAATTATAGCTAGCTCCTTGGTTGCTACTTATGCTTCTTCGATCCAATAAGCCAGCAGCCATGTCTACCTACTCTTTATTTCTTGTCTTTTAATTCTCTCTAGTACGTACGTACCTTATATAATTTGCTCTGCCCTTTTCTAGTGGATTAGTAGTATTTCCTTGACATTATTATTATCGATATACTCCATTATCTACCACTTCCATCTCTCGCTTACATGCATAATTCAGCTGGAGATTAATTACGAGTATATATGCATGGTGGTTTCAGCTAGCTAGACTGTTTCTTTCAAGTTGGCAGTCATTCATACCGATGTATGTTATGTTATCCATATATCGAAGATACATATCTCCACAGGGACTATATATGTTACCTCCTAATTATGAGTATTTAACCATGTTGACTTCCCGTGCTAATGAATGCCGGCCGAATATTACTAATTATGATATGCTCAACATACATGTACTTAACAGGGCTGCTATCTATACGCTCATACATAGATATTTTTAAGCGATAGGCGTATGTGTCAAACAAGAGAACAAATGAGGGAATAATCCTATCACAAGTTGGATCACACGGCTCTCAAATTTTGGATTTAATAGTCTGCCACCCCATACATTATAAATTATAATTAATGTATTTATCCCTACACACATTACACAATGACGGGGACCAAATACTAATATGAAATGATGAAATGACACTTCTCGAGCTTTTGTCATTTCTTGCTCCCGCCCGCGCGCTATGCAACAAAACAAAGAGCTAGCCTAATTTACTGGCTAAGATAGTGAACTAATTATAAATAAATAAATAAAGATAAAAATAATGGCAACTTGATTAGATTCCAGTGTACTAGTTACAGAATAAAGTAATGCATGCATCGGAGAAGAGAGGCACGCATAACATATATACTTACGCACACACGCGAGATTAAATGATTAATCATAACAAGGGCCAGCCTTTCCTCATACGTTGTAGAGGACTAGTAGTACTTATACTATCAATTAATGGAATAAATTTGCGCGCATTGACGTTTTGTTTTGCCGAACATGCATATGACAAGGGTCAGCATCTTCGCAATCATAGCCTCTAAACTAATAAATCTTTTCTGTCAAGGTCTCACTTGTTGTATTATACTCCAATATACTGATTACTTAAGGTTTGTCTATACCGCAACATGCATGCATATGGTGTTACTTAGCTAGCTTTTGCTTGATTGCACTGTTATATTACACCTTGTCCTTGACCCTTTTGGGCCTATAGAGAGAGAGAGAGAGAGGAGAAAGAGACAGATAGATGGGGCCAATGAGAGGCTCCAAAAGTGTAGGGGATCGATGAATGGATGGATGGTAAGGTGAGGTCTGAGTTGTTTTGGCCGTGTAAGATTTGATGAGAGGAATAGTAGGAGGTGATTGATACTAGACAAAGAGCCATCCTTCCTTTGACTTCTTTAGCACATATCATCTCCTCCTTTCTTTTCATATATACCTTTGTGTTGTCCCTCTCTCTCTCTCTCTCTCTCTCTCCCCCCTTCACAGTTGATCACTCCATCTCCATCTGTCTATATCTATGCTATGGTAGCCCCCCCTCTACATCTCCTGCTCAAAAAACCAGTGGTCTCACACAAGGCACAACTACTGAGATCAAGTCCAACAAGGAATTAAGATAGGGAGCAAGGCAAACAGGAAGCAGATCAGAAAGTAAGCATGGGGAGGGCTCCATGCTGTGATAAGGCTAGTGTGAAGAAAGGGCCATGGTCACCTGAGGAGGACAGGAAGCTTAAGGAGTACATTGACAAGTATGGCACTGGTGGCAACTGGATTGCTCTTCCTCACAAAGCTGGTAATCTAGCTATTTTTATTTTGATTGATCACTACTCTCAGTTATATATTAAACTTGACAAGTATTCGATCCTTCACTCACTCACACATATATGCGTGCATTTTGGTTTTGGTGTAAGAGCAGGACTGAAGAGGTGTGGGAAGAGCTGCAGGCTGAGGTGGCTCAACTATCTGAGGCCAAACATTAAGCATGGTGACTTCTCTGATGATGAGGATAGGATCATCTGCAACCTCTTTGCTAGCATTGGAAGCAGGTGTGTATTTATTTCTATTATCTGCACATATATAGGCATATTCCTGCAGGTCTGTCTTTTTATTTTTGCTTCCCCTTTTGTAGCTACAACACGCACTTGATCTGGTTAGATTTCATCCCTCTTTCTCCAACCTCCTCTAGCTACCATTTCCAAAATGGAAAGGGAAAGATTTTTGTTGAAAAAAAAAAAGTTAAAACACAAACATACATATAGCTAGCTAGCTACAGGCTTAGCATACATACATAAAACTCGGTGCATGCATATACTCCACATGATAACTAGCTTCTTCCGGCCCTGCAGTTTCTTGGTTAATGAATTCAGGAAATGTATGTATGTACGTGATGTGTGCAGGTGGTCCATCATAGCAGCCCAGCTCCCAGGGAGGACAGACAACGACATCAAGAACTACTGGAACACCAAGCTCAAGAAGAAGCTCATGGGCCTGCCTCCCACTCAGAGGTCCAAACCAACACATCAACATCACAAGCAGCAGCAGCAGCAGCAGCTCTTCTTCCCTCCAGTACCGCCGCCGCCTCCTCACCTCAGTGACACTACAGCTACAGCTCCACCTCTCTTCTCGCTGCAACACATCTCTCCTCCCTTGAGCTACAGCACCACTACCTCTCTTCTCGCTAGCACGGCCGGCGGTAGCAGTGGCCTCCTCATGTTTGGAGGCGACCACCACAGCTCATGCAGCTCCTCTGACAACGGCAACTTGTACTTTGAGCTCTGCCACAACAGCAGCAGCACTAGCAATGCTAATGCTAATGCCAACGGCAATGCCATTGCGCCGGGGTTTGAGAGCTTCCTCTTTGGTGGCTTTGAGGACACACAGAAGCTGCTTCTTGCCCACAACACTAGTACTCTGGATCAGTACACAGCTGCTGCTTATGAGCATGAGATGAAGCCATTGGTTCTCTCGAGCAACGCAGGTGCTGGTGCTGGTGCTGGTGCTAGTACTAACAGCTTGTTTTACACAGAGGAGCCAACCAGTACTGCCGGTGCAAGCCAAGGGAGGTTCCTATATTAGATCACCTTATTAATGATCACTTTACTTTTCTTTGCATGTATATCTTTTCTTTCTTTCTTTCTTGTTTCTTTGTTTGTTGTGTGTGGGGGTGTATTGAATCAGGAAGAGGTCTAGTCCTTGTGATTAGAACAGTGGATATGGGCTTAATTAATTAAGCAAGTGTAAGAAGAAGAAAAAAAGAATGGGGGGAGGCAGAGAAGAGAGATGTTTTTGTTTTGCACACTTGCTTGCATCTGCATGCATGTGGTGTGGTGTGGTGTGGTGTGGAGTGGGGGCATGCATGGTGCATTTGGCCAATACCTCTCTTTTTGTGATGTGATGTCTGGTCGTGTACGTGTGATCATGCTTGGTACAGTCCTTGTAGTCTGATCAATGTTTCAGGACCTTTTGCAAAGTGTTACGTGCTTTCAGTCCAGTCAGTGCTAGCCTGCAGCCATCTCGGTCTCTCTATCTATCAATCGATGGATGGGCTCCTCTCTCTTCTATTCTATATATCCCCCTAGTGTGTGCGCGCGCGCTCTTGAGCTTCAGTGCCTGTGCATGTCCTTGTCCTTGGGAGAGACAACACTAATCAAGTATATAATATTACCCGTCAAATATTTTGAGGTCCTCTGAATGAACAGGTAGGCAAGGCAGAAGTGTGTGTGACGGTCAAGAATCAAGCGGGTGTGGACTAGGGGGGAGAAGCATGCATCGATGTTTGTGAAGACCTAAGATAGCTATCGAGGTAGCTTGGCTTTTGGAGATTTATTTTGTGGCACGTACTATCTAGAGAGTACAGGAACAGTAGCAGGACAGCAATAGCTAGCATGCACGCACAAACAACCACAGGGGGGGGGGGGGGGGTGGGGGGGGGGGGGGGTGGGGGGGTTTGTGTGTGTGTGGAATTGTGGCATGGCATGGTGATAATGAGTCCAAATGTTTTCTTCTTTCCGAGCTGCTGATCTCGCGATCATCTATGTGTACTTGCAAATCTTTTCTCTTCTACAAGTCAAAAGTACCCAACCCTGCCTGCTTTCTTGCTCAGTTGCTTGGAAGCTAGCATCAACTTTACTAGTACTCTATGTTGTAATACCATACTTTCTACATTAAAAAATAAATGGAAACTTGGACCTTCCAACAAGTTTATCCATCGACAAACTTAATTTGCTGACTAGTGCTGACAACAAAATGTCTTACTCTG
This sequence comes from Pharus latifolius, assembly GCA_019359835.1. Taxonomy (NCBI): domain Eukaryota; kingdom Viridiplantae; phylum Streptophyta; class Magnoliopsida; order Poales; family Poaceae; genus Pharus; species Pharus latifolius. The sequence goes on from CM033327.1 coordinate 59,695,012, forward strand.
TTTTCTTTGCACTTAGAAATGCAGGTTACTGTAATAACTAGATGATTACGTAAGAATAAGTGGAATTAAGCATATACAATTGCAACTGTTGGACCGGCGGGATGTGGATAGATGGAGGATTAATAAAAGAGTAGTCAGTAGTACGCATCACATCAACATCACATGGAGACTTTGGGAAATTAAAAAAGATGGCCGGGTTGAGGTTTGCAGCGTAGGAACCGTGTTGTGTCGTGTCGCCTTGCGTTGCCTAGTACAGATGACATCCATCTTCCATGTCCATTATATTAATCCAATATATTAATGCAAATCAATTATTATTGTTTTTCAAAGTGAGATTCGCCTGCACTGCTGGGCCTGTTGAATGTTCCCACTCAGTAACCCTAAAATATGAAACGGGGTACTCCATAATACAGGCAGCTCCAAATCCCGAGATCGACCAAACAAATGCCTAGTTTTGGTTCCTCTTCTGCCAGTTTTGTTGGCTCCTCCTTCCTGCCTCTCCATCTTAAATATACATGGATTTACTAGTACAGTTTATTTACTCCTCTTTTATCGTTTAATTTGGCTTCTACCGCCTTGTGTCAAAATACTTGTACTAGTACTACCATACTTCATATATATATTATCGATCTTGCCGGCCAGCATTGATTAGGCTTCTACGTGTTTCTTATAAATTAGTAATTACTAAAAGAGAAAATTGATTATTGTGTACCTAGACTGTCCATTAAAAAAATAATACCCTAAAAATATTTTACTGTTGTAAGATATTGTAAAGACAAAATTATAACTGTAGGACATTATCGTCATCTTGAAGATGTTATTATAACGGTGAACAATTTTGCCCTTGTTTTTTGCGAGAAAAATGGGTCAACACCTAGTTCTTTTGGGCCGCCGCCATGTAATTCATCGTCACCAACACCAAACTCATAGTTGATGTCACTCAATTCGTTGTCGTTGTTGATTAATTCATCATCATAAACACCCATTTTGTTGTCAACACCGCCCAATTTATGGTTAACGCTTTCTATTTTGACGTTGTTGGCTTGTTCATCGTTGCCAATGTCCAATTTGTCATTTACACCAGCAAATTCGTCATCGTTGCTACCCAATTTGTTGACTACTACGGTTTGATGATGTCCACGTTTATTGTTGTTGCCCCACCATGGTTCGATGATGTTCATCTTGTTGCCAAATTCATCGTCGTAACCCACCAAATCTGTGGTTGATGTCGCCCAAATCTATAGTGGCCATCGGTAGACCCAATGACCGCTCGCCATCGGCCACCTACACCCACACCCACACCCACACTCGTATTTTTATTTTACACATTCATATTCCCTATGAGGGTTATTTTGATCTTTAAAAAAAATCCCTCATCAGTATTTGAAAAGATAAGAAAATAACTAACGAAAGTTGGAGTGTGAAGCAGTGTCCCATGACTACGATTTTCATCTTACAGTGTCTCAACCGTTGAATACTTTTAAGATGCTAGTTCCCTAATTGACGGATTATGTAGTATCGAATAACCAATTTTACCTTGATAAACCATCTCAAACAAACTAGAATAGAACACACCACATGGAGTATACAACAGTAGTAGTAAGGTTTTTTCTGAATGTCGAAAATTTTGCATGTTAGTATTATATATTTAAGAGGTTTAATAAGTCATGAAAATTTACATGTAAAAGATGGGGAGAAATCAATACTGCTCGTGACATTTGGTTAACGTACGTATGCGTAAGAAACTAACCCAGTAGCTCGAGAAGAGTACTGTATCAGGTACGTATACGTTAATTATTGAGTAATGCTGTACGTACAGCATTGATCAATTAATACGTACGCCACTACTAAATTATTGGGGTATTTGTTAAGAGACGGGGCATCCTAATTATGTATGGAATGATTCCGATGATCGAAAAGAAAATTATGGTTACAGAATAGGATCTTAATTAATTTAGCACGCCTGCCTATATATATATATATATATAATTACTACTAAATTTATTTCGATGCGTAGGTGGACCACTTATTTGGGAATAAGCCGCCACATGCTTGACAATTAACACTTTTAATTAGGAATTTATATGCATGACACCATTGATCTGTGTTAGGTATAAGTGTGGTCGATGGAAAGAAGGATGTCATTTGATTTCTACAATTAAGGGCAAATTAAGCTGGACCTAATTAATGCTCACGATGATGGTCCGTACGTTAATTTGGATGTACTTGGAGGAATAAAATTAACTAAAATAATTAATTAGTAGAAGCAATGAATTACTCCTAGCTAGCGAGTGAGCACATATTGTCAATAGCGTTATAATGGATTGAAAGGAGAAACCGGTGTACTTATCGACTGGACTTGCATTCCTCCTAAATCCGATGATAAAGAGAGAAGACAAATTGAGTGATTGGTTGGGCTAATAAAATCCCTCCATGAATTGCTGGATATTGCACCTTCAGCCAACCAAGCGACCCATGCCTAGTTATTATTACCAGCCTACCAACACTCAACAAGACTTTGTGAGGTGACATTACTACTAATACTAATGCAAGTGGAGTACTCCAACTACCACCACTAATCAAAAGAAGAGATTAGAGTCTACATCTAACTTTGTAACAAGGCCCAATGGCCCAGGAGAATTGCGTCCTGATTCCGATGCAAAAAAAAAAAAAAAAAAAAAGACAAAACATGTTGCTAATTACCAAAATTAATACATCAACCATTGTCATAAAAGTTGAAATCATCATTCAAAAGTAGGACCGAGATGGATGTTCGGTTCCAATAAGAATATAAGAGAGGGGTTCACATGGACATGAGCTTCACGCCATTGTCAGGCATACCCATGCCAGCAGCAAGCTCTGCGTCTAGTTGTGTGTGGGGCGCTGAACCTGACATTTGTTTCACCCTACAACCATAAACATTTTTAAAAAAAAAAATAAAAAAGATCAGCATTGGATACAGCAAGCATGCCTATGGATTTAATTGCTTCAAGTGCGTACTTCACCATCACACTTATTTATATATCCACATCTAAGGAACCAACAAAAACAAGATATCAGCACTATACAACTGAAGAAATGGAGTCAAATGCCCCAATTGGGCGTGAAAAAAGATAGCAGCAGAGTACATGAATTTAGGACAGAACTACGGACTGACTTAGCAACAAGATAGATGCCTACTGAACTCCGGTGAAGCAACTGAAGGTATTCCATCGCTAGCAATCTTAAGAGGCCACAAGCAGCTAGTCATATTATGCTCTGTACTGAAATCATACTGGCTCCTCCTAGCTTCTCAACTTACAGGAAGATAGCTTATTACTTACTAGGCTTACATCCTGAGCCCAATAATTCTAAGCTCCGACAAGCAGGCTTTTTAGTGTTTGATATATGAACATGATCCCATAATTATGAAACAAACTAGTAAACTCAAAAGAGGAGCAGGTTGTAAGGGCAGCAAAAGCTCACCTTTTCTTGTGCCGCTTTGAGCGGTAATGCTCCTCCTTCACACACTCACTTGCAAAGTACCGGCTGCAACCATCACAGCAACTCGTCATCATAAGAGCAAAACATAGTTATCTATAAAATGTGCTTTCCATCTACAATGCACTGCATACAATACATATTTATTCCAAGTTGAATCAAACTATCATGACTCTGGCTCATCTATCCATTCATATTCTAAATGATTTATCATCAAATTTGTCTGAAATCTTTACAAAACTTGGATCTTTTCGGCTTTATTTGAAATTTCTTGACCTACAATGTATTCAGCTCGTCATAATGTAATACAAATTCCAATTTTAATAGAATCAAGACAAAAAAAAAATCATTCATCATTTAAAATTTGCTGAAATTGCCCCATAAATTTATTTCAAAATGAGACGGGAACGATAAGATCAGAAAAGGGGTAACTTTTATCTTAAAGAGTCATAATCATACTAAAAGAGAGCATAAAGAAAGAGGGTTACTCGCAGTGGGTGCAGTAGAACTGGCCCATGCCGGGGAGGTCGTCGTCCACGGGGAGACGGTTGGCCTCACCCAGCTTGAGCAGCTCCTCATAGACCGCGTCGTCGCCCTTGACGAGGAACTTGCCGCGGCGCGCCGTCTTATGGGACAGCCTGCGCTTCTTGACCTTGCGGTGCGGGCACTTCCCTCCCATCTGCCGCAACGTCTAGGCTTAGGCGGAGACGGCGGCGGTGGGTAGGCTCGTGGAAACCCTGGGATGGGAGGAGGAGAAGACGTCCTTTCTTTCTTTGTATGCTTATTATTGGGCCCAACCCTAACGAATGGTTGGCAGGCCCATTAATCTTAAAGCCCAACTTTAGCACATTATTATTTGTTCAATTTCTCTCTCAGTAAAACTCCACATATATGAATCATGAAACTACACACTAGTAGTAGTAACCTCAGAGGCCAAATTTGCTCATTAAGCTCGGCGTATACATGCTAGCACTTGTACTCGACCTTCCTTTCAGAAGAGAAACCACAATCATTATATGGCACTTCACATTAGTCAATTTTTTTTTTGTTGTTGTGCCAATTAACATGTGCATGACAATTCTTTGGTTCATATGAGCGTTCTCACTTAAACAATTTTTCACAAACAAGCATCTTTCACGAACACAAACATTTATATGTTTAAAGAGAGACGAGGTATTCTAAATCCCACAATTCTAATACTTTGAGTTTAAAGACCATCATACAATACTAATTTCTATTAAAATTTGTTCATCTATTTTAGATTGATAAAACTACATATATTATATATAAAACTTTCCAATCCAGCCGTTTAAACCTTTAATTTGGTTCCCAAATACTACATGCATTACTTGTGGGGTGTTTGTCACTTGTGCACGTCACTTTGCTTTTTTCTCTCTCTCTCTCTCTCTCTCTCTCTCTCTCTTTAATTTGATTTCATTTTGAGAAGCACATTTATGTAATTAATTAGTGTAGATTCTCTGTTTTACATGTGTGGAAACTCTAAATGAATGCTTCGACTCGAACTACTTAAATTGGTTTTCATAATGCCGTTTAAGTGTGTTAGGAAAGTGACACAGGATTTAACGTGGAAATTGTCATTATGACTGCAAAATTTGACATTGCGAAGTTCGATGGCAAGATCAGTTTTTCTATCTGGCAGATACAGATGAAGGCAGTTCTCACACAGCTCGGTGTCCGGAAAGCTCTTCTGAAAAAACCAGACAAAGTGGATGAAAGTGAGTGGGAAGAACAGGATCAGAAGGCTTTGTCTGCTATGCAACTCAGCTTGTCTACAGATGTTCTACGCGAAGTCATTAAAGAGGAAACTGCCGCCTCCTTGTGGACGAAGTTGGAGACGTTATACATGAAGAAAAGTCTTGCCAACAAATTGCGCCTTAAAGAACGTCTGTACACTATTCGCATGGCAGAAGGTACCTCGATTCAGTCTCATCTCAGTGAGTTTAATTCTATCATTGTGGCTCTGATACCACTTGTTAGGAAAGTGACACAGGATTTGTTTCTCCGTGGTTTTTTCCCTTTCACCTTGAAGGGGTTTTTCCACGTTAAATCCTGTGTCACTTTCCTAACAAAGTGTAATCAAAAAATGGTCAAACAAAGAGTTTAGTGGCCCACAGGCCACAGATCATAAGCAAAGATGTAATAGCTTGCATGCATCGGCAGCGATATGCTCGAGTAGTTGGCAAGGCATATATTAATTGTGGACAAATATTATGTGTGCTGCAAGACACGGTTCTGAGCAATTTTTCATGTTGAAAAAAATCAAAACTTCTTTTTTTCTTTTGTACAACTTGCTCACAAAATTCATGTCTATCTATTCCTCTTAAATTTCAATGCATAGCTGCTTACATCTGGACATGGCAGTGTGTGACATGTAGACTATTGGACTGGATGTCCCAGACGTCATACAAAAAACCAGTGTTTACCAACACCATGGCTTGTATAGCTAGGTATAAACACACGAATACATACAAAATAATACGATAGAAAAATTTAGATGGGACTGAGTGAGAGACAGAAGCAAATGAAGAGAGTAGAGTGGAGGCCACCCCAGACCCGTGCTGTGCTGTGCTTTTTTGATATATATCAGTAAAATCCCCACACTCTTCTTCTAATTCTATTTCTTGAAGAAAGAAAAAGAAAAAAGAAAAAAGAAAGGGGGCTAACGCTCTCGGGAGGGCGGGCTAGGCATGCAGTAGTTGCATTGTTGTCATACAGACACAACACTACATCCACAAGCCATGAGGAGCCTGGGGTTGCTGGGCGGCTCCTCGGCGGCGACGGGGGTGGGCGTGCGGGCGGTGTGGCAGGCGGTGCGTGGGCCGGTGGTGGTGCCGGTGCTGCAGGTGGCCGTCTACCTGTGTGCCGCCATGTCGCTGATTCTGTTTATGGAGCGCCTGTACATGGCGGTGGTGGTCGCCGGGGTCTGGCTGCTGCGCCGCAAGCGTTACACCAAGTACGGGCTTGACGCCGTGCGGCAGGAGCTGGAGGCCACTGGCGGCCACCCCACGGTGCTCGTCCAGATCCCCATGTACAACGAGAAACAGGTAATCCATCCATCCAAGCTTGCTTGCTAGCTTTGTTGTCTTGTTCATCTTTAATTAATTTGGAACCACTTGATGATATACACTGCCAGCCACCAGCTAGCGTGCGTGATCATGTGAATTTGATGTATCATATACCCCAAAACTTAACAAAAAAAAAGTTAATTTGTTGGGGTGCATATATGGTTTGATTTTTTTCCCCATTAAATAATGCTGGGGGTGTAATTCTCCTAAAAAAGTATACTGGGGGCATATACGGTTTCTTTTCTTTTCTTTTTCGATGAATATAAGGTCTCATATATAAGCTTTAATTGCTGGAGACTTTCATTTCTGTAATTAATACGATCGATGTTGGGAACACAAATTTCGTAAAGTAGGCTTGGGAATTTTGTGTTCTTCCCATCGATCACTGGGCTCTAAAATTTGGTACTATAAAACTAAAAATTAAGAGACACAAAATAACTAAACCTAGTGATATATTGTTCCATGATCTAATAATTAACAGTCTAGCAAACACAATATATATGTAGATATGCTAGCTACTGTAAATCAATGCATTTTTAATTACAAATGACTTAAATACTAGCATGGATACTCAAATTAAAGCTTCACTCGATAACTTTGTAATTTCTTCCCAATATATCAATGCTACTAGTACAACATATGTTTATTTTCTTTACTCCTAAAAATTACTTTTTCAAAAAGCTTTTTCTGTGATGAAAAATATTTTAACATTATTGGTAATATTACAAGTAAAAGAAGGGGGTGGAGGTCAATAGAAGCAAGTGCGGTATACTCGGCGACAAAATACGTCATTGATCAATGTGGACCGTCTGTTCATATCGTATTATAGTAGAATCATAAATATTCATAGAAACGATAAAATATTTAGCATTGGGCATTTTTTATCAACATGCATGGTATTATAGGGAAAAAAAGATATTAATTCATGGCTTTGTTATGTGGTGCATATGATATGATCAGGCCGGAATTAAATTACATTACATTACATATATATGATGTTAATGTTTTGCAGGTTTACCGGCTGTCAATAGGAGCGGCATGTGGGATGTCATGGCCTTCCGATAAGATTGTGATTCAAGTTCTTGATGATTCTACAGACCATGTCACTAGGGTACGTACGTACGTAACAAATTTTAACCATGCATGCATTACATTCTAATTACTTTCTTGAATGGATATATATATAAACAGGAGCTGGTGGAGTTGGAATGTGAGAGATGGGCAAGCAAAGGAGTGAACATAAAGTACGAGAACAGGAGCAACAGGAACGGGTACAAGGCAGGAGCGATGCGCGAAGGTCTCAAGAAGTATTACGCCAAGGAGTGTGAGTACGTCGCCATTTTTGATGCGGACTTCCAGCCTGAGACTGACTTCCTCTGGAGGACCATACCTTTCCTCCTTACCAACCCGGACCTTGCCTTGGTTCAAGCCCGATGGAAGTTTGGTAATTAGTATATATCCCTATATTGATATATGTATAGTAGAAATTAAGCATTATATGTGAATAATTTGCAACATTTGCTCTCTCTCTCTCTCTCTCTCTCTCTACATGCATGAATTGGCGCCTTGGTGCATGCCCGCAGTAAATGCAAGCGAGTGCTTGCTAACTCGAATCCAAGAGATGTCTCTGGACTACCATTTCAGTGTCGAACAAGAAGTCGGTTCATCCATGTACTCATTTTTTGGATTCAATGGTATATCCAAGACTACTACTTGTACTTATACTATACATGATGGGATACACACACACACTAGCTGAAGTAAGTGAATGGTGTTTAATTTGACATATAAATAAATAGGAACTGCGGGTGTGTGGAGGATTCAAGCACTTGCGGATGCCGGTGGATGGAAAGATCGAACAACGGTGGAAGACATGGATCTGGCTGTCAGAGCCAGTCTCAAGGGATGGAAATTTGTCTTTGTGGGAGATCTAATGGCAAGCACCCGGCCTTACAGACACACACACACACCCCATCAATATATATCTTAGATAATTAAACCTCTCTCAGATGTATGTATCCATCCATTATTGTTTTGCAGGTGAAGAATGAGCTACCAAGTACATTCAAAGCCTATCGCTACCAACAACACAGATGGTCTTGTGGCCCCGCGAATCTGTTCAGAAAAATGTTCAAAGAGATCATATTTAGCGAGGTACGTCGAAGTTAATTGCTCATACATGTATCTCTCATGAGTTGCCTTTCCTAATTAAATTACCTTGTGTGTGCGTGTGTGTGTGTTTAACAGAGAGTGTCGGCGTGGAAGAAGTTTCATGTGATATACGCCTTCTTCTTCGTGAGGAAGATAGTCGCGCACTTCGTCACCTTCTTCTTCTACTGCGTCATAATTCCAGCCTGCGTTCTAATCCCGGACGTCCATCTCCCAAAGTACATCGCGATGTACGTTCCTGCCATCATCACCCTCCTCAATGCTATTTGCACTCCAAGGTATACATATACGTACCGTTCAGGCTAGCTCAGCAAATTTAATTTGTCAAGAAGAATGCATGCATGCATATATGTGGCTCATGGATATTATATATTATATATGCTTCTTAATTATAATTATAATTATGTATAGGTCCTGGCATCTTCTGATATTTTGGATCCTATTTGAGAACGTAATGTCCATGCATCGTTCGAAGGCGACCATCATCGGGCTCCTAGAGGCGAACCGAGTGAACGAATGGGTCGTCACAGAAAAGCTCGGAAGTGCAGTCGCCGCCGTGAGGCAGAAGGCCAACGCAAAGCTATCCAGGAAGTCAAGGTTTCGCTTTGGAGACAGGTACGATATATTTACAAGAGAAGGGACGAGGTGATCGTTGCATATGTTTATTGATGTTACTTACATATACAAGAGTGCATGCAGGATTCATGTGTTGGAGATATTAATGGGGACGTGCCTGTTGTACTGTGCCATTTACGACATCATGTTTGGGCACGACCATTTTTACATCTACTTGCTTCTGCAAGCTGGCGCCGCCTTCATCATGGGTTTCGGCTACGTTGGAACCTTCGTGCCCACCTGACCTGACCTGTCATATTTAGGAAAAAGAAATCACAATTAATGTAAACTAAATTAAGGGCACAGACAGCTAGCTACACACACTTCTGCTATTGTATGCATGCATGCATCTTGTATCTGCCCAATTAATTTTCTTACAGTGTATGGAATAATAATAACAATTATATAATTAAATAAAGGTCAAGTCGGCTAAAGAAACAGGACGTTCTCATTACGTCGAGCTGTGACTTGGCCTAATATATGTATGTTTATCAGTTAGCTGCTTCTGCCAACATCGATGCCAGATCTATGGCAAAAATTAAAAAAAGTGCACAATTAATAAATTTGAATTAATTCCCACAACATTCGATACTACAATACGGTAGATCAGTATAAGCTGTAAGACCGTAGATGAAAATATAATTTTGATTTTTTACCGATGTGTCAACTGGGAAAATTATTATTTTTAACAGATCTACTGCTAGAAATAAAAAATATATAACAAACTGTAGATCAGTTTGAAAAAAATATATATAAGATATGTGGACCCGCTAGACAAACTCCTATTAGCCAAAGGGCAGAAGCGGAGCCATTTGGACTTGCTGTCCAAGCAATCTCTTCAGTGCATTCAATTAAAGAGCCATGTGGGCCTACTTCCCAATCAATTCCTTTTGTGTAGTCAATTGCAGAGCCATCTGGAGGTGCTGGTATTGGTAATTAAGGTAATATTGGGGTGGCAAGGAAAAGGAGAGGGCGAGGTGTTGCTAAACAAGGCGTAGAGCCATTTGGAGCTGTTGATACCACTAAGAAAGGTGCAGAGCAATTTGAAGAGGAGCAACATAGGGATACTGATGAGGATGAACCTGTTAGGGTTGATGAAGAATACATGTACTTTAGTGGGGGAGGAACCAGATACGACCAACGAGGCTGAGGGTGATGATTTACATATGATAAGGATGAGGATTGGGACAATGATGTGCCTAATGAATTTGATCTAGAATATGTTCTGGATGACGAGGCTCTGATGAATGGCGGTAACTTTGCCCCAGTGTGTGTAAATGAGGGAGATAACTTAGTAATTGAGATAGGTTCAACTTTTCTTGTCAATAAAAACTTTAAACTTGCTCTGAGGCAGCATGTCATAAACAATGAATATGATATTAGCATAGGCCATATTGACACATTGAGGTTCAGGGAAAAATGTGCTAACACCAAGTGTCCTTGGGGAATTCATACCTCCAAGATACATGGTTCCAGTACCTTCATGGTAAACATGCAATGTTGTAGTTATGTTATTCATCTAACTTTTGATTTTGATTCCCAATGTTTATTGCTTGCATGTGAGGACTATGCCTTATTCTCATACCTGTGCCACCAAAAGCAAGATGAAATTCAATATGGCTTGTAAAAACTGGATAGCTGATAAGGGCAAGTAGTTGTTGAGGAAAGACCCTTTAGTGGGTGCCAAGAAATTGCAGTAGCAACTATAAGATAAGTTCAATATGTCACCAACATACTGCAAGGTTTGGACAGGTAGACAGATTGCTTGAATGATCTACTTGAACATAAGAAGATAGATTCAAGATGTTTTGGAGCTTTAAAGCAGAACTGGAAAATAGATGCCCAAGCAGCGTTGTAGAGACAGATTGTAAGAGGATGCCTAGGAAGATGCATTTCAATAGGTTGTTTGTAGCACTTTCACTGTTCATTGATGGATTTTTGCTAGGATGTTGACCTTACTTGGCAGTTGATCCATTCACTTGACAGGGAAGTACACTAGACGATTAGAAATTGCTATAGCAATTGATGGTCATAACTGGATGTTCCCTCTTGCTTATGGGATAATTGAGTCTGAGTTAGGATAGAATTGGGAGTGGTTCATGTAGCAGCTACACTAAGTTATTGGAACCCCTCCTGGACAAGTCATCCACACTGATGCAGGGAAAGGTATAAATACAACTATTCCAAAATCTTCAGTACAAGGGTGGAGCATAGGGAGTATTTCAGACATTTGCTGATCAACTTCAGGAAGTAGTTCAAGAGAGACATCTTGAAGCATATGTGGCCATCAGTTTGGGGATACACACGTGAGGAGCGCACCAATAGTTGATGGATTTCAGGATTTGATAGCTGCCAAGAGTCCAGATGCAATAGTTCATCTCAACATACATCACAAGAACTTGTGGACTAGAGGCAAGTTCTATGTGCAATCCAAGTAGATCATGTCAATAACAATCTTGTAGAGACTTTCAACAGCTGGATTAAAGATTATAAGGACCTCCCAATTGTTGATCTTGTGGACAAGATAAGGCATATGATAATGGAGAAGATGGAACTTAGGAGGAGGATAAGTAGGAGGCTTGAATGACCCATATTGCCTGGTGTAATTAAAGATCTCGAGAACAAAAGCAAGGGATTGATGTACACCATTGCGAGGGGAGGTGACTACACAGCTGTCTCTGGGATGGACATATTTGGAAATCTCTGGAGGCATGCAATCGAGTTAGACAATAGAGAGTGCATCTATAGGTAGTGGCAACTATCAAGCAAACCTTGTTTGCATGCAATAGCTTTCATCTACTCTATTAGGGGGGCAAAACTAGAAGACTATGTGGATGAAAGTACTCTATTGCAAAATTCAGAGATGCATATGCAGGTGTCATTAGGCCAATGACTGACAAAGCACAATGGAGTAAAGTTGATCTAGACTTCGAAATGTTTTCACCCAAACTGACTAAGCTGTTTGGAAGATCAACGAAGTTAAGAATCAAAAGCAGTGGTGAAACTAACAGGAAAAAGCAATAGTGCAAAAGATGTTTTTAGTTTGGGCATCGTGAGAGGGTCTCTAAGGAGGGTGAATTAGACTTGGACACTACACATGACCAACCAAAAAGGAAGAAAAGCTTTGCAACTTTTTTTTCCCCTTTTAAGTACTAATCACTTTCTGTATTTCATACAAATAACAAAATTAATACAGGAAAAAAAGCAATCCGAAGAAAACTTTAGCAGTAGCAACCTCTACATCAACTGGGTAGAGCACACCTGCAGCCGCTTCTACATCAACAAAGGAGAGAGCATATGTAGCAACACCCTCTACACCAAAGTCCAGGTCATATCACTAGGAGCCAAAGAATTGCTTTGGAGGCTACTACTCTGCCACAATCATATCAATTGAAAGGCGAGAGGGGCAAAAATAACTATATGAGATGTATGAACTTCGGTTGTTAAGTTTATGAACTTGTATGACCTGTGTGGTGAACTTCTGGTGATGTGAACTTATACCAGGCTATGTTTTTTTATGTTAGGTTATGAACTTGTTAGGTTTATGAACTTGTAATAAGCTATGTAACTATTCTTGTTTCTATGTGAACTTTTGTTTTTGTTCTAAATCAGTGCTATGTTCCACATCAGTATTATGTGAATTACTCATGTACCAGTTGAAGGTCCTAGTTGATATATTCTAGTTGTAGTTCCAGTTGAAGTTTAATTAAAGTATAGTTAATACATCCCATGTTGTAGGTCAGTTATCTATTACAATTCCATTTCATCAATTTGTTCAAGTGATATGTTTGAGTTATTTCAAGTTCACATATCTTCCATGGAGGAGACCAAATTTAAAATATCATTCCATAGAGGAAACCAAATTACACAGACTTTTATACAACTCAAGCCAACCATCAAAGTACAATATCTACTACTTTATATTGCCAACCATAAATCCAACTAATGTTTTGTACAACTAGAACTACTTTACTTTCCAATCATAATAACTAGCATTCCTACCAGTATACAGATAATAGCCACAAGAATCATCATCATCTTGAGGGCTAAACCAAATATCTTGCACATGCTGTCATTCAACTTGGCAATGCCTTCATTGATTTGCACAAACACTTCATTTTGATAGCACTGCTTCCCATGAAAGTGAATTCTCCTCTCTTTTTTCTAAACATAGTCTTCTCCACTGTTAATCTTAACTCCCAAATCTTGTACATACGTTCTGTACTCCTCCTCCCACATGTAAAACTTACAAGATGAGTATTCCTACAATTTTAAGTGACATCACATACATTAGCAAGACTAATGTCTTATCTTTTTAATTCTACAATACAAAAAATTTCATCAATCAACACATACATCACTTATATTCATATCGTGTGGTCATTTGTAGTAAACTTTGTTTGGATTGCACTCGCTCCTAGACACTGCCATCTTCATCGGAAGAGAACAAACTAGGCACTGCACAATTGGAATGCATCCAGTCTTTGCGCCTGATGCCAAATCCTTTGAGTTGTGCCGTTGTAGTATTGCACGCCAGTGGAAGATGGCGACGACAGAGAGAGGACAAACACCAACAGAGAGAGCGATAGCAGCACGAACCTAGGGTGGAGAGAGCTAGGGTTTCTACTATGTGCTTTGAGTTGGGGATACAAGGGCGAGATGGATTGGAGAAGAATATTAAGGATAGGCCAGGGCAAAATTGTCCGATGTTACTTTCGTAACCTAAAAGTGGTGTTTTTGCTAATGGAGGCATCTTCCAGTGGTCTTTTACTAAGTTAAACTTTTTGAGTAGTACAATACTAAGGCATTGTTTGAGGGGGTTTAACTTGGGTTTATTCCAATTTTAAGTTTAAATTTCTCTAAACACCCAGCTTCCGCAATAATTTATGACTTAAACTCAAATCACCATGTATAGAGAAATTTAAACTGCCCATCAATTGTTTTTCAGGACAATCAGTCGGTAACTGCTTCTCAGAAAAGTTCAGCCCTCTCAAACAGGGTCTAAAGTGCGTACCTTTGAGTGGTATTGAGTTGATTTTTCAAAAAAATCTTAATGGGAATGGGTTGCAAAACTTATTTTATAATGGGCTCCATTATTTTGGTGGGATTTATTTATTATGCCATGGATCGGGCCCAATCAGACCCAATCTTCCATGGGCTCGGCCCTTGTGTGTTATTGGGCCTCGTCAGGTCCATTGTTGGGCACAGTTGTTGATCGGTCACTCTCTCTCGCCCTTTCGCGTTTGTCGTTTCCGCGACAGACAGAGATGTTGGCGGCGGCGGCGGCGGCGGCGGCGGCGAGGAAGCTCTTCCTCGCCGAGCGCCTCTATGCCCCTCATCGGTGCCGGTAGCCATCTCCAACTCCTCCCCCTTGATTTGCTTCCGTGCTTCACCTTCCTCAGTTTCCTTTTATTCAGCTCCTACTCCTCGGATGGCAATGGCAACAAGAATAAGAGGTCGCTGCCTTGGAGGGTGGTGTCTATTGCGGTCATCAGCCTTGCCGGTGGCGTCGCACTCAGCGCCATCAACGACCTCGCCATCTTCCACGGATGCACCAGGTCACATCTTCTTTCTTTGTTTCTTAGTTATGCTTATAGATTAGTATTCCTGCCTGCATCATATTCGAGGAAAAGGAGCAAACTTAAAGAGCTCAATATCTATAAAATTTTAGGAGCACTGCACTGGTCTCATTAGATCAGATTGGGATGCTCTTCTTAACTCTTCGGTGCTCCAGTTTTTCCTGGATTCAACGTTTTCTTTACTTCAATGGGATGAAACTCTATTTTTTTCTTCTTAAATTCTGGACTAGTGATGCTTGATCTGAATGTATGTTGTTGGTTACAACCTTTACCATTTTGTCTAATTCATGCATTGCCATTGTCTTTTATGTTGTTTCCCTAAAGTTTACTTGCTAGACCACAATATCTCTCCTCGTGGTACAATTCTGCGTGAATGTGAAACATTTTTGTACATTAAAATACATAGATGTAGGAAGTCTATGGGGGATTTCAACATCTGTGTCCACCTTGAGTGTTCTATATTAATTTTGTTTAATGTTATGTACATATATGATATCTGTATCTGCTTTTCTCAACTTAGTATGTGTTGACATGCTATATCTAGTGCAAAGCTTCTATGAGTATTGTTGGGGGAAAATACTAGTCAACGCCAGAAACGTTACCATAGGAGTTCTTTCTTCGGGGTCGGGAGAAACTTCTCCCGGAGCGCCCTTCTCCGAGCCGGGGAAGACGTCCCCCGGAGCCCTCCCCCGGGCTCGGGAGAGACTTCCCCCGGCGCACCTCCTCCGGAGAAGGGGAGCTCCTCTCCCGGAGCCCCCCTTCTCCGGGCCGGGGAAGACGTCTCCCGGAGCCCTCCCCCGGGCTCGGGAGAGACTTCCCTCGGCGCACCTCCTCCGGGTGAGGGAGAGCCCCCTCTCCCGGACCCCCCTTCTCCGGGCCGGGGAAGACGTCTCCCAGAGCCCTCCCCCGGGCTCGGGAGAGACTTCCCCCGGCGCACCTCCTCCGGGTGAGGGAGAGCCCCCTCTCCCGGACCCCCCTTCTCCGGGCCGGGGAAGACGTCTCCCGGAGCCCTCCCCCGGGCTCGGGAGAGACTTTCCCCGGCGCACCTCCTCCGGGTGAGGGAGAGCCCTCTCTCCCGGACCCCCCTTCTCCGGGCCGGGGAAGACGTCTCCCGGAGCCCTCCCCCGGGCTCGGGAGAGACTTCCCCCGGCGCACCTCCTCCGGGTGAGGGAGAGCCCCCTCTCCCGGACCCCCCTTCTCCGGGCCGGGGAAGACGTCTCCCGGAGCCCTCCCCCGGGCTCGGGAGAGACTTCCCCCGGCGCACCTCCTCCGGGTTAGGGGGAGCTCCTCTCCCAGAGCCCCCCTTCTCCGGGCCGGGGAAGACGTCTCCCGGAGCCCTCCCCCGGGCTCGGGAGAGACTTCCCCCGGCGCACCTCCTCCGGGTGAGGGAGAGCCCCCTCTCCCGGACCCCCCTTCTCCGGGCCGGGGAAGACGTCTCCCGGGGCCCTCCCCCGGGCTCGGGAGAGACTTCCCCCGGCGCTCCTCCTTCGGGTCAGGGAGAGCCCCCTCTCCCGGAGCTCCCTTCTCCGGGCCGGGGAAGACGTCTCCCGGAGGACCTTCTCCGGGCTCGGGAGCCTTCCCCCGGCGTTCCTCTAGTGGGCACTGATTTCAAAGGGCCGCCACGTGTCAGAAATCGGTGCCCTGGACCTCGTCAAAAGACCGTTTCGCCCCCGATCCTACGGTGGCAAGAGGGGTAGTTCAGTAATTTGCATTTTTTGGGGTCTATATATACCCTTGTAACCCTCTTTTGTGACCTAAGACATTCATTTGTACTCAATCAAAAAGACAAAAATGCGTGTTCTGGAGCCCTCTCTCCGGGAGAGAGCCCCCTAGCCGACGCTCGTCGGGAGCACGTCGACAGGACTAAGGCCTCCACTGAGGCCCGAACCTGTATAAACCCGTGTCAATCTCTGGGATTGTCCAACGCGGGGTGACCCGTCGCACGGTCAGCTCGCGTTGAGGAACACGTGTTGCGCACGTCATCAAACCTGCCGAGGTATTTTTTATACCACGACATTTGGCGCCGTCCGTGGGGACTCGTGACAAATAGTCATGGCTCCAAGAAGGATGAGGCACTTAACCTCCGTCTCCAACGATGCCGGCCCTAGCAACCCTGCATCGCCCGCGCAGGGGGCCGTCGTCACAATACCCCCTCCCGGGGACACTCGGGGGGAGGCAACACTCAACTCTCCCGTCATCCTTGGCGGGGGAACAACTCCTGCGAGCCTGCCCGAAGGTTGCGGTTTGGGAGGACCAAGCGTACCCCAGGTAATGCCTTCAACTTCAGGTGACCCGCTACTCGGAGCGCTGGTGGAGGGGCAGCTTCGCGCACAACGTACTCTGGAAGAGTTGTTACGCGCCATAGCGCGGCCTCCGGCCCCCGCTTACCCGCACCCGTTCCAGTTCGGAGGGATGGCACCTCCGTTCATGATGGGACACCCAGGAATCTTCTTCGCTCCGGGGGCTTTCCCCTCCCCGGGAAGCACCCCCACCTCCGGAGGTCCTTCACTCCCGGGGGGTCAGCCCGTCTCCGGGGGCTACCCTTTCCCGGGAGGCGTCCCCACCTCCGGAGCTTCACTCCCGGGGGGTCAGCCCGTCTCCGGGGGCTACCCTTTCCCGGGAGGCGTCCCCACCTCCGGAGGTCCTTCACTCCCGGGGGGTCAGCCCGTCTCCGGGGGCTACCCTTTCCCGGGAGGCGTCCCTACCTCCGGAGCTCCACTCCCGGGGGGTCAGCCCGTCTCCGGGGGCTACCCTTTCCCGGGAGGCGTCCCCACCTCCGGAGGTCCACTCCCGGGGGGTCAGCCCGTCTCCGGGGGCTACCCTTTCCCGGGAGGTGTTCCCACCTCCGGAGGTCCTTCACTCCCGGGGGGTCAGCCCATCTCCGGGGGCTACCCCCCGCCGGGAGGGTGTTCGTTCCCCGGGGGTTCTCCCGTTCCTGAACCATCCCTTGCCCCGGAAAGAATTCTCCCCCCTGGGACTACGCCTATCCCAACGGGTATCCCCGGGGTGATTCCTACATTACAGGCCGTTCCCCCATGGGGAAGTCTTCCCACGCCGCGGGCCGTCTCCGTGGCCGGGACTCGTCCGGCCCGCGATTCCTCTCCCGCGCCGGTGACGGGCGCATCTCCGCCTCCTCCCCCGGGTCCCCCTCCTCGGGCTCCCCCGGTGAACCAAACGCGGTTCACTCGGGAGGAGGTGGAGCGCATGCGCGCGGCAAGGTCCGAAGGCGCCCCGTCCCGGTACGGCCGGGAATCACTCGCGCGCAAGCGCGCCCCCCTTGTCCCTACAGACAAGGGTAAAAGACCCATGCAAGAGGCCTCCGTCACTTCCGGAGGTCCCCCCAAGATACAAGAGGTGAGCTCCACCAACCCCGAAGAGCGAAGGCGATACCGGAAGGCCGGCGGTCCGTTGGGACCCCTCTCCGATTCGGACAATGAACGCGCTTCCCCCGTGAAGGGGGATATCGATGCAAACTCCCCAAAGGAAGTGGAAGGGGCTAACCAACCCCTTTGCCGCCGCCTTCGGCGTGTTCGGTGGCCGAAACCATATCGGCCGCCCCATATCGAGCACTACAACAGGGAGGCCGACCCCTACGAGTTCGTGCAAGTGTACTCCACGGCCATCTCGGCGGTTGGGGGGGACGAAAGCGTCCAATGCAACGTCTTCCCCCTCTACCTCTCGGGAATAGCTCGTTCATGGTTCTATAACCTAAAGAGCGGGTCCATCAAGTCATTCGCGCAGCTGAAGCGCGAATTCTGCGCAAATTTCCAGGGGAATTACATCCGTCTCCTGGATTCGTCGCAATTGTACACCGTTCGCCAACGGTCGGGGGAGACAATACGAAGATTCTTCAAACGCTTCGCGCAGATCAAGAGCAAGGTGGCTCACGTCCCCGACTCGACGGTGATCGAAGCGTGCAAGAGTGGCATTCTCCCGGGAGAGCTCCACAGAAGACTCTCCCGAAGTTGCCCGTCCTCCGCCGACGAGCTCTTCAACGTACTCGAGAAGTATGCGAGAGCCGAAGAAGATCTCTGGAAAAAGCACCAGGGGACCTCTGTCCCCGGGGAGAGGGACGCGAAGGAAGCCGCCAACAAACGTCCCCGGAGGGGGCCCCGCAACGAGCCAAGGCCTCGGGACACTTTCGTCCTCTAAGGCGGAGGCGGCTCTCGGGAGCCTAACCGGGGACAGCGCCCCTTTTCCAAGCCCAAAGGCGGTGGGGGAAGCCGATCCTCCCGTCCGCAAGAAGGAAAGGAGTCTGGAGCCACTCTGTGGTGCGCTTACCACAAGTCCAACTCCCATGCAACCCGAGAATGCCACGCGCTCCTCAACCACTTCGCGACATTCCTCGAGCAACATGGGCCGGGGGGAGGAGGAGGAGGCTCTACCTCCTTACCCCTTCCATCACCAGCCTTGGCGGCACTCCCCGCTCCGCCAGGGGGACGTCAGAGGCAAGGCCAGGAAAAGGGTTCGAGCAACGAGCTCCCCTTCCAAGCCTCCGAGAGGCACATCAATGTCATTGTAGGAGGATCCGCCTCCGGGCGAGATTCCAAACGCTAGCGCAAAGAGTATGCGCGGGAGGTGAAGGTAGTAGGGGCCGTCAACACGTCCCGGCCGTCCAAATGGTCGGACGTCCCGTTAACGTTCACCATCGAAGACGCGAGTGGGGTGCGCTTCCCCCACAATGACGCGCTGATCGTCTCAGCCACCTTGTTTAACTGCCGCCTTGCCCGAATCTTGGTGGATGGCGGGAGCTCCGCGGACGTCCTCTGCCTAAAGGCGTTCAAAGAAATGCAGGTGGACGAGAAGCTCCTGCAACCCGCGGTGGGGCCCCTGCAAGGATTCGTCCCGGGGAAAACCATACATCCTGTGGGGAAGGTCGACCTCCCAATGACATTCGGCACCCCAGATAATTACCGGACCGAAATGGTTCGGTTCGACGTGGTGGATCTCCCCTCCTCCTACAACGCTATAATGGGGAGAACTATCATCAATCGCTTAGGAGCAGCGGTCCACCACAACTATCTTTGCATGAAGATCCCCGGGCCGAGCGGGGTGATCTCCGTGCATGGTGACCAGGGTGTGGCTCGCTCTCTCTACGAGCGCGCCTCCGCAGTGATCGGGGACGTTAACTTGGTCAAGGCCCCGGGGGGAGGGAGCTCCCCCTCAATTCCAAACGTGCCAATTGCTCTCCCCGGGAAGTTCCTTCCCAAGCCTCGCCCTGAGGGAGACCTCCGGGAAATCTCTCTTCCAAAACGAGGGGAAGACTGTCAAGATCGGGGCTGATCTCCCTGAGGAACACGCGACGCGACTCGCCGAATTCCTTCGCGAAAACGCGGACGTCTTCGCATGGAAGCCCGCGGATATGGGGGGTGTGCCCAGGGATGTTATCGAGCACAAGCTCGCGGTAATACCCGGTCGCCCCCCGGTGAAACAGAAGATGAGGAAGCTCTCCCTCGAGAGGCAGGAGGCCATCAAGGTGGAGATCGCTAAACTCCGGGAGGCGGGGTTCGTTCGGGAGGTCCTACACCCCGAATGGCTGGCGAACCCCGTCCTCGTAAAGAAGGCAAGCGGCAAATGGAGAATGTGCGTCGACTTCACCGACCTCAACAAAGCCTGCCCCAAAGATGACTTCCCGCTCCCGCGGATCGACCAACTGGTGGATTCCACCGCGGGATGCGAGCTGATGAGCTTCTTGGACGCCTACTCGGGCTATCATCAAGTCCGAATGGCGGAGGAGGACGAGGAAAAGACGAGTTTTATAACTCCCTTCGGCACCTTCTGTTATGTCCACATGCCTTTCGGGTTGAAAAACGCTGGGGCAACTTTCCAGCGCCTGATGTGCTTGGTCCTGAGGGATCAAATTGGCCGCAACGTGGAAGTATATGTTGACGATGCAGTCGTCAAGAGCACGCGCTCGGCCGCTCATATCGGAGACTTGGGAGAAACCTTTCGCAATCTCCGTAAGTACGGGTTAAGGCTTAACCCGGAAAAATGTGCATTCGGCGTTCGCGGAGGAAAACTCCTTGGCTTCCTTGTGTCCCAAAGGGGCATCGAAGCCAATCCCGAAAAAATTCGGGCCCTCCTCGACATGCCTCCGCCGCATTCCGTCAAGGATGTGCAACGACTTACCGGCCGCTTGGCCGCGTTAAGTCGCTTTGTCTCGCGCTCGGGGGAGCGCGGTCTCCAATTCTTCAAGATCCTCCGCGGCCTTGAGGGATTCCATTGGACTCCCGAGGGACAGGCTGCATTCGAGAACTTGAAGAAATACCTCGCGAGCCCTCCAATGCTCGTGAGCCCGCGTCAGGGGGAGCCCCTGCTCCTCTACCTCGCGGCTACTCCGGTCGCCGTCAGCGCAGTCCTCGTCAAGGAAGAAGACGGGCACCAACGCCCCGTTTACTATGTGAGCGAGGCTCTCCAAGGCGGTAAAACGAGATACACGAAGATGGAGAAGGTGTGTTACGCCCTTCTAATGGCCTCGCGGAAGCTCCGCCACTACTTCCTAGGCCACCCTATCACGGTGCCTTTCTCTCTCCCTTTGGGGGAGGTGCTTCGGAACAAAGAAGCCACCGGGCGAATAGGGAAATGGGGGGCCGAGCTAGCCCCCTTTTCGCTCTCCCTCACCGGACGAACCGCGATCAAATCGCAGGTTCTTGCGGACTTTGTGGCCGAGTGGGCTCCGGTCCCTGGACTGGAAGAAGAAGCGCGTGCCGCCCCGCCGCGCGACGACCACTGGACCCTCTTCTTTGACTGCTCCCTCTGCCTGGCGGGGGCTGGCGCGGGAGTAGTCCTGAGAAGCCCCGAGGGGAGAACCCTCAAATATGCGGCCAGGCTCGAGTTCCCCGCGACGAACAATGTCGCGGAATATGAGGCCCTTCTCCTAGGGCTACGTCTTGCCCGCTCATTGGGTATCCGACGCCTCCTCGTCAAGGGGGATTCTCAACTCGTGGTATGTCAAATGGACAAGTCTTACTTGTGCCATGACCCGAATTTGAGCCTCTACCTTGACGAGGTCCGGAAGATGGAAAACTACTTCGACGGCCTCGAGGCGCGCCGAATCCCGCGTAGGGACAACGATCGAGCCGACACCCTCGCCAGGGCAGCGAGTGCCCGAGGGCCTCTCCCCGAAGGGGCCTTCTTGGAGGTCATCTCGAAACCTTCCGCGACGGCTCCCGACCCGGACTCTGAGTCCCGCGACCCAGTCGTCGCGGAAATCGTCCGGGCCACATCCTGGATGGCCCCCCTTATCTCTTGCATCAAGGGAGAGGGGGAGCCCTCCGATGAAGCCGAAGCCAAGCGCCTTCGCGCTAAGGCGCGAGCGTACGTGCTGATAGAGGGGACATTGTACAAGCGAGGGGCCTCTGCGCTGCTTCGCTGCCTCCCGCGGGAGGAGGGAATTCAGCTCCTTGAAGATATTCACCTCGGGTGTTGTGGTTCTCACCTCGGCCCCCGGGCCGTCGCGTCAAAAGCCATCCGCCAGGGTTTCTACTGGCCAACCGTCGCCCGCGACGCGAGAGACCTCGTCTCTACTTGCGGGGCTTGCCAAAAAATGGCAAAGGGCTCCAACCTACCCTCCGCAACTCTGTAGGCCATCCCCCTCACGTGGCCCTTCGCGCGGTGGGGAATGGACCTCCTAGGCCCGTTCCCCCCGGCGTCGGGGGGATACAAGTACACGATTGTGGCCGTGGATTACTTCTCCAAATGGGTGGAGGCCGAGCCCCTCGACGCCATCACGTCTCGTGCGGTGCAAAGGTTCTTTTGGAAGAACATAGTGTGCCGGTTCGGCGTCCCCCGCGAGATCACCGTGGATAACGGAACCCAGTTCGACTCAGCGATCTTTCGCGAGTTCTGCCAGAACTTGGGTACGACCCTCCACTTCGCCTCAGTGGCTCACCCTAAGAGCAATGGGGCGGTGGAGCGCGTCAATGGAGTTATCCTCCAAGGGCTCCGTCGTTGCCTGGAGCAAAGCGCCTCCAGGCGTGGGGCATGGGCGGAAGAGCTCCCAAGCATTCTCTGCTCCATGCGAACGACCCCAAGCCGAGCAACAGGGCGTGCCCCCTTCTCGCTCGTGTACGGAGCTGAGGCAGTGCTACCCTCGGAAATCAATTTCCGATCGCTGCGAGTCGAACTCCTCGAGGGAGTCTCGGCAGCCGCGTTTCAAGCTAACGAAGACAACCAGAGGCTGGAGGTGGACCTCGTAGAAGAAGAGCGGGACAGAGCCCTCCTCCGCAACGCCATTTACGAACGCGAGATGGCGCGCGCCTACAACAAGCGTGTTCGGGGGAGGGCCTTCCGTTTGGGAGACCTTGTCCTCAAGCGCGTCACCGACCCTCAAGCCCAAGGGAAGCTCAGCCCAAAGTGGGAAGGGCCATACAGGATTTCCACAATCCTTGGCTCGGGGGCTTACAAGCTCTCTACTCTCGAGAACCAAGAGCTGAAGCACACATGGAACGCGGACCTGCTCCGCAAATTTTACACTTAGTCTCCGAGCCTCCCCCCTTCCCCTTATTCGGACTTCACAAGGGGAAGGCGCGGTGAGTTGTAACAATGGCCTCAAAGGCCCTTTTGCCCTCCGCCCCTTTTCTTGCGATCCCGCAGGGGGTGGGGGCATTGTACCAGGTTGTTTTAATCAATGCAAATGGTTTTTTCTCCATGTGTTTTCGTGCAGACTTCTTTAATCGCCCCTGAGGCAATACCCTCATCACGAGGATGCCCTCCCCGCGAGGATGCCCTCCCCGTGAGGATGCCCCCTGGGGATGCCCTCATCACGAGGAAGCTACAGGCTCCAGCTCAGCCTTAAGTCCCGACGGCGGGAGCCTCGTTCCCCCTTAGGCGGCTTACAATATCCCCTCGTGGACTGAGGGCGTAAGCGGCAACCTGGTTCCCAAGGAACCGAGGTAACGAGTCACTTTGGGGGACCAGTCCCCCCCCATACACTCTAGAGCTTGCTTTTATGCTCTTCCTCCTCCGGGAGCGATCTAGGTCGCGCGACCGATAAATCATCTATCCCCACACTCGCCTGCACGAGGATAACCCTTCGAGGGTGCCACCCCTCATGGGAACAACTGGGATACTTCTTATGGTTTCAGCGCGGGCCGCCTGTCTAGGTCACCCCCCGCTGCGGGGGGAGGAGACAAAAAGGAGAAAAATACCCAACTAATTCCATTCGAAATCGGGGGGCATCTAAAGCATCTAGAACCCTCCGGGGGAGGAGCCTTGCTCCCCGGACTTTCGTCCTCCGGAGGAGTTGTCTCCGGAGGAGGAGCCTCTCCCCCGGGTTTTCGTTCTTCGGAGGAGGAACCTCCCCCGGAACTTCGTCCTCCGGAGGAGGAGCCTCTCCCCCGGAATTTTGTCCAGAGGAGTTTTCCTCCCCGGACTTTCGTCCCCCGGAGTTGTTTTCTCCGGAGGAGTCTCTCCCCCGGTATTTTGTCCGAAGGAGCCTCGGTCCCCGGATTTTCGTCTCCCCGGACCTCCGTCCCCCGGAGGAGTTTTCTCCGGAGGAGGAGCCTATCCCCCGGAATTTTGTCCGGGGAAGGAGCCTTGCTCCCCGGACTTTCGCCCCCCGGAGGAGTTTTCTCCGGAGGAGGAGCCTATCCCCCGGAATTTTGTCCGGGGAAGGAGCCTTGCTCCCCGGACATTCGTCCCCCGGAGGAGTTGGATCCGGAGGAGGAGCCTTGCTCCCCGGACTTTCACCCTCCGGAGGAGTTGTCTCCGGAGGAGGAGCCTCTCCCCCGGGTTTTCGTTCTCCGGAGGAGGAACCTCCCCCGGAACTTCGTCCTCCGGAGGTGGAGCCTCGCTCCCCCGGAGTCTACCCCCCAAGAGTTTTCCCTCGGTGATTTAGAAGCACAAAATAAGCGAAAAGGAGCGATCTTTTTATTCCATGAAAAACAAGCCGGGAGACAGCCTCTCCCGGTAGGCTTACAGAATACAACCGGAAGTCGAGTACTCCCGGAGGATGTACGGGGGACTACCTACGTCTACGTGGACTAGGACCCCCTAAACCTAGTGTCAAGCTCGCGCCACGTCCCGGTACAAGCCCTGGACTCGTCGCCTCACTGCGTTGAACATGTCCTCCGGCCAGTACTCATACCCTTCGGGAGGTTCGATGCGCAAGGGAATTGCCTCCCACACTCCCGGGGGAGGTTCTGGCAACTCCGCGCGGTGATTGTCAAAATTCGCCAAGTGCCAATCAGGCAACCACCAGAGTAAAGCTTGTCCCCCCCGGGGGACACCGGAGGCGAGACTCCCGGAGATGGGAGTGAGTTCCACGTCCTTCTCCGGGACCCCCGCCCCAGACACCTGACCATGACAAGATATTAACTTAGCAAAAATTTCCATTTCATTGGCGAATGATTTACACATCCGGGGTTCCCCCTACGGAACTACCGGGAGCAAAAATCCTATACAAAAAGATCCCCTAATCTAACCAGGGGGGACAGGAGGCTCATACTTGCCCGGCATCGTCCCCCCCGGGGGAGGCGTCGCCCGGAGCTCCTTCCCCGGCAGCTTGGTGGCGTCTTGTTCGCGGGGGCTCAATCACCCGGTCGTAGAAAGCCCCCGCCAACTCCTCCAGCGCCGCCCGGCGTGGCTCGTAAAACTCCTGGAAGCTCCGGGGGACGTGGCGCCCAATAGCTTGGGCCCCGGCCCCCTGGTACTCCACCAAGGAGGCTACGAGCGCGGCGGTGGTGGACGCCAAGGCCCGGGCACGGACATCAGCGGCCTCCGGAATCGCCGCGATGTGCCGGGTGAGGAACCTGCGCGCCTCCGCCAAAGACGCCAGCGGGTTGCGAGGATTCCCCTCCTCCCGGAACTCGACTCCGAGCCCAATCAACGTGGCCCGGAGTCGATTCCCCGCTGACACGAGGACTCGCGCCCCCATAGCCTCCGCCTCCTGAAGCGCCCGGGAGCGAGCCTCCTCGGAGGATGCGAGCTGCTCCCGGACGCCCTCCAGCTCCCGGACGGCGGTGTCCCGGGCAACCTCCGCGGGGGCCAGCACTTCCTCCCGGAGGCGCTCCAGCTCCCGGGCAGTCGCGTCCCTCTCTTGGACGAACCTCTCCCGGGCCTGGACTGCCGCGTCCCTCTCCCGGACAGCGGCGTCACGCTCCGCTTCCGCGGCGGCCAAGGCCGCCCTCATGTCCTCGCTCTCCCGGGCGAGGCGAGTCCGGACGGCGCGAGCTACGGCGGTGGTCTAAGGAAAAAGAATGTCAGTAAATGCAAGCGAGGAGGAGGGAGTTTTCAAGTTTCTCACCTGTAAGGCCAGGGAGACGACTTCCCCGTACCGCTCATCAATGCCGCCCTCCCGGACGTGAGCTCGCACCGTAGGGGTGACGAGGCTCAGGGAGAGCTTGCGCGTCTCCTCCGAGGAGAAGAGAGACGCTCCCCGCGCCGGGGAACGGGGATCTCCTCCCATAGGCAGGCCCCCGTGGCCAACCCCACTCCCGGAGCCTTGGGGAGTGTCTCCCGGCAGTGGGGCGGGGGAGCTCCCGTCCCCCGCGCGGGGAGGGCACTGTACTGTCTTGGGGACTCCCTTCCCCGGTTGCAATGTCGTCGAGGTGCCACCCCCAGGGGGAACGTGATGGCTCGCTCCCCCGGCAGGCGGTGTTGGGGAAGACGCGACGTCGGGGGCAAAGAGCGCATGCAAGCGCGCGAAGGCCCCGTTGCCCCGGAAGTACACCCCCGGGGGATCCTCCCGAAGAGCTTGCTCCGGGGAAGGAGTGGCGTCGTAGTCCCCGGAGGTGGACTCATCCTCCTCCACGACCACGTGGTCGAACACGCCTGATGCCCCCAGGGCATCGAGTTGCGCGACCAGCGTGGCCGTGTCCGTGGGGCTCTCTTCATGCCCCGGCTCCGGGGGCTGCGACTCCCGCTGGGGGGTGACTTGAGCCGGAGGAGTAGTCTCCCCCGGCCGCCGGGGGGCCATCGTGCTTTGGACCGGAGATGGCCTCACCTCCCCCGGCGTTCGGCGCGTCCCCGGAGTCGCCTGCGCCGGGGAGGACTTCACCTGCCCCGGGGGTCTTGTCTCTCCCGGCGCATCGGGCGTCCCCGCCGGCCTCTGTGCCGGCGCTGGTGAAGGGGGGTGGTCTTGATTCGAGCCCTCTCCCGGTACCCGCGCGGTCTTAGCGCGTTTGGCCGCCGGGAACGCCCTCGTCTCCCGCCGCCTGTGGGAGCCCGGGGTTGGAAGCGGAACCCTTTCCGGGAGGGTCATCCCGAAGGCCTTCGAGACGATGTTCCGGGGAGGACCCTCCCCGATGGCAGCAAGACACCGGGAGTGCTCGTCCTCGTAGTACCTCCCGAGGAGGTGCTCCGCCTTCTCCCGGGTGGACTTGTAGGACCTAACTGCAAAAAGCAAAGTTTTAGAAACATCCCCGCGATGTGTGAACTCCCGGAGAAAAGAAACTTACGCCGCGCCACCGGGAATCGCGGGGGACGAAGCTCCGGGCCCAGTCCCGGACCCTTCCTACTCCGGCTGAAGGGACTAAGCCGGAGGAGGAGCAGCTCCTCCGCTAAGTCTCGCATGCTCCTCCGGGAGCGAGCCTCCTTCATTTTTGCGACGGAGGTTAGCTCCTCCATCGTCAGCACCGGAGGGCCGGGGGAACGACCTAATGTCGCCGGCCTCGCGGAGTAAATCATCTCCGGGTCGCCCGCCCGGAGATAAAACCATCTCCGGCTCCATCCCTCCCAGTGCTCTTGGGAGGCGGCCACCGGGTACTCTTCCGCCCGGGAGGGAGCGAATTTTAGCATCACGGAGCCGCAAGTAGACTTGGGCCCGTGCTTCACCACCGGGGAGCTCTTTGCTTGCACCCGGTAGAAGTATTGGAAGAGGCGGAGAGTCCCCTCCACTCCGGCGGCTGTCTCGCTTAACCACAGGAACAGCCCCATCCTCACGAGAACGTTGGGCGTCAAGTGGTTGAGGGCTATCCCGTGCTCCCGGAGAAAGTCCCGGAGAAGCGGATGGATCGGGACCCTCAGCCCCGCTTGGATGAAGGCCATGAAGGCCACCACCTCTCCGTCCCGGGGGCTTGGGGTCACCTCCCCCGCAGCTGGGACGCGAATGTCCCTCTCCCCGAATATCCTCCGGGAGATGAGGGTCTCCCGGTCCCCGGCGGAGAACTCGGTTGTCCCGAGGTAATCGGAGGTCGCGTCCTCCGGGACACTCGAAGTCTTCCCGCGTCCCTTCGATGCCATTTCTTCTCCCGCAGGTTTTGTGAAACCGGGGAAGAAGTTACTTCCGGAGAGCGACCGGGGAAGAAATCACTCCCGAAGAACTTGGTGGATTATGAGGATTAAGGAGAAGGAAAGCGTGCCTCCCTTGAGGTGGGCCCCTCCTTATATAGGCAACTAAGGTGCCCCCGATGGCTGCCACGTGTCAGCTCGAGGGATCTACACCGTGAATACGAAAGGTCGCACAAATATCGAGGCAATACATGGTTAACTTAAATAGTGCTCCTCTCCCGGATGAGGACGAGTTATGGGCGTTATATTCGCTCTCCGGGGGAGGGCCATGTTTCCCCTAAGCTAACGAATCGCACCCCCCGGCGACATCAAAATGTCCCCGGGGGTGCAGGGGGCTCCTGTTGGGGGAAAATACTAGCCAACGTCAGAAACGTCACCATATGAGTTCTTTCTTCGGGGTCGGGAGAAACTTCTCCCGGAGCGCCCTTCTCCGGGCCGGGGAAGACGTCCCCCGGAGCCCTCCCCCGGGCTCGGGAGAGACTTCCCCCGGCGCACCTCCTCCGGAGAAGGGGAGCTCTTCTCCCGGAGCCCCCCTTCTCCGGGCCGGGGAAGACGTCTCCCGGAGCCCTCCCCCGGGCTCGGGAGAGACTTCCCTCGGCGCACCTCCTCCGGGTGAGGGAGAGCCCCCTCTCCCGGACCCCCCTTCTCCGGGTCGGGGAAGACGTCTCCCGGAGCCCTCCCCCGGGCTCGGGAGAGACTTCCCCCGGCGCACCTCCTCCGGGTGAGGGAGAGCCCCCTCTCCCGGACCCCCCTTCTCCGGGCCGGGGAAGACGTCTCTCGGAGCCCTCCCCCGGGCTCGGGAGAGACTTCCCTCGGCGCACCTCCTCCGGGTGAGGGAGAGCCCCCTCTCCCGGACCCCCCTTCTCCGGGCCGGGGAAGACGTCTCCCAGAGCCCTCCCCTGGGCTCGGGAGAGACTTCCCCCGGCGCACCTCCTCCGGGTGAGGGAGAGCCCCCTCTCCCGGACCCCCCTTCTCCGGGCCGGGGAAGACGTCTCCCGGAGCCCTCCCCCGGGCTCGGGAGAGACTTCCCCCGGCGCACCTCCTCCGGGTTAGGGGGAGCTCCTCTCCCGGAGCCCCCCTTCTCCGGGCCGGGGAAGACGTCTCCCGGAGCCCTCCCCCGGGCTCGGGAGAGACTTCCCCCGGCGCACCTCCTCCGGGTGAGGGAGAGCCCCCTCTCCCGGACCCCCCTTCTCCGGGCCGGGGAAGACGTCTCCCGGGGCCCTCCCCCGGGCTCGGGAGAGACTTCCCCCGGCGCTCCTCCTTCGGGTCAGGGAGAGCCCCCTCTCCCGGAGCTCCCTTCTCCGGGCCGGGGAAGACGTCTCCCGGAGGACCTTCTCCGGGCTCAGGAGCCTTCCCCCGGCATTCCTCTAGTGGGCACTGATTTCAAAGGGCCGCCACGTGTCAGAAATCGGTGCCCTGGACCTCGTCAAAAGACCGTTTCGCCCCCGATCCTACGGTGGCAAGAGGGGTAGTTCAGTAATTTGCATCTTTTGGGGTCTATATATACCCTTGTAACCCTCTTTTGTAACCTAAGACATTCATTTGTACTCAATCCAAAAAGACAAAAAGGCGTGTTCTGGAGCCCTCTCTCCGGGAGAGAGCCCCCTAGCCGACGCTCGTCGGGAGCACGTCGACAGGACTAGGGCCTCCACTGAGGCCCGAACCTGTATAAACCCGTGTCAATCTCTGGGATTGTCCAACGCGGGGTGACCCGTCGCACGGTCAGCTCGCGTTGAGGAACACGTGTTGCGCACGTCATCAAACCTGTCGAGGTATTTTTTATACCACGACAAGTATGACTTTATAGGACATGATTCCTATTATGATCTGAGTGAGTATTATATGGTAATTAGTTGGTTGATTGAATAGAGAAAGTTTGTGGTTTAGTGATTGTAATCTAGTCAGGGCATCATAAAAACATCCCATGTAAATTCTAATATGTGATGTACCTGGTTTCTGAGTCATCCATCACATTGGTCTTACAGGACAGTTCATGTAGTCCAATGTTCATTTTACCGTCTTTGATTGGCTTGGACACCAGGGCATAGAATCATGGCAAATTCATTTCATTGCTACTAACGAGCTGCTCTGTTCATGGCTTTGGCAGGAGTTGTTGCATATTCACACAAATGCGAGCTTCCTTTCAACTTCTCTCTTTTCGTTTGTACATCTGGTCACCAAATTTTTCTCTACCCTAATAATGATAATGTTCTTCTAGGTACAAAACAAACATGGTTTTTTGTATATTCCATTATGATTGCAGAAATATGTATGATTGGCACAATGACATTATGATTTGCTTTGCTACTTCACTAGAGTTATAGTGCTTACCAGTGTGAAATGTTAATGCTTGTAGTAAGGCAGTTGAGAAAGCTACCGACAATCCAAAGGTTGTAGAAGCAATTGGTGTGCCAATTGTTAGAGGGCCATGGTATGATGCATCTCTTGCGGTGGGTCATCGACGGAGATCTGTATCGTGCACATTCCCAGTATTTGGGCCACAGGGCTCTGGAATTTTTCAGTTGAAGGCCATTCGAAATGGAGGTTAAGCCTTATCCTCCACAAAATCCATGTATTTCTTTTTGTCATTTTGCATCCTCATTGTTTAAGAGATCCCTCTTTTCAGCGAACTATTTGTGCATTTGGTTTCATTCTATGTGATTTTTGGTCAGTATATGTCCAAGTAGTTCCATGTCCGAAATAAACTCTCTTTTGTAATGCAGAGGATGGCCTCTTATCGTTTCTGCGGCATCATGACTGGGAGATAGTTACCATGGAGGCTCTGCTGCATGTACCTTCAGATGCTGACAAGCAGAAAACAGTTCGGATAAATCTCACAAGCAGTTCTGATCATCCATCTAATTGTAAGAGCACTCTTGGAGAATGTGAAAAACCGTAAGAGGGTAAGCTGCCTTCCAGATTCATCCTGTGAGGATACAGTGACTTCTCTCATATATTGACGATTAAATTTTCACACCATTGACAGTGATACCTGCTTTCCTGCCTTTGTGCAATCAATTACTTTGGATAAGACGATGATCATCCTTTCAATAAGCCTGGGTAACAACAGGGCAACATGTCTTCCTGCCTTTCTGACACCCTTTTTTTTCTGGTGTGTTGTGTGTGTTTTCTCCCCTACTTTTAAGTATGGAAGATCATAGGGAAAAAAAGGCTTGACATATATAATGCAGTATGCTTGGGGTAAGCTACCACATCCAAGTTATTAAAAAATAAATTATGCGATATACGAACCAGCCAATCTCCAAACACAGAACCATTGCTGCAGCAACCTCCACTCCATCCATTCTTTCCACGAGTTTCACCAGAAATAGGCTTAAGCTTATATGTTGCTTTCAAGTCGATCATGCCGAGCTTTATCGTGGATTTGTGCTAAGACTTCGTCCTATGAAGTATTCTCTCTTTTTTTTACACGAAACTGATCAAATTAATGTTTCTATTTTGTTGAAAAGAATAAATTGTATCAATCAAGACAATCATGTTATCTGTTTGATGTGATTGAAATTAATTCATAATATATAGTTAGCACGTCCGTACTAATCAATAGACAAATAAGATGCACTCTCGTTGTCAGATCTATTTTCTAATTTCTTTTTAGCTGGTGATTACGTATGTCTTTCATCGTTGAGCCATGGTTAGTTATACGATTTTGTATGTATTCTATTTCTTACACTAAATTAGATAATACAACTTTCAATTTCAAACTTGTTTGCTGTAAAATCCAGAAGTTTTCATATTAATTGTGGGAAAAAGGGAAAATAAAAACTATTCCACGTATCATTTGGTGGGTTTAGATTGGAGGCACCACATATGCTCTGAGATTATAAGGTGCATATTAACTAGATTAACATCGAAACTTTGTATTGGATAAAAGTCTAAATTTTTAGGTTTGAAGATATTGATATGTAAACTATGGTATCAGTATTGTTTTGTATCACAAACTTAATTACTAATCCTGCAGGTGATTTAATGCCAATATAAATGGTTACTTACAAAAGTATATTGCACAAGATTTTGGGCTGCTTTCGTTAATATTCACATTATACTGTCACATTTACAAATGCTTCTTTGAAGATCGTAGCACTTGAGAAAATTAGTGAAATCAAATCCAGGACATTTTTTGCCTGCATTTTCACCCGTAGTTGTGTTCATGTGCGACGCAGAACCGAAATCAGAGCGCATCTCAAAGCTAATTAATGAAGTATTAATTTTAAGCAAGCACGTGCATGGTGGACTAACCTATCTCGTGGACCTCGTGGTAACGTCTTCCATCCGATCAGCTGACAATGATCAATGGCTGACTAATATATATTTTTCCTTTGATTGTAGTTAGTTATTGTAGTGGTTCCCAGGATTTATGTGTAGAGCAACCAACTATTGGCATGTTGATGAAATAATCTATAGTACAGGCTAAGCCTGATCATGAACTTGATGGTGATTTGGGCTTGATTGGACTTTTTGTTTAACAAATAAGGGGACTCAATTAGCAAAAAGAAAGAGATGTATGATGGAATAGTGTAAAAAGAGGGGACTTTGCTGAAAATTACTCTCTAAATGGTGTAGTATATATACACGGCAGTGACTAGTGAGAGATATATCTCAGCTTTGTTTGGGTCTTAATTTGTTTTCTTCGTCACCACCACCATGGTGGACTCGCACCTCACCGCCGGCTACTGTGCCATCACCGGCACTTACCACAGCCACCACCCTCCCCTTCTTGCCGCTCCCAGACTACCTCTTCTCCCTCTTCCTCCCTGATCGCCTCGCCCGGCCGGCCTACATAGACGCCTCCACCGGGGCCACCATCTCCTTCGCGGACCTACGCACACTCTCCCTCACCGCCGCCCACGCACTCTCCTCCATCGGCCTATGCCACGGCCACGTCGTGCTTCTCCTCTCGCCAAACTCGCTCCAGTTTCCTGCTCTGTCGCTCGCTGTGCTCGCCCTCGGCGCTGTGCTATCTACCGCCAACCCGCTCCTCTCATCCAACGAGCTCGCCCGCCAAGTTAAAGACTCGGAGCCTTTCCTTGTGCTTACCACCGACGACCTCGCTGCCAAGTTGCGTTCCCTCCCCGTCCGGGTAATCCTCATCGACCCCTTCTTGGCCGGTCTCGCCGACGTGGAACCAGTTGCAAACACAGTGTCTCCGGGCATCGGCAGCGATGACCCGGCCCTGTTGTGTTCTACTCATCGGGCACGACGGGGAGGAGCAAGGGGGTGGTGAGCACGCACGGGAACTCGGTCGCCATGGCCGAGTCGCTCGCCCGCGTGTGGGGTGGTAACCGCGTCGACGTGTACGGCTACGTGCTGCCGCTGTTCCACATGTTCGGATTCTCGGCATTCGTTCTGGGAACTACGTCGGTGGGCGCGACGGCGGTGATGGTCCCTGGAAGATTCGATGTGGAGAAGGTGATGGCTGCAACGGAGAAGTACGGGGTGTCGAGGCTGCTGGCGGTGCCGCCAATGGTGGTGCAGATGACGAGGGGGAGGAGGTCCTCGACGTACGAGTTGTCGTCGCTGCGGGAGGTGGTGTCGTCCGGCGGTGCATTGCGGCGGGAGCACATGGAGCGCTTCTGCATGGGCTTCCCATGTGTTAGACTGTCCCAGGTAGTAATAATAATATAATATTTAGGGGAACATCGTTGACACTTTAGCAAAGTGAAACATTGATTGATTAAACATAGGAAAGGGAATGCTATTCATTTATTTGCTACTCCAGTAGTAGTAAGTTGGCATGCTTTTGTTTTGTGCGGACAGTGCTACGGATTAACGGAAGTGACGGGGCCAGTGACGCTGTGCGACGAGGGCGTGGAGGGCATTATGCATGCTTCCATAGGCAGGCTTATGCCGAGCACGGAGGCCAAGATCGTGGATGTGCATGGCACAGACGAGGCAGCCCTTCCTCCCTGTCACACCGGCGAGCTCTGGCTTCGGGGTCCCTCCGTGATGCAAGGCTACTTCAAGAACAAGGAAGCCACGTCTCTGATCATCACCCAAGGAGGATGGCTGCGCACCGGAGACCTCTGCTACTTCGACTCGCACGGTCTCATCTATGTCGTCGACAGGATCAAGGAGCTCATCAAATACAAGGCTTATCAGGTCTTCTATCTCACAATTCACAAATTATCATCAGATCAGATCGAAATTAAATTTATATTTATATGTGATGTCTTGCTTGCACGCAAGCAGGTTGCACCGGCCGCACTCGAAGACTTGTTGGCGTCTCATCCGGAAATCCACTATGTTGCCGTAACCTCGTCAGTTTACACTTTTTTTACTGCATATATGTCGCATCAGAACTGTAGTAATTTAAAATTGGATAATTCTCGTATCAGTTGAGAGTGCTAGTAGTACCCCTGCAAGATTGGTATCCAATCATTTTTAATTGAACTTAGTGCATTATTATTATTATTAACAATTGATCAGGTACCCGGATGCGGAGGCTGGAGAGATCCCCATGGCATGTGTCGTCAAGAAATCAGGAAGCACCATCAACGAAGGTGACATCTTTGCCTTTATGGAGAATAAGGTAATTGTATAGCTTGCATATATCAATCAATTAATTACAGCAGGTACATTAATTCCTTGATTCTATAGATGTATGTATGTATAAAGGTTAATTTACTGTATGTAAGTAGCTCCATACAAGAAGATAAGAAAAGTGATGTTCCTAGACTCGGTGCCAAGATCCCCTGCAGGAAAGATCCTCAGGAGGCGCCTAAAATCCGCAATAGTTCATCATTACACGGGCCAAGACCACTCATCCAGGCTCTAGTTAGTACCAGTCCCAATACCACCAAATAAAAAAAAACCGGACTTTAGTTCTATAATAATGCAAAATTTTGATACTCCATTTAGCAAAATATAATACTAAATGTGTCATAAACGTGTGAATATTTTGCTAAACTATGACTTTTGGAGTAATATTGAGCTAATGTTTTCTAAATAAAATGCCAATGTGCTTATTATATCTACATGGAGTATTTAATTTGTAATCGCTCTATTATATGAAATAATCATCTTTTGAGTTGATAGAAAAGAGAGCCCCTTGGATCACCGTGAGAAAAGATTCATGCGATGCATTCTTATTATTGATTGGTCTCTCTCTCTCTCTAGCTATTTTGTGTGCTGCAGCAGCGAACCTTTCGCTGCCTTGGAAAATGATAAGTTTATGACTCACTGACACGAAACGATACAGCTAGTGGATGGATGCATCATCATTCAATCAGAGCAAACATACTGTACTACTGTTGTTGGAAGGATAACCCTTAAAGTAAAACGCATCCAAATGAACCATGCATACTGGAGCTCTCATCAAAAGCTGACGCCTCTTTTTCTGTTTGTAAATTGCATCTGTTTTAAAATTTGTCATCTATCTGCATCAGCAGCAGCTCCAGACTCTTGTCAAAGCATAAGCATTCCTTCCTCGGCTAATTGTGCTCTTCTACTTGTACCTAAATTCGAGCCAAAAAGTTGTACTACTACATAAACAAACAGCTGGCTATGGTACATTAATGTCAATTCATAAACAACCTTCCTTTTGTGTAACCTTCCAAGAATGCTAACCAATGTTTAGTAGCAGTACGTGTATGTCACTACTCCAGACTCCAAAGTCCAGTAGGGAAGGGACAGCTAAGCTAGCTGCAACAACATACACGATTTATTTCCGACTGCTCCTCTGATACTCGAGTAGCATCCAAGACGACAAGAACTACTGCTACAGTCTACAGGGGAGCTCAAAAGCATTATATGGAGTACTCATTGTTCGGGTAGATGGCTGGCAAGAATGCAGCAGCAGAGACAACAACGTCCAAACAAACTGAAAGTGAAACAAATGCGCGCTCTCTCTCTCCATATATTTACATTACTCATTTTTGTACCAACAACACATTGCATGCAAAATATGTCTTATGTTGCAGTGACGCAGAGGCCAACAAAATTAGGTAAAAAATTACACGAAAAGCACCTCAGGGCAAGAAGCCTCCTCATACACCTCAAGGGCAAGGGTAATCAAATCAAAGGGGAAAAAACTTGATCTCTCATGTCATCCTATCAGTTAGCAAGTTTAAATGCAACACTTGAGGATTATTGGCATTTAATCATAATCATGGTGGCTGCAAATTAATTGAACGGCAGTCCTCATGATCCTAAGCCTCTTGGCAATGGCCAAGAACATTCTGCACATATGCACTAGTTGAGTTGAGATTGCGTTAACATATCAGGGCAGGTCAGCTATAAGTAACGTCTCCCATGGTGGATATAGAATCTATTTTATATGGGTGGCTGTAGATAGTGCTCTCCTCTCTCTCTCTCTCTCTCTCTCTATACATATATATTTGATGGGAAATATTTAAAAGGAGAATCACATTGAAATAAACACGTACTGTAGTATTTCACAGAAAATTTGTATTTCTATCACATTTAAAACACTAGTAGGACGTCATATTTCCATTAAATTCCAGAAAAATTGTTGTAAAGAGAGCAGCAGTAACTAGTACGTAGAAGAGGAAGGGAGATGCAGCATCAGCACTAGTACTCCTTAACTCTTATGCCTCCCCATCCGAATTAAATCAACAGTGGTCTTTAAGCCTGAGTGACCCAACTCAATTGTTTTCTCTTTGATATCAGAATATTGTACGTGACGAGGCCCAACCATCATATATGCCTAGCCTATGGTGCATGGTAAATGATGCTTCATCGTTCCAAATACATATCATGGTGTGGTTAGTGTACGTTGCTTAATTGAGTATGCACCCCCCCCACCCCCACCCCCACCCCCCCCCCCAAAAAAAAAAAAAACCAAGGTCGCTCATATGATTAAATCCTATCATAATGTCATAGAAACAGAGAAAGCTCCATAATGTCAAGGCAAAAAAATTAAAAAAAAAATCCATATGACCGCATCAACAAAGATTCGTTATCCCAAGGGGCACAAGTAACCTTCTCTTTAACAAGAGTCTCCAACCAACCTCTAAGATGGAGTAAGTTTTATACTAATGGTTGATGTAGGTACCAACTAGTACAAATCATGCATCTTTCTAAAGGCTATTAGGCTATCTCCAACCCATCAGCGCTTCGCGAGGCGCTTCAACAGAATATTCTTTAGTATATTCTGTATCACGTATGCGAAACTCCATCTGAACACTCCATACTCCAACCCATCGGTGCTTCGCGAGGCGCTTCGTACGGGCCCACGAGTAAACTAAATTTAGTTAGTTTAATAAAACATCAATAACTTTTAATTTAAAAATCGAATATATGCGATGTTTGGTCTCTATATGAAGATAATATAAATATCTACAACTTTCTCAATATAATCAACATCTAATTTGAACTAAATTAATCATAAATTAAGAAACAAAGATTAAATGTAATTTGATAACACGCAAACCGAGGAAAAACAGTGACGGACCCACATGCAGAGCAATTTTTGCCACCGCTTGCTCTGACGTCTTTTCTCTCTTCTCCGGCATTAAATATTAATTTTTTATTGCCTGAGCCCACCTACAGACCGTGGAAGCTGCGGGATGGAGTGAGCCTTACACAGCATTACTGGTATAGCTAGACTGCCACTCCTGTGAATGTGATCTGGGGAACAACGCTCCTACTTAACTACCCATCAATCCTCTCCACACCGATTTCCTTGGACAACCCCTAATATCTGTTACTGCATTCCTAAGGATCTCCTTATCACCTTAACAAGGCCGGCTGCATTATCATCAGCAAATTGAGGGAGGGATATAACAAGCTCTCAAGTACATAACAATACCACCACAGCTGATCATGAGATGAGCACACCCTTTTATCCGAATACATAACAAGATGATATCACCAGCCATCTTGTAAGTAAAACAAACACAACAGCTAAGATCACTCATTCGGAAAACAATACTAAAAACATCTAAATCTAAATGTTAAGAAACACATTGATAGGAGTGAGGTATGTTTAACACCATAACCAACAAATTTCCAGCATTCTCATTAAACATCTGTAGAAAGCAGATCAAATTCCAAAACAGCCCATGACAAAATCCCTCTAGGCCACCAGTGTGCTTGCTGTGGTCGACTCACTGCAGGTGCAACAACAAAACTCAAGTCAGATATCTAAAACCAGGTGTCACCCGATAACAATAGTAGCAAGTGATAATGTCCGAAGCAACACTGAATGCTTTTATACCTTCTCCAACAGAAATCTCTAAAATCGGATCTCTATATCCTCATATACATATCTCTCTAAAACGATTCCATCTCTATATTTTAACATACTCCAACAACAATCTCCAAATATTACACTAAACCCTCAAAAATAACGGACACATACTGTTTGGTGCGGGGGATTCTTCACAGCACGGGGATCGGCTGCGCAGGGGGACCGGCAGCGGGGCCAAATGGCGGTGCGAGGAGCGGGGGACCGGGGGCGCGAGGAGCGGGGACCTACGGCGCCGCGAGCTAGGACCTGTGGCCTCGGGTGTCGGCGGCCAGGGAGCGGGGGACCGGGGGCGCGGGGACCTGCGGCGTGGGGTGTCGGCAGCGCGGGAGCGGGGACCACGGTCGTTGCACACGCTTCGTCACCGGCGGCATCGCAGTGACGGTCCAACCCCTCCGGCGCAACAACCTTGCGGGCCGGTCCACGCTGCCGCTGGGGACGACGTACCGGCGCCAGGCCTTCCACGGCAGACCTCGCCTCTCTGCAAGGTGCAAACGGCCGCGCGAACAACAATCAGTTGGGGGCGGAGGCAAGTGGGGAGAGGATACCAACCGGAAAGAGAATGTAGACATTTGGGTTTCCTCTGTAGCATCTGTATCGACGGGCGCGGAGATGCGTCGACTGTTGGAACGGCCGGGGGAACCCAAACGCGGCCTGACGCGCAAATTTTCCCCATCCATAGTGCTTTCCATGCTCTATTGGAGGAGGTCTTACAGAGGTGCAAGTAGCTTGAACAATAAAATTTCCAATGTTCAACTAAAAGCCCCAGTAAACGGCATGAACTCAGGCCACGGTACCTTACAAAACATGGAACATAACATCCAGATTACAGAAATGCTGCCATTTTAAAGTTTCATCATTTTATGTATTTCCTGTTTCAGAATTTCCAGAGTTAGATAGAGGTACCCATTAGAGTAACAAGAAAATACCTAACTACTAGCCATTCTAATGTTGATAGCTGCAGCAAGAAATAGTTTACATTTATTTCTAACAGCAAGTGAAACACTGCATGTATGTATGGTGCCAGCCATTCTATATTCTCACAGTAGCAAGGAACTGGTTTTTAGCTATTAAATCATACAATAATCTATCCACCAAATATTGTAAGATCTTAGAAGTGGTGAGCCGTGTCCAGCAGACCAAATGAACAAGTTGAAAATTGAAACCAACAAATCTAATGGTCCGATGCAAAGATAGTAGAATGATTACTATGCACGACCGGAAATGAAACTTCCCCTAAAGTAAGGATGATACAAGAGCCGCATTCTTCAAAATAAATTAAAATATGCAAGCGGTGTGTGCCTCATGGCCATTGCAATAGGTAAAATTGCTGCAACTACGCTCCACCAGGCAATGGATATAAGAAGGCTTCCAGATGGAGGAACAGACGACAAGTACAAAAGCTAATTTTGTGATGTGATACAAATATAAACAGTTGGGACCAGCTAAGTTGATAAACCTAAAGTTACCTACAGATTTAACAAAGGATTCATGAACAAAGTATTGAAGAAGAGAAGAGAGGAAAAAGTGCAGCACGTACTACTTCCAGGTAGGAGGGAGCTTCTTGGTGCGCTTGTAGTAGCGGGCGAGACGGTGGATCCTGCTCTCAACAAGGATAAGCCTGAACTTGGAGTCCTTATCCTTCCTGTTCCTCTCCAGGTGCTTCCTGATGGCCACCGCTTTCTTTATCAGGAAGTAGAGGTCCTCTGGGATTTCGGGCGCCAATCCTAAACATAACAAACAAGCAAGGATCGATGCACCCCTCCTCCTATCTTCTCAAAACAGAATAGCAAGTGGAAGAAGAAAGATACCATGGGCCTTGAGGATGCGGAGGATCTTGCTGCCAGCCAGGGTCTTGACGAGGGGGATGCCATGCGCGTCACGCAGCACCACCCCAATCTGCGACGGCATCTGCCCCTTCTTCGCCGCTATGAAGATCATGTCCTCCACCTGCCCCAATATTAGATTAATTAGTCAATGCACTTCTCCCCCAAAAATTACGTCTTTATTTATTACATCTGACTGGGCGGTCTTGAGCCAGCTCGGGGGAGTCCTCTTGTACGGCAGCGCTGACGATGATATACCCTTCCCGCGGCTGTGCATGCGACCCATGGTGGCGAGGAGGCCAGAGGAAACCCTAGAGATGGCAAGACGTTTTAACTTCGCTTGAGATTTTTACATTATTAGTATCCCCTCTGGCAGTAGGAGTGGGCTGGGCTTCACCACAA
Source organism: Pharus latifolius (assembly GCA_019359835.1). Lineage (NCBI taxonomy): Eukaryota > Viridiplantae > Streptophyta > Magnoliopsida > Poales > Poaceae > Pharus > Pharus latifolius. The sequence goes on from CM033327.1 coordinate 59,735,624, forward strand.
CACAAGAAAGCCCAAGAGTTGGAGCCGGCCGGCATGCCCTTCCCGCCGTGGACGCTGGCCATCCGCGCTGCCGCCGACCATGGCCGCCCCCGCCGCGCCATCTCCCTCTACCTCTCCTCCCTCCGTTCCGGTCACCGCCCCTGCCCCTTCGCCCTCGCCGCGGCGCTCAAGTCCGCCTCCCGCCTCCCTTTTCCCACCCCTTCCCTCCTCTCTGTCTCCATCCACGCCCACCTCCTTCGCCTCGGCCTCCTCTCCCATCCCTACCCCCATACTGCCCTCGCTCATCTCTACTCCCGCCTCCCCCACCCCTCTCCGTCCTGCGCCCGCAAGCTGGTCGACGAAACACCAGCCCGGACACTCGTTTCCTGGAATTCCCTCATCACCTCCCTCTTCCGCTCGGGCGATCTCCCTGGTGCGCGCAGGGTGTTCAATGAAATGCCCATGAGGGACGTCGTGTCGTGGAACTCCATGGTCGCGGGGCTTGCAAAGGCCGGTGACTTAGACGGGGCGGCCGAGCTCTTCGGCCAGATGCCCCAGAGGAATGCTGCCTCGTGGAACGCGATGCTATGTGGGTTCATCAGCCAGGGTGACATGGCCCCAGCTAAGGAGCTGTTTGAGCAGATGCCAATGAGGAACAATGTCTCTTGGGTCACAGTGATCTCAGGATATGCCAAGACCGGGGATGTCAAGGCTGCTGCAGAGCTGTTTGACCGGATGGAGAACAAGGATCTTTATACATGGAACGCGATGATCGCATGCTATGCGCAGAACGGCTGTGCACGGGAGGCGCTTGGCATCTTTAATCGGATGCGCAAGCCTGATGTTTGGGTGCTGCCCAACGAGAAGACCTTCTCATGTGTGATCTCAGCTTGCTCACAGTTGGGTGACTTGAGGTTTGGCTTGTGGGTTGAAGGTTATATGCGGTCTCTCGGAATCGAATTGGATGATCACCTACGAACTGCTTTGGTAGATTTGTATGCAAAGAGCGGGCGGATGGGTAGGGCCTCAGATTTGTTCAGAGGCTTGAGGACAAGAGACGTGGTGTCTTACAGTGCAATGATTGTGGGCTGTGGGATGAATGGGAAGTTAAACGAAGCTGTTGACTTGTTCGATGAGATGACTGATGCAAAGATTGATCCCAATGCAGTGACCTTTGTAGGCCTGCTGTCTGCTTACAACCATGCGGGACTGATGGAAGAAGCTCGCACTTGCTTTGCTTCCATGTCGAGCAAATACTGGATTAGTCCATCGGTGGAACACTACACCATCATGGTGGATCTTCTTGGACGAAGTGGAAAGTTGGAGGAAGCATTTCAGTTGATTATGCAGATGCCCATGCAGCCACATGCGAGTGTATGGGGTGCCTTGCTACTTGCTTGCAGGTTGCACAACAATGTTGAACTCGGGGAGATAGTCGCTATGAAGTGCTTCGAATTGGAGCCTGGAGAGAGCGGATATTACATTCTATTGGGTAACATATACGGACAAGCAGAAAGATGGGACAAGGTTAAGAGATTAAGGAAGATGATGGAAGAAAGGGGTTTGAGTAAGATGGCTGGGAGTAGTTGGGTGCAGGCTGCATAAAACCTTTTCTATCAATCTTACTCATTTTGCTCAGTGGGGTGAGTTGACAAATTGACATATGGCTCTGCATATATCGAGTGCTAAAAGTTGACATGGTGGACGCACAATGGCCAACCTAAAATATTATCTGCGTATCAGCTGAAAAGAAAGCTAATTGGTTTGACAGCTGGATCGCGCATCCACCTCTGCATATTTTGGAAAAAACCACTTATCTGCTAATCAGCTCAAAATTTCCCCTGCCCGCCTGTGCATTTTTGGGGAAATCATATCTTGGCTTGTTAGCTGCTGCAGCCTGCATGTCCTGCTGTTCTGTCTGTGTATCTTTCAGAATGGATTCTTGTTGGGTTTGCATTGTGTAATTTTCCCAAAGGAGACGAGCGGCAGAGCAGATAGGCAGCGAGTCATTCTTCTTTCCAGTCCCAGTCTCAGTCTCACACCGAGAAACAATTATTTATGTATCAAACAGATTAGCATCCCACTCAAGTGTGCAAACAACCGACTTAACATCGATTCTTTTCTCGAGGATTGGCCAAGTTGATTATTGTTTATACAGGAGAGCACAAGGCGTTTGTAGTCCAACGGTTAGGATAATTGCCTTCCAAGCAATAGATCCGGCCGGGTTCGACTCCCGGCAGACGCAGCCATTTTTGTTTCCTTTTGCAGACGTCTACTGTCAAGCTAGTTGTTCGCTCAAACTCAAAGCAAGATGAATCGCAGGAGAAGTTGAAGCTCCAACATGTCAAAATTAACTAGTTGTAATTATTTAGAAATGAGTTTGGAGGGCTAAGTTTAAGTCTGCCTGTCTATTACGTAGGTGCCTTTGCAACATTTCTATCCCTAATTGTCTATGCATGGTACGGAGGCGGGGAGAGGCGAGCGGAGCACCAACCAAGGCACTGCACTTCAAATCCTATCTCAGGCTTATGGGGCCCATCGTTTAACTAATAGCTACTGCTAGCGCCCAACTTTAATGCCACATTAATGCCTCTAATTATCTACTCCACCTCAAGATTACGTACTAACTACAAAATCGCACAAACTAAACTAGCTTCCTAAATTTAGCCACCCATCCCTTCCACGTTTTTCCAAAGGCACCTCAATTTATTACTAGCCATGCATTCCTTTCTTGGTGTTTCGCCAACAACAGTACTCAGAAGAACAATAATTAAAAATAAACAAATTATTATGATGTGCTTAAATGGTGTCCTCCGACCCGCATCAGATCCTTTTGGGTCCCGCGCATCATTTTTGCCAAGTTCTAGCATTTGGCTTGGAATTGAATGCTTGAGCAATCTTTGCTCGAGCATTCGATTTCTGCCAAGATTTTGAGTAAGAGGAAGAACGTGCCATGGGCCTCCTCTGCTGTTTCCAATCACCTGACAACGACAAAGGCAAGGCCGCCCCACCGGCCGCAGCCGGCGACCTGGAGGACGACAAACCTTCTCATCGTCCGTCTACGGCCGACCAAGATCGTGAGAACCACAACAACAGCAGCAGAAACAACCACCTCGTCAACCTTGTCAACCACATTGTTGCCGAGTCTGGTAATTATAATTAATTTTTCTTGTTGATGCAATGCAATGTAGTTATGTATATTAATATTGTTGCGTGCGTGCGTGCAGTGACTTACAGGCACAGGCGGGTGGCGGAGGAGATATTAAAGATCGGCAAGGAGAAGGTGACAGCGAGGGTGTTCACGTACGCGGAGCTGTCGCGTGCCACCAACAACTTCAGGGCGGAGTCGGTCCTCGGCGAGGGCGGCTTTGGCCCCGTCTACCGGGGACGCCTCGTCAGCACCGATCAGCGCATTGCCGTGAAGCAGCTGGACAGGAATGGCATGCAGGGCACCCGCGAGTTCCTTGTCGAGGTGCTCATGCTCAGCCTCCTCAAGCACTCCAACCTCGTCAACCTCCTCGGCTATTGTACCGACAACGACCACCGCATGCTCGTCTACGAGTTCATGCCGCTCGGCTCGCTCGAGGACCACCTCCTTGGTCAGCCAGCCAGTTGTTTTGCTTTCATAAATTCCAATATTCTACCGAGCTGGAGTAGTCAACTCGTTAATTTATGCGTTCGTGTACGTATGTAGACTTGCAACCTGATAAGAAAGCGCTGGACTGGAATACGAGGATGAGGATAGCGCAAGGCGCGGCCAAGGGGCTGGAGTATCTGCACGACACAGCGCGGCCTCCGGTGATCTACAGGGACTTCAAATCCTCCAACATCCTTTTGGACGAAGGGTACGAGACGAAGCTGTCGGACTTTGGGCTGGCCAAGGTGGGTCCGGTGGGCGACAAGAGCCATGTCTCTACCAGGGTGATGGGCACCTACGGCTACTGCGCTCCCGAGTACGCGCTCACCGGCAAGCTGACCACCATGTCTGACGTCTACAGCTTCGGCGTGGTGTTCCTGGAGATAATAACGGGGAGGAGGGCGATCGACATGTTGAGGCCGTCGTCGGAGCAGAACCTGGTGCAGTGGGCGGCCCCCATATTCAAGGACAAGAAGAGATTCGTGGAGATGGCAGATCCACTGCTCCAGGGTGACTTCCCCGTCAAAGCCCTCTACCAGGCCCTCGCCATTGCCGCCATGTGCCTGCAGGAGGACGCCTCCATGCGCCCCGCCATCAGCGACGTCGTCACCGCACTCCAGTACCTCACCGTACCCGCCGCCAAATCCAATTCCAATTCCCCTCAACACGACGACGACACACCACCATCCATGTCTTCTTGTACTTCAAGCAAGCATTAATAATTAGGAGGCCATGCATGCATGCAGCTCCACACACCCACACTTACTTGAAAAAGAAAGGAAAGACTAATTATTTGATCTGAATACAAGCGCACTTATACATGTAAATTCCAATTAAAGTTGTTGACTTACTTTTTCGTGCTATCTCAGTTTTACGTCATACTATGAAGCTATGGTGCAACAACAACGATCTGTCTAAAATCGGAAAAATTAGCTACATAATATCCAAAGTTAGGCGCTGCAGTAAAATATCACTCGATTGTCCCAAGTAAATAAAATATCATTAAAAATTTGCACCATTAATCATTTTATCATTTTGAGATTATAGAAATTAGTTAAGACAATTTTGCTTTTTTTTCTTCCTCCCTGGGCGACGTTGCAGAGCGGGTAACGACTGCGGCCGGTGGGGAGCTCATGTCGGTGACGTGTTGATCAATTTTAAGGTAAGGTGAGACATGTTTCTCAAAATGCTGAAGTGAGACAAGATAAAATGACATAGTTCGAGCTTGGAGCCTAACTAACGTTGGCCTTTGCTCTCTATGATATCTAAATTGGGAAAGTTTTCTCTTGTCACTTTAAAAATTCTGAAATTATAATTTATGATTAATAATATAGAGTCAAATCCACGTATCTATAAAACATTTAGTAACAAATACAAAATATTATTATAAAAACATAAAAAAAATTGAGAACTACTAATAACAAGTACTTTTTTTATTTTATATGTATTTCTTTCCACATATAGATCAAAATCTTTTCTTAGATTTAGTCTTTTAGGATTCACTTAACTTTTTCCTTAACTTTTTTGGCGTGACGTGCAAAGGTAGGGTGGTGGCGCCATTAGCTGCGCAGGGGGAGCAAAGGAGGGGCGGTGGTTGGGTGGTGGTGTAGTGAGATGGTAGTGGTGCCACCAGTTCATGAGCAATGATGGTTAATCGGAGAGAAAATGAGGGTGGCGGCGACGATGATGGAGGGATATGGGGGAGACGTGTGTGGGAGTAGAGAAAGTGAAAATTAAATTTATATAAGATATATAATATAGATGGTGTAAAACTTTTTAAGAGAAAAACAGAAATCAACATCTTATAGACAACCCAAAAAAATTTGCCCCATCTAAAAGCGAAGCGAAGCCAAGGCGAGCTAGTTGGGCTCAAATACGTAAATATTGCCTCTCGGCCCAACAATATTGATTTATAGGACCAAATTAATGAGCATGAACTGTATAATAATCAGGCTTTCTTATCAATTTTTGGCCTGGCCTAATAGTCCAACCTAACTATATAGGAGTATATACTCAAATTAATCTAATATTCTAAACCAGAAAATATAATTAATTTGGTTAGGTGCAGGCAGCGTCGAATTGTTGCGCTTGATTATTCATCAAATAAATAAATAGTCTCCAAACCGTGTCTATGAAGCTTCAATATATAGTCCTGAAATAGTCAAATTAATTGGCTGGCCAGGTCAATATATATAAATTAAAATTTTCTTCCATTCATATGGAGTTGTTAAGTTAATTTCTACGTTTAATTTGAATGAGTCCAAGACGATACTTAATGGGAAAACAAACTTAAACTGCACGACACACACGCATACACGTAGGAAATTTAATTTTGCAGTTCCCAGGAGCGAGAGACGATAAAATTACCATAAATTCTATTAAAAAAAGAAATAACTGTCAGATTAGTGATATACATAATTAACTATGTATATCTATCACTTATATCTAGAGAGAGAAAAAAAACTACTGATGAGGAATGGAGGATCCTTCAAATTTGAAGACTTTTCAGAGAGCAGGTGGAATGGGTGATCCAGTCAAACACGTTATGTGATGGACCAAAATTGCAAGGCTCCAATTAATTTAAGTTAGCAGTCTTTTTGGAAAATATTTGACGTCGGACCCAACATGGCAACAACCCCGCCCGTACATTGACCCAGCTGCTCCATGCTCTCCCTCTCCCTCCCCCTTTCTCTCTGTTCCAACACTAACATATATATGCGCGCCCACACCCCCCCCCAGCTAATCATCCTTCGCATGTCCGTATTAAATCCAACATATACAATATAGAAGCGGCCATTATTTCCTGATCTCCTCTGCTTGCTCCTTCCGATCTATCCATATCCATCCATGGCGATTACTATTACTATTAGGGCCTTGTTCATGGCAGCTGCCGTGTTCCATATGGCCGCGGCGTCGGACTACACCGTTGGCGCACCCGGCGGCGGATGGGATCTGCAGACCAACTACACCAACTGGGTTCTCTCAAAGAGATTCCACCCCGGCGACGGGCTACGTAAGTACTTCAATACTAATTAATACTAGAGCAGTAGTAGGGCAGCTACATGTGTTTATTAATTAATTATATTAATATCTGCATAAATAAAAGCATACATTGGAGGAGTAATTTAGATCTGTATGCATGCAGGGTTCCAGTACTCAGCAGCAGCTCATGACGTGTTGGAGGTGAACAAGGGCGCCTACGACTCCTGCTCCATCTCCAACCCCATCTCCACCCACCGCAGCGGCAACGACTTCTTCCCGCTCAACTCCACCGGCACCCGCTACTTCATCTGCGGCGTCGGCAATCACTGCACCGACGGCATGAAGATCCAGATCGACATCGTGCAGGGGAGCTCCTCCTCCCCCGCCCCGGCTGGTGCTCCAGGCTCCAACTCTCCCCCTCCGCCGCCGCCAAGATCCGATGCTACCTCTTCCGTTGCTGCTGCTGCAGGCTTCGGCCTCGCCGCTGTCCTAGCCTCCGCCCTCATGCTCATAGCTTAATTATCATTTCCATCCATACATAATAATATGTATTACATATGGTACATATACTCCTAGTTGCACGTAGTTGATTAATTCTGGCACGCACCTCTTGTACGTACGTATACTGGCGGCCACGTACACAGCTATATATCTTTTTTTTTTTAGGAGGGAGACTTAGACTCGTGTATTAGTCTATTCGGACCTAGCCTTGGTCGGGCTTGTTGTATTACATTTACCCGCTTTGCTTTGCTCCTGTTCGTAGCATTGCTTTTTATTACATATATCTAGGTCAGGAGAATAAATTAAGGTGCCTATAATGCACGCATGTTTTTGATTATATATTCAAATTTCATTTCTATATATACATATAATTTTTGATCGATCAGTTGCTTTCTTTGAAACTGACTTAATAATTGGTACATACACACACATATATGCTGACATACGTACTCTGCGAGTGCTTGGACAGAAAAGTGCTCCTGTCATTCATTGATTGTCCAATTCTTTTTACGAATAACTTAATAAAAAATAATTTCAAAAAAAAACTTAAAACTTTTTAAAATTACAGACATTAGTCACGAGCTCGGCTCAACTTTCAGTCGGTTAAATTTTACTAAAATATATCACTCATTTTTGTGACCGGGATTCGAATCCTATTCTGATTTCTATTATAGAAAAAATATAATATATAAGTGTATATATATATGGATTCGGCGCTGATAGATTTAGCTGTAGCTCCAACCTCACACTTCTCGTGTTACTCCTGTCGTTGTTATTGTTTCGGTTCATGACTTACACTACACAAACAAGATTAACACAAAATAATATTAACAAACACTAATATATTACAATGTAGTGTATAAATAGCCACTATGAATAGTAAATTTAAACAGTGCGGGTTTCAATCGCAAGTCCGGATCGTGACTGAAAGTTCGAATCCGAATTTAAACTGTGTGAGTTTCACACGCGAGCGCAAATCCGAATTTAAAAAGTGCAAGTGCAAACCCAAATTTAAACAATACGGGTTTCAATTGCAAGCCTGGATCGCGACTGAAAGTAATCGTGGCATAGTCTTGTGCCAACGGTGCATATGAGTTATGCCACATTTTCAGTTGTGGGCCGGACTTGTGATTGAACGTTATTTTTGTAATTTTAAAAAATTTTGGATTATTTTAAAAATTATTTTTTTATTGGATTATTCATAAAAAAAAATTCTTGAATGTCTTGCGCTGTAGTTCTCTTGTTTTTGCGCAGCAAAGTTGAGGATAGATCCTTAACTCTTTTTCCCGTTATTCAAGGTGTGCACTTGTTGCCATCAACTTGCCAGGATGAGTTTCGTCCATGCTGAAAAACATCCACTTTACCGTATATGGTTTCATTATTGTCTGTTATCTTATCCACTAAACTTTCAATGTTAGAATTAATTCTTATTTTATTTGTAAAAATTTGAGTTATAAAGAAATTATCTCTTATTTTATTGATTAAAATCTTTACTAATTTCAGTTTTTCAATTTCATTCTATCTTTTAGACTATATATATATATATATATATATATATATAAGAGTTGAGATTTTGTAACTTTATATGTTTATTCTTGAAATAAAGACCTCTTTTTATCTCAAATAAGAGGTATCAAAGATTAGCTTTTTCAAATCCTAGTCACCGATCCACTGCCCTAAGACGTGTTGGACGTGTATCCTTAAGAGCGGTGTCAAGAAAAATCCTCTCCTCTTTTGTCGTTGGCCATTTTTGATCTCTACCTCTTGGTTGCTACTGTTGTCGCTCATTTGCATTTGTTGTTGCTTCATTCCGACTACTACTACAATTTTTGTCTTTTAAGCATCGACTACAATCGCCTCACACAATTTTGACGAAGTCATTCTTGAGAAATTTCTACTCCATTAATTTTTATGATTCACCATTCCTGCAATAAGCAGCCATAGACTCCTGATTTGCCTCGTGCCAACATCAAGTGATCTACTGGTATCTTTCATACCAAGTTTGGTCATATGTTTCAATTGCTTAGGAACATTCGTTGCTATCTACATGTAAAGAAAAGGAATAAAGTCAAATCTAATACTAGTGCCTAGACTGTAGATTTTTTGGGGGTTGTTTCTATTGGGTAGAATATCTTTTGTTGTTAGGACTTTTTGTTGGTTGGAGTTTTTAGTTTTAAAGAGATTTATTGAGACACGAGATTTTTTTCTCCAATTATGATGTATTGAAACCATTCAAAGTTTTTGTGTCTATGATTTAGGCCAGTGGACCTATTTATTTCACACTTGTTGAGTTGTTTTTTTTCCCATAATGAGAAGAGAACCAATATTTGAGGTGTTTTGTTTCACCACTTGAATTATATTGTGTTTAAACTAACCAATCATATTTGGATTTTGCAACTTTCATGATCTGTTTATTATGCTACGTGAAAGGTTGTTAGAATCGAGATTCTAAGTCGAATCAGATTTGTCCCGACAAAATCAAATTAGGGAATCAAGTCATAGAATCTATTCTACCAAATTTTTAAAAATATTTATATTTTATAGATAAATAAGAATTTAGTATTATATTTTACACTTTTAGAGGTTTTAGCTATATAAATTTACTAAAATTTTATAGACTTGTGTACTTCATACTTTATACAAGTAATGTAAATCTACTATCATATATCAAGTTACAATACTATAATTTTCATATCACTAATATTATATTAGAGTATATTCTAATAGTACTTAGTTTAGTTGATTGGTTTTTAATGCATTCTCATACTAAGATGATGACATTAGATTCCTAAAAATAAAAAAAAGCCTTTGACTATCCCTATTGAAGGTGAAAACAATTTTATTAACAATTAATTCTCACATTAATGGTAAGATAGATAGAATCAGTTAGGATTGTTCATAAAATTTGGATTGTGATCTTACAAAAATTTTATTAGAATCACACACGTACTAAGATTCTACCAATTTAAGATTCTAACTTAGGATTGAATTGTTTTGCCCCAAGTATAATTGTAGAATTGGAAGATTCTAAAATTTGGATTGCGATTGTGACAATCGTGGCTATGTGTGATAAGATATGCATAACAAAAAGAGCCACCAAATTTGGAAGCAGTTGATTTTGTTTTTGCTTTTATTTGAGATTTCGAGTCAATAAATAGATTGTTAGAGTTGACTCTTATCACATCTGCAGGAGTTTCTATAAGATATTGTTAAGATTATATATATCTTAAATTATCTATAGGAATTTGATCAAGAAGTAGTTGTCTCTTACTTTATTAGTTAAAGCCTTGATTAATTCCATTTTTTAGTTTATTTCTTTCTCCTAAGCATAGATCTATATAAGAGAATTTATTTTCCAAATAACCCCCAAAAAATAATAAATTTTAAAACTAATCCCTAACTTTTAAAATTTGCAAAAATAGCCCTCTGTCGCGAACCGGGCCGCGCGACTGATCTTCAGTCGCTAGCCCAGCTAGCGACTGATGACGTGGCACGGCCCAACGCTCCGCTGGCCCAGTTCGCGTGCCACGTATGCTTTCAGTCGCTAGCCTGGCTAGCGACTGAAAAGATATAAAACTATGCCATACCAATTAGTTACAAAAATTGGTTGTAGTCTAGTTGGTTAAGATGCTCTCTCTCTCCGGAGAGACCACGGTTCGAATCCCACCTTTGCAAATATTTTTTCAATTTTTATGGCACGGCCCAATACACCGTTGGCCCAATTCACGTCTTCAGTCGCTAGTTGGGCTAGCGACTGAAGATCAGTCGCGCAGCCCATTCGCGTAGAGGGCCATTTTTGTAAAATTTAAAAGTTAGGGATTAGTTTTGGAATTTATTTTTTTTTATGGGTTATTTGGAAAAAAAATTCTATATAAGAGTTGAGATTTTTGTAATTTTATGTGCTTCTTTTGAAATAAGAACGTCTTCTATCCCTAATAATTACTCCATCCGTTTATAAATATATGTCTTTTTTGGATTTCTCTTTTTATTTACAAATGCATGTCGTTCTACGTTTTCAGGAGAATATCCCACGTTCTTTTTGTATGATCAAGAATGCCGACTAGAGGGGCCGGATGTGAATAGGAGACTTTAAAAATTCTTTTTCCACTAAACAATTTTTGCAAGTTATTTAGGAAATCCTAGTTTTCGCAAAGGATTTAAAACTATCTAATCATTTGTTGCAATCAACAATATAGAGTATGCGATACAACATGCAACAAGATTAATTTGAAACAATTGTATCAAGGTAAATACGAAATGAATAAGGGATAAGCAATTGACACAATAATTTTTACTAAGATCTCGGAGACTCGCCCGGTCTCCCCTACTCCTCGTTGAAGTGCTCACACATGAGCCTCACTTCTATATCCACGAAGAATATCTCCACTTGGGTTGCTCCTTCTGCACACCAGATAGATGAGCACCAATACTTTTCATACTTGTTTGTCGGCCTCTTCAAGAAACTTCAACGGAGAGATCGCGACTCTCCTCCACCGACCGTCTAGGCGATGGTGATCATCAAGAGTAACAAATCGAACACGCTCACTTGAATGAATCAAGTGCTAGAAACTCAAATGATGCTAATGGATGCTCAACACTCTAGCACTAGCTTGCAAATTATGGATGAAGTGCACTAAGCACTCTTAGCATCTCACAAATGCTTTCTCCTCTAATTCACTCAAGAATTTTGGCTCAAATCTAGCCTCTAGATACAAGAGATTGAATGCAATGAACTTGACTAGCTTATACACAGTGTTTTCAACTTCTTGAGCCTCTCAAATGAAGGCCAACACGAGATATTTATAGCTCCTCAAAAAAACTTGCCGTTTGCAACGAAAGGAGCCAATTTTGTACAGGTCGGATATTATCCAACCATGGCGGACACTGTCCAGCCAGTGCAAGTCAATATGTCCGTTGTAAGTGTGTCAGTTACCGTTGGGCTATTTTTGTGAAGGCCAGACAATGTTCGGCCCGTCCCGGACAAAAGCCCCCCGGACGGATATATGTCTCTGGTTACAATCCAACTGAATCTCTCGAGTTTTATATAGGCCGGACAATGTCCGTCCATCACAGACAATGTCCGGCCTTCCTCGAACAAATGCTCTGGACAAATCTAAATGTCTCTGTTTATGTTTTGCAAATGCCACTAGTGTTGTGTACTGGCCGGACAATGTCCGGTCACCACAGACAATGTCTGGCCTGTGCAAACCGAAAACATGGCTTTACCAATTTTACTCTAACTCAAATTTAGGGTATTTGCAAATGCAATTTCTCTGTTTTCTCGCGGATATGTCTGCTGGTACTCAGCAAAGACTACGACCACTTTGATTTAGGAACTTAAATCCACAGGTCAAATATTAGGTCAAAAATATATAGGTGGTCGAGTAGATTTGGTCGAGCGTACGCAATCGAGCTGAAAACCAGTATGACCAGTTTGAACTCCTATGACCAAGACCAGCTCCAAACAAGGATACAATCAGAATGGCAGATACGTGTAACACCCCTGTTTTTGCTAAACCCTAAAATAGTCAAAATCCACATCTGGACCCCAAACCCTAATCTGCTTCGGCCGTTCCCTTCTAAATGTTGTTCAGAGCATTTTTCCCTTCGGGACCATCTCCAAAATCTCACCCTAAAGCTGAGTTTCAAGCCTTGCCATTTTAAAACCCTAATTACCCTATTTTACCCTAAACTGTTTTCCCCAATTTTGTCGAAACCCTTCAGATCTTGCCCGATCTTACCAAACTTTGGCCAGATAAGTTCTATTAATCTTTTGCAACTTAGCTGCGAAATTAGATTTCAGATCGGACCCTCAGATCTCCAAATTTGCAAACAGGCCCAAGTCCTATTCAAATTATCCTCACAGAACAGCCCCTGGAACAAGTTTCAGAAATTGCAGAACAGCCCAAATATTATTTTCAGGCCCTTTCGACCAGCGCCTGGTCGTTGCCACGACCAGTGCTCGAGCCACCGTTGCCGCGCCGCGTTCTCGCCGCGTTTGCTCGCCGCCGGCCACCGTTTCTTGTCACCTGTGTTGTGAGCAACCAAGCCACCCCGCGCGCACGTGCTAGCCACCGTAGCATCGCCTTGCCCAGCGGATAAACGGCCGCGCTCCAGCAGCGTTTTCGCGCGCGCTCCCGTTGCCGTGGCAGTTGCATGCGTGTACGTGTCATCGCCGGAGCCTTGCTGTTGCCTCCGCATCTGCGCCGTTCCAGGTGAAGTTCCAATGCAACTGGCAAAGCTGCAGCACCGCCTGAACGCAATCGCATCGCCGTCGCCGTCGTTGCGCCTGCGCCCGACAAACTTCTCCCCGGCGCAAGCAACCGTTGTCGTATTTTCCCTCGCAAGCTCCGTCCCCGTGCCTATTTAAACCTCCTCAGTGCTGTGAAGAAGCACAACCTCAAGACTTAGCCAAATTTCCAGTTTCTCGCCGTTTTCGCTTTCTTCTCCGGCGAGCCAGTGAGTGAGCTCACGGTGCTAGCCCTTTCCACAGCCCCTTTCTTCAATCCAAGTTCACCAGTGAGTTCCCCTCGTTCCCCTCTCTGTGTCATAGCAGCCAATTGCACCAGATCGATCCCCATCGCCGGTGATCGCCGGATTCCCGATTTGCCCTGTTCCCCCAATGCCGTTCGATTCAGCCCAAATTAACCCTCAATCCTGTAGAAGAAGTTGATCAGTAAGCTTAGTAAAGCAAACCTGTAGAATCAGAATCCCCAATTGAGCTCAAATCGAAGAAATCCTAAATTAGAACCTCGGCCGTTCGCCGGACTTCGGCGCCAAGCTTCTCCGGTCAATTTCCGACCAAATTGACTGCACCAGTAGCTTCTAAACTCCACCCTTTCACTCCCTGAGCAAAGAATCGAGTTCAATCGCCTTGTAGCAAAAATCCCCAATCTCCAGTGTCGTCTTCTCCAGCGCCGGTCGCCGGAATTTGTTCCCGGCCGATCTAGCCCCTGAAACCTTGTCCCTTAGCTTCGCCTCACCTCCCTGAACAATTCTTTCCACTAGCTCGACACCTGGATCTGCCTAGATTGTGAGTTATGCCTATGCCAAGATCACTGTCCAGTAACTCAGTCCATGTCCAGGCCACCGTAGTTCATCGCCGGATTTGGCCGCCCTCCGGCCACTTTCAGCCCTTGTGCCTGTTGAGTATATTGTTCCTGTTAGTAATGCCTACCTCCCAGACAAAGTGGTGTATCAATTGGAGCCCTGGATCAAAAGTTAAGCCATGCCCTAGTTTCTGGCCATGTCCAGCACTATGTCAGTGCATGTCAGCCACTGGCATTAGCCTTGTTTGACCCCTTCTGGTTGAGCAATTGAAATGCCACCTTGTCCTTTAGATTCCTGGAGTTGTGTTCTACAACTTTCTCTACTATCACTTCTCCAGAAAACCATCCTAAGATCAGTTTGAAGTTATGCCAAAGCCATGAACTGAATGTCGACCCTTCGACGTTCAATCCTTTTTAGCCGTTTCTTCAACCAGAGCCCTTATGACCTTGCCCTAACCTTTTCCCCTGCATGCATGACTTATTTACTTAATACTTTCTATAGAAACTATTTTCTGTATGCTTATGGTATGTGTTTGTGTGTTGGTTGATTGCCGCAGAGTCAGAAGCTGAAGGAGCGGAAGAAGTCTTTGAAGATCCGTCTGAGTTTTTAGACCCAACATTGCAAGGCAAGCCTCATTCCTTTGATCATGTCTCACCCAATATTTTTATATGAAGTATATTCACTGTTTCTTACTATGCATGCCTAGTTGAAATACAAGTTATGTTTGAATGACATGAGTAGATATTCCCTAATGAATCATGAAACCCCTTTTTGTTATTGAACCTTCTTATATATGCTTTTGTCACCCTAGGACTCATATACTGAGTATCCACATTAAACTTGAAATGGTCAAATACATGAGAAGTTATAATGAGAACCGTTTTGACAAGAAAACTGATAAAAGGGATCAGTAGTGAGGATTGGATTGTATGGAGAGGGTGCGGTGCGCACCAGGGTATGTGAACGTTCCTCACTATTGGTTCATAAGGACGAGAACCTTGTGCTGTGTCTCTATACGAATCGTGAACGTACCAACCACTTGCCTAGTATGGGACAGGCACAACTTAGTAGCTTTTTGGTATTAGCAGCTCCCTGCATGGTTTGACGATCTGGTTTCTCGCGTGGAAACTGGAAGGCCAAGGTTCGGCCATGAGTGATGTGAGTTCAGAAAAATAATGAGAGGAAAAAGGCGTAAATGAAGGAAGGCGCCCTAGACCTGATTAAGCCGTGAGCGGCTGTAATCTTAAATGGTCGTATGTCTCGCGTGGACATAGACCAAGGCTATGTGTCCTGCGGGAACATAGACCAGAGAGGCTAGGAAGTAAGGCAGTGGGGAAGACCCACAACGGTACTTGAGACTTAATTGTCTATTTACCGGGCAGGGATACTGTTAATACTGAATTGTAAAAGCGTTGTGTGATCTCGGCCTTGTCACATGTGTATAAGTCACATGGAGCTGATCCGACTTGAAAGCCGAGTGAACCAGTGGATTTAAAAAGAGGTACACCTTTGCAAAGTGTAAAAGAAGTATCAGATACTCTGTACTCCCAGGTTCAGGAGTCTTTTCGTAGTGGATGTTATCCATGGGTTATAGCACAAGTAATGTTTTGGAATGTTTTCAAAATGCGGTTAACAAAGTAGTGACTCATGGGAGACCACTACATCTAATGTTTTTATTGAAAACCTGTTTAATGTTAAAGTACTATTTTCATGACAAAGTACTGGTTACTGAACAAATAACTTGGAAATCTATATATCTCTATCTATATGAAACTAAAACCCCTGAATCATATGTTTCACCCTCATATAAGTACAATTACTATAATCCCCGGAATGAGTGTTGCTGAGCACCAAGTGCTCACCCTTGCATTTACTTCCAACTGTAGAAGAGGGATTCGAGGATCCCGATTCCTTCAGTTATGAGTTCCCGGCAGAAGATGGAAGTGCCCCGGACGAGCCCACGTTCTAGAAGGATTGCGCACCAAGTCAAGTCAGATGTGGGAGGAGCCACTCCAACCCTGCTGCGGACGGAAGTCAAGCTTTTCGTCGTTGCCTTGTGCTTTATGCTGTGTGTTCGGTACTTGGATACCGATTCTGGTTCTGACAAACTTGTTATTTTCTTAGCAACTTTACTCAGCGCCATTTTTGGTGCTTTGGCTATGTAATATTGGCCATGTTGGCCTGACACTTGTTTAATGTTATTACTATGCTTGTCTGGTTTGGAGCTCATGTGTCATCCTGCTGTGTGTAACCTACCTGGGCGGTTACCAAGGTGATCCTCAAATGGGGGTCTCACAATACGACCACAACCGACTCTAGTAATGAAACTAATTGCTTTAGCTGGCGACCACGACTAAGTGCAATTTTCAAAACATTATCTTTAATGCAACCAAACTACACTTTGATTTTCGTAGTAATGCAAGAGGTGATTAAACACTAGTGCAAGATGATATGAATGTATTTGAGCTTTCACACTAGATAGACTCAAGCTACTAGTTTCTGATCTTTCTTAATAGTACGGTCATACTAGTAAAAAGAAGTTCTATCAAAACAGTCTATCTCCAAACACCGAGATTGATAAAATCCTAAGAAAATGATCTTTAATCTTGGATCTTACCTTCGGTGAAGCTAGACCTCGTGAAGCTTGACCTTGTGAAGTTTGACCTCGCTCAAGCTGACTCATATCGACATCATCCTCCACACGCCCTTACTTGCTTTCATCTCGCAACCATTTTGAGACTACAACATATACACTCAATACACAATGTTAGTCTCATATTTAGGTTGTCATTAATCACCAAGAAAATTACTCCACAAAGGAGTTAACTCAACAATTTCTCTTTTCGGTGAAATGACTGAACCATTTTCAACAAGCAACAAATAAGTAATAGATGAAATACACAATCATATAGATCCATATATGATAAGAAATACGCACAAGATCCAAACTACTCGTGTATGATAATAATTAGCATAAGCTCAATGTAAGCACAGATGACATACATGATGAGCTCCCCCTCAACACATGCATCTGTCTTAAACCGCGACAAGGGAGATATCAACTTTGCACAAGCATAGATAACCAACATTATGAGCCCCCCTCAACATATGCATCAATATTAAAGTATGACAAGGGAAACATCAACTTGGAGTTTAACACATGATGCTTCAATTGACAATTAACACAAACTTGATCCAACCATAGATAAAAGATATCAAGAGCTCCCCCTCAACATATGCATTGATATTGAACCTCAACAAAGAGTGATCAACTTCTAGGGTTTAACAAGTAATATTTCAGTTTACTTGTGTTAAAACAGGATTTATCCAAATTATCATTAATCATCATAAGATTTATTCGAACAATTATTAATCATCATAGGGTTTATCCAAATCGTCATTAATCATTAAAACTTAGATTCAACACTTTTCTTATTGCTAGAGTTGCCTCTTATCAAACTTCAAACTTAAATTTGAAATTTGAATTTTTGCAGTTTTAAATTTGAAATTTGATTTTTGAAATCTAAAATATTAATTTAAAATGAAATTTGAAACTTGAAATTTGGAATTTTAAATCATAAATTCAAAAATTCAAAATGCAAATGTCAAACTCAAATTTCACATCCAAACTTTCAAATTCAAAATTCAAATTTGATATTTGAATTTGAAAATTCAAAATTTAAGACTTCAAATTTGAATATAAAATTGATTGAATTGAGAAATCAAATCGAAATTCAAATTTGCAGGGAAAAGAGCTAAAACTCCGGTTTCATAAGAAACCGAAAAACATACAAAGTTCAATTAGACAAAGCTTATACAATATTTTTAAATAACCTAAAAAAAAATAAAATATCAAAAAATGCACGTATGGCTTAAAAAAATCTAAAATTGGCTTTCAGTTGCTAATTTGGTGAATATTTGATTTTTCAAGTTTTTATTGAGTTAGCAATCAATATGTGGCATACAAAACTATTGATTAAGGGTGCAAAAGTGTTGATTCAGCATGCAAAAGTGCTCACTAGTGTTAAATGGACTTTGAAGTCCTAACTGGGTTAGGATTTGAACCGACAAGTGGGTCTAATAATTTTCTGAATTTTTTTTTGCAGATTTGTAATTTTATAAAAAAAATCTATCATTTACATTAAAAACACTACAACATGACCTTAATCCAATAATCATGGATCTAATAAATCTTAGATGTCACACGCCGGCCTCGCCACCAGTTAATAATTAATTAAACCACTCACCGGCCCCTTCTTTAATTTACTCCTCACTCCTCAACTAATCCATTATCCATCCATATATATGTACTCCATGTAGCTAATCACTGCTAGTTAGTGTCTTTTCCATAAGTAATTTTGTGTGCCAAATTACAAATTGTGACTACTACGTACGTACATTAATTCATGCATGTTGGTCGAGTTAGCTAGTGGATTCTCGTGGCACGATGGATGCAATCCTTAATCATCTGGTGGCACGATGGCACGATGGATTCTCATGACCAGCTAGTAATCGAGTGCAATCTGACATTGAAGGCATGTTGCATCCATGGACATCCGGGCGCTGCACGCCCACCTGCTCGTCTCCGGCCGCCTCCTCCTCTCCCGCTCCGCCTCCTCCCTCCTCCAGGCTGCCTGCCGCGTCCCCGCCTCCCCCTGTCTCCGCCCCCTCGCCCTCCACCTGCTCGACCATTTTCCACACCCACCTCCTCCCCTCCTCCTCTCCGCCCTCCGCCTCGCCTCCCACCTCCGCCTCCCCTCCCTCGCTCTCCATCACTACCTCTCCCTCCGCGCGCGCCACCCGGCCTTCCTCCCGCCCTCTCCCGCCCTCGGCGCCGTCCTCAAATTCCTCCCCGGCCGCGCCGCCCACGCTCACGCGCTCCGCGTCTCTAATCACGCCAGCTCCCGCTTCCTGCACAACACGCTCGTCGCTATGTACTTTGCCTGTGGGGATGTCCACCGCGCGCGAGCCGTGTTTGATGGAATGCTTGACCGGGACGTCATTTCGTGGACGTCCATGATCTCGGGGCTTGCGCAAAATGGCAGCCCCTTCGAAGCCCTCCAGCTGTTTGCGACAATGCGCCGGCGCGATGGAAAGGTCAAGCCTGACTTTGTCGTGCTCGTCAGTGTCTTGAAGGCTTACATGGAGGTCGATGACTTGGGGAGCGCGAGCTCAGCTCATTCCCTGGTGCTCAAGGGTGGCTTCGACGATGAACAGGATTTGGTGGTCACGCTGACGGCAGTGTATGCCAAGTTCGGGCATGTTGAGATCGCGAGGGCTCTTTTCAATAGGGCTCGATCCCCACGGGTGATCCTGTGGAATGCCATGATCTCCGGTTATTCCAAGAATGGGTTCGCCAGAGAGGCAGTGGAGCTGTTCAAGCGGATGCTTTCCAGAAGGAACATGTCCCCGGACTCCATCACCTTACGGTCGGCGATCCTGGCTTGTGCCCAGCTAGGCTCCATTGAGCTCGCCACGTGGATGGAGGACTATGTTCGTGGCAGCAGCGAACACAGAGATGACGTGCATGTGAGCACGACACTCATCGACATGTATGCTAAGTGTGGGAGCATGGCCCGTGCGCGCGCGGTCTTTGAACGGATGCGCGAGAGGGATGTGGTGGTGTGGAGTGCGCTTATTGCTGGTTACGGGATGCATGGCCATGTCACCCAAGCTATTGCTCTGTTCGAGGACATGAAGCTCGCCGGAGTGAAACCCAACGACGTGACTTTCCTGGGGCTACTGTCGGCGTGCAACCACGCAGGCTCAGTAGAGGAAGGGTGGAGGTACTTCCACTCCATGAAGAAGGATTGCGGCATCGAGCCCCGGCACCAGCACTATGCTTGCGTTGTGGATCTTGTTGCTCGTGCCGGGCAGCTCGAGAGGGCGTATCAGTTTATCCTCGGCATGCCTATCAAGGCAGAGGTGAGCGTGTGGGGCGCATTGCTCCACGGCTGCAAGATGCATGGCCACCTCACCCTGGCCGAGTGCGCCGCGCGGCGCATTTTTGAGCTGGAGCCGTCAAACGCGGGGCACTACGTGCAGCTGGCCAACATGTACGCCACGGCGGGGATGTGGAGCGATGTGACCACGGTGCGGGGCA
This sequence comes from Pharus latifolius, assembly GCA_019359835.1. Taxonomy (NCBI): domain Eukaryota; kingdom Viridiplantae; phylum Streptophyta; class Magnoliopsida; order Poales; family Poaceae; genus Pharus; species Pharus latifolius. The sequence continues at coordinate 59,755,876 of CM033327.1, forward strand.
AGATGGAAGAGAGGGGTGTCACCAAGCCCACGGCATGTAGCCTCACGGACAGATAGATAGATGCACTGTAGCATCTGTACTACAAAACGTCTGAATTATAAATTTGATTTACTTCCCCAATTTTGTGGTACATGTATCCTCCCATTGCAGTACCTGTAACCTATGTAGTATATGAGTACAAAAAAAAAAAAGTAGGATAGCATCATGACGACAATGAATGTGAATGGGTGATCCTTTCCTCCTCATCTGGTCCATGCAACAGAATCGATTTCATTCCTGGCAGATTTGTAGAGCTCGAGCCTCTTGTAGTACTGCTGCCTTCGCTCCATCATCGCCGGATCCTCATCCAGTAGATGCCCAAACTGACTTGCCTGACCATCAATTGTTGTTCTGATAAATGAATTGCCAATGCAACCTTTTTCCTATATACTAATGTGCATACATGTAGAGAGTAGAAATTAAGAACCTCTTTTTTCCCAATTTGCATGTAGAAATGGTTGAGGAGAGACCTCTTGGCTTCTCGAACTTGACAGTAGACCACCGCCTTGGGGATCTTGTGTATGAGTTCAGCTCCCACCATTTTTATATACTGGGATACATTGGAGGCTATATTCCTGTAGTGCCCGTCCCCGTAACGGTCAACAGAGTCTGCTGAAGGATTCCCAGCCTTACTACTACTACTACTACTACTATCTGGATCCTGGGGGAGGCTCCGGAAGAAATCCACAGTTAGGTATGAAGCCTCCATGTCCACCAGCCGGAGAGCTGTCGTACGGCCATCCTCCCTGAATCTTTCCAATGATTCATTAGAGGCAGTTGCCAGTGCAGTTCGAAGAGTGGGGAACCTTCTGAGTTTCTGTAACTCGCCCAACATTACAAGCCAAGTTATCAACAATGGAAAGTATAGATGAGAAACGTGATTACTTTGTTTAATCCGTTCTAGTTCTAACCTCCGTCTCTCCTATGGATTTCCTCACCAAGTCCCTTAGAACAACATGAACCTGAAAGATAGATTTGTCAGGTTTCTTGTCACAAAATAGCTATGCCAAAGCATCCTCCAAGCATGGAATGCCAGCATTGGGACCATGTCAACGCCTTGGAAAACACTGGTGGGCATGCAAGTTGGCACAAATGAGCACCAAAAGGAAGATTTTGGTTGTCAACTCAATTAATGACCTAACTAGTAATATTTGCGATGATGGACCATGAAAAGTAGTTAATTACCGCATCCACTGTTGCTTCAGCCGGGCCTCTGAAATAAGTGAGGCCAGCCTCAATAAGGCGACGATAACCTTGTTCTGGGGCAATGAGATGGGGCTGATAGCCATCTGCTTCTGAGACCACCTTCTTCACGTTTTGCACAGACAGATACCGGTCAAAAGGAAGCTTCCTAAAAGCAGCAGGAAGCTGATGATCAAACACACCATATATTCTATCACCACCTGATCTCCTGCATAGGTCGGTAGCTAAAGAGTTCAGGAAACAAATGAACCTTAGACATAGTGTGATTGCACAAGTAGGTGAAACTACCACATAGGATTAGTTGACAATTAAATGTTTATTGTGGCAATGTCTTGTAAATCTTACGAGCATTTAGGGAAAGATAAACTGTAGTTTCAGAAATTGTTTTTATGGTGCCCCCATGAAAGATGGAATCACCAAATTCTGAAAGTTTAACATTGAGGTCGTGTTTGAAATTGTGATGATGTGGTAATAAGTGCTATAACAAAGTACTTTAAAAAGTTATTTTAAAAAATAATAGTAAATAAAGTTTTATTTGTTTAGTAAAAAAATGTTACTATTTAGTTCTATTATAATTTGTTGGTAACTTGGTGTGTCAAGATAGTTTGGATTAAAGATTTTATTTTTATAACATATGTGGTTGGAAAAAAATATGCTAAGTTCTGTTTTCATGGGACTACTATTTTTTATAATTGTTTTTTAACAAATACAGGTAAAAGTAATTTGTAAAGTTTTTTTTTGTTTTTTTGTTTTTTTTTGTTTTGGTGAGATGCACCAAACCACCAAACACAACCTTGAAACAACCAAACATTCAAAACAAGAATACATGTGCGTGCTGAAAGGAGTGCAAAGATTAGGTTGACTGCTAGCATTTCCATTAAAAACCTCTCCAGCACTGAAAGATTATTTATCATGCACCCCTTGACATTCTGAAAAGAACAGCCATGATTCGGGAAACACAAAGAGGACATGCTAAAAAGAAGCAAATACCCACCCTCCATCGAGATGTTCCTTGAAAACACGGTCAAAGGCACGGCACAGCTCCAACACAGTGTACAATTGAGCCTGGAGTTATTTTTTGGAAACTTTGAACTCAACATTATATCGGAGAAAAATACTTTTGAGGCTACTTAGCATGTAGAAATAGATAGAAATGTCTCACCCCTGGATCAGCAGCCACAGCTCTCCCAATAATGTCCAGCTCTGACTCAAGTTCATCTATAGTTTTATTGATTAATGATGTGATACTAGGAATGCGTGCTTTAATGACAGATTCCAGATGCTGAAAAGTTTATAATAAAATTACTGAGTAATGAGCCTCACCTTCATTCAGATACAAAGTTGTACAGATGGGCTTCGAAGTACCTGAGAAAGAAGCTTCGCAAGATATTCAGAACCCATCCTGCTGGCTAGGTGTGCATAGTCAGGACTGCTCTCAAAATACTCTCTTTCCTTTCGCCTTGCAACAATCATGTCAACATTCCTGTTTATATCTGCTTGTGAGCGGTTGACAATTCCTACCCAAGGATACTGCAGTCGATAAGATCTTCCTTCAAGAACCTTAGGGGGAAAATGAAAAAAAAATCAATATAATTCAGGCAATAAAAAATTATTGTAACTGTTACCTCGCATGTGCAGCACAAATTAGCAGGAAAAGAAAAAAGAAAGCCTATAAGGTGTGATGATATTAACACCATGCAGGTAAAGCTTTTGTTGGAGAAGATAAACTAGTTAAGTCTTACATCAAGTGCATTTGTTCCTTTGTCCATCAAGTCCAGCTTAGTCAACACGCCAAATGTCCTTTCGCCTTACCATAAATAGAATATAAGTTCACTCAGATAGAAGTGTCACAAAAGCAAACCAAAATAGAAGCATCCTCTAACATGATATATGCATTGACAACTCAAAACCTATACCGCTGATGCATATCAAAATGAAAGCAGCACAATGAAGCTTAATATATTGTGCACGCTGCAATGAAAGCAGCACAATGAAGCTTCTGAGAGCAACCATCTTGTTATATTGTACTTCCGATATGACAAATTTCTGAGAGCTCTCCATAATCATAAAAAAAATTAAAATTTTCCTCCTCTCCTGCTCATATATGTGTGCATAATTTTTGTACCTGCTGGATCAACATCCTTAGTTAGCTTAATCGCATCGGAAGTTGCGATGTCCTGGTTTGCTGGAGATATAGCCAAGATGATACAGTTGGGCTGCAAAGTACAAAGAAAAAAAATTCAATAAGGAGCCCCAAAGATGAACCTTAGAAATGTTTCCTGTAATTGGGAATCGTGGAAGGTCGGTTATGACTTCTGAGTAAGAGTGGTAGACAGCCAGCAAAACAATTGGAAAAAGGAAAAGGCTTAATACAAAAAAGCCCATCAATAAATCCTCATTTGGTTCTTTAGTTGCCACATAAAATTAAAGGACCACAGGAATTCTCTCCTACCAATATGGAAATGCTACTATACAAATCCAGTATCTTTTGAGCATGAGTGATTACAAGGATCTAAAAGTACTCATGTTGCAGAGAAATGACCCCAAGACTGAGTAGTGCACTCTTCGTAAACACAGACATTGGCAATTAAACATATATCCTATTAAGATGCTTACCTTCTCGACATATGACCTAACCATATTCTCTATATCTTCAACAATACTTTCAGGTTGTCCCTCTGTGGATTGGCAGTTCAACATGTTATAGCAATGGTACAAAGCTGCCAAATAAATTGAATATGGTAGAAAAATATAGGGCTTTATGTATTAAAAAAAAATGACTGCATACCCACAGCAACCTTTGTCAATCCAGGAAGATCAATCAATGTTAAGTTCACAACTGCCAAGACAACAGGCAAATCAACTAGTGTCAGCCAAAAACAACAAAAGTATCAAGTCAAAACTTAATTTCTATTGAGCACATTAAAACAAGGTTACAAAATCACACAAGAAATCTGACAGAAAATTTCCAGGAAAAGCTGTTAGAAACAAGAAAGATGGATGAACATAACATCTCGAATATATATGCATTGCATGGTATTTGAATCATTCCGATGTACAAATCTCTCTTCAAAATGATCCTGTTTAATTTGCACACCCGGGAAACATGGCCCACAGGAGAAATGCTCACAATTGGATAAAAGAGAAAGGTAGAAAAGAAATACCATTGGACGAGTAAATGCTGAGATGAATTGGGACAGGGGATATCTGTTTAGTTGTCCCAGTCACTCTATCTGTCTCACCTGCAATTTCCTGGCGAACAAGAGCTGCATCGTAATACAGAATTTCAAGATCATTTTGGCACCGCCATTTTACTATAAAACTAGGAGCTTATACAAGACTAGGATCTTGAACTTGACATATGCACCATCTTAACATCTCTATTTCACAAGAAAATACTACTCTTTGTTCTTTTTTTTACTTGTCATGTAATATGCATGTAAGTCAACTTTTTAAATTTTGATCACTAATATATAAAAAAAATATCAAAATTCATCGTATGAAAATAGTATTATTATATTCGTCATTAAATTTATTTTTATATGTGTGTTTACACAACAATGTTGGAATCTTAGTGGAATTCATAGGATCATATTTGAGGAGTTCTTTAATAAGTTTTTAAGTGCAGAAGCATCTTCCAGATCTTTGAAAGGTGTTTTCAATGAAATAATCATTTCTGCTACTTGGAATGTATGGAGAATTTGTAAAAATGCTATTTTCCAAAGAAGCAATCCGAATAAGTATAATTGGTTTCATGCATTTGTCCAAGACCTACAATTTGCGGCAGAAAAAGGGAAGAAGTTAATAAGATTGCTATTGCAAGATGGCTTGAAATCATTTGATGTTTTCATTTGTACTTTGTATTTTTTCCTTCTTGTGCATATAACTCTTTTAATTTATAAAATTATTTTTAGTAGGATGTTCTCTTACTGTTTCCTTAAAAAAAAAACTATTTTTATAGGATGATTGTTTTATATTTTTTTATATGTGTATAATAATAGAAATCAATGATCAAAATTATATTTTGGAGACCATGAAAAGTCTAAAACGACAAATAAAGGAGAACAAATATACTAGGAAGTACAAAAAAATGGCCCAGTTCATGAAGTTAAACTAAACATATGCACACAGTACCAAACGCCCCCTTGAAGTATCACAATAAACTATTGAACAGATTGAAAGATGGACAGAAAAATTAATTGAGAATGCTCCTCTAGTTTACAGGAAAGCACCAACAGATGAAGCAGTTCTTTCTCCTTGCAAGAAAACATATGTGAATGATAATATGAGGAAAAAAGGAAGTAAACAAGTTCTGAAGTTAAGTTGGCACCGAAGTCTGTGAACTTGCGGTTTGGCAAATGTAAGAACTCTGCGTATTCTTGGCCTGCTTTTTGGTCTATCTGATGCAGCTGCAGCACTAAGGGCCTTCTGGTGACGATTCCTAGAAATATATTGATTCAAAGTATAAAATTGATTTTAATGATGAAAACGGAAGAAAGAAAAAAAGAAAAAGGAGATTGAAGAAGCTGGCTGACCAGAACCACGGGGGAGAAAGTCCTTGCCGACGAAGCTTTCAAGTACCGATGACTTGCCTGAACTCTGTTGTTTGTTGTCATATCAGAGGAAGAAGTAAGCAAAAGCTTTTGGAAGAAAAGAAAGCAAAGGAGGGACCTGGCCGCCGACGACGGCGATGGTGGGGAGGGAGTCCCAGAGGGAGGCGGCGTGGTCGCCGAGGGCGGTGCAGGCGCGCTGGATGCGGTTCGTCAGGCCGATCAGGCTCTCCATAGTCTCTAGTTTAGTTTTTGGACGATGAAGCAATCAACGCGTATGTCCGCCTCCTTCTAGAGGAAGGAAGGGAAGGATTTCTTTGTTTGACTGGTCCTTCGCTGCTTTGAATTCCCCTCCACTCCCCGCCATTGAGAATGAGGACCATCAAGCCCCTCCACGCCCGCCTCCTCCGCTCCGGCTCGCTCGCCGCCGACCCTTCCGCCGCCGCGCCCCTCGCCTCCTCCGCTGCAGCCTTCTCCCTCCCCTACGCGCTCTCGCTCCTCCGCGCCCACCCCTCCACCTTCGCCTGCAACACCACCATCCGCGCCCTCGCCCGCGGCCCCCACCCCGCCCTCGCCCTCTCCGCCTACCGCTCCTTGCTGCTTCTCTCCTCCCCCAACAACTACACCTACCCTTTCCTTCTCGCTGCTTGCGCCCGCCTCGCCCCTTCCTACTCCGCCTCAGGCCTCGCTGTCCACGCCTCCCTCTTCCGCCGCGGCCTCGAGTCCCCCGACCGCTTCATACGCGCCTCCCTCCTCAGCTTCTACGCCGCCGCGGGTGACATGTCGGCTGCCCGCACTGTGTTCGACCTCAGTCCTGCACGGGACGTGGCCCTCTGGAACTCGCTGCTCAACGCCTACCTGTCCTCCGGGATGTACCTTGAGGTGCTCAGGGTGTTCCGCAGGATGCAGGGGAGAGTGGCCGCCGACGAGGTCACACTGCTCGGGGTGGTGTCCGCATGCGCGCACCTTGGGGCACTGGAGACGGGCCGCTGGGCACACGCATTCCTTGGGAGGAACGCCATGAGGGTCACCAGGAATCTCGGCACTGCGCTGGTCAACATGTACATGAGGTGCGGGGATGTCTCCAGTGCATGGTCTGTGTTTCGCCAGACAGAGGAGAAGGACGTCCGGACATGGAGTGTAATGATTGGCGGACTGGCCGTGAATGGGCTCGGGAAGGAGGCACTGCAGCTGTTCATGGAGATGCGCAGCCGCGGGGACCTTGAACCAGATTCAGTCACCTTGACGGCTGTGCTGACTGCGTGTAGCCATGCCGGCATGGTGGACGAGGGCAAGGGTATCTTCAACCGTATGGCTCTGGAGTATCGTGTGGAACCAACAATACAGCACTATGGCTGCACGGTCGATTTGCTCGGCCGAGCGGGGCGGCTGGAGGAGGCCTCGGCTCTGATCGAGGGGATCCCATTGAATTTGAAGCCTGACGTTGCCCTGTGGGGTTCTCTCCTGGTGGCCTGTAGGGTCCACAAGAATGTCGAGATGGGGGAGATGGTCGCAAGGGAGATTCTCAAGTTGGATCCCCAGCACGCTGGGGCTTGTGTTTTCTTGTCCAATGTCTATGCTGCTGCTGGGAAATGGGACCTCGTGGAAGAGGTCAGGAGCTTGATGAAAAAACAAAGGATATACAAGCCTCCAGGATCAAGTGTAACTGAACTCGACGGTGTTGTTTATGAATTCTTCTCTGGGGACCATTCGCATCCTCAGTCAGATCAGATATATGCGATGCTTGACGAGATAGGCAAGATATTGACCCTCAAAGGTCACAAGCCTACAACTAAAGGAGTTACCTTTGACATTGGCGAGGAAGACAAACAAGTTTGCATCTCACAGCACAGTGAGAAGCTGGCAGTTGCCTTTGGACTCATAAATACAGTGAGAGGGGCTGTTATCCGAATAGTGAAGAACCTAAGAATCTGTGAGGACTGCCACTCTGTCATGAAGGTAGTCTCTGAGGTCTATGATCGAGTGATAGTTGTCAGAGATCGCAACCGCTTCCACCACTTCAAGAGTGGTTCTTGTTCTTGCCAAGACTATTGGTAGGCCAAAAGAAGGAATAGCAAAGTCTTCTAAAGAAGAAGATAGGCAAAGAGCACTGGCTTATGATTAAGGTGCCAGTACTTGTAAAATACATATGGCTGGAAAAACACAAGTAACTTCTGTCACATTTATGATTGCACAGACACACTAGGTGGCATGATGTGTGTGTCGCAAGGCAGTGGGCTGCATGGAATGCCTCAACTGTCTTTGCACTAGTTAGCTGATGACATGATTATTATGTGGCAGTGTGTATTTACGTACTGATTTTTGATGATATCAATTACAGAAGAAAGGTGAACTGAAACTGCTCACTGAGAAACCGGCTGAGATTCTCTTACCACTTGCGTGAGCATTTTCCACAGAACATATAGGTCTGTCACTCAGCATACGTCTTTGCTTACTTGTGTTTCATATTCTGGTTACACTTTTCGCGTGGGCTATAGCGTGCTCGAGTGTCCCCCTTCCTAGGGCAACCAATGCTTCCTGAAATATCCTTGACCATTTAGATTGTTCACAGAAAGTACAATAGCAGTTTTCTTTTGATCTCAGAGTGTTGCCAGTGGTTATGATGCCACGACTATGCTTGACAACCTAGAAAAGATTAGAAATGGAATATGCAGTTTTTATTTTTTTTAGTACCACTGTGATTGTCCTTAGTGAATAATGATTATGGTGTGATTGTTCTCCCAACTTGCAGACCTAAGAAACTTATCTCCTATAAATATATTGAGCTTTTTCCAAGGGATGGTCGGTAGTCCATATGGAGCATATGATATATGAACCATAGAATTCTGCCATTTTTTTTTCTTTCTGCCATGTAGTGAAAATATTATCGCCAAAAGAATTTTTTATGATAAAAAGTCACTGTCCTTTTAGGTCATGGATCTTGATTCCCATACTTTTGTCTACTTTGGGTGTCGTCTTCTTGTTAAGAACGGATGATTGGTTTTTCATTATTATCTTCTATTTGACCTTGTGGAAAACAATTGGTATTAAGTCACAATCAGCAATCTTGAAAGCACCAACAATAATTTGACAAACATATAGTTGGAGATGGACTTGTCACTCCTGATGTGTCCTGGATCCTTCAAATGCATGACAATGGTACATCTTACTGCCCTGTTGGAGGTGTTCAAATTCTCACTCCAACAACCTTGCTTTCTCTACTGTTCCATCACCTTCCTCTCTGTTCCATAACATTAATGTTTTTCTCTGATTCAACTTCTTCTCAACCTCTCATCTCTCAGACGTCGCATTCCTCTTCACTTTTTGAACTCTTCTCCCTGTCCTGGATTGGTTATTCGAGGTTCTTCTATTGTTTGCTTCAGAACCAAAAGCCAAGCATCTTTTGTTCATCAGAGGAGTAAAGTGGATGAACCTAAGGACCACACACTGGTCATCTCCACCAATACTTCGCTTCTAAATAATGCTGATGCTCAGTGCCTATAATAATGATTAATGGCTGTATGTCACCCCATGTAATCCAGTCTAATCCATCCGCATGTGCACCCATCCATCTCTTTCTAACAGTGCACCAATGCTAGTGGTAGTCATTGTCACTTAGGTAATGGCTTATTGGACCATATGCAATTGGGAAAAGTTCATGCACGAGAAGCATTGGATCATGTCCACCAATTTTGAAGAAATTTTCACATATACCCTTTATTTTCCTTCTTTTGGACAAGGCCAGGTTCTTGTATTGATGGGTACTTTACATTTTCTCCATGACCAAATGGACAGCCGTGGAACTATTCAATGTAGCTTTACAGTACAAAAGTTATTCTGCAATTTGAAGGGAAAGAGGTAATTTGACCTTTCTATGGTTTCTGATTCTGCAATGCGATGCTGTGATGAAGGAAGGACTTATGTTGTTTATCATTGTTGCCGACTTCCACCATGACCACATGCATCTTTCCTACATTTACTTCTTTTTCCTCCTTTGGCATGTCCTTCCTCATTGCTAGTTGGAACATATAACCCTTCCCCTTTCTAGAAGTTGTAGAAGATTTGGAGCCTCGTGTGTCTCTTGTATTGCCTGTCTTTCAGCATCGCAGATCATGAGAGCCCAGAGAGGAAAGCAGTCAGAGGTAATCCACTGAAGACAGAAGCTTCTACATGTGTTTATATAACTTTCATTAGACTCTTTGTTCCCATCAATATTCTTGAGATTGCATATGTTTCTAACTTGGTGTACATTGCCAGGCATTTTGGCCTTCTATTGTGATGAGAAAATGGCTAAACATTAAGCCAAAGCTACATGATTTCAGTGAAGATGAGTTTGATACAGAGAGTGAAGATAATGGTACACATGAACACAGTTTTTGAAATTTCTTTACATTGCACTTGTTGTATCTCTGTTTCTAATCAGAATCCTCGAATCTTTCCTTAGATGCTAATGATAGTGCAGAGGAGAACTTCTTTGAGATGCATGAGAACAAATATAGGACTAATGAAGCATCAGGTATCATGAAAGAATTATCTCAATGGCTTTGCTATTTTAATTGCTAAAGGAAATTGGATATCTATTAGATACTGTTGTCACAGAGTGGTTAAATATGTATTTGTTGTATTGCCTGTACTGATATATAATTCTTTATATTTGTACATTCATTATCATAACTCTTGTGCTTTGTCACTTTGATGGAATTTCCTTGCTGATGCATGTATTATGTTTTTGAACTAGGCATTCATTACCATTAGTCAACATGTGTTACTCCATGATTATTGCTTTTTCATCATGATTGTTGTCTACTTTGAAGCAATCATAAGTTCATAACCATTGTTCCAGAATAACTCCTCTGTTACTATTTCTAGATTTGGAAGATAGTATTCAAATTTCTATCCATGCATAAAGTTTATAAACATCATGATAATCTACAAGTAGAATTTTGGAAACAATAAATGAAAGATTGATTGCTTTCCATGACTCATTAACTGTGCATCATGACTTATTTTGCATCATAACCATTAGCCAGTAATAAATAAGCACTATCAGGCAGTAAGTTGCTTATTGCTACTGTCTCGAACTGTATAGTTGTTCTTTTTTGTCCCGTAATGACACCACAAAAATAATCTGTGAATATGTCCTATAACTGACAAAGGAATGGAAGATCTAGCAAACAATGGAACTCCTTGATCAGTAGCCCAAGTCAGTTGATACATATTTCCCGTCTTTCTTCCTCTCTTGCTTTTTTACTTTTGTTGTGATGTCTATTGCTTTAGGGCTAAGTATCCACTTAGATCAGATAATTTCTGACCATTTTGATGTTCCCTACTTCGATTTATGGTATCAGGACACAGTAGACAAATTTATAATTTGTATTGTCATAATATTATGTGTAATTTGTCTTATTGAACTTCATGTAGTTATATAATGTGCAATGGTCATATATGTTTTTAAAAAATATATAATGCAAATTCATGTGAATTCTTTGATTGCTGAACTTCTTTTGATCTTTTTGTGCTCTTGATGTCAACCCTCTTGCTAGGAGATAAAAGAAATCCCCCTTTGCGGATGCTTCGGAGAAGGAAATCAGAAAGCTTACGTGTTAACTATATAAGTAAAAAAGATGTGAGGTTTGGCTTTAAATTTCAGTTCATCTCTAATCATCACTGCATTCAATTTGATGCATCTGGTGCCTTTATATGATGAAGTGGCTATCACCAGGGTGATGATAGGAACATGGAATGTTGCTGGAAGAACTCCCAGTGAAGATCTAGAGCTTGAGCAGTGGCTTTGTACCCAGGACCCAGCAGACATGTATGTTCTTGGGTGAGTACCTTCTCAAGCTGTGAAATTTTGCTTTTGATTTTGATTATGGAATCTTGGTCCTTAATGTTGCCTTGTCTCTTTATGCTTGTTTGCTGAAATCTGCTTGGCAAATTAGCACTCTCTTAAAATTGTGTGTCCATTCACCCAAATGGGCTGTTCTTCATCCCCTTCTCTCGCTCCCTGGGGGGTGTCATTGGTCTTTACTCTTGACAACACAACTTTTATTGCTAGTTTGACCAGTTTACCTACATGCATTTCAGTTTCCAGGAAGTGATCCCATTAAATGCTGGGAATGTCTTGGGGGCAGAGGACAGCAGACCAATACCTAAATGGGAGGCTATGATCCGTCGAACACTTAATAAGTCTCAACCACCCAAGACAATCTGCAAAAGCTATAGTGCTCCTCTATCACCGTTACTGGGACCTGCTCCTTCTAGTTACAGAGATGAAGATACAATACACAAGCCTGGAATAATAAATAATTTAACCGCTGGACTTCAATATAAGGAAACTAGTATAGGTGAGCTCAACTGGAACTGGTTAGATGGAATTAATCCATTGGACTGGCCAGAGCATCCACTAGACATGCCATCAGAGGCTTTGGTATCAGGTACAAAATTGAGAAGAGTCATGAGCTCAGGGATATCTAGCACCAATGTGCTGGAAAGCCATCTTGGATTTCATCCACAGAATGTAGCAGTGCAAGTTGGGATGAGACGAGCATATCATAGTTCTGGGAATCTTGGCATGCTATGGTCAGAACAGCAGGAGACATTTGATGTTCTAAATTCTCTTGATTATATATCTGACCGGACATCAGAAGAAGACTCTCCCTCTGTTGGTGCTGGTGAGAAATGTGCAACTCATGGGAATAAAGAATCTTCAAAGTCACGAGCAAATTATGTGCGCATTGTCAGTAAACAAATGGTTGGTATTTATGTGTCAGTATGGGTTTGCCGAAAGCTGAGGCGGCATGTGAACAACTTGGAGGTATCTCCAGTTGGAGTTGGACTTATGGGCTACATGGGCAACAAGGTCATCCTTTCCTCTCTAGGAAATAGATATCTAATCCCATTTGATGCTTAGCGTCAAATCAAGAGGCTGAATTTTGATTTTATTGAAGTCATTTTATTTTTACTAGTGCAGGGATCAATATCTGTCAGCATGTCACTTTTCCAGACTCGATTGTGCTTTGTCTGCTCCCATCTTACATCTGGCCATAAGTCAGGGGATCAACAGAAAAGGAACTCTGATGTGTATGAAATTTTACAACGAACAAGGTTCTCTTCCTTGTTTACTGCTGGTCAGCCACAAATGATTCCTTCACATGAGTAAGTAGCTATCACTTTTTCTCATGGTTCTGTCTTCCCTGGAAAGCAGCTTCTGAAGTTGTAAATTTGCTTTCTGCAAACTGCAATTGATCTGTGTTGACTAATCATTAACCCAAACAAACATATCAAGTTTGCTGAAGTAATGATTTGCATGAAGCAGTGAAATTTAATGTTTCTGAGGCTTCCAGTAACTCCATCATACTAAATGACTCTAATGCTGCTTATCACTGAGGTCCCCAGCCAACAAGGAATGTCCAATGAACTGACCCTCATTCTATTACGTGCCTAGATTGAGAAAGAAAGAGAGGGAGATAGATAGATAGATGGGGATAGACTTTAAATTTTATTTCTTGTTTACCCTTTACATGACTCTTACATCTCTTATATAATAGATCTTTTTTTTTTTTTGAAACAACTTATATAATAGATCTTTTTTTAATGGATAGACACTAAATAAAAGATAAGAACAACCAAAGATAGAGATAACTAAGGATGGATGGATAGACACATTAAAGGATAGGAATAAGTATCAAGGATAGAGTTAAGATATAATTAATTGAACTAAAGATAAATCCTAATTTAAGAAGATATCAATCATAATTTTATTTGGCTAGGTTTATCCATAACATGTCTCCCCTCTTGGAGAGGTAGCTCGTTCATGAGTTGGACATCTATCTGTATGTCTGACAGACGGTAGCAGTGATCCCACTGCTTCATCTTCTTAGCACCATGCAGAAGTGTCCCTTTTTGAACTCAACGGGGAAGCTAATGAATGTCATGCATCGAGAAGAAGGCGTTGAGGCGGTCGTTCCCGCCGGCTTCCATCTTGTGGAGCTGTGCCTCAGTCCACAAGTTCATGGTGACGAAGCAAACGAAGATGATGTACATGTTGAGGCCATAGTGCTTGCCCTAGTACTCAAGGCACATGAACACCTCGTACTTCATGCTCACCCACTGCATTCTGCCACGTGAAGTCCACGCATGTCTTGTTGCTCGCCTACCCCTGCAGCTCCTACATCCACCGCGAATCCGTGGACATGATCTCTAATCGGCCAACCCAGATCAAATCCCCTTTGATCTGAGGCTCACTAGAGTTGTCGTTCTCCTTGCTTTAGATCACAAGCTCGACGATGTCCATATGCACGAGATTGTCGGCAATGTCATCGACATCATGAGGGAGTTCCTGTATGTGTCACCATTTGCTAGGATCGCCACATCAACATTATGGTAAGTGCTGTCAACTTCTTCTTTGACGACTTCATCAACAATACTACTATCATGAATATCATTATGCCCACCCTCACCCGCATTATTCTCGGCATACAGCATATGCCTGTCTAAGTGGCTATCAACAGCATCCAGTTTCTTGTAGCACAACTCCGTATTCTGGAGGAGTTAGTCCAATTTCTCCAAGAATCTTGCTTACTTCTGCATCGGATATCTCCAGAACCTTGTCTACTTCACATCGAAAGCCATGGTAGTTGGTTCTGATACTAAATCTGTTATGCCTAGATTGAGAAAGAAAGAGGGGGAGACAGATAGATGAGAATAAACTTTAAACTTTATTTCTTTTTTACCCTTTACATAACCCTTATATCTCATATAAATTAGATCTATCACTAACTAAAAGATAAGAACAACCAAGAATAGAGATAACTAAAAATAAATGCATAGGCACTAATTAAAAGATAGGAACAAATATCAAGGATAGAAATAAGATAGAATTAATTGAATTAGAGATAAATCCTAATTTAGAAAGATATCAATTTTAATTTAATTTGGCTAGGTCCATCTATAACACATTTGCTGAAAGAACAACTAAAGGATATCAAGTTTTCATCTGGTGCTAATACAGCTTGCTTGGAAAACACATCCTGTTTTTGCATCGGTTTGTTTATATTGAATTAATTTACATCTTAATAGGTATGTAAGGCATCCCATTAAGACTGAACTTTGATCCCATTACTAGAAGTAAGTTCAGGTGACATACACTGCACTGCCAGAAATTATGTTTTAGATAAGCATGGGGAACACCTTTTGCTAGTTCATTTCCCATGGATGGGTGATGGCAGGCAAATGTGAAAAGAACTATTTATTCAGAATAATGTTACATCTAGCATCATATCTGCAGATGAATTTTTAATTTTGAGTGGTTAATCAGATGTCAGAATTTCATTTTGGAGCAGTCGAATTTTTTGGTTTGGAGATCTTAATTATCGTATTGACATGCCGGATGCTGAAGTAAGGAGTTTGGTAGCTATGGAGAGGTGGGATGATCTCTTGAAGTCTGACCAGGTACGACGACTAACTTTGATGGATGGTAGTAATAATATGTACCTATGAAAATAAGCTAAATTTCTGGTTACTGAAAATTAACTCATAGATATGTGCACATATTTCAGCTAAAAAAGGAGCTAATAAGTGGGAATACTTTTGATGGTTGGATGGAGGGCTTGATTAACTTTCCACCAACTTACAAGTATGAAAGAAATTCAAATAGATATGTTGGAGAGGTTCCTAAAGAAGGGGAGAAAAAGAGATCTCCAGCATGGTGAAGTCTCTTTCTGGTTAACTCTTTCTATAGACACATCCACATTTGTGAACAGATCTGCGCAATGTAGCTAATTGGAGTTCTTGCATGCACAAATAGTCATCTTGGAGTTCCAACTACCCTTTAGGACTCAGTTAAACAACTTGTAGAAATGTTCCTTCTGAATTTCCATTGCTTGCTGTTAGCATTAGATAGTTTTACTTCATGCATTCTTGTTAGAGCAACACAGTTTGTCAAAAGCAAACAAATCAAAGCTAGCCATATTCTTAACATGTCTTTCCTATTTCCTACCAAGTAAATTGCTCTATATGTCCACCTTCCCTCCATAAATATGAGCACTCAGGAGAAACTCAAGGACTAATTTTCTCACTGAGCAGTATTCAAATGAACAATGCTTGAGACCTCATAGTGCAGAATGGTAGATACACCTGTGCATATGTTTATGACTGATTAGTCTGTTAGGTCTCCTTATTCATACAGTTAACTTGGCTGTGTACCATCAGTCCTCTGCAGTGATTCGACAAGTCCGTTCTGTTCTTTTTGAACTTTGCACATTCTCCTGCCATCTTTCTGGTCAGTTGTTTTGGTAGTTGGAACATAATCCTTTTCAAGATTTTCACCAGTGTGGGTGTCTTACGAATGAATCAGGTGCGATCGCATACTACAGTTGGGCAAGGGTACCAAACAACTCTCATACTGGAGCTCTGATTTGAGCCTCTCGGATCACCGACCAGTCAGCTCCATCTTCTCGGTTGAAGTTGAGGTATTTGATCAGAGAAAACTCGAAAGGGTTTTGAACTTCACCAACGCTGGATCCTCCCCTATGGAGAAATGTTATATTAAGGTTAAGGATAGCATCTGAAGTTTCAGTTTCTCAATTGCATTCCCTCATGCCAAGCCTAGTATTGAACAGAGCAGTGAGTGCTACTGTTTGATCAGGTCTTGTCATAAAGCATACTCTCTGTTTTCAATTTATCTTATGGGGTGATTATACATTATTGTTACAAGACATGAAAATGCGATATCAGTAATATTACTGGTTGCAAGGTTTGTCCTTTGAGTAGCACTTTCCATCTGATATGTGCCCTTCAATTGTTACAATCGAATATTGTACATTACTGTATGATCTATTACTTCATGTTGCAGCAATCTTGGAGAAATGCTCATGCCAGTGTCTTCAATTCAGAACTTCAGAAAACTCCATTCAGAAGTTGGCATGAACATAAACAGTACTACCTCAGAGAAACATAGAGCGAAAGGGACTAGTTTTACTAGAATTAGAAATTCTGAGATCCATTAATTTGCAAATGCAGAGCTTGGTATGATTTGGAACAAAAGAGAGAAAAAGGGACATTTATCCAGTGATGGGAAGAAGGAAACATATAGATGATAAATATTACTATCTCCGTTCTTAAATGTGTCAAATTTTTTAAATTGCAATTATAATTCAATTATATTTTTAGTAATACATATCAATAATATTTCAAATAAATATGCGTAAATTAATTTTATTTACACATGCACAAAAACACGAATCATAACCACTCACTTAATAGGGGTAGTGGGAAAATTTGCCTAGAATTTGTAAATGACACATTTGTAGAAAAAAAATTTAAAAAACAGATACATATTTAAGGACGGAAATAGTATATCATATATCCTTAAGCCAAGCTTGGCCTTGATAGAATACTTGCTCCTCCTGTTCTGCTCCAGTTTTTCACTCATCTCAACTTTACTCTCCATCAACACTATATATGCAGCAGAATTGAGAGCTACCGGGCTGCAACTCGGAATGGCATCACTGAAACTGCTAAATTATGGTTAATTCTCCACCTCAAATGGCAAAAGTGTTCAACTGTTCATAAAGTACGGCTTCTAGCCCATACCTTTGTTCAGGTTTCAGCAGCATTAGGAAAGTTTGGGAGGCCCATTGTAGGATTCTAACAGGGTTAAAAAAAAACCTCCCTTAAAAAACTATAAGAACCAGTATCCAATAATAAATAGGTAAAGTTCATACATTTCCAAAGTGAATCTCTTGGGGTTTGCATATCCAGACATTTTCAAACACATTCATGTCGCTGACATGTCATGATCTTTCTGGATGGTTAAGCTACAGACAAAAGAAATATATCTCTTTTCCATATACAAAGAAAGCCAATACCCATGATGCTTTTGTACAAAATCCATCATGTTATTGTCCAGAATAAGGACTCAAAATTGACCTGCCCGGATGTCTCTATCTATACGCTCGGCATTAAGTGTTCCTGGCAGCTCCCTGAAGTCTTCATTAAATATGGAGTATGCACTGCGAGGAAGATAGAAGAACAAATGGAAAGTTGATTAAAACAAAAGAAACTGGTTCTTCCTTCCATATTGCTCATATTCATCACCTTGTTGATGGGACAATATAACATACCTAACATCACCTTGTTGCCGCCTGCCAAGATTAAGAAGTATGATCAAGAAACCTGTCCCAAGTATCTGCAAAGGCAGCAGTAACATTTATCAGCAAACTAAAATCTAGCAACATATTCAATACGTTTGATCATTGTGATCAATTCCCTATATAATTGGAGGGAGTGTTGCAAAAGATATCTACAACCAAAGTTATATGCAAAGTGTAACATCAAAGATCCAAGTGAACCCTGTACCACTTGAAAAAAAAGGAATGACAGGAGATTATGGGCATGCAATTTGCAAGGTCTAAGAGTCATGAATTTAAGACAAACCCAGGGGAGAGAAAAGTGGGAACCAGACAGTAACCACCAGTTCCCAGATTTCCCAGCAAGGGATGAATTTTGCCCAATTGGAACCAAAATCCTGCTGATTTAAATCAAGTTACATAAGGTTGAGTCTCACCAACTCTGTCTGATTGTTGAGTAATTATTCCGTGGAAGAAAACACATTAGTTCATAAAAAGTTGAAGAACTACACAAGGAAGTTCATATTGATGTCAAGGTTGCTTTTCACTGCAAATCGGCAAGTTCTTGACTGGTTTCTGGCTAGTATCTGGTCGAGTTTCAGTAGAGTTTCACATGGATCTTGGTTTAGAAACCCTGAGTGGCTTGTAACAGGCAGGAACTAGCCAGAAACTGGTACAGACAGCCGTCCTGGAGCCGGTTTCTAAACATGCTTATAAAACCTTGCATTTACCTCATTTGAATGTCATGACGACCAATTATACCGCTAAAAATTAGACAAGAAGTAACTTACATATAAAGGTCCAACGCCGTATTTTTGAGCAATAGGTGCCAATAGGAACCACAGCAGTGTAATAACCCATGCTTTCAAACTGGGGGAGAATAACGCCATCAACAAGATATCTGGTAAAGCCACCAGAAATGCATAGCTCAGCCATCACATTATCATTTCATTAGGAAGAGAGGCGTTCCAAGTACATTACCGGGAAATCTCAGTTTGTCACGAAGAAAAACAAAAGTTGTCCTCTTCCACCAGCTTGTTGTTTGTGGTATTTTGAACTTCTACATAATAAAAAGAGAGTTATCATTACAAACAACATGAGCCCATCATAAAAATAAGAAATTCTTTGAAATATCATAACACTAACCAACTCTTCATCATTTTCGTCATTGTCGTCGTTGTGAAGATGCTTAGCGGGTGGCTTAGGCACCACAGCCACTATTAGGCTATCTATAGAAATAGTGAAACGAGCAAACTGTGAAAAATATTCCATTAAAATATATCATGTGCATAAATAAGTAGTATTCTAGATGATCAAATAGCTATCCCACCACCAGAGCAATATCACCTAAGTTGTGCCACATAATACTGTCTCCATCGGGATGACTTAGGCATCACAACCACTATTAGACTATCTACAGAAATAGTGAAACTAGCAAACTGTGAAAAATATTGCATTAAGATATATCATGTGCATAAATAAGAAGTATTCTAGATGATTAAATGGCCATCCCACCACCAGAGCATTGTCATCCAAGTTGTGCCACATGAGATTGTCGGTGTTTTGCCCATGCGCACATCTCCTCACGCTGTAAAAAAATACTTTTTTTATTTGCAGCAGGTGCACGTTGACGCCTGTTGGGGCAGTGGCTGCGCGGCGAAATTTTTTTTATTTGCTGTCTTGATGTACATTCTAAGTCATTTTCTAATTATTTTTCTCTCTCTTATAATGAATAAACAAACATTTTTATTACTCTCTCTCCTCTAAAAATTTTCTAAAAATCATTGGAGTGTTTAATTCTTCATAAGACTCTTTGTGCGCGTAGCATATTTTCTCTCCTCTCCGACACTATTGAAGATAGGCTAAGAGCTATTTAGTTGATTTACTATTATATTCCACAAATTGGGACCACAAAACAAGTTCCCTAATGTTTTTAAATACCACGATCAAATTCCACCCTGAACCTAGCAAATTACTCCATAACAGTAATGTCTAGCGCTGCATCATTGCATCAATTATCTCCATTATCATACAATGTTCATAAGCAATCCAAGATCAGTTGCAGCAAAATTGAGCATCCCTTAGAAGACGAATCCATTAAAAGATTTTAGCTAGACAAGAATCCACGAGCAGAATGTATGAAAGAAAATCCCAAGAACAGAGAGAAATTAGTTTACCCCCATGGGTGAGCTTGACATGGGCGTCGTCGTCGTGGAGAGTGGTGCCACGCAGGATGAGCCTGAGGCGGTCTCCGGGGAGATGGCGGTCGAGGGCGACGCGGCGGCGGAGATCGGCGACCTAGGGTAGGGTAGGACAGGATTTATTATTTTAGACTTTAGAGAGAAGAGAGGCGGTGTATATTACCGAGAGGAGGGGAGGGAGGCGGAGGGTGGTGGGACGGCCTGGGCCTACGGCGCGCACCATCACCTCCACCGCCGGCTCCTCCATCTCTTGGAATCTCTCTCTCTCTCTCTCCCACCCGCTGCGCTTTGAGATTCGTTCATGCGTATGTTAGAAGATCACGGGCGTTCAAAAGGAAGGAGAAGAAAAGACGACTCCTCCTTCCTCAAAAAAGAAAAAAAAAAAAGGACTCCTTCCTACCTCAAAAAAGAAAAAAAAAGGACTCCTTCCTTTCCTCAATGGCGACGGTGATGGTGTTTGTGTACGGCACCCTCAAGCGCGGCTTCCCCAACCACCACGTCCTAGCTGACTGTGCTGCCCCCTTTGTCGGCGCCACCGCCACCGCCGCCCCAGCCTCCCTCGTCCTTGGCCCCTACTCCGTCCCCTTCCTCCTTCCCAGCCCATCCTCGTCTTCATCCGCCCGTCCCGTCTCCGGCGAGCTCTACGCCGCCTCCCCCCGCGCCATCGCTGACCTCGACGCACTCGAGGTTCCACCGTTCTCTTCCAACCCAACCACATGTGGACAAGATCAATAATAAGAGATTTGTGATGCTTTCGCACTGTAGGGCACCCATCTCGGCGTCTACGAGCGCCGCCCGATCTCCGTTGTGCTTAACGGAAGGGAGGTGGCGGCAGAGGCGTACTTCGCACACCGGAGCTATGCGGATGCACTGTGGCGGAGGTGTGGCGGTGAGGCTGCGGAGATAGCTGAGTACACCATGGAGCATGCCGCGAGGTACGTGCCCCCCAGAGAGCGGTCGCCGGGCGCCGCTGCGCTTATGGATGCAATCCAGAGGTTTCTCGGGATCATGCATAATTCACCACAGGAAAATTCGGTTCAAGAATCCTTTTTGGACAAGTGAATCTGTGGTGCAGTTAATTCATTTGTTATGAATATGAATCTGTGTGAAAATGAATTTACGCTTTGCAGTGGAGTTGTTGAATTCTGAATCCAATTTGCGATTATGTTGTTTTATTTCTGTTGGAAATATGGAGGTTTGTGGTTTACCAAAGGCACCACTTGGATGTGGTATGGCATAGCTAGAAATTGATCGTTACGGTTTGTCACCACTTTAGCTTATGATTTCCATGTCAACAGAGACATTATAGATGGGATATATGACCTTGATTGGATCAAGGGTGGTTTGGTTAGAGCCATGTACGAAGGCGCTCAGAACACACTGCATAGCCTGAGCTTGGTTCATTGAGAAGGCACCTTGCATACTTTAGATCCTGGAGTCCTATTGTTCTATGGCTTCAGATGTCACAGGCAAATTGCAATTTGATTATGTTTCCATTCTAGTGACTAGTGAGCTTTTCATTTCAAAATGTTTCACATCGACATCAAAAATATGTATACTCTAAATCATGACTGAACACATCCATTAGTTTGGCCACTACTACCTAGGCACTATTTTATTTGTTGTCTTGTTCTTTAACCATAGTATTTTTTGTAGTAATGAATGGACTAAAAAGCAGCACTGTGATGCATAGCTGCAAACCTTTGGATGATGGTGCATCTCAATCTACAAAGTAGCGTGATGCTGCAGTACGGGAAGCACTAAGCTCTGCAACCTCCGCTCAGTTTGGTGACTCCGGACTTCACCCAAATCCACTCAGGATCACCAGGTTCGCAGTAGACTTGGAAGTTGTTGATCCAAAAATAAAACCTGCGACCTGACATGTTGAGGTGTTAGAAGTGTGTCGGATTGGCAATCGCCTGAGCGAGAGTCAGAGCCCCCGCCTTCATCTGAAAACTGGTAGCAGAAGAAAGAGACTGCAGAATTGATGGTTGTTTTTGTTTGGCGACCTCTTCTTTTGCCCTTTCCATTAATTAATGCATTGGGTTGCTGTATCACCTTCACCCAGTGTACTGATTTGATGATCTTGAAAACAAGATCATTTCGAGCCCTTCCTTCCAAATGTACTTGTTGACGACGATTAGAGAGTTGACTGTCGAACTTACGGTATAAACAATAAGAAAATACTAGAAAGTTTTTTAGATAAATTCGAGCTCTCAAACTAGTGGAGTAATAACTTTACGTCATGTATCATG
Source organism: Pharus latifolius (assembly GCA_019359835.1). Classification (NCBI taxonomy): domain Eukaryota; kingdom Viridiplantae; phylum Streptophyta; class Magnoliopsida; order Poales; family Poaceae; genus Pharus; species Pharus latifolius. Next base: position 59,778,255 of record CM033327.1, read on the forward strand.
TATTATTGGAAAAGTTTTGTATAAAATGGTCATTCCCGAAAAGTCCTATTCCTTACAACACTTTTCTTATTTATATCTACCTAATGACGGTTCTTATGACAGAGTTAATGGAAACTTCCCAGTGCTCCATCAGGTGAAGAAACTTCTGTCATGTATCGGATAACTGCTTGTCGGTTGTTGGGAAACTAAAAGGTGGTTTCTCATACGTGATACGCCCTAAAGTAGATTGTGTGTTGTGGTCAGGAAACTTCGTCCGAAATTTCTGGAGAGGCTTTATCGACTAAGGTTTGGTTGAGTAGTCAGGGAACTTCGTCCGAAATTTCTGGAGAGGCTTTATCGACCAAGGTTTGGTCGAGTAATTGACCAAGTTCAACCAGTAGCTCGAAATTGATCAAAAACATTGGTCGAATCAATGATCTAGAATTGATCGAAACCATTGATTTAATTAATGACTTTAAGCTAGTCAAAGTCATTCGTTATTGTTTAGCTTAATGTCGAAAAACTAACATCAACTAAACACGAGGATTAAAGAATCCTCGTCAGCTAGCCCTCCAATTCTAAATAGAATTGATCTGTTTGAAAAAGTGGTGTTTTTAGAAACGTGATACTGTTCAACCAAATACTAAATGAAAAAGTATTTTGATCGGAAGATTAACCCTTCAGACAGAGTTAATGCACTTTGGAATTGCAAAAAAGGATTTAGATTGTATTGGACATTTGTTACTCAAGAATCAATGCGGAAGGTGAAGCGTTGCGAGATGCGAAACAACACAGAATTCGAAGCATCGCAATGCAATGATGCTCCGAGCGGCTATTAAAGAAGGATTTTAGGGCAACCAAAGCACGTCGCTTTAATATCTTTCACAAAAAACTCTCTTCATCCTCAAAGCTTTTGTCATCTTGAGAAATGGTTGGGTGGATTTCCTTAAATTGCACTTTGTCGATGCTAAAGGAACTTGTAAGGAAGAAGATGATCGACCTGCCGGAGATCCTTGGACATCGGGCCTCGATGGCGGATGAAAAGTAGCCAAACCCACAAGATGGTGAAGTAGTTCTATTCTTCCACTTCTCATTGTGTGGGTTCCGTCTTCCCTCTAGTTAATTTCTTGCTTCTATCTTAGAATTTTATGATGTCGAATTGGTGAATTTTGCACTGAATTCATTAATCATCTCGAGCATCTTCATACATTTGTGCGAAGGATTTCTGGGTGTCGAGCCCACTGTGGAACTTTTTTCCTTTTTCTACCAACTTTACTTCTCTAAAGTTTTTGGCGTCCCTAGCTGTGTCTACTTCTGCCTCCATGATAGGAGAAAGCAAGACTACTTGATCGTACCACTTAAGGAGTCGTAGATCGGGTAGAAGAGTAGATGGTTCTACTCCTGCCTGCCAGGTGGCGTCCCTCTGTTTTTCCGCAACAAACAAGCAGAGCAAAATAGAAATTGGGAAGCTCATCTCGCCCTCACCATCGCACCAAAACAGCAGGTCAAGAAAATGAAATCCCTACGAGAGGGGTTTGACTGGTCAATACATGTTGGCAAGCTTTATTCGCCTCCATATTAGTCCTCTTCGCATCGCGATCACCCAGTATAGATGTATACTAGGGCTCAAGATCCAACTCGCGATGCAAATGAAGGTAATTTTGCTTTTCTCTTGGTTGTTAAATTCTCTTTATCGACTGGAGCTAAGAGTCATGAACTCAATTTGTAGATCTTCCAGAGGAGGAATGTCGAGAAAGAATCAATTATATGATCAATCCCTTTAAACCGAATGTAGAAGGGGCCGTTGATAAGGACATTCCTTCTGATCTAACCAGCGCCACCAATGCAGAGAAGGAAAATAGAAAGAAGGTATGTTCTCGAAGAAATTTCGATCAAACCCTATTTTCTCATTTTTGACTTCTTTATCAAGTTAGCTCTAATTTAATAAGTGGGCACTAAGGAAGGAGTGGGGGGATGAAGCAGCCCCGACCAAAGGTCACTCGAAAAAGGAGGAGACTAGTTTCTAACGACCAAGAGAGTAAAGAAGACTCTCGAGTTCCTTCACGAACAGCAGCTTCAACAATCAGGCGGACTTTTGCAACGTCAAAGTTGGTTGTTGAGGTTGCTACACCTTTGGTTGAAGCCCCCCAAGGATAAGGTTGTTGAACCATCGACCATCAAACAAAAGAAGAAGAAGACCCAACCTCTGCTGAGTTTCAACTTCAATATGGGAATTTCTTATCCCAAACCAAAAAAGTTAGTCTTTCAAAAACTCTCTCACTTATTTGATTTCTGTTTTGATTATGGTGATCTTAAGAGGTTTGTTGACCAGACCCTTATCACGAAGGTGGTGGAGTATCTAGCTCTCTTGAAGCTAGTGCCCTTGTAGTTGGAGAAAATCTTCTTGGTCCTCCTATGTTCGAAGAGAAAACACCTTCTTCGACCAACGGGGAAATAGAAGAAGTCATGAAAACGATCGCCGAGTAGTGCAACCTGGCCTCTTTCCAAGAAGAGGAGACTGAGAAGACGACCTCCGAGATCCCTCATTTGCCCCTGATCGAAGATTCGTCGACCAAGGACCTTCCTTCCTTCGACGTGGAAGAAGAAGATAGGGTCATGGAGGATCCTAAAGTTTTAGCCACCCTAAGCCCTCAAGACAACTTGGGCTTGTCTGGCTTAAGGCAAGCTTTCGCCCAGGAACTTCACCATGTAATTACATTATTCTTATCCTTCTATTTTTCACTACTTAAAGTGGTACTGAACAAATCTCACTTTTCAGCATGTAAGAAGAAGTATGGAGATGTTCGATGACTTAGCAAGTCATTATGAACAACTTGGTCGTAAGCACAACTAAGTGGTCACAAAATTCCAGGAAAATAAAGAATTGGTCGAGCATAATCAAAAGGATTAGCAAATCGTTGAAAGGTACGATATTATCTTCTAAAAAATGAGGGACCAGCTTTCGATGGCTAAAGTGCTGCTTGACCAATCTTTGGATGATTTGAGAGGCGAGCTTGACGTCGACAGTCAAAAAATCCACCATCTCTGTCTTTGCCAAGCTGTGGTCAACTTATCCAGATCTCGACCTCAACCTTACAGTGAGTCAAATCTCTTGCTCTTCTCAAGAGGAGGTCATGAAGATCATATGAGAAGTGCAGCCTTTGATCAATGAACTCTTGAAAAGCATGAGTGACTAGTGGTGAAGATGGCTCTTTGACATACAGCGAGGATTTGAAGACCCCTGACGAGCCGGATAAGGAGAAAAGGGCTCATTAAAAAAAGATTTTTTGTAAATGCTTTGTAATTGAATGTTTTATTAATGTAAAGAGCATTTTTTTTTTCAAATAAAGCAAAGACGACCTCAAAATTTATTGTCACCTTATCTTAATCCCCGCTTGTGGACTAAAAACTAAGAGTAGTTTTAAGTTGTTAGGAAAAAGCTGATCAATACTATACTTAACAGATATATGGTCGTTATGGCTAACAGTTAGGTAAGATAAAACTGTATTGACTCTAGGAAGTTCCTTTAATAGTCAGGACCACATGCAAAGGAAAAGTTTCGACTAGATAATGTTTTTCTACCTTGGTTAGTGAACTTACACATATCATAGAAGTATTATAAAGACGAATAAGTTAAAATAAATAATGCGATTGACCGAAATCTTTGATGAAAAAAAAAAGATTTTTTCATTAAATGAAACTAGAATTATGCATGAAATTTCCTCAATTGATCAGCATTCCATGTGCTTGAAAGCACACATCCATTCGACATTGCTAGTCGAACATAGTCTGGTCGAGAGACTGATACCACCGTATAAAGGTCTTCCCACTTAGGGGAAAAATTTTTACGAGAAGAAAAATATCTTGAACCTTTTGAAAGACAAGGTCTCTTATCTTAAACTTGCATGTTAGTACCTTATGATCATAGTGGCGACAAAGAGCTTGTTGATAAACTGCTGATTGTACAAGGATGTTGTCCATTTTTCTTCAATTAAATTAAGGTCATTTGCTCGTCGTGCTAGTTGATCATTTTCATTGAATCCTTTGGTTCTTGAAGATCCAATGTGAATTTCTAGTGGAAGCATGTCTTTGGCAGCATAGACCAGGAAGAATGGCGTTTCACTAGTAGCTCTCCTAGTTGTAGTTCGAATAGCCCAAAGGATAGAATTGAGTTCATCAACCCAAACCCCTGAGCGATTGAGTAAGCGGTCGAAAACCGTCTTTTTTATACGTTGGATAAGTTGTCCATTGGCATGTTTGATCGCGTCATTGCTCTGTGGATGTGCTATAGATGCAAACTGGATTTTGATTTCAAGGTCCTCACAATATTGTTGGAAGAGTTTACTGGTGAACTATGTTCCATTATCCATTATAAGGGGAGTAGGAACGCCAAAACGGGTGACAATGTGTTTTGTGAGGAATTTTTTGGCTGCCAAAGCAGAAATTATTGATACTAGTTCGGGCTCTATCCACTTGGTGAACAAGTCAATGGCAACCAACATGTATCTATAATTTCCAACTGCTTTAGGCAAAGGTCATAAAATTTCCAACTGCTTTGGCTGCCAATGCATTACAAACGATTCCTTTGTCGTGGAGCTAGTAATAGTCTGGTCAAAAGACTTTGCCGACCAACGTACAGTATGATACGTGAGCACCACACTCGCCCTCATGAATTTCACATAAAAGAACTCCTTCCTGTTTTGGAATACAACACATTAGTACGCCAAGAGCACCTTTACAATAAAGTACTCCTATCGACCAGAACATACAAACGCACTTTGTGAATCATTATGTCTGATTCAACTTCATTTTCGAGTAATGTCCTCGTAGTTAAATAATCTCGAATAGGAGTTATCCAACTAATTTCGTACTTGAGAGACGCAATATTTGGTTCTCCTTTCAGTGCCTCTTCTCTGGGTGATATTGAGAGCTTTGTCAAGAGTACATAAAACACTTCTACCAGAATAGGTGATCATGAGGAACCAATTCGAGCCAATTTATCCGCCACAAGATTTTCTCATTGTGGGATGTATTGAACTTTGATTCCTTGGAAATGATTTTCTATTTTCCCATTTCGACCAGGTATGCATATATTTTTGAGTCAGAACACTAATATTCTTTCCCGACCTGATTCATGCGACCAGCTAGGAATTTCCTTTCACCAACAGTCGTCGAATTCCTAGGGCTTTCACCGCTCAAAGTCCTACTAGAAGACCTTCGTACTCTACGACATTGTTTTGCAGTATGAAAATCGAGTACAATTATATGTTGGAATTGGTCGTTATCAGGAGAAATGAGCACAATTCCAGCTCCAGAACCTTGAAGCCTAAGTGAGCCAGCAAAGTACATCGTCCATTGGTCACAGAGCTTTTGTCGTTGAATCTTTGGTGCTAGATTAGTCCATTTGGAAATTAAATTGACCAAAATTTGGGACTTAATCGTTATTCGTGTAACAAAATGGATATCAAACTCTCCAAGTTCCATCAACCATTTTGCAACTCGACCAGAAGATTCTTTATTACGAATCACTTCTTTGAGTGAGAAAGAGGATGACACAGAAATTGTGTGCACTTGAAAAATAATGCCTCAGTTTTTTTGAAGTCGTTCAAAGTGCATATAGCCGCTTTTGCACCTGTGGGCAGCTTTTGTATAGGTTCACTCACTATGTGTTTCTTCAAGTCTTGGAAGGTATCATCTGCTTCCTTCGATCAAGAAAAACCATTATGTTTCATCAGAATTTTGAAGAAAGAAAGTGCACATTCGCCTAGGCGAGATATAAAACGACTAAGAGTTGCTATACTGCTTATTAGGCGTTGTACTTCTCTTGTATGTTCTAGTGGTCGCATTTGATCGATCGCTCGGATTTTTTCAAGATTGACTTCAATACCTCGGATAGAAACAAGGAAACAAGTAGTTTGTTAGCAGAGACACCAAAAACACATTTCTCATAATTCAATTTGATACAAATTTTCCTAAAATTGCAAAATGTTTCTGTAAGATTTGTAATATGATCAGTACATCGAATACTTTTGATGACTAGATCATCTACATAAGCTTCCAAGTTTTGGCCAAGTGGGCTATAATGATCTTCAACATGAGCCACACATCACATTTTTAAGTCTGAATAGCATTCTGATGTAACAGAATGTACCAAAAGGGGTGATGAAAGCAGTTTTCTCGTCATCTTCTAGTGCCATGTTAATCTGGTGGTGCTCGGAGTAAGCATCCAAACAACTCATCATCTCACAATCCGTTGTGGAGTCAACGATTTGATCTATCCGAGGAAGTGGAAAATCATCTTCCGGACATGCACGATTAAGTATGGTGAAGTTGATACACATGCGCCATTTTCCATTAGCTTTCTTCACCATTATTGGGATAGCGAGCCATTCTAGGTGGTTGACCTAGAGAATGAACCCAGCAACAAGAAGTTTATCAAGTTCAGACTTGATAGCTGCTTGTCGATCAAAAACAAAACGTCTAAGTTTTTGTTTGATTAGATGTTGGTTTTGTCGAACGACCAACTTATGCTTGATTACTTCCCTGGGCACTCCGAGCATTTTAGATGGTTGCCACATGAACACATCATTGTTTGCTAAGACTTGGCTAGGTACCTTGATCTGTCATCTTGTTCCACTAAACAGTTTCGCTAGTGGTAGCATAGTGATCGGCCATGTCGAATAATTCTTCCACATTTCTAGGTGGGTTGATATTCAGATCCTCGGTGAACCAAGTATATCGTACCCCTTGTTTGAAGGCCCGCATGACAGACGACTCTGAGATCTCCAGGATTGTGTTACTAACATGTAGAAACGTTTGATGAACTGTTGAAGCATTTCGCTCAGAGTTTGATGTAACTGATGAAGGTCATTCTCTTTTTCTAGGTCGTGCATACGTTTCTTGGAAATTTGCAACCAAAAGATCGCAAAGTGCTCCCAGGAATAAATTGATCCTAGTGCTTAGTTTAGCAACCAAGATCTTGCTGACCCCTCTAGAACCATGGGAAGATAATAAGCTATTATCTTGTATTCTCCCCCAGTGGCTTGGATTGCGGTGCAGTAAATCTGGAGAAATTCCAATGGATTTGTAGTCCCATGGAAATGCTCCATTTAAACTGGTTGAAATTTTACTGACCAATTTACCACTCGCAAATCGGCTGAGAATTCCTTACAACCAGTGATGATCTCGCAACAACGTCGACGGGGGTTTGGGTCTACTGCCGAATTGGGCGAGCATTGTCAAACTTGTTCGGATCGTCTTTGAGGATCAACACGTGGTCCTAGACAATCATGAATGTTACGTCTAGTTGTAAGTTTATGACCATGATCCTCTGTGCCCGTATAACAAGCATCTTGAGGAGTGCTAGCTATTGATGACATGCTTGACCTTCACTTACTTTGACTAGAATTAGCGGAGATCTCTTTTGCCGCTTGGCTAAAAGTTCCTACCAAATTAGCAGCAAACTGCGCGAACCCCGGAATCTAATGGACTCCAAGCGGAGGTTCATGCAGTTGTTGTACAGCTCTCCGGAGTTGTTGTGTTGCTGAACCATACGATCGAGGAGGCCTATTCCCTCTTGTCGGAGCGAGAGGGGTGTGAGGCAAACTGGTATCTCCAACAATAGGAGTTTCCAGTTCTGTAGGCGGTCATGAATCTCCTGGGGCCTCATTTTCAGTTGCGCCCTGAGGTGTATGTTAGATTAGAAGTTTCACCCACATATTCTCCATCATGGTTGTGGTCATCTAGAGCCTGGTTGTCAGAGGGATGATCATATGGGTTCGTTAAATGATCAGAATCATCCCCATCCCCATCCCCATCCCCATCAATGGCACCCACCTCTCGATGATTAAAACTTGCAGATGTAGATAGTAGTTTCATCCCTTCAGAGATAGGAACTGGATTCGTACTATCCACATTTTCACCTGCCTGTCGACCGGAGTCAACAGTAGCTGTTTGAATATGATTGACGTCTACTAAACAGGACACGGAGTCACTTTTAGCCAACGTCAAGTCATATGGCTCTTGCATGATTTCATCTTCGTCGAAGGCGAAGTTAAAATCATTCTCAGAACCACCAAAATCCAGTTCAAAGTCGTTTTCCTTGTCGAAACAAGGTGACAACCTCATCATCCTATTCTTTGTAAGAGTTCTCGGTTTAATTTGAAGGCAAAAATCCAGGACAAATTAAACATGAAGTAACTTCTTACTGGAACACGTGATTCACTTGAACAATTCAGGAGAAGAGATAAAAATAATCATAATCACCTCTCCCTATGGTCGGTGCCAACTGTCGACGATCAAAGAGTTGGCTGTCGAACTTACAGTATAAACAATAAGAAAACACCATAAAGTTTTTTAGACAGGTTTAAATTCTTGAACTAGTCAAGTAATAATTTTACGTCTTGTATGGTGTATTATTGGAAAAGTTTTGTATCAAATGGTCGTTTATGAAAAGTCCCCCCATTCCTTACAACACTTTTCTTATTTATATCTGTCTGATGATAATTCTTATGAAGGAGTTAACGGAAACTTCCCAGCAATTTATGAATAACCATCAAATGAAGAAACTTCCGCCATGTATTAGATAACTGTTTGTCAGTTTGGGAAATCGAAAGTAGATTGTGTGTTGTAGTTAGGGAACTTCTTCCGAAATTTGTAGAGAGGTTTTATGGACCAAGGTTTGGTCACGCAATCGACAGGTACAACTAGTAGCTCGAAACTAATCGAAACTATTGATCGAATCAATGGTCTAGAACCGGTCGAAATCATTCATTTAATTAATGACTTTAAGTTGATTATTGCTTTAACTTAATTCAAAAAACTAATATCAACTAAGCACAAAAATTAAATGTATTAATCCTCCTGAGCACTAATTGGTCATGTAATCTTAGCTTGTATTGTATTGTGTTGCATTGTTTGTATGACTCCTAATTTCTCGTTATGGATGCTATCTGCCTATCTCTAGTATCAGTATGAGTGCATCCCTATTTTCTGCAACTAATGTTGTTGTTCCTCCCCCATTTTGTTATCTATGTAGCCTTGAGTCTTTCACGATCGATAAAGTTTTGACTCAGAGTTCCTTTAGAAATCACTTATTAAACGCACGCGCACTCCACCATCAACTCCCCTAGAAATAGCATGCCAAATCTCAATCCATTCGGCTTAAGTTAGTTAACCCTAGTCAGCCCATATATGGCGTCGTCGCACGTCGGCGGCGGCGGCGGCGGCTCGTCCACTACGATCCCGGCTACGGAGCAGTTCTGGTCGCTGCTTGACAAGGCTGACCGCCGCTTCGCCCGCGTCCGCGACCTTCCCCTCTTCGGCCGCTCGGGGAGGGATGGGGAGGAGTTCGCCAAGGCCTTCCGCATCTACACGCAGCTCTGGCGCATGCAGCAGGAGCACCGCCAACGCCTCCTCGACGCCGGCCTCCGCCGCTGGGAGGTCGGCGAGATCGCCGCCCGCATCGCCTACCTCTACTACGCCCAATATCAGCGGTCCGCCGACACCACCCACCTTGCCGAGGCCTTTGTCTTTTACGAGGCCGTCCTCGACCGCGCCTACTTCCTCGCTGACCCTGCCCTCGCCACGAAGCAGCTCAGGTTCCTCGCCAGGTTTCTCCTCGTCGCCCTTCTGCTCGGACGCTGCCACGACACCGTCCCACGCCTCGCCGCCCAGCTTCACGCCCTACTCGACGACTGCAAGAAGACCTTCCAGGTTTCCTTTCTTCACTTCACTTGTAATCTACATTTTCACAATGCCAAAAAGCTGACCATATATGCAGGCGCTGATTGAATTGAGTTATCATCATGCAGGAAGCTGAATACAAGGAGTGGAAGCATGTCGTACAAGAAATTGGAAGGTTTCTCAGAGCTGACTCGCACTTCATGAATATGAGACCCCTCAGGTATAGCTTTGCATTTGATCCTCCCCCAGATACTCTTTGTGCCATTCCATCCACTGTTAAGAGGAGAGGTCTGGTCTTAAGTGATGGCATCCTATGCAGCTACTATCACAATGAGGTAATGTTTCTCACGGCTCTTCATCGCTATGTTGTCATTCTTCTACTGTTAGTAAGACCTCTCTAAATTACCTGCAGGTTAAATTTACAGACCTCACCATAGACACATTTAGAATGCTTCAATGTCTGGAATGGGAGCCATGTGGTTCTTTTGCATTGAACAATGGATATAGTACCCAAGATGAGAGCGGACTGAATCATCCCAATCTCTTGAAAGATCTGAGAGATGCTGCACTGCCGGCAAATCCACTTAAAACAATACTGTATCGCCCCTCAGTTACACATTTCCTTACGGTAACTTTATCAGTCCTTTGAGTTTCAGTTTTGTTCCCCTCACGGTACATAAATCTCTTGAGTTTAACATTAGTTCCATCATTATCCTATGTTTTATATTAATGTTATGTTGTGGTGTAAACATCATTTATCTTTTATTGGAACCATTGTCTTACACCACCCCCACCCCCCCACCCCCCCACCCACTATCACCAACGGCTTAAGCTTATTTGGGAGCTTCTAGTGGAAAGAGGGCTTATGATTATTGAATTAGCTTCCTCAACTAAGCCACTTGGCCATAACTTTAGCTAAAGATTAACCAAATAGTTCTTCAGTGTGTTGAATTGGCCTTAAAATGTGCCAAGTCTAAGAACCGTCTCCACATGAAATCATAACAGATGGAATAGGGAGATTGAAAAGATATGGCATTTTGCAATATATATACGCAATACTACTGAATTTTTTTTATTAAATAATCATTTTTATTAAAAAAATAGACATAAAAAATGTTTATTTTCATGAAATGGATCCAAATTGGGTGTACAGTTTAACGCTATGAGTCGAGGTGTTAGACTTTACTTGGTAATACCATGGTCCATTGTGTTACCAAACCGTACTATACAATGTAGGAGAAAGAGATGGCTGGCCACATTAGCAGCCTAATAATGCCACAGAACATGGCGCGATAGCACCATGGCCTACACCATTACTAACCACAGTTAGCCATTTTACCATTTTTTTTTTGTGTTAAGGGTAGCTACTGGAAGCATTTCTACTGTGGCACTAGTTGCTAGTATGTAGCGTCATAGGCTGGGATGTTATTTTATTACTGATAACGCACCAGTCGTAGTTGAACTAATAGTAATGATGAATGCCGAACAATATGGGACATATCTTTGCTTTTGTTTGGTTGTTTTGATGGTAACGCCATGACTGGAGGCACTACCTGTGGGTGAGTGTGTAACGCCACCGGTCATGGCGTTAATACTAGTTCTATTTGAGCTAGTGTAGCAACGCCATAAATCGTGGCATTACACATGGCACACTAACATCACAGCTTGTGGTGTAAGATCACCACAGCTAATGCCACACCGAAAATTGTTCTAGTAGCTACCCTTACTAGATAAAAACGTTGGAAATGGTCCAACTGTTGGAATGTAATACCACGATCTGTGGTGTTATAAGTTACCCATTTAGTGCCACGGACTATGGCACTACCTTGTTGCTGATGTGGCTAGCACATCTCTCCTACATGGCACAATGTGGTTTGGTAATGCCATGAATCATGGCGCTACCAAGTAAAATATAATGTCTAGACCCATGGTGTTAGATTGTACACCCAGCTTGGGTCCATTTAGCAAATAAAATTTGCGTCTATTTTTTAAATTAATAATAAAATGGTTATTTAATAAAAAATTCCAATACCATTATAGGCTAAATGGAGTTACATGATCTAAGAGGAAGCACGATGATGGGGAAATACTAGTGCATTCCACTTCGGTGGTGCACCCTCCATCTGCCATGACATTCAGGAGTTTAAAATATTCTCAAATAATCTACAACATAAAATATTTGAAAATCAAACTCAACATGGAGAGGAAGATGCAAGAAAAGACATCTAATTGTGAATGGTGATTTTCTATCTACTTGTATGTCTTTTTCGAATTTTCCCTCTTCATTTCTTATCTCTAGATAAATTATGGGTTTAAAATGTTTTCAGTTTATCAGTCACCTCCTCTCCACCTTCCCTATTTGTTAAATAGTGTTTGAAGCCATTAGGCACATGAAACTGGGGGTGTTTGCATTAGATATGATTAGAGATTATGGTAGTTTCTGATGAGAGAAAAAAAATGCGTGGCATGCATGCTTGAAATTAGTCAAGGGAAAATAAAATTGTTGCTTTGGATGACCGAACAAAGAAAAGGGAACCATAAAGTAGTTGTTAGGCTTGCCCTGGCCTGCCCTCACTGGTTCCCTCTCGTCCTCTTCCTCCTTGTACAATTAAGATTCTTTTTTCGTTTATTTTTGGGGGTCAAGAGAGAGGATTGTGCTAGCATTCTTTCCTTCAGTGGGCACTGATTGATGAGAAACTTATCATGTGGCAGTTAATGCTATATATTTTTTTAATTATATATGAGATACTTGCCTCACCTGCAAAAAATTATTAATTTTAAAACACAGGTTCTTGCCACCAAATGTGAGGAGCTTCCGTTGAATGGTATTTTGTTGATATACCTATCAGCTGCGGGTTGGTGCCCTAGGCTTGTTTCATTAAAAGTTTAAAATGTTTATCTATTATGTGTTTGTGAGCACATAACAGTTATCATGATAATATCTTTCAGGTGAGGTGGGACCTTCTGGATTTTGTCTGGATACAAGTGATAAGATTGTGGGCAGCTTTAGGAACTTCAATATATCCTCTCAAACTTCTTGTCTTAGTACTAGCCTGACCAATTATGAGGAAGACAATGAACATCGCCTGTGGTTAGGCGGCCGTGAAAGCGAAGGTACTCTTTTCAATACTGAGTTCATGAGATCATCTTATTTATCTTTTGAGAGAGAGAGAGAGAGAGAGAGAGAGAGAGAGAGCTACTTTGAAGGCTTAGGGTTGATAGAAGTTGCTTTTTTCATAAACCTGATTTATATCGGCTTCTCACATGTTCAAAACACCTAGGTTCAAACTACATTTGCCCTTGTGATCTGATCCCATTTACAAGAAGACCTCTCTTTTTGGTGATCGACAGTAGCATCAGCAATGCATTCAAGGCAGGTTTGTTTATTCTTATTAATTCTCCCATGCAACAACTAATATTACTTTGGCAGATGTGAGGTCTGAACAAATAAAGTACTTTTTGTGGTTATCCATGACTGGTAGATGCTGGCATGTATCCTTGAGTGCTGCTGTATGTGTGAACATAATTGTTTTTAAGGAAAATTTCGTCTGAAAAAGTGCAATATTTTGTATCTGCTAATGCAAAATTAGATATTTCATATTTACCAATGAAAAGTGCACTAGTTTTTTGTATTTACCATCGCTGTTTAGTGAACCACTAGTCAACAGAGCAAATAACATTTTTACCCTTGTTAAGTGATATTTTTACCCCTGTCAATGGAGCAAATATATCTCTTTGAAGGACTATAAAAAATTTTGTTTTTCAGATAAGCAATACTTTGCATCAAAAATATATTTAGACCATAAATACATCTCTATATGGGTAAAAATGTTATTTGCTTCATTGACCAAATAATGATGGTAAATACAAAACACTAGTGTATTTTCCAGTGGTAAATATGAAATACCGATTTGCAGGAGCAGATGCAAAATATTGCACTTTTCTATTGGTATGGATGAGATTTTCCCCTTGTTTTTATGAAACTTCGTAAGGCTCAATGGCATGTGTGGCCAGGCCAGGTATATGTGGCTATTGGTCCATGTGCTCTTAGGTGATTGTGTTAGCCAGCATTCTGAAATTAACAAGGCTTTATTTGTGAGTGAAGCCTTTCTAAAATCCATATTCTATGTCAAAATGGGTTGCTGGGTACTTGTCCAAGTGCCAATTGATGGTATACTCACTTCCATTTTCCATGGCACTGGCTTGTGGTGCTTTATTTCACCTTGGAGTCATGTTTTCTCTACAATATCAATATGGTTCTTATTTTACTCTCTGTTTAGATGTCTTGCTCTATTTCTTTTAATATTTATTGGGATATTTGGTTTTGGCAAGGTCCCTGTACTTTAAGAGATTATTTATTCAGGTTTCTATATTTCCAAAAGGATCACTTAGGTCTGTTGTACTGTGGGAAAATTTTCATTCCAGTCCCTCTACTTCTAAAGCATCACCAAAGTCCTTGTGCTTTGGAAAATTGTTTACTTAGGTCCTTGGACTATAAGTCTGTTTACTGAATCTTTTACTTTTAAAACAACACAGAAAAATTACCAACATTAAAAAAAATACCAACTAAATGTTCTGTTAGATATAACTAATCAACGGATTGAAAAGAAAGATTTCTGAAAGTACAGGACCTAAGTGAATAATTTCTCAAAGGACCTTATTGTGATGCTTTTTGACAAGGGCTTGAGTGAACAAATTATAGAGAGTAAATTGCACCGTAAGTATCTAAATTTGTATGAGTGTGTTACTTAGGTTCTTGAACTTGAGGACTCATCAAATAGTCTCTAAAGTTGTGTCCATTAATTAACATAGTTCCAAATGTTGGTTTTATAATCGAATTTGCTTATATGGGAGGATGACACTATAATGATGTCTTATTTGGTTAGGTGGATTGTTAATATGACAATCGCATACAAATGGATCATGAGGTGTGATCAAAATGTTTTTAAAAATTTCCAAAATTTTCATATTTTGTTCAATAATTTTGGTTTCCTTACCAAATCCGTAACAACAACATACTCACAAAAAAAACATTCACTCTATGACGTGCTCATGGAGGAGAATAAGAGTCGGGTGAGGTGATGGATTGCTCATAATATCTCAAATGGTGCTAAAGCTTTATGGGAAGAAGATATCCCACCCATGTATTTACGGTTAGTGTTAATATGAATCCTATTGATTTTATTGAGATGATTTGTTTGTTTAGAATTCATGTATGATAATTGATTAAGGAAATTCTAATGTTTTGATCATCACATAAGAAGCTTCTATCACAAAACTATCGTTTGGACCTGTTTTGATTAAGAGACAAGTTTATGGACCTATTTGATGAGTTCTCAAGTTCAAACTTTTAACTGGTACACTCATGTAAGTTTGGGGACTATTGGTGCAATTTACTCGATTTTAGAAGTACATGGACCTGAATGAACATTTTTCTAAAGAGGCCTAAGTGATGTATTTTGGAAGTACAGGTACCTAAGGGAAAATTTGTCAGAGTACAAGGGCCTCCAATGCATTTTTGACTTTAGTTTTCATACGGTGAATTCAAATTGCAGTCTATTCAGGGGGCTGAAAAGGGGGAGACAGTTGCCATGCTACTTTCCCCAAGCTCTCGACCTTCAGCTGTGGGATTCAGTGGGGATTCTACTCGGCCGAGTGGTAGTCAATTTACTATGTTTCTCACAGCTCCGGTGCAAGCTTTCTGCTTTCTGATTGGCAATAATGGGATGGATATTGATAGGGTATGTGCTAGTTTTTGTCTCATTTTTTTTTCCCAGACAGTAGCTTGTCTCTTAGCTGTGACGTGAAATATGTAGGATGCTTACAACAAAGCTGAGGAGATATTGTCATTGTCCTTAAATGAATGGGCTGCAACTTTGGTTACATCATCTTCACTTCATCCTGTTTGGGTTGAAGTTTTAGGCGATCCACTCCTGAGACGTCTGCTCCTCAGGTTATGCTTGTTAGACTACAATACTCTTATCCTTCCACATATATAAAAGAATGCATCTCTTGCCAAACATGACAAAATTTTCTCAATAGCAAGTGTGAGCTTGCACATCAGCTGTTTCATATGCTTAGTTCAATATATACAAGAATGTACTGCTTTCTACAAGTATGAGCTCATTGTTCAAAATTGTATTGTTCAATATCTTAAATGTCACTGCTTGATTTCCAAGTGATGTCCTGATCTGCATATTTGATGGGTTTATCTTTGTAGAAACACTGAGAATTTGCTATACATATATTGCAATTTTTTTTATTGATACAGAACCTCATTTCTCATATTATTGCAGATTTGTATTCTGCCGAGCCACCCTTTCTCTGTTCAAACCCACAAACCATAAGGTGGAATTCCTCCCAACTTGCGTGCCTCCATTGCCAGAGTCAGTTGAATCGGAGAGCATACTCTCTCAGTGCTGTGTGATGCGAGTTGCATCCTTGTTTGGTGCTGTCAACCACTTCTCCTTTGCTGAGGTAACTACATGGCCTGATGTTGACATTGATGAAGCTGTTGTCACTGACAATGCCCACAGAGAAGATGAGCCCATAATAACCAAAGATGCAGACGTTTTGGAATCTCATATTTTGTCTGGTAATGGATGCTGAGGAGATGGTTCACCATAGCTAGAACTGTTGGTATATCTGGACTACTCTTCCCATTCTTCTCTACCCACTTGTGGATTGTGATACCTTCTGTACTTATAAAGAAAGAACATAGTTGATGTTTTGTGTGAATTGTGATTCATGGCCCTCATGGAGCACGATGTGCACAAATTTTATCCAAATGCATAAAGTGTGTGTGTGTGTGTGTTACTACTACCATGAGATTCTGATTGATGCTTGGAAATGCCCAAGAGATAAGTTTTGATCAATTTATGAGACGTGTAATTGATTCTACTTCGCTTTATCAACTATTTTATGGATCACAAATTTCAATTTGTTTTAGACAATTCTAGAGGTATATATTTTGATGTGCCATTTCTTACTATAGCTTGTGGATTTTGGAAACTTTGATCAATTTGAATTTATAAGTTGTGCATTTCATTTGTAATATATGCCTCTTATAAATTCTATGCCCTGCTATAGCTAAGGGTTTGGGTGGGTTTTGATCAATTTGAGTTTTTTTTTAGTATAATTGATTTGCCATGATAAGTCTCTTACATATATTGTGTTTTACTATAGTTTATGGATTTAGATAAATTTTGATCAATTTGAGTATATAAGTTTTTGAGTAATGCAATTTATTTATTATGATGTCTCTTGCACTGGCCATCCCTAGTATAGCTCATAGATTTGGATGAGTTTTGATTCATTTGAATTTATATATTTGTTGTGTAATTGGTTTGTCTTGACATTTCTCTTCAACATATCAAGCTTTACTATAGTTCATAGGTTTTACTTTGTGATGATACGTCTCTCTTCGACATATCATCCCGTGATATAGCTCACAGGTTTTGATGTTTTTGCTTTATTTGAGTTTATAAGTTGTGCAATTGATTTGTTATGATATTTCTCAATAACATGGCATGCTTTAAAAGATTAAAAAATTTTATTTTCTGCATGCATGTATATATATTTGAATTAAGATAATAAGTAGGAATTGTTTAATGAAAAATTAATCATACATCAACGTTGTATACTACAATCATTATACACACACACACTTTCAAATTGATAAATGTAAAAAAAATTGATAAGTTCTGGAGACAAAGATTGCAAATTAAATTAAAAAATTCAACTAGAAAGTATAAGACACCTCAAAATATTCAAACCCTTGTGTAAAAAAGTTTGATTAAAAATTAATCATATCTCTAAATTAGATAGTGCATTCGACATGTTTCATATTTATAAAAGATCAAAAAAATTTATTGTCTGAGTATGTGTGTATGTGTGTTCAAACTGAGATGCTAAACAGGAACCGTTTCACCAGTCGATATATTTAGACCATTGTGACAAAGAATTTGATGAAAAATTAATCACACATCAACATTATATACTACAATCATTATATACATGTGTTGCTTCAAATTGATAAATGTACAAAAGAAATTGGTCAGTTCGGAAGACAAAGATTGACAAATTAAAACACAAGTTCAACTAGAAAGTATAAGATTCGGGGGAATATTCAAACTATTGTGAAAAAAGTTTACTTTAAAATTAATCATATATTTAAATTAGATAATGCATTCGACCTACTTTAAATTTCTAAAAGATAAAAAATATTTTATTGTCTAATTACACACACAGTGTAGCAAATTAGACTAGTTTGACCCGTCGGTATGTTTAGACCATTGTGACTAAGAATTTGATGAATTAATCACACATCAACTTTATATTTGGTCTGTTAGTTAACCTAATTTGCTAGGGTAACTAGTCTAATTCATTGATAACCCTAATTCACGGATAACCTAATCTGTTCTTAGTCTACTAAGAAATGTGGGTTTCATTCTTTACCGATTTGTGTCAATTGACCATGATTTTCAACTTATGGGTTTTGATGTTGATTTTCTTTACTATAACTTCTGAGTTTCTATCATACTTGGTCAATTTCAAATATATAGTTGTCGGTGATTGCATTTCTCTAGCTCATGATTTTTTTTTGACAATCTTGGTCAAGACGCTCATTTGCCTTATATAGCACATCAGTTTGTGCTAATCTTCATTAAGTTCAAATTTATAGGTTTTAGTGCTAATTGTTTTACTATAGCTCATGATTTTGTGCCGATCTTAGTCAATTTTTACTCATGGGTTTTGGTGCTAATATATCTTACTATAGCTAACAAGTTTCGATCAATCTTAGTCAATTTCCAACTTATGATTTTTGGCTTTGATATGCCTATAGCTCACAAGTTTGTACTAATCTTGAAGAATTTTAAATTTATAGATTTTGGCTCTATTTTCCTTATTATAACTCATTAATTTGTGTCAATCTTGGTCAATTTCTAAATTACATGTTGATATGTCTGAGTATGCGTGAACATGCACAAGCACAAGGATGGTCACGACTTAGGAACTCGATAATTTGATAAATTGGTAGTTTATGACCGAACAAAGGGTAGTCAACAGCGAGAGAGCGATATGCAAACAACACGCCACACTCTTCTCCACATTGATAAAATCAATCCACTCAACTACGCCGTATAGACGTAGAGCACAGATTGGGGAAACCAAAGTTTCTTTCTCACAAATCCAATCCAAAAATTCACAAAAACAAAGGAAATAATCAATTTATTGCAAAGTGTCTAATAATCAAATATAAAATTCTTAGTCATACCTTCAAAGTGAGTTTAAGGTACATATTTATAGTTCTAAACCAAATAAGTAAAATAGAATACTGACTCTTAATAAAACGAGAACTCTGAAACAAACTAAAACTAGGACTCTGATTTAAACTAGAAAATCCTAATAAGGTTAGAACTCCAAAAGCTAATATAGAAGGAAATCTATACAGAATTGTACGGAATCAGACATGCACTTCAACTTTAGAAGCTTATAATTTTCAATCCGTAGCTCCGGTTTGCAATCTGTCTGAATCGGTAGTTTCATGACGTCGAGGAGAACATTACAATTTTTTGTCATTTTGAAAAAGCTCAAATTTGATGTCCTCCTCATTCTTGTCTTAGTCTTATACTTCAATTTCCAATAGCAACTTAGTTCAAGTTTCCTTCTAGTCCAACTCAGATTAGAATTTGGTTCAGATTCGCCAACTTTGTTCCCAATCTCAATTTGGATAGGAATTAGAATCTTGATCAGCTTCCACAACAACATTAGTTAGTTGATTACACCTCTAGATGTTCTTGATAGCTTGTACTCCATTATGACATGCTGTTGTGGTTGTTTTGGTTCGAAGGTGGAAAGGTTCAGATCACAGGTTTGGTGTTTATCTATCATACTATAGGTCAATTTCCAATAAACTCATATAGATATACACGAGTTTATACCAACGTTGGTCAATTTCCAATTAATGGGCTTTGGTGTTTATCTATCATACTATAGGTCACCGATTTGTGTCAACATGGGTCAATTTCCAACTTATCAATTTTGGCGATTATTTTCCTTACTATAGCTTACAAGTTTGTGTCTATCTTGACCAATTTTCAACTTATAAGTTTTGGTGTTGATTTGTCTTACTATAACTCAAGATTTTGTAGCAATCATGGTGAATTTTAAACTTATGGGTGTTGGTGTTGATTTGATGTAATATACCTCACTGTTTATGCCAACGTTGATCTATTTTCAACTTATGGGCTTTAGTGTTGGTTTTATCAGATTTGTGCTAATCGTAGTCAATTTTCAACTTATAAGTTTTCGCACTGATTTTCCTTACTATAGCATAGGTGTTTGTGCCAATCTTGGTGAATTTTCAACTTATGATTTATAGCACTGATTTGCCTCACTATAACTCATGTCTTTGTGCTAACATTGGTGAGTTTTAATTTATGGGTTTTGGAGCTAATTTTTCTTACTATAGCCCACTTATTTGTGTCAATCTTGATCAATTTTTAATATATAAATTTTGGCAATGATTTACTTTACTATTGCTCACTAGTCTATGCCAACATTAGTCAATTTCCATCTTATGGGCTTTGTGGTTGATTTATCATACCATCCTCACTAGTTTGTGCGAATTGACCACAGTTTCCAATGCATGGGTTTTAGTGATGATTTGTCTTGCTATAGCTCGTGAGTTTCTGCCGGTCAATTTTTTAAAAAATGGGTTTTGCCAGTGATTTGTATTGATATAGCTCACGATTTTGTGATAACATTGGTCAATTTTAAATTTATGGGTGTTGATACTGATTTGTCTTACTGCAATCTAATCACTTTGTGCTAATCTTCATTAGTTCCAATTTATGGGGTTTTG
Source organism: Pharus latifolius (assembly GCA_019359835.1). Lineage (NCBI taxonomy): Eukaryota > Viridiplantae > Streptophyta > Magnoliopsida > Poales > Poaceae > Pharus > Pharus latifolius. Next base: position 59,798,785 of record CM033327.1, read on the forward strand.
CGCTAATTTGATTTACTATAACTCATAATTTTGTCCCAATCTTTTTCAATTTTCAACTTATAGATTTTGGCACTAATTTACTTTACTATAACTCACGGGTTTGGGCCAATCTTGGTCAATTTCAATCTTTTGAGTTTTGGCTTTCATTTGCCTTACACTCATGAGTTTGTGCCAATCTTGTTGAATGTTCAACTTATGAGTTCTATCGCTGATTTTTCTTACTATAATTCACTAATTTGTTCTAATGTTGGTCAATTTTTAACTTAAGAGTTTTGGCAGTGATTTGCCTTGCTATAGCTCATGAGTTTATACCAACCTTGATTAATTCCTAATTTATAAGCTTTGACGCTGATTTATCATACTATAGCTCACTGATTTTTTCCAATCAACCACGATTTCCAACTTTTGTGTTTTGGTGCTAATTTGCATTACTATAACTCATGAGTTTTTGACATACTTGGTCAATTTTAAATATATGGTTTTTGTTAGTGATTTACATCGCTATAGCTCACGTTTTTTTTGACAATCTTGGTCAATTTTAAATTTATTGGTTTTGATGCTGATTTGACTTACTATAGCTCAATAATTTGTGCTAATATTCAGTAATTTCCAATTTATAGGTTTTAGCATTGATTTGTCTTACTATAGCTCATGATTTCGTACCATTATTAGTCAAATTTCAATTTATGGGTTTGGTACTAATTTGCCATAGCGCATGAATTTGGGTCAATCTTAGTCAATTTCCACCTTATGGATTGTGGCGCTAATTTGTCTTTATATAGCTCATGAATTTGTGTCAATATTGGTCGATTTTCAAATTATGGGTTCTAGCGCTAATTTGCCATATGAGCTCACAAATTTGTCCTAATTTTGGTGAATTTCAAATTTATTGGTTTTGGTGCTAGTTTTACTATGTATCACTAATTTGTGCCAATATTAGTCAACTTATCATTTTTTGTGATAGTTTGCCAACATATGCTCACTAGTTTGTGTCAATCTTGATCAATTTCAATTTATGAGTTTTGATGTTGATTTGCCTTACTATAGCTCATGATTTTATGGAAATCATGGTGAATTTTAAATTTGTGGGTTTTGTCGTTGATTTGACTTAATATAACTCACAAGTTTGTGTCGATTTTGGTTGATTTTAAACTTATGGGTTTTGGCGGTGATTTGCCTTACACTCACGAATTAATGCCAATGTTGATCAATTTACAAGTTATGAGCTTTGGTGTTGTTTTATCTACTATAAATCATTGATTTTTGCCAATATTGGTCAAATTCACTCATGGATTTTGGTACTCATTTACCTTAGTATAGCTCAAAGGTTTGCACCATTCATGGTCAATTTGTAACTTATGATTTCTAGTGCTGATTTGCCTTCAAATAAGTCAAGAATTTGTGCTAATAGTGGTGAATTTAAAATTTCACTACCACAGAAACAGACATCCAAGATGATACATCATAGACAGTTATGAACTTTTCAATGGAAAAGCGTCTGTGAAGGCCAGTCAGTGGAATTGGTAAAATTATTCTGGTCGGTTCTCACATAAGAAACGACTGCGATAGTGCGACAGACAGTTTTTCCCTCGGAACCGTCTGTGATATTCTAATTATCACAGATGGTTTTTAGGTAAAAACCACCTGTGATAGTGCTGGACTATCAAAGTCGGTTGTGACTTCAGAACCGTCTGTGATATTTTAATTATCACATACGGTTCTTATCTAAAAACCGTTTTTGATACTGTATTACAGACGGTTCTGAGCTTCCAACAATTAGTGTTGGTAGCTTCTTTGGTAGCGTTATTACAGATAGTTTTGACATGACAACTGTCAATGATAGTTTATTATTACAGATGGTTATGGTACTAGAACCGTCTGTATTGAGCCCGCAAGGTACAAAAGGTCTTTTAGCGGTTGTTTTGAGCTAGTCGTACTGATGAGGACATCCTTCGCATCAGCGATCGACCAGAAGAACTTTGCTCTCAATCAGAACAATCAGAAGAACTCTGCGTGTAATCAGCATTGCTCAAGATTGCAACACTGCTCATGGTCGCAGCCGATCAAGCCTGAAGACACATGGTCGCAACCTGAGGACCATCCAGTCTGCCAATCAAGTTTAATTGTTCAGCAACTTCAACCAAGCGCCAATTTCAGTACAGATTCCCAAGTAGGTCGTGTGAGTACTTGTTGGAAAGGTAATCGAAAGAGCTTTCCAACACATCAAGAATCATCGAATTCTGACATCATATGCAACCAAGGGACCCGAAATAATGGCAAGTGCAAGAGGGGGAAGAGTCCTGTTCGGAACCGTGAAAATTAGCTCGGGAATTTCTTCTTATAGTTTGTTAGGATTCTATTCTGTTTCAAATTAGTTTAGAATTCTGGTTTTAAACCTTCTATCTTTGTAGACACCATCCTCTATAAAAGAGAGGCATGGTCATAGTTTTGAGAGAACCACGAATTGAATACACAAATATTTTCAGAGAAGCTTTTGTTCTTGTTATATGGTTTGTGCTCAGAAGCCACCGCCTAGAATTGGGAGCTATTCTCTTTACCATTGTTCTTGTAATTTCTTCATTGATTGCAAGAACAGTGCGTCTCCTTTTGCGTAGTCAAGTAGGCAACGATCAAAGAGTGTGGTTGGGAGAATTCTTTTGTCACATGTTGCTGTATTGACAGTGGTTGGCGCCATCGGTTCGTCACGTTACACGAATCAACGAGTTATCAACAATCCTACGTCGTGAAGATCGGGCACTCCGTATCACGTACAATCTTGCTCGACATACTGTCCAGTTGGAAGAGATCTGGGGCAAGGAAGAGCAATATCTCAAAAGGGGAGCATTAGGGGATAACAATTTGAAAATCCAAGGTTGATATTTGCTCCTAAAGCATACACATTACTTAATTTCATCATCAATATCGATCTCCATTGATTGATCAAATTAGAGAGAGAGGGAGGGGAAGCTAGAGTAGCACATCCTAGTTGTAACTCTCATTTTTCCCACCACTTGCTATTCGCTTTATGATGTGTATTATCCATGCGCCCAATTAGTTACTAATTAATTGCTTGCAGTTGTAGTAGTTATACCCGCAAACTCCACAAACACTAGCTAGCTAGATTTATAATGTATTGCGTGTCGACCGTACATAGAGTATTACTTAGCATGTGTATGAATTTAATTGCAGATGGTCCATCGAGACTGGATGTATAATGACAACCGAGTGAATGAAAAATACATGAAAGGTATTTTAGATTTCTAAAAAGTTGCTAAGCAAGACATGGCAAAGAAGGGTTTACGATATATGTACTGTCCTTGCTTAGACTGTCAGAATCTTAAGATATTCACCAACTCATCTCAAATTGTGGCCCACTTGACTCGACGTGGTTTCAAAAAGGGATATACGTGTTGGATCCACCATGGCGAAGAGCAAACTGTAGAAACATGTGCCACTCAGGTTGAGGAACAGGACATGTCGGATCTCCACGACGATTTCGATGAGGGTATGCCAGAGGATGGAAATTTAGATGACATGTTGTGTGATGTGGAAAGAAATTACAGTGAAAGAGAGTTTGGTAAATTCAAGAGCTTGATTGAGAATTCAGAAAAACCGTTGTTCCCTGGTTGCAAGTCGAAATACACAAAGTTGGCCTCCGTGCTTGAACTGTTAAAATTGAAAGCAAGTAATAGCTGGATCGACAAGAGTTTCACGGCACTGTTAGATCTTTTAACAAACATGCTTCTGGAAGGAAACGAGTTGCCAAAAAACACTTACCAAGCGAAAAAGTTGTTGTGTCCCTTGGGAGTAGAAAGGATACACGCATGCCCTAACGATTGCATCCTTTACCGTAACAACTACAAGGATATGCATGTTTGTTCAGTGTGCGGCGCATCCCACTATAAGCATAAGGACCGAACTGACGACGGCAACTGTGCTGAGTTAAAGCAAGGATCTCCTGCTAAAGTGTTGTGGTATTTGCCTATCATTCCCCGCTTGAAACGTTTGTTTGCAAACCGTAAAGAGGTAAAATTATTGCTTTGGCATTCGGAAGACCGGAAGAACGATGGAATGCTGTGACACCCCACTGATTCTGCCAAGTGGAGAAACATTGACAAGGAATTTGTTAATTTCGGAGCGGAATTGAGGAATATAAAGTTCGGGTTGAGTACCGATGGAATGAATCCTTTTGGTAACATGAGCAATCGGCATAGCACTTGGCCGGTTCTTTTGTATATCTACAACCTTCCTCCTTGGTTGTGTATAAAGCGCAAGTACATCATGATGTCGCTACTTATCTCAGGACCAAAGAAACCCAGAAACGATATTGATGTGTACCTAGCACCATTGATAGAGGATTTGCTAACAATGTGGAACGAAGGAGTGTAGGTATGGGACACATACAAACAAGATAACTTCATCCTGCGTGCTATGATATTCTGCACTATCAACGATTTCCCTGCCTTTAGAAATTTGTCTGGCCTTAGTATGAAAGGAGCCAAAACTTGTCCCCACTGCGAAGATGAGACTGAGAGCGTGTGGCTGAAGAATTACAGGAAAACAGTGTACATGCGTCACCATAGGTTTCTTCTGAAGAATAACGCGTATCGTAAGAGGAAAAGGGGATTTGACAGCCACAAGGAAGATGGTTCAGCCCCGGAGCCTATGAGCGGGAAAAAAGTTTATTCACGAGTGAAGGACATGGACGTTGTGTTTGGAAAGGGTCATAAATTGAAACCCCACACGAAGAATATTTGGAAGAAGAGATCGATATTTTGGGACTTACCGTATTGGGAGCATTTAGAGGTTCGGCATTGCATCGGTGTCATGCACGTAGAGAAGAATGTTTGCAACAGTTTAATCAGCCTATTGCTGAATATTCCGGGGAAGACAAAGGATGGCGTCATTGTGCAGTGCGACATGATCAAAATGAAAATCAGGCCCGAGCTAGCACCGAGAGAGGACGAGAAAGGCCGTATATACCTCCCCCTGCCTGCTATACTTTGTGCAAGACTGAGAGGACAGAACTTTGTAAGTGTCTTTATGGTGTTAAAGTTCCATTGGGTTACTCTGCAAATATGAAAAAGTTTGTGTCCATGGGCGATTTGAAATTGTTTGGTATGAAGTCTCACGATTGTCACGTGTTGATGACACAAATGCTTCTTGTTGCCATCCGAAGTATTCTGCCGCATAAGGTCAGAGAGGCGATCACGAGGATGTGTTATTTAATTCTTCAATGCAATTTCTTGCAAGGTCATTGATCCCGAGGGACGCAGAGCGAGGTGGTTCGAATTCTCTGTCAGATTGAGATGTATTTTCCTCCGTCATTTTTTGATATCATGGTCCATCTCACTGTCCACCTTTTCGGAGAAATCAAGATATGTGGACTTTTGTTCCTACATTATATGTATCCATTCAAGAGGTACATGGGTGCACTAAAGGCCTACGTGAGGAATCGCTCTTGGTCCGAGGGCAGCATTATCGAAGGTTATACAGCTGAAGAGGTTGTTGAGTTTTGCGTCGATTACATGGACGAGGTAGAAGCAATAGGAGTTCCTGTGTCTCGTCACGAGGGGAGGCTTGATGGCGTTGGAACTATTGGACTGAAAGTAATCAGTCCTGATTTCAATATGTACTCGAAAGCACATTTTTGGGTCTTGTAATACATGACGGACGTGTCTCCGTACATTGACGAGCACAAGGAGATGCTAAGACAAGACAATCCTAGCCGATCTGAGGTTTGGATCACGAGAGAACATAATAGTCGATTCAATGTGTGGATGAAAGTGCGATTCACCGGGGAGTCCGCAAGTGAGAATCTTAAATGGTTGGCAAAAGAGCCAACATTTACTGTACAAATATGGCAGGGATATGACATCAATGGGTACACATTTTACACGAAAAATCAAGACCAAAAGAGCACTATGCAAAATAGTGGAGTGAACATAGAACCTTTTCATGAGGAGTTCAGCAAGACAGGCCCAACAAGGGTAGTATGTGGATTGAACTCGTACTACGGGTTCATAGAAGAAATCTGGGAGCTCGATTACGTACTGTTCAAGATTCCCTGTTTCGATGCTGATTGGTCCAAATCCCACAGGGTGTGAAGGTTGACAGTTATGGTTTCACTTCTGTGGATCTCGATCGAGTTACTTATAAAGATGAGCCATTCATACTTGCAAAGGAAGCCATTCAGGTAATTTATGTCACTGACCCGTGTTGGATCTAGGTAGATCTTAGTATCTAGGTTTTGATGATTAATGATGTTTTGGATAAATCCATGATGATTAAAATTAATCTGAAAATATCAGATTTGATGATTAAATGACAATTTAGATAAATCCTGATTTAGCACAAGTATATTGAATTGATTATCGGTAAACCCTGAATTGGATGTTTTCCTCGATTGCGGGTTTGATATTGATGCATATGTAGAGGATGAGCTCGGTGGTTGCATCAAGCTTGTGCTAATTGATTGATCAAGATGTTATATGTTAAATCTTGAGGTTGATGACTCCAGTTGTGGATTTAATATCGATGCACATGTTGAGAGAGAGTTTAGGATGATTAGTTATCCATGTTTGTGCAAAAGGTTGATGACTCCGTGTTTTGGATTTAATATCTCTATGTATGATTGAGAGAGAGCTCATGATGTTAGTCATCCATATTGATTGATATCATAACTTGAGTAGTATGGATCGTGTGCGCATTTCTTGTATCATATATGGATCTATATGATTGTGAGATTCATCCATTACTCATTTGTTGTTCATTGAAATTGGTTTCGTCATTTCACCGAAGAAAGAAATTGTTGAATGAACTCCTGTGTGGAGTGATTTATCTGGTGGTGATTAATGACGAACTGCAAATGAGACTAACATTTGCGCATTGAGTGTATATGTTCTAGTCTCAGAATGGTTGCAGGATGAAAGCAAGCAAGGGCGTGAAGAGGATGAAGACGAGATGAGACATCCCGAGCAAGGTCAAGCTTAGCGAGGACGAACTTTGAGAAGACAGGCGTCGAGATGTCGAGCTTCGCGTGGTCAAGCTTAACGAGATCGAGCTTTGCGATGACGAGCGTCGAGCGATCGAGCTTCGCGAGGTCAAACTCCACCTAAGGTAAAATCCAAGATTAAGGATTGTTTTCTTAGGGTTTTACCGGTCTCGGTGTTTGGAGACAGACCGGATTGATACGTTTCTTTTTACTAGTTTGACCGTACTATTAAGAGGGGTCGGAAACTAGTAGCTTGAATCTATCTAATGCGGAAGTTCAGATGCATTCATATCATCTTGCACTAGTGTCTTGCATTGCTAGTGAGTCTAAGTGTAGTTCATATGCATTAGATTAAATGTTTTGAAAACTGCACTTAGTCGTGATCGCCAGCTGTTTAAATTGGTTTATTTATCTATAACTGGTCGTGGTCGTATTTACATATTCTGATCGTATCAGTGTTGATATGTGGTCGTGTTCGTGTCGCTTGTTTGCCGCCTTTCTGTTTAGGGTTTGGGCGTGGTCGTAGGAGTTCGGACTAGTCATACCAGTCTTCGACTCGCTTGCGTACGCTCGACCAAACCCTATCGACCACCTGTTTTCGATCGGATGTCAAGACCTGTGTGGTCGTGGTCGTTGCTAAGTGACACAAATCACATCCGCGAGAAAACGGCAAATCCGTATGTGCAAATACTCTAAAATTGCATTTGAGATGATTTTTGGATTGAATATTTTGACAGCAGGAAAGTTTCTGTGTTTTCTAGAAGTTTCTAGACCTTTCTAAGTCTTGCTCTTGTTGACAAAATTGTAGAGCTCTGAGTTATCTTTCTAACAAGCCAAAAATGACCTCAATCGGATCTCTGGATCAAAAGCTATGCTTATTTTACTGTCGGTATGCAGTGGCCGGACAAATGCATCCGTCCGGAGCTATTTGTCCGAAGTGGCCGGACTTTGTCCGAAATGACCGGACATTGTCCGGCCTGTACAAATTTTTTGAGCCGAAAAATGAAACAGAGACAAATGCATCCGTCCGGGGCTATCTGTCCGAAGTGGCCGGACAATGTCTGAAGTGACCGGACATTGTCCGGCCTGTACAAGTTTTTTGAGCCGAGAGTTAACAGAGACATATCCATTTGTCCGGACGTTTTGTCCGGACAAATAGTATCCGTCCGGCCTTCACAAATTTCGCCCAACGGTCACTGACACGTTTGCAACGGCTGAAATTTTTGTACTGGCCGGACAGTGTCTGAAGTGACCGGACAATGTCCGGCCTGTACAACTTTTGGCCCGGTTTCTTGCAAACGGCTAGTTTTTCGTTGAGGCTATAAATACTTCGTGTTTGGCTTCATTTTTGGGTGCTCAAAGACTTCATTCTTCAGCTAAAAATCTAGCCAATTGAGTTGCATATGTGTTATTGCATTTAGAGGCTAGAATTGAACCCAAATCTTGAGTAGATTTGAGAGAGAGCTTGAGGGAGATTGTGTGAGTGTTTAGTGCACTTCATCTCCATTAGATTGCTAGTGCTAGAGTGTTGAGCATATCATTTGCATCATTGAGCTTCTAGCACGTGGTTGATTCAAGTGAAAGCACATCCGGCTTGTTACTCTTGGCGATCGCCTTCGCCTAGACGGTGCCGGAGGAGAGCCGAGATCTCTCCAATTGAAGTTTGTCGGAGAGGCCGGCAAAAGATTGTGAAAGGTGTGGTGCTCGCCTATCCGGTGTGGAGAAGGAGCAACCCTAGTGAGATATCCTTCGTGGATATAGAAGCGAGGCTCCGAGAGAGCGCTTCAACGAGGAGTAGGGGAGACCGGGCGAGTCTCCGAGACCTCGGTAAAAATATTGTGTCAATTGCGTATTTCATACTTGCTTTATATTCATCTTGACACAATTGCTAAATTCACCATTCTTGCTTGTCATATTGAATAGTTCATTTAGTTGAATGCAACAAATTGTTTAAATTGCCTTTAAGCCTCATTGTATAATTTAGCTTAAACAATTATCGTGATTAAAATTGCTTAGCGGGGAAGAAAATTTAAAAGCCTCCTAATCACCCCCCTCTAGTCGGCATCCTCGATCTTACAACCCGGCCAATAAGAAGTGGCACGTCATCGTTCATGGCAAGAGAAGGATTGTTGGAGTTGAAAATGTCATAGACGAGGAAAAATGAAATCAATTTGATGAGATGCCTCCATTTGGAGATGGCGTACAGGTCGATACTGAAGACACTGACGAAACCAATTACATGCGTATGGATCACTAAGAAGGGTTATAATTTAAAGTTAATCAACCGTCCTTATCTCTCTGTTTCCATCGGTATAGCTTATCCTCTAATTCTTGCCCTTGCAGGGCTACGGCAAGTGAAAAGTTGAGGATAATATGGATGTGTACATACGTAGGTGCAAATTGTCGGTCAAAGTTCCCATTTGTATGTAAAGTTTATGCAACAGAGTTTTATCACATTCCCAATATTTCAAAAGTTTTTACCTTGTCAAGGTCGATAAAAAACTACTCCTTTGGCAAATATGAGTGTTCGAGTGCCTCTCTCCCGATATAATAGAACCTATAGCACAAAATTGCTTCCAACTTCAAATTTCTTCACCAAAATATTTCAAAATTGATTTCTCTACGCTCCAAATATGTATTTTGAGATTTCCACCAAGTTCTAGAGCATTTGGACATCATTTGCAAAGATTTGAGGCTTTTTGGATATTGAAATTTCAGTATTAAGAGTTACAGATTGTAAAGCACTATCACAGACGGTTATAAGTTTAGCAACATTTGTGATAGATAACTATCATAGACGGTTATGAGTTAAGAACCATCTCTGTGATAGTTATCTATCACAGACGGTTATTAACTAGTAATCGTCTGTGATAGCTATCTATCAGACGGTTCTTAACTGATAACTGTATGTGATAGTGCTTTACAATCTGAACCACGCTCATTTGAGACGGTTCTGTACTAATAACCGTCTGTGATAATCTCTCTACAAAGTTTAAGGCGGGCTTTGTCCCACTCATTTCCACACTTTGCGACTTTTCACTTCACTTGCCCTAGCTCTCCAGCGGCTGCACGCACTATCTCTCTCCGGCCTCCCACCGTCCGGCGCACCACCGCTGGCTTCTTCTCCCGTCCTTCCGCGCTTCCTCTCCCCGGCGCCTCCTCCAGGCCACCTCTGATCGTCTCCTCCTCCGACGTCTCAGGTGCCCCTCTCCCTCTCCCTCTCCTTCATCATGCTATATTTGGGTGCTTTTGTAATGGAATAGCACGGCTAATGTGGATGGGAATATGATTTGTGGGGTTTGTTACTTTGTGAATTTTGTGTCTAAGATGCGATATTATTTTAGTTTCTTGTGGGAGCAAGAATATTTGGCCACAACATAAGTAAGTTGAACTCTTAGCACATATTTGTTCTGTTCTTATAGCAAAGTAGATTGAAATAGGAACATAGTGAATTTTTCAAACTAGTAGCACATATTTGTTCTTTTTTTTACACTGGAAAAAACCTTCCTTGTACAGATGTTTGTCTGTTAGGGTTTATACCTGTTTATCTGTTTTGGCCAATTTGATAAGCTAGTGAGCAAACTAGTAGCTTGAATGTCCTAAATATGTATTATTTTTACTTAGAATAGCCAAACAGAATATATTTGTCGAGAAATGCAAAATGATATGGAGATGATACTCATTATCTGTTTTGGCCAATTGTATTATTTCCCTGTGTATTCCTATAGGAGGTTTTTAGATATGTGTCTTCTAGACATTTGTTAAAAGAGAAAGAGACCCACCAGGGCAAACGTACGATAGATACAAGATATAGGAAAGAAGGCAATGCTTTCTTTTTTTTTCATTTTTGATCCATAAATTATCTGTTTTTTGATCTATAAGTTATTCTCTTATGGGAATACACATATACAAAAACCTCCTATAGGAAAAAACATATCCTCATTATCTGTTTTTTTCATTTTTATCTGTAAATTGAGTTGTTAATGAATCTGCTTCATTCGTTCTTTGAAACATAAATTCTATAAGTAAGTTATATAATGAGGTATCGAGACCTTGTATCTATTCCTCTTTTTGTATACTAGTGAAATTTCATTTAGTTCCTTCTTAGATCTAGAATGTCCGGCGATGAAATGAATCAGTCGGGGAGTCAGAGTGACCTCTCTGGCGATGAGACGCCTGGGCCAGAGTTCGCCTCGTCCACTGTGGCCTAGCCGTAGAAGAGAAAGGGGCGAGGCCGGACGACATGCGCGCGCCTCGCTAGGCGGGAAAATAAGCACATACAGTTTGATGACAATGGGGTGCCGAAAGATCCGGAGAAACTAGTCGGTCAGTACCGCTTGCTATGTGGCAAAGTGGGAAGGGAATGTGTCGACGATTTGGACTCGGGGTCCTCAGCCGAACTTATGCAAAATTTGTAATTGTGAGACCTTTCAAGATGACCCTCCGGGAAGGTATGTAGAACAATAGTGAACAGGAGCACAGAGAGATTTATACAGGTTGGGCCCTCGATGGTGGGAGTAAAAGCCCTACGTCCTGTTAGAATTTCACTATATGTGATAAAGGTTTACAAACTAGCGGGAAGAAACCTTCACAGGCGAAAGTTTTTCCTATATAAGTGTACAAAAAAGAAGCTCTAGGAGACTTGTGAATATTGTCTAATCTAAGCCGTAGACTTGGCTGTTTGAGTGGTTGAGATACGTTGTATCTCACTTGTATCAGGGGTCTTGTTCTTCCAAATGTCTTGGATCCTCCGTTTGATGTACTTTGCCACCCTTTTATACTGGTCGAAAAGGTGCCATATGAAGAAAACTGCATCAAACGGTTAGATGCGGTTTCTGGAGAACCGCTGTTAACTTCTACGGAGGTTATTAACACGTGTTAATCATGAATAACCGCATATATTAACCTCTGACGGTTGGTCTTCAACGTGGAGGAATCTTCGGGATGCTTGGAATATCCTGATATAAGGATAACCGAATAAACTCCAAGCACCCTGGTCGAGAATGTTCTGACCGCGGAATGTGGGCTGACCGCGCAACATCCCGGATATCCAGTCCGCGTATAGCATACGAACTTCTGACCGCACAAGGCTGTCGGCCTGATCGCACAAAACCCGCGACCTGATCGTGTAAAGCTTGCGACCTCATGGTGATGCCCCTCAGAATAGCTTGAGTTCGCATCGCCAGATACATGTCTGGTTCGAACCTGTCTTGAACCAAAAGTTTATTAGAAGTGACCCGGGTGACAATCCTCGTCAGAACGGGTGCCCATCACCACCTCCGAGTGGCATGACGTGCCCCGAGAGTGCAAGGACGAGCTGTGGGAAGAAATGCAGGCGGCGTTTTACATTCCCGAGGATCGCCAGCTCACCATCCGCCGGACGGCATTGATAGCAATAAATAAGGTGTGGAGGACCTTCAAGAGCCATCTTGTCAACCACTATATGAACGAGTCCAAGACCCCCTTCAAAGACTACCCTTTCGTGAGTCCTGAGGCATGGCAGTAGTTCGTGGAGATGAAGGGCACACTCGAGTTCCAGGTGCTCAGTGAGAAGGGCAAGGCTAACCAGGCTAAGAATACCCACCTACACGGACTAGGCACCGGTGGGTATGTGGGGAAGAAGGCGCTGTGGAGGAAGCAGGACGAGGAGGCTTCCCAGTCTTCGGCCTCCCCTCCTTATGCGGGGATAACGGACGTGCGCGCCCGCAATTGGTGCCGAGCAAGATCGAAGATGACCTCCTCCGGAAGCATCTCCGTGAATAATCCTACGGACAGGAAAGTGATCGACTGGTTGGTAAGATCTCTATCATATTATCCTCTTAATACGCATGCAATGAGTTGTATTGCTAAGTTCTCCTGTTGCAGGCGGCACTGAGTGCACATGCGTCATCCGGAGAGTTTAATTCTAGCAAGGAGAGGGATATCCTAGCGACGGTGTTGGGAAACAAGGAGCATCCAGGCCGCGTGCGCGGCCTAGGTGCCACTATGCCTTGAAGGGCAGGTTTTGCTGATGATGAGGAGGCGGCTAAAAGGAGAAAGAGATCCTACAAAACCCGTGACGAACGAATCAAGGAGGAGATCCAATCGGATTTTTACCAGCAGGATGTAGAACTCAGGCAGCACCTCGCGGAGATGCGGGAAATGTATGAGGAGCTAAGACAGTCCCAAGTCATCCCCCCTGCAACAGTGGACTTACAGCGCCCCGTTCTTGGCTGCTGTAGCAGCTGCGCGTCCGCGCCGGGGGCTTCGCATCCGGAGTCTTCGCATCCAGAGTCCCCTCGACAGTATCTGATGGACTTTCTGCAGGCAATGACCGCTTTTATTTGTTAATTCATTCGAGAGTGAAATTCTGATCCCTTTGAGACCTAGCCTTGGTTTTCGCACTAGGCTCACCCAGATTATAGTATACAGAATAACGAAATCTTACTCAGAATTATCGAAACCCAAAGGATGATCGAAAACACAGCTCAAAACAATTGCACAACTCTTTATTTCAAAGAGGGCTTTACACGTCAAACGTTAAACACACTTGCCTACGTCGAAGGAACTATGAGTTGGATATATGATCCAAGGCTGTAATAGTATTTGATGATCTAAACTAGACCTATTACAAAGTATTTGTAGTCCAATTGTATGAGTATGTATCAGACTCAATAACCTAAACGTATTAGACTCATATAACTAACTAACTCTAAACAAATAAGCTTAGTTATACATATTCGAATCGAATTACAATTCCAACCAGAGTTTGAATCCTTCCCAAGGTCGCAAACCCTTCCAAAGTCGCAAACCTTTTCGTGGTCACGAATCCGTTGCGAACTTGACCTGAGATCCTCCCGGATGATGACTTCCCTGTTGAGAAGGAGCCAACTCCCGTTGGTGACCAACTATGAAGATGTAGAAAACGACTGGGAGTCTTGGAACGAACACACATGAGCAATGCTACAATCGTCGGATCAAATGTACGAATAGGCACTCATGGAGCTTGGCACCTCCATCATGGATTGTGGCCTTGGCCACTCGGGGATAGCCTTCCCCTTGTCGAGGTTGATACCATCACCGATCCCAAAGCTAGGATTGAGAAGTTTGAATAGTGGCGTCGTAGGGACAAGTTGCATGTCGTTTTCGACTAGTCGTTGTGATGATCGACTATGTACCTCTGCGAATAGCGTGTTGTTTTCTTCCGGCAAGTTCGCTAAACAACCACCACTTTCCATACACGATGCAGCACAATCCTCTTGGCTAACTGGACGCATCACGCTCAGCACACACTTTGAGCATGCATTGACAATCCGTTTCGCCTGATTTGCTGTCAAAAAGTTCTTGGTGTCGACATAGTCGTTTTTGCTAATGATGAATTTTGTCCCATCCTTTGTGAGGTCGTATTCTTGAGCTCTTCGGTGGTAATGGGCGTCACGATCATATAAAAACGGATTTCCAAAAATCACTTGACAAATATCGTGGGGATGACATCGCATTGAACCTCGTCGATGTAACGAGCAAATATTGCAAACTTTAGAGTACACTGACTCTTGATTTGCTGATTCACGTCGGAAGTGAACCATCCCAGAGGATATGTTCGAGGATGATGAGTTGTCTACAAACCAAGTCGTTGAACCAGTCTAGAGGAGACCAAATTCTTTTGGCTTCCGGGGTTGAAGATGGCTGCGACCACCTCGTGCTTCACCTGTATGTTAACAGTGAACAATTCCTTTGTCGGGTTGTGGTAAATTGATGAACCCGAACCTTTCTCCTTCGGCATTGCCATTAGAGACAAGGTCGTGTCCGCCTTTTCAACCGAATCCAACTGGATGATTTCCTCTGCGAGGGGAATAGAAGTAACCATAGCTGTTTGTGTGCTTGGTTCATCCCTCCTTGTTCTTTTTGGCCGCATTTTAGAATGAAGTTTATAACACTTCTTTTTTGTGTGTCCAGCAACATGACAATGCTCACAAGTGTTACCCGTATCGTGGGTAACCTCTCCGGAGCTCGTCGTGGTTGAAATCTCCCTCACATTCTTGTCGTTGCGGGTCTTATTCTTCTTCTCAATGGCCAAAGCAGTCGTGCTCGCGGTTGAGATGCCTTGAACTCTGAATAGGCTTAGCTCAACACTGATTATCTTCTGAAGTCCAGACGTGTATTTTCTAAACGTATGGGTGTCGGAAAGTGAGATGCCAAGGACCATTGCTTGTCTTTGGAACTCCGTCGTGTAGTCCTGGACAGATTGGTCGCGCCGTTGGTACACTCTGTGCCAACGTTCCCTCTCTCCTCAAGGTCACATCGGATAGAATTCTTGTCGCAGAAGTCGTTTGAATTGACTCCACACAAGGTCGTCAGCTTCATCATTGGCGACAAGGGCCTTCCACCAAGTCTTGGCGTGGTCCTTCATCTTCAAAGGTGCGAACTTCACCTTTTGAGCGCTACTGAACCCTTTCAGGTCAAAGTAAGTCTTAAGCTGGTCGATCCAAGAATCCAGTTTCTCAGCATCGATCACCCAATCAAATATGGGTATATCAATCTTAGCGTCGATCTTAAAAGATCCAACAGCTAAGGAGGTGTTGGCGAGGTCGTCGATCTTGTAGTCACCTTCATCTTCATCTACGTCTGTCCTGCGCAAGCCTTCACCAGTCTTCACACCCATAACCTTCCCTACTTCAGGAGGTACAATAATAGCCTGCTGCTTAATCCAAGCAAGCATGGTTTCCATGTCGGTGGAGAGCTTAGCCACTTGTTCGGTTAGGTTAGCTTGAATGGAGGTATCGTCAGACATTGTCAGAGACGCGGCTGTAGGAACCGTAAATTGATCGCCTGGAGTTTCGCCGGAGGTTTTGTAACCCTGGTGAGTCTTCACCATCCACAGGATAAGAAAGTTGCTCTGATACCAACTTGATCCGTTTGAGACCTAACCTTGGTTTTCGCACTAGACTCGCCTAGATTCTAATATACATAATAACGGGATCTTACTCGGAATTATCAGAACACAAAGGATGATCGCAAACACAGCTCAAAACAATTGCACAACTCTTTATTTCAAAGAGGTCTTTACACGTCGAACGTTAGACACACTTGCCTACGTCGAAGGAACTATGAGCTGGATATATGATCCAAAGCTGTAATAATATTCAATGATCTAAACTAGACCTATTATGTAACATCCTGAGTTTTGGGGTGAAAAGTTCTTTCTTAAAAATCATGCATGCATATGTCTCTTCTAGATCAGCCAAATTAGCCTCAGCTTTATTCTGTTCTAGCCCTAAATCTCCAAAATCTATCAGGTGACCCCAAGTCAAGATCTGACTTGCCAGATTTGATCTATCAGTTATCCTAAACCTAAAAGCCTTCAGAACCCAGATCCAATTCTATCTCTAATTTCCCGATTTATCAACTCCTTTCTGTTTTCGAAAACAGAAATACCTTATATTACCCTAGATACTCTGAATTCAAATTAAATCAAAATCTTGACCAAGTTCAGATCAGATTATTCTTGAAATATGATCAAGGGTATGCCAATACCTTAATCCAAAAAGTTGGCAGCCAGATTTTACTATCTGAACCTTTTTCGCAAATCAGTCCAAGAGTATCGCAGATCAGTCCTTTTTCCAGATTTTTTTAAAAGCCAGAAAAGGCAAAATGTTGCAAATCATCTCCAAATTCAAATCTGATTCAGGGAACACCTCCCAAATGCTTTTCAACACAAATTCTTCTTTTATGAGTATCTCAAAATCAAACCCTAAATCCCAGAATTCGAGATCAATAAGATTCAGACTTATTTTACCCTAATCTACTCTGTTTTCAGTTCATATCAAAAGTCATCCAAATGTCTCAAACTTTATCTTCTAGCTGTGCCAAATCATCTATGGAATTAAGTATACCAAAACAGCAGAATCAAAATCAGATCAAACCTTCCAAATCTCCAGATTTACAGTTCAGTCCAAATCAAGAATTGGAAATTGCAATCAAGCCCAAATTCGACCAGGACAGCAGCTGCTGTGCACGACCAGAGATCGCCGTGCATTTGCGCCGCGCTTGCTCGCCGCCGGCCACGCCTCGCCTCGCCTGAGCTCGTGCTCACTTGAATCTGCATGTGCACACGCGTCCACGCCCCAGCCATCGCCGTGGCAACGCCGTTGAACAGCTTGCTCCCGTGCGCGACCATTGTCAGCATTTTCTTGCCACGTCGCTGTGCTTTGCCAGCCCTTGTCGCCACTGCCTTGCACCGCCCAACAGCATTGCGTCCCGATGAAGCAATAGTTTGATCAGCAGTCACTTCACCAGTGAACAGTCGCGTCGCCGCTCGCCGTTGTTGCATCTGTGCCCGGCAACTCATGTCAACTGACACCAATTCAATGCTGTTTAAACTTTGCAAGCTTCGCCCACTGCTCTATTTAAACCACCAGTGCCTTGTATCATCTCCTCTTCACCAGGACTTAGCCAATTTTGCAAATTCTCTCGCTGTCGTCGTCTTCTCCGGCGAGTCCAGCAAGAATCTTCACGGTGCCAGCTCATTCCACAGCATCTCCTGCCAAATTAACAGCACCAGTGAGTTCCTCTCATCTCACTCATCATGCTGTACCATTTAATTGATCACCGGTGACCTCTAACGCCGGCGATCACCGGAATTGCCGATTACCCTGTTCCTGCAATGTAGCTTAATTCAGCCCGAATTAGCTCTCGATTTTGTGGAAGAAGATGATCAGTGACTCATTTCCAGCAAGCCTATGCATCAAGATCTCCCGATTGAGCTTCAATCGAAGCTTTCCCCAATTTTGAGCTTCTCCAGAAACCGGCGATCGTCGCCAGGCTTCTCCGGCCATCCTCCGACCAAATTGATCGTGCAGGTAGCTTCCTCTTATCTCTCCTTCACTTCCTGAGCTTGGAATTAAGTTCATTCGGTCTAAATCGAAAACCCCCAAATGGCAGTGTTTTCTTCTCCGGCGCAGTTCACCGGAAACCTATTCCTGGCCGTTTCAGTTTCATCTACTTTGTCATTCAGGTGTGCTTCAACCTCCTGAACATATTTGTCTTCTAGCTCAATCTTTGAAACTGCCCAGAATTCAAGTTATAGCCATGCCAAGATTTCTGTCCAGTGGCTTCACTGTGCCGTGTCGCCA
Organism: Pharus latifolius; assembly: GCA_019359835.1. Taxonomy (NCBI): domain Eukaryota; kingdom Viridiplantae; phylum Streptophyta; class Magnoliopsida; order Poales; family Poaceae; genus Pharus; species Pharus latifolius. The sequence goes on from CM033327.1 coordinate 59,816,890, forward strand.
CCACACTTCTCCTTTGAATTTCATCACCTTCCAGCCATCTTCAGCTTTGAATCCTGTTGAATGATTTGTTCCTGTTATCGTTGCCTACCTCCCAGACAAAGTGGTGCATCATTTGGAGCTCTAGATCAAAAGTTATGCCAAGCCCTAGTTTCTAGCCATGTCAAGATCAATGCCAGACTATGTCAGTCAGTGGCATTAGCCCTTTTCACTCCCTTCCAGATGTGCATTTTGAGCATAACATTGTCCCTTAGATTCCTGAGGTTGTGATCAACATTTTCTTCTTCTATCACAACTTGATTTGAGCTCTTGAATTTTATTTGCCGTTAAACCCTAAATTTTGACACTGTCTCAGTGCATGCCAGCCAATGGCATTGGCCTTGTTTACCCACTTCTGATTGTGCATTTTGAAAGCCACTTTGTCCACTGAATTTGTAGAGTTATGATCTACACTTTCTTCTACTATCATAACTTGAGATAAGCTCTCTAGCTTTCCCTGAAGTTATGCTAGAGCTTTGATCCGAATGTCGATCTGCTGACATTCGCTGTTCTTGATCAAACCAGCCACAAAACTGATGTTCTTATTGTAACCTTGAGATCCTAAGAGCATCTAACACCTATCCTTAGCCAATTCCTTGAAACCCTAGATCTCAACTCAGTTCAGCTTGCAATCTCAATTATCTCCAGTATCGTTCAGTTATCCTTGTTAAGCATATCTGCATATAGATCCTAAATCATTCTAATATATAAGTAATATTTGTGTGTATTGTTTGGTTTGTCGTCGAGCAGATTCAGAAGCTGAATTTGAGGACTTCGCTGTTGACCCGTCATCAACTGCTGTTTCTTACGACGCGGAAGGCAAGTCATATCCTTGGTCATTTTGAACCTATATTTTAAATGTTGCTATAATATAACCTTGAATATAGGCAATATTGCATGTGAAAGATTGAGAATGGTTGATTTATGAATTGGCAGTACTAGACTGGTTATCTGTGAAATGTGAAATAAACAAGTTTTGAGCCATGAACTATTATATGTATCTATATACTTATATTCATGAAATAAAACCCCTAGCCGTGACTAGAAAATGGTATGGATGGCTGTAGCACTGGAGGTGCTAGACTGCAAAGGATATGCAGGCACTGAAGGTGCAGGGTTGTGGATGGTCTGGTCACTGGCATATAAGGACTAGAACCTTGTGTTGTGCGTCTAGTGGCATGAACAACGTGCTAACCGCAAGCCTGGTATGGGACATGCCTGAACAAGTACTTATGTGGATCGCACATGAAACCCCTGCATGAGATGTGTTGTGATGATTGATATGGAGGCTGACTCCCACTATCACTGAAGGTGATCTGACATTAGACCCAGCAATGGGGAATGAGTAGGGGTGGGGGTATAGCCCGCCACAACTGTGTTTCGCGAGAGATCCACAGGGTCGGGGGTGAATTGTGAGTGATACATAACAAAAGTTCTTGTTATTTCCACCTTGCCGCTCATAATATGAAGTGAGTCAGGGGTCCAATCATTTTGTTATGATAGGAAAGGCTTGACAGTGGAATATCTTGCGGGTAAATTGGTACCTCTCTGCAGAGTTAAAAACGTATTCGAATACTCCGAGCTCCCGGGTTTATAGGAGTCTGCTGCGGTGGATTAAATCCACGGGGTGTGACACAAGTATTATTTTCTAAATAAAATATGTTTAATCAAGATTACCCAAATGACATGTGTTGTCATGATAAGGAGTGCTGCCGTGGGCTGTCGTGTGTCGACGTGTCGCGGTAGTGCTATACTCTAGTGAACATGAATGATGATGTTATATTATGAAAAGTGCTGCCATAAGATGAGATGAGAAAGGAAAAGGTTATTTTACAAACATCCATAATTCTTGACTAGTCTAGGTTCATATCATCACTAATATATGTATCTACTCTTACCTATGACTTGCTGAGTACGTAAGTGCTCACCCTTGCAACATTCAACTCAATAGATGGAGCCTACCTTGATCAAGATGAGGGCATGGAGTACTTTGTGGATCCAGAAGGAGGAGCGTCAGTCCCGTCATTTCCCTGATGTGTGTTGTTCTGCTGTCCACTTCTCTTTTGTGGGTGGGTCACCTACCTTCTACTGTGTAGATGTTATTTTACTAAACCATGAATGCCGTGAAGGCATTGTAATCTTCTTATGTAATATCAAGGCCAGCAGGCCACACTGCTTAACTATTTTGTAAGTTACTCTGTTGCAATGTGATATACTCCTGTGCTTGACTTATCCTGGGACGTCAAGGGTATGTGTATGCTATGCATATATGGGACTAGCTGCAGTGAGCTAGGTCTCTACAGGAGTAGTCGTAGTCCCAGTTTCGGGGCGCGACATATTACAAGGTATTTATAGTCCAATTGTATGAGTACGTATCAGACTGAATAACCTAAACGTATTAGACTCATATAACTAACTAACCATAAACAGATAAGCTTAGTTATATATATTCGGATTAAATTACAATTTCGACCATAATTTGAATCCTTCCTAAGGTCGCAAACCTTTTCATGGTCGCGAATCCGTTGTGAACTCGACTTGAAATCCTCCGGGATCAAATTCAATACGTACCTTGATGTCATTTTAATGCGCATTGTTTGTAGGAACCCGCCTCCTACAAGGTTATGGTGCAGGTTGGTTTTTTCCTGATCGAGGCTGGCCATGGGATGACGCAACCATGCACGGTGGGGATGAAGATCCACGGTGTCCCTCTATCTGAGGGCTTTGCACGGGTCCAGGTGGACATTGTCTTCGAACATTGCAAGGATTTCCATTGGACAAGCCGCCGAACGAACGAGATTACCACTCTCGGGGCTGCGGTGCACACGTTCGTGCAATAGCCCAAGAAGGATATCATCCTGGATGAGGTAATTCCCCCACCGGTTTCATAATTTTGTACTGTAATAATAGCCCTCGGAGTTTGTGACCATTGCTATACATAGGTTCTTACCTCTACGCACACTGACACTCGGCCTACTAGCCAGCCAACCCCTCCTCCGACTAGGAGGCAAGGCATCAAGAAGTTGGATTCCAGGGGAAAAGCAAAGAAGAGCACAACGAAGGAGAGTGAGAAGAATACACCGTCTCCCATGCCGTTCGTTTTGGGGATGCCCGTGGCCCCTGGTGCGACAATTTGGAGCATGGGCCTCGCATGTCAGAGCCTACATGGATGGTACATGCAGAAGACAAACGAGACCAGGACGCAGTGTCAGACGCATTTCATTGTCAAGTACACTGTGGCAGAGTTCCATCACGACGTCGGGACATACCTGGTGACCTTCGAAGACCTGCACAATTTATTCAACAGAGACGTGCTCGACGTTTCCATCCTACGGTCTTGGGTGCTGTAAGTCTCTACTATCCTACGTCTGTTCATGCATATACGGATATATGTCATTTATTAAATGCTTAGTTTCGTGCAGCTGCATAACCAAATATGCCAAATCTAAATAGGAATATGTCGGTTTCCTGGACCCCCTGATGGTCGCCGAGATGATGTTTAAGAGCGACACGGACTTCGTTGTTGACTACATCAAAACAGGGTTGCTTGCTCAGGTCGACAAGGAGTACATACCTGTACCCTACAACTAGAGGTGGGTGCTTTCATCAGTACTTTACCCGTAGATTAATGTCTCCATATGCACACCCCAGACTTAGAATAAATTCTAAATTCTTTACGCGTAACATGTAGGTACCACTAGATTCTGCTAGTGCTTATTTTGAAATGGAACAAGGTGTTCTACCTTGATTCATTGCAGAGCAAAGGATACGATTATGGCGGTGCGCGAGATGTATTCGAAAGGTTAACATATTTTATGATATTCATGTGGACCCGTGTTGCATCTAGATTTACAGTCCTTAAAATGTCAATTTCAACTATTTGCAGGATTTTTACGAACTACTTTGCCGAGAGAGGGCACCAGCAAGTAAATGAACAAAGGGTAAAAATGTGCAAAAATGTAAATCAAATTTGCAATTTTATAAAGAACTAAGGAATACACAAGAGTCAACGAAGAGTGACATACAACACAAGATGGAGAAATATTAAGCAATAGTTGTCGATAGTAATAAATTCACATGTATAAGATGCATATATACATATGTGCATATGATTCAATGCATGGTGTTCAATAAATACATATGGATACCAGTGCAATGGAATAATTTTCAAGCTCACAATGCCTTTTGTATAACATATACATATTGGTATCAGTGTGACGATATCCATACTCGTGATGTCTTGTATCTCATATATGTATAATACCAATGCAATGCTATAATCTTCGTGCTCATGGTATATTGGTGCGATGTTGTGAATCCGCGGTGACGATGTTCCATATCCAATAAAATATAATATAACTTCATAAATATTGAGGTTACACAACATCAACGATAATGCTAACAAATAATTGTAACGAACAACCATTGAGAGGTGTCACGCAGTAATAGTAGTAATATGCGCATAGTTCAAAAAATTAGCTGATTAACTCATTTAGAGAATACTATTACATGCGGAGAGGATCACGCAAGACAAGAGCTACACCATTGATGAGGTACTGCAAGTTCCAACTGGAACTGAACAAACGTGTGGCCTCAGGTCACCTAATAAAAAAGCATATGAAGCATATCATTAAGATGGTAACATTTGGGTAAAACAATAAACTATCAATTTGCTGTATTCCTCACTCGCGTCACATTAACTTCTTGACACTAAATTTTTACCACTACTTTAGAAAGTGTATAACAGTGAAATGTTAAACCTATGATTTTTGAAATAATTCATATAAAATATAAGGTACATCAGCAGGTGTTACAATCATACATTAAAACAAGTTTAGTATGATAAATTAGCACCAAAACCAAATAAATTGGAAATTGACTAATATTGACATAAACTCGTGAGGTGATCAATATTGATACAAATTAGTGAACTGTAATAAGGAAAATTAGTGCCCATAAATTTAAAATTCATCAATACTAGCACAAATTTACGAGTTATAGTTAAACAAATCAGCACTAGAAATTATAAATTGAAAATTGATTAAGATTGACACAAGCTCATGAGTAATAATAAAGAAAATTAACGCCAGAACCCATAAATTGGAACATAAAAAGAATCCTAGTCCCAGCCATGTAATGCCATCTGCTCACAATAAAAATATATTGATATGCTTTCTTTTTTGGTAGCATGAAGCCCTAATCTAAAGTTCTTATAATGCCATCTTTTCCACATATACTCTTCTGATCTGTTGATGATTGGTATCTCCAGTCTCACTCCTTTGCAAATTTTCTCCACCATTTCAAGCGAGTCATAGCTTTTCTATTTTTCTTAGATGTGGTAGGACATGTTAACGCAGCAAATAATGTGCCGTTTATATTCTTTTTAGTTATAGTGGAGAAACGAATGGGTTAGCTTCTTGAACTTACCTCGTGAAATAATAGGAATTAATGGACCTTGTTCACTTTAGGAGATGCTGGAAGATAACCTAATTGCTCCAATGCTTGGTAATGTCTTTTGGTATCATTTGCAGGTTTTATCGCATGAAATCGATGGCTCTCACAACATTTTGCTGTGTTTTAATTTTGTTTCCCCTTCCAATCGAAGCAGATATAAGCAGGATTGATCCTTGCAAAGGCTGACATCTCACTTTTAAGTTGTGCAAGAAGGTATGCACACTAACTTTCTCGTGGTATACATTTATTTTTTCTGGCCTTTCATTGGTCATATCTAAAATTCTTTTATCTCGTTAGAACATACACTTAAGAGTGTGCTACTTAGAATCATACATTCTCCATAATCTTAAGATTTTTTTAATCTGATTACCAATAATCAAATTACTGGTGGACACTGTTTGGTACCTAACACAAAGTTACACCGTAGTTCTGTAATAACTAAGAAATATTATTATTTGGATTCATAAATATTCAAAAATTTAGGTAAGAGGATTCTAAAATTTGATATCAAAATTTAATACCACAAAATTATAATTTTGAAATTTTGACAAAATTAGAAATTTGGAAACTTGATATTTTAGCTTTAGATTTTTTTTGGGAATCTTTAAATCTCAAATATGAAAATATTATATTTAAATTTTGAAATATTAAAATTTTGATTATTCCAATTCGAAATTTAAAAGTCAAATAATCAAATTTTAAATTTGAAAATAAAAATACAAATTTTGTAATTTTGAAATTCAAAATTAAAAAATCATATTAAAATTTGAAAATATCAAATATCAAATTTAAATTTCATAATTTAAACTCAATGTTTGATATTTTAGATTTTAAAATTTTTATCTCTCGGTTTAAAATATATACTTTGTGATTGTTGATTTCAAAATATATTATGCACATACAAGAGTCAATATTTTGAACCTCCGTAATATGAGATATGCGTCTCTGGTCGTGATAAACTGATAATCAGATTATAAAAATTTGTTATAACATGATTATAATGGTAATCATAGATTACTAGATTAGATTACGGTTTCTTTTAATCATTGTTTGAGTGATTGAAGGCTTCTGCATCCTTCGAGGTGTTGTTAATTACACGCATCTTTTTTATGGTAACACTGTTTTTCCTGGGATAACTCATCAGAAGAAAAGAAAACAAGCTCACTTCTCAATTTTATGGCATTTGTTGATTTTTTATTTACCATTCCAAAATGGATGGGGTTGTATTAATTGTCACCTTCCAAGGATGTTAAGAAGAACAAACAACTCAAGGAATTCTTTGTTTGTGACATGATGGAATACTTCAAATTCATGGTACAAACAGGTTTGTCTCTATAGTACAGACACTTTTAGTGAGATTATTATGAAACTGGACATCAGAAGCAAGTGACATGCTTTCTACACTTCGAATATTTATGTTAGGAGCTCAAACTCTGCTATAATCTTTAATTTGATACTTGCATAGTTATCATCTGCCAGCTTCTAAATCTAGTGCCATCAAGCTTCTGTCCCGTCTAGTGCTAGGATGGCCATAATGTGATGAGTGTTCAAGCAAGTTCATGCTCGATCAGTTGTTCTTGCCAGGTGCTTCGAATTACTTTCAGCTTTTCAAACACTTCAGTCATTGATGGCCGTTCTTCCTCTTTCATACTCAAGCATTTCTTTGCTAGTTCAGCAACTTCTTGGAGTAGCTGTCCCACACCCACTGTATTGTCGTCCTATATGTCTTGGAGTGTGTCTTCTTCCATTGCCAGTAGGATGGATGAGGCAAGACTTTTTTCCTTAGCATCCTCAGAAAAGATTGCCTTCTTCCTCGTAGTTGGCTCTAAAAACACCACTTCAAAACTATAAACGACACTCTTTTCTGTTAGTTGACACTTTTGTAGATATTTAAGATCTAGGTAACCAAGAGTTTTCTGTATCATTGTCGTAAACTGGATTTCATCCTTAGGAAACATGTGTGATGCCCCAAAGTCGGTCACTTTTACCATGTAGTTGTCACCTAGGAGAATGTGTGGAGATTTTACTGCTCCATGAACTATGGGAGGGGATGCTGATAAATGCAGATATCTTAGTGTTTTTGCAATTTCCTAAGCAATCTTGAGAAAGTAGAGCACTGATAATTCTAGCTCCCAAGTCTCAATACTCATGGATCATGCTGTTGGAGTATATGAGTGCTTCTATCTTGTAAAAGCCAATGATTCTGAAGATGTACTGAGAAAGAGCTTTTTTAGGTAGTCTCAAGTAGTGCTTTTATGTGGTTCTGATCTGCTCGAGTCATTTGGCACCCCAGGAGTTTGGATTCCTGAACAGGTATTAATTCTTGAACTTTGATATCAGTATACAGAAGTGATGCAGTTTTTGAAGAATTGTAGTTTTGTTTTCATTTCTCTCTTTGATTGATGGCCTGCTTCCTTTTCCAGGTTAGAACCATATGCAAGGACTTTGGTGTCATCTGTATATAGGGATCGCAACGGGGCGGGTATGGGGAAAATTCAAAACCCGCGGGGGCGGGGGAAATCTAATACCCGCGGGTAATTTTAGAGCGGGTAAGCGAAATTAAAATCCGAACCCGTAAACCCGCGGGGCTCCGAAATTTGAGTGTGCATGTCAGTATGTGTATCAATATTCAACACTCAAATGGTCAAACCCGCTACCCGCTGCCTACAAAATTTAGTTCACAAATCACAACCACAACACTAGCCACACGCCGTCGCCACCCTCACAGTCACGGCCTCGCCGCCCTCGTCGGCTCGGCACCTCACCACCCTCGCGAGTCGCAGCTGCCGCCCTTGCCATCCTCGGCCTCACCGCCGCCGCCCTCGCCATCATCGCCCTCGCCGCCTCGCCACCCTCGCAAGTCGCGGCCTCGCCGTCGCGTACTATACCCCCGCTCTAAACTCGTCCCGTTCCCATCCATATCTGTATAAGTAGAGAAGGAAAGGGTATACAAAATTTAATATCCAGCAGTGAGATACTGCAAGAGTGCAAGGTACAAACTTCTTTGTTGAGAAGTTTACTGCTCTTTTCCTTTTTTTTTTTATCACTGATCTTTGATGCATCTACATTTTGTTGATTTTTTCCTTGAAGGCTAACATCATCTCTGTTGATGAGATTGTGCCAAATCAGATTAGCTCTTCAAGAGTGAGGTATCATTCTAATATATGATTTTCAGGATAATTGTATGACGAATTATCTTCATAATCCTTCATTTGAGACCGAAATGATATTCACGACAAAATTTCAGAGAATGTATAAGGAGACGTCTTTCAATAAAATACCTGACTTGATGAAGTAATCGAGTACCTTAGAGAACGAAAACTCTTCATGGAAGCTAAGGACAGTGATACAACATCATGAAAATGGTAAGATTGCCTCCGATCAATGTAGTTTGAGTTCTTTTTGTGTATATTTTCTTTTGCGAACATACTGCATATGGTATGCAAAAGCCAAATCTAAGGTTCTAAAACATCCTTTTATGATTCCGCAGTTGGAAGCCTATCATATGAGCATGTGCTGTTGGCATCTATCTTCTAATGAAGCTTGAGTCTTGATGATCTACAATATTTGTACCCAAAACATTATGAAATAAAAAGGAAAATCCTATTGTACTATTCTTTAGCTATCATCAAATTTCTAGCCTGGCTTTGAAGCTTTTCTACATCACAATGCATGATTGTTTCAGTTATGATTCTTTTCTAATGGTATGTTTATGTCTTCATTGTAGATAACGCTGGAGTCATTGCGAACCCAAAGGGAGAGATGAAAGGTATCAATCTGTTTTTTTTAGTTGGTCGTGTTATCCCCTGTGTGCAAGATAATTCAAGCAAGCCTATATGTTCACAGAATTGCAAATTCAAGCATTTCAATTAGATTGATCTTGATACAAGTGGCCTGTTTGATCATTTCTAGAGAATTGTTGAACTGGATGAACAGCCTGGTTAATATGTACTCTCATGATGCAGGTTCTGCCATCACCGGACCTATTGGACGTCTAATTGATGCAACTAGCTTAAAGTTAGCAGTTTCTTGTGGCAGACAGAGAGATGAGCCAGTAATTTGTGTTAATCTAAAATGATTTTGGGGGATGTTACTATGCCGCTGGGCTATCTTTGATTATCCGTCTATAGACATTTGCACAATGTCATTATGCTCCTGTTGCCATAGTCTTACATTTCGACAGTTTAAATCTGAATTTGTGTGCTGTTTTTCTCCGGATGCTTTGTCTGAATTGTTAATGAATATGCTTGGTCTGGAATTATGATTAGTGGAGCAATCACGACGGTTTTTTGAGCATGTTTGTATATATGAAGCTAACCTGGCTGGTTGGCTAGTTGAATTTGGATTGTTAAATCTTAGTCGCTGGCTCTCAAAGCATCAGTGAGAAGCGAATATCCTGCAAAAGAACTTAGAACTGAAGCAATTTTCTTGCTAACGTTTCGATATGTCGCCTAAAATTTCGAAGGTTTATGCAAAACCTGGTAATGGTATGCAGCTGTACGGGTGCCTAAACTTCGGGATGTGAATTATCAGTTCTCGCAATTTTACATGTGAAAAGGATATACTATCTTGAAACAGGCATGTTTCAGTTGCTATCTACCTTTGTCCACTAAACCATTTGAGCACAAATAATAATAAATTCTTGAGAGAACAGGCAAGGTGCGCTGAAAATCTTTTTGCATTGCCTACATCAAGAAAACAACCATTATATACAGGATCCAAAATGAACATTTTGGGATTGTAATGCTAAAGATCCTATTTTTACTGTGCAAAACCCAATGGAATCTCACATTGAGTAGGAGGCATCAAAGTTATCTCCCAGGTATCAAACCATCACAAAAGACGAGCTTTGGATGAGAGCTAGCTCCAACCAATACAAAACCTGGTTGTGATAGTATAATATACCTGGTCGTACCAGTAAAAAACCTAATCATTTCAGTAAAGTAAAACTTGGCCGTATTAGTACAAAATTTGGTTGTGATGTACCAGTATTAAACCTTGTCGCATCAATAATAAATCTGATCATTTCAGGAAAGCAAAACCTGATTGTATTAGTAAAAAACTTGGTTGTTTCAGTAAAACAAACAGCTAGGAAGTATAAGCTTAAGCAAAAACATACCAAAGACATATACATTTGTTCAGCCTATTTTGTCCAAAATGGCCGGACATTGTTCGGCCAATACAAAAACAATGTATGTGTAATCATTCATTTAACTCGCTCAGCACTCATAATTCATTGCAATTGCTTGTCAATTCATTGAGCTCATAAATTCTTGCATTTAGAGCTAGTGTAGGTGTTCAATTTACTAATTGCATTTAAGAGCTAGCTCCGAGAGAAAATCGCCTAGCATCTTGAGTTTCAAGAATTGATCTCAATCAAGTGAAAGGGCTACACTAGTTTCTCTTGGTGATTACTGTTATTTAGACGACCCGAGAGGTCCGACAATCTCTCCATCGACGGTGTGTTGGAGAGACTCAGAGATTGAGTATGGAAGGATTAGTGCTCACCTATCCGGAGAGAAGGGCAACTATTAGTGAAATTGAGGTCATGCTCGAGTAAAGAGTGCTTCAACGAGGATTAATGGCAATCGACAAATTTCTGATACCTCGGGAAAAATCAATTGTGTAATTGGTTAATTCTTTCTCTTGCAAATTTCATATATATAAATATTTGTTGTTGCTCATCTTGATCACCCTAGAAAAGCAAAACCTTAAATTGCTCAATTATCTTTAATTGTGATAGTCTCATATTATTGCTTTAGATTGAAATTGCTAATTGGGTTTAAAATTTTTAAACCGCCTATTCACCTCCACTCTAATCGGCATCCTTGATCCACATGTGGTATCAGAACACGGTCTCTCAGTTGTTAAGACTTTAACGTCTTGAGAGAGAATGTCTTTCATGAAGGAAAACTATAATGGGAAGGTTCCTTTCTTCAAGTTTTGCTTTTTAAGATAATTATATTCTCTATTCTTATGAAATGTGGAAAACTCTAGAAGTTATTCATGAAGCAACATCAAAAGTCAAGAAAGCTAGGCTCATCAAGTTGTATAGAGAATATAATTCTTTTGTCATGCTTTAAAATGAAAATGTGAGTAACATGTTCACTTGACTTAATCTTTTGATCAATGATCTCAAAGACTTAGGTACCAAGTTCGAAGACATTAACGCTGTTGTGCAACATGCTTATGGTGTTGCCGACAAGTTTTGATACTATCGTGACCGTGCTTATCAATGGATATCTTTCCTCCACAACCCCCACCGAGCTTTTGGGCACTCTCATCACTCATGAGATGCAAAAAAGTAGAGAGAAAAGAAGTTTCGAAAGCCTCTGGCTCAATGAAAAAGAATTTGGCGTTTAAGGCCAAGGCCGAAGAGATCAAAGAAGAAAGTGATAGCTTGGATGAAGCATCTAACGGTGATTTGGCTCTTCTTGTGAGAAAGACTCGAAAGCTTCTCAACAAGATTAACAAAACAGGCTTCAACCTTGAGACAAAAAAAAGGATCACACAAGAAGACATCACTCAAGAATATCACTTGCTATGAGTGTCATGCGAAGGGGCACTTCGCTTCAAGGTGTCCGAACAAGAGAAGTGAAGATGTGAAAGGATCAAGAGGCAAGAAAATGCTTTTTAAGAAGATTCACAAGAAGAAAGGAAAGGGTGAAACTTGCATCAGAGAATAGTACTTTCAAAGAATTCGACTCCGATGATAATGACCATCCAACTCCAAGAAAATGGCAGGAGTTTCAATATGAGAATGCACGTTGTCGAATAATGGATAGGCGAGCTACTGAGAAAGTGGGCCTATCATGGACTTAGGCCCACCGTCTTATTTGTTTAGCATTGGGGAGTGCGTGCGCCGGTAATGATATCTAATACAGAACCAAATAAAACTTCATACAAGTCTTAAATTTAACAACATTAAACCCACAAGCAGCTTAATAAAGCAATTCGTTTCCATACCATCCACAGCAGATCCAAATATCAACAATCTCACTAACAATCATACATGTATCTGAGCAAATAAAACCACATGTAATGCATCAAAACCCCTAGAGACAGATCAAAATGACATGGTTGTATCTTACTCTGCGGATTAAACATCTAAATCAAAACAGACACCACACAACATAACTAGTAGAGGAAACTACGATCGAGTTGCAAAAAAAATGGCACAAAAACAGTGATGTGACATGATAAAAAGGGGGGGGCGCAAAGTAGAACATGAGATTTAATTGGAAAGGGCAATTTAGTTAGTAGTTGTTACCCCGCTTCGACATCTTGGATCCAGGAAAGAAGGGGAGAAATGGAAGTGGTGGTGTGTCTGGGTGTGGCGCCACCAAGGGGATGACTAGTCTATTTTATGTAATCATGGGGTCTAAAGTTTTGTGGTCATTATTCTCTTTTGGCCCTTTCTCTCTTTCTAAAAGTTTCTCAAATCTCACGAAATCCCAAAAAAAAAAAAAAAGACAAATGAAAACAACCATCGATAACTAGTTACTAATTCACTAATGTCTATGCGCTCATTTTCCAAAATAGCAATAAACTTAGATGACAATAAAATGCAATGTTCGCACACATATACACATCCAAACAAAGTATTGCGCAGTGTGTCTGTGCGAGAGAGAAGAGGGAGAGAGAGAGCTTACATGGGCAATCACAATGCTGCCCAGTTGTGGCATGACACCTTGGGTCTTATTAGGGTTGGACAAAAAGATAGAATCTCGCGAGCTATTCAGGATCAGATCGAAAATCGGTTCGATCTGAGATCGGCTCGAGCTCTTAACGAGCTCGAGCTCGAGCCTGAGGTGAAGCTCAAGTGTGAGAATTCGAGCCGAGCCCGACCCTTCCGAGCTCGCTCGAGCTCAACTCGTTAAAGCTCGAATTATAATTACTATGGGCCTTTACATTACATTTTTAATGGGCTGTCCACAGACCATCGCACACAACCATAGGCCACTGCCCAACAACCCATAGAGACACACATGACCTGGCTGCTGGCTGACCCCAACTCCAAGTCCCAACTCCCATTCTCCCAAGTAACCCTAGCCCTTCCTCAACCAACTCCTCACTCAAACAAATCCTCCAGGACCTCCACCAGATCTATCACGATTCACGAGCTCACGATCACGGCATAGCGACAGAGTGGGTTCTCGACCGTGTAGGGGAGTGACGACGCAGGGAGCGGATGCGCGGGGGAGGGGTGGCACGGGGGAGCGGCGGCGGCGTGAGTTCTTGGCGACTGGGGGGTGGCGCGGGGGAGTGGCGGCACGAGGGAGGAGCGACACAGGGGGTGGCGGCGTGAGGGAGTTGTAGTGGCGACGTGGGGGAGCGACAACGCCGCCGGTTCTCGACAACGGCAACGTGGGGGAGCGGTGGCGATGCAGCCTCCTTCAAGATTGGTGAGGACCTGCAGCTACGGTGATCGTCTAATCGAGCTCGAGCGAGCCAAATCAAACCTCAAAAGAAAACATTTATTTGTGTTTAGAGCTTAATCGAGCTCTATTGAGCTTTATCGAGCTTTATCGAGCCGAGTCCGAGCTTGGTTCTAAGCTCGTTAATATTTTGAGCCAAACCCAATACACTATCGAGCCCGAGCCGAACCTGTCTGGGCTCACTCAAGCTCAGCTCGTTTCCAACCCTAGGCCTTATGCCCGACCACCTCTACTATAGGCCTCTGCATTTTTTTTCATGTCGCAACAGATTACTCTATTTTTCCATTTTAAAGGACCAACCCATCACACACTTCAATAGCCAACAACAATGAATTCCAAAACCGTAACCCTACTTGGTCGAAGGAAGGACGAGGATGCGGTGGCTGGTGACGAACACGCGCATAGAGTGGCCGTCGACGTAGGCGCCGCAAGCGGCTACGAGTGAGGAAAAGTCATCGAGGAGCTCCCCCGGTGTGAACACTTCTCCATCGCCATCGTTTTCCATAGCCATGGCACCCATTGGAGTTTGGGAAGGTTTTGCGGAGATGTTATTAAGCGAAAGCAGTGATCTCCCACGAGCTGAGCACGTGACTTTTTGGGTGGGTTTAATAGGGGAGATGGATTCGACCGACCAGTCTACAATGAAAGTACACCAATGACTTCTCTGCCCTTCAATACAAGTTTAGTCCTGAACATTTGAATTTTTCTAGATATTTTTTTTACAAAATTTTGGGGGTGAGTAATTTACTCACAAATTTTACATAAAAATATTAATTAGGGCTAATACTCACAATTCTTACACAAAAAATAAGTGAGATTAAAATACTCAATTTTATATCAAAAATATTTGTACCATATTCATTCCATAAAATTTTCTTCTATTACAAAATTCTTTCAGAATTCGTTATGTTCCTAAGAGGGTCTCACAAGTGAAATTACGTGCCGACAGCAGCATAATTGCAGCCCATTAATAGCCCATGAAAAATGCTGACGTCGTCTCAATAGCGGCCTACTAACGACCCACTAAAATGGTAACGATGGCCCAACAAAGGCCCAATAATGGGCCATTAATGTGTTGATGTCGACCCGACCAAGTAACAGATCATTACATATTGACGTTGGCCTAGTTGCGGCCCATTAGTGGCCCATTACATGCTACCGATGACCCAATTGCAACCCAATTGCAGGACTAACAATCCATTGCAGGCCGATGTAGGCCTAGTAGCAGCCCATTTAAATGCTACATCAGCCCAACTGCGGCCCACTACCAGCCCATTTACATGCTAAATGTCCAATTGCGGCTCATTAACTTGCCGGCATCGACCCAAAAGCGGCCCATTAACAACCGTGTCGGTCGAATAGCAGCTCATTAACTGACCAGTAGATTGGTCTACTCACGGCACATTTAGGATGCTGCTGGTGGCCATCGACGACCCAACAACATACTAATGTGGCTCAATAACATGTTGATATCGTCCCAATAGCGCCCTTCTGAGGGCCTACTAACGTGCAGGTGTCAACCCAATAGGGGGCCAACAACAGGCGGATGTCAGCCTCTGGTGGTTCGCATGGAAAAATACTTTGATATACTAACCTCTATATTACAATTTTGACCATTAATTTCTATAATCATATATGGACAAAAATCATAAAACAACTATTATATGAAAATAATTTAATGACAAATTAAATAATATTAATTTCATATGATAATCTTGATATATTTTTAATTAGTTGTCAAAAATAAAAAATTTGACTTAATACATATATGAAAGGAGAAATAAAAAAAGAACAAGTAGTTGAATGTAGATTTGTTGGCACCTGGGAATCACGGCCATTACCAACCACCGCCTTTATTCACACAAGAGTTGGGAGCTGCAGTTGCCAACGCCACCCATTTCCCCGGGCTCAAAGAGGGAGAGGCGGCATTGTGACTAGGAAAAACTGGGAGAGATGCTAATTAAGTATATTGTTAATGTGTAAAGAGTAAAAATATGATAAATACGAACTAATTAAGTATTTATATACATTAACACATGCCAAACAGCATGACGTCTAGGTCAACGTTGGTGCTAAGATGTGCTACCAACAAATAAAAGGAAAAAATTAAGATGATTGTTACAAACATGTAAACATTATCATTTCATCCATACACTTAAATTCCGTCACCAAAACAATTCACAAAACCATAATATACAAAAAACCATATAGATTAAAAAATATCTGATTTTAAAAATAGAGTCTAGTTTGAGATGTTTTAATATAAGGAACCAAATTTAGCCCAAACGTAAAATGGAAGGATTAAAAAGGGACTTTACCCCAAAAAAAACATGACGTTAACTCTTTGCAAGGGTAGTAGGATAAACGAAACATGTCACTACGAAAAGGGAGATGCATATGAGAGGAAACTCAGATTTTGTTCATTCGACTTCAATTTAAAACGCACACTCTGGAAGTTGTGGGATAGACGACACCAGATTACTACTGCTGCATATGAAAGCAAAATTCAGAGAGTACATAATCGAAGCAAATGTTCTTGATTTTAGTAAGCTTCATAGGATCCTAAAAGCAAACCCAGACCTAGTTGGCGGCAGCTGCGGCTCTCTTCCTTGGAGCAGCCTCGGTACCTGAATTGAGGTTATAAAACTGGAATCAGAAATTTATTTAACAAAGAAAGTTGATCCCAGCTCATCTATTAACCGCAAGAGATTTGCCATTTGCAATGAACCAGTGTAAGGCCAGTAGAACATGTACCTTCTCTGAAGTTGCTCTTGAACCTGCGAGGCACATGGCGCAGGTACCTCATCCTTCCAGTTCCTGTGGTCTTGCGCCTGATGGCTTTCACACTCCAGTTATCTGCAACAATGAATCACGGTGTCAATTGTCAAACCATCTGTAGACTAATACTAAATGATACAAACAACAACAACCAAAATTGTAATAATATACATAGCAAAAAGCAGAAAAGGAACAGAAGTTATCACAATGCAAGGAAGAAGCATCACAAGTGTAAGACATGTGAAATAAACATATTTGAGCAGAGGATAAAGAGTACAGATGTGCTAGGCAATGGAAACAAACAAAAGGCAAAATCAGACTTAAATAATTGGACAGCATAGAGGACAGCTTCACCATGAATGCTATTCCTCATAATTTTACCCCACGAAGGTTATGTAGGTAAACAAAGAGTGAATGATGATGACTTCAACAATTCAGCATTATGACCGATTTAAGTGTTCATTTATCTTTCAAAACCATACATCAGAAATGCTTCCTCAATAAAATCAACAAAGGCTAGATTATTAAAATTGATGGAAAACAAAGTTTTTATATGAAGGACACATGATGACAGAATTTAACAATATATGGGTCATCAGAGACTTAAATACTTAGGAATCACATGAGTACAACTCAATCATATTGTTGCAGTTATTTCCTCATCACCTGACCCAACAAAAGTAAGCAAGGAGAATGGAACATGAACTCAGAATTCACAGAAATCTGTAGCCTACACAATGCCATAAAACTGAAAGTCCTTAGATGCTAAAAACATTCCAAAACCTCTCATCTTGAGATTTGACAAAGGAAAAGAGTAAAGCTTTAGAATAAATTTTGACAAGACACTCATAGCTTCACAATTGTGAACAGTGTAGCAAAGAAAAGCCTAAAATCTCAAGGTTCAGTTCTGAAGTTCTCAACAAAGAACCACAAGAAAAAGGCTTTGTTGAATTCAAAGGAACATAACCATTCATCTATGATCGAGCAATACTGACTTGAAAGATGAATAGAATCAAATCCAAATCAAATGTTGATAAGATAATATTGCTCAGGATATGAAATATCTTCTCATTAATGCCATAGCATCTCTGAAGTCTGACATGAGTATACTTCACGTTCCTCATAGCAAACTATATAGGGAAGTAAACCGAACTAGAAAAATATAAGGGCAAATGATAAAAAAAAAAAAAATACAGTTGTGCTTCTATACTTTCGAAAAATTAAATTGCACAAATCTTAAAACAATGTACTTAGTAGTGGTATAGTAGATAGTTACAAATCAAACTCTTAATTTGTTTTAAAAGGTGTGCAACTCATTTTTTGGCAAAAGTATTGGAGCAATTCCTCAATATATAGGGGAGGTCAATACTCTAAATAGAGAGCATCACCTCGTCAACAAACATATGAGTAGTCTTAAACAAATTTTTATGATTTCGTAGTTTTTGTTTGTAACTGTAGAAGGAAAAGGTAGAAAACAGGACCCCCCCCCCCCCCCCCCCCCGTCCCCCCGTTCTTGGATTTCAAGGGGGTAAGGCTGGCAGCATTAGTCAGCAGGATAGGAAGGAAGGATGCAGTGTGTCACTTTCTCATTCCTACCCGTGCATCTCACCACACTTTCTCCTTCCCTCCAAAGCATCTCTCTTTCCCTGCCAATTACAGATACCCGTATAGAGCATTCTCATGTTGCTCATGCAACTTGCTACCCACATAGTATTTGGCAAAAACTATTAGAAGTTGAAAAGAGACAAATCTATTAAACAACAAAAAAATGGAATTAGAAACAATTCTGTTGCTGTTGATGCAAAAGAGACGAGTGGGATCAGCTTGGAAAAACATGGCTTTCAGTCACGGGTTATCAGAAACACGGACCAATGCTTTCTTCATCATTTTCCCACAAAAGAAAGAACTTTCCCAAACACAAACAAAAAAAAAATCTAGAATCATATAGGTAAGACTACGAATCAAATGGGAGTAGCATCTCCGAGGCATATAATGGAAACCCGTCGTATCCTTGGTCATATTGCTGCAAGTTCTGCAACACTAGACAATCCCCAACACGTACAACAGAACAGAAAGACACAAATATGCAATAAGAACCAAGGTTGAAATCTGCCCAAGCGAGGCCTACCAAACCGAATCACATAACTTGCTACAATACAGTTAAATCTGCACAGATTACAGCAGGGTGTGGGGAAGTGTTCTTTAGCTTACACTTGCGGATGCGGGCGGACGGGTAGCCGCAGGAGGCGCAGGTGCTCTTTTGCAGGTGGAAGCTGCGGCGCCCACACCGAACGCACAGCGTGTGCGTCTTGTTCCTCCGCTTCCCAAAGCTCCCGGTACCCTTTCCCTGTAAAGATCACAACCACCACACCACGAGTTAGAAAGAGGCTGCCTCCACAGGGTTAGGCTAGATCAGTTTCTAGGGTTTAGAGGAAGGCGCACGTACCATTTCTTAGATCTCCTTCGAGGTGGTCTCGCGGCGGAGAAGACGGCTGGGGTTGGATCAAGAGTGGCGGCGGGGCGGGGCGGGGGGGGGGGGGCGTGGGGGGGTGAGGGGTGGGAGGAGTAAAACCCTATTATTTTATATCGGGGTGTTGATGGGCTGGAATTTTGTACATGGGCCTTGTGTAGGCCTCCATAAGTTTCTGGGCCTGTTATTAACAATTGGTCTTGCGCTACATAAATGGGCCGGCATAGCAACGCCAAGAGCATGCTTTGCAACTTCCAGTGCTTCAAGGACGAAACTTTTCGCCTCGCACGCTACCAGCATGGCTTACAGTACAATTTTGTTGTTCCCAAGTTATGTATTGCCTCTCTTACTCTCTATAAAATATGGATCAGAAACACAAATCAATAAAATCACAAAGGGAAGAATACAAAATACCAAAATAAAAAAAAAAGACAAATCTCAACTAATGATATCGCCCCAACTCATCTGAAAAGTGTATCTTTTAGACCTAGGTAGGGAAGACGACGGTCGACGGACGAGGTTATTAGGAATAGCACAGACAAACACAGGCCAAAAGATACCAAGTAGACGAATAGGGTGAGAGAATTCATTTCAATCATGTTCCTGTGTCCATGCCAAGTTGGAGCTTCATCAGGCTCCATTTTCGGAGTGGAAAAAGTACAATAAAGAAAATTTGTCACATGGATTTGGTTAATGCTCATCAAATAAGAAGAAAAAAACTCGACTCCACTTCTGATCTCCCTGTCGTTGGTGGGAGACAAAGTAGTATGAAAACATATGTTCACTACAGCCATGGAGGACCATTTCCAAGTAGTAAGAACAATTATAATTTTAGAAACGTATATAAACGCCTCATGCAGTCAAGTCAATTGTATACAGATGAAACATATTCAAGCCAACTATCGATGTCGCGTTTGGGTTTCCAGGGAATAGAAGCTGATGTAGACATTGCATCTGCTTGTGCTGACAGAGTCTTCATCCCCAAAGGATGATTGATCTGTGGATGATGTCTTCTGATAGACCAAGTCCTCTGATTGGAGGCAAGACCGCGTGGTAGTAACAAGCCAAGAGCTATCTAATACAGCTTCCATTTAAGTATAGAGAAGACCAGGAGGAGACCTGAGACTTCTTCCCCACACCAGTGTAAAGCTTATAAGCCTAACACAACTTGCAGCGCAAATATTGGCACAATCACACAACACACAGACATACAAGCAGCACAGATGGATGGCTGTGATGCTACCTTGGCTAGCCTACTTCATAGCCACCCTGCTGCTCACCACTGCTGCAAGCAACACATCATTCAGGAAAGCAAAGCCCCGATGCACACACACCTGCAGCGACATCAACATCCCTTACCCTTTTGGAATAGGCGTCGGTTGCTATCACCGCGAAGGGTTTGAGGGCCACCACACATTCATGCATAACTCAACCAGCAGAATGGTCATCTAAAACATCAGTCTGCTAGGGGCGCAGGCTCATGTTAACACCTTGATTGCCAATAGATGCTTCAAACTTGGGATAGATGGGACCTCGCCGTCAACTGCTCATTTGTTTACAGTATCCAGCAAGAGGAACACATTCACTGCGGCTGGATGCAACACCCTTGCGTTGTTGCACGGCTACAACATGCACATGGATGCAACTGGGTGCTTGTCAATGTGCCCGGACAAGCAAACGTGGACAACAGTGGCCAATGCTCTGACCAAAGGTACAACAATTCCAACATTCTTAACTTCAATCCATGCAGCTATGCGTTTGTCATCGAGAAAGATTGGTTCAGGTTCGAGGCATCTGACCTTGAGGATAACAATTTGATGGAAAAGTACAAGGATGGAGTGCCTCTTGTGCTCGACTGGGTGGTTGGGAATGAATCCTGTGATGAAGCAGTGAAGAACAAATCATCATATGCCTGTGTCAGCACGAACAGTCGGTGCATTAAGTCGCCAAATGCTACTGGTATCTCTGCAAATGCAATGATGGCTTCGATGGCAATCCCTACCTGGAAGAGGGGTGCAAAGGTCAGCAACTATCTGTAATTTCTTCCAAGTTCTCTTTAAAAGTTAATCTGAAACAATTTGTGCATAGATCTTTATTTATTTCTCTAATCTTGTGTCATGTCAGCAGACATCAACGAGTGTCAATTTCCACATCAATATCGTGTCAATTTCCACATCAATATCCTTGCCATGGAATCTGGAGCAACACTTTAGGGGGCTACAGTTGTGTTTGCAGATCCTGAACTCACAGTATAGATCCGAAGGGAGAAACCTGTGATCCAATTACAGATCAAGCAAGAGCTAAAGTGACTTATTTCTAGGTAATTGTCCTGTACTCCAAAAGAAAAGAATCTTAGTAAAGGTTTCTAGCATAACATGGGTATTTCATACTGATATATAGCATAGAATGAGGGATTAGTGATCTGGAATTAGTTCTATACATTACACACTAGACTCATAAAACTTGGCAGTTTTCTTTTACTGCACAAAATGTTACTTCTTAGGTACCTGCTGGAGGCAATGGTTTGACAAAGTACTCTTAAGACCTAAAGCATTCTTTTCCAAAGTTTGTATGTCTAAGCGACATGAGCAATATTTGGATCTTCTGTAACAAAAACAATCACCTGCCAAGCAGCCATTAATTTCTTTGAAATAGCTATTCTAGACTTCTAGTAACCAAAATCAACATTATTTCTGGCAGCTATATCAGCAAGTGCTATGCTTCTCCTTATTTGCATTTTTGCATTGCTCATTGAATGTCAGAAGAGAGAGCTGATGAAAGAAAAAGAGAGGTTCTTCGGTCAAAATGGGGCCTTACTGTTATATGAGCAAATCTGGTCAAAGCAAGTTGATACAGTGAGAATATTCACGAAAGCAACAATTGAGTGCGACAAACAATTTTGACAAGAGCAGAGAACTGGAGGAGGCGGTCATGAGACAGTTTACAAGGGAATTTTCAAAGACAATAGAATAACAGTAATAAAGCACTAAAAAATTATTAACATGGCCCAAAAAGAGGAATTCATGCAAGAGATGGTCATATTTTCACAGATCAACCAAGAAATGTGGTCAAACTTCTAGGCTGTTCCTTAGAAATGGAAGTCCCATGTTGGTCTATGAATTTATCGCAAATGATACTCTCTTTGAGATGATGCATAGTAAATACAGAAGGTCATCTATTTTATTGGATGGCCGTCTCAAGATTGCTTAGGAACCTGCAAAAATACTAAGATATCTGCATTCATCAGCATCCCCTCCCATAGTTCATGGAAATGTAAAATCTCCATACATTCTCCTAGGTGACAACTACATGGTAAAAGTGACTGACTTTGGGGCATCACAGATGTTTCCTAAGGATGAAATCCAGTTTACGAAAATGATACAGAGAACTCTTGGTTACCTAGACCTTAAATATCTACAAAAGTGTCAACTAACAGAAAAGAGTGTCGTTTATAGTTTTGAAGTGGTGTTTTTAGAGCCAACTTCGAGGAAGAAGGCAATCTTTTCTGAGGATGCTAAGGAAAAAAGTCTTGCCTCATCCATCCTACTGGCAATGAAAGAAGACACACTCCAAGACATATAGGACGACAATACAGTGGGTGTGGGACAGCTACTCCAAGAAGTTGCTGAACTAGCAAAGCAATGCTTGAGTATGAAAGAGGAAGAGCGGCCATCAATGACTGAAGTGTTTGAAAAGCTGAAAGTAATTCGAAGCACCTGGCAAGAACAACTGATCGAGCATGAAGTTGCTTGAACACTCATCACATTATGGCCATCCTAGCACTAGACGGGACAGAAGCTTGATGGCACTAGATTTAGCAGCTGGCAGATGATAACTATGCAAGTATCAAATTAAAGATTATGGCAGAGTTTGAGCTCCTAACATAAATATTCGAAGTGTAGAAAGCATGTCACTTGCTTCTGATGTCCAGTTTCATAATAATCTCACTAAAAGTGTCTGTACTATAGAGACAAACTTGTTTGTACCATGAATTTGAAGTATTCCATCATGTCACAAACAAAGAATTCCTTGAGTTGTTTATTCTTCTTAACATCCTTGGAAGGTGACAATTAATACAACCCCATCCATTTTGGAATGGTCAATAAAAAATCAACAAATGCCATAAAATTGAGAAGTGAGCTTGTTTTCTTTTCTTCTGATGAGTTATCCCAGGAAAAACAGTGTTACCATAAAAAAGATGCGTGTAATTAACAACACCTCGAAGGATGCAGAAGCCTTCAATCACTCAAACAATGATTAAAAGAAACCGTAATCTAATCTAGTAATCTATGATTACCATTATAATCATGTTATAACAAATTTTTATAATCTGATTATCAGTTTATCACGACCAGAGACGCATATCTCATATTACGGCGGTTCAAAATATTGACTCTTGTATGTGCATAATATATTTTGAAATCAACAATCACAAAGTATATATTTTAAACCGAGAGATAAAAATTTTAAAATCTAAAATATCAAACATGGAGTTTAAATTATGAAATTTAAATTTGATATTTGATATTTTCAAATTTTAATATGATTTTTTAATTTTTAATTTTGAATTTCAAAATTTCAAAATTTGTATTTTTATTTTCAAATTTAAAATTTGATTATTTGACTTTTTAAATTTCGAATTGGAATAATCAAAATTTTAATATTTCAAAATTCAAATCTAATATTTTCAGATTTGAGATTTAAAGATTCCCAAAAAAATCTAAAGCTCAAATATCAAGTTTCCAAATTTCTAATTTTGTCAAAATTTCAAAATTATAATTTTGTGGTATTAAATTTTGATATCAAATTTTAGAATCCTCTTATCTAAATTATCGAATATTTATGAATCCAAATAATAATATTTCTTAGTTATTACAGAACAACGGTGTAACTTTGTGTCAGGTATCAAACATTGTCCACCAGTAATTTGATTATTGGTAATCAGATTAAAAAAATCTTAAGATTATGGAGAATGTATGATTCTAAGTAGCAAACACACTCTTAAGTGTATGTGCTAACGAGATAAAAGAATTTTAGATATGACCAATGAAAGGCCAGAAAAAATAAATGTATACCACGAGAAAGTTAGTGTGTATACCTTCTTGCACAACTTAAAAGTGAGATGTCAGCCTTTGAGAGGATCAATCCTGCTTATATCTGCTTCGATTGGAAGGGGAAACAAAATTAAAACACAGCAAAATGTTGTGAGAGCCATCGATTTCATGGGATAAAACCTGCAAATGATACCAAAAGACATTACCAGGCATTGGAGCAATTAGGTTATCTTCCAGCATCTCCTAAAGTGAACAAGGTCCATTAATTCCTATTATTTCATGAGGTAAGCTCAAGAAGCTAACCCATTCGTTTCTCCACTATAACTAAAAAGAATATAAACGGCACACTATTTGCTGCGTTAACATGTCCTACCACATCTAAGAAAAATAGAAAAGCTATGACTCGCTTGAAATGGTGGAGAAAATTTGCAAAGGAGTGAGACTGGAGATACCAATCATCAACAGATCAGAAGAGTATATATGGAAAAGATGGCATTATAAGAACTTTAGATTAGGGCTTCATGCTGCCAAAAAAGAAAGCATATCAATATATTATTATTGTGAGCAGATGGCATTACATGGCTGGGACTAGGATTCTTTTTATGTTCCAATTTATGGGTTTTGGCATTAATTTTCTTTATTATTACTCATGAGCTTGTGTCAATCTTGATCAATTTTCAATTTATAATTTTTAGTGCTAATTTGTTTAACTATAACTCGCAAATTTGTGCTAGTATTGATGAATTTGAAATTTATGGGCACTAATTTTCCTTATTATAGTTCAATAATTTGTATCAATATTGGTCACCTCACGAGTTTATGTCAATATTAGTAAATTTCCAATTTATTTGGTTTTGGTGCTAATTTTTCATACTAAACTTGTTTTAATGTATGATTGTAACGCCTGCTGATGTACCTTATATTTTATATGAATTATTTCAAAAATCATAGGTTTAACATTTCACTGTTATACACTTTCTAAAGTAGTGGTAAAAATTTAGTGTCAAGAAGTTAATGTGACGCGAGTGAGGAATACAGCAAATTGATAGTTTATTGTTTTACCCAAATGTTACCATCTTAATGATATGCTTCGTATGCTTTATTATTAGGTGACCTGAGGCCACACGTTTGTTCAGTTCCAGTTGGAAATTGCAGTACCTCATCAATGGTGTAGCTCTTGTCTTGCGTGATCCTCTCCGCATGTAATAGTATTCTCTAAATGAGTTAACCAGCTAATTTTTTGAACTATGTGCATATTACTATTATTACTGCGTGACACTTCTCAATGGTTGTTCGTTACAATTATTTGTTAGCAATGTCGTTGATGTTGTGTAACCTCAATATTTATGAAGTTATATTATATTTTATTGGATATGGAACATCGTCACCGCGGATTCACAACATCGCACCAATATATCATGAGCACGAATATTATAGCGTTGCATTGGTATTATACATATATTAGATACAAGATATCATGAGTATGGATATCGTCACACTGATACCAATATGTATATGTTATACAAAAGATGTTGTGAGCTTGAAAATTATTCCATTGCACTGGTATCCATATGTATGTATTGAACACCATGCATTGAATCATATGCACATATGTATATATGCATCTTATACATGTGAATTTATTACTATCGACAACTATTTCTTAATATTTCTCCATCTTGTGTTGTATGTCACTCTTCGTTGACTCTTGTGTATTCCTTAGTTCTTTATAAAATTGCAAATTTGATTTAGAATTTTGCACATTTTTACCCTTTGTTCATTTACTTGTTGAGACTTTTTGTGTCACTAATACAAAAAATCTTTCTTCTAACGGTTCAAAACACACCTTTACTAACAGTTTTTGTACCGTTAGAGATAGACATGATAGAACAAGACAAGATATACTCTAACGGTAAAAAACCGTTAGAATAAGTGGCATATTCTAATGGTTTTTTCTGAGATAACCGGTAGAAAAACCTAACAAGTCTAACGGTTAACTAGCACTATCCGTTAGAACATTTCAATATTTTCTTATGGTTTGCAACACTATACCATTAGACGATGTCACAATTTTCTAATTGTCAGTTTTTAGTTCAACGTTAGAATATATTACCAAATTCGAATGGTTCTTCCATATTTACCATCAAAACACATCAAATTTTTCTAACAGTAATTAGTACTGCACCGTTAGAAAAAAACATAGTATTCTCACGGTTGTGTAGATGTATACTGTTAGAAAAACTTGCAATTTTCTAACGGTATACTCCTAAACAACCATTAGAATATTTTGCTATTTTCTAACAGTTATTTTGGAGTATACCGTTAGAAAATTATAAGTTTTTCTAACAGTATACTTCTACACAATCATGAGAATACTATTTTTTTTTCTAACGGTGCAGTACTAGTTACCGTTAGAAGATTTTATTTTTTTCTATCGGATAGTGAACCATTAGAAAATATTGTTGTCTTCTAACTTTCTTTGCTATTTAGCGGTTAGAAAAGCTTGGATACACAATACTATATAGATAAAAAAAAAAGGTACAGTCACAAATATATACATTGAACAGATTGACACATTGGACTTCACATATATACAAACCAATACAAATACTAACCAATGGACATTTATTCACATTTGAGTTCATTCTAGTGCCATACCCCAATTCACATAGAGTACACGAAAAACAGAAAAATTACAACAAGTGAGCCAAGCTAGTCATGGCGGTTGGTTGCGAGCCACTTCGTCCATAACATATTGAGCCCAAATTTGTCACAGCTCTCTAATCTTTGCATTATCGTATTTGTCTTTGGACATGGCTGTCTGCAAGCATGTGTGAATACTCAGTAATTAACTTCCTAGTTTTGAACGTGACATCCAATTTTCAAATTTGAGTTAGGTAAAATGCTTACCTGGAGGAATTGGGCAAAGTTTGTCCTGACTAAGTCATACATGTCCTGCAACACATAAAACCCACATCCCCACGAGGCTAGTTGCTGATGGCATTGAGATAATTGCATATGCGAAGACATGTTAGCTATTCTTTCCATAAACTAAAAGACTCGTGAGTACCTCATATTCTTTCCAAGAAATTCGGGAGCCTTGCGGTGTGTCATGCCTCCCTCCAATGGACACATAATTTTCGAAAGCCTTGCATTTCAGTAAGCATTGCTAGTTAATATGTTATCATTAACTAATGAGGTCAAAATTTAAATCAAACATGTTACTTACGCGTCTATATTCCCCTTGACCACGTATTCGTTTGGTAACCTGTCGCACATCGAACCAAGGTAGCATACCTCATTCCTCCACGGACAGATCACGAGGAGGACCCAGTGGCCCCTACATTGTACGTAAAAGAGATCCGCTAGCTTAATGTATATCTCCAGTGTAACATACAAGAATGAGTTAAATTAGTACGAAATCTACTAACCTTTGGTGGTACGGCAATAGAATGAACTCCCTGTCCTGCTGCGCCATCGGCGCCCTGGATATGTACTGCTCAGCGTGTGCTGCATCCTACTCTAGCATCGTGAGGATTATTTTCTCTAGGTTGAGGAAACCTACCTTGTCACACACGACCTCCGATGTTAGCCTGTACATGCACCTGCATACAAAGGATGGTATTAGTATTGTACAATAAATTACTACATTTTAAATGAACTAAAGCAATATATGGGATCAGCAAACTCACAGGACTCCAGTCCGTATGATGGACATATCAAGCTTCCGCCAGTTAAAGAGGTCAAACAGATCCTTGTGTGCCACGGATATGCTCCCGGACTCACGGTGGAATTACCTAAGCCTGAAGGGAACTAAGAAGTTCAGGTTGCACCAGGCCCGGTGTATGTACCACTCGTGGAGGTCTTTGGTTGTGCGATCCAATTTGCGCAAAGCTGCCTCCGCCAAGAGTGGAAACCCATTCGTGAACCTATCC
This sequence comes from Pharus latifolius, assembly GCA_019359835.1. Lineage (NCBI taxonomy): Eukaryota > Viridiplantae > Streptophyta > Magnoliopsida > Poales > Poaceae > Pharus > Pharus latifolius. The sequence continues at coordinate 59,845,055 of CM033327.1, forward strand.
GACTGTCCCTTTGGCCCTTTGCCTTTTGCCGAGGAGTGAGCGCATACCTTCGAAGGCAAGGGCGGGGTGCTGGCGGCTTTCTTCATAGGTGAAGGGGCTTTACTGGGAGGCTGAAAGGGATCTAGGATATCGACTAGAGGGGGGTGAATAGGCGATTTTAACAAATTAACAATTAATCAAACAATTAATAGTAAATGAGAGCAAATAACTAACACAAGATGAACAATGAACAATATTAACACAAGGATATATCCCGTGGTCTCGGTGATTTGCCGATTACCCCTAATCCACGTTGAGGCAAACTCAAATCTCTAAACACTCCTTTATCTAGTCAACCTTTTCTCGAGAAGTGACCTAGATCTTGAGCCGGATTAGTGTGATGAGTTATCCAAACCTCGATTTCACTAAGGATGCACTTTACCGCTCCGGCAAGGCGTGCTCAACCCTTTCACAAGACGTTTTGAGGCTTCTTCACAATCTTCCTTGAAGAGCTATCCAAAACCTTCTCTCAAGCCGTCTAGGAGCCGGCAAACTCTAAGAGTAACAAGCCAATGATGATCACTTAACCTTCTTCTAGTGCCACAAGATTGATTTAGTGATCTAAATGCAATGCACTAAAAGATCTCAAATGCACACTCTCACAAATTCGAGAATTAGAACCCTAGAGTGTATGACACTTGCTTAAGCTCTCAAGGATGATGACAATGTTCAAATTATGCCAAAAGTTGTGAACAGGGCCGAGCATGGGAGTATATATACCCCCCACAATAAATATAGCCGTTACAGGCCGTTGGGAGAAAAAGTTCACTTGGCGGTCAAACCGCAGGTATAAGCCCGGTCAGACTGCTGCTATTGCAACGGCATTAATCAGGCGCAATAAATGCTCACCTGCCCTTGTCAGGCACACTCAAGGTCAGACCGGAGCCAATTTCGGTCAGACCGTGAAACTGTCCAGAGACGACATAGTTTCTGGACACTTTATACGGTCAGGCCGATAATTACGGACAGACCGGCCAGACGGTCAGACCGTAGTTCAAAAACACGGTCAGACCGATTTCTCGGTCAGACCGGTCTAGCAAACGGTCAGACCGTCATAACACAATACATCAGAAAGATAGGACATGAAGTACCAGGAGACTGACCTAGGATTTTACCTGCGGACAGACCGACCTTTTAAATGTATACACTAGACTTTGACATAACGTCGGGCAGTCCGAAACCCTATTCGGTCAGTCCGTCTATTCGGTCAGACCGGTCTAACAGACGGTCAGACCGACTGAGATAGAGTTTGGCAGAAATGAGTTAAAACAAGCTTTTTCAAAAAATATGACCTTCTAGTATGCAATGCAAGTTGATTTTATGATTTGTGGCACATAGATGAAGTATTTTGTGATACACCACATGCTCCTCTTAATAGTACGGCGACTATCCAAAAATCCGGTCAAAATTCTTCTCTAATCACCTTAGACCGGTTAAATGGAAAAGACCCTATTTCGTACCTTTGCCTCTTTGATCAATGTCCTTTCTTCATCATGAGGCTCTTTCTTTGCCTTTCATTAACCTGTCTTTTGAGTTTCTTCTTGACACAACTTAGCAGGCATTGTTAGTATAGCATTTGCAATTGTCATTAATTACTAAAACACTCTTTAGGGGCCTAGAAGCTACAGAGGCGTGGATCCTCTGGCTGGGGTCGAGGCCGTCTTTACAATGTTGAGGCTTGGAGGAGATCCCTCATGCCCTACGCTGGAGGTGGGGTTCTCAGGTAGTATACCGACAGGCCACTTCAATTAATGAACATGTATGTTAGATTTTTGCAAGTTGAGTGTACTGAGTAGGTTGTAATCTAAAATGTGTAGGATTTACCTGCTGTATTACAACACACTTCTTGGGCCACTGTACGTAGGAGCCCATTGCCTCAGCAAGTGTTCGCATTTCCTCTATTGGGATTGGCAACGAAAAAGCGTTGTAGCCCAGGATGGCCATGTCCACCTGTACCTTTGCGAACCCTAACCCCAGAGGCACGCAGTGGATCCAGACATCCTCCCTAGACGGATATACGAACCCGTGGGCAACCACTTTCTACCGGTCGCCTAGGTTAGTCACTAGGCTGCAGCTTTCCGGCTTCTGCAAATTTGTAACAATTAAAACAGGTTAGCGAAACAACTCTAACAGAACAGGAGTGACATCAACTTAAGTGCACAACTCAAGGCTTGCAATACCTCAAGTAGATCTACTAGATCCGCGAGGACCTTCGAAGAGCAATTGCCCAGCCGACCCCGCGGGGTACCGTTGCCCTCGGGAGCTGGATCTGCACTGTTGGACATCATCATTTGTTTCAGTTGTACAAACTCTTCCCTCATATGTGCGAATGTGGCCTCGACCTCAGCCCGCACCTCAGCCCATAGCTCTGCTCGTATCTTCTCGCAGAGCTCAGCTTCCTTCTCCTTTCAGGAGCGGGCTTTCTTCCTCGATAGAGCCAGATCTGCGAAACCGGCCTTCCACGACATGATCACTCCCATGGTCTGTGTCTGCCCGGAATGCTCCTTATTTCCTAGAGCCCGGGTGAGGATGTCGTTCTCCCTTTGTGGGGTAAACAATCCCTGCATTACCTCCTTCTCGGCAGAGATCTGTTATATTTAAAGCTACATTGTGAGACAAATACATATATACACTTGTGCGCACACAGTTTACGAGGTTAGCCAACTTACCATTTGCTGCACAACCTCGGCGTCCTTAGGGTTTGGGAACTCCACAGACCCCGTGGATGACATGGACCCTCTACCCCTCCACCACCGCTTGCACCTCGCATTCCAGATCTCGGAGAGCGGCAACTCAGGGGAGTCAATGAGAGAATTTTGCTCATCTTCCTTCCTCCATTGCTCCTCCTTCCCCGCATAGCCCCGGGATCTGAGCCGGTGCGGGTGGTCGTTCCTCTTCTAGATCGCCTTATTCTTCTTGCTAAGAGCCTTGAACTCGTCGGTCCCCTTCTGCTTGGTGAATTCCTCCCATGCCTCCTCCGATATGAAGGGGGTACTTCTCGCAAGGAGATTTCCCCGCAGCGAGGAAGGTACTGACGAGCTAGCTCTTAAAGATTTTTCATGTTCCGTTCATGTCCTTCAAGCACACCGTCTTAGGTCCATCGTTGGGGATGTTCCACTTAGTTTGTTTTCAAACAATGCATATAAGCACGATTTAGTTAAACTTTAGGATAAGCGAAGGGAACATGATTACAAAAGAGTTCAGTGATTTTGATTAATTTTATCTTCACTTCCGCGCACAACCTATCCCTCTCATCCGCCATCACGTCCTTCCAGCTCTGGACGGTGATCTTTACCCTTTGTTTCGCCAACAGCCCAACGTAGGCAGCGTACTTCCAACATTCTTCCCAATCGGCCTCCCAAATTGGATGAACTCACAAGAAAGGTCAGTGCGTTTCGCCTAACGGCTCAACCTCGTCGCTCCTCACCCCATCCTCTTGCGCTGAGATGAACCAACGTCTTCAGTTACTTTGCCCTTTGTCGAACCACTACTATCATCCGAGGAAGACGATGACATGGCTTTCCCTAAAATTCCATCAACAAACCATCAAAAATTGAATGGAAACAGAAAGCAAAAAAGGCATGCACAATTTTGTCTCTCAAGTTCAGAGTTGACTGTACTTTAGATCCTGAAATTTTTGAGAGCAACATTTTGGTCTTTTAATTTTAGAGTTGAGAACAGAAGGAAATGTGTACTTTTGATCTAGACATTGTCATAGGCATAAGACAACATATATGGGAATTAATTCTTAACTACCGACTACAAGTTAGACCTGATACATAACAAATCCATTCATCTGAAACAGCAAATGTATGAACCATGTTTGACTTAACCATAGGAGTTCAGTTCAAAGACGCCTGAGGAGTTGGAAATGGCGTTGAGTTACATTTGTATTGGTAATTTCCTCGGACTCAAACTCAAATACACCAACTCAGCAAATGTAAGATTTTTCTATAGGTCCTGATTTGAGAAACACGCCGGGCTTGAGGATCTTCTCGACCGAGCCAACTAAGATCTCACCCTTCACGTCCTTCCAGCTCTCGACGGTGATCTTCACCCTTTCTTTCACCAACAAGCCAACATAGGCAGCATACTGCGACGAAGAGCCATGAAATACATTGCCCCTCATGAACATCGTCCAAGGACCTGCACAGATTATAAATAGGCATTCTAGAGCAAATTAAGATTGTTCACTGTTTCCTAAATGGCTCCCAATCTAAAAAAGACTACCAACTGAAGGTTAGATTGTGCTTTGTCATAGTAACATCAACTTGCAACTGAGAGATCAAGATATTACATTTCTACTCTATTTCATCAGAAGAAATTACATTCCCAATATTGATCTGGGAGGATCTTCAGATCTTGATCGCATAAGGCTCCTCGATCATAACCGTGTTCGGAAAGGTTTCGCGACCATGGATTGGTTTGCGACCATGAAAAGAAAATACTTCCTCTGATCGGAATTGTAATGCGATCCGAATATATATAACCAAACTTATCTGTTTAGTGTTAATTAACTATATGAGTCTAATACATTTAGATTACTAAATCTGATACGTACTCATATGATTAGACTATAAATACCTTATAATAGGTCTAGTTTAGATCATCAAATATTATTACAGCTTTGGATCATATATCCAGTTTATAGTTCTCTCGACATAGGCAAGTCTAAATCTTTCTAGAAAATGCAAAAACGCTTCTGCTTCCAAAAACTCATCTGAAAAACCAAATCATTTCAAAACAAATCCAACCAAAAAGAATGAATGCAATGACCTAAGAGTTTCTCGGTTTATGCTGAAAATATAGAGAGAACTTGGAACCCCTCTTAATAGTACGGTTTAAACTAAAAACAAATTCCTATAAACCGGTCAAACTCCAAACACCGAGATCGGTAAAATAAATACGCATTTTACCTTAAGCCTTTTGCAGCTTCATTCTTGGCAACCTTGCGCTTGCGACCATGACTTGCGACCTTGAACTTGCAACCTTTGATGACACTGCGACCTTGTGCTTTCGACCTCGGCTCGCGACCTTGTGCTTGCGACTTGCAGATCCTTCGGATAGCTTAGGTCTCTGTAGCTTTCTTCTTGCCGACCTTGTGCTTGCGACTTTGGCAATACTGCGACCTTAGGCGAAATAGCTCTTAGGTCTCTGCATACAGATAGCTCAAAAATATGATTAAATCAAAAACACTTAATGTCATCAATAATCAAAATCAACAATAATAGTGGCCTAGATGCAATATGATATACCCATATATGATGGGGTGATCGATGCCGAGAAATTGGATTCTTGGATCGACCAGCTTGAGACCTACTTTGACCTGAAAGGGTTCAGTAGCGGTTAAAAGATGAAGTTCGCACCTTTGAAGATGAAAGACCACGCCAAGACTTGGTGGAAGGCCCTTGTCACCAGTGGTGAAGCTGACGACCTTGCGTGGGGTCAATTCAAACGACTCCTGCCACAAGAATTCTATCCGATGGGTTACCACGAGGAGAGATAGGAACGTTGGCACAAATTGTACCAACGGCGCGGCCAATCTATTCAGGACTATACAACGGAGTTTCGACGACAAGTAATAGTTATCGGCATCTCACTGTCCGATCCTCAAGTATTTTGGAAATACACATCTGGACTTCAAAAATCGATCAGTACTGAGCTAAGTCCGTTCGTATTCCAAGACATCGCGACCGCAAGCACAACTGCTATGGCGATCTAGAAGAAAAGGCACGAAGGAAAGTGCGACCTCGACAAAGAGAAAGCCGAGTCCGAAGAAGAACGCTTCAAAATCAGGTACGGGTGCCTTTTGAGAACATTGTCAAGTCGCGGGACATACCAAGGACAAATGCTACAAGCTTTATCCAGAACTTCGACCAAAGAAAAACGGACCAGGGAAAAGAACAGCCACGGCTACTACGACTTCACCCGACGAAGAAGTTGTCTGAGTGAATTCGGTTGATGAGGCGGATACGACCTTGTCTCTAATGGCAATGCCGAAGGAGAAGGGTTCGGATCCACCGAACAACCATCACCCAACGGAGGACTTGTTCACCATCAACATCCAGGTGAAGCACGAAGTGGTCGCAGCGATATTCGATCCCGGAAGTCAGAAGAATCTGGTCTCCGCTGGACTGGTTCGGCGACTTGGTTTGAAGACAACCACACACCCACAACCATATCCGTTGGGTTGGTTTACATCCGACGTGAACCAACAGATTATGAGTCAGTGTGTGCTGAAGTTTGCAATCTCTGCACGGTATATCGATGAGGTGCAATGTGATGTTTTCCCTATCGATATCTGTCAAGTGATCTTTGGGAGTCCGTATACGTATGATCGAGACGTTCACTTCCATCAGCGTGCGCAAGAGTATGACCTCACCAAAGATGGAGTTAAGTTTGTGATCAGTAAAGACATCCACGTCAACAATTCGAACTTGATTACTGCAAATCAAGCTAAACGAATTGTCAATGCATGTCACAAGTACGTGCTTGTCATGATTCGACCCATTGGTCAAGGTGAGGGTACTCGACCAGTGTTGTCATTGGCGTGCCGAGAGGATTCTGGTCATTTGTCGGGACTGTTGGAGAAATAAAGTGATCTGTTCGAGACTACCCAGGGTCGTCCACCGAAACGTCCAGTTGAGCACAAAATTTAGCTTGTGTCCGATGCGATACTACCCAATCTGAGTTTGTATCGCAACTCAATATTGGAGAATGAAGAAATCAAGAGACAATTTGGTGAGTTGTTGAACGATGGTGTCATTCAACCAAGTAGTTCACCTTGTGGATCTCCTGTGGTGTTAGTGATGAGGACATCACTTCTTCAGATACACGCACCAACTATAATCCTCCGCTTGTTACACAAGGACCAATAACGCGCGGCCGAGCCCGATTGTTGCTTTGCCAGGTGAACTCGTTCCTAAGTTATATATATATTTTTGAGAATAGTTTACTACCTAATGGTGATAATATTATACTTAGGAACCATAGAGAGGACCAACAAGGACGCGAGGACCAGCAAGAAGCCCAAGTCGAGTTGGAGTCCAAGACGGATTAGAGTTGGAATCCGGTTCGACCATCCAGGAGCAGCCTGCTTTCAAACGACCATAACTCCTTCATACGAAGTCTGATTGGGACGTTCTTATAGTCTACGGAGAAGTCCACGACGAGATTTTTTCAATGGATCTAGCCCCACATCCAAATTCCTTTTGGATCGTGGTAAATTAATAAAACAATTTTTGACTAGATTCTGATTGGGCCAAGTCAGTGCTGCTACACCTTATTTCGGGCCTTAGGCCCATGTATTCCCTAGTAGGGCGTGAGAAACCCTAGCTAAGATGCCTCTTCATATACTCAGTAGTCATCACTGTTTAGATTTGGGTTTTGCTTAGATTATACTACTTAGACAGTTTTCGCCGTTCATCGGTTTGTGGAACCCCAACTCATACTCTTCATTGGTAATTGGCAATATTTAGATTGCGTCTACCGTATTCTTGCTTGTGTTCTCGATTCACATGCAGGGATAAGCCTTCGTGGCGAGGTCAACTGTGTCTTGGCGTGGTTGATAACTAACGGAGCTGTGGTGTAGCGATTGCAGGGGTTCGAATCAGTTTTGATTGGAAGCCGGATCATCAACGTCGAGTTCTCCATCAATCGACTTACCTCTACCTATCGAAAGATCGGGACACCGTTCACATCAGTTAGTACCAAACAAAGATGGGACTTGGTGTAGGATCAAGAATGCGGACTAGAGGGGGGGTGAATAGGAGGCTTTTAAAAACTTTAAATTAAAACAAATATTTGCAAATAAAGAGATCAAGAACAAATAATAATATGAGCAAGAGGAAGAGAGAACGAACACAACGATTTTTATCGAGGTATATGGAAACTTGAAACCCCAAACTAACAGTCAGTTATGCAAACTGACAGTCAATTCGACCAAAACATCGACCAGATCAAAAGAAAACTCAGATAAAAACAGCTGTGGTCGAAACCCCAACTGACAGTCAGCATGGGCATACTGACAGTCAGTTTAGTACAAAAAATTTTAAGCCCGAAAAACACACTCTCTGGAAAAATGTCAATTAACACAAACTGACATTCAAACTGACAGTCAGTTCAGCAAACTGAGAGTCATCCTGAACAAAAACAGTTATAACTTTAAATCCAAAAATCCAAAAGTAGTGTTTAATAGCTCGTTTGAAAGATAAGTTAAAGGGATACATTTTTGTCAACAGAAGCAAAAGTCAGATCTGCCTAGATCTTTCTAGAAATTTGAAAAACTCTTCTGCTGTCAAAAACAAAACTAAAAATCCAAATCTTTCAAAAAACAAATTCAAATCAAATCCATCCAAAAAAATGTAATGCAATGACCTAAGTTTCTCGGTTCATGTTGGAGATGTAGAGAGCATTTTGCAACCCCTCTTTATAGTACGGTTAAATCTAAAAACAAAATCCTTAAACCGATCAATCTCCTTACGCTGAGATCGGTAAAATAAAATTTCAGATTACCTTAGGTCCTTTGTATCTTCACGCTTACGTCTCGTCTTTGCTCTTTTGCACCTTGAGCTTCTATTTGATGTCGGGGTCATTTTGATCATCTTCCATTTCTTCCCGAACACGCTCTATATCAAAAATCTCAAAAACACAGTTAGTCTGAAACACTTTGTTTTCATCAACCATCAAAATTAGGGTTAGGCATAAAAGGCCTAGATGCAACACTTGGCATATGTGCATCGACTACCGAGCACTGAACATGATCACCATTAAGAACTGGTACCTCCTTCCTCGTATTAACGACCTGCTAGACCAATTGAAGCATGCTGTTGTCTTCTCCAAATTGGATCTTATGTCAGGATATCATCAAGTCAGCATTCAAGAGGAGGATACATGGAAAATCACGTTCAAGACGTGACAAGGTTGTTCGAATGGCTGGTCATGTCGTTTGGTCTCTGCAACGCTCCGGCAACTTTTATACGTCTTATAAATGACGTATTGCGATAGTTCATCGATGACTTTGTGATCGTTTACCTCGACGACATACTGGTTTATAGTTGTTCGTGGGATGAGCACCTTATTCATGTCGAAAAGGTGTTCGAACAGCTTCGGCGACATCGACTTTGCCTCAACCGTAAGAAGTGTGAATTCGGCCAGCAAACTCTACTCTACCTGGGATTTATGGTCGGCAAAGATACGTTGCAAATCGACCCAGATAAGGTAAAAGTGATTCGCGAGTAGCCGCGACTGCGAACAGTTACGGACGTCCGCAGTTTTTTGAGAGCATGCCAATACCTTCGGAAGTTCATCCGACACTTCTCGATTGTGGCTTCTCCATTGCATGCATTAATCAGGATCGATCAGAAGTTCGAATGGACAGGGAAACATGATGACACATTTCTCTTGCTGAAGAGGAAGATCAGCGAGGCACTTGTGTTAGCTTTGCCGAATTTACAAAAACCATTCGAACTAGAAACCGATGCATCAGGTTATGCGATGGGCGCAGTACTCATGCAAGAAGGTCGACCAGTGGCATATCACTCTGAGTTATTCCAGATAGTTCAGAAGAACTACCTGACGTACGATAAGGAGTTGTGCGCACTGCATCAGGCCGTGAAACATTGGCGGTGTTACCTCTTGGGTAAAGACACTGTTGTCCATACCGATCACCAACTGTTGCAATATTTGCAAATTCAGTCCAAGCTACAGCAAGCTCGGCATGTGAAGTGGATGTCATATCTGCAACAATTTAATCTAGTGATTAAGTACAAGAAGGGCGTACACAAGAAATTGGCGGATATGTTGTTGCGACCACTGGTTACAACCCTCTGCTTATCAGCGTTCATGCAGATCGAGCCCTCATGTCACGATGACTATATCACTATGTACAGTGAAGACCCTAATTTTCAAACGGCACGCACTGAACTTGAAACAGGGAAACCTACGGAGTTCGTTCATCGAGAAGGACTCTTATACAAGGGCAATTTGCTTTGCATACCTAATCTAGCACCTCAAATTCAATGGTTACGAGAAGCGCACACATCGAAGGTAGCTGGTCACTTTAGGGTTATAAAGACGTTGCAAAATCTTCACCGACATGTGTTTTGGCTGCGTATACAGCAAGATGTGGCTAGTTTTGTTAGAGGCTGTGGTCTCTGCAGCATCTCGAAACTGGCAAACCGAAAATTAGGTTTGTACACTCCTTTTCCAGTTCCATCGGGACCATGGGAAAGCATATCCATGGATTTTTTGGGAGGATTGTCTAAGACCTGACGTGGCAACAATTATCTCTTTGTAGTCGTTGATCGGTTCTCCAAGATGATAGTTCTGATTCCTTGTAAGAAGACTATCATGGGGGAAGAAGCACCATGGGTCTTTTTAACACGTTTGGACACACTTCGGACAGCCAAACTCCATTGTGTCTAATTGTGATACCCGATTCCTTAGTCACTTTTGGAGATCTCTTTGTATGATGATGGATATGAAGATGAAGAGGAGTACTGCTTTTCATCCTCAGACTGATGGTCAAACCGAGGTGGTGAATCGCACTGCCGTTCATCTCTTAAGGGGCTTTAATTCTAAGCATCCGAAGACCTGGGACGAAAGCATACCATACCTGCAGTTTGCTTTTAATCGAGCAGTTTATGGTTCGACTGAAAAGTCGCCGTTTGAGGTCTGTTTGGGATTTCTACCGCAGAGTCCATTCGACATGGAGTTTGTGATTCCTACCTCAGCACAGAACAGTAAGGAAGCATCTGATCAAGATCGAGCACAAAAGTTCCTGGAAGGTATTCAACGGCTCCATCGAGAAGTTGAACAGAACTTGTTGCGAGCTTAACTTAAGTACAAGGCGCGACATGATCGGTACCGAGTTGATTCTCAATTCGAAGAAGGTGATATGGTATGGTTACATCTGAGTAAGGAGAGACTTAAAGGTGAAGGTAAGAAGCTCAAACCCATTCGTTATGGTCCTTTTCAGATTTTGCAGAAAGTGGGTAATAATGCTTGTCAGCTCGAGTTACCTCTTTACATGGATATTTACTCGGTTGTCAATGTCGAGCACCTCAAACTCTTCGAGCCTTCAATACTGGATGATGAGCCAGATACCATAGTACCATCTGTTGAAGATTGGTCTATCAACGAGACGAACCTCTATACGAAGATATGATCCTGGAGAAGAAGGTGACTACCACCCACAGTGGCACAAAAGAGTCTTTTCGAATTGGTCAGAAGGGTCAAGGAGTACGTGCGGCAAAGTGGTACACTAGAGAACATGGACAAGCCCAATTTCCACATCTCCAGTTTAATCAAGAGGTCGCAACAGGGGTTGGCTCCTCAACAAGGGAGTCATGATCCGGGAGGATTTTCAGGTCTTGATCACATAAGGCTCCGCTATCGTAACTGTGTTCGGAAAGGTTTCGCGACCATGGATTGGTTTGCGACCATGAAAAGGAATACGTCCTCTGATCGGAATTGTAATCCGATCCTAATATATATAACTAAGTTTATCTGTTTAGGGTTAGTTAGTTATATGAGTCTAATACGTTTAGGTTACTGAGTCTGATACGTACTCATACGATTGGACTATAAATACCTTGTAATAAGTCTAGTTTAGATCATCGATTATTATTACAGCCTTGGATTATATATCCAGCTTATAGTTCCTTCGATATAGGGAAGTGTGTCTAACGTTCGACGTGTAAAGCCCTCTTCAAAATAAAGAGTTGTGCAATTATTTTGAGCTGTGTTTCGATCATCCTTTGGGTTTCGATACTTCCGAGTAAGGTCCCGTTATTCCGTATATTAGCATATGGGTCAACCTAGTGCGAAAACCAAGGCTAGGTCTCAAACGGATTAAATATACATTATTTAATGAACTTTTTTACAAATATCTTGATCATTGAGCAAGCTAATGTTTGTCGTATTGGCATTTGGCTATGTTAGCTAGTGTTTGTCTTAAAAATATCATGATCATTTTTTTTCATTTGAATTTCAAACAATTGAATATTCTCTATCCCACAATGATATTATTTAGTTGCTTTAGTAAAAAACAGGAACAAGACACCATACATAATCATATTGAAAAGAAGACACATAAAAATGAAAGATAAAAAAATCGCAGGATAATTGCCATCATAGGTTTAGAATAATCTAAAAATGCCGAAATTTTAGTTGCCTTGCTTGTAATGCTGAAATCTAGTCAAAAGTGTTGAGGCTACGATCCATCTTGGCCTTGATTCACCTGAGAAGCATGTGGCCATCGATGGAGGTGCGGAGGTGCGGTAGTCGTCGGCAGAGGTGCCGCGGCCATCCATGGAGGTTACGGGTTAGGGCTTGTCGCGCCCGAGGAACGGTTCGAATGGAAGAGACATTCCAGGGTATTTATAGAAGCCGAACAGTTCTAACGGTACACAACAGACTACTGTTAGTACTTCTGGATTTCTTCTAATGGTAGAAATATGTAGCACCGCTAGAATAAAAATATTTGTAGAAGTCGAACGGTTCTAGCGGTACCCAACAGACTACCATTAGTACTTTTGAATCTCTTCTAACGGTAGAAATATGCAGCACCGCTAGAATAAATCATTCGGCTTCGTCTAACGGTACGTAAAATAGTACTGTTAGAAATTGTATACTTCTTCTAACGGTATATATATTCTATACTGTTAGAAAAAACCGCATAGCTTCTTCTAACGGTAAATTTCATGGCAACCGATAGTAAAAATACCTACCACATGCCTTTTGCGACTGTGAAGCACTATTTCTAATGGTTTTCTTCTAAATCGCTAATAACCATTAGAAGATAGGGGTTAGTAGACTGCATTTCTGTGCTAGTGATCTCACCTTGCTTGTTTTGATTGTGTAGGACATGTAAATGAAGCTAGATTTCGTATCTATTTGGGAAAGAAAAGATGTCTTCTTATATTGTTCAAAATTCGAATTGTCTAAAATGAATTGTAATAAATGAACTATTGAATTGTTGCTAAAGTGGTAACTTAAAATCAATTGCACAACGTGTAGATTGATTTGCTATGATATATTACTTTGGCATGCCATCCATTATTATAGCTCATGGTTTTTGACAAGTTTTGATAACGTGAGTTAAAAATTGAACTAACTAAACCCGTAACCCAAAACTTTAAGGCAAATTAACGTCTAAACCCATAAGTTAAAAATTGACCAAGCTTGCCACAAATTAATGAACTATTGTAAAGGAAATTAGCACCAAAACTCATAATTTAACATTCGTCAAGATTAACACAAATTCATGAGTTATAATAAGGCAACAAGAACCAAAACATATAAATTAGAAATTGACCAAAATTAGTACAAATTGGTAAGCTATAGTAAGACAAAAAAACAACATTAGAACCCATAAGTTGAAAATTTACTAAGACTACAACAACCTCGTTATCTACTTTAAGGTGAATCATCATCAAAATACATAAATTGGAAACTGACAAAGATTGACCCCAAATTCGTAAACTATAGTATGGCGAATTAGTACTAAAATTCCTAAATTGAAAATTGATCAAGAATAGTACAAACTAGTGAGCTATAGTAAAGAAAATTGGTGTTAAAACCCATAAATTTAAAATTGATCAAGATTGTCCCAAAACCCATAAAGTTAAAATTGACCAAGATTATCACAAAACCCATATATTAGCTATAGTAAGTCAAATCACCGACAAAAACTCATATTTAAAGTTGATCAGGTATGACAGAAATTCATGAGTTATAAAGGCAAATGAACCCAAAACCCATTAATTAGTTAGAAATCGTGGTCAATTGGCATAAATTGGTGAGCTATAGTATAACAAATCAATGCAAAAACTCATAAGTTAGAAAATTAACCAACGTTGGCCTAAACTCATGAGCTATACTAAGAAAAGTCCTCACCAAAACTCATAAAGTTAAAGTTGACAAAAATTAGCACAAATTAGTGAGTTATGGTAAGAAAAATAAGCACCAAAACCAAGAAACACTACTATAAAATACATTATCACAGTCCGTTTAAAATAGTCATTACAGACGGTTCTAAACCGTCAGTGATATTCGAGCACTATCACTAACGGTTCCAAACCGCCTGTGATTTTTCCTATCACAAACGGTTTTCAGTTAAAAATCGTCTGTGATACTCAAACTATCACAGATGGTTTTGAACTTACAACCGTCTGTGATATAATGAGTATCACAGTTGATTTTTAACTAAAAACCATCTGTGATAGCATGAGTATCACAGACGATTTTTAACTGAAACCGTCTGTGATAATCTCCTTATCACATATACAGATCGATTTATCACAGACGGTTTTCAACTCAAAACCTTCTGTGCATATTAATTTTTTTTAAAGGTTGGTGTTTTTTTGTGACTAGCCTCAGGAATCATGCTAGCCATGCCCTCTGTACAATAGCATTTTATATATACAACTCAGTATTTCATTTCATGCATACACAGAATTCAGCTTTTAAGATATACACAATATTCTCGGCATTTCAGACACAATCTCGGCATTTTGGACACATACACGGAAACAATAAATTGATCAAATTGTAACTTTCATGCTACATATATTAGTTATATGTACAATTGAGATTGAACAAATAAAAGTAATCGACAATTAAAGTCAGCATGTTACATATGTATTATTGTACTAGTCTCAATTAGTAAAGACCACACTAATACAAACCGAGCGGCTCCCTAAACTGCCCCTTAGGTGATATGACATCCCCCATGAAAAACTCAGCGAGCATCCCTCAGACTAAATCAATCTGCGCAAGGTCAAAGTTTTTCGAAGGGAAGTCGACGCTCTACAGCAAGAGTTGCTAAAAAAAATTAGCTCAATGTAGCTGTAAATTTTGCTAAATCGATACAAAGGGCAGCAATTGTATACCTCTGGGAAATTCAGCCGATGAGGGGTGATGAGGTCGTACATGTGGTGCATCACGTAGAACCCACATGTATTGTCGTCTGGCTGTTGATGGCACTACCAACGTACATATTGAGAGTTAGCTAGGGAGATGTTATAAAGTAAAACAGAAATTGTACTAGAAATTGTATCCACTGAAACTTATCGGCTCGCCTCTTGTGCTGGTGCCCTCTCTCGGCAAAGTAGTTCGTGAAAGCCCTACAAATAGTTGAAATTGACACTTTAAGGACTGTAAATCTAGACGCAACACGGGTCCACAGGAATATCATAAAACATGTTAACCTTTCGAATACATCTCGTGCACCGCCATAATTGTACCCTTTCCTCTGCAATGAATCAAAGTAGAACATCTTGTTCCATTTCGGAATAAGCACCAGCAGAATCCAGTGGTACCTACATGTTATGCGTAAAAAATTTATAATTTATTCTAAGTCTAGGGTGTGCATATGGAGACACTAATCTACGGGTAAAGTACTGATGAAAGCTCTCACCTCTGGTTGTAGGGTACAATTATGTACTCCTTGTCGACCTGAGTAAGCAACTCTCTTTTGATGTACTCGACAACGCAGTCCGCGTCGCTCTTAAACATCACCTTGGCGACCATCAGGGAGTCCAGGAAACCGACAAGTTCTCGTTTAAATTTGGCATATTTGGTCATGCAGCTGCACGAAACTAACCAATTAATAAATGACATATATCCGTATATGCACGAACAGACATAGGATAGTAGATACTTACAGCACCCAAGACTGTAGGATGGACACGTCGAGCGCGTCTCTGTTGAATAAATTGTGCAGGTCTTCAAAGGTCACCGGGTAGGTCCCGACGTCGTGGTGGAACTCTGCCACAGTGTACTTGACCATGAAATGCGTCCGACACTGCGTCCTGGTCTCGTTTGTCTTCTGCATGTACCATCCTTGCAGGCTCTGGCATGCGAGGCCCATGCTCTGAATTGTCGCATCGGGGGCCATGTGTAAGATCAAGGATGCCGACTAGAGGGGGATGAATAGGAGGCTTTAAAAACTTCAAATATAAAACAACTTTTGCAAAGAAAGAACAAATGAATATATATTGCAAAATAAAAGAGAGTAGAAGACAAACACCAGATTTTTTCTGAGGTCTCGGAGACTCGCCCGGTCTCCCCTAATCCTCGTTGAAGCACTCAAAAGAATGAGTTTTGATTCAATATCCACGAAGGATATTACTCACTAGTGGTTGCTCCTTATCCACTCCAGAAAGGCGAGCACTGATGCCTTTTACAATTACGCCGAGCCTCTCCAACAATCACCGAACGGGAGAGGTTAACGGCCACGCCACCAAACCGTCTAGGTGAGGGCGTTCACCAAGAGTAATGAGCTGCAAGGTCTTATCTAGACCTCCAACACACACCGAGAAACTCTAGATATGCAAAGATGATGCGAACTGACAAACTCGGTAGATCTCAAAAGCTCACGACTTGATCAAAAGATCAAGATTTTAACTCTAAAACAAATACTCAAGTGTATGTATGAGAAGAGGGCTGCTTGGTGTATTAAACAACTACTCAAAGCCTCTATTTATAGCCTCAAGAATCAAAAGAGCCGTTGTGCACGAGCTGTAAAATCAACAGTGCAAACTGACAATCAGTATGACAAATTGACAATCAGTTTGGGTCACGACCAGAAAGAAGTAAAATCCGGAGAAAACTCAGCTAGCCGTTTAAGGTCGTATATGGAAACAAAAAAAGCACAAACTAATAGTCAGTTTATGAAACTGACAATCAGTTTCTACCTCAACGGCTGATAAAAATCACGGATAAAACTTTACTAGCCGTTTGTAGTCGTATATGGAAACTAACACCACATACTGACGGTCAATGTCACAAGCTGACAGTCAGTTTCAACCACAAAAACGACCAGTTAAAACAGAATCTCAAATTAAATAGCTCGAGATCGAAATGCATACTGACAGTCAGTATGGAGAACTGACAATTAGTATAGGTCAAGAAAATTCAGCTCAAAAAACATGCTCTCTGGACAATTGTCAGTTTAACCAGACTGACATTCAAACTGGCAGTCAGTATAGCAAACTGATAGTCAACATGAATATAAACAGCCATAACTTTTAATCTAGTGATCCGATTGAAATTTTTTATACCTCGTTTGAAAGATAATTTAAAGAGATATCTTTTTCTCAACAGAAGCAATAGTCAGATCTGCCTGGATCTTTCTAGAAAATGCAAAAAAACTCTTCTGCTATCAAAAACTCAACTGAAAAACCAAATCAAATTCAACCGAAACAAATGAGATGCAATAACCTAGTAGTTTCTCGGTTTATGATGGAAATGTACAGAGGACTTGCAACCCCTCTTTATAATACAGTTAAAACTAAGAAATAATTTCCTAAACCGATCAATCTCCAAACACCGAGATCGGTCAAAAATAAAAACAAAATATTACCTCAAGTCCTTTGCATCTTTAACATGTAATTTGCGTCTCGTCTTTGTTCCTTGTGACTTGTGTTTCTTTTACGTTGGGTTCATCTTGATCATCTTGAATGTCTTCCCAACCGAACTCTGTATCTCAAACACACAATTAGTCTGAACCGCTTGTTTTCATTAATATCAAAATCAGATCAGACATAAAGGCCTAGATGCAACACCATGGGCATCCCCAGAACGAACGGCATGGGAGACGGTGTGCTCTTCTCACTCTCCTTCGTTGTGCTCTTCTTTTCTTTTCCCTTGGAAGCCAGCTTCTTGATGCCTTGCCTCCTAATCAAAGGAGGGGTTGGCTGGCTAGTAGGCTGAGTGTCGGTGTGCGTAGGGGTAAGAACCTACATATAGCAATGGTCACTAACTCCGAGGGCTATTATTACAACACAAAATTATGAAACCGATGAGGGAATTACCTAATCTAGGACAATGTCCTTCTTGGGCCATTACACGAACATGTGCACCACAGCCCTGAGAGTGGTAATCTCGTCATTCGGCGGCTTGTCCAACAGAAATCTCTTGCAATGCTCGAAGACAATGTCCACCTGGACCCGTGAAAAACCCTCAGATAGAGGGACACCGTGGATCGTCATCCCCACTGTGTATGGTTGCGCCATCCCATGGCCAACCTCGAGCAGGAAGAGACCGGCCCACACCATAAGCTTGTAGGAGGCGGGTCCTACAAACAGTGCGCATTAAGATGACATCAGGGTACGTATTGAATTTCACTCTCGAATGAATTAACAAATAAAAGTGGTCATTACCTGTAGAAAGTCTATCGGATACTGTCGAGGGGACTTTGGATGCAAAGCCCCCGGCACGGATGCGCAGCTGCTACGGTGGCCAAGAACGGGGCTCTGTAAGTCCACTGTTGCCGGGGGGATGACCTGGGACTGTCTTAGCTCCTCATACATTGCCCGCATCTCCACCAATTGCTACCTGAGTTTTGCGTCCTGATAGTAAAACTCCGATCGGATCTCCTCCTAGATTCGTTCGTCGCGGGCTTTGTAGGATATCTTTCTCCTCTTAGCCGCCTCCTCATCATCAGCAAAACCTGCCCTCTAAGGCATAGTGGCACCTAGGCCGTGTACGCGGCCCGGATGCTCCTTGTTTCCCAAGAGGAGAAATCAATGCTAGAAATCATAAGTTGAAATTTCACCAAGATTGGCACAAACACCTAAGCTATAGTAAGGAAAATCAGTGCGAAAACTTATAAGTTGAAAATTGACTAAGATTAGCACAAATCGGTAATCTATAGTATGATAAAACCAACACTAAAGTCCATAAGTTGAAAATAGATCAACGTTGGCATAAACAGTGAGGTATATTACATCAAATCAACACCAACACCCATAAGTTTAGAATTCACCATGATTGCTACAAAATCTTTAGTTATAGTAAGACAAATCAACACCAAAACTTATAAGTTGAAAATTGGTCAAGATTGACACAAACTCGTAAGCTATAGTAAGGAAAATAAGCGCCAAAATTGATAAGTTGGAAATTGACCCATGTTGACACAAATCGGTGGCCTATAATATGATAGATAAGCACCAAAGCCCATTAATTGGAAATTGACCAATGTTGGCATAAACTCGTGAGTTATATATATATATATATAAATCACCACCTAAACCTATGATGTGAACCTTTCCACCTTCGAACCAAAACAACCACAACAGCATGCCATTATGGAGTACAAGCTATCAAGAGCATCTATCTAGAGGTGTAATCAACTAACTAATGTTTTTGTGGAAGCCGATCAAGATTCTAATTCCTATCCAAATTGAGATTGGGAACAAAGTTGGCAAATCTGAACCAAATCCTAATTTGAGTTGGACTAGAAGGAAACTTGAACCAAGTTGCTATTGGAAATTGAAGTATAAGACTAAGACAAGAATGAGGAGGACATCAAATTTGAGCATTTTCAAAATGACAAAAAATTCATCAAAATGATATTGTAATGTTCTCCTCAACATCATGAAACCACTGATTCAGACAGATTGCAAATCGGAGCTACGAATTGAAAATTATGAGCTTCTAAAGTTGAAGTGCATGGCTGATTCCGTATAGATTTCCTTCTATATTAGTTTTTGGAGTCCTAGCCTTATTAGGATTTCCTAGTTTAAGTCAGAGTCCTAGTTTTAGTTTGTTTTAGAGTTCTCGTTTTATTAAGAGTCAGTATTCTATTTTATTTATTTGTTTTAGAACTATAAATATGTACCTTAAACTCACTTTGGAGGTATGATTAAGAATTTTATATTTGATTATTAGACACTTTGCAATAAATTGATTATTTCCTTTGTTCTTGTGAATTTTTGGATTGGATTTGCGAGAAAGAAACTTTGGTTCCCCCAGGCTGTGCTCTACGTCCATACAGCATAACTAAGTGGATTGGTTTTATTAGTGCGGAGAAGAGCGATGGTCTTTGTAGCAGGTGGCATGTTGTTTGCATATCTCTCTCTCGCTGATGGTTACCTCTTTGTTCAGTCATAAACTACCAATTTATCAAATTATCGAGTTCCTAAGTCGTGATGATCGGGCCATCCTTGTGCTTGTGCATGTTCATGCATACTCAGACATATCAACATGTAAGTTAGAAATTGACCAAGATTGACACAAATTAGTGAGTTATAGTAAGGAAAATAGAGCCAAAATCTATAAATTTAAAATTCTTCAAGATTAGTACAAACTTGTGAGCTATAGTAAGACATATCAAAGCCAAAAACATAAGTTGGAAATTGACTAAGATTGATTGAAACTTGTGAGCTATAGTAAGATATATTAGCACCAAAACCCATGAGTTAAAATTGACTAAGATCGGCACAAAATCATGAGCTATAGTAAAACAATTTAGCACTAAAACCTATAAATTTAAATTTAATGAAGATTAGCACAAACTGATGAGCTATATAAGGCAAATGAGCATCTTGACCAAGATTGTCAAAAAAAAATCATGAGCTAGAGAAATGCAATCACCGACAACTATATATTTGAAATTAACCAAGTATAATAGAAACTCATAAGTTATAGTACGGTAAATCAACATCAAAACCCATTAGTTGGAAATCATGGTCAATTGACACAAATAGGTAAACTATATCGATCAATGCCAAAGCCCATAAGTTATTGACCAGTGTTGGCATAAACTCATGAGATATAGTAAGACAAATCATGGCCAAAACTCGTAAATTAAAATTGACCAAATATTAGTGGCACCCCATAAAATTTCTCACAATTGCAAGGTGCTACTAACTGAAATCATAGCATGAGAATATCACGAGATCTTTTTCATCTATGAAAAATATATATAACCATTTTATAATTAGTGAGAAAGAGAAGCACAACATTTTTTTTTGTAAAATGAAAATTTCTACAATATAACAAAGACATCTTCCCCTTCCGAAATGGATGCAACTCTAGTTTCATTTATTTGTCCTGCACACAATCAAACAAGTAAAGGTGAGATAAAAGGTCTCAACAAATAACTGAACAAAACATAAGAATGCACGAAAATCTAAGTGAAATTCCCATTCTTATAAAGCACTAAGAAATGTGCATCGCTCAACAAAGAATCACATACAATATAAGGTTAACAAATACTAAATAATAGTTATCAACAGTAACAATTTCAAATGTATAGAAGTTGCAGGTATGAATACATCCATGGAATACCATGTATGGTGTTCATTACATGCATATAGTGCATAGGAAGGATCTACACACTCATGGTATCTTAGATCTAATA